>JAJTUD010000017.1:0-1235700 GCA_036971385.1 Dactylellina parvicollis | reverse complement strand
AAAAAAAAAAATACTAAACTAAAAAAAACTAAAAAGATTTTAAAATTTTATTAAATTTTATAAAAAAGTTTAAATCTTTTATTATATTTATTTTATTATAGAATTTTATTTGGAGATATTAAAATAATCAAATTAATATATATATATATTACTTAATAAAAATATTTAATTTATATTAAAAATTTATTTACAAAAGTTAAAACTATTATATTAATATATATATATATTAATATATTATATTATTTAAAAATTATTATTATTATTTATTATTTTTTTAAATACTACTATTATCTATTATACTATTTTAAACTAATAATTATTATTATTATATTATATTATACCATTTTTAAAATTATTTATTATCTTATTATTAAAAATATTATTCTTATTATTATCAAAAATAAAAATTTTATTATAGTATTTCTTAAAATTTTTTCCATTATATTATATTATATCATTTTGTGGTATAGTATGGTATGGTATGGTTTTCTACTATACCATCAACAACACTAGTTTTAAAAAACGGCTTACTAAATAAAAAAATAAATTTTTAATAAATTTAATTTCAAATATATAAATAAATAATAAAAATAATAAAATCAAGAATTCAAATTTAAAAGCAGGTTTTAAATCTAAATTTAAGATTAATATCTCTAAATTAAAAAAAAAATTATAATATATAATATTTTAGATTTTGAAAGTTATTTTAATTATATCTATTTTTAAGTATATATATTTATAATCCAGTTTTTTTTAAAAATATATAAAATAATTATAGGTTTATTAGGATTTAGATGATGTAATTATATTTATTAGTTGTGTATGAGCGTAATTAATTAAGAAGTTTAAAAAAAAGTAGTAAATAAAAGAATCAATATTTATTAACCTTATCGGAGATAATTAAAGCTATAATATAACTAGAAGTCTAATTACGGGGCTATAATTAAGAATAATGAAATCTGGTATTGAGGTTGATGATGGTGTTGAGATAAAAAAATTCTTTTGTACAGGGTTCGGTTAAATGACTTGCCATAAAAGGGGCGTCTTGAGGGCCACTTACAGCGGTACCCAGAACAGTATGATGACGACGTAGTTTCTGATGCAAGAGACACCCTGAGAACTAGCGCCGAAATTATTTCGGAAGCGGAGACACTCTTGAGCCAGGACCGGAAGGGGGGCCGTGTCCTGTACGCGTTGAACTTTCCGCGAAGACTCCGTAGAGCCCGTTCCGCGCAAAGAGTACAGCACGGAACCAATCAGATCCACGGTGTGAGAAACGAGCAGAAGATCAGATCGGATTCGCAGAAGAGAAGAGAAGAGTCGCAAAAGACAGAAGACCCGCAGAAGCGGGCAGCTTCGTTAACACGACTAAGCGCGTCGACAAGGTCAGGTTCGCGGAAGCGGGCGAGCTCGTTAAAACGGGCAAGTTCGTTCGTATGGGAAAGAGCAAGTTCGTTGATACGGGCAGCTCCGCGCGGGGGGACGAATTCGGAGCTACCACCGGTCACCCGCGACAATGACCCGGCTCCCGACACCGCAGACGATCACGAACGGGGTCGTAGTCACACAGCCGCACGAGACCGCGAGCCACGTGGACGACGGCCTCAGAACTTGACTGATCAACTACATACACCCCATTCGGACCATCCCGATACCATCCAGAACCAAGGAGAGTCGCTGACATCAGTCAGACTGCCCTCACCGGAACTTGACTTGTACTCTCGTCCTCCACCCCGTCGCATTGATCTGCCCCTTCAATATGATCAACCTAGTCCGCATGACTTTATATATCGCTTCCCGCCGAGCGAAAGTACCCCATCTCGCCGCCTGAATCATGAACGTAGCCTGTCTACCACGCAGCAAACCATACCAGGATCAAAGAAATCTAAAACCCCTGCTACCAAGAACCCAATTGCCCAACCCAAAGGGCCCCTTATAGAGTCTTCGACGTCGCATCAACGCCGTTCTGGACACCCCAGCCCACATCTGGTAGCTGCTCCGCAGACTTTGACTCGAGATGCGACAGAGGCACAGGTGATTGTGCGGATAGCTCCGCCACAGCAGCGCGACATCAATCCCACTTGGGTTGCATCCCAACCTCCAGGACGAAAAATTATTCCTGCTAGCGTTCCTTCTTCGCCCGCTATCATGAGCTCGAGGCTATCGTGATGTACTGCATGTTCAATTCAGTCAACTTCTCAATTAGGAGACCGCGATCGCGACCGCTCAGTATATCTAGATCTAGTGTGAAGGCTTTCTTCCTCTCTTTTCTTACGATGCAGCTGTTGATCATTACGATCAGCACTATTGTTCTCTCTGTGGCTTCTCGATAGGCCCTGGGATTCTCTATCATTTCTAGATGCCCGGCCATCCTTATGCTTCCGGCCTTCTTTGTGCTTAGGTCTCAAAGGTCCGTCACCGTCGTCGGTTTCACGTTGTCTGTGGGTTCTATCTTCGGGGTCACCCCTTCTTCGATCCCTACTCCTCCTCCTATGCTCCCTATCCCGACCTCTGTCCCTGTCCCTGTCCCTGCTTCTATCTTTCCTCCTCTTATCCTCGTCCTTAGATCCTCCCTTGACCCGCCTCAGCTTCCCAGCACATTTCTCACAAACGCATACTTTGACTAATGCGTTCTTCTTCGCTCCCTTCTCCACGTATCCAAAATTCATCTCGAATGTTTCCAATTTGACCGTACCATCTGAATCGCCTCCTTCCTCGGCATCAAGCGAAAACTCCACGGGCTCTTCGGTCGGAGTCGCATGGCGAGGACAAGTAAGTGAGGCGCAAGTAAACTGCCCGAGACCTTGCAAGACTTCTTGCTTTGTTCGCCATCGAAGCGCAACCTATTCATAAAACCCTGTCAGTATGTTATCGCTGCCATCAAGAAGTTATATCAAGACATACCTGTCCTTCCCTCCACTTTGACAAATCAATCAAAGCAAACTCTCTAAACAAGCCATCGTAGTAACGTTTCGCAATCTCTTTCGCGGAATCTTTCCCACCACTCCTACTCTCGGCGTCATCGTCATCGCGTAAGAACTGAAACTCCTCCTCCAAGAGATCCCGTTCGGTCTTCCCCTTCGAAATGGACGGGATCGACCCGCCGTAGTAATCGACGTACTGCAGGCATTTGTGGATGTGCCTGGCGTAGGCGGAGTTTCGGGGCGCTCTCGCGAGAGTGTCGCGGAGTTTGGCCGTGGAAGATGTTGTCATTTTTGTTTGAGTGTCGCGGAAGGCGTCGTTGGAATGTGGACCTCCTTCTTGACAACCACAACACACTAGAATGCATACTGTGACTTTTTTGGTCCCACTTTGTCCCCGAAACATCGAAGCCGATATCATTGCCCTGATATAATTTCCGTGGTCGGATTTTATTCCATTATCTATCTCTGGAGTCTCATGTTATGACACAAGCCCCTATAGAGTTATTGGAACGATAGATATTTGATATACAGATCTAATACGTTATATTATAACTACTACGTCAGTTTGAGGTTCTACTTGCCCCGAATCTGCTGACATATTGAGCGACAAAATCAAAGCTAGCTAAATTAAAAACCTAGATATTCGTCGTGAGGAGGCTCAAGAGCTAAGAAAGGTAAAACTGTCTGATTACGAGACTGAAGACAGGTGGTTTGGAAGTATACAATAAGGTTCTTTTCAAAATCACGTTTCTACCCAACCATTCATTATACGACAATCTAGCTTTGATAGAATGGCATCTTAGCGTCTTTCAAATCCTTGAAATCTATAGATCCATCCAATGCACAGAAATGGTCCCTGAAATTGAAAAAAGGGACTCAATATTTCCTAATATACATATATCCGTCTTGGCTCACATAGACCACCTGGTTGGTCCTGGCTTTAGGTACCTCTATAGATCTACATCTGATCGAAAGCTACCCGTAGCCGACCGTTGCATCGCAGCAACCGACAATATCTTTTTGGACGACTACAAAAGTAAAACCAGTGCGAATTATCTGAAACCGGGTGACTATCTGCAGCTTACTTACAGCAAAAATTGTGACGAAAGAGAAATGCAGAAAATAACTTCAAATCCGGGTTCACTTTCCCACCTTTGATCCATTATTTGCTGTTTTAACAACTAGTTTGTTTCGTGGCGCTAGAATATTTCCTATTTTGGCGCGGACTTGACCGTCTCGCACCAGGTTAGGTAAGCCTGAGCTCCACAAGCTAAAGATCTATATTTATCGGACGCTGCAGGGGAACTAGAGATGGGAAGTTCGTCGACGAGCTTCAAGCTTTTTTGTGGTGCTATAAATGTTTCTTTCTCACAAATCGTCGAGCTTGCCCTCAATCAAGTCCAGACAAGATATCTTTAAATATCTTTTAGATTTTCATGGCTTGGATCTCGTCCTACGCACCAGGCTAAAATGGTACGATCGAGGGCACGATATAATATCCTATGATTTGATTTAGTCGTGTCGGTTTCATTTAGAAATCGACCGCTGTTGGGTGGCCAAAGATTATTATTATTTATAAGAGCTCTCTCCTTCAAAGATACCCGGCACAACGTTCTACAAGCCGAATTTGATCCTGGCCGCAATTCTCCGCACTGTGGGTGTGATTTTGAATATGTCTTTCCCCTGTCGCACAAACTTCACTATCGCGACAATAGAGAACCGATGTATCCAAGACCATGCCCGCTGAGCCGGATCTTCTAGAATTGTGCCATTAGACTAAAAGGTGAGATTACTCAACTGGGAAGAGGCTTAGGCCGCACGAGTTTCGTCGGAATCCAAGTCAACTTCTGCTATCAGGTTTGGACCCATGTGCGACGGCAGTTGGGTGGATACCTGTACCTGAGCGATTACTGAACGCCTCCATGCAGGTGTAGTTAGTTTTTGGCTGTTCTATCAATATACCGATGAGTTCTCCAACTCTAAATATCGATCCTGAAACGGCCCCACCGCGCGACGCACGACCATACCGCGCATCTTAAGAGCTCCATCCACGTTCGCTGTTCCGACCGGCGAATCTGACGAGAAATCTGGAGATGAGGTTTATCCGGGACACAATCTTCATGTCTTCCGTGCCGCCCTCGCTTATGATAATTCGTTACGTTACCCATGGCTTCTCGCTGATACATGATCTCATCCATCCTTCTGGTACCACAACGGCGTAGTGGACGGCTGGTTCTGACATGCCGGATACGTCCGCAACAGTACCATGTACATGTATTCAACCCTGACGATACCGACTTTTGGAAGGTGCAACGGTGAAATAATCGATTGAAATTTTTGATCCGTCTTTCTACATGCCTAGGACCCACCTCCGCCTTCGAGGCAGGGGCTCCCTGCAGGATTCTATTTATTACCAGACCCGACAATCTGACAACGTCCAACACAAAACCCAATTTCTTCTGCAAGTGCAGCCGAAACGCTCAGGTCGCATCTTGGTGGAACCAGGGTAGCCAGCTACCAGCACGGATCTGGGCAACGGTTCTGACAGGCCCTGCTTGTAATTACTGGCATAAACGTGATACGATCATGGTTTCCAAGCTGCAGCCTCAAATACATAGGGTTCCTGCTCCCGGCGGCTGTAGACTATTTGAAGGCAGCGGCTTCCCACCTTCAATTTAATTTTCCTTCAACATCATCAGCAACATTGAACACTGTTCTCTTAAAGATCTTACTATTCATTTCTAGTTTTGCTGAATAATTTGTCTTTCAAATACGTCATTTACTCGGACAACTTCAACATGCATCTGCTACGACTGGCAGCCGTGCTGCTGTGTGCCTACGGCACCTCTGCACTTCCCACCAAGTTTACCGTCCTCGAGCGCCAATCCAGCTCGAAGATTGCCACAGCACATTTTATGGTATGCACTCAGTTTCGTGTTCAATCTAATACCTTTCTCAGACTCTAATTTTTCCGCAGATGGGCTTAGCGGGCGGCTACTCCGCTTCCAACTGGCAAGAGGATATCAACGCTGCGAAGGATATGGGAATCGATGCCTTTGCTCTCAACATTGCCCGACAATCCGTAGACTCTTTCACACCAAACCAGCTCGCTCTCGCGTATAACACGGCCCAGGGCCTCGGCTTCAAACTGTATATCTCTTTCGACTTTGCTTGGTTCGCCCCGGACAGCAGCTCGGTTTCCGAAATCGCTGGCTATCTGCAGACATATGCCGCTCATCCCGCTGCCTTGAAATATAACGGCAAATCTGTCGTTACTACCTTTATCGGCGACAACTTTGGTAGCAACTGGGCCACAGTTCGCAATCAAGTTTCCAGTCAATTAGAGATCCTGCCCAATTGGCAACCAGGTAATGCACAGAATAGTGCCGTTGATGGTGCTTTTTCATGGGTCGCTTGGCCCAATAGCAACAACAATCCCGTTGCCGGACCTTTGACTACTGCCTCTGATAATGCTTATCTCTCCTCTCTGGCTGGGAAGACCTACATGGCTCGTGAGTATACTAAACAGCCACGTATCAACTACAACGAAGGTTTCTAACATACTCATCTTCTAGCTGTCTCTCCTTGGTTCTTCACCCATTTTGATTTCAGCTCGTGGCAGAAGAACTGGATCTTTGCTAGCGACGACCTTTATGTGACTCGATGGAATCAGATTCTGTCTCTGGCCCCACCGCTGATCCAGATTGTGACATGGAATGGTATGTCTTTAAGGGTTTAAACTCGTATCTTCAGGCGATTTAGTACTAACATCGTTCTCAGACTTTGGAGAATCTTCCTACATTGGCCCATACAACTCCGCCCACAGCGATGACGGCTCCAGCCAGTGGGCCAACGGCTTCCCTCACGACGCATGGCGTACCCTCGGCAAGCCGTTCGTCACCGCCTACAAGAACGGTGCCAGCTCTCCTACCGTCACTAGCGAGAAGATTGTCTACTGGTACCGTCCTCATCCCAAGGGCCTCACCTGCAACGACCCTCTGGCCAAGCCCAACGGCTGGGACTACGCTCAAGATAAAATCTTCATCGCCACAATGCTTACTTCCCCTGCTCAACTCGTCGTCCAGAGCGGTTCCAACGGTCCAGTCACAATCAACGTTGGTGCCGGAATCGTCCTCTCATCGGTCGACATGGCCGTCGGCGCCCAGTCCTTCAAAGTTCGCCGTAACAACTGCGATGTTATTTCCGGGAACGGTGGCATCTCCGTCGCCGGCTCGTGCTCTCGATACAATTTTAACGCCTACGTTGGTGAAATCTCACCATCCGGTACGTGTTCACCGGGAAACAACCCACCACCACCTGCGTATACCACCACAGCCGCACCTCCGCCGGCCACAACCACTCCCCCCGTATCCCCACCCCCACCCCCACCTCCTACAACTACTCAACCTAGCGGAGTCTGCAATCACGGTCAAGGTCAAGGAAACTTTGCCGGCCTCTGCGACTTTTCGTGTTATTTCGGCTACTGTCCGTCAGGCGTGTGCACCTGTACTTCGTACGGAGCACCAAACACCCCACCAGCCACAAACGGCCAGAACGGTGTGCCATTACAGGGACTGGGTGATGCGTACCTAGGACTTTGCAGCTTTGCCTGTAATCACGGGTACTGCCCACCGACTGCTTGTCAGTATGCCTGATCAGGTAGTACTCGACGCATGCCCTATTAGGGTCGAGCTTCAAACTGCATAGCATTTTCTCTTCTTAATTCATATAAAAGTCATAATCCGTAATCATTAGACAATAAATTGCACCGATAAGTGGGAAGAGAAGAGAAGGTATAATTCTTTCATTTGTTTCGCGGTGGAAGACTAATGGGTGCGCTTGGGGTTTCTTCCCTTTTTTCTTTCTTGACTTCAGGTTCCTGTTGAAACTGGACTAGAAACCATCTCTTTATTCTTCTTGAGTTCCCTGGACCACATTTTCATTGGACGGCTTCTTCGGCGTTTTACCTTTTCCTTTCCCGCATATAAATATAGAGCCGGGCTCTCATCATTCGACATGCATTTGCAAGGGACATATTAAAGTTTATTTAAATAGCATAGCGGTATCATCAATAACATCAGAAATGGAAGCTAGAAGAATAATGGAATTAGTAATACATCAGCTATTTGAGTTCAAAATATACTGAAATAAGAGTAAAACGACTTGAAAGGAGTGTGGACATCGTATGCTATTCTTCCTTCTCATATCCCGATGCCCTCACCACGCCCCTTCCATCATTCCCTTTCTATGCTTTTTGAACGGGTAACCTTACAGCCAGCTAACTTTTCCAAGCCCTCGAACTTCCTGCATATGCTTTCATAATCGATATAACCCTCCCTCCCATACCAAACCTTTGCAAAAACATAACTTGTTCTCAATAGGTCGTACAACCCCTCCTCATCCCCCTCATCCCGCACGTATCCCATAATCTTCGCCAGTAACTTCCGAGGCAAATCTAAAATCCCCACCCCAGCCCTCGGCATCTCAACCAGTGTCCTCCCTCTCACGATACTCAAATATCTCTCGTACACCTCTCCGCTTAACGGCTCCATTCTCTTCTTCTTCACCGCCCCTTCCCTACAAGCACCACCCCTCCCAACCCACTCACTAGCGAAACAGACATTTCTCCTCTTGTCCCCACCAAACCCCTCCACGACTGTAAACTTCACACTGACCCTCCCGCACCTCCCGCACCCACCGATTCCCAAATCCGTAGTCCCACCGTAACATCCGCACACGTAGTCAAACACCGTACTCGACAGCTTCTTATCCAAGCACGGTAGTTTGCAATGCCGACAGTACGTCTGAAAGAACGAGTATTCGTACACCGGGAAGGCGTATACCTCCGACCCACCCCTGATCGGTAGGAATATTAGTTCTCGTCCGGGAATGTATTGATGCCAAGTCAGGAACGAGGATCTCGATTGCGGCGTACGCAGGCGGAGCAGGTAGCGGATTTCTGAGAAGGATAGTTTGTACTCCGATAGGAATAGATCGGCGCCGTTGGGTGAAGGGCTGGTGAAGATATCCATGAGACTGGGTTTGGGTTTTGAGCATAGGAGATCCCGTGGGCAACGGTGGTGGGAACACCAGATAGTAGAATATACCCAAAGAGGTGGGGAGAAAGGGCGAGGGTTATTTCCTGCGGATAGGAGTTTGTAGGTTGTGGGGTTGTAAGAGACTGGTACGGTGTACTCTGGGGAATATTTGAAGGTGGCTTTGGAAGTGGAGTATAGAGAACGGGGGTAAAAGATGCCCGTGGAACTATCGAGGAAGAGAGCGGTGGGACAAGATGGAGGGCAGAGGGGATGAGTGCAGAAGGGGCATTTGTCAGAGTTGTCAGAGCTTGAAAAAAAAGACTGACGATTTTGTTGAGGAGGTGTGTGTGGCGGATGAAGGAAACGATGATGGATGAGTGAGATGCACTTTGTCTCTGCCTTCGTATCAGGCTCGAATATATGAGTGGTAGGTGCAGGACAGAAGCAGCGAAGACGTTTGGTACTGAGGGAGAGGGATACAGTGTCAGAAAGGGAAAGAAATCGGGTTATTATAGAAAGTATTTCAGGAGGCAGTTTGAGTATCGAGGGTAAGGAGGTTGGTGGATTAAACTCAGAAGCATGGTCTGTGTGCTTGTCAGCCATTGTAGAGCTACGAGTCGATGCTAGTAATCGTGATTTTGAAATCACACTCTTAGCCCTCTTAAGTTAATTTTCAAAGATGTATTCAATCTTTGTAAAAGTGATGTAGCTTCTCAAGCGTCTCAACTTGGTAAATCAAATCCGTTCTGGCCTGGTTCGAGAGATTGAACACTTAGGTTCCTCTCAAGTTGCTTCTCGCTTGTGTTGAAGTCGTTGTATTTTGTAGTGAGCGTGAATCAGAAGCACGGTTCTAAAGAAATGGCTGTGTCGTGGACCAATCGAGGTATCATGAAGCTAGGCCCGTAGAGATCAAGTACCTGTCATCTCGAAGACGAGGAAGGTTTCTTGGAAATGAACAGAGATGATGCGCACTAACCTTGTTGTCACTGGCCCCTGAGTTTTAGTCAGATCTCAAATACGCCTAGAATACAGCCTGGCGCCAAACCCGCATCATTCGTTGCAGGGCTTCCCAGCATTTCATAATTATTCGTTTGATAGAGACACCAGTTAAGAGCTCTGTGCAGAACTTAACTAGCTAACCGCGAATATCTTTAGAAACCGATAGAATCCTCAACATTTAGCGCTACTGATAGTCGCTATAAAATACAGAAGAGGTATGTGCACAAAGACACGAAATGTTCCAAAATGGTAAAAATTACGGAAACTACAAAATAAAATCTGATCAAGCTTCCCGGGTGTCATAAAACTCTTCGTCGCCGTCACTATCATTTACTGATTCGATGATTACCACATCATCTCTTCCCAAGATACTCGTAGGCTGAGCACCCCTTGCCCTTTCCGAGATTGTACAGAATAACTCCCACCACTCTCCATCCTCAAACTCGCGGTGGAATCGCTCATAATATTTTCCAAGCCTCTCCCTCGCGATATCCATCGGCGTGAGCCCCATATTGTTCTTGTCCTCAACCCCTACTCCTCGGAGATCCACTGCCTCAAAAATATTCAGAACCTTAAGATCACCATACTTAGCAATTAAGTGCAGAATATTTTCTTTATGGTTATTTCTCCGCCTGTGATCAATCGAACAAGCGCTTTTCAACAGAATAGCTAGCGATTCGTAGCTGCTTCTTCTGTATTCTCTGATTCCCAACATTGCTGCCGTGTCTCCATTAGAATTTTGCATGTTGCAATTGAGACTGTCTCCAACGGCTATCAGGAGACGGGTCAGTTCCGGCTGATCATAGCTCAGACAAAAGTGAAGCGGGTTGAATCTACTGCTTAAATTACCAAGGTTAGGATTCGCACCGGCGTGTAGCAGATACTTAGTGCATTCGGCTATAAAGCTGATGTCCAGCTTATCAACCAAAACCCCCCTGTAAATTATTGTCATAAGCGGTGTACGCCCTGCTACATCCCGCTGGTTTACATCGGTGTTGTATTCAAGCAATAGCTTTAAACACGCAATATTCCCTGCCTTATTCAAAGGACTTTCGCCGTATATGTCCGCCAGGTTTGGATCCGCGCCGTGCTGTAGGAGTATTGTTGTGTTCTTGATGTCCCCGCGGGCGCTTGCGTAGAGTAAAGGAGTTCTCCCATTCGTATCTGGTCGGTTAATTAAGGTGATGTCGGCGCATTTGCATAGTTCTTCGCAAAGGTCCCTAAGTTCAAATCCGAGCACTATCCGATGAATCCGAGTTAATCCCAGAAGCTCTACAGAGGAATCAGCCTCTGGGAATATTCTCTGGAGTTGACTTATAATGTTCTTGAATTCGGCGATATGTCGGAACTTGAAGTAGTTATACTGAATGGCGTAGAAGGCTAACATGTTCGGAGAGCTACGATCATATCATGCATTAGTTAATATCTCCGAACATCCGGAGAACCAACTACGTATAATTGGTGTAAAAGATCGGAAATTATTCAGCCTACCTATTGGCATAGTTATCTACGTTCAAATCTGCCCCTTGGGAGACAAGAAACTTTACCATTTCGATGCATGCGGAGGGCGCTTTAATTCTGAAAGCGATCTGAGGTTCCGGTTCGCATTAGGAAACCCGCCACTCCCAAGTTTATCGAGGCAGTAATTCAAAGATGGACTTACATGAAGAGGTGTTTCCCCTCTCGAAGCCGAAACATCTCTCACAGATATCCAGCCGTCCTTGAAAAGGACTTTTATATCGGCCAAATAACCATATAGTAGCATCGACGTAAGTTGATAAAATGAACGATCACTCCGTATATTCCAGGTACGAATCAGGAGTTCCGGACACTGAGACACGCAGGCGCTGAAAGTTATCATTTTCGCAAGCAGCCAACTAGGGAACACGTATTGTAGCTTCATATTTCCTTCTTTTTTGCGGTTACAGGTTGAAATCGTGCAGGAGGGCGAGACGGACGGAATACCGCTGTATCCGATGAATAGGCGGCCGAAAATTCTCGAAAGTATGTCTGGTGTTTTGATAGTTCTGCTGGAGTGGCAACCGCACCCGCAAGAGATATCGCATGCCTTCACTTTCTGGAACCGTAGCTGAAAAATATCATTTGGTTGAGCAGTATCCGAGTTTGTATGAAAGCTTGTGTGTTTCAATTGAAAATTCCGAGATGACCCGGCGAATACATTTGTACTCGCTGAATCCTCGAGACTGTCGGTGCTGGGGGTAGCTCGTATACTCTCTGCCGACGAGGGGGTGGGGGTGGAGATAAAATCTGATGGGGCCGTAGCGGCGGCGGTGAATCATCATTAAGCTGAAACTGTGGATATTTATATTGAATAACAGCTGCTTCCTTTGCAACTTGGGGTGGTTCTGTACTTGTTCTTTTGTGGCTTGAGGGTGAATTACCCTGAAGGTGTCTGGTTCTTGGTGGCGGAGAAGGTGGAATAGCTAAGAACCGAGTGGCTGGCGGCGGTGGGCTAAGCTGAAGTAGGAAATTCGTATTGGAAGTCGAATCCTGAACGTCCTGTATCCTGCCACTCATGTAGTTCTGGGATGCGATCATTTGAGAGAAGTTTTGTGTGCCGTCGTCCGCTAGAGATTGGAAACCTTGCTTCAGGATACCTTCGATGAGTTCGATCCGGGTTTCGATCCGGAAGGCCGAGTTTCTGTCGCATTCGATTCATCAATGATATGAATTATTTCAAAATTTCAGCAAAATATAGCAAATAACTTACGAATTCATAAGCCCGATTCCGTCTGCAAGGGCCAGCCTAATACTTCGTAACTCGTCTTTCGCCTTCACCAAAGCACCCTGCTTGTTCAGATATCTCACCCTGCTAAAATTGCCGTCATGGTCTGACAGTTTAGTATCGATAATGTGATATAGCCCATTTAGAGTCGTCTGGGATCTCTCCAACAACGTCTTCACCGTGACTAGTTCCGACGGTAAGCCCCATACATTCCCGTGCTGGCCCCCCAGAGCTACATGTCGATTTAGAAGAGACTCGGTTGCGTTGAGGACCAAACAGAGGTCGTTGACTTCGTTGTGTAGCGCCATGATGGCCTCTGGGGCACCTCGAAGGGCGGATAGCTTGTGGAGGCCCTTGCCGACCTGCCCCGCTGCCGTGACCACCGCGATCACGGAGGCAGTGATGGAAAGAGGATCCATTTTCGAAATCTCGATCGCAATACCTTTGTGACTACTCTTTTGAATTTGCAGTCTCCCTTTTGCAGGTCAAAGCTCCCTAGGCTTTGAATTTAAATGGCTGTTGGCCTAGCTCGGTACGGTGAGGAGGAGGATGAATGCGAGTATTAAAACACTTGTCAGGCTGCCTCAAATTTCCCTGGTGACTGACTAGATGTACATGTATACATACCCTTGCAGCTCATGCATGTAAAGCCGGGCGGCATCAAAGCCAACGCAATTTGCAGAAGTTAAGGGACCAGGAGACTTTACCGCCTCCAAGAGTGTATGTGATGGAAGTTGTTTCGAGGAAGATATTAATAGATGGAAATGATTCTGCGAACATGTCCCAGTCGGCTGAGGAATTTATCTCAATAATACCGTTGGATTAATAATGCCAGCTTGGGTTTAGCCAGCGGCGCCGTTCAGATATTCAGCCTCGTCGTCAGTCAATCCGCGTTCTTGGCATATTTGCGATTTCGCATGACCTTCCAAGTCGTTCAAGCGCCAGCCTCGCCTCGACACCAATACGAGAGCATTATGAAGTGATAACAGCGCTTATATGCATGCGCACGCAGGAAGAATTATACCAGAAACTAAGAATTTAGGAGTCACTCTCGCACCGCAAATATGGGCGCATCCTGAAACCTCTTCTGCTGCAATTTCAGACGACAGGACTGGTGGATTTGCATATTTCATGATATCTTCTAACGCAGTTTCGTGTTGTATCTAAGTTTTAAGCAGCTTCGAGACTAGTTCTGTGATTTTTTGAGGCTCATCTAAATTCGGTTAGCCATCGTGAAAGTCCGGAAAGCTTGGAATTTTCGTCTCTAGTTTACGAGGCAAGATACCAGGACTGCCTTTTTCGTCGTCGGTAAAACCAAAAAAAGGATAATCTGCTTGATCCAATCCAGCAAAAAGGTCAAGCCGGGATTCGAACCCGGGTTACCGGAATTTTTCATCATGGGCTCAACGAGTCCACTTCAAAATCCGATGTGATAACCAACTACACTACTCGACCGTAGTCGATGGACACTCGGAGCAGAAAAATACAATATAGACTTTGACAGAATAAGCCACTATCATTCCTGCTGTACGTTTGTGATACAGTATCGGCCCGTATTCGGATTTATTCCCTTTTCAAACGCTTACACTGCAAAATTCTGGTCGTTGCCCTTATACGGGTAATGAAATACTTCACTACGTATCTGGAGTAGTTCTCTCGGACTTGCTACGCTTGGAAGCCAAGTCCGAGTTTAGATTCAACTAATATTTCGTGACATTCGGTCGCCCCGTCATGGCGGCGACAACGTTCAATCAACACAAGTGCGCAAAAATCCCGAGACTTTCCAATTGACCCACGTCAATTAATGGACAACCAAGTCCCGCCAGCAGCTGAACCTACTCCAGTGTCAGTACTTAATACCTAAGGACAACTTCCTCCCTGGTATACCAGTAAGTACCTGAGTATTAAGCATGCAATACGCCCGTTTGTAACAAAACGGCAGCTCTGGAAATCAACCAGTATCAAACTAAGTCAGATGTAGAAAACATACTAAAAGCAGATATTGTAATCAGATCTTTTGGCAAGAGTCTTGGCTCTTGGTTTCGTAATCACTGACGCGAATGAATATATATAATTTATTGGTGCTTGTATACAAGTTGGATAAAAGGACCCGCTTTCTAACTTACTATAACAGTTGTCTTTGTATTAGAATCTCTTTTGGTTGGGATACCCTTTTTTCGGTATTTGATTGTGGGCTGTTAAATATAAACTTAACTACGTATCAGTTTCTGATACACAGGCTTAGGTATAATATTCTTTCATCCAAGATTCGGTACGAGGAAATAGTTAGTCCGGTATCAAAGCCGTTGCGTGTTGTTGTTATCAAAATTGAAACAAATGTTGATGGGGCTTCAAAAAACCCGGCGACATTAACACGCACACTTCATTCGATGAAATCCCAACCACGAAGGTTCGCGAATCCCGATTGCGCCGCGCCTGGTGGCCCGCCATCTAATCAAAGTACCCAGTGATGATCTCTCGATATCCCGGGCGATATCTATCCCAGCAATATGCATTCGGTCGGCTTAAGAGCCGCATTTACACCAGCAACACGGGGCGTGCCCCGGCATACTGCCGGTTTATGAGTGTTTCAAACAGGATTTGCGAGCCGGAGTATAAAGATCTTTCGGCAAAACAGTCTAAAAGTCCATTGCCTAATAGAAGAGTCCGCGCGGTCTACCGTCTAGGATCTGTACGCCGGGAGGCCCGTCCCCGCGAAACTACACATGTCGCACGGACGGCAGAGAACGTTCTTACCAGATCAAGAACGGTCAAACGAGGAGGGCATCTTCCCATTACTTTTGCGTCAAGCGCAACCGCGAAATCTCCTTCGGATTTACGATGGACACTTTCAGAGAACTCGGAGCAGCGAGGTGACAGATATCCCAACTTTCAACGTCGCCTGATAGATGCTGCCCAAGCGGGCATATGGCCTCTGGATTCTCTGGAGAAAGTTTCGCCAATCGGAAAGATACCGCACGATATCCTCGATCAAATCCAACGCCACGACTTTCGGAACGGCAACTTCACTCCCCAAGCCGGTCTGTGTGATGACGAGACAAAATTTATTGCCCGATACAAGACTTATAATAAATGGGGGGCCTTCTACTTGCGCATGTTTTTGGACTTTATGCTTGTTGAGAGCAAACTTGAGGACGTTGGGGAAGTTATGCACGTGGTAAGATTCCGTTTGCAATTACACCAATTCTAGGCAACGGATACCATACCGTTGCTCTACAAGGGAGGGTGTGGTCTATGAGACTGCTACAAGCCACTACCACTTCTTTTAGTATAACTGGATTTTGATGGTTTCTAATAGCTTGATTTTCACAAGCAGTAGACTCTACATAACATTACCAAATGCTATCCTTGGTTTCGACTCCTCCTAGCATTGAGACTCAAGCTTCCCCATATATTTCAGAACCACTTCCCAGCCGAGATATCAGAGGTCAACTCATATTTAACATCCTCAAGGATTTTGACAAGCTTTACCGAGAATCGGATTCCATTATCAACCATGGAGGAGGTAAAATCAGCGATACAAAACGTAGATATGCTAACACGGGAGATACCTCAAGATGTGGAGCGAAATAACGCACTAGGGTTATTAACTAGTGCCGTGCATCCTTTCATCGGTGCAAGGCTCTTCAGGGGAAGAGATATTGATGGGAAAGACCCATTTGATTCAGCAAGCGGTGCTCAGATTTCGCTTATTCTAGACGCCAGATGGTTTGCCAACCTTTTCGGGGACGTTGTGCTCGCGATAATACACTGGGAAGTCCACAGAGCGGGACGTTTTCCCGGGTCTTGGAGTGGCTTTTGCCCCGGTGACACCAGGGTTGATTTCTCAGGCACCCAAAGTGCGCAGTGCGACTTGCTGGAAATCTCGGAGAATCAGGCGAACGGATCAGAAACCGCAGCAGCTGAAGATTCTGGGTTGGATCCCGCGGAAACACATGATGACGATGAAACTAGTTCGCAATCGCAGCCTCTGAGCCCAAATATAACAAACCTGGAACCGGATCTACCGCCGACGATGCTGGATCCTCAAAATCTGGATTTCGGTACCGGCCGAGAATCCTCCCATGGTGACTATGACACCCAAGACTTGGAGAGCATTATGGAATTGGAATCCCAACTCGACGCTTATTACTCAACAACTGGGTATATCGACCCCCGACTGCCGGTACCGCTCCCCGGTTTACCCGTGCATGGGATATATGATAAGAAGCACAGTCCAACAGACGACTTTGCACACGAGGCCTTAGAGACAGTCAATCTAGTTGAAGGATTCATAGATAGGTTCCTGTTGGAGGACGCCAATGCGAAAAAGACTGGAAAGAGGAAACCTATTACAAGAGCCAAATCTACCGTGAGGCCGGCTGTTCCGTTTTCCGGCTCCTCTATGCCCAAAATTCATAGGGTATTATCCCGTCAAGAAACAACAGCTGGCAACGACGGGGTAGAACATAAACCTAAATCGATGCCAGAAGGAACCAATGCAGTTTTACGAAAGGGTGGCATGAAACCCGCCAAAAGTTTCGAAAGGATAACTTCGGAAGAGCAGCTTGATGAAGTGGAAAGATTACATCAGAAATTTTTCTCCGTCAATGCTCAGGGCTCCGTCCGGAAGAGAGCGGCAGCAAGGAGGATATCTGCTGGTGAGGTGGTTTCGGAACAGCAAAATAGGTCCGCGAGACTACTAGAGAGCAGGGAACTCGCGCTCGAAACTATAAAAGCCATAATTGAGCAGAACCGTGGTAGAAATACAGCCAGGATAGTTTCGAAGAAACAAGACCGGGAGGCGGGAATCCTAGTTCAATCTCTCTCATCTGAAGAGCCCTGGGTAGGCCCATGGTCCGAGAGTTAGGAACCGAATCTCAGTCCTAGACTAATGGTTCCTTTCTGCGTTACGAACCCCCCTTCGGAACCGTTGGTATTGACAGGGGGCCGTATTGAGCGGTCTGGCGTCGAGACCAAACCAAAATTCTCTGATGACAAACCCTTCTTTGATCCAACCAAGAGTTCGAAAGCGCTCCCTCGAGGGCTGTCCCTCCGCACTCAATGTAAAAAGTCGGAACGACAAGATAGTATGCGGGGCCTCTCAGAAAGATGGTTTCTCAGAAAAAGACAAAGAAGGATTGCTGCGAGGTGAATCTGTTCTAGACATTCATAACTGAAAAATAAGAGTGGCTCACGTGAATAGACGTGATTTCGATGACCAATACCTACAATCCAAACCTGCATTAATATGGGTTCATTATTTGAGTAGATGCATGCATATGTTCGGCAAAAACTCAACCAGAATTAGAATCCAGACCCACGATTACGATTCGTTCCACATGTGCAAGAATGGCCAAGGTAATATTTAAGAGTATACCAGTATATTAAACTTTCATCGATCAGCTGCAGTCGTGGCCAGCAGGAATCAGGCTTTTTGCCAGGGAAATCTCTACAATTGTTCTTTGTTCCAGCGATTTAAGTGCGTAAAAAGACACCCTATACCATTATCATTTGAATTAATCTTTTCAGCAACTATCCTATCTTCGTAGTAAGTATCCTAAACCCATAGCATAAATCAAAACAGCCATTTCCTTCTTCCATTAGAATATACATTGGCTTCCCTCGTCCTCCTTGCCCAATGTCTTCTTGAGTGTCGCAAAGTCCCAAAATCCGAGAACCTCGACTTTCTTGATCCCATACCTCTTCGCAACACCGACCAGCTCATCATCAAACCTAGCCATATCTTGCTATTCATTTGTACGAATGATCTCTTCCGTCAAATCTTCGCTCCTACCCTTTAATCTCCTCACAATCTCCCTCTTGATATCCTCGCTCAAAATGTCAAACTCAACATTCTCCTCCCAATCGAAACCATCATCTTTGTAGTCGTAGTCATCGTTGTATCCGTTACCAGATGAACCTCCCTTTGGAGAGGAAACCGCCCGCTTGATAAAATCCAATATTTCGTCCTCTGTCGTGTAGGTGATTTTCGCAATCCTTAGGCCGTACTAAGACCATATTGGCGCGCTCTGCCATCCAATTGACCCCCGTCAGTAAAAATGACCCCAAGAAAGATGTAATTTTTAAACATAGGGAAGATGTAAGAGAGGCTAGTACTCACAAGCTTCGGCGTCAAGTTTGCACATCCCACCAGCCACCCCGCCTCCGCCACTGTCATACTAACTTCCACACCTCTCTCAAAATTCGCGATAGCGAACCGGACTTCACCCGCCAAACTATCGTTACTCACATTCCTCGCCAAAGACTTTACGTCCTTCTTTACCATCGTGTCCTGACTTCTAGCCACTGGATCTTCAATCAGGAGACTGCAGTCAATAGAGGAATCCACTGGAATAATATCGCCAACATTAGCAATCTCCTCGCCCACCAAATCAGTCCCTTGGAACCACGAGTTCCTTCCAATAGACGATAAAAACTCCTCGTAGGCCTTGTTTGCCCACGGGAAAAACCTGTAGAGCAGCCATTCGCCGCCCGGAACCTGGATGACTATGACTTTTGGTCTAAGGCTTTTATCGTCTTTTTCAGTGCAGCGATCTTTAATGGAACCTGGTGCGGAGATTGGTTGCGGTTCGATGACCCACAGCAAGGGTGCTAGGGCGGTCCAGTTCTTGAGGATAAAGAGTTGAGGGATGTATTTTTCGACTGTGGTACGGATGTCGCGGCCGTCCTGGGTATAAGTGGTGAGAAGTGTTAAAGGAAGAATAGGATTGCGGAGAGAAGCGCGAATCAAGTAATCTGGGAGGGATTCGGTATATTCTGGATCGGCAATATCATTAGTATCTCTATGTCGAATTAATATCAAAAATCATACAGACATGCACAAAACATGTGCTGCAAATAACGTGACGAAAATAAAGAAATATATAAATACCTAAACTGCCTCCTTCGATAATCTTAATCGCGTACCATCCGATTCCAGCAAACTTCTTCATCTCCCACGAGCGCTGTTCTTCGTTCCACTCCTCGATATCTCCTCCGGCTTCTTGCTTATCGTTTTCTTTCCCCTCACCGTCGGAACAGTCCAACACCTCCCGGACAAGTCCATCCCATTCGGCACTCCTGCAAGCGCTCCCGGAAGCACCAGTATCCATTATAATCCCAATCAACTGTTTGATCCCTTCCATATCCGTCTGCGATTTCTGACCCAGAACCTCGATAGCACGAGAGAGTGCCGGGTCCTGACGAGCGAAAAATTTGTACGCATCTTCTTTGGATATCTTTGTTTCCTCAGAATAAGAGGAAACGGGTCGCGACTCCCGTAGTTCTGTACCTGACGAGTTGAACGAAGGAGTAGCGGAGGCCAAAGTCGAGGTCGTGGCGTTCAGCTTGAATAATTGCTGGGATTGCGATCCGTTGAAGCGTTTCTTGTACTTTGCGCTTGAGAAGCAAGGTTGGGTGAAGAAGAGTGAGGGTTTGTGAAGCTTCTCTTTGAAGCCCGGCCCTAACGGGAAGCTTTTGGTCTTTGTTCTCTGCGGGAGGAGAGCGGTGGTCTTTGTGGTTTTCGAGGTTTTGGTTTTGGTTTCGGCTTTGGTTTCGACTTTGATTTTGGTTTCGGTTTTGAATACGGAGAAGCGGGAGGCTGTTTTGGGCAGGGTCGAGCAACCCGGAGGTCGCGATGAAGTGTTTCCCATTGCAGTAGGAAGGGTATTGGATCTTGTAGCCGGGTAATATTGCGTCAGGAAGATTACTCCTGAGAGGAGATTATATTTGAGGATGGCGAAGAGGAGAAGAAATAGATTGTGGTTTTCGTCCGTTGCGGAATTTTATACCCCTCCCCCCACCGACGCAAAATTAAAAAAAGCGAATGCATACCATAGTTTTAATTGATAGCAACGAAGACCACATTCTTGGCGTCTCCCAGCCAGGAATCTACTCTCCTCTATCGAACGAAACTATCTAGACATCGGTGTCATCCTCCAAAGAGGGGACGATACCCGTCTATCAAAGCTTTTGAAGAATAGGGTTATAGACTGTGATATCGTGTTGCCCACGTCAAAATGCAACAAACGACTTAATTTCGAGAGCCTTCGAAAAGACAAGTATCTTTTTGTAAAAAAAGGTAAGATGTCTGTTATATCCTTCATTACACCTAGCTAGTATCTATAGGAGGGTATTGATACTTAGAAACCACACTGTTGATAATTACAAAACTCGTAGAGCTGGTGGGCTGATAAAATAGATCTTATATTTTATAAACAATAACGACTGTGGAGATATCGATGTTGGCTGGTCTTGAAACCAGCCTCATATAAAAACACGTGTTTACTGGGATTCAGCTATAGCTATTCAGAACATGGATTCCTTGTCAAGAAGTTGTGAAATTCTTGGTATAAGTACTCGAGTAAGTATATTCTAAGAAAAAGAGAGTAATGCGAGTATAGATAACAGACATTAACACATAAGATTCCGGTAGGATACATATAAATAGAGCTGAAACCCTCATCAGGCCCTCCTAAATCTGCGACTATCCAATACATAGAGCTAACCTCGAACAGATTTACAAAAAAAAAGGAGAAAAGTAAAACGATTGATATATAACGTGAAGAACCCCTTCGCTGAAAACATTTTTTCCCAATAATCAAGCGTGGTCTGTGATTTATGATAGTACAAGTGAGTACACGAACGGGAAAAGAGAACAAAAGGGGGCAAAGTAGGAGCAATAATAGCAAGCAATCATGAAGGCAACGGAAGAGTGCAAAGAGTCCTTCATTATCAAATATTTCATCCCATCACCCCTCCCAGAAAAACCCAGCGATCAAAAGAAGAAAAAAAAGAGTAATAATCGATATACTTTCGACAAGGGGCAAGTGAATCCTTTGAGCGCAAAAAAAGTATAAAAAAGAAGGACCGCTATCATAACCGATTCATCGAGTAAAAAACGTGCGCGCACCCAAAGGAAAATTCACCCCCTCACCGGCCAAACCACCCCCACTTCTTCTTCTCCGCCCCTTGCTGCTGCTGCATCATCTGTTCCTGCTGGCTGAAATTTGGCGTGGTCGGCGTAACGGACGGACTCCTAGACCGCGTCCTGGCCGCGGTCAAAAACGCAAACCCGTCCTTTTCGGGTAGTAGAAACGACGAACCAGCAGTTGAAGATGAAAACAAGGAAGGAGAAGAAGAAGAGGTCGCAGAAATTGGTGTCGTGGCGCCGCTGTTACCACCCTTGGCGCTAGCGGCGTCCTTGGTTGACAATGGGGTGGCCGGGCTCAGTAATTGCTAATCGCCAAGCGCTTTGCGCAGCTCGGTCCAGCGGGCCTTGAGGAGTTCGTGGCTTTCCGTGATCTATTTTAATTGTCATGTTAGTCATATCTCGTTGATAGGAAGAAAAAGTAGTCCGCTTACCTCTGCCAAACTCATCTTGGTCCCGACGAGTTCCATCTCCATCTCCCTCATCTGATCCTCCAGAGATTGGTTTTCTGTATGGATCTCCAAGTTCCTCTTCATAATCCTATCCATCTCATCTTTAAGCTTGTTCTCGACCTCCTTGGGCTGCTTGTCAACTACTATTTTCAATTCATCAACCTCAATCTTCAAACCCTCATTCTCATCCAAGAGCTGTGAGTTTTGCATCTTCTTGTGCACGAGATCGGTAGCCACGGCCACGTGCTCCTCGGTCAGACTCTCAATCTCCTTGCTCATCAACTTGAGTTTGGCGCTCATCAGCTGATTTTGTGTCTTCAAAGCCTCCTTCTCTAGCATCTCCTCCATCTCTCGCTTATCCATCTCTACCCAGTCGACGGTGTACTTGTGCAACATCTCTGGTGTGACCACGATATCGCACGCGTCTCTCACCAGTTCATTTGCTTTGTAAATCTCCTTCTCTCCACCGTTGCCAAAGAACCCAGCCTCTTTGAGGCTGTTGGCACTGGGCGTCTTGTCAAGATAGGCATCGAACAGTTTCTCTCTCAAGAAAGGCAGCAGAGCCTCCAGCGAATCGATCTGTCTTAGGGCGGCTTCATTCTTCTTCATCAGTGCGATTCCAAACTTTAACACAGCACCTTCGATACCCTCCGTAATCGCCAGATCGTAAACCCGTAGGACGAGCTGAAGTGGGAACTTGTACGCAAACAGGGTCAAGAACCACTGCGTGGCGTACAAGCTGGATTGTGCCTTCCTCCTGTTCAGATGCACCGATAGGGCGGGGCACAGATCCTCGAGTAAACGATCGTATTGGTAGAGTCGCAAGTGTAGACCCTTCATTCCGGGTGTGAACATGTCTCTCAGAGAGTATGTCCTCATCAACTCGACCAGAAGACAGAACGCTTCTTCTTCAGTCATGTTGAGAAGCAACGGTGCACCTAGGAACGCCATGCCCTGAACGTAACCGACTTCGGGATCGTAGATGGCGTAGGCCTTCATGAGACCCATGAGGCCCTCCTGGCGGAAGCCCTTGTAGTTGGCAAAGCTGGTGCGTTGGCCCATGTCCTTTTTGATTTCTTTCTCTAGCTGAGAGACGGTTTTACATTCCACAGGTGCAGGTGGCGACGGGTCGCCTGGGATCACAGATGGCGGTCGGTGGACGGGAATCGCTGTCAGGTGGGTCGATGGGAGGTCGTTGAACTCGCGGTAGATACCCTCGACCGTTTCGCCCTTGGAGCGGGCTATGGATTGCCAGACGGTACCGCGGATCGTGGCTGGGATTCCGGCCTGCACTTTTTCGGTGAGGCGGGAGGAAGATTTGGCCGCCACGGCGTAGTAGTCTTCCACGACCGAGGACCAGAACTCCCAGTCGATTTCTTCCTCTTCGATCGTATCCTGCTGCGAGAGTCCTGAGCGCGTTCCAGGGCGGGAGTTGCCACCCTCCGACGGTCCACCACCGATCGGCGAGTCGATAAAGCTGGAGGCGTCGCTGTCCTTGATCTTCTGAAAGCTGATTCTGAGAGAATTGATACCCTTGACGGCCTCCTCCCGGAGGTTAGCATCGGCGTGAGAGAGGTTATCCTTGGCGGTCTCCATTCTTTGCTGGGTCAGGTCCTGCCCGGAAGGTTTGTTTAGAAACGTTTGGATGTTGGGAGCGTTGAGAGTGGGGAGAGCGGGGCCATTCTGTGTAGGTGTTGTGATGGACGGCGTCGTTGTTGCCGAAGAGGTGGTGTTTCGTCTGCTGCCAAAGAAGCCGCTGGCGGTGGTGCCGGGAGGGGAGGTTGTAGAAGGGACGGAGCTTGTGCTCGATCTGGAGAGCCAGCTGAAGGGACCTCTTCTGGCGGGTGGCTTTTCAGCTGTGGTGGTAATGACAGGGGGGACGGTGTCCTTGGCAGGAACGGCGGGAGGGTTTGACGAAGCAGAACTCCACGGCAGGGTGAACTTTGAGGCCGTGGGAGGCGGCGTGGGAGCGGATTTGGAGGTCGACAGGGCAGAGCTGGACGATATCGACGATCGTGACTTTATGGAGGAGGATGCAGGGGCTTCGCCAGCGAGGTCGATATCGTCCATGGACGCCGTGGAGATGGCAGAAGAGGTGCGCCTGTCTGGCAACTCCCTGACGGGACCTTGGATGGGGGAGCTCTTGGGAGACACATCGCTGGAGGCCGAGGAGTCGGGGTTGGGAGTGGAAGACCCATCGTCATCGAGCACAGTCGACTTGACGGAAGGGGTAAGTTCACGCTTCATTTGTGTAGGAGAGCCGGGCTCGGAAGCGGCAGGCGAGTGAAACGAATCCTAGCAGGGGGAACCACGACGTTAGATACCCGGTCAAGGTGAGATTTATGGAAATGTAGAGTGCGAAAATAGTTTTAAAAAATTAAAAAAATTCAGGGAGAAGTTTGGCGGTCGAGAGTGGTGAGAGTGGTGGAGGTAAGCACAGCCGGCAACGACATGAACACGATCAACAGGGGAGTAATGTGTGTACATGTGTCTGGCAGGGCAGACCGGTTTTCAGGGCGTCTAACGGGCAAAGGGATCCCGTCTGTGTGCAGCAGATAGACGGATGGGGATGCACTAATAATAATTCATGTATAGCAGCACGCAGGCACGGGAGATGACTTACAGCTGCGGCGTCTTCCTCATCGGACGAAGCGACGTCGTCGATGGTCTTGAGCTTGAGCTTGTTTGGTTTTTCAGCGAGACCAACCTCCTTCACGTCGACGGCAGCGGTGGCAGCGGTGGCCATGGTGTCTGGAGGGGAAGAGACGGATTGAGGGCGTTTCTCTGGGTGATTCGATGAACCTTCGTGTTCTCTTTAAATCTTGTTCTCTCCGTGCTGGTCGTTTCGGCTGCAGTCAATGCAACTCTGGTTTTTATTTTTTATTTTTCTTTCGTTTCCGTCGGTCTTGTCTGTGTGTTGGATCGAGTTAGCAAGGCAGCACGACCGGAGACCAGCGCTTAAATTATTATTATTATTGCTGCTGCTATTATATGCAGAGTATCGATCGAGTTGGTTGCTTGCTGGATATAGGATGGGAAAAGGAAAAGGAGGAGGATGAATATAAAACATCATCATCACTGTGCCAAACGGGAGGCCAGCTATCGACCGAGGAGCGAGGAGCGACCCCTGAGACGACGAGCAGCTGCTGTTGGTTGGATTCCGCGCTGGCTCGGGAGCAGCAATGATTTTCAATTGCAGCCAACCAGCCAGCTGCAGAAGCTAAAGGGCTGTGGCCAGCTAGCGTCTGTCGTCGGGGCCATTGGGAAATAAAGGGCCGGAGAATGGACACGACGGGCGTCACAGAATGCAATCGCAGGAGGAAATCAAATACCTTTTTCTTTCTTCTCGTCTGTCTGTCTGTCTGTGGTGCTGCTGAACCGTCGAGGTCTGCGAGTCGGAAGGGGTGATGAAGAGAATGGACAAAGAAGGAGGAGGACTGAAGATGTGGTCGAGCTGGGAATAAGGAATAAGGAACAAGCTGCTAAATTTGATCGAGAATTCTCCTCAAGAGCATTCACGCATTCTTTCGAAAAGAAACAAATGTAAAGTGACGCTTCGGAAAAGGTTCTCTTAAGTGACAATTAATTCGACTGGGTGCATGCATACGGGACTGGGGAAAAGGAGAGCCAATTACGACGGACATCACGGTGACCGCGACTGCATCTGCTAACTATGTAAGGCCCTGGCAGCAGCAGAAGAGAGAGACTAATTTACATGTAACCCACGGCACTCTCACACCACACTGGCTGAAAACAGCTCCCAAAGGTCGACACAACCTTCCCCCCGTCGAGGTCCTTTTTCTTCTTCCTCTTTGTCTTCCCGCGTGTCTCTCAGGGGCGATGCCTCTGCGATTACCCAGATTAAACGGGTGTAATCGCCTTTGATTGGAGGTCGAAAGGGGCGGTGGAGCTGGCCGTCCCTCTCGCTTGTGTTTCGTCCCGACGCATCGGCTCTTTCAAGCTCTGCAAACGGCTAGCGGGCGGCATGTTTCAGCATGTTGACGACCGGGCTCACCAGCCTGTTGACGTGCGTGTGTGTCTGGCCGTTTTCCTTCTCTAGCTGATTCACTCGCGTAGACATGTTTGATTCGAGCAGGTGGGAAACAAAGAGGGAATATTCACAGCCATCGTACGGCCCGGGGAGGCTCGTCGGGACCGTCGATGCGTATGCATATATACTTGTACATGTATTGTCCTCCGACGGTAGCAAACATCCGGAGTGGAAGTGCATGCAAGGAGTGGGGGATTTGCAATTTTAAATTGTTTGGTTTTTACACAAAAAGCCCTGCAGGACGGCATGGCGGACATTTTACATCATGTACATAGCATAGTGTACCTCTGGTACGATCCGTCTGTAGACGCTGGGAATGCGTCAGGGTGCCGGGGTATTTTTAGGATCGGGGCGGGGAGCCTCGATCGATTCTCTTGAAGGGGAATAGTCTTCCGTGAATGAGGAATCTGGTCTCAATCACGTTGTTGTTGGGCCTCACGTTGACACCCGGTCAGGGTCACGTGAGTACAGGCATCAAAATGTTGGATACCAGCTGAAGGGGTATAAATAGCAAGACGCGAGTTATCACAGTGGCTGGACTGTTGGATCTCTCTCTCTCCGTGATATCGTGTCGACGGTAATTGTTTCTCTATCCGATGGTCCGTGTGTATTTGTAGATTGCAGGTTGGTTCGATGCGTCAGTCATCGCGGCGCTTCTCGATCCAGCTCTGAACACGAACCAGATACCAGATGGATCTCGGTATATATCGATATCCAATGCAGGCAACGTGAGACAGCTCCAAACCAAGAACAGCTGGTAGAGAGAAACGGCGTTTCATACATATAGCTCCAAAACATCGATACGTGTGTCCGCTGACAGCTTCAACGTTTCGCCTGGAAGCACCCGGTGCGTCCGAATCGCCCTCGCTAAGGTTAGACGGTGCAGGACAGCCGAGTTTGGCGACCCGGCAGGCGCCCGTCGACGGCCGCTGTCGTCGTCGTCGTCCAGATTACAGATTACGTGCATGCCATCTGGAGATATCGCCCATCCGTGACTAATAGCGCGTGATTGAGTGGGCCGATTTGATAAAGTGTCCAAAAGTGAAAAGGATCGAGAGCGAGGAAGAAAGGGCTCGGAGCTTCCTTGCCGGTGGAGCAAGCAGCCTCGCCCGGCAAAAAAAAAAAAAGGTGACGCTGTGGACGCTGTTTGGACCTCATCAACACTTCCCAGAGACCTCTCGATCCCGGCTTCCTCCTCCTCCCAACCTCAACCTCACTCCGCCGACATCGTCATCATCACCACCACCAAACCTCCCCTCCGCTTCACCCACAGCTGCGTGAGTATCCCCGCCCCTCCCATCTCCTTCCAAAGCTCTGCTCCCAGCTGGACCCTCGCTGATACGCGTAAATCCGATACCCTGCAGGATCCCAAACCTTTTCCCCGCTAAATTTTCGAGCTCGCAAAGCTTCCCTGGTAGATTGCATCACACGAGGCTGCACCCTTCGTCGTGATTTCCAATCTCTTACCACCATCACTACGACCGCACCCCTCACCACCCCCTCCCCCCCACTCTCTATCAGACTAACTTTCACACTTTTTTCCCCCGTAGATTAATCCCCCACTTCGTTCATCTTTTGCGAAATACACTTGTTTTCGTTCAACCATCGTTTGGTATCCTCTGGTTTTTTTTTTGCCTTTCTAAAGCCAAAATAGGACCTGCACATCCTTGGCTTTCGAATCCTGACATCATAAAATCACCCTCCCATCGATACCGAAATTCTTTCGAAGACTCTCCTTCGCGATATTCATCCATCCGGAGTGGACGATCGCTTTTTCGAACCAGCTGTACCTTCGACCGAACCGATCCTAGATCGGCCCCTCCCATCAGATTACAAATCCTACTTCAGGCATCATATCAAACGTGATCACAACCTTGCACCCAACAGCAAGGTGAGGTCTCAGAGTCGAGGTTGGAGGGGATATAACCGTCGACAGTGTCACAGCCCAAGCACGGACTTGGTTGTTTCACAAGATGCGAATCAAAAAGACACCCTCGCAGAAACACGAGCAGACACTGGTATGACTCCTTCGCGTCTTTCTCTTCTCTCTCTCTCGTGCTAACCTGTATCGAACTAGTCACCCTTCGTTCGCGAGTTCTCGGTAAAAGCCATCGACCTATGCGATACAGAAAAACGCGGCAAGCTCACAGAGTGTCTCGCTGACTTTCCGTCGATATGGCCTTTCCCCAGAGGTGACCTCTATCACTGGATCGCCCTGTTGAACAAATTCGACGAGGTTCTCGAAGAGCTGGTCACAAAGTACAATTTAAAGGCTGGTCCGCAGCTGATACCGTTCGAACCGGAGGACGAGACGGTTCTTATCAGCGTTCTCGACTTTAGTCGTCTGCTCATTGAAGAATGCGGGAATCGAAGTCTATACGCGAGCAGCAGCGTAAGCCGACCCTCCGTACCCTTTCGAGCAATTTGTGACTTTTTGGCTGACGTGGGACGACATCTAGCACCTGAACGACCTTTTGAACACCGTCTCATACCCTCTCCTCACTAGCGTTCTCCGTCTCGGACAGAAGCTCGCACAGCGATATCATAGCTCGAGATCGCGTACGGGCGCTCTGTCCACCGCTGCCAACAATGCTTTGCTCACGAATCACTACAACATCAGCCTCGACAAGGTTACAAAAGTGGCCACCGGGTTCGTCGGCAGCGTCCCACCGGCATCTAACCAATCAACGCCGGCAAAGGTACCTTTGAAACCCCTTGTGGTTGCGAACGACCTTCACAAGCTCGCCACCGATACCTCCGAGCCCGGTAGTTCAAATCTCAAGGGTAAGCAGCCCGCTCCACGGGACGGCTCGTCTCCGGACACCTGGGCGGTCTACGAGTCCATCAACTTTACGTACTATGTTCACCCTGCACTTCCAACAAAACCGACAACCACGGAAAAGGGAAAAACGCCGGCTCAAACCCCTCGTAAGACCAGCGGTTTGAGCAAAGAGCACAGTGCGAAGAGCGACTTGACGTTTGAGGAAGCCGTCTCCGGTGCCGGTGAAGCAAAGTCCACCAATACTGGTGTGCAGACATTAGAGATCCCGGCCTCGCTTATCCAATCCACCAGCATTATCGAAATCTTGAAATCCGAGCTCCCCAAGATCCCGACCGAATACCACTACGAAATCCTTCAACGTATACGCGTGGCCAAAGCTTTTTCCGAATCCGCCGAAACCAGACGACAAATACTAGGTCTTCGCATCTTGGCGGTCACCAATCTTGCCTACGTTCTGAGCGAAAGCAACTTTCAGACCAGGGTTTTATCCGCCGACACCGATGAACCCCGCCGTTTCCAACTCGTATTCCAACTTGCAGATCTGGTATCGCCTCTTCGCGGGAGAACCGTTCCGAGGAATTTGCAGACATACGCTTTTGGAGGGTTGGAAGCGTTGGCCAAATGCAAGACTAGAAACGCCGATGTCAACGCAGCACTAGGTCTCAACGTCAGCCATGGGATCCTTCTCACGCTTCTTCGAAAGGCTATCACCGACCTTGCGGATGAGGAGAAAGGAAACGACCTACGCCCCAGCAGAGAGGACGAAGAATGGCGAAAATCTCTGTTCGACCTGACCAGCAGCTTGCCTAGCCAGCAGGTTTCCGGAGGACTGCTCGTCGGTGCCGGGCTGATCAACTGCCTCGTGTCGGTCTTGAATCTTCGAACGTACAAGGGTATCCCGTACATCCCCAAGGCGTTACAGTTCCTGGACGGGCTCGTTTATGGAATTCCGCCCGCTTTTGCGAACTTTGCTAATGCCAACGGTTTGGATGCTATGGTAGAGCTTGTGAGTTGGCAAGTCACAACCGCGCTCGCAGAGTCCAAAGTTCCTGGCGGTTCCTTCCCGGAGCCGTACAGGTCCCCTTCCACGGACTTTGAGACCGGCTGGTATCATGCCTATATTCTCAAGATGGCTTTTAAGTTTACCCATCACATGATGAGCCAGACCGGGAATACTTCGGAGCGCCTACTTCGAAACTTGATCGATTCACCAAAACTGCTCGAGGCCTTGAGAAGCGTCATCGCGAACGGCAAGATGTTTGGTAGCTCGGTTTGGTCATCCGCCGTCAATATCCTCACAACTTTCATTCACAACGAGCCGACGAGTTACCCGATTATTCATGAGGCGAAACTCAGTCATGGATTGTTTGCAGCAATCACAGGAAAACCTATCGAAGAGTTTCTGGAGGCTACGGCGGTGGCTTCTCCGGTTCTTGAACGAGCGCCTACCCTTGAGGGCGAGGAAGCTAGCAATTCTCAGGATACGCAGATTATAGATGCGGATCAATTAGAAACCTCGTCTTCGCAACCTGTCGCAGCGGAAGAGGCCGCGACCACATCTTCTACTTCTGATAGCCAGCAGACTATCAAGCCACCCCAGAGTTTGCTTGTCGAAAACCCAGCAGCCACCATCCTACCGGCACTGGACGTCATGAACACGATACCTCAAGCGTTCGGTGCGATCTGTCTCAACAATTCTGGCTTGAACCTCTTCAAATCCTCCGATGCGCTGGAAAAGTTTTTCGAGATTTTTGAAAGTGCCGAGCACGTCAAGTGCATGTCTGACTCAGACATCTCCACCGCACTCGGTAGTCAGTTCGACGAATTGATCCGTCACCATCCCTCCTTGAAGGAAGACGTCATGAAAGTTATCGTCAAGATGGTTGGAAAGGTGATCGAACTTGGTAACCGATTCGCAGCAAAAGATGGCGCTGGTGCCAAGGTTTTCATCGAAGAAGGTGGCGATTATGTCGTCTCCGGAGGTCGACGTGCTTTGAACGGTACTCACAGAAAGTCCGTTAATGTTCCCAGACCGAGTGGCGATGATCTTAGCGACTCCGATGATAGCGATGTCGAGATGGGCGATGATGATGAAGCCACCAGTGCTGCCAGGAATGTTACCAACACTGCAACCGCGACGGCAGAGTCTGCACCACCTGCTGTCGAGGAAGCCACTGTGGATACTACTCCCAACGAAAAAGTTCTAATGGCCGACCTTAAAGAAGAAGAGGATTCTGACGTTCCGTATCCCGAAATCTCGATATCCATGTACATTGATGTCATGTCCCGCTTCCTGGAAGGTTTTCTCTCTCACCAGTCTCACACTCGTGATTTTGTTAAGCGCGGTGGTTTCGACAAATTGATTGCAATCTACTTTTTGCCATCTCTCCCTTACGACTTTGCTGCCAGAGCTGTATCGCTGGCCATGACAAGAGTTATGCACCTGTGCGGAGAAGCCTCACCAACGACCACGATACCTGCGTTGCTTGGCAACACCGAGAAGGCGATCAAAGATCTCGAGCCATTGTTGAATCACGAATCCAAAGAAGCTTTCTTCAGACCGCTTACCTCGCCCCCCAGCAAGACTGAATCTGAAAGTTCTTCCGGCAAGCAGCCACTTGATGAATTTGCCGAGCTTGTGAAAAATCAAGGCACAAATTTGATCAAAGATTTGGTTACTGCGCACGCTCTCACAACTTTACTTTCGGAGTTGTACTCGCAGACCTTGTACAACAGTAGAACTACGGGTCAGCTCTTTCAACCGGTTGCCCAGAGGACATTCTACGAGACCTTGGTGCCTAGCTTAGGTGCTCTGCACAGGGCTTGCGTCTGGGAAGAGATTCTACTTCAGAGGAACTTGCCGGAGACCTGGAAGGAAGCCACCAAATTCAAGGATACTTTGGGATTCAGTCCAGAGGACGACCTCATCGGACCTGACGGCCAGGAGTTACCGCAAAAAACTGCGCAGGAGAAACGAGAAGAGAAAGAAGCTGCAAAGAAGGCGGTCAGTGAGAGTGAAGGGAAGACTCCGTGGTTCCAAAATGTCAAGACGATTAGATTTTTGATCAGTCAGATACCGAGTAGTATTACGCCATTCTTTCAGGGTATGTGTGTCTTCTTGTCTTTTGAGGCTTGAAGAAGCTAGCTAATGCATAATTTAGGTCTTGCACGAGTTCTGGTTACACGGAGAACGACCGACCAGATGCACAAAAAGCATGCATTCAAGATTGCGGATAGCATTTCGGATGTTATGTTTCAGCATTTGACTTGGAAACGAGTTGGTGAGTTATCACAAATAACCAACCCCTTTCAGCTTGTGAGCCGGAGGCTAACGATTTATAGAACTCTGGGACTCTGTCACGGATAGATACAGCTACCTTATCATTGTGTTGTCTGCTATCTCCACGCTTCTTCTTGAAGGTGGTGATAGAAACGGTGGTTCTCAAGTTATCTGTATCGTTTTGATCACCTTCAAGCAGAACGACGGGCTAAAGACTGTTGCGGAAATACTTGAGACCTTCTGGAAGGACGTGCAGGAAATTGCTGTTGATACATCAGACGTCAACGAGCGCAATCGGCTGGCACATTGTTTCGGAGGAATCAAGGTCATTCTTTCGCTCTTCTCGCAGCTCGTTAACTCGAAAGCACTACTGGAGTCGTCGCAGACTTCGCATCTACATTTCTCGCGCGAGAGGGATAGGGACCGCCCAGATTATTTCAACGCCAACCAGTTTCTCGTCGAGTTGAGAGCTTTGATACTACCCGTCGTGGAAAACATGTGGAACTCACAATCAATCGAGAAGGTGTTCCCGACAATTGTCAAAGCGGTAGTTGAGATTCTCGGAACAGTTCTGAAGGCTGAAGGAGAATCTGGAGCTTTCCAACGGCGGGATAAGGGCAAGCATCCAACTATGATTTCCTGGCGATCCTTTGAGCCGAACGAGGAGCATATTCGACAACTCACAGATATGGGATTTTCGAGGGAGGCGTCACTACATGCTTTGCTCAGGTCCAGCAATAACTTCCCTGCAGCGACAGATTATCTGCTCAATCATACCGACGAGGCAAATAGAGCTGCTGCCGCCGCCGGCTCTTCAAGTTTGAGAAGACGGCCGAGTGATGACGATAGTAGTTCTGAGTCTGAAGCTGATACGGACGTGGATGGCATTACGGAGCTGCAGGGTACTGCCGCACAGGGAAGCCGGAGCCGCAATAATATTGTTATTCCGCCGCCACCTCCACCATTCGCGGTAGAAGGGATCGCGGTGCAACCTGACGTTCTACCCCCACCGCCGATTTTACCTGGAGAGAACCCGTTTGACGTCATGTTGAGGAATCTGGCGAATCCGGTTGTTCCATCTAGTGATCTGTTACCTGAACAGCCGGCCCCGCCGCTGCCGTTTTTGCCAGAGCCTAGTCAATCTTCTGCATCCCAGCCACCTGTACCATCCGCTTCTCTGGAACGAACGATACCACCCATGAGAACCTCGCTCGCCGACTTGCTGAACCCTATGGAGGTTACGGTTGCATCGAATGATAATGATGGAGACGGTGGTTTGATGGCCATGAGTATCGACGACCTTCCGGCTGCTAGGCTTGCCGTTCCGATTGTTAGCCCACAAGTTGAACAATCTTCGACTTCAATATCCGGATTTACTGGGCCGCCGCCACCACCTGCACCACCTTTGCCTACCGATGACAAAGACAAAGCACCAGAGAAGGAAGAGTCCTCGATCCCCGTTGTTACCATTGAGGATCTGGACGATGTGCGATCGGCCATCAGCAACGGACTTGTCGACCGTACTCTTGAGATTCTTACGATGCAACACGAGGTCACATTTGAGCTCTCTAACTTGGTCACGAACGCATATTCCAAGGGAACTGAAGAGGCACGAAGAGAGGCTGTCACGACTATTTTCCAGTCTTTGATGTCGCTTCAGCTGGATGAGGATATTCGACCTCAAGGCAAAACCATTGCTGCCGTCGCCCACTTTTTGGGACTCGTGCTGCAGAACCAAATCTTCTTCAACTCCGGCCTGGAAGAGTATAAGGACCAACTTCCAATCGTTACGGCTTACATCAAAATTTATCAAAACGAGCCGTGTCCGTGGATTGGAAGGATTTTGCTGGTTCTGGAGAAGTTTTTGATCGAGTCTTCGCAGCCGCAGCAGATCGATTTTGTGCCGCCAGAGTCGGAAGAAGGTGCCCAACGGCCACCCATTCAGCCTGGTTTCCAGGTTCCGTTGGACCAGCAGATTACGATATTCAATTCCGTCATGTCAGCTGTGCCTTCTGTCGGCAAAGATGAGAGTACTGCCCTCGCAATTGTGAGACTTCTGGTCCTCCTTACACGAAAACGGGAAATCGCGCTCAAGATGGGAGAGTACCAAAATATCCACCGCTTATTCCACATGTTCAAGAATATGGCGGGCAGTGACACCTCAAAGATTCGCAGCTGTGTCATGCTGATCGTGCGCCACATCATCGAAGACGACGAGACAGTCAAGACTTTCATGGCGTCTGAGATTCGAACCTTCTTCAAAAGTCGGGGATCTAGGGGTAGTAGACATATCGATCCGGCGACCTTTTGCAGGCAGTGTTCGCATCTCGTGTTGAGGAATCCGGATGTTTTCGTGACGGCGACGAATGAGCTTTGCAAGCTGGCGACTTATCAGCCGAGTGTGAGACATCAGCAGATTATTCTGAAAGAGCTGGATGATAAGGAAGAGAAGGAGGATAAGAAGGAGGACGATCCGGATGCCGAGAAGACAATCAATCCCGCAGAAGGCGAAGCTGGCCCCAGCGGGACGACCGCTGCAGATACTGAAAAAGGAAAAGAGGTGGATAAGGGTAAAGCACCGGCCTTCGAGTCACCTGAGAAGCCAAAGTTGATCACAGAGATGAAGCCACCGCCGGGTGTGGAAAAGCCAGATGGGGTGGTTCATTACTTGCTTTGTGAGCTTTTGGCGATCAAAGACGCGGACATCAATGAAGGTATCACACCGCCACCACCTCCAACAGAAGAGAAACCTGCAGAGAGCAAGAAGGAGACCGAAGGAGACGTAGAGATGACAACCGATGAGACTGTACCGTCAACATCTGGACCTACTGCTACACCAACGGAGAAGCCAGCCAAGAGCGAGAAGGTGGAGTTCAACGGGGCGGATCATCCAAACTACCTCTACAGGTGCTTCTTACTGCAAGCGCTTACGGAGATCCTGGCATCTTACAACCGCAGCAAGCTCGAATTTATCAATTTCTCTCGACGGGCAAACGCACGGGATCCGATCACACCTTCGAAACCGCGCACCGGTATACTCAATTACCTCCTCACGGACCTTATCCCGGTTGGCACACTATCACAACCTGATGATACGGCATTCAAGAAGAGGACCATGACTTCCAACTGGGCAATTTCAGTTGTGGTTTCACTTTGCGCGCACACCGGGGAGACCGCCAACGTTGATGAGGAACCTGACTTGATATTTGTGCGCAAGCACGTCTTGGATGCATCGATCAAAGCCTTCAAGGATGCGGGAACCTCTGGGGAACACCTGGACGCCAAATACGCGCGGATGCTGAATCTGTCGGATTTGCTGTATAGAATGCTGGCATCCCGACCGAACGCATCGCAGAACAACCAACTCCTCGAGAAGAGTCAGAAGCAGCTTGCCAAAATAATGTTTGAGAAGAACTTTGTGAACGCGCTGACGAATTCTCTGAGCGAGATTGATTTGAATTTCCCGAGCGCGCGTAGGGTCATTAAGTATATTTTGCGGCCGCTCAAGTTGTTATCCAAGACGGCTTTGGATTTGGGAGAAGAGGAGATTAATATTGTCGGTATCGGAGAAGTTGGCGATGGAGATGACTTCTCGATGGGGAGTTTGAGCGAGATTGGAGATGGAGATGATGCGGAGAGAGAGGAGACGCCGAATCTGTTCCAGAATTCCGCCCTGGGGATGCTTGAGGGCGCAGAGATGGAGGATGAGGATGATGAGTATGGCAATGACGACGAGATGTATATTGATGAGATGGAAGAATATGAGGAGGAGGAGGAAGACAGCCAGGCGAGCGATGAAGAAGATGTGCTGGATGGAGGAGTAGGAGATCACATGGAGGTAAGTCTTTATATGACGTCCGCAGTCAAGGTTTCGGAGTAAAGGGGTCTAACTTTGGCGTAGATGGAAATTGTTGTCGACGATCCGCAAGGCTCCGATAGCGAAGATGAGGACGACTCTATGTCTGAAGACGACGATGATGATATGGATGACGACGATGATGATGTCGATATCCATGGAGATGGGCTTCCACATGAAGTCCAGCACGAGCTTTCTTACCAAGACGAAGAAGACGACTGGGAAGCTAGTGATAACGATGTCGGCGACGACCTCGTCGAGATGCTACCTCCCGACCAAGAGGGTCTTATCGACCATGTCAACCGAGTCATCGCCGGTGGAGATCCGGATCTTGTTGGAGAAATGATGGAAGAGCGCGAAGATGGGTTCATTGAAGATCCTGAGGAAGATGACGAAGATGAGGAAGAGGAGGAAGATTTGGACGAAGACGAAGCTGTTCCCCAAGATGACGAAGGGGAAGACGATGACGAGATGGGTATCCCGTGGGAGTGGACAGATGGCGACGCGCCACTCATGGCGAGAGCTAGACATCCGAATCCACACAGTCACGGGTGGTATACCCTTGGCGGAACGTCGAGAGACATTATTCGTGAGTCTATCCTATCCCTTTCTTTCACAATAATCGCAGCTGGACTAATATTCGAGATTTTTTTTAGTCACAGGCGGAAGCGGTCGACCCACCGAGGAAAACATGCAAAATCCACTTCTTCAACCGACCGCTCAAGTCGCGCATCCGCGTGCTCCACTCCATCGACACGGACACGGCGAATGGATCAACGCTTTCGACGCCTTTGACGCCCCGCATATGGGTGGCCCCGGCGCCGTTTCTTGGCTGACTTCGCTGATGAACCTCGTAGGACGCGCTCACAACTTGCCCGCTACTATGGCTGCCGGCGGTGGTACTTTGCAATTTCACATTCAAGCCGCGCCCGGTGGTGGTGGGTTATTCCCGCCGGAGATTGAAGCGTTGTTGAATATTCGACGCCCCGGACATCAGGATGCACGATCGAGGGAGCATAGAGCGGATCCTTTGAGTGCTGTCGCTTTCACACCCTATTCAACCATTCAGCGATGGCTCGACGAGATGAGACTCGGATGGGGACCCGGTGCCCAGGAAATTGCTGGGCGAGTGATCAACTCTGTTTTGGACAAGCTCGTGCCCCCGGCACTCGAGGAAGAGAGGCTCAGAAAAGAAAAAGAGGAGCAAAAGCGTAAGGAAGAAGAAGACGCCAGAAAGAAGAAGGAAGAAGAGGAGAGGCTCGCGAAGGAGAAGGCGGAAGAGGAGGAAAGAAAACGAAAAGAGGAAGAAGAGAGGAAACTCAAGGAGGAGGAAGATGCTAGACTTGCAGAAGAGGCGGCTAGAGCTGCGGAAGCGGGTGAGATTGCTGCTGCGGTGGCTGCTGCGGCTGCGGCTGCTTCTGGTGAAGGAGGTGCTATGGAAGGAGTAGAACCCTCGCAGACACAAGAAGCGGGTTCCTCGGAAGCGGGACCGTCGCAGGCACCTGCTACACGAGTTGTCACATATATCCGAGGGAGAGAGGTTGATATTACAGGAATGGGGATGGATCCCGAGTTCTTGGAAGCTCTACCGGACGATGTCAGGGAGGAAGTTCTCACGAACCACATTCGCGAACAGCAACAAGCTTCGGGCAGCGCAGAGCAAGCGAACGAAATCAGCCCGGAATTCTTGGAGGCCTTGCCCGAGGATATTCGTAATGAGATTATCCAACAGCAGCAAGCCGAACTCCGACGCAGAGAACGAGAAACGCAACGTGCGGCGACCGGACAGGCCCGCGGGCCCGCAGATATTGATCTCGCGAGCTTTCTCGCTACCCTCGATCCCACGCTGCGTCAAGAAGTCATCATGGAGCAGAATGATGAGATGCTCGCGCATTTCCCGGAGAGTATCGTGGCCGAAGCAAACGCTCTCAGAGACAGATCTCGAATCCAGCAGCTTGGGGATATCACTCGAGTCGTGAGATCGCGCCCTGAAGAACAACCACGTCTCGTACCGGAGAAGAAGGTCCGAAAACAGTCACCCCAGATGCTCGACAAGGCCGGTGTTGCTACTTTGCTACGACTCATGTTTATTCCGCAGCAAGGGAGCACTAAGGTTTCGCTTCACGAGATTCTATTGAATATTTGCGACAACAAGGTCACGAGGAACGAGGTTTTGGGACTACTCCTGTCGATTTTGCAGGACGGAAGCACCGATATGAATGCCGTGGAGAGAAGCTTTGCCACGTTATCACTCAGAGCGAAGCAGATCACTGCGGGGTCTTCCGCGACGACCAAGACACCCCAGTCGGCACTTAAGAAGGCACCGACCATACCTCTGCCGCAGACGAACAATGAAATGTCACCTCTGATGGTTGCTCAGCAGTGTCTCGCTGCGATCAAGTTCTTGGTTGATTTCAACGAGCACATCAGCGGGTTTTTCTTGAACGAGCACGATCTTCAGACGGGGTTGAAGAGGTCTATTAGCAGGAAGGGCAAAGGAAAAGAGAACCAGCAGAGCAAAGCCAATCGGTATCCATTGAATACTATGCTGGGATTGTTGGAGAGACCGTTGATGACGGAGAGTTCTGGATGCATGGAACAGCTCGCGACCTTGCTCAGTGAGATCACACGACCGCTGTTGTTATTACTTAAGAAAGAGAAGAAGAAGCAGTTGGAGGAAAAGAAGGCTGCGGAGGAGAAGAAGGCGGCTGAGGAGCAGCAACAGCAGGCGCAAGAGGCGGGTGCTGCGGCGGCTGAGGGTAGCTCAAGTACGGTGGCACCTGAAGGTGAAGCGACTACGACCACGTCTACTACAGTCCCTGAAGGTCAAATTGCTCCAGCGCCTACAACAGAACAACCACTTCCACTTCAGCTATCTACAAACATCCCACCAGCTACTGCGGAACAACCAATCACCGCTCCTACAGCCATCGAAAACCCAACCGAAGAGTCGACCGAAAAGCCAAAAGCAGACAACGATGAGATTAAGCTGGTTCCGGGCAAGAAGAGAGGAGGTTTACATGCTCCTGTTGTCCCGGAGCACAATCTCTGCCTCGTCGTTGGAATCATCACCAACCGAGAATGCACCAGCAAAACCTTCCGGGAGACTTTGGGCACCATGATCAACCTATCCGCCATCCCCGGCACAAAAGAAATATTCGGTGCAGAGTTGATCCGACAAGCTCAGATTCTCGGAGGCACAATTTTGGAATCCCTCACCGAGTTGGTTCATCATCTCAAGAAGGCCGAAAGCGGTACTGAAATCGAAGGGTTGGCCAATTTCTCCCAAGGCAGTTCCGATCAAGCCAAGCTGTTGAGAACTTTGACTGCTTTGGATTACCTCTTCGACGCTAGCAAGAAGAAGAAAGAAGAGCGACCCGGTGAAAATGCCATTGCCGAGTCCTCTGAGCCTAAAATCGAGGATATTCGCCCTAATGATGCGGAGATCTTGGGACGACTTTATGAGAACCTGTCGTTCGGGCCTCTCTGGTCTTCCTTGAGCGATTGTCTAAACATTATTCACGATCGCGAGGATATGCTCCACGTCGCTACCATCCTCCTGCCACTTATTGAGTCGCTCATGGTTGTTTGCAAGAACAGCGGTATTAATACCAAACGCACTTCTGGCGGCATGTCGCAGTCACAGCGCGAAAGGACACCGGCTTCAGCTACCACCGATTCGAACATGCAATCCCTCTTCTTCACTTTCACCGAAGCTCACCGCAAGATTCTCAATCAGATGGTCCGAAACAACCCCAAGCTTATGAGCGGATCATTCTCCCTTTTGGTCCACAACCCGAAAGTTCTCGACTTTGACAACAAGCGCAACTACTTTAACCGACGTCTCCACACAAGAGTTGCGGGTCGAGATTCCAATCTCAACTACGGACCTTTGCAACTTCACGTCCGAAGAGACCAAGTTTTCATGGACTCTTACAGATCTCTGCACTACAAGCGTGGAGACGAGATCAAATACTCAAAGCTCAACATCCGATTCTCAGGGGAGGAAGGCGTTGACGCCGGTGGTGTCACGCGAGAATGGTTCCAAGTCCTCGCGCGACAAATGTTCAACCCCGGATACGCTTTATTCTCACCCGTCGCTTCGGATCGGACTACATTCCATCCCAACCGCATGAGCAGTATCAACTCTGAGCATTTGAGCTTCTTCAAGTTTATCGGTCGTATCATCGGCAAAGCCCTCTACGAAGGCCGAGTCCTGGATTGTCACTTCAGTCGCGCCATGTACAAGCGTATCCTGAGTCAGAACGTCTCCTTGAAGGACATGGAGAATCTGGACTTGGAGTACTACAAGTCGCTGCAGTGGATGTTAAACAATGAAATCCAGGACATTCTCCTGTTGACCTTTAGTATGGACACCGAAGAATTTGGAGTAGAGAAGGTTTTGGACTTGGTGCCCAACGGTAGCAACATCACCGTCACGGATGAGAACAAGGAGGAATACGTGAAGAAGGTCACCGAGTTTAGGTTAGTACAGAGTGTGAAGGATCAGATGGAGTGGTTCTTGCAGGGTACGTATAAATCTCAACTCCCGAATATATTGCAAAATGCTAACTGATAGGATAGGCTTCCATGATATCGTGCCTGCGGAACTGATCGCTATCTTCAACGAGCAAGAACTTGAGCTGTTGATCTCGGGTCTACCGGACATTGACGTTGACGACTGGAGAAACAACACCGAATACCATAACTACTCGGCCTCTTCCCCCCAGGTGCAGTGGTTCTGGCGCGCGGTCCGCTCCTTCGACAAGGAAGAGCGAGCCAAACTCCTCCAGTTTGTGACCGGTACTTCCAAGGTCCCTCTCAACGGTTTCAAGGAACTCGAGGGTATGAATGGGTACTCCAAGTTCAACATTCATCGGGATTACGGAAACAAAGATCGTTTACCGAGCAGTCATACTTGCTTCAATCGTAAGTCGTCTCCTCTGATATTAGATTGTTTGGTTGAGTAGGTTTTGCTAACATTTATGGGATGTTTTAGAAATTGATCTTCCAGAGTATGAATCTTACGAGAATCTACGTAAGAACCTGCTCACGGCTATTACAGCAGGTGCAGAGTACTTTGGCTTTGCTTAAAGAAACCCCTTGTTTGTGTCTCTTATAACAGGGGCCATTTTTAGTGTTTTTCCTGTTGTTATTCTTGTTTTTCTCCTCACCTTTATCATCATGTCAAATCCTCCTCCTCTTTCTCTGTTTAGTTCCTAGCATTAACTTCGGGGTATTATAAAAATTGGTTCCGCACGTCTCCTGTTCCACTTCATGGCTTCTGTTTTCACTTACTTTTCTATTTTCGTGATTTTGCACCCGCATTGTTTATTCTTTTTTTTTTGTCGAGGAAAAAGGTGGGATAGATATTATAACTTTTTTGTGTGCTACGTTTCCTACCTTTTTTTCCCTTCTTTCTGTTCCCAGATCTCCTTGTCTACCCGATCTTCTTCTTTTTTCTAAACAAACATCTTGTACCGGCATTAATTAGGATTAGAGAAATATGGAAATGAAAGAAAAAAGAAAACCGGCGGGGAGGTCATTTTTGAACCCAAAAGGGGAGGGTGACTTAACGGGAGGAAGATGTGCAGATCTTTTACTTCTCGGGAGAGTTTCTTTCCTATATGGGGGATAAGGCTTTTTGCTGGGAGGTTTTCTTGTTAAATTACTCTATTTGTGTTAGTTTTAAGATTAGTATACTTGGTGCCGTAAGTCTACATGTGGATTTCGTGGAGAAAGGTCAAGCTATAGCCACCTGGGCGCTATAAATCGCAAGCGAAAAATTATATAGATTTAGAACTTCCAAGATTATCATCAATTCAGGTGGCATCTCTAATTAGTATCTCGGAAATAAGAATGATTTTTTAATAAAATCTACGAAGCTATTTGGTATGATTTGATCACTATTAGGGGTTGAATCTGGCAAGCTTTACCCTATATAACTATAGGTAAGAGATGAATTTATGAACGATTGTACCAGGAAGAAGGTTATCGTTATGCCTTGTCTCGTAGACCAGAGCTCCACGGCTTAAAGTGGAGCTAGCTTCTGGCCCTACGGGACAAGTTATACCTGAAAAGTATCATTGGAAAACAGTCCGTTGAGCACTTAGGTTCCTAGAATCTACAAAATATCAGTACCTGAAGAACCAAATATATCCCCCGCAGCTACAGAAGAGACTATTAATATTTGGTTGGCACCCCGAAGTGTGTTGCGGAGAGGGATCCTTGTCTTGTGTCACACACACCCGCATCCGGGCACCAATGAAAAAGGGCATCTCGAATGCATCCACCCGTAAGCTTTGAGATTTCGAGATGGACGACTGAGAAGGACATGATATAAGTTCAATGGCAGGCATGGTAAGATTCAGCATGGATTACAGCACATATTTCGCATCAACATCTGACCATATACCAAGTGCTAGCTACCAATCATCACTCTTGTCAATTGATTAATGCGTTCCTCAAAAGGGAGTGATTACTCAAGCTTTCGGTGCACCGGGAATCTCCCTATTTGCCAATATATCGAAGCTGCCACGAATCAGCAAAAGCTGTCCCTGGTATTGGAACGTGTCCAGCGGTCCCTAGCCAGGCTGTGGGGGTCCATGAATCGGATAATTTCCTCGTGGAAAAAGGGAAACCCTCCTCGTGGGAAAGGCTGTCAACGATATTGGTCACAAGGGGACTGAAAGAATTAAGGTTGATCTTAATTTAAACCAGCGACAGACAAGTCTTCAGACCGCATTTTCAGAATGTTTGAAATGACGTCCGAGGTGGTTTAGCGTGGGGAAGCGCTCCGAGCTGCCTTCCAATGAAACAGACGCAAAATTTCGCCAAAGGCCGGACATGCACGGCTGCACAGCTGATCGGCCAGTTCCCACGGCCAGCACCGCTTCCGGTCCGTACGCTCTCCACACCAGAAAGACCCCATCCCGGGACGCATTGTTGCTGCTTGTCGGCATTCTCTCGCGAGGAACAATTATAGCTCCTCTACCCCGGCCGGAACACCCGATGATCACGCGAACACTCCCACCTTCTAGGGAATAAGCCCACCCCCCTGATATCGAGATCCCGGAGCGTTGAAATCGTGGAGAAGCAACACACGCGTCCGAGCTGTCGAGAGGTCTCTTGTTGCCCGTTCTGGCCGCACACCTTTTCTTGGGATTGGCTTGGTCCTAGCTCCTCGAGCTCAAGCTCCGTTACAGACCCTCCATCCCGAATTGCTTTATATCCTTTGATCCTTCCCCTCTTCGATGACCCCTCAATTCCCCCCGTTTCTTATTACTAAATGCTACGCCTGAGACTCGACTCATTGACTGCCTCCTAGCCTTTCGTCGCGGAATTTTTGCAAGGGAAACCGTGGAAATATAGCAATCAGACCACATTTGCTGCTCGTTACCCATTCGAATACTCAATTCACCAAGCATACGCACATTCCCGAGGCCAAAATTCCGCGGCACCAAAAGTTCCAAAAGAATATTGAATAAAAAACATCAAAATGGCGGACCCCGTGATACCTACTATTACCGGGACATTGTCGGCTCCCAGCTCTAATACAAACACCCCAAGGTTGGAAGCATCCGGAGTGAAATCGCCTACACCGATATATAGCATGTCCGCTGTAAGTGATACATACCATTCCCTTGGTTATCAATGCCCCTACAAGTTATTCCGGATATGAGAGAGTGGAGCTTCATAAGCTTCAAGGGTTTCCCCTATCGCATTTGTTTCAGAAATCCCATTTCTATTTTATATTACTTTTACCAGCAGAGAGCGCATCTACCGTATTGCGGGATTGCGTCTTCCCCAGCTGCGTGCTACCTACCACGTCCGGGGATTCAATGGTGTTGGAGTGGTGCCGTGGAACTGTACAGGGCCAAAGCTCTGCAATCAAATCATCCAATTGCCTGCATTTACCCTATCCTTATCGCACCTCATTTTTTTGTGCGAAGCTGGATGAGCTATTGGCCAAACGCGGCTACCCGTGGCCGTTCGTGGTCTCGGGTTGAGGGATTTCACAGCCCTTTGCCGAATCGATGGGAAGGCAAAAGCTGCAACCTCAGAAAAATATTGGGTCATCGATATTCCACTGCTCCGAAAGCTACCGACCTGACCTCTCCAGACGGGACATCCTAGCCGAGAAGGGGAAGCTTAGCTGGGGAGGTTTGGAATGAAGAGCGAATCAGAAAATTTTCTCCCATGCGGGTCTCGCCCATCTACGAATATATTTCGGAACGTGCGTTCTTAATGCATTTTTTTCATGTCTGGCCTTTTGCGTCGTATCGGCAAGGGATTGGTTGCTCGAGCCAGAGTTTACGGGCCGAATCAGGGAGCTGGGCCACAAATTTTTTCGGTTTACCGATGGCAAGACCGCTCCCTTTCACCCCGCTGCACCATCCGTCTGATTTTAGCCTTCCCCCTGGTCTCGATCTCTGGCTGAATTTAGCCGGCTTGATTTACGGCTTTCGGGCGGTGGAAGATATCACAATGACAAAGGTCCGCAGACGAGGACGCTAGAGCCAAGGCTCCAAAGCAAAATGAAATTTCGAGGCTTTTTATTTTTCCTGTATCGTCGGGATACCGCAGAAAACGCAAGGTCATGGGGCCCGCTTCCGACCGGTTCTAGCTGACCTGCTTTGGCGTGACAAGCATGCTACCTTTGGGGCATCTCTTATTGCAACAAGCTTCTTTTGTTGAAATCATCTTGAACCCTTGCAATTGAGCAATCTGGGAATTGGTAGGAATTATTCCGACGATCTCCCTAAATGCTCTCTCCTCTTCTACACGAAAGATATTACCCCCTGTCCGTTCTGCGACACACTTTTCCCTGATGCGTATGCTCGGATACATTATGGGGAGGTTCGTAAGCGGTATTTCTAAGATGCTTAGAGTCGTGTGCTGTTTTTCGTTCTGATATGCAGAAAGATGCTGTGGGAGCTTAGTTTCTGATCAACCTGCACAATCCCCTTTCATTACTTTTTCCGTCGTATATTTCTGCAGCCCTGCTTCTGCTCGAGCTACTTTAGTCGCTTTGGCTTTTTTAGTCTGCGACATTTTATAAAAGTTGAGGCGATTCCCTTTCGTCATTTTTTTCGCTTTTTCCATTCTTGAAGGAAAGCCGCGTTCCTAGCTACCTCGGTAGCCTTCCTCTTATTATCCCCCACCTGAAGCTTCCTCCATTGCATCCATTATTCTTTTTTTAAAAAAACCTCCTCTGTCTACTTCTCACGCCTACTCCTTTTTTTCCAAAAAGCACATTACAACTTTGCTTTTCCTTTTTTATTTACCATTTTTATAATACACATCCGTCAAAATGCCCAGGACTAATGGAACCGTGGTTGGAACTCAGGTGGAGGATACCAGAATATGCGTTGTGATGGTGGGTTTGCCGGCCCGCGGCAAGAGTCTGATAGCTGGGAAGAGTGAGTATCTCTCGCTATCCCATTACACCAGGAACTGGATCACTGAAAAAGTAATCTCCTGCAGTTGTCAGATATCTCCGCTGGTTGTCCGTCGACGCTCGTACCTTCAATGTCGGAACCTACCGCCGCCAGGATACTCCTCAACCCACGGCGGACTTTTTCGATACCAGCAACAAAGAGGGCGAACGTATGCGCCGGGCTGCAGCCGAGGCCGCGGTTAAGGACATGCTCAAATGGTTCCAACAGGACCGCGGTACCGTCGCCATCCTCGACGCCACAAACTCCACCAAGGCCCGACGGAAATGGATCGCCGAGACGATTTCACAGTACAACATCGAGGTCATGTTTGTGGAGTCCAAGTGCGATGACGAAGATCTGATCATGAGCAACATCGTGGAGGTCAAGACCACCTCCCCGGATTACAAGGGACAGGATCCCGAGCTCGCGGCGAAGGATTTCAGAGACCGGATCAGAAACTACGAAAAGATTTATGAGACGATTACTGAGACGAATTACACATACGTCAAGTTGATCAATGTCGGCACGCAGGTGGTGATCAATTGCATTCAAGATTACTTGCAGAGTCGGATCGTCTACTTTTTGATGAATCTGCACATCAAGCCGAGGAGCATCTGGCTGTCCAGGGTGAGTTTTCTGGAATGCATTCGGATTTCACTTCAATGAGGGGAAGCTAATGGTTTTTGCAGCATGGCGAGTCCATGTTTAACGTTATGGGCAAGATTGGTGGAGATGCCGACCTTTCCCCGCGTGGCTTCAAATACTCCGAGGTCCTCCCCGAACTGTGCCGTCAAGCCGGTCTCGAACCCGAGCAAAACATCACAGTCTGGACCAGCACATTAAAACGCACGATCCAAACCTCGCAGCATCTCACCTACAACAAGCTCCAGTGGAAGGCCCTCGACGAGCTAGACAGCGGTACCTGCGACGGCCTGACCTACGAGGAAATCGAAGAGCAGTACCCCGAGGATTTCCGCGCCCGCGACGACGATAAATACAACTACCGTTACCGCGGCGGTGAGAGCTACCGCGACTTGGTGATTCGGTTGGAGCCGATCATTATGGAGATGGAGAGGCAGGAGAACGTGATGGTGGTGACGCATCAGGCCGTCATTAGGTGCATTTACGCATACTTTATGAACGTGCCGCAGGACAGGAGCCCGTGGATGGAGATCCCACTGCACACTGTCATCAAGCTGACGCCAAAGGCGTACGGCACTAAGGAGGAGAGGTGAGATTTTCATTCTTCAAGAAACAAGCATGTCGAGATGATGCTAATTACAGCTGGTTACTTTAGGTTCAAGGCGAACATCCCCGCCGTGTCGACGTTCAGGCCAAAGTACTCGTCGGCGAAACATCAGGAGACTGACTCGCCGGATGTGAACGAGTTGAGCGTCAAGATGAGCGTATAATACTCACCTGTAATGCGATATGTTACTCTTTGAGGTGCTGCCTTCTGCTTTGGTTTTCAAATTGACTTTTGCACGGTTGCGGAATGGCTCAAAAAGGAACGGGGATCTCTGATCACACACTCTCTTCACTCTGGAATATATCACATCACCACTATCAAAGCTACGAAATCTTGTAATTTTAGCATCCTTCTTTCACTTCTTCCTGTCTGTCGTTTCATGTGTTTTTTTCCGGGGTACATGCGAGGATGATACTGGCGTTTGGATGTTTGATACCAACGGCACCAAAAAAAAAATCAAATGCATTCTTTTTATTTCTCTCGATGATACCGTGGATTCTTTGAGATATACTCGTGACAGATGCTTACCGAATGGCATACGCGCCTTCTTGATTGGTTGGGGCTGCCGTATTGTGCGCTGTGGGGAAAGTGCCCTTTTCGGCGGTGTGGAGAAATGCCGAAGCAAGCGCACATGACGCCAACCAAACATGTGAAAGCCAGCCGGACTTTCATAAAACTCCGTCGTCCTTCTTCTTCGATCCGCAACTCGACCCCACGGAATACCCGCGTAGTCTTCCATTGTCGTGCTTTTTCTTCTTTTCTTTTCGCCATGATACCCGTCGTCGCATTCGTATAAACACAAATAATTGCATATCGCACACGCACACTCACATAGATATCTGGATAAACCCGTGGCGGGGCGAGAAAACCCGACAGCTTTTAAGCGGTGATGGCGGTGCAATCCAAACTCCTGCCATCGGGCACCCAGGCCGCTCTGTTCAACGTCCTCGGCTCCTCGCTCTCCTTCTATCTCACCCATAAGACGAAAATATCGCGCTCCCTCTACCTCTTCACTTTTTTCGCCCTCGTCCTCCGCGTCCGCGCCGCCATCTCGGACCAAAAGCCCGCCGTTAAACCCACGCGCTCGACGTCCGACGGTCACAAGCGGCAAAAGGTCGAGCTGAACAGAGATTTCTTCAGGAGTCTGTTCAAACTGCTCAAGATATGCATACCCGGGTGGAAGAGCAAGGAGGCGAGGTTGCTAGTCAGTCATTCGGTGTTTTTGGTTCTGAGGACTCTGATCAGTCTGTATGTTGCGGAGCTGGACGGACGGTTGGTGTCGAATCTCGTGAGAGGCAAGGGTAAGGACTTTGTGCTGGGGATAATCTGGTGGATGGTGGTCGCTATTCCGGCGACATTTACAAACTCCATGGTATGTATCACCCCGCCTGATACATGTTCAAAAACTGCTGTTTGATACTTCGTGAAGAGGGCTAACCGGGGTGTTATAGCTGTCGTACCACCAATGCAAACTCGCCCTCCAATACCGCACCCGTCTCACGAACCACATCCATAACAAGTACCTCTCAAACATGATCTTCTACTCCGTCGGCAACCTAGACGACCGTATCAAAAACCCGGACCAGCTGATCGTGGAGGACGTTCGTAAATTCTCAAACTCGCTGGCGGAACTGTACTCCAACCTCGCCAAGCCCGTGTTGGACATGGTGGTCTACAACTATCAGCTCTCGAGAAACGTCGGCGGGGAAGGGTTATTCCTCATGGCTCTGCTGGTGCAGGTATCCGCGAACGTTATGAGAGCTCTGACGCCACCCTTCGGCAAGTTTGTTGCCGATGAAGCCAAATTGGAAGGAGAGTTCAGACATCAACATTCCAGGTTGATCGATAACGCTGAGGAGGTGGCTCTGTATAACGGGCAGGAAAATGAGAAGCAGTCGCTGGATAAGGGCTACTTTAGGCTCATCAAGTACGTCAACTATATCCTCAAACGGAGGTTGTATCACGGCATCATGGAGGACTATGTGATCAAGTACTTTTGGGGCGCCCTGGGATTGGTGCTTTGCAGTGTACCGGTTTTCTTCAAGGTACCGGGAGCGAAAGGTGGAAACTTGGGAGATCGGACGGAGAGTGAGTACTTTTGGATTCCCTTACAAACGTGTTGTTTCGCTGGCTAATCTTGGTATCCCTCAGGCTTTGTGACGAACCGACGTCTGCTGCTATCTTCGTCCGATGCGTTCGGCCGCGTCATGTTCTCATACAAGGAAATCACAGAGTTGGCAGGGTACACTTCGCGTGTATCCACCCTGCTGGGTGTGATGGAGGACATCTCGGTCGGTCACTTTGAGAAGAATCTCGTCTCCTCCGCGTCGACGGAAGAAAATGCCGAGGTCCTCAGAGGGAGAGGGAAAGTGATCGAAGACACCTTCATCCAGTTTGTGGATGTGCCGATTGTTAGTCCCAACGGCGACGTGCTGGTCAGAAAGCTGTCGTTTGAGGTCAAGCCGGGTGGTCATTTGCTCATCGTCGGGCCGAACGGGTGCGGCAAGAGCAGTTTGTTCAGGATAATGGGTGGTCTGTGGCCGGTGTACGGTGGCGAGGTGCACAAGCCGCCTAGCGAAGAGATCTTTTACATCCCGCAGAGACCGTACTTGAGCAGAGGGTCTTTGAGACAGCAAGTCATCTACCCTGATGGGCTCAAGGATATGATTCAAAAGGGTGTGACAGATGATGATTTGATGGCCTTGCTAAAAATTGTGGAGATTGAAACCGTGGTTGAGAGGGAAGGCGGGTGGGATGTGGAGAAGGAGTGGAGGGAGCAGTTGAGCGGTGGTCTGCAACAGAGAATCGCAATGGCGAGGTTGTTCTACCATTCACCCAAGTTGTGAGTAACCCCTCTTTCTGCTGTTCTGTCTTACGAAATTAATTGCTAACTTGCTTTTCCATCAGCGCCATTCTCGATGAGTGTACCGCCGCCCAGACGCTGGATATCGAACGCATTATGTACGAAACGGCCAAACAGCTCGATATCACCCTGATCACTGTCAGCCACAGAAAGAGTCTTTGGAAATACCACGAGAACATTCTGCAGTTTGACGGGCAGGGTGGGTACGTGTTTACAAAGCTAGACGCGGAGAGGAGATTGAAACTTGAAGATGAGAAGGAGGATTTGGAGTTGCAGCTGAGGGCGGTGCCTGAGCTTAGGAGGAGGTTAGATGAGTTGAAGGAGAGTGTGTAAGCCCTTTGATTCGGCGAAAGACGGTTAAGCAGTTGTACGATATGGATGGATGGACGCGCATTTCTCAGTATCGATTTGGCGCGAGCCTCTTTTTTGTTTTCATATAGATCTTGTACATCTATTGTCACAATTCTTGTCTATATTATCAGCATACAGGTGTAGCTAATTATAATCCTGACCATTTTGGATCATACTTTTGCTCCTATACCCGCCTAACGCTTGTGCTCCTTCTAAACTGCACAGGCAAGGGAACGCCCTTCTTGCTCTTAATGCACAAAAGGTCTCATATCTTAATCACGGTAGGACAGATATATTGTGCAACCGAGACTCGACGAGACTCACCGAGACAACGCACAAATCGTTCAAAATCCAACACTTCCTCCAATCTTCTACAGACAAAGTAGACGTACATCGACAGGAGAAAAGATAGCCTCAGTTCATTGGAGTATTGCCCGGTTCACACAACAGAACCAATGGATTTCCCCCATTTTCAAACCCGGTTCTATAACTCGCACCCTAGTTTTCGAAATCCCTGCCATCCACGCTAAACCCACAACGCATATATAGCCAAAAGGCAAAAAATTTTTCGTGATAGCGACCCACCAAAAAAGGGACCTTCCAAATATTCCTTAAATCTAATCCCACAGCTTTCAAACTTCCACAAAAGTTTAATTTCGAAGAAAAGGTTCTAGCAAAAGAATAAATCCTCGAGATTCTGCGTTCGCCGGGAATCGAACCCGGGCCTCATCGATATTTCATATGATGCAATGGCAACGATGAATTGTACCACTCAACCACAAACGCCTCGTCTTCGGATGAGAGGTTTCAAGCATGGGATGCGATTGTTGAATGGATGCGAGGTAGGGATCAAAGCTATCACCTTTAATATATATCATGCAGGTTTGCGCTCTAGATGTGTAGACGCATGTATCTGTGACGTATCTGATGCGATATCGGAGCCGTTACAATGTTCTTTCGGGAAAAAAACCCTGCCTTTCCAAAGTACTGGTAGAGAAAGGGGGATCCTGGTATACGGTAATGATATATCCCGGTACTAAACCGGACAATGCTCAATTCGATGCTAGAATACGTGTAAGAAGAAGAAGAAAAGTGGTGTTATCAATCTAGGTATCTTCTAGTCGTCAAAAAACCCCCAAATAAAACTTTGTGTATAAGTCTTGAAATCTTGTAGAAAATCCGCACTTTCCCATAGCATCTGCCGGATTTTGTTCTTCTGTATCCCGTCATGAAAGACAAAAAGAAAGTGATACTTGACCTGAATTAGAGGCACCATCGGCCAGACACTCTCCCTCCCAAAAAATTGAAAGAAACGGCGCGAGAAAGAAATACGTTCGGAAAGCAAAAACCCTCAATCTAGCACCTACAAAAAACCCGCAACGAGAAACATACACGCAACGCCGAAAACAAAAATAAAAGTCGAAAAGCCATCAAAATTCGGTGTCCAAATCCGATAATCATTTAGTCTTCTGGTTACCAAAATTTGACCCTGCCGAATAAACCGTCCGTATCAGGCATTTTCGTGTACGGCTCCGCCTGATTCTCCCCGGAATCTTCTTTACTCGGGATCTTCTTCGCGATCAACGGACTCGACGGTAACGGTTCATCCATAATTTTGGCGGCGTCGTCCGGATGTGCCGACCTGGAGATTTCTGTGGAAGGGAGGCAAGCCAATGTTCTGGTGTTTGCGATCGCGGAAGGGGTTAACGAGGAAGCCGACGGTGGGAGGAATGATGGTGGGGGTGGGACCGATAGAGGGGTAGCAAGCAGTGGCGTTTGCGGTTGACGTTGTTGTGGTTGCAGTGACGGGGAGTGTTCTTTGTTAGAAGTCGCCATGATGTCGGTGGTGGAAGCTTTTGCAGCTAGGTCCTTTTCCTTCTGACGCAGTATGCTTGGTTCGAAAAGATATTTGCCTGTATTTTTCATATAAAACGTGTAACATTAGCCAAAATATTCGTATATTTGGTAAGAAATGAATCTGCAATGTTTGCGCGGCGAGTTGGGACGAAGGAAGAAAAAAAAAAGTAACTGACCTCCTATGATTCCTACTCCAGTAGCGAGCAAGAGACCGACTGGATTCTTCATCTCGCCAAAAAATATTGCGGGGAAGTATGCGGGTTTTATAATCGTCAGAAACTCCGTGGGGTAGATTCGATATCGCCGAAACGATCGGATTTCCTTGGTCTGGCGAAAAATAAAATAAAAAATAAAAATCCGATATGGTAAATGATGATATCGATATGCAGATACCAGCCAAAACAAGGTTTTCTCGCAGGTTGGGATGTTCTCTGTGGGGGTTCAAAAACGGCGGACTTAAACCAGGCGAGGCTTAGTCGGAAATTTCTGGAGCGAGATACGAGACGAAGCTATGATGTCGTTCGGAAGGGGGTTTCGTCCAATGAACTTTCCGACTGGCGATTGGATGGAGAGTTCCGTGGGCTTGGGTTAATTTCTGTTTTATTTTGGTCGGACGGGTAGTATGGTATGGTATGGGACGGTCTGGGAGGCGGGAGAGTAAAAGATTCGAAGGGACGGAGAAGAAATGCGGCGGCCTGCTTTTTGGGACCTTTCACACGACTTTCTGGCTTGCTTTTATATATCAGGCTTATCTTGGTGCGGACCCTCTCAAAATCCCCCGGAACGGATCATGGGCATCTCAGATAAGTTATAAAACAGGAGCTGTTGCTCTCGTTCCCCACTCTCAAGGTTTTGGCTTTTTGATTTCAGCTTCAAGGTCTCCTCGCCTATCAGTAGGAGCACGCACGCAAGAAACCGTTTATCAGATGGCAAAATTTTTTCTCTTCTCCTCTCTTACTGGGCTTCAATTCGTGGTTGAAAAAGATTGTGCATAGGATAAATACAAAAATGGCTTGCCTTCTAAGAAAATAATAAAATAAAAAAAGGCGCGGATTAACCTAAGGTCAAGGGTTAGATTGTAGGCATCGTAGAGCCCGGAAGCTGGGGAATATCGAACGAGACTCCAAGGATCCTAGCAGTAGGCTTGTCCGGAACGGAGGACAGGTGGACTGGTGCAGCGGTCGGCCGGGTAGTCAGGACCAGAGACAGTGGGGCACGGCAAATGAGCCTAATGCCTGTACCCGCCTCCGCGAAGGCGAGCTAACGAACGAGCTGGACAGTGATATCTTTGGTTCGTTTCGGATGCACCAGACGCGAAAAAAGCCGTAGCTATCTGATACGAGCAGAGAAATGGGGGGAGACGTGAGACTTTGGGAAGAAGGATACGAAGTGAAAAGGGAATGGGCAGGGCTGTCTTGGGAGTGTTATCGCTGGGCCAGATATATATGGCCCTCTCAGGTGGTACATACGTCCGGCCGGTACCTGCCTCGCAAGCGATAAGACTAGCTCGTTCTGTCACTTCATATCTGCTTATCCTCTTCTCTGCGGGCGCTTCACAAGCACACGAGAAACGGAGTCACTAATTTAGCTTTCCCTTCAGCTTCCGGACCTCTAAGACTGCAGGCTTTCGGAGCGATCAGGGGCGCGAATCAGATGCGAATGCGATGGGATGAGAATGGTGTGCTAGGACGCATCTTTCGTGGTTTTCTGGGCACTTTGCCATGCTGCAGATAAGAGAGAGGAACGATCCCCAGCGCGCAGCCCCGTTTTCATGCAAGGGAGGCTCGCGACATTCAGAAAGGTCTCTGCCATGTGAGACACGGATGAGGGCGTTCAAAAGCCTGATTCGAACCGTCGACGGGGCTGATAACCCTTGCAGGCAAAGATGAGGGGAAAAGAAGCACGTCTGCAGGAGCGGGAACGTAATAAAAGTAAAAAGAAGTTGCATCGACGAAACCACGAGGTGTTAAAATATTAATAGCACGGTAGGCAGCGTTGCAGCAGCAGCGCAAGTTGCAGTACATGTTTTTCGATTCTCCAGATGTACCGAGGTGACACGAAACAGAGATGTGAGGCTGTCAAAATGATACGCGACCGCAGATACGAGAACGAGGGAACCACCAGCTGGCCTGTGCGACATTTTGTGACCTTGTTACTGGACGAGCCCAAAGAGATGGCAATGTGGGGGCGTACGAAGCTCGAGCAGGGATGCCTATGGTCGGGGCCAATAGCCGGACCATGTCAGCCCCCATTCTTTGGGAATCGCTGTCCTGAATGAGATCATTGCATTGATGGGCACGCGACTCGTGATATTCAGGGTTCTCGATATCGAAATCTTGCTTGCTTGGTTGGGTTCCGACGTTTTCGATCGTGACCTTGAAAATATCGGCGGCGTCCTATCTGCGATAATTGGAAAAATAGTAATTAAGCACTTACTTGATTATATAATTAGATAGAGCACACAACTTGGGTTTTAACCAGGCCCAGCACTTGCAATAGTCGAAAGTCTTTGGTTTAAATCCTCTTTTAGTGTGTTGATCCTTGGATATCCTTGAGAGTTACGTAGTCTGTTGGCGTCTGTTCACGAGACTAAGAGCTACGTATACAGAGTACTAAGTTAACTAGTTAGCCTCTGGTAAAAATCTGGTTTCGTAACCAAACTGATGAAATCTATAAATTTTGAATATATCATGGGCAACGAGTCTAATATCAAGAAGGTCTTTATCAAGACACGCCATAAAATCAAATTGCAAGACCTGGGCTGATAAACCAAAAAGAAAGGAAAAGACAGAAGAAAAAGAATCATATATATGAGTTGCGTATACCGATAGGAACATCCTCTCCATCATAAACGAAATATATGGCTTGATAGACGAAATCACGAAGCTCAGATGTTGTAGAGGTTGAAATATTCCGAGATCTTTGTCTCCAAGACCAATGGCTTACAAAGCGAGATGCAAGGATTGAAGTTTGGCTTAGTTCGGACCTGCAGTGTAGTCCAGACGGTTTCACGTTCAATGAAGTAAATTTGACGGTTCGGTAGAAGTAAACCTGGCATTAATTTCTCACATATAGCGAAACTTTACGGGTGGGCCTGGTTTTAGCGATTGGTCCGATTCCAACAATCTTCGCTTCGAGATATGTATATAGGGACGTACTCATCTTTTTTATGTCTAAAACTTTTCAACCCATTGATCTTCATGCTTCAGGAGACCATTTGTTCTGATGTTCTCTGTTTTATCTCCAATCGACGAGAGATCAGGGAGTTGGTCCTTCCTCTTTCCACGTTGGGGCATTCTTTTCATCAGCAAAAGAAATTCGCTGCGCAGATATTGAGCCGTGAAGTCCGTGAATCTGAAAAAGCTCTGCTGCTTGCTCCCTAAATCTTACTTCGAGTGTCTAGGATCTTCTGGAAAAAAATTTCCAGGTCTTCTGGTGCTCACATCTGTTCACGAGATCGCGGGGCCAAGCGAATAAGGGTTTGATGTGTTGTCTACGAGGCTGTGTTCATTGGTACAGCTATGGAACGAGCTGAGAAAAAGGGGAGGTAGGACCTCGAGAGTCCGAGATCCAGTCAACATTGCAACATGGTTTTATGACGGTAGCTACATTTCTGTGTACTTACACAAGGGGCAACTACAATTAGCCGTTGATATATTTTCTATCCGCCTACAAGCTAATCTAGATCTCGGTTATACGCTATTCAAAATGGACCCTCTTCAAATTACTGGAGGAGTTATTGGCATACTCTCGGCGCTCTCGAGTCTCTCAATGAAAATAAATGACCTCCGAGAAGACTTCCAGGAAGCAGAATCTGAAATCCGTGAGCTTTCAGATGAAATGGGCTCCCTAACGTTGATATTGAAGCAAATCCAAGACACCCAGGATCAAATCGCGCATAACTTGAAAACAGACTTAGGGAGAGTTCTCCAACGCCTGCTTTCGGCGGTTGTGGAAACGGAGCTCTTTCTAAAGAACGCCGGTAAACGAAGACTGCGGGGTGCCTCCTGGGCGTTTTCTGGCAAGAAGCAATGTCTTCAATACTGCCGCAAGCTCGAGTCCTACAAGTTAACTTTAAATATCACGTTGACGCTATCACAGTTGTAAGATTTACATCGCCCAACTCCTTAGTTAGCTTTAGCAATGCGCAATTTTACTAACGAGTAAACGAAGGAACTCGGGGTTACGGGTTCAACAAATAAGCCACGAAATTCTAGCCGGGATAAACAAGATCAATCGCTCATTGACTGGAGACGAATATATTCTTGAGAAATATCTAGAAGAACTTGAAACAACCTACGAAGAATCTGTCGGCGCCTTAACGGTTGTTCCTGACGACGAAAACGATGACGATGAAGATCAGGATACCGTTCTATTCGGTACCACCAATCAAAGCTCAGGACTTGCCTTGGGTGCGAATCCTACAACTATCGGAGAGCATGAAGCAGAGATCCATCCACCGAGAAAATCAAAATCTTATCCCAGTCCTAATTTTACCAACCCAGAAAAAACTCTTAATCCTATGAACTCGAAAGATACGCCTGTAAAAGCTTCCATGTCGGGGTTGATAGCTAGCCGCTGGAGCAAAGGGAAACCGAGGTGCTACCAACGGCAGGAGATAAAATTAAACTCTAGCGAACTTCCCACGAAGTTGGTTGCAGTCCGAGGGGATAGATATGTCATGGCAGTAACCACACCTATCCTCGGTTACGGGCGGCTTTACCACGGGAGACTGAATGGGGATTCTGAACCGGTATCGCTGGATATAAAGGAAGATTATGGCGTTCCGGGATGCAATAATGGCAACGAAAAGGAAATCATAGACTTGGGATTTAACGACAAGGATGAACTTACTGTCGTTCTCGGGTGTAGCGACGTTGACCCCTGGCGAGCCTGGCGAAAAAAGTCCGATCCTAAGAGCATACTCGAGTTAAGGACTGATTGCGGACGCTCAAAACGGTACCATTTTATCTTGCGGTTCGAACCCGATCAATTCGACGCGGTAAAGGTGATATCGCCAACATACAACTGCTTCGAATTGCCGTGGTATATAAAAGGAAGAGCGAAATTATCACCAAACAGCAGCCTTTTAGCTTATCCTAGTGGTGGCCGTGGACAGAGGGGTATTTCCATATTTGATATTATAAATCACAAAGCTATAGCGAAGGTCGAAATGGAAGAAGGGGCAGATTGCTACCGCATCGTATGGTCCCAGGATAGCTCGTTATTGCTTATCTCTTCGGTATTGGAACGCAAGAATGACTATCCGGGGCAGCGAATCAGGATATATGGGATATCGGACGGCCGATGCGTCGGCGGAGTAACTATGGAAGACATGCACCTCGATAAGAATATTGGAATTGATACCTTCAGTTATTGGCTGGCAGGCCAAACCTTGGGTTTAAGTATTGTTCGAAGCGGGCGGCTAGAAAAAAACTACCACTACCACCCGGGTGGCCGAACCATGAGTAGTCTCTCTTCCAGGCTGAACGACTTGGGTGATATACCAAGGCTTTCACCAGAAAACCACTTTTGTGGTTGCATCAAAATGCGAGAAAGGGAGCTATCAGTAAACCATGCTGGCGCGAATTTGGATGGTATATATGGTGGAGATATTTTGTTTTCACCAGACGGGTCGTGCTTTCTCGTGCAGAGTGTTAGGAAAACTCCTGTTGGTACCCAATTGGTGTCCCGGCTGATATCTTTCAAGACGGGAAGACCAATATTCAGCTTCGCAACTGTGAAGAGAGGATGGGATTACGTCAATCGGGAAGCGAAAGCCTTTAGTTCGGATGGAAGTCATATCTATTTGTTTACTACGAAAATTGGGGAACCTAAGCTCTCAAACCAATCAGGTCGGATCATATCAATACTTGTGAATATATGGAAGCTTGAAGACACCGGGTAACAAGGTCGACGAGGTATATACTATAAGTTATTTCAATTGAGCGCTGAATCTGATCATTTGTATGAGGACGAGATCGAGTTATGATCTTCACGAAAATGTATATATATATATATTGTTGCCTTTATTCCACAAGTAACAGGTATCATGAAAATTTAAATTCTTCTGGTTCCGCAGATCTAAGCCATTGGCACATATGTCATCTCAAGATGAGCTTGGGTGAGCCGAAAAAATAAGGTCTGGGGTCTTTCAAAGAAACAAGTAATGATATCTAGAATTACTAGCAACAACTTGGCGTCGTTTCCATTTAACAGCCAACATCAAGGACCAGGGCTACGCCAGACTCCTGCCGGAATATTGCCCTATTATTGTAGGGAAAACTTAACTGAGGCCACACAAAGGTGTTGCTTTGCGAGATGCTGGTTTCAAGACCAACTGAGGCTATATAACTAACCATTTCTCTCAAACAGCTTCTTTTTGGACAACTGCGTGTTTGACTTCCAGAATATTCAAGTCGGTACCATCCTCGTTAACCACGTATCCAGGCTCGTGGTCAACAAACTGGGCGCCTTTTTGAGCGTGGTTGACACCACCAAAGAGAGTGTCCATATCCTCGAGTGCGTAGCCCTTTGTTTCGGGTAGGAAGAACCAAACGAAAGCTGCAAGCAGGATATTGATTCCCGCAAACATGTACATAGCCTTGAAACCGATCCGTGCGAGGATAAGAGGAAAGATCTGATTAACGATTGCGTTGCCGACTCCCTGCATTTGTGCGGACATGGCGACGGCTTGGGCACGAACGTTCATGGAGAAGACTTCTGATGACCAAATCCTATAAGATTGTGTAAACATGCATTAGCCAGTATAAAATAAAAGTGAAATAATATATAATGCAGTGTTTCGGTCAAGCGAGTGCCAACATCTTACAGGAAAGGAGTTTGACTTACCAAACAGCTGCGCCCCAGGAAGGCTTATAGAAGAAGGCGAACAAAAACATGAGGAATACGATTGAACTAGCCACGCCCGTCGATTTTGAGCCGTCGGCTTCGGTAGGTGTGCCGATATAAACACTTGCCGAACAGACCATGCAGGCCGCCATACCAATAGCCCCTACAAATAGCAAGAACTTTCGACCATATCGATCAACCGTCCAAGTGGCATTGAGGGTGAACAGGATTCCAAAGGTACCGTTCAAGGCATTGATGAGTTGGATTGTCGAATTATCTTTGAAAACGGTCTTATACACAATAGTAGAGTAGCTATTGAGGGATCCCTGGCCGGTGACCTGTTGACCAAAGTTGAGAACGAAAGCGAGAACTGAAATACTGTTAGCAACGCCATCGCTGGAATTTTGGAGAATGGCGGTCACTTGAATACTTACGAAGACGCTTTCGAATAGATTTATCCTTCCATAGCGGTGCATAACGCCCATCGATCACATGTTTCTCGTATTCAATAGCCTGTTTGACCTGTAGCAGCTCAGCCTCCACCTCCTCTTCCGTCTCTCGAACCAGTCTCAATGATGCCCTAGCTTGTTCCATCTTGCCCTTCTGAACATACCACCGAGGCGATTCTGGACAGAAGAGAATGAGGGTACAGATAATAGCCGGGAACAGCAACTGGAATATGACAACCATACGCCAGTCCCAATTTCCGAGATTCGGGATATTTCTGGTGCAGGCGTAGTTGACCCAGTAAGCGATAAAGCTACCGACACTGAAGAACATCTGCCAAAAGCTCATAATCTTGCCCCTAATGTCGGGTGGTGCGAGTTCTCCAATGTAGACCGGACCGGCGGGGATAGCTAAAGCTTGCCCCATACCGACCAAAGCTCTTCCCGCGATGAATGCACCGATTCCGTGACCGGATGGGGCGAATGCCTGAATGAAAGTACTAAAGAACACAACAAAGGCGCCAGCGAACATTGCAACTCTACGGCCAAAATGGTCGCTAAGAGGTGCGGTTATGAACCACCCGACGACGATACCGGCGACAGTAGTAGCCGTGTTTACTGCTCCGATTTGGTTCGGGTCAGGATTTCCCCAGTATTTCGTCCAATTCTTCGATCCTTGTACAGCATTGAACACAGCTGCATCGTACCCGTAGAGTACCATACAACTGGCTGCCACCAGCGATATGTACCTAAAGAGAATTGTAAGCTTTCGGACAGTTGCAAGGGCAATATCTGAAAGAAGCGTCAAATATTATCTATCTATGGAAGCGGAAGTAAAGGTTACCAATTGTAAACTCTTTGTTTGGATGTGTTGACCATGTTGAATGTCCGAATTCGTAGAAAATTGGGTTGGACAAATAAAAACTCCACGGAGGGTCTTGATTAAGAACTGGAGCTAGACGATGGTCTAACACGATACAACATGCTACGAAGCCTTTAATACCCCTAAGATACGAAGAACCTAAGCGGTGATTTTATATTGATTATCGAGGCAAATTCTCGAACTCGGACCCTTTCGTTTATACGTATAACTTACCGTTACCCTGAAGCGAATATGGTCAACGCTTCTAGATTCATGAACGCGGGTATGGTTTCACAAGGCAGTGGTTTGACAGCACCAGCAAGGGAGACGGAAAAACTATGAGGTATGCGAAGGATAGGGTGCGGAAGGGTCCCATGATTCAGATCTCAGCTTTTCTCACCAACCAATGAGCCCAAAAATTATCACCATCAAGCAACTGGACAAGTTTGATACATCCTGCATGAAGCAAAAAACTGTCCACGAATGATAAATATTACCTATTCCTCCGTCATATAGAAACTCCATAATAGTTTGTATTCGCTCCCTTTTAGGCAGAATTTGTGACCCGTGGTTCGATGGTGCGCTACCAAAAGCCAATGCTTGCTCCCGTATTTTGCCTAAATGCTAAATGTGAAGCGAGTGGCTCCCAAGTTTTATTCCTTCCAAGCAGCGGCAACATTTTAACCCCAGATTAAACCGAGAAATAGCAAAAGGAAAACGGTGATTAGCTCGCACGACCAGATGATCATCACGTATTTACTTGTGAATATGCAAGGTGCATATGCCGTCTGTGCTTTCTGTGCCTCTCAAGGACAAATATATAAACGGGAGGAGAATTTCCGTCAATGAAAACTTGTAGAAACGGTGCAACTTGTGAGGCTGCTGGGACAAATCTTCCATCGTGTTAGCTGCCACGAAATCGAAGAAACAATTCAGTTCACATCCTCCCGCTTTGCAAGCAATCAATCAGGAAAATACGGTATCAGGTTCGTTCTTATTTTTGAAGAGGGGATCCATAGACAGCACATAGGCGCGCCTTCTTGGTCGCATTTCGCCTCTTTACCACACGCAGGTATCATATTGGGTTGATTTGTGTTAGGTGCATGCTCGAAACCGAAATCGAAAAGTGTCAACATTTAGATGGCGTTATAACGATTAGAATTATTTGCTTTGGACACCGCAGAAGCATTTGAAGAATACGAAAATACTTACTCTTATGGAGTATTGACGCGATAATTGCCACCTAGCAATTGATCAAGACCAAGACTAGATCTCTCCAAAGCTTGGGTTTTAGAACCGAACAGGACACAATAGGCACCTTTAAATTTTATGATATCAACGAATTTACATGGTAGACGTTTGTGTGTAAAAACGACCGTGAAACTATAGAGCTACTAAATGGATGGTGCATAAAATGGCTATAAAATTACTAATTGTGCATGTGCAGGATACATAGTTGTTTCTGTTTCCCTTTGCCTATGCACCCCTTTCAATTTGCCTTGGTCCGGATAAGAAATTGCATGTTAGCTTAGAGAATTGGCTCATTAGCTGTACATCAAATTTAGACAAACTTGGCGACAATGAAGTTACCCAAGTCCCGGATTTTTGCTAAAAGTTTTTGTCTAGTAAGTATTATCCGTCCAGCTCTTCCAACCAGACCCGAGAACTGTATCCTTGTTGACAGCAGCACTGATTGACGACTCATATTGACGGGCGGAAGTGGTAGAGCCTGCACCAGTATTTCCAAACTCATAGAACAGACTAAACCAGATATCAGCTCAAAGGTTCTTACGCCTGAAGTCTGGAAACAACCCGCTTCCAAAAGCTGATTCATGAGGCAAGCCCAGATGCTGTAGCTGGCGACTCAAAGGATTGGATGGATGACTTACGGGGTTGCCCCAGCGGCAAGAGTAGTCCAGCCAGCGGGATTGATAAAGCTGGGAAGAGTAGAGTACTGAAAGATAACTCTAGCGAGAGCTCTCCAAGGGCGACCGAGATAACCGTTATTTGTTAAAGTGACACCACTCTTGGCCACAATTTTGCAATGATCAAAAGCGTACCACGCAGGATCGGAAGAAGTTTCCCTCGAGCTAGCAGTGATCGCGCCACCACCGGCTTGAACGAGGGTACACTCCCCAAACCAAGCTGAGGCATCACCAAAAACATAGTCAACTGCGCCTAGAAGATTTACAACAAATATGTCAGAGAGTCTGTAAACTTCGTACTTGGATGTAGTTTTGGAGACAACACAGTCTCCAAGGGAAATATGAAATTTGCGCACCCTCGATCCGACAGTTGGAATAGTATTGAGTCCCAGACTTGGCGTACAGGGTATCTTGGTAACCAACGAATGAACAAGCATAAAATCCCTGTCTTAAGCCAGTGGCAGTGACAGCAACGGCCTGAGCTCCGTACCCGTATCCATTAGTAAAGTCGATATTGTAGGCTCTGAAGTTATTAGAGGTGACTTTAAGGGTGGAGCTTGCGTCCAGACCTCCGGCAGCAGGAGAGCTGAGTGTGTGAGTAACAATGACTTGGTTGCTCTGATAGTATCCAATATCACTGGTATATCCGTATAAAGTGAGGTTTCCAGAGTATTGGATATACAGCTGTTCGTTGTAGGTGCCCGCTTTGATGAAGATGCATGCGGCGGCGCTGCTTGAGCCGAGGGCAGTGAGCGCAGCATTAATGGTGGCATATCCACTAGAGCCTACAGTTAGACAGCCTGCTGGCGCCGATGTTCTTGCCACTGCTGATACAGATGCCGCAAGACACGCGACCAAGACAGAAAGAAGTTGTAACGTATGCATGATATGAAAGTTAAGATATAGCGTTGACACTCAACATAAGATTTTAAGAGATCTGATAAGGTGTATTCTGATAGAAATATTAAAGTGGTATACGTACTATGCATATTCGAAGATGGAAATATGATAATATTGGGCTCCTCATTTATATTTATTTCATTTTTTCTTGCTGGCTCAAGATAGTCAGATAATCGTCATTTTTAGCATTTGCACCACACATGAGGTTATGCTATCGAAAGCTTCACCAGCTGATGGAAATATTTTTCAAGGCAGCGGACGGAGTTTGCGAATTCGCCACTGAAAGGAAAAATTTAGCCGCGGAAGGTAACGTACACACTAATTATATCAAACCTCTAGGCTTTGAAGCTGAGAACGCCATTAAAGAGACACCACCTATATTGTCAGCGGTCTACAACTCCCTGGTTTATTTTTGAGGCGAATAATGAGCAACAAAAGCTCTCATTTGATCACAAACCATTTCGACTGTTTCCGATTAATTTAGGCACGCGGGCCGAGAGTCAGATTATGGTGGTTCATTTAGGCTCAACTTCGGAGGCTTTGGATCCATGGATCCACTTTCATGTTTGACTGGTAAAATCTAGACCTAAAATTATAAATGTATCACACTGATGAAAACGAACGAAGCAATGTGTCGACATCTCTACACATGTATCCAACACCGGGACGGAACATTTTGTCGTCTGTGAACCGAAGCAGTGTTGTCACCAATTTATGGCCTAAATTCAAACTGGCAAGAAAACACAAACAGCTGAGATTATATTAGAACCAAATCACTAGAATAATTGATTTGCCTGAGACACCTAAAGTTGTTGACTGATCGCACATGGCACTGATGACTTGCTCGCGGCACGTTGGACTTTCCCGTAACGAAAGTTTCCAACCAGCCTTACACAAAAACACTGTCGGATCTATTCTACGATCGAATTAAAACAATACCATATAGTTGTATTTTTACTTTAACTGATTGTATTCCTGTGTTGGATATTGGTGGTATTATATCAGATGAAATGTGTTTCATGAGGATCCATGTATTCGCTGGAACGCCCTCACCTCCTAGAATCTGAGGGTTTCATTCCCAATCGCTCGACATCACAAGGTATAGTTAGTTATATATCAAATATGAAGAACTTGTGGATTGTTTGATGGAAATATACACTAGGTTAGGATGAATACGATCAACAGCCGGATTGTAAGGCAGACGCAACTCATTGAATTTAATCACAAGTATTTTGTACTACAGAACTAGTTACACTATCTTATCTAGAGTGAATGAGTTCTTTTGAATTAGCAGATATTTCCATAAAAAGTTGCAAATAAAGTTACAAAAGAATAAAGACTGTTATATAATGTTCTCTATAGACTTTCAACCTATCATTCTTTACCCATGAAGTCTATTCTCTTACTATGTTTCGGACTCACTAGGGCGGAGATACCCTCGCCGGTCGAATATAAGCCACATTCTTGCTCCAATGTAGGGCAGTTTGCACCCCTGCGTCCGTGTAGAGCGCCTTTTTTTGCTTTAGTTTTGAATTTTCGGTTCCAAAATATGACACCCTGCACGGCGCACGGCTCTAGCTAGCATCGGCTTCACTACCCCCATGAAGCTAACCAATTAAGGAAAGGTGAAAACTTTTCAGCCGGGGAAGCGAAAGCTTGTATCTGGAGATAGGTGAATTCAAATCATGTAAATTCGAAAGTTTTAAGGGCCTAAGTGCCCCAGAGCGTCTTTTTGGGGGGACAATATATATGATCCATTGATATTTAATCGCAGCGCTACCCCTAGCTAGTACAATAACAAGAATTTCATCACATAAATAATGATTAATCGATTGACCCGATAGAGAAGCCCGAGGCTGAACCCTACTTCAAACTACACTGATATATCACCATGATGACGTTGCTAATTTTGGGCCGCGGCAAAGGAGATTTTAGGCAAAATCAGCATCCCATTTAAAAGACGATACGGAAGCGTAAAGTCCGAGCACGATCAGTGGACGAAACGCAAAGGGCCGTCCCTCCGTGGAGTCTGAGATCCTGAAGCTGTCGTAATTGTGTTTTCCAAGACTTTTTGAAGGACCTCCAACTTCCACCAATTGAAACAAGCTACTCCAAGACGAATAGAGTAAAACTGATGCATGTGATTAACCTCATTCGAAATTCTGGTGATATTCGGTCCCGGCTAAATCGGCTAATCTTGATTCTCTAGTTCTGAAGAGGATTAATGTCAAGAATTTCTATCTGCACCAGAGCTTCCAGCTTCCTCATATTCGCCTGGTTTAATTGATTAACCGGTCCATTTTACGGCCACTTCAACACCGTTGAAATCAGATTCCCCATATGCAATGCAAGTGGATCTGGTATTAGCGGTTCGCGGTTTCAAGGCAGGGTTATAGTCAGGACATGTTCAAGACGCTAACAAATATATCAGCCTTAAGCATTTGTGATGGAGAATGAATAGATCCATGCGTGTTTTGAACTCGCCATTGGTTTGAGTCTAGGGCCTTCCACCTGGCTGGGCTTGTGTTCCTATACTACCAGGTTACCTGTGATCTAATGGGACCCATGAAGCCCTAGCCCCAGATATTCTGATAGCCGATCTTCATTACGGGGACCAACCTTGATGATATGCCCAAGTACGGACCTGGAAGATACCCTGTATTTCTCCGTTGAAGCATTTCCCCGGAAGAACAATTGTATGCTTTCACTAGCCTTGACGCGCGGACGGATACCATTTTTGAAGCTTCGAAGATGGGCCGCGGATTAGTTCAGTTTGATGATGAGAAAACTTCAACATCATGGTCCAAGTTCTGAGCAACCGGATACCAGCAATAAGGAACAACCAAAGATACATAATTCATCAGTAAACGGAATGCCAAAATGTTCAAGTATACAGTGGGTATATAAAGCATATTTTGTACCCGGACCCTGAAATTTTACCTTCTATAGGATCGCATTCCCATTTATATATAACCACGTGCCAAACCTAGTTTGAGATCTCATATTTCGATTAAGATCGCGATGTTCTCAAAACTAGTCCTCCCGATTGTCGCAGTCTTTGCTGCTATCCCTGCTTTAGTTGAGGCGAGAACACACAATGGCCACGCAACTGCGGACCGCCCAACCGTCAAACCTTTTCCATATACCACTGGTAAATCGTTCCCGGTCTCACCAAGGCGTACTAGACACTGCTTTGTAGATGCTCTAGGTAACGGTAAGGATGATAGCGACAATATTCTAGCGGCGGCCCACAGCTGTAACAACGGAGGAACAATCGCTCTCTTAGATGACCTCTACATCATCGGCAAGGCGCTTGACTTGACATTTCTCAACCATGTGGATTTCGATATTCAAGGAACGCTCAAGTTCGTACCTGACGTTGCGTACTGGGAAGCCAACAGCTTCAAGTTTATCTTCCAAGGTGCAAACACCATGATACTATTTGGAGGTGAGGATATCAACATTTTTGGATCTGGGAAGGGTACTTTTGATGGTTCCGGGCAGACATGGTGGGATGGCTATGTGAAGAACAGCACTATTTACCGTCCCATGATGGTTGGAGTCTCTGGTATGAAGGGTGGATTATGGAGTGATATAAAAATGAAGAATCCTCCAAACTGGTTCAATTGGATCACAGATTCGAATGATATAATCTACAACAACATCCACCTTGAAGTTGGTAGCATTAACGCTAACTCACCGAAAAATACTGGTAAGAACTCATGGGTCCAATTCTCTTCTAAGAAGTGCCTCAATTCGCCACTATATATGCTGACATGAGCTTTCTATAAAGATGGCTGGGATACCTACCGCTCGGACAACATCATTGTCCAAAACTCGATTGTTAATAACACCGATGACTGTTTCTCCTGGAAACCTAATTCTACTAACATCGTCGTTCAAAATAATCAATGTACCGGCTCACATGGCATGTCTATCGGCTCCCTCGGTCAATATTACGGAGTATACGATCTAGTTGAGAATGTTCTCATATACAACACTACTATGACCAACGTGGGCAGCGCGGCTCGTATTAAGGTGTACCCGGATGTTAATCCCGCTGTTCCAAACAACGGTGCGAGCGGTGGTGGTATCGGAATGGTCAACAATATTGTAAGTCGAGAGAGCAACCTGCTTAATTTTATAACGGCAAGTATATATATGAATTCTAACTTGACGCAACATTTGATAGACCTATGATGGAATGCACATTAACAGTGCTGATTGGGCTATTGAAGTTACTCAATGCTACGGCCAGAGCAACAGGACAGTTTGCACTACGAACCCTGTAAGCTGTTATCATGGAGACCATTGCAATGCTATCGGGAACTGACAACGCTTTGCAGTCTAAACTCGTCATTCAAGACATTTGGTTCAAAAATTTCGACGGTATTGCGAGTAAGAAATATGACCCTAAGGTTGCTACTTTAGTTTGCAGCAGCCCTAGTGTAAGTCTTTGCGTCTTTTGCAAGCTTTATCTTGAAAGAATATACCCTGACAAGTGAGGAAACAGGTTTGCCAATGCATTCATACCGATAATATCAATGTCAAGACGCCTAGTGGGAAGCCCCCTCAGCATGTCTGCGCCAATATCTACCGCGGTTTCTTGAAGACTCTGAACTGCATTGACGGTTAAAAAAACTTCTTGTGTTTCTGTAAACAGTGGTATATGAATGAGGGTTGCGATACCAAAATGATTTTTATTATCTAATAGCTTAGAGTGTATATTGATGAGCTAATTCGAATGAAATTAATTCCCAAAATTAACTGAACAGAGCTAGTCTTCATGTGTTTGCATGTAGTAAAGGTCTAAGCTGAAGGGTTTATAGGGCATCCTTAAACCTACGTTTGTGTGGAAAACCGTACTGAAGATGGTCGTTCAATCCGACTTCAAAGATTTCCAGAGGAATATATATGTGAATTATATAAGAGCGACCGATTGAATATCCCTGTGACCATGACGCCTGATATATACAATAAACGGCTAAAAACGAAGATGGCATCAAAGCCAGTGCTATCATACGTGAAATGAAAGAATGCCAAGAAAACCGACATATAAAAACCAATTCTATCGAGCAATTTCCAAATGCTAGTCTACCGCCATCCTCCAGTGGATCCAGACGGCGAACCCCATCTATCTGTTCCAAATCCCCGCTTAAACCCTATGCTGGGCTCTTCCTTCACCTCCATCCCCTTTGCCCCCGCTAGTCTACCCGCACACCCGTAATGCACGACCTGTCCATCTGAGAAAACGCTAATGACGCTTTTTCCCAGCCTCTTGTGACAAACAGGGCAAACCCTTTCCTCACCCACAACGACTGCCCGCTTCTTTGATTCCGCGTTCAACTCTTCCCATCTGAAAGCTTCCGCTTTGTATAGCTGCGCCATTACCCTGTTCATATTTACACGGGAATTGGAGTGCCGTATTCTGTTTTCGAAGTAGTGCTCTAGATCTGCGACTTTGATGGATTCTGGGATAAGTTTGAGAGTTGCTAGAGGGTCCACGCGAGCGCCATGACGGGAGAGAAGCTCAAGGGCTGGTTGAATTTGGGATTCGGAGCCAGGGGGTGGTGAGAGAAAGAGGCTTAAGAGGATCGAATAGACCGTTTCTGTGGTAGTCTCAGCTGGGTCGGAGGCTGGGGGTGAGAGCGCATGAACGCGATTGCAGTAACTAAAATAGACATTAGTATCATAATGGAGCAGTGGATGGTGAGTGGATGATCCGGTATGGCTTACGCTTCAGCTTTCCCAAAATCCTGCATTTTGAATACGAATATCTCAAGTGCTTGTCGATGTTCGCTCAGTCTACTTAGAATCGCGGCCCGTATTTCATAGAATGTCGGATCTTCATTAAGCAATTAGCCTGGGATAACACCTGTTACTCGTGGTAAATACGCACCATCCTTTGGAAGCCACTTTATGACTTTTTCCGGCCAATATTGCTGGCTTTCTTCGGTAAACTTGAGCACTTTCGCAGCGTACTCTTCTCTTTCGTCATTTGTAACTACCCACTGCCAACCATCTTCTCCAACTTCATCTTTCTCTTCCTTCATAATCGAAAGATAGCCTTCTATCAGCCAGTTATGGTAATCTGGTGAGTCATCCTTCAGCTCATGTATTAAATGCTCCGTATATTGTACCGCGAGTTTAATATCCATCGCCTTCAAAAAATCCAAAACCTTGTGTCTTGGGAGAGATTCTGCTTGTGGGGTGTCTTCTATAAAGATATGCATTCCGAGCTTCGGGTCTTTGTGGAGAACCCAAGTCGAATACTCAAATATGAGGTCGAGCTGATCCTCATAAAGTTTCTGGAGGTATGTTACAGTGGCTTGAGGCCCATGCAAATCTGGTTCCCGTTCATCTGGTTCTTCTCGATCACCAAAACTACTCGAAATGTCAGTAAGACTGCAATAAAATATCCTGCAAAAGATGCGTACCTCTTGAGCAATATAAGAGCTTTCTCATGTAGCTTCTTGTTAGCAAGATAGTCTACGAGCTCTTTGAACTTCCCGGTCTCCGCAAGTTTTTCATGGACCACCTCTGGGTCGCAAAAGTTTTCAACTCTAACGAGAGGTCCTACTAAACTAGAGTTCGTAAACATGTAGGAGCGCAACAAGGTTGTGTCGATTAATTTAGCCATCTCCAGGAGATTTTCGAGTTGCTCTCGAATACTCATATCTGCTCCATGTCGCGACGGCGGAAGCAGGGCCGCTACTTCGCTGAAATCAACAGATGCCGCGCCTCTGTTCGGAGTGGCACCAAATGTTGGAATTTTCTCCTGAACTTGAGCCTGAACTTGATCGCCAAGGGCATCGGGGTCCATGTCAGGTTTTACAAACTTTAGCAATTTGCGACGCATCTCGACCAGGTACGATGTCAGTCCTTGGACCGCAAACTTCAAAGCTTTGCCCTCTAAAAAGACTGTTAGCCTAACGTCTATGACCTTAGCGCAAAATTCCTGAGCTTACCTAGTTTTACAGTAGCCGGTGGAGGTGGTGCAATTGAAACGGGTGGAGGAGGGGTAGGAGCCGTCGAAGGAGGCACTACAGGTTCGGATTCACCCTTTCCCGACTTGCCCGATTTTATGGAGGACGCATCATCGGCAGAAGCCAATTTAAATCTTGCGGGAATGCCAAAATATGACGATCTAACTGTGGCGGCCCCATCCGGGGTGGATGGGTGATTGCCGTTCTCTTTTGGGGGTGGGGTTCCAGGTGCTGGCGCTGGCGCTGGCGCTGGCTCTTCACTTTGCGAAGTTTTATCCTCCTCATCACCATTCTCATTCGTCTCTACTTCTGAAACACCATTATCCTCCGGCGGAGCTTCTTGATCTGGAACCGGATCCTCTTTCGACTCTTCGGCTACAATTTGGTTAGAGATGTTGCCTGCGACTGCAGGTGGATAGAGTCTGATGACCCTTGCCGGAGGAGCGGCTACTTTGGCGAAGAGATCCATAGAATCCCGGAATCTTCCTTGCGAGAAAAGCTTCTCAGCCTTCAACATCTGTATTTCCTTGATGTTTTCTTCCTTCTCTTCGAACAAAGCCTGCTCCAGCTGCCCGAGCAAGCTAATTGCTTCATCGTATTCACCCTTTGCTGTAAGCTCTTTAACCTGGGCGGCATAGTCTACCAGGGTCATCTTCCATATTTGTGTCGGTGATGCGAGATAGAACTGTTTTCCAGCATGCGACAGGGCATGGTTGTGTTGAGGGGTATGTAGTAAGGTTGCACCGTTTAACGTGATCGTCTGCAATAAAGTCTGCGTCTCGGGATTCCGTATTTGTAAGACATGATGGGGGTGGAGAGATACGAGAAACGGGTAGGAAAACCCTAGCTGATCAGGAGCATGGTTCCAGGTGAGTTGTTTCGACTGTATGGGATCGCCTCTGGCGGATATGTACAGAGAGGCAGCTGAAATACCATTAGCACTTTATCAATACCACTGGAGTGAGAATAAGATAGCAAAGAGGCTTACAGTCTCTGACAAGCAGCAGCTCATCATCACCTAATCTTGTGGTCAAAGGGTTCCTTGTGGACCAAGTTAGATAGCCCGTCGCACCTCCTCCACCCCCCGTCATGGGAACATCCTCGACAACTTCCGTATTGACGTCAATTATGGCGAAAGAACTCGACAGGCCCGCACAGAGCTTGCCTTCCGCCGCCCATGTCAAACTCCGAGGTTGTGATGGTAGGTTTATCTCGTTCGAGTCATGGAACTCGCTATCCTTCCACAGGTACAGTAATAGTTTCCGCTTCACAACCACTGCCAGCCTGGAAACTACTGATGGCACACCAGCGATATCTCTCTCCACACCGCTGGTCAAGGCGAACAATGTAGCACTTCTGGTTTTTGACAACGTCTCCACCTTCTCGTATGTACCCATGTCGTACGTGGAGACATAGCTATCTGCCAGTATAACTATGATAGAGGACTCCTTGATACAGCCCATCTGTATAATTGGGCGCTTCGTGAAACCCTCAACCTCGCGAAGACACTCGATATCGATCGGCTCTTTTGGCGTCGTGGGGTTCGAGACTCGGTAGATACGGAGGGTGCCATTGCTCAAGCCGACGAGCAGCTTGTCGCCTAGACGTAACGGAGAGTTAGCAAGGTCCTATCTATCTTTCGTACCTGGCGAAAAAGAAGCCGGAGTGACATGAGATATACCGTAAGCTAAGATGGACTCCTGACGCGACCTATCCTTGGGACTTAGCTCCCGGATGGAGCGAGCGTGAAAGGCGGTGAGCATGGCTCCTTGCGCCTGAACGGGTGTACCGAGGGATCGGGGTTTCTCATCGAGATTGCATCTATCGCGACATCGAATAGCCGTTTTATGGGCTACTGGAAACGTGTTTGGGGTGCTGGCGGTTCTGAGGTCCGGTGAGTCGAGCGATGCGGGTTGACCTCATAGCTCCGACTTTGGTTGGGAGTGGAGAACCAAACGCCAAAACAGCCGACATGAGCCAAACCGCGCTAGCAGATGCATCACGCGGCCTCGCTCCGGCGCTCCCAGGACCCTTCACCCGCAGACCGGACTACGAATGCACCTCGGATCCTCGAGCCTCAACAAGCCTTCAGCATCGCAGTCCCAGTTCAGCGACCGCCGTATACTCTCCATGACGAACATGTGTTCGGGGCGTTGAATAACCAGAACATCATACAACTCAACGGCTGACGACTCCTATCCCTCTCGAGCAATACGTAAATGTCGTCCCAACAGCGAGCCCGCTCGCCAGCGTTCCGTCTACCGATACCTGGAGCACCAGATTCGTCATGGTCAACCTATAAGGCACGCTTCTCCCCTCTCTTTAGCGATATTCGGAGGTCCTTTGCCGGTGCAGACCCCAGAGTTTGCACCGCATTCTGGCTATTCGGTACGGTTATCTTGGTAGCAATAGCGAGCGAGTTTGAGATGGCGGTTTCGTACTAAATTATATGATAGGTCTTATCAATAATGTCCTCTACGTCATAATACTATCGGCGGCCCTTGACCTCGTCGGCCCCGACGTTCCAAAAGGGGTTGTCTTACTCTTCGATGTTATGCCCTCGTTTCTCACCAAGCTTATCGCGCCGTACTTTATCCATCTTGTGTCATATAGGGTCCGGATAATCACATTCTACCTGCTGTCGACGTGTGGAATGTTGGTGGTGGCCTTTGGTGACTCGATATCGTGGAGGCTATTTGGAATCGCGATAGCATCATTATCCTCCGGCGCCGGAGAACTGACCTTCGTCTCGATGACGCATTTTTACGATCGGTTCTCGTTGGCAATGTGGGGTAGCGGAACTGGCGGTGCTGGCATCGTTGGTGGAGCCTTCTATTTGGCGTTGTCAACGTGGTTAGGGTTGAGCATCCAGACCAGTCTGATGCTAAGCTGTTTCCTACCGGTCATCATGCTCGTAGCTTTTTTCGGTGTATTGCCACGGGATTCCCTTCCAGCGGGTATAGAGAGAGAAGGTGCCAAGGCAACCTATGCGAGAGTACCCGAAGGAGAGGATGCTCAGCCCCTTATAGAAGACGAGGAGGCCATGCATAGTTCGGTTTTATCAAATCGTTCTTCATTCACTACCCACAGCTCAGGTGGCTCCAGCGCAGCTAGGCTATGGGCATCATTCAAAGGTAACCTTAAAAAGATAAAGGGGTTGATTGTGCCCTATATAATTCCGCTGCTTCTCGTATACATCTCGGAATACACGATAAACCAGGGAGTAGCACCCACTCTACTCTATCCGCTTGAGGAAATGCCGTTTCAGAACTACAGAGATGCGTACCCGACATATAATACGATTTACCAAATCGGAGTGTTCATCTCCCGGAGCAGTACTCCCTTTATCAGAGTTCGATACTTATACCCGCCGAGTATTCTGCAGTTTGTCAATCTTGTTCTTTTGACTGCCCATGCTGTTGGGAACTTTATACCAAGCATCTGGATTATCTTTTTGATCATATTCTGGGAAGGGTTGCTCGGTGGGTTGGTTTATGTGGTAAGTTTTTGTCTCTTAGACGCTCATAAAATCTATAAAGTATGCTAACTATTTTCAGAACACTTTTGCGGAAATAACGGATAATGTCCCTCATGAAGATCGCGAGTTTAGTCTGGGGGCTACTACTGTTAGTGATTCTGGTGGTATTTGCGTTGCTGCATTTATTAGTATGGCGTTGGAGACCTGGCTGTGTTCCTACCAGGTTGCACATGGAAGAAAGTATTGTAAGATGACGTAATTTTGCATTTATATAGCGATGGCGCTGGCTCTTGATCTTTTCATTGTACGGTGGTTAAACCGAATTAGATAGCCGTATCGAACATATCAAATATTCGAATATATTTGTATTATTGATTTATTCCTTATGCTTTACAGCTGTACAGTGTACATTAAACTACTACACGAGCTAACCGAAAATAGTAAGGAGATAAGAGGCGTCGAATGCGTAATTCTCGTATTGCCAAATGAGGGCCGGATTATCTCTGGATGTCGTAATTGATCGCACTAACCACAAAACGTAGCGCCAAGATGCATTTCCAATACTGCAGAGAGGGATATACGTTGAACCAAACAACGTTACACGTATCCCAGTGCTCTCGCTTAGTTTTATCCTCCGTGGTTGGTGCAATATTTTCAAAATTCAAGCCTCTAACAAGGTCGCTTATATACTCGCCGACGGTCATATTCTCTCGGAATCTAAGATAAGGGCCAAAAACCCAAAATGTATCCTCTGGATAGCTGAGCGGATCGAATGAAACAACTGGTATTCTGTCTTCCCGGCCTCCGTCATGTATCAGAATTGGATCATCTTTGAAAAGCGCGTAATCGAATGGCTCTAAGATTTTGCAGCTGGGCGCTATCCAGTACCTAGATCGGAAAGAGAGGGAATTTGGTTTGTAGCCCCAATATCCACCCCACCGATCGCGTTCGTTCCGCAATTGTATCTTCCCAGGCCGGAATTTCCCATCGCCACCTTTTACAAAGACATCGAGATGTTCCATGATTCTGTGTAATCTAGGTTTCGGCCTGTCTTTGTATGCTGGTGTGTCCCATAGTTCGTCGTAGAAGCGATTGTACGTTTCAAAGCGGTTTTTTATTACTGCCGGATTGGTCTGAAGAGAGCGACGCCAGAGCTTACAAACTTTTGCAAGGTTTATATGCTGTTCCCAGTCCGTGAATTCGAGGATTAGCAGGTGTAGTTCAGCCGGGAGTAGCGGAAGTGGCCTATCGATGGCTGTGATAAGGCATGCACCTGGTTTGGAACCCAGATCTGTGTTGCCATCTGTTGTAATTTGAGATGAAGCAATTGGGATCGTGTTGTGAGATAGACCTTCTTTTGTAGTCGAGCCTCTCCAAGAGTGGCGCTGGACCACCTGAAAGAATTTCTTCATGGCTTGGTTCTGATCAAGTTGGAGCTATCGGATACGATCTTGGATATAGTAGAATGTTCTCTAGATACTATGTTCCGTAGCGTTGAAGCTAACGTATAGTACTGTGACTCCTCACACAACGGCTGACGCGATGACGAGGCTTACTTCCCAAGTAATTGTTGATCGGACCAGGCTTCAGTATTGCCCAGGATGATGTGGTGAGCATGAGTGGAGTGCCACATGAGGGGACGATCCAACATGTTTGATTAAATCCCGTGACCTAGCTTTGATATCTGCAACCTTTGTACCTTCCACCCAATGGCGCCCCTCCCTTTGTTTTGGGTCAAAAACTCTCTGTATTTATTTTTGTGGGTTTCCGGGACGTATCCTGGTCATCGGCACCCAGAACTCTGGTTCCGAGATTAACTCAGGCACAGCCAATATTCGTCGCGGGGTAACCGAGCCTCTCAGTTGTTTAGCGATATCTGCTAGCTCTGTAATGTTGCTCTGGAGATGCGTAGGCTAACTGCGTACAACCTTGAGGGCCATTAGGGTTTGTGATATGAAGGTATAGACGGTATCGTTGGTGATAGTGTGGTGGTGGGCGGGCACTTTACGCGTCGTTGTTGGGCAAGAGCGTGCGGGTTTGCTATGGCGAGCAAAACACGTCTCCCACGCTCTCCTTTCTTGTCGTAGACGTTTCTACAGATCATTATTCGCGGAACACCAACCATCCTCCTCCTCAATCATTCTTCTTCTTTCTTCTACTATACTTCCACAATTCTACATCCCCTCGACACGTCCTTCCTAATAACTAGAGCTCTATTTCCTCTGCGAGAACCCTCCCTCTACCTGTTGAAGAACAACACAATCTCTTTCTGGATCTTTTGGGCACTGTAGCTGTGATTCTTGAAGAAATTCAGGCATTATTTGAATCTTCAGAATTTGCTATCCTAGAGGTTTTAACCCATAAATCTACTGCGAATTAACTCCTGCTAACATGTTTTCACTTTAGTCTTACACTTTCCTTTCACCAACATTGATTATCGCTCTTGGCATTCGCTCCTTGCTTCATCTCAAGGCAATATATGTCATCAAGCATGAGAAAACGACGTTTAACGTCTACAGTAGCCCTAGGAGATGATGAGCCAGGGCCATCTAGAAGACCTCGATTATCAGACGTTGCGGGTCTTGAACAAGAAAGCATCTACACTTTGCAACAAAGCCAAGCTTCTTCATCAGTTTCACCACCAACCGCTAGAAACAGACAAAGAAGAATATCAAGACGCAATGAAGCTCCTCCCCCAGAAGATACACGTCCACCGAACGAACCAGACACCGAGGAAGCACTTAGAAAGTCGAAAGCCTTGTTTGGAATCATGGTTAATAACGTGTTCTTGCCGCCGAGACTGCCCGACAAAGCTCTTGACAAGTTGGTTGAGAAGGAAGCAGATCATTATCTCCTCGAACATCTCTTGAAGGCTGCCCAGGAGTTTGGTCAAGACCTACCAGCGGAGGATTACATTTGGTGGAAGAGAATCGAGAAGAATCTCGCCACACTAGTGAAATTATACGAGCTCGAGCATGACCAACCATGGCTATCTTCGGAGAAGTTGGTTAAGGTGTTCAGTAGCATGGAAGACGGAGGTTTGTCCTTCCCATCATTTCCCACACCTATGCTCAAAATATCAGAACCCTCCTAACAAATGCACCGTGCGCTAGACTTCGTTACGCTTTTCATCCGGAAGCAAAATGCTGGTCTCATCATTCGGCAGATTGAGTCAGAGGTTATTTTTGAGTCATTTGAGGCTGCTTGTTTGGCTGATGCTGTTGCGGAATGCCGACAGCGCCTCAAGTGCTCTTTTCCAGGCCCCCGAACTGGGATGCCTCTGGATCTCTTCCGAGATCCAAGGCATATCCAGTCGCTATCGGAATTTCTTGCTTTCATGGATGGCAGTTCTCCTGATAACCCGGATGGAAAAGGCGGTTCCATAAAGGACGCTGGTGCAGCAAATCCGTCATTTATCACTCATTTGTTGACCGGAATCACACGCGGTATTGGGTACGTGAAAGCAGACCGGGAAACGACTATTTGCAAACGAATTGCAGATGCGGTCCTTGGTAGCGAAAAGTCGGTCTGGAGACGATCTCCTTTCTGGACGGTGGTGAGAGTTGCATTGCAAACTACCTTAAAACTTCAAAAGCAGAGCGGGTTTGACTGGTACAAAACGTTTCTTGTGTACTTCATGTCTAGAACTATTCAAAGCGCTATAGCCGGGGATTTTCTAGCAAAAGAATCTCTACCCCGGGACTATTTATACGTCATGGGTGCTAAAGTCGCAAGAAGACTGCAGAAACTCAACGGCGCCATTCCTGTATTCGCCAGTAAAGGAATAGCATCTACAATAGAGAAACTATCAACGGTTTCCAAGACACATTGGGATAGGTTTTGTCAAATGGATTCAAAGCATATTACCTGGGATCCCGCAGCTCTAAATCTTGAAATAGACTGTCAACTTAACCTCCCAATCAGCGGTAAATACATATCCGCGGTCGAGGATGGTCAAACGAGTCTCACTGAGGAGGAATTGGCCCAAAGAACTTTTGAGCCTGGGAGGTTTCTCCGCGTTACAGACCCAATCTCCGGCCTTCCGGACCTATCAAAAGCTTCGAAAAAGAACCTCACTATCCTGCTAATGGATGTCGAGGCCTGGATTGAACATGAGATCGATAAGTATGTCAGCGAGCACGAACAACAAAAAACAGCGGTAGTAGAACTGGGTGAACTGTTCGACGAATACTTTAGGCTTGCCGTTGACGCATATGAGGGAAATCCAGAAAATATTTCCGTGGCATTCTTGACTGGATTCGAAATATGGGTCGCCATGGACAAAATCACCACAAAATGCACACCTCTCCTTAGAGACTACCACCCTGAGGTTTGTGGTGCCGATTTGAATAAACTTGTTCTTCCATCTCGAAGACAAATGCAAAGGCTAGCGAATATTCAAAGCTATGTCATGAATCGTGAAGATAAAGCTAAAAACCCAAAACGACTCCTATTCGACGATAGACTTTTCCCACATTCGTTTCAGTGCAGGTATTACGATCAATCTGAGCACCATCAAGATCTCCTCAAAGATGTGGAGTCAAAAGCAATTGTTGCACGGAAGGCCATAAAAGCTTCTCTCCGAGAGGTAAACGCGCAATATCGTGCCATAATGTTGGAAGCGGCCCGCATGGATCATGAACTTACACCTACCGGCCGACATCGGACAAAGAAAAGATGCCCCCGTTGCATTAGAGAAACCCTAGCGAACCAGTTGACCGTTGGAAAACACGAGTGGTATGTAGACTTTTCACTGATCATTGTAAAGGCCAACTACTAAAGATACTTAGGCCGCTGCCGAGAGGAAACGAGGCACTTCTTCGAACCATTATATTCGAACTGGATTGCCCCGCGCACTTTGCCGCATGGCGTGATACAACTTTTAAAATGCTGATAAATACCTCCGCTGTTCTCCAATTCACGGAGACAGACCCTGAAACGAAAGCCCAGGATAGGTTGTCAACATACATAGGGCTTCGAGATCTTTACCAAGATGACCGATTGTCAGGCATTATTTTGGCATCACAAACCAAGGCCGTTGGAAGAGATGGTGGATTGAGAATACAGCTTCCCGCTCACGAAGAAGACGTATTGGCGGAGTTCTCTCTACGGCCCCGATATTTTTATAGTGATAGCACTGGTGGGCATTGGGTTCGAGACTTTTTCAGACTCAAAGGTCTCTGGGATAAGCGCATATTTTCGTACGAACTTCCAAATGACAGCTTGTACAAGCCTCTTCATTTTGCGCTGAGGGGGACGCACCATACGAGCAACGAGATATTAGCTCTTCAGTACAAATGTCCCCCAAAACTTTCACTGCACGAATTTCATGAATATGGGATTTTCCGGTATGCATTAAGCACTAAGTCTTATTTTTTCAGTATTCTAACCTTGAGTTGTATTAATTAGTTCGGGCCATAACCTCCACTGGCAAAGTATAGCCAAAAGTCTAAAAGTAAGAATCCTTAATCTTAGCAAACCGGAAGTCAGCTTTTTGTTCCTCCAGACGGCTTGGGAAGCAGGTCCCGCTGTCAGGGACATAAGGAATATTTTCCTCAGAGAGACCCATCGGCCTTTCGATAGAACTTCCCTCATAATGAATGTTCTTGGGGCTATCGAGAATGTTTTGAAGTCAGTACAGATGAACTGGACAGAGAAGATCACTGTCGCGACCCTGGTGGCCTTGACTTGTCGGTGCCTAGCTCTTATCAAAAAGGATCAACAGGCTGTGATCACACAAGCCATTGAACTACTCCTCAAATTGCGAACTGTCATCTATGGCTGGATTGAATCTCTTCGCGAGAAGGTCAAGGTAGAACAAGATGAATTTAGTCTTGCTGAGAAACTACAACATCTCATGCACTGTTCCGCGATATGTAGGATGACGTATGAGGTTCCTGAAGAGCATGCAAACTACCTTGTGAATGGCTTGATCCCTGGCCCGGAACTTGAAAGCGAACGCGATCCGCAATCGGTATCTATTTATTTGGAAACCTCAGCTATAATACGAGATAATTTGCCCGCAAAACGAGAGCATGTCGAGCCTTACTTTCGTCACGCAATTGATCGATCTACCCGAGTTTCTCATCGGTGGGAGAAACGCGTTCGAAATCTCGTCCTCGAAGACCCGTCAGGCATCGATCTTGCCATTGAAAAACAGTGGCAACCGCATATAAGACAAGGGGAATGGAGAGTCGCTTCTGGTTCGATTCACTGGCTCCACGTGAACACTCTGCCAATAGCTGGCGATCGCATGGTTGAATTGAGTCTCAATCTTCTAGACGGTCAAATTCTGATCGACAGCATTCCCTTTGGGCGGTTGCCGCACGAATATACCGAGCACGCTTCCTACGACCGGATATTTGGTGGAGATATCCTTGCAGTTGGCCCATCCTCAATGAATGGAATGCGGTTCGAGACAAGATTTCCTGTTGAAGGACACCGAGTACATTTTGCCCTCAAAGGAGCTGACCTCATTATTCGATCGCAGAAGGACGATCAAGTCTTCGAACTCATTCCTCACTCCTGCTTCGACGGTGATCTTTGTCAACCTCTTATTGAGGATTATACGCATTGGATGGATTTCAGAAATCAGGAAGTCCAATTCCGGAAATTGAGTAGCAACTGGAATATCCTAACCTGCGATTGGAGATTGTCTTTAACTGAGGGCCACCATTCCTTGAAGCGGTTTGACGACCCCGCAACATGTGTGATCGATCTTGGAAGTAAGACTTCTAGCCTGATTCATAATATTTTCGGCTGTCTCGAAGAAAAGCCTCAAATTCTCGTTACTTGTAAGAGGAGTTTCGAGGGCAACAAGATGACGATCTACGCAGAGCTCGTGCGACTGAACTTGAAGTTTGCAAGCAGTGGTATGAGCTTTACTTGCCCGAATTTCTCCGGTTTCGTTGTCGATGAGGATCAAAATCTGGGGTGTTTTTATGGCCTCATTAACAAATTGGTTCTTCGCAAGGGCTCCGAGCGAATGGCCATATTACCCTTTGGAGAAGTTATAGTAAGAAAATTGGACGATTTTACCCAGACGATTATTCAGAATGCTAGATCGTACCAAGCGTACATGGTTGACGGGCGTCTCGGCAGACTTACCGGCAACGGATCTATCTCAAGCCGACTATTCCAGATATATCTTCACGCAGTCACATCCTCTCCAGCTTGTCAAGTCGACTCCCTCACTGGAAGGACTGGGACCGAAGAATCTGCCAGCTTGCTTGCCTCCGGTGCCGTCAAATCATTCCAAGAGCTTGACAAAGTAGACATACAGACACTACATCTCATCGCTCGCCTTACACCCAGACGGGCTTTTAGTGTCTCGAAGAAAAAAAACGCTCTCAACAGAGGAAGGATCGAAACTGTCGCGTGGAACGATGATATTTCGTTTAACTGTCAGCGGGACATCTTTCGAGTTGGAGCAGCCCAGATAATTGAGCATTGGATGAGAATGAAGAGGTTTATTCCATCTGGGCTAAATCTTATCGATGAGCCTGTTCCAAATAACAAACAGGACGATGATGATGCGGCAATCAAGGAAGGTAAGGAGGATAAGAGGGTTGAAGATGGTGTAAATAGGGGAGAAGATATTCTTCTTCGTCGTGCTGCGTGTCGTATTGAGGTGTTCTACGCTTTCTTGGAAGACACATGGTCTGGAATAGCGGAAGACAATGGCTTAGAGAATTTTGATGAGCTACTTGGTGTCGAATTGTCTATTCCAATTGAAGATGCAGCATACACTGCCAGAGATGGTACTCTTGAAAACGACGACGACGACGAGCCTCGGGTCTGCCAGCTTACCAAGTTACTTATGCGGTGGACGCCTGGGATGCAACCCCCTGAACTTTGGGGCACATTTAAAAACTTTGTGGCAACTGGGATCAAGGGGAGCCACGGCTCAGTGAGATTACAAGTACACGACCCGGTGCTAAAGAGGTCGGCCGGAGAAATCTGGTGTGGACTTTTCACCTTGTGCCGCCAAGCAACTATGCAGGAAGATCTCTACAAACTCATCTTCACTCTTGGAACCCTTGCTTATCGGGAAGGATTTGGCCCCGAACTCGCTCACGCTCTTGCTGCTGTAGCTATGCTGGAAATGTTCCGAGATGACAAATATACGATCCCAAGTGGCCACTTTGAGATTAAGCACAGCTATAAGCCTAACTCCGATAACTTGGAAAAGGTGATTCTCAAGGCAGTCAAGGAATACGAAATCAGTCATCTTTTTGCTTTGCCTCAAAGGCCTAATGAAAGCGAAGAGGCAGCAAACAAGCGACGACGCACTGAATACGAGCACCAAGTTACTCTTGATCGTTCACGGCTGCGACAGTATTATCTTGATCTGTGGGAAACAAACCCTACAGCGCGACCAACGGCCCCTAAGCCTATAGACTTCCGCTTGATTGAAATTGAAGAAGTCCACGATGATGTTGCGGAACACTTCCGAATTATACATCGTATTTACCGTTTCAGGAAAGTTATCAATATGATTCAAGGCGCCCTAGACCGTAATCTACCCGGAGAGCACCAAAACGAGAAGTACCTGCAGAAGATATACACATTCGAGCCGTTCAGAGCGGTCACCCCGCGATCGGAGGCTCCAGCCATCATTGAAGAAGTTATGGATGAGATACCAGCCCCGAATTTCGACTCTGTCGACAACAATGCTCAAATCTGGGCCAAAAATGAGCTGTCGCAAGTAGTAGAGGTAGTACGACCAACGCTACGTCTTACGCAGCTTCAAATCTTGTTCCGCAACCTTTCCGGACCTAAAACCAGCCAATTCCAGAAGAATTATGCAGATGACTTGAAGAACAGCATTGAAGCTTTGAAAGACTTCCAAGGGATTATCGAGGTAAAAGAATTGCCGCTGAGTATTGATCTCGTCAAAGAAAATGTAGAGCAATGGAAAGAGTACGCCAAGCTTCTCGAAGAGACTCTTCGATCGCGCTTGGAGCCAATATATTTCGGCAATCGAACCAAAGTCATCGAGGGACAAGAGGTCATGTATCAAGCAGGACTTTGGCCCCGAATCACAACATTCACTCTCCTGAAACTTCTGTCCTACCATACTGAGGATATAAATCAGGGATGGAAAAAGGCCATAGTAGCTTATGGAGTGGCTCTTCGAGAGGTCGGGAGAGCAGAGAGGCTACTTGGTCTGGCCCATCGTGGAGATGTTCTTGGTTTCTGGGAGGCTCTCGCCGATACTACAGAACCTCAGTGGAACGCTATGGAGAACCCCGATTGGTTGCTCTTAGAGCTTGAGAACAATTTCTGCATGCGAGATGTAGGTTTCCTGCTCCCTTTATTGCGTTCGAAGTTTCGTTTTAACAATACCTTAGGTGCAAGCGGAGATTGCCAGAGAGATGATATGCCCGAAGTCTGGTACTTCCTCAGTAATGCAGTTAAACATGGGAGAGGGCAAGTCATCCGTAATCATTCCCGCCGTAGCTGCAACACTGGCAGATGGCAAGAAGTTAGTGAGGGTCATTGTTCTGAAACCGCTCTCAAGAGAGATGTTCAACCTCCTTCGGTCCAAGTTAGGTGGTTTGTGCTCTCGCAGAATATATTTTCTCCCTTTCAATCGAGGCCTAAAGATTGGCTCCAAAGAGGCAAAGCTGATCCAGTCGATATACAAAGAGGTATGATATTTTGATTATATTAAACTTGCAATTTAAAATGTCAAGCTGACATATCTCTAGTGTATGGATGACGGTGGAATCCTTTTGGCTCAAAATGAGCATATTCTATCCTTCAAGTTACTTGGCTTGGAGAAGATATGCATCGAAGAAAATGATGTCGATATTGGCCCGGAGCTGTATGAGACCCAAAAATGGCTTGATGCGAATGCTAGGGATCTTTTAGATGAGTCAGGTGAGTGTCATATATCACCCGTGCGTCTAGAACTAGTTAAACTGATCGTCGGTTATAGATGAGATCTTGCGTGTCAACCATACTCTAGTTTACACTGTTGGAACACAGGCACCTATGGATAATCAGCCTTACCGTTGGCTCGACCTTCTGAAGATGTTTGATGTCATCAAGACACAAGCTGAAGAGCTCTATTCCAAGTTCCCACAGGGGTTTGAACTCGTCGCCAAAGATCATAATGGTTTCCCATACCTCCGCATTCTACAGGTAAAACCAGCAGATATGCTGATGAAAGCTACAGCCTCAGAGCTCGTATATAGTGATACACCTGGGCATCAGTGGTTTTCAGCCGTCAACCCTGAGAATCGAAAGATGATTCTCAACTTTATCACGGAAAAGAACTTCCCAGTAGGAGAAATCGCAACTATTAAAGATGCTCTCCGCGGTGGAGACATGTGGGGTGCGGCACTTTTGTTCCGGGGCTTGATTGCTTATGATATAATGAGGTTTTGCTTACAAGAGAAACGCTGGCGAGTGGATTACGGCGCCGATTTCGATCGGAGCCTGCTGGCGGTACCGTACAAAGCAAAAGATACACCCAGCAGCGCTAGCGACTTTGCTCACCCGGACGTTTTGCTCTGCTTAACTTGTTTGTCTTGGTATAACTATGGGCTCGACAACAGCGAAGTCAAATATTGTCTGGAGCTCATCGGATCAACCGAAAGCCCAGAAGACGAATATCAAAAATGGATTCAAAACCTTGAGGGCATTCCCGTACACCTAAGATCGCTGAATGGTAAGGAAATTATTTCTCTTCTGGAGGCTCTGTACTAATTCCTTGCCAGGTGTGAACACGGAGAATGTCGAAGAATTCACGGATGTCATCTGTCCAATCCTCAGATTCAACAAAGGGGTTATCGATTTCTTTCTTGAGAATGTCGTTTTCCCAAGATTCGCCAAACGGTTTCCATTCAAACTTACAAGCTCTGGATGGGACATTGTTGAGCGGAAACCACATTTGACGTCCGGGTTTTCAGGAACGAACGATAACAAGTATCTGCTTCCTTTATCGATCGAACAACAGGACCTGGAAGCTCACAACCATACAAACGCCCTTGTTTTGAACTATCTGTTAGCTACTGAGAATAATTTTTTCTTTCGAGCTGCAAAACCGCGTACAAAACAAAAGATGACGGTGGAAGAACTTTTAGACACCATCGTGACGCAAAAGCAGCCAATTTCTGTACTGCTCGACGTCGGCGCCCAGGTCCTCGAGTTGGAAAACAAGGAAGTTGCACAGGAGTGGCTTCGGCGCGCTGCTGGCGTTGACTCTGACAGATGGCGAGCCGCAATATTCTTCAACGCCAAAGATGAAATTTGCGTCATAGATTGCGCAGGCAGGGTCGAATTGTTGATGACTTCTAATTTCGCAAGGCAGATGGAAAATTGTCTCTGTTACCTTGATGATGCTCATACTCGTGGCACAGATCTCCCATTTCCTTTAGGCAGCCGGGCCTTGGTGACTCTCGGGCCGAAAACCACCAAGGACCGTTTAATTCAAGGAGCTATGAGAATGCGCAAACTCGGCAAGGGTCACTCTGTTGTCTTCTGTGCCCCGCCAGATGTTGAGAATCAAATTCTTGCCATCGCCAACGGTAAATCGAGGGTTGAGAACGTTGACGTATTAAAATGGGCCTTACGCGAGACTTGCCGGCAGACGAAAAAGAACGCTGAGCTTTGGGCTTCTCAAGGGATAAACTTTGTTGAAAGAAAAATTGGTCAAGATCACTATGGTGCCAGTAAGGCATGGGATCGTCTCCGCCATCGGCTATTCGAACCTGAGAAACTCTCACTACAAGATCTCTATGATGCCAAAGTTGGTCCGAAGGAATCGTATATTGCGCGCATCAACCGTCTCAACCTCAGTAAACATCCCATGGTAATGCAAATTATGGCGCGGTGTGAGATGTTCAATATCAATACCTTTGACGGTCTAGGTGACGAATTAGACGCAGAGCAAGAGAGAGAGGTTGAGCAGGAGGTTGAGGTTGAAACGCAGATCCAGAGACCGCCTCCAGCGAAGCCACTTCCACACATACTCCACAAAGATTTGAAAAAATTTGTGGATAAAGGCACGATACCCAAGAACTCGGACGCAGTAGTACCAGCCATTACATCGCTGAGAAGGACATCCATTCGTTCCTTGATTAGACCAGGATCGTGGTCAAATAAGCTATTGGTGTCTCAGGACTTTGTTAAAACCGTCGAAATGCTTACTCAACTTGAGGGAGGCCGACAGATCGATCACCAGGACGACTTTATTCGCCCCGTATCCTATATTTTGAGCCTCAATAAAAGCCCGAAACGAAAGGCTATTCTTGTTATCATCAGTCCCTTCGAGGCCCATCACTTGATGGACAAAATCAAGACATCCAATTTTGTCCACTTGCATGTCTACATGCCAAAAGTGACTAAGTCGATGAGTTCTTTCGAGGATTTGAGATGGATGAACGTCGGGAAACCTTACACCCGCACCTGGTGCATACCGGCGGCTTTAATGGACCAGCTCAATCTGTTTGCCGGCCAATTATACTTTCGTCATCGAACAGCATACCTGAGAACTGCCGAGTGGTTGAGCCTTGGAACACCTGAAAGTGAACCGGGGGCGTATTTTCAGGAAGACGGATTTATCCCTGCCGGACACCGAAATTTGAAAAAAGGCGGCCAATTTAAAAGTACTTTCAAAAAGTCCCCGGTCCCGTGTATGCAGGGACTTGTCTCCATGAGGCGGAAGGGACTACGATATGACCCCACGCATCTTGGCCAATTACTTCACGGCAAGCATCTCTCACGGGATGAGTTCAGTAAAGAAGACTCCGACCTGGAGCAAATATTTGACGAGTTCGAATTTCTCAGTGCTGACGAAGGTGAGAACGGTGACTACATCAAGGACGAAGTGGAACCTTTGGAGCGTTCTGCTGCCGCCACTGCTAGTGCGAATCAAATTCAGGTTGATGACCGGATGCAAATTGATGGAGAGGAGGAGGATGCGGATGGGGAGGTCGCTGATGATGATGACGATGGACTTGGCGACGATGGGCTGCCTCTTGTCAAAGAGGAGCATGCAGATGGCCTGTCAGATTACGACTACGGTGATGTCGATCAGTCGAGGTTCTATCGCGATTCTTCACCTCTTGTTTCAGAGCCGGCTGATAGTTATGAAACTTTGACTTTGAGAGCCTCACAGCAGGATGATGGAGAAGATTATGGAGACGATGAAGGGGATGAAATGGAGATTGAATGGTAAAGGCGTTGGTATTTTTTTTACTGATTTTTTTCTTACGCTGGTATTTGGGGGATGGCGTCATCCTTGGGTTCGCTCTCGCTATAGACTTTTTTTAGATTGATTATTCTCATCTATATCGCCATAGCTGCGCCTATCTCAAAAAGAAAATTGGCTAATAAAGCGTCTCCTTGCGTTCATCAGATAGATATAATTTAGAACAACATGTAGTTAGACTTGATAATGTTTCGTTTCAAGAAGGATATGAAGTGACTTGAAAACCAGGAGATTCGATTTTACAGGTTATGTTATACATGAAATCCGCATAGCGACCGTGACCCCTTCCTAGCTAGTTGACGGGTAATAACAAGTCCTCCTACATCCGTTTTTCTGAGAGTATTCTTTATACACGCGCAGCTCCCACATCTAACTCTAAGAGCTACAACTTAACCGCTAGCCCTATTTGCAATATCTATCGTTTTAAGAATAGCCTGTCCTCACTAAGCGCCCAATCGACTAGTAAACCCGGGTTCTCTTCTGTTTCCGTCTCAGCCGCCACAAGCCACCTCCAATGAGCCTCGTGCTGGTGAAACTGGTGCAGCCAGAAGCGAAAGTACCTGTCCTTCTCCACAACCGCTACAATTTCAGGATTATCGGCTCGTTTCTTGTCCCACAGCTCGCAAAAGTGGTGATGCTGCAGGTGCAGCGTGGCGACATCGGTATACCCGATAGGCTCATACGACGACACCTTTTCCCGCCACGAGTCTATATCCCGGAGCATCCCTCTCATCTGCTTGTCAAGCTTGAAATTTCGGTTCAAAAGTAGGTTGGTAGGCAAGATGAGCCGCAGCTGCAGCTGCCACCGGAGAAGCGAAAACGTTACATGGAACCACGCCCGCAGCGCCCGAGCCAGAGCGTCCCGTCCGTGTTCCCGCGCAAAGCAACCGTTGCACTGGAGCTTGTCGAGTTGTACCTTGGCGCTGCCGCCTTGTAACGTCGTCCAGTACTCGAGGTTGCCCTTCCCGTCGTGGCTGGGTTTCCAGTTGACGTAGCTTCCTCCGAACCGGAAGGCCCGGAGCTCCTGCCACCGTTCGCACCCGGGGCAGCGGACCGTGTACGTCGTCCAGGGCTCGTGCGGTCTGTCCATGCGGTAAGGTCGAAAGACAGCCGGCGGGAACGACGGACGCTCGCTCTCGATGACATCCGCGAGCCGGGGGAACCACCGGTCGAGCGGGGATTCAAAGTTGAGGAGACGGCTCCTCTGGATGGGAACTTTGCGCGTGCCTCCCGTGTGAGCGCCCTGCTGGGAGATCCGCGACTGGAGCTGTCCGGATCGGTAGCGACACTCACTGCACTGGCGCCTCCAGCGCCTGTGGCCTTCGGGGAGCGAACCGTTGTCGTTATTGGGTTTGCGAATATTTCGCCCTTCGGTTTTTGCCTTTCTGAACTTGCGCCCCCAGTTCTTTCCACGCGGCGAGGGCGTCCAAGAAGTGACCAAACTGTCGCGAGCGGGTGACCTGGGCCCCGGTTTTCGATACGCACGACCCAGGAGGGAGTGGTTGTCAAAGTCGGTGTGAGACAGCAATCGCAAGCAACCCGTGCACGCCCAACGGTTGGCCTCCCAGGCCTCGATCGTCCAGTCCGGTTCAAAGACGCCGTGGATGTTTACGTTGTGGATCGGAGTATCGCCGCCGTATGCGTCGAGGCATTCAAGCGCCAAGAGCCATTCCACCCGCTCGCTCCTTCCGGGGTTGATGAGATGTTGAAAGTGACGGCTACAGCCGCTAAGGGATATGAGGCCAATTGGGTCGAGCTGGCGGATTATTTGCTCCTGAAGTTCGACAGGTAACGATTGCATGTTTTATTTGATGATGTTTTTCTGTCGAAATGTCCAATTCGTTTGGTGACCAAGTTGATCAGATCAGGAGACCGACAGACCTAGAAAGTCGACAGAGGTTGCTTGATTGATATCTTTAAAGCAGCTTATACTGCATCACGGATAGGGATTGACATGTAGCTCACAGGCTGAGTCACATCAATAGAATTAGCCTTGATTCTAAATATTGAGGCGGTTCCTGGATGACACCTACGTACCTTCTGCTGCGGATGGGGCTTGGATGCGTCCATCAAACGTCAGCCAGGTACCACACCAGGGCTCTCAGGCGCCAGCCAGGCGCGTCAAAGTATTGACCCATACTGATAATCTCGTATACGCTGGCTGTGGCGAGCTTACAAAGTATCCATGCTGAGATTTGTCAATTGGCGTGTGCGATGAGCATTGAATACGAGTAAAGAAAGTGTGAGGAAAAGTTGTCGCGAGACAAGTTTAAAAGTGAAGTCGAAGTCGAATGTCCACCACGACAACACATTTAACATTCCGAGTGCGTATATAAAAGTTGAAACTGCGAATCGAATGCCAGAGTTACAAGCCATTCTACAAGCACCGATTCAAGAATTTTTGAACGAGTCTTTGAAATAAATCTCGTCTTTATTCACTACTCTCAACAGAGGCGGATTCGAGTCTAGGCCAGGGATGCAGTTTGGGGCTCGGGGGCACATACGGGCCTTTGAACTCCTTCCGGATATCTTCATGGTGGGCTAACAGCAGTCTCCGGCCGGCCTCTTCCCTCGAAATCTTGAATACCACAGTCCGCACAGCTGTCTCACCATCCTCGCCCCGCTTGGAATTGTACAGATGCAAAAAGCTAACCTCTTCCAAGTCCAACAGCCCAGTCTCGATCCAGTTTTCGAGGTGCTCTTCCGCGGGTTTTTCCCACGAAGTGTGTGCGTGCCAGGGCATCACGACTCTCCTCAAGCGTTTCAGTTTCGGCAGACGCCAGAAATCTAGATTTCCCCAAAATTGTTTCCATCTGATTTCTAATTCCTCGAGGTTGGGAAACTGCACCGCTATCTCCTGGAGCTGATCCGCTCCCATACCTGCACACTCCAGTTGCAGTTTTTTCATGGCGGCGTAGATCAGAGGCTCTCCACCAATACGGCCCCCACCTATGCGAAAGTCGCTACCGTACACTGAAATTTCCATAGCCTTCACTCGCATGCTTTTCAAACTGGAGACGACTAGGCCATCTCTGGCGTAGACGGATGGGAAATTGTTCCAATTCTTCAAGGCAGCACGGCCTGACCCCGCCCTTTCGATGAATCTAGGTAACCTAAAGCGAAAAGGCATTGTCACAATCGAGAGGTGTTCGAGGGCAGGCGGATACACCGTTTCCAGCTCCTTGGGGAACGGCCGTTTCCCCCAGGACCGACCCATGTCCTCCTGCGTTTCCCCATAGTAAAAAGGGGCGGCCACCCTTCTCGGCCTAAGCCTGGGGTGGACGTACGCCAGTGACAAACGTTTGAGCCGGGAAAAGTTTTCAGAGGAGGAAAACTTGTTCAAGATTACGGCGAAGAGGCTAAACTGCAGGTAGTCGTTTCTAGTGGCTATCTCCAGGCTATTGAGATTTGGAAATTCGGAAAGAGATACGGCGCATTGGTAGGCACTCTCCATCAGATAGCTGACGGGGGACGGAAAGTTTGATTCTATGGTTACGTGACTGGTCGGTCGGTTTCGCACGATATGTATGTGCATTCGTTTGTTAGTTCTCTATGCTACAAGTGGATTCCTGTTCTTGTACGAGGCGCCCGTCTGCGAAAAGTCGTAAAAATGACATACCGGGTATGATTCCGAACGTAATGGAGGCTCCCTCCGGCTCTAAACTCCCACGCTGATTCCGAATCTGAAAGTTTGACCCTGTCAAATATGAACGAAAGCAGTCTATCTCGACAAGATCTAGAGCATGATGATAGGTTTTTTAGATCGGGCCGGTCTAAATGGGAGAATATCTCGACATCTAGCTCCGTCGGTAGAAGAAACATCGTTCTGGATAATAATACTCGATACAGGTGCTTTTGGGGTCTTGAGTTGGAAATTGGATTAGAGATGTGCTGTTTGCCGTTGGAATTTCAGCCGTACAAGATATCGTCAACCACCTATTAACGATTGAATGGCACACTGGATATCGACCTTTCAGGTCAAAAAGTCGTCGTAAGCCACTCTCAATTTACGCTGCCCGTAGAACAAAGACAAGGTTTTTTTATACGAGGCTACATGGTTGCTCGTACAAGACACAATCTTGTATCTGAGATGGGAAGCAAGGAATTTATATGGTCATGCACGTTGGAATCTCGAACGTTGGCATGTTGCGGGGTCATTACAGGGAATAATAGCCTGAACTTACCGTCTTCTTAAACGGGGGCGCACAACTCTCAGTCCAATGAGAAAGGCTGAATTCAGATATCTACAACAGCTAACAAGGCTGCGCTTCGATCCTTTGATAAGCATCAATATCGGTCCACCGTCTAAGCCATATTCACCATAATACCACTCGGGCTACTAGCTATAAACATTATAAACCGGAAAGAAATTATACATGATGTTTCCGTTCCCAGCAGAACTGCTACTCGAGATACTATCAAATCTGACCAGAAATGAGGTCCGCGATCTGTCGCTATGTTCCAAGTCCTACCGTCGCCAATTGCTCCCTTTTCTTTTCGACAGACTCAACCTTTCTATAAATTCTCTAAGGTCTTTTCAAGAAGGTGGCAATTTTCACCGTCTTCGAGGATACGTTCGGTACGCTCGCTTTCACATTTTCTATTTTTTCCAGACTTGCATATTTGATATAGCACCGATAAATACATAGAAACTAGTACTGATCTTCTCTTCCCGCCAGCCGTCTAGCAGTTCTCGGCCCCGGTGGAATCAGCAGCCCGGAATCAATCAATTCGACTAGAATATGCTGTTCAAACCTCGCCCTCTTCCCTAACATCGAACACTTTCTGATAATACCCGAAACTGACGCGGGTGTATCCTTCTGCCTGTTCGCCGCAATCCTAAACGAGGCTTGGGAACAGCAGTGGTACGGCAAACTCAAAGCTCTCTCCCTGTCGTATCCGAGCACCTCCCTTCATAATACCCTCATCTTAAATCCATTCTTCACCAACTTCCGTTCCCTAGACGACCTGCCCGAGAACAGATATCAACCGGGCGCGGCCGGAATGTTCCCCCCCATGCCGGAATCACTCAAAGAAATCACTGTGACCATCGATTCCTTCAGCTTTCGAAAAATAACTAGCCAGCAGCATCCGTACTTTCCAAATATCTACAACTTCACCCCCTCGCTAACCTCCAAGATCAAAAGCCTCGAGATTAGAGCCAAAACGATCGAGTTCCCGTTGCCACGGAACAGCAGCGATGTGACTTTTCCCAACGTGAAGCGATTCCGCCTGCAATTCGATAGCAGCACAACCCACTGCTCCATCACCGAGGACATCGTCCGCCGGTTCCCAAACGTCGAGGACCTGTCCATTGAAACCCCGGAGCTGCCCGTGCATCCCTCAGTCCAGATAACTATATACCACAGGTTCATCAACCTCCTGCACCTCAAGATGGTCAGAGTACCCTGGCCCCGAACTCCCCAGCCGTACGGCTATCTCACCCCACTCAGCCTCCACAATTCGGTAAAATGCTTGGTTGATGAGGGACTCGTACAGCTGAAGCGAGTCGAGTTCCTGCAAGCACCGAAGGCGCAAAATCGGGATTTCTTGGTTTTTCAAATCGTAGCCGAGAAGGAAGGGTACAGGCTGAGAGGGGAGACGCAGGTCGACGAGTCGATGGTGGTGTGCTTTTCCGGTGACACGCTGCAGTTCCCCTGGCCGGGCACCCGTGTGCTTGAGTCAAGGGTGGCGGTCGAAAGGGGGCGTGAGATGTGGGGGTTGGCTAAGAGGGATTATTCGATCTTTGAGGGGTATTAATACCGTTCGCGGCGCGTGAGGAGCACTAGAGGTTTGAATTACGAACGGTGGTTCGTTTGTTGAGTTTTTTCCAACGGCTCGTTGTTTTATAACTAGAGAACCGAAATGTGAATATATCAAGTATTAATTTAGTGCAGGGGTATCATTTGTATTTCTCGTATATCTTACAATCCACCATCATAACTTATCGATCCATCCATCTTACCACTGCTCTACTGTTTGCCCTTCTTCCTCTTCTTCCCCTTCCCCTTCTCCTCAGCCTCTTCCCGTCTCAACCTCTCAACCTCCTCTTCCAGCTTTTTAGTCTCATCGTCCAGATCCTCTTCCACCTCCCCATCCCGCTCCATATCCTCAGCACTCTTATCCACACCCTTCCCCCCACCTGAAGCTGCTAGCGAGGCCTTCTCCTCCTCCATCCGTGCCGTTAAAAAAGTATTTATATCCGCCTGAGCATCCCGTACCGCATCCTTCAAGCTCTTCAGATGTGCGCGTGTGGATGAGGCCGAGGGTGCGGTGTGCAACTTTTCCGGGACGGATTTACCCGTGGGGTCATTGTGAGCGTGGGAGGAGTGCGAGGTCGATACCGGAGGTGTGGGCGGCGGCGCCAGAGGTTTTCGGATCGCGTGCGAGGATGTGGTGGAGGGGTGCGTGGTGGGGTGCGTGTAGGTCGCTGTGAGGGTTGGCGGGTGGATTGATTCGGACATTTCCTTTTTTTAAAAAGGAAGACGAGGTCTGAGGAAGGTGCGTGAAGATACGACCAGTGCTGCGATGAAGAGGGAGAGGGAGGGGGGTGGAGATGTTTGTAGCCTTTAAGTTTTGGCAGTATGATGGAGGGGTTGAAGCTTGGGGATGTTGAGTGAAGCTTGAGCTCATAGCAAGAAGGATGGGAGCAGGGGTGGGAAATATCCAACAGCACACAACACCAAATATTGTCTCGACGGGCTTTGGATACTTTCAAATACCGAGTTCCATTTCAGTCACCAAGGGAGAAATAGGATTGATATGGTGTCATACAGTAGATATTTTAGTTTATTTACTTGCAGTATTAGGGGGTAATGATACGGTTCAGAGTGATTTGATATCTGTGGTAGGAAGCATGGACCTTTGAGATGTTATCAGTTTATATGCCATATCCCATTGCCTTTTGAGGTGAGTGTTTGATCAAGCTCATATTATAAAGATATTAATGTTACTATGAACAGTTAAACAAAAAAACTACATAAGTCATCAACCCTCTAGCTCGATAACATCGACACGGTCCGGCACAGACTACGCTAGCCGGCCTTCCACATGATCCACACCAAGACCTCGTATATCGCACTAGCCACAGAGTCGCTTACTTTACTGCCTAGTTTGAATAGGTGATCGATGTACTGTCACATACAGGAGGAGGCTGGTACCCCCTTCTCATTATTTGAAATGAACTTGCACCACAGCTATTGGAAGTACTTGATTGGATTGTAGCCAATACAATGCTTTTCACAAAAAGCAAAATGCTAGAAAGGACTAGATACACGCTGAACACGCTAAAAAATGGAAAAGCGGTAATTTTCACTTTTCTGTCTCGCCTACAGAGATCGATGACCCTCATATCCCAGGTGTCCCAGGCTAGGAGGTCATCCTCATCCCTGGGTCATCAACCTCCAGCTCCCGAGCGTGGTCTTCGGGAAGGCGTTTCCGCTCCCCTGGAGACCCCATCCAGGCTGACGACTGGACCCAGGCGGCTCCGGCCATCCCCTTCCAGAAAAACAGGAAATACACCAGCGACAGGAAAAAAGGAAACATGGAACAACCCCCCTCCCTTAGCGGGAAATCCAATCCCCCACCTCTCATTCGCTCCCACACCTTTCCCAGCGCCGGGCGGCCAGCTCATCGCTGGCCCGGCTAGTCTTTCCCACCCACCTGCTGTTGTGGGTCCCCCTTATCCCGTCCTCCCAAGACAGCGGCACCGCCTTTTTTATTTTTTGGCAAATAGCTAGCGTTCCCGCGTTCCCGCAGATCTTGCTATTTTAGCTGCAAGTCGATGCTGGCTGCAGGAGGCCTGAAAAGAAAAGAAAACAGGTACCTTTTTCAAGTACCCGGTAAAAAGAAAAGGAAAGGTGCGGTAAATATGCAGGAAGCCGAGGAATACAGAAGCGAGAGGATCGTAGATCTCGATATCGCAAGGGGGGTTTTTGAAAGTCAAAAAAGCTTATTTTCACCGTTTCCCATCCCAATTTTCTCCGGAGTAGCCAAAAACACCTTGCGAGATTCAAGAAATCGAGGAAATTCGTATACAAAAGAAAGCAAAGGGTATCATTTTTCGTTTATTTGTAAAAAGGTGAATCGTTCAGAAGACGCGGGTTTGACTTTAATAAGCATCGCCGTCCTCGTCATTCACGATTCTGAGCGTTTCTTCGAGAATGAGGAGATCTCTCTCGATCATCTCGGCCCAGTTTTGAACGTCGCCGATTTCCTTTTTTTTCGGATTCCGTTAGCACTTTTCTTTAAATTTTCGCATTGTGGTGATTCCAGCAGAAATTGTATTTACCTTGAGTCTTCCGCGTCCGTTCTCGGCCATGGCGCTCCACTGTCGCGAAGTCTTGCTCATCGCCTGCGTTCTGGATTTGAGCTGTTTGCTCTGCGTTTCCAGCGCGTTGGCGTTGGAGTGAATATTCGAGATTCTGTCACGGAGATCCATATCGAGCGAATCGCCCAAGACAGTGATCTCGTGAGTGAGGTGCTTGCGGGCTTCGTCTGTAAACACATTCCGGTTAGAATTTAGAGTTTTTTTGAAGATTGTGATAGAAGCTGATTGGGACTTACCAGCGCGACGAAGGCGCTCGTTGCGAGCTGCGCGTTCTTCTTTGATCATACGGGAGGCCATCGCGATGATGTGAGCGGTGGTGATTGGAAAGGTATAAAAGTGTGTAAAAGTGTAGCGGTGGTTGAGAAGGTTTGTGACAAGACGATCAGTGTTACGCAGGTAACACTAAAAGAGCCGAAATAAGCAGGTGAGGAGGATATTTAACAGAGCTAAGCAAGCTTGAAGCTAGTTCAAAGCGTAAGATGGAATGTTATGTGGAATGGTAGTGTGAGCTAAAAGCTAATATAATAGGGTGGATAAGACTAAAACAGAGTCAATTGCGAGTCCGAAGCTGGAGGATAGAAATATATTCAGGAAGAGAAGGGTTTCTTACCTATCCTCCTCGGAGGCAGCATATTTATACCCCCCAGCTCACTGGAAGGCAAGACCATCATGGCCAGGACGAAGGGAAGCTAAAGGTCTGAGCCCTAGCTAGAGGGGATATAGACGGGACAAGCTTGTGATCGAGTGCCATTGGGGACGGCACAGGATGGAGGGGGGTGTGGAGGGGTTCGTGAGAGAGTATAACCGATATAGTCAGCCGTTGGCAAAGACGATTGGTCCAAATAGGGAGAGTGTGTGTGTCAATAGAATATATTGATACGAGGACGGGATATGATTTGCGAAAAAGAGATGGTCTAGTGCGAGATTGAAATGTTGAACCGAATATCCTTTCTAATAGAAGGGGGGATATGGAGTGCAGCTAAAGGTGGCCGGATCCTGGAAGGCGAAACCGACAAGGTTGAACGGTCGAGGGCGACGACGATTGCTTCGAGGTCTAGGTCCAAGGTCCGGAGGCGCAGGGTGGGAAACAGCCAGGATCGAGGAACGTTTAGCAAATCGTTGGAAAGGAAAAAGGAAATATACAGGATGGAAAGTTGCGGAAGGCAAAGATATCTAAAGAGAGATAGCGGGATTGGAAGAGAGCTGAAACTAGTCGCCCACCTCTGTCGAGATGGATCGAGATGAGTAGCTCGAAGACGGGCAAGGGAGACCCGGGTTGGATTGGAGGAATCGAGAAGGAATGAGCTAGCTATAGCTCTGTGACAGGAGGAATTCAATTGAGCTCCGGGGACCTCAATTGAAGCTAGAATATACGTTCTACAAGCTCAATTGATTGATTGATACAATCGCGAGCTCGAAGATGATCCTAAACTTGAGGTGACAGATGGGTAATTGTCGAACAGAATAATAAAAAAAACCTTTTGATATTGATGAATTGTCCACGTCGTTGCGCATGCAAGCCTCGTTAGCTTATTCCTTTTAAAAAACTTATTTTCTTCTTTCTTCCATGCACGCGTGCTGCAGATGTTCCGGGAGTACAGCGTGGAGTCAAACCAAGGTAACCACGAGGTCACCGGAGCAGGCCAGAAACGCCGAATGGGTACCACAAGGGTACAAGGCGTGCGTATGCATGTATGACGAGGTTGCCCCAAAAAGATTGCTTGCCAGAGCAAGATGGAAAACCTGAAGCCTTAAGGCCAGCTCAAGCGCTTGGGGACGAGTTACACCGGGGCATTCTTCTTCTTCTTCTTCTTTTCTTTTTTCTTGCTAGTTGGGGGGCGCTGCTGCACCTAGTGGACGTTTCATGCAGGATCGATGCTCTCTGGGAACCTCTCTTGATGGATTGTGGAGTGCAATTCGAGAGATGAGCCAAAGGGCTGGCCAATTGGCAGTTCGTGAGCTTCTTATCGGTTGAACATTTGAAGCACCAACGTCGGTACTCACCCATCAAAGATGAGACGATCAATTGAGGGTGGATACTGATATTCCGATCACAAGATCGTACAGGCGTTACGAGAAAGTGAAAAACGGCGAAAGGCCGCTGAATGCCACGAGTTCATCTCACCGAGGTTACGAGGAGAGAGCTAACTCGGAGCCGGCCATCGTGGCCTCGATTGGACAAGAACAGTTCCAAGACACAAAATCTCTGTTCTTCTAGCGCCGTTCGATTTATTCGATTGATAATATGAATGTAATTGTTAATCTCACCCCGAGCTACGAATTGGAAGCTCGAAGCTCCCCCCTCGAGCTAGCGAGCTTGGAAAAAGATGGTGGGCATGCGAGACCATGGTGGGCAGGATTTTTTCTTCAATATCGAATCGCCGGAATTGGAGAAGCGCCTGGGTGTTAGTTTGGAAGCTATCGGAGCTATGTTGGTAGCTTGGTCTCATTCAGGTGACGCTATGTTGGCGATGTCTCAGGTGGTACTTGTAACCTGGTATCCCCGCCAAATCTCACCCCGAACGGAGATACCTTGTGCTATAGGACCTTTAAATCTCGTTTCAAACGGTCGATGCTCATCGGTCTCGCGCAGAGATATATGCTCGGGTACCACGAGGAATGTCACTCGCCTTTTTTTTTTCGCCGTCAGCTCTTTGAAAATTTTTCGCGAAGTGGAACCGAGGAGGGCTAACGGCTAGACGAGCCTTTCGTTTATTGAAACTAGCAGTTGAATTGACCTTGGAAGCTCATCGACGGATGTCACGGGAGGAAATTCCATCGATGACTGAACAATGACGAGAGATCTCGAGCCATAATTGCATAAAGTCATGAGCAATAGTAACAAAAATTTGGAGAGCCTTAGATTAGTAGCTGTAGTAAAGGGAAGGAAAGCCGCATCTTTTCTTTTTAGGAGCAACAACGCTGTCATGCAGGCTGCAGGATGGATGCAAGCTGCAATGCGTATGTATTGACAGCAAAGCGTCTGGGACCCGTCGGGCTGGATCGCGCAGCTTTTTTTTTGTCTGGAGGAATGGAGAAATCAGAATGATCGTGGTCGACGGTTATTGGACGGTAGCCGACTCCCCTGCATTTTTGGGGGGACACTTTTCCCGTCACAGCGCACTCTTTCGCTCTTAGACAGACGCACAGCGTATCCGACGGATGAATTTGCCAATTGACAATGATCGGATAAAGGCGTCCAACAGATCCTGACGGGCTTGCACTTGGGATTGCCAAATGGGATACTGCGGTATTGGCGGATAGCGGGGGACACTAGCCTAACAGCCAGATATTCCCCACTAAAACAACTAATTGGCCTTCTTGTTGGTATTATCTGGTCGTTATATTCATTATGATCGTCTACACTTCGTCTTTGAGACTTCGGAATCATGAGAGACTTGGACTAGAGAGAACCGTAGCTGTCGTTATATGTTCCATTGTAACCGCCAAACTCTCAAGTTTCAAAAAGCAAATATCCCGAGCCGTTCTCCGATCACAAGATAACATCATAGAGCAATGTCACAATAAGTAGAGAGCTTAAGCGCCAGACTTTTCATTGGGATACGTGTCTCAGGATCGATCGCCCATCAGGAAGTCCTGTCAATATCGCGATCAATATGTGACCTCGTGACCGTGAGCCTCAATCGATATCATACATGCTTCCGCCCAGCCTCGGTCAATTGAACCGGTTCCAGCCACCGCCACATCTCCCACCTTCACAAGTGGCTCGAGCTTCTCCATCTCGTCAAGCTGGATGGATGGCTGTCTTTGCAGGGCTGAGCTAACCGAAACGAATGCAACCAACTTCAAGGGGCCAAGCTACCAATTATAACCACGCCCTTGTCGAGGGAACGCGTCCCCCTGCCAGGGTTTGAACAAAGGGGATGAACTTTCACCAGCTGAGAATTCCAGAGACTCTCTTCTCGACATTTCATCTCAATCGATCAGAGTGTTATCAAGGAGTGCATGGAAACGTCCGAGTTCCAGCCGTCGAAACACCATTCCAGCCGTCGAACGTTCCGTCGAAGAATTTTAAAGGCCCCACCAGCGCCAACAACACATTTCTTGTTGGATAGTCCCAGCCGAGAAGGTTACACGACCTCCTCAAACGTCCCTTTTTTTCTCGAATAAAACAAAGATAGCCACTTTGGCCGCATGGCCGATTGACACCCTCCTTCCCTCATCCGACAGACTCGACCTTCCTACCACATCTACACGACCTTCGATAGACCGCACCATCCAGTACCCGGGCCAGAGCTCTCTGCCTGAATTCCCCCACCCGCCATCATGTACAACCCATCGACCGACCGCTCGCCGGTCTCACCGTCCTTCACCGCCAACCCCTTCGACAAGTACAAATCCGCCCGCGAGGGTTCGCTACCTGAAGGTATCGGCGGTATCGGTACGGGCTCCTGGCCGGACCGTTTCTCAGCTCGCAAGAAGGTGGGCGAGAGGAAGCGGATTGTCCGGGTGCTCGTTATTGCCTTTCTTGTTGGATTCCTGTTATGGTTCTTCGTGACGCCGCTGAACTGGACGTCCGCTGGACGGGGTTCTGGGGAGCTGTACACGCCACCTCCGGTTGGAACGGAGAACAAAGTATCCCACGACATTGAGGATAACTTGGTGGAAAAGCCGGTGGAAAAGCCAAAGGAGAATGCACCAAAGGAGGCTCCTCTGACGGACGAGAAGGTGCAGCTTGGAAAGGAAAAGGCCTCTTTCGTCATGCTGATCAGGTATGTTTCTCGAGTTTTGATATATCAAAGGTTCTATCAGCTCACACAAACCGCCACAGAAACCACGAACTCGAAGATGCCCTCAAATCGATGAAGCAGGTCGAAGACCGATTTAACCACCGATTCCACTACCCCTGGACATTTCTTAATGATGTTCCTTTTACCGAAGAATTCATCAGGGAGACGTCCAGGCGAGCATCAGGAAAGACCGAATACGGCTTGATTCCCCAAGAACACTGGAGTATCCCGGAATCAATCGACCAGGTCAAGATGCGAGCTGCCATGAAGAAGCTGGAAGAGGACCGGGTTATTTACGGTGGCTCCCTATCATACAGACACATGTGCCGGTAAGATCTCACCACCAAATGCTCCATTTTTCTTGTATTAACGTAAGATTTAGCTTCAACTCCGGTTTCTTCTGGCGCCAATCGCTTCTCGACAAGTATGAATGGTACTGGCGTGTCGAGCCCGGTATCGGCTTCTACTGCGATGTCGACTATGATGCTTTCGAGTTTATGCGCGTATCCGGCAAGAAATACGGCTTCACGATCACCCTCCCGGAATACAAATCCACAATCCCCACTCTGTGGACGGAAACCCTCGAATTCATGAAGAAGAATCCTCAGTACCTCAACTCCAACTCCAGTTTGCAGTACCTGCTGGAAGACAAAGACCAAGGGAAGGTCTTGACTTCGAATCCACCGCCGGAGTACAATGGGTGCCATTTCTGGAGCAATTTCGAGATCGCTAGTTTGGACCTGTGGAGGAGCGAAGCTTATACAAAGTATTTCGAACATTTGGATAATGCGGGTGGATTCTTCTATGAGAGGTGGGGAGATGCCCCGGTGCATTCGATCGCTGCAGCATTGTTTTTGGGGACGCAGGAGGTGCATCATTTCGCGGATATGGGGTAAGATTCTCTAATTCCCAGTTGCTATAAAAGAGATGGTATGCTAACTTTGTTTGATAGATATATGCACGTCCCGTGGTCAAGATGCCCGCAGCCAAAGGAGTTCCACCAATTCGCCAAGTGTGTGTGTCCGTTTGAGATGAAGGACAGTTTTGATTTGAACGGGTGGAGCTGCCAGCCAAGGTGGTGGAAGATTGCCGGCAAGGAGTACGGTGCCTGATCTTGATGTTTTTTTTCAACTGCGTTTTTTGCCTTTGTTTCCACGCGTGCATGGGGCAGTTCGGTTTCTCTGTATATCTATTATCTTACCCGCTTAGCTTTTAATTTGGAGAACAGGGTGGGTTTATGTTAAAATATGGTATGCGTCTGGTAGAGGACTGTTACAGTTGTGTTTTAATCGCCTTCTTATCGAACAAATTACTAATGAATAATGCTGAAACCATGATACTCCGACAAACAATATATATATCGTCCTATTGAATGAATCTACGCGATCCTCATCTGGGCGACATCCCGAGCCACCTTGCGTTCCTCTCTCTTCTCCCTCTCCATCTCAACCTTCCTCGCTGCTTCCTCCAATTCCTTATCTTCCTCGTCATTAATCCCTTCCTTCTCTCTCGCCTCCTTCTCCATCTTCTCTTCATCCCGTTTCATCTCCTCGGCCCTCTTCCTCTCCTCTTCCACAACCTTCCAATCCACCATCTCTCCACCCCCAACTTTTCCTAAAATGCTCCCTACCAGAAACCTATATCTCAAATGCCCCTCCACCTCCCCGCTGACATCCACTCCTTCCACTCCCTCGGGCCACTTGACTTCCTGCAACCCCGCAACTCCCAACTGCACCGCCGTAGTCCTATACAAAAACCCGAGTATATAATCCTTCTCACTGTAAACACTGACCACCCTCCCACTGACCACGCCCCTGGCCGCTACCCACCCTTCCCCGCCACTCGGTACCGCGGCGCCAAAGATGTAAACGTTCTCCACGATTCCGAACGCTCGTCTCTCGGCCAGCTCTACCAGACACGAGTACACGACCCTGGCGCCCAGACTATAAGCTACCAAAGTAACCGGTCGGTTCCCCTGCACACGTTCGATCAAAGCATCCGCCAAAATCTTGCCCGTCTTTTCCGCTCTCGTTTTGACAATATTGAAGGGGTTATCCACCACCTTGCCGACCTTCAACAGAAGTATGGGCCACATGGCGGCCATCAAGCTCGCCAGCACCGTCCGCTTGATAATCTCAAACTTCAGATACGTAAAAGCGTAGGTTCTGAGCATGGTGGTGAGCGCGGAGCCCAGATCCATCAGAGCAGAAGTCTCCCAGCGCAAAGCGTACACTTCGGTATGCGACGAAAGCGCCTTCCACGGAATCACGAAATCCTGGGGATCAGTGATCCAGCCCGAGATACCGATAGTGACGGTGAGTCTGTTATCCTCAGGCTTGACCTCTCCCTTTTTACGATGCAGGGCCCCCACCCGATCCACCCCCATCTGCTCAAAACTCGTCGGCGGGGGTCCATCCCTCATCTGTTCCTTCTTCTCTTCCTCCTCCACCCCACCAGGCTTGACCCTCTCGAAGCCGAAATCTTCCACCTCTTTGGAATAGCGTTCCATCATCTCGCCAGTCATTTTCCCTCCGTACGCGCCGAATAGCGCACCTACGAGGGCTCCGCTTCCTGCTAGAGCGCCCAGGTAGCCTGCGGCGGCGGTAGCACCGAGTCCTATACCCGACATTACAGTTCCGATGCCGGCTGCCACCAAGGGTGCGGCCAAACCACCTGTTATACCGATAACCGCAGCACCGGCCACGCCAGCCAGTCCGATCTTTATCCTACGGTTCCATTTATTCTCCGATTTCTGCTTGTCGCGGGAAGCATCCCCAGACATGTGCGACGAAGAAGCGGATTTGGCCGCGGTGACCAACGTTCTCGCCACGCTCCTTTCTAGGGTTACCAACGCCAGAGCGGGTAGCTGTAACGAGGCGGATATGATTCTGAGTAGCGTCCTACTCCTGGCATCGTAACTTTCCAGACTCAGAATCAGTAATATCAGAGAATGCAACACCACGACCCGGGCTTTTTCCGGTAAGCTGTTGGATAATCCCGTAGGAATACCCGAAAAGTGAGTGTTTGCTTTCCCATCATCGGATATATTCTTATTCCGAGCGGCCGCGTGGAGCTCGTCTTCAGCTTCCGGAGTGATGTTCAGGCTTTCGTCGTCGTTACCAATCACCTCCTGCAGGTGCGCCGCCTTTCCAGCGCGTGATTCCAGGTCGGACGGGTTCAAAATGTCAAATATGCGGGTCAAGAGGTCCTGCTGCCAGTGATCAAAGGAAGTGGTCGCGGCGTGCCGGAGACGGGTGAGCGCCGAACTCTCCTTTGTGTTCGCTGCGGTTTCGAACGCGGATTGTGACGGCGGGGTGGGGGCTTTCGGCGGGGTATCGGGATCGGACCCCTCGGCTGGGCTGCCGCTAGCGCTGGAGTCCTTCTTTTCCTTCTTGGGAGCGGGATCGAACGTGTGCAGCAGGGACGCTCGCATGACCTCCGTGCCCGCGGTTATGAGGTTGAGCAATTCCTGACGTTGGTCATCGGTGAGGAGGGTGACAAGGTCCACATCGTACTGGGGTTTCGGACTCGATTCGGGGCGCGGCGGCGGGGAGCCGGTTTTGAATTTCTCGCCGATGCCGAAGGGCATCTTGTATATTGGAGAATTGGACGATTTACTATGTAACTTGGGACGTGTATACTAGGATAGGAAAAGCGAGGGTGATTCGATGTTTCCTTTATATCAGACGGGTGACGTGCGGGACAGGGAAGGTGAGATTGTGCGGTTTATGCGGCAGTCTTTCGTGACGTTGGCGGACGACGCGGCTGTGACGTCACTCGCAACTGCCGCTTTAGGCCTCACCAAACTATTTATCTTCAACCCAAGGAACAGGCAATTTATAATAAGATGTACTTGGAATATACATTCGAATGATAATTTATTATGGGGGAAGCCCTTGGACTGAAAAGTAATGTTAACTTTAGAGCCTCAATTAAAAACGTGAGGTGATTTATAAACTAAATATCAAAGGGGGACTAGATATACGTTTCGAGATATATACTTACAAACACCGTTGTATAGAGTATTCCCTATTACTCTTTAGTTCAACTGTAGCATCGACTAATAAGATCGAAAGTCTCTTATATATATATATATATATCCAATGAGATCTATCTTGAATATAAAAACAATCGACCCTCCAAAAACGTAATAAGATTTTTACTAATTCAACAAAATAACCCGGACTATTGGTTAGAGTTACAGCTTACTGTTAGTAGGACTCGTACCCTTATCGCCATTGGGACAGTTTATTACTAATTTTAACTTTATTCATTCAATTTTAAGAGATGGTCTACAAAGCGGAATACACTTTTATATGGTCCAATTGTAGCAAATGCTACAGTGTGCTAGGACACCTCAAAAACCTTCAAATATCAATTCTCCTTCATATTTAGTACAATGAAAACCAGATTGACTGTTGGTACATGTTGAAATCTCGGATATCATTTTATAGATGAAAGTAAAACCCCGATACTCAGATCCTTATAATCCCCCTATTGCAACAATCCCACGAGCACGAGCACTGCCCACCCAAGCTTCAATAAGTCTTTCCCACCAACTAGTCCGATAGATTTCGAAACCCTTCTCCTATCACAACCACCTCTTTACTCGCAAACGTAGGTCTGACGGATGGGTGCGAGCTGGCCGGCACCGAATCCACCACCTGGGTTCGGGCAGATGGTTGGAAGAAACTTTCTATCCTCGCGACAGTTGTGTTTGAACTGTCCTTGGACGTTCAGCCACAGGGGACCACCGCAGCCTTCCAAGCTCGCGCCGGGGTAGCCCTGGATGTCGACTCTCTTACCACAAGGGTTGTTTGGGCTCTGGGCGAGGACTTTGGCAGAGCTGCAAGCGTCAACGTCGGCGTTCCAGGCGACAACCCAGGTGTCCTTGCCCAGACTGAGGTTACCAATGATGACTTTGGCGGAGGCGAGAGAGAGGAGGGAGGTGAGGGCGATCAAGGAAGTTGAGAAATGCATGCTTCGGTGCGAGTCTGTAGACTATCGATATTTATATATATATCTTTTATGAAAATCAAGAAAAGTAGGTATTTGTTCCACCAAGTATATATGATGATTGAATATTGTAGTGAGTGAGGAGATGATGCCGAAAGAAAGTGCATGTAAACGTCCGTAGCCGTCGCTTTTATAGACGGTCATCACGACAATTATCAGAGCTTCACCTCTGCTGTTACCTAATTCGGAGCTGACTTTTTGAAGAATAGGGAACCTTGGAGTAACCACCTAGCATCGTGCTGCTGATGTCTCGCGCCTACTCTTTTCATTGGGTATTCGCATGATCGGAATCCGTTTAAACGTTTTAGGTGAAGTTTTTGGGTATGTTGAAGCGCTTGGCAGGTCCGGATCGTGAGATGTTGTGAACGCATTGAATTGATACGAGAAAACATGTTCACATAATCATTTAATTCCCATCGGAACATGTTAACGGTTTTCGATCTCATGGTGCGATTCGTGGATGGCAATCCGATCAACCTACCATTTCCAGCCGCATCCGCTGGGTTTGCCGTGGTTATCGAGGTGAGGCCTTGCGCCTCGCTTGTGCGGATTATTGATCACAATTTGCCAAATCTTACGTTCTTTTTAGGTTAGTAGAGCCGCCGGAGGGTTGTTAAGAAGTTCTAAGCCTCATGAATCAGCGGAAACTTATCGTGACCGTTTGATTTTTTTTCTTCATTCATTCTGATACCTTCAATGTTTTGAAACAGGTTTCCTGTCGTAAACTGGATGCGGAATGTCCAGTATACACTCAACACATCCTCAGTCGGAACACATCATCAATAATGCATTGGGGCTCAGAACGTGTTGCTTTTGTTGGATATTTTGAAAAGACCCCCAAAAAACGATTTGATTCGAACAGTATTTCATGTGATTGTGAATGTTCAGTAATACATTCTGTCTATCTAGCTATTTGTATTGCACAAATTATTAATTAACCAATGTGGTGTTGGTACTTGGGCATTGAATAATGTCTATGGGTGTTTTTGTGTGAGGCTGGTTTCGGGACCATGGCACCAGTCTATGGTAGGTTTTCATTCGTGTTTGCACACAAAATGCTGAGCGGGAGGCTTGCGCTTGGGCAATCTGAATCACACGCATCCCGTGAGATTTTTCAGCTGACATGAGCTCTTCAACTAAGATGCACATGTAGTTAGTTAGCATTACCTGAACGACGCTGCTGAAACCCGTGCTTAACAAGAATAGGAGAATGAATGCTTCCACAAGGCCGGTTTTGTTTTAATGTAGTGTGTTCCTAAAGATACTACATCTACCTAACGTGCTAACTACCTTGTACCATGCGTTAGCCAGGAAACCAACTGGGCCTAACAGCTAAACTGACTGCAACAATTCATAATGGTAATGCAATGACAAGAATCCGGGCACTAGAAAAGAGAAAGAATCCCGTCAATCTCCTCCTGATAACATAATGATTGGCAGCCATATTTGTGGGTGCATGTGGGCAATAATATCTAAAGGATCTCAAATGTGACTCTCAACCAGGGCGTGGGAAAAGTAGTAGCGTAGAATAGAATAGGGTCTGATGGTCAGACATAATATGCTTCCATACGTACCACCAATTGATTCAAGAGACACTATTGAGCATTCAGGGTATGTCACCTTCGCCTAGTTCAACTTTGGTGGACAGCTTATCTTTTGAATTTATCGCAATTACTGGTGTAAAAGAAATCCCCTATGAAATAAAATATATATCTGTATATATAATCGTCCAGCAGGCTACACGGCTATATCACTCACAACTTCGGGTTGTCTCTGTGGTTGGAATTGTAGCTTGACACAACTAGCAATATTCGCGTGGAGAGTAAAAAGTCATTATTATGGGTAACAAAGTATGTATCTTTAATGCATGCGCAATGCTCCGCTATAAATCAATAGTGTACACGGACGGTGCCCCATAAAAAAGGTACGCACATCCAAAAGCTAAATGCCACCCCCCAAACACCATCATAAAATCAGATTTTTCCAGTAGACGGGTCGAAATCCCATCATGCTAAGCCACCACAGCAATCTCTAGGGCCTCCACGGCCTTCCCCTTGCCGTCGACCTCCATCACATTTTCCTTCTCCTCTTCCCCCTTCACCACCTCTTTTACAAGCCACTGCTCCACCACACCTGTTTCAACTTCTTTCCCCTTGCCACCAGTCACAGTGGTAACATACGTTTCCTCCAGCTCATTCCTCCTCCTCAACTTTTCCCACCTCTTTAACCGTCCGTGCACACCTTCTGACCCTCTTACATCCCCAAACCCTACATTCCCATCTACCCACTTCACGTCCTCAACCATAAATCCCATCCCGTCGTGCACCCCTTCCCACGCCCTACTCTTCAAGCCGTACCTCACAACGCTAGCGTATCTCCCAAGGTTCCCCACAATGGCAATCTTGACTAGCAGATCCTTTCCGACCTGGACACTCCCACTGGTTTTCGGCGTCCCGTTCTCCGCCACCATCGCGGCAGCAATCTCCCTCCCTTTATTCCCCCCCGCACCGCGTCTCTTCGGTGCCGCAAGTTTTGCAACAACAGCATCGTGCGCCTCCGCGTACTCTGCTACCTCCTGCCCTTCCCTCACCGCGGGGATATACCCCAAATGGACCAGCACCGCCAATATATTACTATCATCCGAATATACTTCTGCGCCCCACAGCAGCCGCTTCTTGCACACCCTCTCTCTCTCCTCCAGATTCAGACAGTACCACGGAACCCTCACGATAAACGTACAGTTCTCCCGATCCAGAAACAGAGGAATGTGGCTGTACGATTTGACACTCCCCGATTTCTTGAGTAACGTCGGCGTGTAAACCATCGACCCCAAATGGTGTCGCTCGTGTGTCTTCAATTCCGCCAAAACGTCGGAGTTGTCGATTACTTGCGGCGGCGGAATCGTCGGGATAATGTTATGACTATTGTTAACAACAGGGGCAGCCGGCGCGGAGGTATACCCGCCCTTCACCGGCGTATTACCCATCAATCCCGTAGGATCGTCCATATTGGACAAGGTACTATCGGATCGTAGCCCCGAACTGAGCACGGCAGCAGCCGAGGTTGAAGCGTAATATCCCTTCCTCCTCTTCGTTGCCCTCTCAACCGGTAAATCTCCACGTTTCATAGGCGACATTGTAATATCCACGCCACCCATCTCGATGTCGTGATCGTCCCGTTTCATCATCGAATGCTCGTGTTCTTCCACCACAATGACTTCCCGTTTGAGTTTCGGAGATTGAGAAATCGGTGTAAAGGTTCCCGGATACTTTCGCTCGTGAATTCCTTTTACTAACGCTTCCTCGGCTCGTAACGGGGGGATATCGGTGCTGCGTTCACGTTCCAGATGTTCGCGTTCCCAATGTTTTTGGTCATGAGGGAGTCGATCACCCAGGATTTGAACGGCGTCATCGAGAGCGCTGTTGTTCGCTTTTTTACGGTCAGTGTCATAGTGGTGGAGGTTGGAGATCGTGTGTTGATTCGAAAGACCTGGCGTTATAGCAAAAGGAGACTCGGGCATTTGAGTCGTATAGGCGTTGAACGATAGGGCGGCGGCCGACGAGGTAGGAGGACCCGGGTGATGGTAGGATGGCGACGGGTGGGGCTGCGGTTGGGATTGTTGTTGCATTGGAGGGGAAACATTAGGTGCCGGTTGGCGAGACTGAGGTGGTTGAATGGATCGCGGAGGGGTCGGCTCCCGGCGGGGAGGTTCTTGGATTTGACGCTGGTAAGCAGCGTCAGGGTAGGAACTGGTCCGTAGATGATTTTGTTGTCGGAAATGAGGAGGCGGTTGCGAGTATTGCTCCCTCTCGTGAACCCGTTCCTGGGGGTGGTAAGGACCGGGCGGATGCGGGTGTGGGTGCGGGTGAGAGTGCTGAGGAGGATGGTGTTGCGGTTGCGGCTGCTGTTGAGGCTCGGGTTGCGGGGGGAAGGTTGGTTGAGAGAGCGGCCGCGTCGGTGGAGAAAAGTGAGGTGCGTCCCTGGGACGCGACATGTTGGGTCCGCGATGGTAGGGAGGAGTCCTGGTCTCGGGATAGTGTGAGGCTTTATTATGAGGCGGACTGTTTGAGCGCGACGGCTCGATGGCATGCCCACCGATCGGTCTGTCGCCGGGAGTATAGGGTCGCTTCAACGGCGAAAGATCTGGCCCCAACGTTCGAGCGGGGTCCCTGTACATTGATTGAGTTAGAGATTCCAGCCTGGCGGGAGGTCCGGGTGGGGCATCTCCCAGAATGCTGGATAGCGACATGTTTGAAGGGCGATGTATTTCGCGTGGTATTTCGAGAGATGAGAACGACGGTAGGTCCCTTCCTGCTCCGCCGAAAGGCGCGCCAGCTGCTGCCTGCGGTGGTGGGAAGCTCTGCGCATGCTGTGGTGGTGGACCCTGCGACTGGCGCGGGTAGTGAGGGGGGCTGGGAGGTGGCATAGGTCTGTTGGTCGTAGACGCCGGCCTGTTTGGTGGCTGGTGGGGAGGCGGATGGTACTGCGACTGGGACTGCGGGTGCGGGTGCGGGTGCTGAGGATCGGAGTAGGATGCGGAGCGCTGGTGATGGTGATGCTGGGGTGGTCCCTGAGAAGGATGTTGAGGAGGAGGATGTTGAGGAGGACCACCCGGCTGCGTAAACAGGGGTTGAGGGGGGAAGGGACCGCTCTGAGGAGCGCCAGGATGGTGGCCGGGCGGCGGGGGAGGGCCGTTCTGCTGCAATTGCTGCTGGAGCTGGTGATGCTGCTGCTGGGCCGATTGCAGAGAAGGGCCTTGCTGCTGGTAAGAAGAAGGCGGCGGTGGTGGCGGGCCTGGTTGTTGCTGCTGCGCGTAGTGCGGAGGAGGAGGATGAGGATGTTCTAAATAAAACAAATTATTGTCAGCCAAAATCGCGTTCTGGTTCCGAGCCTCCTCGCAGAATGACGAAAGCAGAACAGCCGACCGGCCGCCAAGACGAAATCAAACGGACACACAGATAGTGAACAGGCCCAGGCGATCCGGTCACGCGTTCTGCAGCCTATGGGGGAAGGGCGGTGGGACTGGCGCGGTGGGGAACAGCCAGGGCCATGCATAAGGTTTAGCGCCCTTTTTCTCGCTCTGCCGCGTCCGGTTGGATGATGCAACCGAAGAGGAGAAGAAAAAAAGGCTCCGCCTAGGACAGGACAGACCGCTCGCTAGCCCCCATCGATACGGTGCAGAAAAGCAGTCGGCAGGGGAAGGGAATATACCTCTGTACATCTGCGGGCTGGCGTTCACCATGCTTCGGCCGCTGGAAGCACCCTCAGATAGCGGCGGAGTCGCATTCTCTTGGCGATGGAACTGCGGTGCTGATCGATCTGCGCACGTTGATGATTAGCCAGATAAACTTTTTGAACCTCGGATGCTCGTATCGCATGCGTACCGTCACGGTGAGGATGATGAGGAGGATGTTGGGGATGTTGAGGCGGATGTAAGGGGTGCTGCTGCGGGTGCTGCTGAGGGTGCTGCTGAGGATGCGGATGTTGTTGGTGCTGCTGCTGCTGCTGTTGGTGCTGCTGTTGCTGTTGCTGTTGCTGTTGCTGCTGCTGCTGCTCGTGCGAACGATATCGTGGATCGTGGAACCGCTCGTCCATATTATCGTTCCAATTCGGCACTCGGTCTCCCGGGTACGCCGGCCGTTTGTCGCTGTTGTTCATCGGCGGTCGATGGTGGCCGGGGGGAGGAGGAGGAGGAGGAGGTTGTGACATGTATCGTCGATCGTCCATTCCGGAGCCATGGGGTGAGTAGGATGATGTTGGCGGCGGCGTGTTCCGATTCGACGAAAAGGACTTTGTCGGCCGGTGATGCTTCAACTCGGACACATACGGGGATCCGTGATGGCTCGGGTGGTGATATGCGACGGGCGACGCGGGCGATGATGTCGACGAGAGGTTTGGAGATTGGTTCGGATGACGTGAGGAGGGATTTGTGAATCGAGGCTGGTATGGCCGGTCCATGTTCCGAATAACAATGATAAATCAAATGACTTTTTTTCGAGTCTATCGGTCTTAGTGTGGAAACGCTATGGCCAGCAACCTTTCCTCGAACAAAAACAAAAACAATCCTTGCAAAACCTCTCCCGTTCGTCGACCGAGACCAGAATTCGCTGGCCGTATGCTGTAGACGGTGAAATGGAGGAGCAGAAAAAGCGGAGGAAGACGACGACGAATGGTGACGATAAGTGTCGTGTGGTTGGATAAGGAAAAATAGGTGCCGCCAACAGTTAATTTACAGGCAGGCGGGCCTTCCGGGCGAGGCTGTTCCAGTGGAAAACGGGGAATTGGGCTTCTTATTTGGGCGGTCATCCAAAGTGGAAGGCCAGGAGGGAGGAAATTGCTTGCCTGTCTCCAAGAGAAAGGAAGAAAGAAAAGAAAAGAAAAAAATAATCATTGAGAGCATGAGAGAGCAACAGCAGCAGCAGCGAGCAAAGCAAGCCAGCATGTCTGTTCCTCTTCCCTCACATCGTTAGCTCAAAATATGCAATGCAAGGCATGGGACCAAGGACAGGATCGGAAAAATAGACCAGAAAGAACTCAGGGCAGGCACACCTTTCGATGTCTGCGAGCCGGGGTGGAGCGAAACAGAGAAGAAGAAACACTGGACCTTTGTCAGCGAAATGCGTGCACCCTTTGATCTGTGGCATGGGCATTGATGTCTCGACGGTATGACAGCCGCCGTTGCTGCTGCTGCATCGAGTCTCTCCCTCTCCCGTCAGATTTCTCGCGCATAACATGACGACGTACATGGAGCAACAGTGTAGTGTAGACATGTACGTATGTACATACATGCTTCGTAGGCTCGCATTTATCCAGAAGAGCGCTGCTGGTGTTCGACGTGTGTCTCGTGTCGGTCATGTCATTCCCACATGCATATCCCTTCAACTCTCAGCATCATCGCGCAGGGTTTCGCAACGGACAGCTAGTGTGGGGTTCCCTTCGAGCCGGGTTTCTGGCACTTTTTTCTTCTTCATTTAGGCAAGAATCCGAGGACCGGCTTGCGGTTTGGTTGGGCAGGGTCTCACTTGTCTAACTGCGACACAACGGACGGCCTGTTGGGTTGGTGCGTTGTTTCAGCACCCTTCCCTCCTTCATTCGAGTCGATGAGCTGGGAGCTAGCTCGAAACGTCGGAAGCTCGCGACGCTAATCGAGTCGACGTCGGTAGCGCTGGATCCGTTATCTAATCAAATGGCGAGGTGCAGGTCTACGTCGATGGGTTTGAAACTCGCGGCGCCGCTAACTATCAGCTCGCAGCCTGCAAGCCTGGACGATTTGTAGTTGATTCGGTCGTGCAATCGATGCATCCATCTCACCGGCGTTGCAACGAAAGCCGTCGAAGCTTTCAAGCTGGATGATGATGTTGATGCGTGACCTGCATATCGGACGGACATGGTAGATTCCTCCAGGGTGATACCAAGAGTTATACCACCCGAGAGAAGCCGGTATTTTAACCATGCAGCCAAGCAAGCCATATTGTTGATTACCGTTCGTGTTAGGAGTGATGTGTGATGGTGAATGAATGAATAAGATGATACCAGACAAACCGGCCGTGCAGCCGTGCAGCCATCCGCGAAGGAGTTGGTTTCAGACATTTTGGGTCGTCGTGATGTTGCTGTTGTGTTGACCGCCGCACGCTTCAGGACCTCAACACCACAACACATAAAATCCCACAAAGCTGAGTTGATAACAAAATGATGGAGCGGCAACTGACATCGCCATGCAACGTTCAACCCTCATCGCAAATATGGCATCTATTACCAACATCCCCGCAGAGGTCTCTAACGCTATCGTCACCTATCTCGGGTCTCGGGATCTCAAGAGCTTATCCCAGTGCTCCAAGATTCTCTATTTACGAACCCTTGAACCTCGATTCCGGAGTCTAAAATTGGACGGAGGGACCGCATTGGCATTTCAACCCGGTGAATGCCTCGAGCTTTCTGGTGCTTGCAATGTAGTCCGGTATGCACATAGACCCCCCTACCAAAACATGGAATTGAATTAAGCTACTGTCAGCAGTTTCGTAAACTAACACCCTATACTCTTACAGCTCCATAAAACTAACGGCTCGCAGTTTACGGGAGCTCCGTATCGCCGTGTCCACACTCCCACAGTTCCACAGATGTACATCTCTCACAGTCAAATACCAAGACATTAACCCACACTTGGAGTCAAACATCTTCATCTCAATATTCGCGAGGATCCAAAAATGCTCCTTCTACGCCTCACTGGGACATCTTGGGTGGGATCCTATCTTCAAGGGGGACGGCACGCGGGACACTTACTACGATCCGCTTAGAAGAGATAGTCGCGAAGGTGATAGAAGACTCTCCGAAAACCTTGACGCAGAAGATCAATCATTTCTTGCCGAGCCCATTTTCTCCAAACTTCCTTTCGGCGAGATTGTCTCCCGCGGCATCGCGCTACCGGGATCGCTGGACAGTTTCGAAATCACAGTTGAAAAACGAACAGCCATCCTGAAGATGGATTTCGGCCACGAAAAGTTTATCCCCTTGACCACCAATCCTGTTCGCCTTCTGACGCTGCGCATCAGAGACAAATTATGTCGACGCTATTTGCCACCATTCCACCACGATTTCGGCCGCTGTGGTGACTCTATCTACTCTGACTATAACAATAGATTCCCAAACATCCGACACCTGAAGATAGATGCAAAAGGTCGTTCCCAACTCGTGGACCTGGTAGAGTTCAGGGCACGTTTCCCAAATCTGGAGACTTTGGAGATCTCCATCCCCGTCCTGGTGGGTGAACCACTTGTAAGATGGGCTGCATTGTGGAAGCTGGGACATATGGCGGGCCTAAAGGAGGTGATATTTCCGTGGCCGAAATTCTCTAGAACGAAGAAGACCCCGGTCTCATATTTGGAGCGTATGGTGAATAAATGGGTTGAATCCGGTTTGAAGAATCTCGTTCGTGTGCGGTTCGTCAGGACGCATCAGAACCCGGACCGGACAGTGAAACCGGTGGAGGTCATTTGTACGATCAACACGCGACAAGGCAGTGTCAGGCTTGGTCATAACTTCACAGACCAGGAGACGGGCAAGGAGATGCATAGAATAATTTCATGGGAGGGGGATGTTGAGCAGGATCACGAGGAAATGGATGCAGTCTTGTAGCTTAATATTATCGTCAAATACGACATTTAGGATTCGGAGTGGAACCAGCAATCATTCTGAGTATACGATTGCCACTACGACCCATCACCTTTTTTTCTTTTCTCCAAACAGAAAACTCTATTTCTTGCCCTCCCCTTTTATGACATCGATCTTGAAATAAAAACTGAGCTATCAATCGTATATTACTTTATATTGGATGTGTTTACATTATTGATAGATGTTAAATCAAAAATATCACCACCGGATATATTATTGCCTCAAGAATCCCAAAACGGACCGTAAAATGTTCACAAAGTGTTGGATTTTAATATTGAGGTGGCGTTTTCCCACGGTCGGCAGCAAAATTCCGCTGCAGGTTCCCACCGCCCTGAAATGGACCAGGATTAGTATTCTGGATTGCTAATCTAAATGGCGAGACCGAAGCTTGGGAATGCATTAATGCGGGGAACCGAAGTTTGAACCGAAGCTAGGCGAATCAGAGGGATTCTATGACGTGGTTTGCTGATGGAACGGGAATGTGAACTGCCTTTTTCCTGCGGGTATAGGCCAACGCGATCAATTCCCAAAAAGTTAAACCAAGCAAGTTAAGACACGGCTATAAATACTTCAATGGCTGACCCGGCACCTCCGGTCTCACAATATCAACTTGTCACTTGTTTCTCTATAGCTCAGAACCGTAGTTACTCAGAGATATATAAATCGTATCATCAACGTCGATATCACGCCGCCGCAACACATTTGAACATCCAACAATGTCGGCACCTCACGTTCTGATCCTCGGAGGCCACGGTAAAGTCGCCTTGAAGCTCACCCCACTTTTACTTCAAAAGTCATGGCGCGTGACCTCCGTGGTTCGTAATAAGGACCACGAGTCGGATATTACCGCCACCGCGAAATCCAACCTCGAGAACCTCAACGTGCTCGTTTCTAACATCGGGGACGTGGGATCTACCAGTGATGCCGCAAAGGTGCTCAGTCAGGTAAAGCCTGATTATGTGGTTTGGTCCGCAGGTAAAGGCCATCTCTCCGCCTCCGTATCGTTCATCTGACCGTGGAACGGCTCCTCACACCTTTCGTTACATTATAGGTGCGGCTGGCAAAGGCGGCCCGGTTCAAACATACGCCATTGACCGCGACGCTTGCAGATACTACATTGATGCAGCAGCTTCTGCCCCTTCTGTTAAGAAATTCTTACTGGTCTCTTACATCGCCTCCAGAAACTCCTACCCGCCATGGTGGTCGCAAGCGGATAAAGATTCCGCGGACCACGTCAACCAACAGGTGCTGTCGACGTATTTTAAAGCCAAAGTAGCGGCTGACGAGTATCTGCTCGCGAGAGCCAAAGCGGCACGGGACAGTGGGAAAGACTTTAATGATATTTGTTTGAGGCCCGGCACTTTGACGGATGATGATGGTGGAGACGGGGTGTTGCTCGGACAGACGGGCAGCAGGGGAGACGTGAGTAGGACAGACGTAGCCAGAGTTGCATCTGAATTGCTGGGGACCGATTTTAAGGGGTGGGTGGATCTCTTGAAGGGAACTGAGAGCGTGACCGAGGCGGTGAAGAGGGTTCTCAAAGAAAAGGTGAACACCGTGGAGGGAGAAGATCTGGACAGGATTTATCAAACGAAGCTTGAATTGGAATAGGCTTAGGGTAGTCAGGGAGCACGTCTAGCATTAATTTAATGTCCAAGAATTGAGGCTCTATAGATCTAGTTCCGAGTGATTCTTTGAGATCATTTAACAATCTCGCAAACACAACAGAATCTATCTAAACTGCGAAAGCCATAATTATCATTTCAAACAATTAATCATGAACAAATCCTAATGTGACCAAAAAACTCTTATTCTTTCTTCCTCCCAATCACACATACCAAGTCGAACAAAACGCTGCTTCCCTCCTCCCCATCCGTTTCAGCAATAAACTTCTCCGCAAACTCCCCGGCGGTCTCAGGAGTGAACCAGTCATTTGAAACGTTGTACTGCGCCATATAGGATATAATGCTGCACAAGCCCCTCACAAAATTTCGACTGAACGGCTTGACCGTAGAGGGAAGATAGTCTGAACTGTGTACGTGTATGTACTCTCCCGAGGAACCTGGAGGTGGCGAAGGCGTGTAGTTTGCTGTAGGAGACGCAGGGGGTTCGATGAGTGAGAAGTTGTTGTTTGTAAGATGGGAGGGAAGAGAGGAAGTTATGCTGGTGTCATCTATCAGTTGATCTATTCCTTTGCAATTACGATCAAAGGAATCGTTGCCGATTCTGGAAAAAGTCGAGACTTACAATGGATCTCCACCCCGTAGTTTAGACATGTACCTGAAAACGTCTGTAACCTGAACGGCTGTGGGCGTGGGAGGGATGGATTGCGCGCCACCGGGATCGGTCTCGGTCCAGACGAGGTACCCGCCGGGTTCTATTCATAAAATATCAAGGGGAAAGATAAGCCATGTGTTTTTTTCGCGAGCGGATGCGGTTAAGCCTAAGCCTTGTATACATATACTAGTGAGGTAGAAATAACCGTACTTATCATCTTGGAAACATTCTTGACCACGTCGTCCCACTCTGTCGCTTTGAGAACAAAACAGAGGCCACGGATGTGGACTACGTCGTATTTCTCATATAGCGACTCCGAGACGGGTTCGAGTACGTTAGAAACGGAGAAGGTAAGGTTTGGAGGAAGGGTCGACGGGTCTGGGAAAAGCTTGTCGTTGATATCGTAGCCGTCTAGGGTTACGGTGGGTGGGAGCGTTTTCGCGAGCTGTTCTAGCCAGATTCTAGTTTTGGGTTAGATCGCGAACGATAATTTCCACAAGAGGCTTGGGTATAACTGAGTAAATGTCTCGTATAAATGAAAAAGCTCTTCGGACATCTGCATATGCGGAAACGTTTTCGGCAAAAGCATTGACTGGTCTGATACCCGGGTCCCTTAGCCCGGGTCAGGCTAGTCCGATAGAAATTAAAGTTTAGAGACGCAACGTTCCGAGTTTAGAATACGCAAATGTGTTAGTCGGTGAATTTTGGGAAAATTAACCGACTCTCCAAACATGTATCTTTTTACTAGAACTGATGTTCAGTCTCGGAGCCTAACTGATATAAAGCTCAAGCTCGACTACATAACTTGGGGTTTAGGGGAAGGGTGGTCGAAAATGTGTTGGAACAAGGCTAACGGGACTGTACGAAGAAGTGCGGAGCATCAGGTTACACATGTTATCAAATACAGAGTGGAGACCTGTTCCTAGCTCCTCGTGCTACATGTAGGCCCAGACGGTTATCGATCTTTGTCGATAGCGCCTACATGACTTGTAGCATCCTGCACTTTCGGCTTTAAAGGAACATTTCGAAATTTTAAAAATCAGGCCTGCAGAATCCAAGCCTGCAGAACTAGAACTCTAGAACCAAAACGGCGGCTTGCATGATTCTCTCATTCCTCGGAGAATCTGTAAACCATGAAGATTACGTACCCAGTACCCGTTGCAACTTCAGCAACCGCGGTTAGATTTCTATGATCCGGGATGGCGGGAGGTAGTAGATGGCCATAATTTTCGACAACGGCATGGTGCTGGGCATCAAGCCGTGCCTTCTCTTTTTCCGGCGGTTCGAAGTCAACGATATAGGTCGTTTTTGGCGGAGTGGGTGTGGTCGAAGCCATTAGTAATTTTTATATTGAGACAACTCCGCAAATATCGGGTTTGGTAAGTCCGCTGGTTGGTTCGATGCGAGGTACGAAATGTCCAGGTGATCAATCAATGGCGGTGCCTTTTCTTTCCGATATTGGGATATGAAGGTCCTTCCAGATTTTTAAAAGTCTCTCAGATTATGGTATATAGCGCCAAATATGAGGTCGATCAGAGCGGGGCTTGGCCGCTTCAACCGGTAATACGTACCAGTAATACCAGGCTAAGCAGCGGCTCTCGTATCTCGCATGCACAATTTTAACTCTGCACCTGTACTAACACACGATATGTGACAACGTCTGGAAGATCAAACTAGAGCGTCGGTAATCTCTTTTAGCTTGGCTTCATTCATGATCAATAGGTTTGGCTATGCTGATCAATGGGGAGGAAATTCGGCACTTTGACTTCTCGCTTAAGATCTCTTGAAACATTTGAATCCCTGAGGACGTCCGTGTGGACCGCGAAAAAAACATCGGTGTAATTGGATGAAAACGACAGTGGTCTTATCACGACTGTCTTGGTCCCATTCTTGCTCCAATCCGAACCAAATATTTTCCCTTTGATGGTGGGCAGGCTCGTGGCTGGCAGGGGTATTTGGCCCCATCAACGGTGTTGCTGTGGGGCGACCTAAACCAACTTCGGACTCCACACTCGCGGGAATTTGGGCTGAGAATTGGTCCGAATTCAGCGCCATGGCCTTTCCAGAGTGGATTTTGGTTGCGTGCAAGTAAATTCTGCTGGGCACAAGGGTTATAAGTAAGTTCGGAGATGTCCCGTTCAGAATAGTTTTACTTGTGATAAAAATCGTAAATTTGAATATAAAGGAGCACATGCGCGCCGCAGAATCGTTGACCCACGCCTTCATAATTCAGCTGAGGAATACTACTTCGACGGTTTTGGCTGCAAGTTTCACCCACGTGGCCGGGATATTATTTAATTCTCCCTTGAGAAAAGAAGTCTGGCACACCTATATGCAGATTTGGGCGCTGTGCAGGTTTGGAACCGCGGTTACGGGATTTTTTTGCCTAACTACGACAGGGGAACGGGCGGCTCGAAGGACGCACATTCTTCACGATGATTTTTGATGACATAGTACCATTTCACATCGCGGTTCGTTCTCAACAATCCCCATTGTATTCTTCTTCTATTGTAAGATTACTAACATGTAAGATGTTTATTTTTCACATGATAGGCATCGACAGATCCCATAGACTACGACGACGATTACGATGGTATTTACGAAATCGATGACATGTTAGTTCCATTATGGCCCTCAAAACTCTAAAGCACTTTTCCCTTTATGACATGCTAACGGGTATCGCTGGATATGTAAAGGGCAAGCGCTACAACCTCAATCTCGATGTCCGCCACAAGTAAGTACAGCGCCTTACGGTTGGGCCGAGTCTGTCATAGGCGCACATTGCTTACTCTGTACCTTATAGATTACAGGTTCGAAAATGGAAGACGGTATCACAGTTACAAAGAGGGTCAGTGGCCTGTTCCAAATGATGAGGTATGTCTTTTCACATTCTTTCGGAAGATTGCCTAGTTCTTATCGGAATTTGAAATAGTGTAACAGTACACTTTTAAAAATTTAGCTAACAGTTTCAAAAATAGAAACAACAAAACCAAATGGATCTAGTGTATGAATACCTCCCATAGCATCAAACCAAACTTTCTCCGCTACATTCCCTAACGATCAACTCTACACAGCCACCAAGTATATTCGTTACGGTTAGGTGGAAGGCTTTACTTGGCACCCATTGCAGAGTGTCCCCAGGTACGCATAAAGCGGAGGTCAAATTGTGTTGAGAGGCTATATTGAGCCATGTTGGTACTGACTTTTGGAACCTCTAGAAAATTCTTGACGTGGGAACAGGGACTGGAATATGGGCGATGGAAATGGGCGATTTACATCCTAGTGCGATAGTAATCGGAAACGATCTTTCACCGATACAACCGCGATGGTGGGGCCCATCCCGACCTAAAACATAAACGATAACCCCAGCTGACTTTGTACATTGAAAAAAGGGTACCGCCGAACGTTAAATTCGAAGTCGATGACTTTAACGAACCCTGGGTACAGACTCCCGCAACGTACGATTTTGTACACGCCCGCGAGATTCACGGCGCCGTATCGGATTGGCCAAAATTCTGTCGAGAAGCATACAAGTATGGATTATCTATTCAGACGAGTGGGGTGCTGTGTGGTTGTTAACCGTTGAGGCTTGTATAGGTGTTTGAAACCAGGAGGCTGGATAGAGGTTGCAGAAAGTGCCGCACAGCTACAGAGCGACGATGGGACTCTGCCGCGAGACTGTGCCCTTAACACTTGGCTACAGAATATCTCCGAAGGGTTCGAAAAAATCGGCCAGACAGTAGTTGTAGGGCCCCATATCGAAGGATGGTTAAAGGAGGCAGGGTTTCGGGATATCAAGATCAGAGTTTTCAAACTGCCAGTTGGACTCTGGCCGAAAGATAAAACAGAGAGGGACATTGGTGCTTTTAATCTGTTAAACATGATTGAATATGTTGGTATGTTATATGGGCATGAGTTTCAAAGACTCGATAAAAATGTTGGATTTTTTAGAGCGCTAACTTGTGTTGCAAATATGACAGAGGGGGCTTCACTACAACTTTATACCAAGGTGCTCAAGGTATGTACATAGCTCGTCCAACGGTACCGTTTCTCGAGCTGGAATACAGTTGTGGCGAGTATGTATGAAACGAGATTCGGTCGTGCCTTTCTCTAACACGTTACTCGATATACACAGAAATCCCTTGATGAGACGAAAAGAAACATTAAACAAGCCCAAGCAGAGTTCAAACGGAAAGACTATCATATGTATATTCCCTTGTAAGTTGGAACAAGCCACTGTCCAAACAACGTTTAAGCATTTTGAGAAGCCTTATTTACTAATTCCGATCCGAAATAGCTACGTTGTTTATGCCAGAAAACCGGAAGAAGATTTCAGGTTTTAGCCACCAAGCCAGTGTTCAGTGCAATCGACCTACAGCAGAACCAGTATATCACCTGACCTGATTGGAGACTATTACTTCACAAACATGCACCGCCGCAACTGCTTCACACTTGGTCGTTCCATGTGCCATAATATTTGCTTCATTATTTCATCCCTTCAGCGCTGAACTTCATTTCGCATTCACGATTCTTGTTGTGATTGTTTTCACTTACAGACGCACAGCTCCACGGCTACCATTTCCATTTTTAGGTGTTCTACGATACGGAGTCTATCTGTTCTCATTCCCGTTTATTTTGGAGTATAAGGCTTTTCGTGTGTATATATAGACGGCCAAATCCTGTTCGAAAACCTTCACTGGCTCGAACATCAATAAGCTCATTGGCTTTTTATCTTACTGGCAATTGCGCAGCTTCATCTTTTAATTCGAACTCCAATAAAGTTACATAACCAATTCACTTCCTTTAAATATTTGATAACCTTTTACGCCTTTCAAAAGCATCTTACAGTTCTGCAATTCGCCTGGTTTCCTTTGAACAAGCTTGACACCATTCGGCATCAATTCTGTTGAGATCTCCCTATCGCTCTAATCTTGTGAGGGAGACCGCCACCATGTTGGTCCTTTTGCTCGCATATTGTGCCTCTATGGCATCCGCCAACGGAGTCCCCCCTCCACATCACCGATATGGTGTTCCGGCCCTCGATGCGATCTCGGGTCGCAGACCCCCAGATACTCCCCAGTTGGCCCCCCGTCACCCCCACGGCTCGACTCTACGTCGCCGCCACGAACCAAACGAGCAAGGTCTACACGTCTTCAATTCTTCGGAAATCGAGATGGCGATGGGGCCTCAGTACTTCCACGCCGGAAAAGTCCCCGTAACATTCACAGACATTAGCAGAACCGAGGACGCCGGCAAAATGGCCTGGGTCGCATCCGTTAATATTACCGGTAATACTTATAGCCTCGTTGTTGATAATATGGTTTACAACACCTGGGTGTACAGCCCCGCGGATCCTAAAAAGTGCGAGTTGGAGAGGAGGGCGCTCGATGGGATGAATTATTGTTATACGGATACGGCGAACTTGAACCATTATGTGAAGGATGCTCTACCGTTCTTCGTGAACTGGACGGGACCTGGGGAGTTAGGGGTCAGCGGTACTAGGTTTGCGTTTAATAATATCAGTGCTTCTGTGGATGATTCGCCGATGGCAATGTGGCCTTCTGTCATCGGATTGGTGGACAATGCGTATGATATGGAGGGCGGCAGTCCTTCACCATGGGCTCGTCTGTATCACGGTTCTCTCGGATTGACAAGGCTAGACAAGGGTCAAGGTAAGCGCCTATGAATGGCTTTGGATAGTTCGTATTGTAGCGCCTAACGTAATACTTTATCATTTAGCATCTATACCTAAAGAAGCTGGCGACCTCAACCCTCTGAGTCCCCAACAAATTCCGTTCGCCAAAAATAGCGGATGGTCCTACTTTACGACATACTTTAAGGACACGGGCGACATGTGGGCTGACACGGACACCTACCTCGGACTCAATTATATCGATGAAGCTGCGTACATGAAGAACTTGCTGACCGAGATCCCAATAAGTGGCAGCACTGACGAGTGGGAGATGGACGCCGACGAGTCGTGGAAGGTCAAGTACTGGGATTCTGTTCTTCTGGGTAACGATACGGAGAAAACGTACCAGGAGTTCAACATTCCTTTCCCAGCCGCGAATATGAGCAAGAGTAAGAATCTAAAAATGGGTAAGCTATATAAGGCATAATAAGCTTGTTTCTAGTTCCATATCGATTGGGGGCTCTTTACTAAATTGGGGTTTCAAAATCCATAGACTTGGGCAGCGGAATCACCTATCTCGACTTTGAAACCGCTCAAACGATTTATAAGGCCTTTCAGGGAACTTGCTACGGTACGCCGGCTGATCCTAGTCACTCCGAGGAGAAGGAGGCGTGGAAACATAGGGGCAAAGGCGAAGGCGACGGTATGACCAAGCGTCACATGAACGACGAGAAGGAACCGGCACACAAGTACAAGTTCCCATACTGCACGCTTCCGGTCAACGTGTACTGGAACGAAACCGAGAATGCGCAGTGGGCTGAACCAGTGGCCATGGCTAATGTCAAGCTACCCTGGGGAACTCTCGATATCTCGATCAAACCCAGCACTATGGTTGGTGGGCTCGACACGTATCCTTGCACGGGACCGAATTCGCTTCTTGATAAGAAGGACTGGACTTCGAAATGTAAGTTTCTGACGTCTCTCGTATCTTTGACATTATATTCTGCAGGATTAGTTAACTAACACTGAATTCCCTCCATCGCAGGCACCATGAATGCCTACGGCTTGATTCAACCAAACGCCTACATGAACACGCACGCAAATGCAGGATTCTGGATCTATGGGGCTCTGGTGTACAAGAACGCGTTCTTCAAGTGGGATGTTGCGGGAAAGATTTCCGCAGCGCCGTATGCCCCGGAGGCTGTAAGTGGCGTGGCTGCTCCAAATGGACATAAGAAGCAGAAGAAGAGAGTTCGATATCCAAAGAGGGTGCCATTCAACAACCTTTTGGGTTAATCAGTAATATAGGCGCGATATAATTAGGGGAATATACGTGCGTAATTGGAAGAGTTTGTAGCAACAATATAGATGTGTGTAGGTGTAGGTGTTATTGTTTCATATTTCGTATTATTGAGTAGTATTATATGGTAGACTTTGTTTGTACAGTTAATTGCAGTTTGTTTTATGTAAACTGGATATATGTTCAAGTACTGGTATACTCTATCAATCCAGGCAATTAGAGAACATACTTTTCTAACGGTGCTACAAAGGCGTACCATCGAGTTCACGAAAACCGGCAATCCATCGAATGTAGGTCCAGGTCGATGGTTCTAAATTTTGAGGACCTTTCAGCATACTGAAAGTATGTTTAGCTCTTCTTTTAAAATGTACATATTGGATAGATGGAGGATTGTACATGCATAATATACACTAGCCTCTGCTAGGATTTCGAGACAACCTCTCCAGTCCACAGTCATCTAAAAGAAGGGCCATTCTTTCATATTGGCCGCTGGAAATTAATCTAGCGAGCCATAATTACAGTCTAAGAAACCGAAAAAACGGAATACCTCCTACCCGGGATGCTCAAGCTATCCCAGTCTCCCATGGTGTTACAGCGCAGTCATTCTGTCAATCAAGCCCTGTAGAAATATAACAGAAAATAGCAGTAGCGCCTAAGAACTCCTTTTCTATTTTATGTGCATGGTTCTAGTAGATTACGGCCAACCATTTGAGTATCCACCGCCGCCGCCACCATAACCCCCAAATGGTGTTTGGGCACCAGCTCCACCTCCAGCACCTCCGTACGGTGTAACGTATCCGTCATTGAAATTCCTATACCCATTCGCATCTCCCATATCCGGACTCCTCGCCCCTCCGTACCCATCATCCATCCCATTAACATCCCCGCCCGAGTCTGTAGTGTCTCCTTGCCCCGCAGTTTTATTGACACCAGCAATAACGGTCGCCAATTTCTCCTGTAGGTACTTGATACCCTGTCTCAGAACCTCGTCCGGTTGTAAGCTCCCCACAGTCTCGACGTCGATGTAAAATTTGGTAGGTACCGCGTCGTAATCAAACGGCTCGTTCTCCTGCGGTGGTTCCTCCCACCCGAAATTTGCGGATTTCGGCCATTCGGTTTTAGCATCGGTTTCGTACCAGTAATCAACGTGCTTGAGTTTATTATGGGGGTCATATTCGAAGGCAACGGCGGCGCAAGGCTGCCATTTGGCGTGTTCTTTCGCTATTCCCTTCTTGGCGATGCATTTGATGTTGAGTTCTTGACCCTTTCGGAGTTTACAAATGATTGAGCCCTTGCCAGCCTCATCTAGTCTAGAGGTTAGTATTTGAGAGACGACCAACTCAGAGCAGGTTCGAAGAAATACCAGAGAGGACTGGATTCCCTAGCTGCGCCCCAGCAGCTACCGCCAGATCCCGAGCGTATACCGTAACGTTCTGGTCTCCCGTGCATTTTGCCACCAGCGTCAAGACAACGCTACATCTTTCGCAGTATCCATCGCAATCACAATCACGCGTGTACAGTAGCTTATCGTCGATGTTGGAGGATTCTAACGGGATGAGACCGAGTCTGTGAGCTAGTAGCTCGTCGGGAAGGACGCTGGAGTTGTTGACAACCTCGACAAGGTCGATAGCTAACGTGGGAACTTCGGCGAGGATGATTCTACGGATGGAGTTCGCGAACGAGAGGTCGACATTGGAAAGGACAAAGTCGGCGTGCATCGTGTCCGCCTGGGACACCCGGGTAGGTCAGTGGCTGGGCCTCAACCGATCAACCGGAGATGGAAGAAGACAGTGCTAACCCACCTTCCGGATTGTGACGATGGGACCATCAGTCCCGGAATCCATCATATCGAAGCCGTCCATCTTGGCGATTCTCTGAGGTTGAGGGAGACTGCTGCTCTAGGAACGGTGGCGAAGAGCTTTCGATCGACTTGGGCACCGAGCGCGCAGCTACCTGGTATCCTTTTGAAAAACAGTATAAACAAGTTGGAGGTTGCAGTATGACCGCCGCTAGATTGATATCGTGACCTTGGGATGCGTCCGGGAAGCTGGTGGAACAGGGTGGGATAGAAGATAAAGTTGACAGGCGATCCTGCTGGCGGGCAGTTTGTCGCGACGTTTTTCCAGCTGGTCCCCAAATGCCAAGCCGCATCGGCCTGCTGCACGCACCTGCGACGTCAACACAGTTGCACAGCCGTCCGTCAAGTTATTGACATCACGACGTCAGGGACTCCCTTCTCCATTACTGCAACCACAATCAATCATTCGCTGTCGAATATGCCGTTGAACAATATAGCCTTGCCCCCAGAGCTCTACCTTTTGGTGTTGTCCTACCTACCCGAAACCGATATCAGGTCGTTCTCTCTGTGCTCGCAAGCCTGTCGCGAGCTAACTCTCCCCTATTTGTTCCGTTCCCTAAAGCTGTGCGAAGCATCGCTACCGGCGTTTCGATCCGGCGGAAATTTCCATAGTTTGAGATCTAAAGTTCGGTTCGTTTATACGCACCCTCGTATCAATCGCTATCGTATCTAATTGGATATTTCTGAAAAAGGTGAAATCGGCTAATTTGTGCAACCCCCATTCAGCCATGTAACCTTTGGAGGCCTCGGATTCGCCGACGTCCTCGAGACGATCCGTCTCGCTCGCCAGTACTGCGCGCATCTCGATCTCTTCCCGGAGCTTACGAGCTTGCGCATCAGAATTCTCACAATCATCGAATTGAGGAGTTTACTACCGATATTGATTTTGAAGAGGATCTCATCGTGCTCATTCTACAACAATCTGAAAAGCCTATCGCTGGAATGCACCCGTATACCTCGCAGCGATTGGAAACCGCCGTCAACGGATAGCATACCGATATGGTCTCGCACGGACGGAGGGTTGATCATCCAGGCTATGGGGATGACGCTTGACGAACTCCGGTCCACCCAATTGCAGTTCCCTCCGGCACTTGAGCACGCTGTTATCCAGGACGTGGTGTATTTCGACTTCGAAAAGAAGGACAAGGGACTCGATAACCCCTACCTATTTTTCAAATCGTCAACCGCGACATTGAGAAAGCTCAGGATAGCAGCACCAGGGATAACACTACGTACAAGGCCCGGACATGTGCCAAAACAGGTGTTTCCGAGCGTGGAGGAATTGGCTATTCGGATAGATAGCGGGTTCGGTGAACGCCTTTTGACGGATCTAGCGGTGGAGTTTCCGAATCTGCAGGTTTTGAAGATCGACACTTTGTATACGAGTGATATATTTCCGGAAGTTTACACGGGAGAGTGGATGTTTAAGAAACTGAGGCGGGCGAGGTTAGTCTGGCCCATTGATGTCATGCTGCATCATCAGGATAGAAAAGTGGATCCGACAGCGTTGGAGTTAATGATTCGAGATTGGGCAATGACCGAGTTGGAAGAAGTCGAATTTGTGAAGCGGAAGAAATTCTGGCTGGGTAGCAATTTTGATGGGTGTAGGTTTGTGAAGGACAAGCATGGGAAATGGACATGTACGAAATTTGCAGGGCAGAGCAGTGAGTTCGAGGTATAATATGGGAGATTTAACGATATTTACTTGCATAAAGCATTGGGAAAGTCTGGAGGTTATATGAATCTTGATCGCAATCTTGGTTTGGGTGGAGTTGGTAGGACAAGGTACTTCTGGAATCAATTTGTATACTAATAGAAGGCGTTTTAGGTAGACTTCTAAAACTAGCACTATTTGATTGGATATTCGACATGCACTGACGTTCCAATCTGCCAATGAGTTATCCACGGCTCAGAGTAGACAAAACCACGCCTTTATTCAAAGCATGTTTACGTGATCCAAAAGCAAAAATAACCCTGCCGAAACACCAAATAACCAACCGGCTATAGCCCGAAAGCCTAGTAAACTCCGTCCGCGAAATCAATAACCGTAACGTTGGCCAATCCACCCTTCTTCAAGGCCTTCTTGAAGGCATCGTGTGAAGGATCCTTATTCACATAGTAGTCACGGTCCCAGAGAGCATCGAATTCGAGGACGAATGCGTGTGTGTATCCGTGCTATTTAAAATCGGCCCGAATTAGATATCTATTTTTTTGGGGGAAATATTTGATTTGGTGACGTAACTAACCTGCAAATCCTCAATGCTGTTATCATAACCACCCTTGATCGAGCGAATGTACGGCTTATTCGACTCTGGGTGAATACATGTATCCTTGAGTTTTATGAAGAGGTCGCAGAGCTATGGACGGGTAAAGATCATATCGTCAGCCGTCGGTCATCGCAATATGTCAAAGCTCCTGTACGCTTACCGGCTTGACGGCATCACTCGGCGTCCCATCAGCAAATTGCAGCAGAACGATATGCACGATAGTTGTTGCAGACATAGCTGGCACTATTCCCTTCGTATCCGGCAATTGATGGGTCGGTAGCGTAAAGTGGGTGTTGTAGAGCAGCGAGAAGGAGACGAGGAGCAGGATTGCGAAGAAGAGGAGGAAGAGAGGGCCCCGGCCGATCATGATGGACTAAAAGGGTGGGAAACACGCGGCGTATGCGGCTCTTTGTTGGGAATCGATTGCTGTGCGAACACGAAAGGAGATGTAATGCGGCGGTGGAAGCAGAAAACGGGTATGCGAACGAGCGACGATAATGCGAATAGGAGCACGGTGGTTTGTCTACGGGGTGCGATATCCGGGGCTGAAATTACATGTACAGCTCAAGGTTGAGAATTGCAGAAGCTGCGCACGTCCAAATATTAATAGGAGACCTGGATGTCGCACTTCGGGCCGGAGGTACGGAATGCCTTCCGTTTGCCGACGCTAAAATCACACTAATCAACACAATTATTTGAGAATTGTTGGAGAATGGGATCGTAGTAATGGTGTCACAGCCGTTGAACTTGCGCTGGCAATGCATACAATATGTTCAGAGTTTGGTCAGGAGGAAAGGGGATCACAGTTGCAGCGTATCATTTCATTGCTGTTTCTCATCGGTAAAATAGAACTATCCGTTGTTACTTAGTTAATAGTATTCTAACAGAACGCGAACTAATATGTACCAAGTCAAATAAATAACACCGCCAGGTACAGATGCATGTTCTGTATATCGTAAGAAAACCCCTCTGATCCCATGAAGTACCGGCAAATAGTTGACAACCTGAATAGCAAAATAAAATACAGTCTACTGAAAGCGAACAGACCAACGGTGCTCAACCGCCAGTCAGATGCTTGAGGTACTCATTCAGCAGCGCAAACTCCACGGTAGCCTGCGTAGCCACCATATAATTCGCCATCAACTGCGCGGCAGCCTCCCGTTCCTGAGCCTCCACCTGTGCCCTCCTTCGACGCGCTAGCTCTTCAGCGATAGCCTGCTGAAATGCTTCTCTTTCTTGCCTGTCCCGTTCCTCTTCTGCCACTTCTAGGATTGCCTTGAAGATGTCGTCAAGAGACAGCGTCGAAATACCACTATCATTAGTTGTGGGTTCCTGTGACGGCGGCTCTGTGTATCTATCGATCAGTTTTGCCTTGTCGGCTGCGCCTCCGAAGGTCGGATCGAACTCCATCAGATCTTCGAATCTGTTATTAAAGGGTATCCATTAGCTATCGTAAGTCATTTTTGGAAGGAGACACCCAAACACGAAAGATTACGCACCTAGCAGAAACTAAAGAGAAAGAAATCAACGCCTTATCCGAGCTCTGAAACTTTCTAAAGTCTGACCACTGAAACACGATACCGACATCATCTCTATCCTGGATTCCTTCGACTGTGAATATGCATTTCAAATTCACCGGGACGACTCCGGACTGCGGGTTGACGTTAAAATCGTCGTACCACCCGACCTCGAACAGCTGTGATACAAGGCGTGGATCTTCGGGGAAAGTCTCGCGGAAGAAGGTCTTTTTGTTCCTGATATAGCCGACAGAAACTCGAAGTTTGCCGAGGGGTTCTTTACCCAGCTGCTTTATATGTTCATCCGTGAACTCCTTTATCAGGAATAGCTCTATGTGAAATGATACCCTATAATTTCCCGGTTCCAGACTCGAAATAAGGTACCGCGCGTGATCGTCGTGGCAGGATAGATGGTGCACTCGCTTCTCATCTCGAATCGTCCAGTTTACAAATTGTCTCCCGGGCGATCTCTCCGGGTGTACTTCTGATGGTATTGTCAACTCCGATAACTCTTGTGTGATTTGCCGGGCTTTTAATATAATCTCTTCCTTGTGATGTGGTTTATGAGTTTTCGTCACTTTCCCCATTCCGTGGCAGGAACCGCATAGGTCATAATCTGGGCAGTCGAGACAATGTATCCTGCTGTCGAAGGGGTAGATGGCGTCTCGGCAGCCGTCACAGATCCAGTGTGGGCCCTGGGGAGCTGATGAGCTAGTTTCTGGTTCAGGTTCTTTTGGAGGCGGTGGTCGTGGGGCTTGGGTTTCCGCGGCAGGGCTCTTCACGGAGCGATCCGAAGATGGGGTTGTAGGGTTTGAGCCGGACCCGGATCCTCTGACTGGGCTATACACGGAGCTTGGTGGATTATGAGGGCTTGCGTTTTGGTTTGGACTTGTGAGGTTGGAAGATCTATAAGTGGCGTGGGGGGCATCGTATAATGAACTGGAAGAGTTGGCGCTCAGAACACTTCTGTTGGAGGAGTGGTTGGGGATACTAGGTTCCCGGGGGCTCGAGACATATGAAGGCGGGGAGGGAAAGCTCTCCGAGCGTGAGTTTGCCGATCTCAAAGGTTGTCCCTGGCTATCATATATTGTTGACGGCGCATATCTCTGGTCACGGTCTTGGGTAAAATAGCTTGGCCATTGTGTCGTGGGCGGTTCCTTGGCTGGAATGCGAGGTGGTATCGAATAGTCGGACGTTGAAGCTGAAGGTCTATGATTCGGAGGAGCCGTCCCATAGGATGTGGCAGAGCTTAAACTAGCCTGTGATCTCATACCGTCGGAAGAGGCAAGGCCACTGTTTTGGCTGATGAAAGATGTAGTGGAGGCGTTTGGGTCGAAATAATTAGTATATTGCGCTCGAACTGGAGGTGGTTCCCTGGCAGCAGGTATTTCGGGAGGTTCTAAAGGGTAATTTGACGTAGGTAAGCAAGTATTCGTTTCTTTATTAATTTCGGATATTGTGTAAACGCTTCATAAGCTTACCGAATAAAGTGCTAGTTGACCGTGTCAGTCTTTTGATAGCATCTAGAACGGCGAGATAGTTTTGGTCTGTCCGTTCCTTGTATCTGCACATAGTACGGTGGTTTGTCCCATCGAGCATAACTTGCGTTTCCAGCTTTCCCAAATTCATGACAGCAGAATCCCTTTCAACAACCTAGAGTAGTAAAGATGGGGGTTAGACGATGCCATACAGTCCTCTTACTCGACATTTTCTGGTGGATACCTACCTTTGAACCTCCAACCGTTGGCAGCGACTCATACATGTTGAATATTTTCATATCTCCACAAATGTGAGCAAATCTCCCTGCTGTCTCGAATAACCGTGACGAGTCCTTCCGCAGACTTCTGATCAACGATCGATTCTTCGGCATGATGGCGTCGGGTAGCATAACACCAGCTATTTTAGCCCCAATATCTGCCACTGTCGCAATCGAACTTCCGGTGTGTGGGGTTCCGAGGAATACGACGCCGATAGTTTGTGTGAGAATTGGGAGGTATTGTGGGATTATTTGCGCCTCCACTAGGGCCTATGAAGAAGATATAATTGTTAGCTGGGAGTGGCTACAAGGGCTGGTAGGTCAGTCGCATTTGCATACCGTTTTCACGACGATTCCACCCAAGGAATGGCAAACCCATATTATCTTATATTTCTGTATCGATTCAAGCTTCTGTCAACCTCATTCACGATATAAAAGGCAGAGCTGCAGTCGCCTTAACCCCTTAGGTATACACATGTTGAGTTTCTTACTTCGTAGCCGTCTCTTACTCTGCTAACTTTATAGAGCAAATTTCGAGCAAAATCCAGAGATGAATTACTTGTGGATCCAAAGGCTGTATCGGCATCGTACCCGTACGTCCATATTCGAGCATTCGTCCAGGAATCAACATCGACCACGTCGGTAGGAAGAAAGTCTGCGAACCAGATATGCCCGTTGTCAGGGTGTCGAAACGTCTTTGCCGGTCCACCGTTTAGTCCGTGTAATATGATAATGCTATACCAGGCAGGTTCTTTCAATCAACCATGGAATCTCAGGAAGGCGGCCTAAGCCGGCGAAATGCGCACGAGGCATTTGAGGTCCAAAGACAGCTCAAAAACGCGAAAGTGAACAGCGTAGCTTACTCGCAAGTATATCCGATTTCGCTCGTCGGTGTCCTGATCAAATGAAGACCAAGAGAATCCTGGCGATTAAACTCAGGCGCCTGCATTGCCATTGTCACGGATACCCAACTCCTCTCCCCCGCCCACTCCCTCAACACAAAGGATTAATGGGATTTCGAAGGAAACTTGGCGATAGCGGGGACGAGCGATGGCCTGGGAGAGGTGGTCTCGCGGGTAGTTGCAGCCGGGAATCGGATCTTGCAGGTATCGGCCGGCGGTTTAGGGATTCGGTAACTGTGGATCGGAGTGCTCGATGGTTGAATGCTCCTTCACAGTCCCTCATTCGCCCGGGAGTAGGGCGCCGCGCGATTATAAAGCCTTTTTCCAAAGTTCGCGGCCTCGTCAAGCCTAACCGGGGCTGAGGTCCTTGACAGACAGCCACCCACCCATGTATGCCCGAGTACCCCTCTCGCAGAGCCGTTAGAGAAAGGTACGGGGTGTGACCTGCTCGTCCCGCCTCTTCATGCAACATTGCCGAGGGGGGGAGAAGCTTAGCTGGAGCGCAGCCCAAAAGGGATAAGGCTTCGTCGTCAGCGGCCGCATGATCGGGCCTGTTGAAGCTTGAAGCTGCTCCTGTCCTAAAGCTTCCCTGGTGGTGATTTCCTGGTACTTTTACCCACAACATCAAAAGCAAGATCCCATTCCATCGATCTGATCTGCGAGGTAAAGCGACCGGTTCCAGCTTAAAAGCTTGGTGCCAAGGCCGTAGCATGTAAGATGATCTCGCCTGCCCAGTTAACCGGTTTCTCCATGTTTCTTCGTCCTTTAAATACCTCTAGGCTGCCCATGAAAGGCTGAGGTTGCGACGTCGACAGCGTAATCGCCAGACAGCAGCAACTTGAGAGGATCTCGCATATAGATTGCCCGCAGTTTGAGGTGGGAATTGCAAGTTTCCCTCGACGCATGTAATCTGCATATAAATATCTCGAGCTGCTCAAGCAGTCGACGGTCTCATAGTCAACATATTCATCAATTCTTGCACCAAGATATTACGGAGTCCTTCCTCACCTCGAAATATCCATCTCGCCCTGACTCTATTGCCATTCCGCGATTCTCATCCGTCTGCCGATTTTGTTTGAGTTTGCATAATAGATCTGTCGAATCATTTTCATTTGGCAGGTCGTCTGGTCTTGGTGGGCTCCAACACCAACACAAAGCCATGGCGCCGCGAATCCAAGCCAAGGACCTTGTATCTCAAGGAATCAATATAAAATACGACTACGCTTCTGACATATCAAGCCTTTTCCCCAATGCACCCTCAGAAGTCGATGAGTATGCGGCACAGATAGCCGAGACCATGCAGCATACTGCCGATAATCTATATCAAGTACCGGACACCGAACCATTTCGCAAACTTCTAGAACAATGTCTCTACAAGATTCATCGCAGACAGCACCCCATGTTTACTAGTGTGCCACAAAAACCTAAAGATTCTAATGGCGAAAAAAAGGACGAGTCGGCACGTTCGGAGTGGCAGATTCTACCCGATTTCTTCAGCGAGGTATCCCGCTGTCTGAACCAGCTGGATCGCACCATCGGGTACAAGGTCCACTGCACCCATCGGAAGGGATTCCGGGTACCGATAGGAAAATCATGCTTTCAGAGGACGGATAGCGGACAGTACATAGAAGTGATCACGGGTGGTATTCTAAAACCATTCACCAGATGGCCGATTAAAGCTGTTTTTTACACTGTAAGACCAGTTATCCACCTGACAAATTGCGCATCAAGACTGACAATGTATTCATCTGCAGACACATCTTGGACCGGATTCTTCGAAAAACTATCTCGCTGGGGAGATTTTATCATTAGTAACCCAAGTCGCTTTCAACTTTGAAAACGACGCCCAAAGTGTTGAAGGTGATCAAGAGTGTTTCTGCGTAACGCTCCACGGGCAATACGTACACTTTTCAACAACGACGATCCCGGATAAATACATCAAATATCATAACTCTGGGAAATCTTTAAAAGAGCTGGACGAGGTGAAAGTGGTGTTTTCGCCAGAGTATAATATTTCAAAGGCCGAGGATAGGCTTCATATCATATGGGGATTTGTAGCTCTTTACATGCATTTGAATCCGAAACGGAAAAAACCATCGAAGATCAAAGAGCTGGTTTCTGCAGCAATTCCAGTAGAAGATATCAAAGCTGGCTTGGCAAAAGGAATTGAGGCGTTTCGGCATTCTCACTGATCTCTTTGTTGAGGTTATACTGTACTTTGTATGTATCACAACACAGAAAGATATATGCTACAGGATCTTGACGTTTCGTGCCGATATCTGAGAAGTCGATCGAATAGACCTGTAACTATACTGGAGCTCACAAATGAAAAAAAGCCATTGTGTTTCTGAAACCCATATAGGTCTAAAATAATAGATCCATTGTAAAAGCGACAAATTCAGTGAATATATAATGTGGCTTCAAATCTGCATAAACACGATGTCTAGACAACCTTCGCTAGCATAGGATAAAAGCCAGAATTCAAAGCATATTTACCCTCAAGGCCTACACGATTTCCCAATAAACCCAATTTTCTATTTAAATTTTAATTCTCATAAAACCTACCACAATGACTGCCCAGATTACCGCAGTCCGTATCGTTCGCCCTGCGAGTGGGAAAGGGGAAGCCAAAGACTGGTCCATTGTACTTGAATGGAATGACCGAAAGAATTGTACTCATCTAGAGGCCAAGCCTCCAAAAGGGCAGAACAAGACAGATACAAATACTCGAGTCCTTAGCTTCAGAGAGGTCGGAATCCAAACAGCTTTGAAATGTGCAGATCCAGAAAAAGAGAAGATCTTTAAAGTTTGCTCTGTCAATAAGAAGATTCAGGAGCCCAGTTCAAAAGCTAATAGCTCTCCAAACGGAAAAGAAGGCTATGCTAATGATTGGGACGATGAATATGGGGACGATGAGAATGAGTGCATCCACAAGAAACGGGGAGAAAAGTCTAAGGATAAGAATAAAAAGAAACGCAAGGAGAGTGGTGCCGACGAGGAGATCACTTTGCCTGCCCGATACTTTTTACGAAACGTCTACAACAACGCTAGGGACTACTATGAATCCAAAAATGGCGATCACTGCTGGTGGGTGTAAGTAACCTTTGGCTTCTCAGGCGTGCCATCTTCGCAAATAATTGGACAAGACGTCATCAGAGTACTAACGAATTAACACAACGATTAGATACGCCATAATCAGCGACTTTTCCCTCGCAGGCTTTATCGATGCGTCTCAGTGTCGCGAGTTTGGGGAACAGGAGTCATTCTTACGCAAGGAAGACAATGGACCGGAAGCTTTGAAGTCGAGATATAGGATGCGCAAAGGCAACTTTCCCGAATCTGCAGCGGGTGATGTAGCGCAATAAAATATGTTGCAACAATAGCGGTGGAATAGGCACTCACCCCTTTACCTCGAACAAGATTCCTCACACGCTGATTTTTGAATTATATTTATCAAATTGAGATTATTGTTTAGTCGTCCCAGTATTTTACAGTCAAGTAACCCGATTGCTCATCGTTCTATGGATTTGCTGGTGAATTTTGTCAGCTTGCGTGTTTGCACTGTTTAGTTTTACATTTAGTTCAGTATGCACGCGAAGGTGGAAAATGCGCTGGCGAAGTTTCAACTGATTATTTGCTTTTGAGACAATCTCGTCAAATATCTTCTCACAGTTTTGGAAACAGTCGTAGGATATCAGTTATCAAGGTAAGCCTATAAAAGATAAGGAGGTCGATCTTTGATTCGAAAATACCCCCAAAGCTAACGCGAAAGTTGTGGATATTCTGACGAGTCAAAAGCGATTCCTAAATTTATCTGCGAAAGTTATCCTGCGAGTTTTGGATACTCATCCAGAGGATTAAAATGCCCAAGGTCACGATAGTTCGAGTGGTGTGTTGTTACTGCGGAGTGACTTGGAACCACTGGCAGATATTCCTGGTCCTAGATGACAATAAGAGATCAATTCGCCTTGATACGAAAAGAGAAGACGACAGCTTGGGACGAAGAGTGCTCGATGTCCGACAGCTCGAATATACTTTACCTAATTCGGCGATAAAGAAATGGGACTTCCAGGTCGATTCTACATATGCCGACGGTGATGATGGCTCGGTGCCTTTGAGATTTTTCATACGAGAGGTGTACGCAAAAAACAGAGACTATTACGAGCTAGTAGATGGACGTGGGTGTCGGTGGTGGGTGTAAGTATAGTCCTACGCTTCTCCGCACACTATTAAGGCGTGAGACTGCACTTACTCCATAGATATGACTGACGACTTTGAATGTTTAGGTGGAATCTTATTCGAGATTTCTCTGAAAAATGGCTTATAGATATGGACGCCTATGAGAGACTTTGGCCGGAAATGCAGTATGTGTATCCTCAGCACGATCCTCCCCGCAGAGTTATGGTTGATCGGGGCCAATTCCAAGATGATGAGCCATCTGATGGTGAATCATCCTACATTGAAAGATCGGGTATTGTACTTTCTGACGGCGAGTGGTCTGATTATCTGTCATCAATCTTGTAATTTTTCTCCTATAGCCTCTTGAATATTCTGATATACATCGTTATGTGCGTTGAAAACTTGCAACGTTATTAAGTAATATTGGGTATAGACTTGCTCTGAACTGTTGCTGGATATTGTTACTGAGAATAGTAATAAAAATTAGGTTTCTGATTTTGGATTATACTGGGAGCTATCTATAGAGTGACGATAGCTGAAACTACGTCGGGATGTACGTAACTATTTTTTAATCCCTTGACCATCGCAGCATTGACTAATATTGTTCCCTCGCCTTGGACTTTTGATACATTGATTAGAGAGAATAGATGTGCAACCAAAAACCCCCAAACTAAAACTAAAAGATGCCAAATACCGCCTTTGCCATCGCTTAAACGCTCATATGCTCCTTGAAAATAATTGTAATAGACTACTGTTTGCCCACGTGCTGCGTGAATGTGCCCAAACACGTGTAACTTGGGTCGAACCCGCCAAATTTCTGTCAGAAGCGAGATACAACCCGCATGGTTGTCTAGATGGTGTCTCGGCGGACCATGTGTGACTAGAACATCAACATCACTAGGGATCCTATTCTTCCAAAAGTTCTCATATCTGGGGTGTTGAAAAGCGGAATTTCCTTGTTTTGGTGTCCACGGGCTACCGAATATCTTCACCGCTCGACTTTTTCCAGGAATGTTGGCTACAACACTCGAGTTGTTTAGGTAGATTAGACTTTTCCATTCTATCGCTTTGGGAGCTAGAGCGGCGGTATCTTTGCCTTTGTAATCAGGGTCTAGGCATAGCTCATGGTTTCCTGCGATAACGATTTTATAGCGATGCGGGAGCGCATCCAGCCAGTCGACAGCTTGCTGAACCTCTTGTGTTGTGCCGCGTTCCGTCAAATCACCTGAATGGATCAAGATATCCCCATCTGGCACATCTAGAATCTGGTGATTATGTGTATCGGAAAGGCATACAACCTTTATAGTATTTTCGGCTGAGGCCGCTTGTATTGGGGGACCTGGGCTTGGTAAATGGCGATATAATGCTGTCGCAATGTACCGCTTCGGAAAGGCAATAAAATCTTCAAGCTCTGTGGACGGCTTGCGATGAAAAATAGCATCGAGACCGTCTGCCATAGTTTTCCTAACTGATGAAATCTCTCTTTCAAAAAGTGATATTTGGATGGAGATGAGTGTCCACTGTGTACTTTGTAAAGTCGGTGTTAAGGACAAGATTACAGTCATAAGAGCCGCGTTGCGTGTGTGGTACCGAAATGTATGTCTTGGCATTTTTAACCCCCTCTACCGCTCAATCGACAGAACCCCTGCAGGAACACCTATCCCACCAACGTCAACAACCACACTACGCGTATACGTACGGAGCAATCTCACGATCGTTAGCTCCGCGCTCATAAATCGCTCCTAACGCCGAATGCTCGATGGCGCACGTCTTCGAATCTAGAATACCCGCCAATCAACAATATGACCAGTCTCCCATGAGCAAGGTAGAAAGGAGCTAGAAGCACCCCGATAAACAGTTCGAAACCATGTCGTTCTCCATCGGACAATACGTCAAAGCTGGCGAGGACCAAACTGGCTATGTCGCCTTCATCGGAACTACCAAGTTTGCGCCTGGAGAATGGGTAGGTGTGGCGTTGGATCGGCCCACTGGAAAAAACGATGGAGTGGTTGGTGGCATATCCTATTTTGAATGCAAAGGCGAGAAATATGGGTTATTCATCAAACCCCACAATCTTAAGATCCAACCGAATCCTCCTAGCGCCCGGAGGGAAAGTAGCTCGACACCGGCCCCCATAGCTGGGTTGACTAGGAAGGCATCTCAGACCTTTGGTGGGCCGGGTCCAAGACAATCTCTGGCTGGGCCTCCAGCTTCGCCATTGCCACTTCCCGGACGAAGAAGTAGCACAATTCTCAGCCCGGTTCCAAAAGCAGCTCCAGGATTAGGGGCCGCAGCACGGCTTGGTGTCTCTGTAAGCTTCACCTTTGGGATCATGCTCTTCCTTGGAAATTCGCTCACAGTTGAAACAGTCGCCTACCAAACTTGCTCCCCGTGCTGTTTCGAGTGCACTGTCGTCAGGCCCTAATACGAGGACATCAACCCCGGTTGGTAGAGCAGCTTCCGCGGGTACAGTTCGTCCATCATCAACAGGTGTCACTCGTAACAGTACAATGGGACCCCCTGCTCTCCCTAGTACTTCTACATCGACTTTCTCCAATCGCCGGTCTTCTCTTGTTTCACCGACCTCTGGGGTACCGCCTCGAACACCTTCTGTTTCCTCCACTGGCTCTAGGACAGGGCCTAGCCGCCCTCCTCCTCTACGAACTGCGGTTTCAACCATGGGGAAGCGAGGCAGCATAGCCAGCGTAGCCAGTAGCTCTAGTGGCAGATCTTCACCAGAGAATGTCTCGACGCCTAGTAGACGTGTGTCGAGGCTGAGTGTTTCTGGCGAATCGAGTAGCTCCGTGGCTCCCCCCGTAGATAGTAGAAAAACAGGGTTGACCACCATGAGAGAATCGCCGTCGCCACAGCCGGTACCTGGTATGACATCGAAGTCGAGCTCTGCCTTGAGCAAAGAAGTGGAGGATCTCAAATCTAAACTCCGTCTGCTCGAGAAAAAAAGAGGTGAAGATCGTGATAAGCTGCAGGCCATGTCAAGGATTGAAGCGGATAAAGAAAAGTTTGAGATTATCATTCAAAAGTTGCAGGTCAAGATGCAACCGCAGCAAGCCGAAATTGCAGAACTTCGAAAGCAAGTAAAGGACATTGAGACCCAGCGCGAGGATCTCGAAAACCAGAAGCATGAGAATGAAATGATTGTTGAGATGGCTACTCTCGATCGAGAGATGGCAGAAGAGAATTTTGAAGTCCTGAAGACCGAGGTCGCCGCTTACAAGGCAAAACTTGAAGAACTTGAGCTCGAAGTGGAAGTATTGCGCGAAGAAAATGGGGAATTAAGCAAAGGCATGTCACCTGAGGAGAAGACTACGGCAGGTTGGCTCCAGATGGAAAGGCAAAATGAGAGACTCAAAGAAGCCCTGCTACGCTTAAGGGATGTCACAATGCAACAGGAAGCTGAACTTCGGGACTCCATAAAAAGTCTCGAGGAGGACAATAATGATTTGGTTCAATATAAGGGTATGTTCTGTTCACCGTTTTATTCCAGACAAGAGGGTTAACGATCGATATTAGAACAATATGAAAATACCCGTGAGAAGGTGTCGCAAGCAGAAACCGTCATTGAGGATCTCCGCTCCCAACTGGATAACGCCCTAGGAGCCGAGGAAATGCTGGAGGAGCTCACGGAGAAGAATCTTAGCTACAGCGAGCAAGTTGAGGAACTCAAGGCAACCATCGAAGACTTGGAGAATCTCAAGGAACTTGCCGATGAACTTGAGATTAACCATGTTGAGACTGAGAAACAAATGCAGGAGGAAATCGACTACAAGGATCTTTTGGTCTCTGATCAGAAGAAGAGAATTCTGCAACAAGATGAGATGTTTATGGATTACGATCACACGATTGCGAGGTTCAGAGAGCTGGTAATGAATCTAGACGGTGAACTGGAAGATATGCGAGCTTCCCACCAGCAAAATGCTTCCACGGCGGAAGAAATCTCAAGCAGATCGAAAGCAGTAATGGATCTCAATCTCAAGCTGCAGATGTCTGCATCCAAAGCCCAGATCAAGACTATTGAGCTTGAGCTCCGCAAATTGGAAGCCCAAGAAGCTGCCGAGCATCTGGAAATGGTACAACTGTACCTATCAGAATCATTTGATTCGGAGAAGCAGTCGATCCAGGCACTCTTGAGGTTCAAGAGAGTTTCGTTCAAATCTCATCTGCTTCATGCACATGTCAAAGACGCATTAAACGTCGAATTTGAACCGAATCAAGAGGATAGAGCGCTCGTTTCAGCCGACATATGCGACAAGTTAACCTGGGTTACCGCCATGTGTGACAGGTTCGTCAATTGCATCACTAGCGCTTCTTCGAGTCAGTTCGAAAGATTTAGGGGTGCCTACCTCGAATTGGAACCTGTGGAGCGAACCCTGAACATGTGGATTGATGCTGTCAGGAGAGGAGAATTGAAGGAAAAGCAAGTCGCCGATGAGCTATCACGAACCCTGGCGTTAATGACGCACCTCAGCGAAGTTCACTTGACCAATGATCTAGAAGGATACGCTGAGAATGTTCACATGAAACTTCTAATGATGCTTTCCTATCTCGAATCGTCTGCCTCGTGTTTTGACTTCCAGAAGCAGATCGTGATTGATAAGCTCCCGCCAACAGCAGACGAAGGTGACATGTCTAATCATTTTGCCCGCAAGACGGATGGTCTCATAAACAATTGCAGGAGTGCAAAGGTAATTGTGACCAAGCGGGTGATGCAATCGCTTGAAGAGCTGAAGGCTCGATCTTTGACCTTACGGCCGGACACTCATTCACTATTTGAGCGATGTGAAGAAATGTGCAAAAAGCTCGCGGAATATGCACGAGGCTCTGGCACAGAACTCTATAACCTTCTTTTTACACCAGGAAGGGAAGAGCCATTCATGTTCAATGAGATTCAAACGGTCATGTATCGATCCACAGAGAAGCTGCTGAGTCTGATAGATTCAGACCTTTTCCAGAGCTGTGGGAAAGAATTAAAGATTCTAACGGATGCGTTGAACGAGTTGGTCACTGTTGCGGGCGATCTTGATATGACGGTTGAGTTCGAAAGAGGCCTCCCCCCATGGATTGTCAGAGCGAAGGAATTGAAGAGCAAGAAGACGGCGACGGTGGACGTAGAAGAGGAGATCCGAAGGCTAAAGGAAGACTCCCACTCCCGAGCCACACAAATCAAACTTCGGGTAAGACCATTCTGCAATTTGCTATTTCTAATCAAGTACTAATGGCGTTTCCGCAACACAGGAGCAAGCCCTCGAAGAATCCGCCGTTCGCATTGAGCATCTCGAATCCAAGATACAAGTCCTTGGTAAACAAGCCGAAAAGATCGAAGAACTCGAACGAAATCTCGGTGATGCGGGAACTCGTGAAAAGGAATTTACTGAATCCCTTGATAGTCTTACGGAAGAGCTGCAGAACTTGGAGAATGAAGTCGTGAAATGGAAGAAGATTGCTAGTGAAGCTCGGCCTGTTGATGAGGGCGACAAAGCTGGTAGAGATCGCGCTGTCGCCACAGCACGTGAAGTCGCCGCATTGAAACATGAGATTGATACGTTACAAGGCGCGACGAGATTTTTGAGAGAGGATGCCAGAAAAGCGAGGGATTCGGATGTCACCCTTTCTAACGCTTGGTTGTTTGAGCCGCTGGTGCCCACGAATAAGGGTCTTGCGGAAGACCGGGCGCGCGACGAGGACCTTGCGACCGAAGGGCGGGATTTGCTTACGGAATTTTTGAGCTTTACAACATCTGCAAATGTGTTTGACCTATCAAAGCTGAAGAGAGAAGGACATAGAAAGACCGCGGAAACACCCCAGTATCATTATATCAAGCAACGAGAACGGTATGAGAGTGTGATGGCATGGAGAGATAGCATTGTGAACCGTGGGAATGCTCATCAAGACAGGAAAGAGGAGAAGTGGCCGAAGAAGCCGAAGGGTCAGAGACAGGAAGATATGGTGAAAGTGCGGTTTAGTTTGCCCATGGCTTATTTGGGGCAGATCAAAGGAGTTGTAAAGACAAATACGATAATCGCGGACACTGATAGGGAGCCGTTGGAGGTTGAGCGGGCTGGCGACTTGGAGAAGCTGATGGGAGAGGACGGGGTTCTAGTTGTTTAAAGTCATTTTTAGCGGTAGGCTTTCTTTTTTTTATTTGGAGTATTAGTGACGTGGTGGGTTCGCCGAATAATTCTGTAGTTTAGGATAAGATTAAATGTGGATATCTTGCACTCTCCTAATGAAGCTCTACTTTCGAAGTATATTCGTGTGGCGTATTTGATGGACACGAGGATGCGGCTTAAAATTCTATCGCTTAAAGATCCCTGCCACCAAAAGTCTAAACCTTCAAAACCTCCCACTTTCATCACGCCACTCGAATCCCTCAACCTCCTTCGACCTCGGTCACAATCCGGAAACGTCACAAACCGCCAAAATGTATCCATCGCGAATATTGAGAATGCCAATGTAGGTACTTTCCGCAAGGACTTCACTAAAACACCTCGTTGTTTGCGAGAATTTGCCAATGCTAACGCCTCGGTTGCGACGCTTCGCATCAGTATCAAGCGATCCTCCTACTACAACCCCGACTACCGACAAGGACAGTCGCTCATCCGTGCCCGAAGCCCGTACCTCATCAAAAATACACTGACCGGGCTGGGATTGGTGGGGTTTGTCATCAGCATATGTGCGTAATACCGGGCGAAACGAGACCTGCCAGACGGGGCGTGACCTATGGAAATGTTACGGAGAATGGATATGAAAAGTATGACGGGGTGCTGATACTAGACTCTATTATAGATACTTACACGATATATGCGATCAAGTCGGACGATTTCGCAGAGGCGGCTTTGCCGCCGAAAAAGGCAGATATCTTGAAGGATACAGTGGGAGTGAAGAGCTCGGGGGGCTCAAGTCTGAGGCCGTGATTATTTGGTACCCGGAAATGATTGGTTTCGATCTGGGCTACCTTGTCCGAGATTCTTCGCACAGCTGGACGCCCGTCCGAGGTTTTAATGCTCGGAAATTGCAGTAGAAGCTTGGATCTGAATAACCAGAAATCTCGATTGTACATATACATAGTTGAACTTTATCGTCACTGCTAGTTAGCGAGTCATACAGTATATTGGCCCATGCTGATATTCTATCTGGATAGTTGGAATGTATTTCTCTCTCCACTTTCAAACAGCCCTCTAAATCCGTGTTAAATTTCTAGTAACTTATCTAGAATCTTCTTTGACCGTTGCTCAGGGCCTCAAAAGAAATTATGATACTATAACCTAATACACGCCCTGTTCATTTAAGAGGAAGATAGCTCTTCCAAAATTCCGAGAACTCTGATTCTATCAGACCATAGAATTATCTAGAAGTATCAGTTGCTAAGTATACAGCTTACCAAGTTAGCTTTGAAATGCCAGTAGTCGATATCCTCAAGATATACCCACAGTACCTATAATCTATTTTAAAGACTAGGTTTAGACAAGAGTAATAGCCGACATATAGACAATGCTCGCCTAGAACTATTCAAATACGAAAACAGTAGTGCTCAGATTCGAAACCGGATAGCCCGGATTCTCCGTCTTGTTACCAGGTGGTATGTATATTTCGCTTAATAACATCTGTCCGGGCGTGCGACGTCCCGGGCCACAACGCGCAACGGCGGAAGCAAATTGATATATGTAGCGCCCTTTCAATTTTTTGTTTTTTTTAAGAAATAACAGTTGTCTTTTCCAGATACGGCATAAATCTTCCTCGGAACTCGGACATCGGGAACTTAGTTCTTATCTTTAGATCTCGTTTGAAGTTTCCTTTTGCCCTCCCCAGTTTTCTTGGCATCCCCAGGCTTCGCGGTGTTCGCACTCTGCATTATTAAACACCAAGAAAACTAACACAACCGAGTTTTGTCTCACCTGTTTTGGGGAGAACCTGTAGTCTTAAAGTAAAGAAAGTTATAGGACTGGTATTTTCAGTGTATTATTCAATCAATACTTCGACTCTAAGGGTGTAAATAGGCGGAGTTTCACCCACGAAATGCAGATCAAATATGCTGGATCTTTGGATCAGTCACCAACTACTTTCTTGGGTTATCGGCGTTCTTAATCTGCAGTCAGTGCGGTGCTATTTTCTGTGTCGTGGACGTGTACTCACTAGACAAGAAAAACTGAACGACGGAATCTATTGGAAATTTTCTATATGAGATTTTTATATATACAGGGAACAAACGGAGGAATCAGCATAAGAGATTAAACCTCCTGGATTCAGTCTATTCTTCTTCTTCTTCTGATTCTGCTGGGGCATCAACCAGGCTCTCAGGTTCCTCCTCAACTGGAGGGGGACTATCTTGAGAAACTTTATCCACCTGTTGAACTGGAATACAACCTCCAAAGGGGCCGTTGGGAGCAGAGTTTTCGCAACGAACAATGCAAATCTTATTCATCCCTCCATATGATCCCGAGCATTGTAAGTTCTCTGGCAATCTGACAACCAATGGGTAGATCTTTCTGGTACCTGGTGGCTGAAAACCACCATCGCCGGGGACATTGGTAATGATAGTCAGATTCTTCTGGTCCCACAAAGTTGCCAAAGCAGCCCTGTCTATCTTACACATGAACGGACCTGCACCATCGGCATTGATTTGAAGAAATTTGAGACTGAGAAGACCCCCTGCCTTAACTTTGGCGATCTGTTTTTTCCCTGCCATCTTGGTAATAAACGCTTTGGTGTTCAGAGCAGTGCTACCGCGACCTTTCTTCCCACGATCAGAAATATAGAAATCTCCACCGCCAGTGGTCGCAGTACGGCCGCAGCCGTCATCGAGCTTTTTACGGCATGGTTCGCAGTTGACATTGAACGCTGGCCCCGGGCATTTGCAATCATCAATAAAAACTTTGCCGCCGCATGTATTAGATATGCAGAGGCATTGAGCGCATCTATTCGTAGGAGCTGAGTCTTTTCTCGGGCAGCTTTGGCAATTTTTGTCCGGTTCTGTTGGATCGGAGAGTACGGCGACATCTCGACCAAACTGGGCAGTCTTGAACCCCCTGGCGCGCGCACCAATACCAAAGCTGTGAAAATTCGGATTGGCGTCGCCAACAGCGTCAACAATCACCCCATGAGAGGCTATTGGTGGAACTAATGAGAGAGTGGTACAAAGTATGGCGGCACCAGTTTTCCAATACATTTTGGGGAAAGTAGCTTTGGCTAGCGGGATATAATGTTTGGAGCAAAAGCTTTGGAAGATTGAGCTTCGAATAATCGATTGGATAAAAGAGTGAGAGGTTGACTGCAAAGACCAACGAGAGTTTTCGACTAGGAATTGCCGAAGAGTGGATATGGTTTGGTACCCTGCTGATAGGTAATAAGAGTAGAGGAAAGGATATTTACTCACCTTTTTATATCTCAAACAAGACGAGTTTGATTCTATATCCGCGAATATTGCCACCTGTTGATACACTTCTTAACGAAGTGTAAAGTTCTTTCCGACGATTGCGTCAAATCGGCCAATCAAAACCTCTCGATCTTGTAGCTGAAAGGTTTAAGCGCAACAGGAAACTCTAAATATCAATTGGTACTTATTACCTGGATATTGCTGCTGCCAAGCTCCTGGAGATGGATACACTCCCTGCCTGGGCTGACCTGAGAAGCTGGATTACTTGCTTCCGGCTCGGCCTCCAAGTTTCACGAAAATATGGATGCTTGGGCCTTCTTTCGATTCTTAATGTATTTGGGAAAGGTTAGCGGCTTAATACACGCGGGTATACTTAGAGTACCGTACGTGTAACATTATAACATCGGCTAGACCTACTTGGCTTCGTTGAGCTCGCTAGGTAAACAAATTCGGTGTAACAGCTAGCTATAATGGAAACATTAGGGAAAACTGAAAGTAGCAAAACTAAAAACAAAGCCTAACAGTCCCGAAATAACGGTGTATGAACATGGGCATACGGGGTCAAAGATTCACACCATGATAGCATTCCTAAGAAATATTTCTGAGTTGTGTCGAAAAGGGTTCAACATATTCAAATATCCCTAACACAAACCATTTTTATACCCTTTACCCTTTACCGAGTCACGAAAAAAGATGAACTACGAACGTACTTAGTATTCAATCAGGGAACCATTTTACTTGAGGGTTTCTTTTAATAACCGGGCGCGCCGTCGCGAGTCGAAGTCATCCCAAGCCGGTTAGAATCGGTACATTCACTCAACCTAACATATCGTATCTGGGGAACGGCAGTACGGCAGGCATAAGCCGGATTGCGAACGGCTCGCGTATCTTTTTCGAGCCACCGCTCTCTTGCGGACCCGGTTTCGCAACCGGACGGCACCATGTACTACCACTTAGGATACACGCCATGCGCGTAGATATATTACCGACACCTTATCATAAGCATGAGTTTACGGGTGGAAGAACCCCTTTCGAATCTAATGCACCAAAAAAATAAGACCACGTTATGAACTTGATCCTGATTCTTTCCTACTCGTTGATTGGTTTCTTAACGTCTTCAGGATATAGTGACTGGCAATCTGGCTCGCCGCTTACCGATAGATGTAGGCACACTAAACGCATACAACTAATTTGAGTATTTGCATGCTTCATGAATTCGGTACACTATCCTGAATCAGATCGGATTGTTTTATATGAATTTAGCTTAAGTTATATCGGTAAGACTATGCTGACTATCCCCAATATTAATGATGGAACTTGCATGAATGATTCATTTCTAAAAAAAAGATTCGAGCCAATGTAAATTCGATTGTTATACAATGCACAAATTACCTAAATAACCTCTTCGAGGAAACACACAAAATATTTTGAATTCAAATGGATTTTTCGTCGATAACTTGAACATATTCTTATGTATACCCGAGAAAACAAACTGTGCTGTACCTGCAATCTAACGAGCACCAACCTCGTTGATAAAGTACCAGTGCAAACCTTTGCTAATTCGAATGTTAACACTACTTTCGATAGTATGGATTTCTAAGAACGCTAGTTCGTTAGAGGCCCGTGTCTGATGACGGTACCGGGCCTTTTCCGAACAGATTGTGTCCGAGGTGCATCAACCAACAACCGCCAGAATAAAACTCCCCAAAAAGTTGAAAACGCCGTAAGATGACAATATTACCCATAGTAATAAGGTTACCCATAGTAATGACGTAAAAGAGAAAAGAGATGGACAAATATGAGATGAGGACTATTTTACAACAGGTGTCTAGCAGGCGAAGCCAACGAAGGCCCAGTACTGCATTTCTCTTCGATTCATGTAATCCAATAGAGACATCTCTACTCGAATTCTAACGTACGGAATAGTAAGGAGAAATCTCAACTCTTGCCAGCCTGGTTGTGAACCATGAAGGATTCTCCGCAACCACATTCCTCCTCTGGAATTCCAAGTAGTCAGTAAAATTTAGGTAATAAAAAAAGTAAACAATCGATCAAAATACTCACTTATGTTTGGATTTTTAAACACAAATCGGGCGCTCAATTGATCTTCAACCCAATCCATCTCGCTACCGATAATGCTAAACAATGCCTTGCTATCGATAAAAACCTTGGCTCCGTCCTGCTCTACTATTTCGTCGAACCTTCCGGGAGACTCAATGTACTCTAAGTTATAGGCGAGGCCGCTGCATCCTTTATTCTTGACACCGACACGAATAAGCTTTGGAGGGGTTTGCTGAGTCAGAGCGCGGAGGTGGTCAATTGCGAGTGGGGTCAAGGTCATCGCTGCCTTCCGGGGCCGTAGCTTGCGAGGAACAGGGGTAGTTGATGTGGTTGATTGAGACGATGAAGAACCAGTCGTCGGTATCGTGCTCGCCACTGCTGGCGTCGGTCGAGGTTCGGTTATACTCTGCACGGCCTCCAGCGGTAAAGTCGTGAACGGCAGCGGCTTCCCATCCATAGCTCTTTTAGTAAGCTCACTCTTAGGAGCATCCTTGTTCCGAGGCGGCGCTGGATCCATAGCCGGTATATCTAATGTTTCGGGACGATACGGCGTCGCCGTTTGAAGAGTTCTCCGGAGACATGACGCGGATATGGACGGCACTAAGGATCGTGGGCTCGGTCTGTAACGAGATTTGAGTGAGGAGGTGAGAGATCCGCGGGTTGTCGATATGAACGGCGACAGGCTTCGAGGCAGCGACATTGTGAGAAGGCTTCGGGTTGTCGCTGATAACGTCGGAAGTTCAGCAGAAAGCGCCGGTATGCTATATCCCGTTAATGACAGAGGGTCGGGTGAGATGTGTCGTGAACTGAGGGTGTCTGCATTTACAAAGGAAGGGGGCGATATGGAAGTGAGGGTCGAGTTCGAGGTGGCCTTCGGGACGAAATCTTCTGACAAATCCGACAGGCCCGAGAATGACGATGTTGGGACGGCGCCCTTGCACGCTCTCCAGCCAATCAGACGTCTCGCGTTGTAATCCCACGCTAACAACACATTGTGATGATCTCGCAACACAATCATGCCGCCAATGATTGTAAGCTGCATTTTGAGTGACACTAAACGACCTACACAGGATTACTATACGTATACACCAGATCTTGACTTAGCAGGCTATATAGGTACTTCCTTATTAATATCAGTAATCCATAGCTACAATATTCACATCTTGCCTCCGGTCATTCCCTAACGTAATATTGGACGATATATAGACCTCCATGCATAGACACACAGGTCACGGACCATATTACTCCACATCTACCGTATGGCCCAAAGCTGCCGCTCCAATATCTCCTTGTCTTTTAGCTCGGATAACTCAGATTGCTCACTCGCATGTACACCTTTGAGCAGCCAATCTCGTGGCAGAGCCGCATCTTTCCAGTTCCTGCTCCTTAGTCCTGGCCACATCAATGCCCTGCACACATGTAGCAGACTAATTCTGCCATCTTCATCTACACCCTTCTTTACTCCAATAATGGCATCTACCTCATACTCTAGGGGTGCATTAAGACTCGAGCCCTTTCCTCCCTTTTTCCCCTTTGCCTTTATTTTCGGGGTTTCTCTCCTATCATCTCCAAACATATGGTACTCCTTGTGAGTTACCAGTATATATTCCGCTTCTGGGTCCCATGTTTCCGGCCATTGATCTTCGTCATCTGGTTTCCATATTCTGAATCGTGCTTGGATCCCTGTTCCAATAGACACGGCAAACTCTGTGCCAATGTCTGCTCCCAATCTTCCCAGTATTATACCCGGATATCGCACCATCAATCCTTTTCCCTCAACAAATTTTACGTACTTTGTATAACTCTCAGTTGGCGAATCCCGGCATGTCAGCCCCAAGTAAGACTTTGGTGACCATCTCAAACCTTCCGTCTGTAGCCTTGGATATGCGTTAAAAATTATCGACCGGTTATGTTTGTACATTCCTGCCGTGAGAATTTCCATTCTCTTGTCGTTGTCTTCTGTTTTGAACAATGATGCGTTATCTATACCCAGCACTGTGGCCATACATATTGTTTCGTCGCCAGACCTTGTTGTTGTGCGACGTTGAAGCTGGGTAAAGTAAACGTCATAGTCGCTCGGACCGATACCATCTTGTATGTCACTGCTGTCTTCAGTACTATCGGAGCTCCAGCCGTCAGTATCATAATCGTCTTGATCTCCGGGGCTTTTATTTGGGAGACGACTCTCGGTTGTGCCTGGTCCTGAATTATCCGATTCCGTGTCGCCTACTTCGCCGTCTTCATCTGCCGACTCCCAAGAACCCTGACTTCCTTCCCCTTCCCACCCCTGCTCTTCGTCATCCTCTTTCTCAAGCCTATCAAAAATCCTAGCAGCCATTTCCTTATCGCTTGTCACAGTCAAGAAGTTAATTGGCATGCGATAAGTTGCATGTAATACTTGTGAGTCGCTCCACTTCGCGTTTTGAAACTGCTCGCTGAACTCTATTGCTTCCTCGGTCCCATCTTTAAATCTAAAATATACTCTTTTAGCGAGTGCTCCCTCTTGGAGCGTCCAAAGCCGTCTCAGCCAATTAGAGATATAGAGTACTGATGTGCGCTCCACTAAAGGCATATCTAGTGGACATTGTTGTATGGTGCCATCCAGGACAAGCACTCGGTCGGCACGAGCATAAATATGGCGCATTTTCCGAATCGTGTCTATGCGAAGTGGTTTGTATTGCGCACCGACAGGGCAGCAGAGGGTATCCATCCAGAATGGCATGTCAGATTTCCAAGCAAAAGGGGAGTCTTGATCCCAGATGGGGTCGTCCTCATAGAGTTGCTTAACCATCTTCTGGATTCGTTTAATCTGACAACGAGGCAAAGCGTTCTGAGTTTCGTTTCCGAGGCCATCTGACCAGCTAATGGAGAATTAACCCGTTAAATGCTTTCATCGTAGTATAGTGCAAAGGGATCAACTTACACATGCGACAAGGCTACATATGGCACTGCTCTTGTATTCATGTTATACTCTTGTAATTCTAGTCCCCATTCTCCTGTGGTTTTGTCCTTTTTCCAGATAACCAACGGTATACTTCCATCCATATCATCCATTCCCTTCGCTATCAGTTCCTCCATCCCTTTCACACCCACAAACTCACAACCACAACCCTCGGTGACATGTTTAGTCTTATACCCCCCAACGACAACGCTGAGGGCGGTGCACGAGGTCGCCGTACATTTGCTATGATCACCATCTTTACGAGGACCAGGTATATAGCTAAAATAATAGCTACACGGTATTTGCCCTTCTTCATCTATCAATCCAATATCGCCGCGGCACCATCCTTGCTCCTTAAGTTTCTCTGTGATGAGACGAGAATTACCCCAGTCGCGTAGTGTCGTCTGACCATTCAGGTTATCTATACTACCATGGCAGTAGTCGCACAAAGTATGCGCCAGAGCCACGATACCCATACAGACCTCGTCGGAAACTGGCCATTTTCTCCTCCCGGACGCGAATTCTGGAGAAAATTTGTTGCGGTTTTCGTTGCAGTAACGGTTGACCCACGGGTAAACTTGTTCGAACAATGTATTCAACTTTGCTAGCCGGGAAGGCGGTGCGCGCCAGCTAGCTTCGCTGGAAGCGTCAGAATCCTCTTCATATTGAGCTTCCCATTCGTCTTTCGTCAGATCGTTGTTCGCCCAATGAACCCAGGGTTCAATGATTTTGAGAAGTCTACCGGTCCACAGGATAGTTTCGCCCTCGGAATTTTTGCGGATAAAATCGGATTTACGGAATGGAATGTTGACAAGAGTGAGGACGTTAGAGAGGAAGGAGAAGTAAAGCCAGTCTTGGAAGAAGCTTTCAATCTCCTGTGAGGTGCGATTATTGAAATTGTTGATGCCTAGGAGGTCATCAAGTGTCCAGCCGCGGGAGGATGGGTACTCCTCGAAAGTGGCACAGTTGAACTGCTCTGGGCAATAGCAAGGAATGGTAATATGCTTTTTGCCGGGTGGTATACGGAAGTGCTCCATCCTTGTTGTCTATAATTTTACAACCCGGCGTTATAATATGATTTGTACCGTAAAACACACTTCCCTCGACGTAGTTGGTATTCGCTAAGATTTTCTGCTGTCTACCACCGCAGAACTATAGGAATGCGGGGTATGTAAACGAAGATGCGTAAATTTCAACTTCAAGGATCTCCGTGATGCCATTGTTTAAGCCCCCGCCCGAGCTGGCCAAGGCAATGCGATGCAAGGTCAAAAGGTCACCGGACATCAACTGTCTGCCGTGGTTGGGGATGCACGCCAGAAGTAACGACCAGGAGCCTCGAAGCAACTTGACCTACACCAGACAATCCTGTATTTCTGGGACCGAACAACGGTCTAACCCATAGTGCTCTCGCATTAGAAAAGCTCGAAATGAAAATACAACAAATACAACGCAAATTTGCAAATATGTGGCGTTGCGAGATATGTTGGTGCTTGAGACGGAACATCGGGTTAATGAACCATCAGCAAAGAAGTTTGAAAAAAATGTCTGGCCGGAACGCAATCCCACTATTCCACGAGCGGATTTTCTACAAATAAATATATCAAATTAGTTGCAGTTGGACCAATATGCATGCATGCGGAATTTACCGCTCCACGTGTCCAGGACCCTTTGTACAGGATGTGGTTTCATTAAACGATTTCAAGGTGATTTATGCCGTTCAAGTTTAATTTAGCCGCAGTCGGTTACACAGGATCGCGGTCCCGGAGTTCGACGCGAGATCTTGCATGGTTACAAAGTAGCAAAACGAAGACTGGTAAAGAGGGTGTTCCCCTTTGGGCACGGTAGAATTAATCGGACTGAACGATGTCCGACTGGCTAGGGATATCAGTCAAATACTATACATAAGATTACACCATAAGAAATTAAGCTTCCCAGATATATAAAAGATTATCTTGGCCCAGATACTACAAGACCCACTCAATATCGTTAAACCTTAGAAAGACGGTTGCTTTAACTACAACTCTAGATCTATATCTCCATTACTAAGGCTCCTTACCAATATCTACAAGAAAATCTATTCGAAATGCTATTTAAACTTCTTTTTCTCTCGAGCACCCTTCCGCATCTAGCATTGGCGGCGACGTCTACAATTACCACTACAATTACCACTACCTCAAATACACTACCATGGAATGTCGAGACCCTTTGGGGCTTTGTGAGTTTGATATCCCCAGGTTTCTAGTATTGATATTAATCTGACAATATCATGTGAGAAAGTGCGGAGGTAGCGGCGCCGTGACGCTTCCTTGGACCCGAACCCTATGCGAATCTGGTGCGTGGTGTAACAAACCGAACGACTATTTTCACCAATGCTTGCCCCTAAGCCTGTCTCCTACCGCCGTCCCTACCTCTACCACTTCAAGCACCTTTTTCAGGACTACCACAACGATCGTCTCTACCACATCCTCCAGGACTACCACAAGAGTCACCCCGGCACTCACACAGACAAAATATGGCCAATGTGGTGGAGCCGGTCACACCGTAAGTTCAATCCAACCCCAGATATCGACGAAAACAACATCCTCTCTACTATATGTATAGAGATTTAAGTTTTAGTCTAACAAGTATATGTTATTTTTGTTATAGGGACCATCTATCTGTGCAACGCCCGCTAAATGCTCAACTATAAACCCTTATTACGCGCAATGCCTCTAAACAGTAAACTGGGTCGTTAACACAGCATATCTTCTTTGATAATCGATGAATCAAAGCAAATTGGTTAGCTTTAACTTATCTGTATAATGATATTCTCATCTGGCTAAGAAAGGAATTAATCGTGACTGAGAATGATGTAATATACATTAATTATCAACCGAAATTATTCAAATACTTTGCTATCTAAAATAAGTAGGCGAGATACCCCCGGTCTCGCCCATCCCCGAGTGTGATGAGAAATTGTTTCTATTATTCAACTCTGCTTTTAAACTTGATATACGCGTTACTGCGAGCGCAAGAAGGATCAACGCAATCAGCAAGAGAATACCCAAAGCAACTCCCACCGCTATTGTTATAGTTTTCGAAGGCCCGCTACTGGGCTTAAGCTTTTCTGTGCATATCTCCGACTGAGGGGCCGCCGTGTTTGCGCTTGTGGGTAAGTAAACCGTCGAAAGGTTTGTGACCGTAGCTAGAGCCTGGCCGGGCTGACCAACCGTCGTAGTTCTAACAATTGTAACGCTGATGGATGCGGTCTCTGTGATAATTGCACTGACGGATTTTGTTTCCGTTTCCGTTTCCGTTTCCGTTTCCGTGATAATGACATCTTCGTTTGCCGACGGTACCGTAATTTGAGTAACCGTAGTAGGTACGTTGCGCGTTACTGTAGTAGCCAAGTCGCGAGTAACCTCAGTAGTCTCCGTCTCGGTGACGACTACGGTGACAGCTTCGGTGACGGCTTCGGTGACGGCTTCACCGAGCTGGGTGAGGACTGCTGTAACTTCTTCTGTGACGGTCAAAGTCTGAATGACTGTGCTCGTGACCGTGTCGGCGGGTGGAACCTGCGTCCCGCGAAGTCTTATCGTACGGGGGTTGGTCTCGGAAATATCGAAGAATTTTGTACCAGAGTCGCTACAGCATGAGAAGTCGTCTAAATCCTCCCCGCAGCACCATCTACCAGTTTCGCACTTTATGAGGGACCCTTGGGTACTCGGGTACTCTGTAACAGATGAACATGTAAGTAGTTGTACGGTCACAATGATTGGTTTGGAGTTCTGTGACCTACCGGGTTGGCAGAGGTTGCTACATCCATCCCAGTCCTGGTTGAGACAAGAGCCGCGCGCAATTGTTAGCGACTTTGCCAGTAGACATAGCCCGCTGGATAGGCAGTAATCTGATTCCGCGCAGCATCCGCTTGCGACAGTTTGGTCAGAAGTACACGGTGTATGCCCGGATTCGGTTCCGTCTGGGAATACGCATGTTTGGCCCGCTGTCCAACCAGCGATACATAGTAGATAAACAGTCCATAGAGATATCTGGTAATGCATTGTACTATAGACCGGATATCCTATTATCGATTTGCCGATTCTCGGGGGTCTGAGATGTAGAAAATATCCTATTTCGAGGTTTCTTCGAAAGCGTTTATTTAATCGGCATCTTTTCGATTCAGCGGCATCACTATATATATATCTATGAGAACAAATCCACATTTTTACTAGCAAGATTTCTTTAACTAAATTTTATGCAAGATCGATGCATTACCTCGTGGGCGGCAGGAAGTTTGAAATGGACGGAGATACCTCAACCAATACTCTATCGCTGAACCAGCCTCAAGCCCAATTTCTATCCTGTCTACCCCTCTTTTTGGTGTGCACTTACTTGCATATGCGCATCTGCGGTGGATGTGGGGGCGTATATCTTTAGTTGGCTTATGAGAATCGATAATTGGTTTGAAGAAACAATACATGTATACAGCCTCGCGCGAGCTCGCACCCGTTCACTGAAGTTATGGCAGTGTTATTCCACATTCACCTCCAGAGCTGCAGAGAGGCAAGCTTTTGCCATGCATGTGCGACCGTGCAGGACCTGAAGTTGGACATCGGAAAAATCAGCTTCTCTGGTGGCTGGTAAAATCAGGATTGGTCTGATTTCATGGCATTCGGAGAGCGTATTCAATCCGCTGTGGCCTAAGAAATCTTACGCTTAGACCTACATCCTATGTGCGCATTCTTCGTTCGGCGAGTTGAGGAAGGCTATCTGATTTATGGAACCAATCCTCTGTGCCGAACTTGCAAACAACTTTCGTCCATGCAGCCTTCACGCTAGCGGGTGCTATCCGAACCTGGGAAGCCAATAATTCGCGATACTTCGATAAGCGGTAGCTTCCTCGGCCGCATAGGATCGCATCAAAACTGAATACTCCATAGGTTGAAACCCGTCGGCTGTTATAATGTTGCTCATATATATGCTTATAATTAACCCATTGGTGTCAACGTTAGTTTGAAATACATACTCTTATATGCGCTGTTCTGATTGTCACCGATGGTTCTTGTATCCTCTCCGGCAAGCCCGGAGATCCGAATATCCTAATCAGAGGTAATAGTTATTCGTATTTCTCAGTACCGGAATTACGAATTCCCCATAGAATATCCGCGAACTTTCTTCAGTGCGGATGGTGCGAGGCGGCATGCGGGTCTAGCCAGTGACCAACCCGGAAACAGGATTGCGGCTGAGAGGACCGAAATCTGCATGATAAGTTGATAACACAAAGAGACAATACCACAAATTTTGCCATCAGAAAGCTCGGTGGCGCCCAGAGAGTTCAGCTTGGCGTTCGCAGGCGTTTTGAGAATTCGGCCGATTTGCCGATCGAGTTGAGAAAATGGTAAAGATGGAAACCACGAGCAATTGCGCCTGGGTTTTCGGGACGAGAACCTCGAACATTAACTTAAAATTTGAGCATAAATGCAAGGGGAAGGATCATTTATCAATAGCTTTTATAATATCCTCAACCTACGAGAAAGTCTAGACCATTGCAGGTGTATCTATTTGGGACATTCGGTGTTGCATGTCGTTTTCATTGCGATCAATCCTACCACGCACGAGGAGGGCAAGGCTGAACGTGAATTTGAACGATTTGTGCATTCGTGATATCATCGATATCTTTGAATTAGCTCCAATGGTGTCCCCACTCGAGTTTGAGTGGGAAACAGTAACTCGAAGATATTAAATCATAATATATGACTACTAGCTACTAGATCATCTTGTGGTATGGCGCAATAACACCCGACCGTCAAGTCGTCTCCAGATTTGTTGTATCTTCAATAGCTCTGTGTAGCGAAACCTAAAACCAATTCAAGCCTTTTTCGCCAGTTCTCAACTGAGACTGTCTTATAATTGGATATTCGGTTCTAGTTTAAGCGCCCCACTTCCGTATCTGTTATTCCGATTTTCCTGTATCCTTTGTAGCTTGTAGGCACGCGTAAGATCAGAAATTAATCCTAAATTACTAAGGCAACTCACCGATATCACGCTGTAGAGGGAGTAGAGGTATCTAGGTCAAGCACCCTTTTTGTTGGCCGGCTATAACGTTATCCGTGAAGCGGATGGTCTGCGTCTGAACATATCAACACTGATTGGGGCAACAACACGCGAATTCTGTTCGAGAGCGGAGTGCTAACTCGGGTGGTCTCGTTGTTGCCTATACACAGGAGGGGTCATCACATATCACGCGGCCCTACTCAGATACATGCGCAGTAGTTAGTCCGTAACACTGGATCCTAGGAGAGCGTGCTTCAGGAACTCTTACAAGCAACTGAGCGCATATGCATCTGGATGAAACAAAAAATATTTAATTGATAAACAGGGTGGGTTTGACCTTCATTAAATGTCGTTTAAGGTTGATCTAATGCCCGTTGATGCGTTCTCCAAAGCTGTAGTATGAAGGTCACAGGATCAAGATTGAGCGGGAGCCTCATTACCATATTTACTCTGAAACCTCACACAAACCCAAGGACACGGTTATGGACCGGCTGTTCGATTGTTCTTCAAAATCTTCGCACACTTCCCGCCACTGGAAACCTCGATAACCTTGTCTCCCGTCGCCTGATATCGCCGGAGTTCTGTCCGTACCGAAAGGAATAATATTCGCGTGCGACTTGTCCGAGACAACTCAGTTCAAAGGTATCTGTAGTCTCAGGAAGGTATCTGCGGACCCATCTCCAGAGGGACCTTCCCATTTTCCCAGATTCGCGATTCGAGGCTACCAATTTCACAACGCACAACAGAGGCACAGGTCCCTTGCCGCATACCCACCCATTTAGTCCCTGGTCTACTTCAAAATTGCGAACAGAGTGGTGCTTAGGAAGCAAAAGCTTTTGCGTTTCAACCGGGATGTTCCTTACACAGGGACAATCCATTAATCTTGTATGTAAATTTTGCCTTTCACAAACTTGGTGCGGGATCAGGTGGACAGGAATAAACGGCGTTTCTCTGATCTGGATCACCCCTGTTGCGTCTCTTTTGAGACTCTTTGTTCACACTTTCGAGGCCTGTGTAACCAGCATCGGCCGAACTAGTGAACCGAGCCTCTAGTCCGCAAGTAGTTCCAAATCCATTACGCCGCTTCAAAAAAAAAAAAAACAATGAAATCTACTGTGTGCTTCCCGACCTTGAACGGAAGGTATGTCGCTTAGGCCGGGAGACTCGTCTGTGCCATATTGCTGCGTCGTATTCCTGGTAAAAAATTTGCGAATTGTGCGACTTGCGAGGTTTTATTTTAACTTTCGAAATGCTTGTGATTGAGGTTAAGCAAGGCAGTCAAAATATTTGGGGTCTCAGTGTGGTCAACTCTTGGAGCAAAGGATACTTGGTAGAAAGGATCTCCGAAGTGTAGAAAGCGGGGAATGCATGTGGGGACTGAGCACATTTGCTAAGCTTGAGTCACATATTCCGGAGCTTCTTTAAGCAACAAAATGCCTGGGTGCATGCACCAAAAACTTGTCGGCATATGCACAGAGCCTCAATTTTCACATTGCAAGAAGCAGAGCCTCATTATTGTATGGTCAAAAATGCCAATATTTCTTTGACATGTAAAGGAGCTATCGACATTGTGGGACACAGCCTGCATATCCAGCGGCCGAGCTAGCCTTTGCAGACCTTTTTTTTTCCAATTTTAGTGGTGCGGCTCGTCGAACTGACATGGATTCCAAAATACGAGCTGCCGTTGTCCCCACCACAATCTCGATTTTCAGCCTCTGTCACGAAAATCGTTCCCAAACTCAACGGCTTTACGCTTGCCGAACAAGGCCTGCCAGATTTTTCTGTATGTAGTCAGGGTTCGTCGCCGACGCTTGGCGAAGACACGGGTGGTAGCTTCGGGAGGGGCTTGCTGTCACACTATTCCAAAATAGCGACAGATATGGCAGTGTGCTCCGTTTCCGCAGGCAGCCTCTGGCAAACTCGGAAACCTTCCTCCTGGTGAAACTCATGTAGTCACGCCCCACGTTGGGTACATATTAAAAAAGATGCGCATATACCAAGCAGAATTATGGTTTTTCATTGACCGTAGGAGACCGTGCATCTGCAATTGACTGGGATTGTCCTGACAGTTGAAGCTTATTGCGATTTGTCGATGCACGAGCTCCATATATTCTGCAGGCTTGAAATGGGTTTTATCCCCTGTCCTTCTATTCTATGGCGATATCTGCTGTGCCGCCTCATATTCCATAAACCTTGCAGAGCCTATTGGCCCATACCTGCCGTCGGAAATGTTGCACAAACTTGTACCATTTTCTGTTGACCATAAAAAGAGAGCAATCTTCTCTGGAAGGAACTGTAAAACTATTCAAACTCCTTTTTGAGGGTTTCATATTTTCATTCTAATTGTCTAGTCAATAAAATTTGATCAAAATGTTGCTTGCTAGTTTCGTACGGGCTACAATTTTTGCAGTCGGCGTGTCGAATGCTATTGCTGGTCCTGCCATCTCAAATGTCAAGGTTCGCTCTTGGAGTCCTCCAGGAGTGTCCTTCAGACAAGTTGTGAGAGCTGTTGGGGACACTTTGTCAGCTTATAGTCACCAGAAGAGAGAAACCCTTCTCCAAAACAGCACAACTTTCGAAAAAAGCTGGGAAGGTGCCGTCCTTCTAAGTTATGGGCTGTAAGTAGAATACCTCTTTTGTATAACGTCAACAGAATTCTAAAACTTCATCTCAATCAACAAACTAACCATCCATCCGAAACACTACTGCTGTAGTGAAAAAGATTTCAAAGCAGGCCCCGGCACTGTCTCAGTTTCATCTGGTGTTGAGATTATCTGCACGACTTGCTATATTAAAGCAAACGTGATCGCTCAACTTCAAATTTCAGAATCATTCAATGTCAGCCAAACGTTTAGCAACTTTACATCTGAAGTCTTCGACACACTCAGCAACACGGCCGAAACAACCGTCGATTATGTCCAGAACTATACTCGTGGTGTTATCACTAAACTCGACGACGGAATCGATCTCGATGATTTCGACTTGCCACCGCTCGATGTCGACTTTAACATTGACATTCCAGAGATCCCAGAATGCCAGCTTCGTTTCCAGTTTGATGATCTCGAATTGTACGCAGCCCTTAATGTCGTATTCTCGGCAGGAATCACTTACACTATAAACTTGTACACGTCCGAGACACCAATCGGTATTGCGATCGATGACCTGTTCCTTGGAGTTGTAGTTGAAGTCGACTTGATCCTAAGCGCTGAGGCGGAAATAAACATCAGCAGCGGGTTTCACATAAAGTTGGACGACAGAACTGCGTTGGAAATACCATTATTCAGCAGTAAGATTGCACAAACCAACTTGTAAGTTGCCATCGAATATGGAAGTCTGCACCTCAGCTAAGATGATACGCTCCTAGTAACGGTGGACAATTCGAATTTCTGCCAGTGACTATCGAGAGTGCAGGGATTGTTCTAAAGGCTGTATTACGAGTAAAGGTTCGCGCCGGGTTCAACATCAAGGTCCCTGGTGTCGAAATTCTCGGCGTCAACGTTTTCGATGCCAGTGCTGGCGTCGAAGTCAGCGTGTGGACTCATTTGGCCGAGTTGACCACGAGTGTTAGCATAACCCCAGCTGGTGATGAGACGGGCTGTCAACTACGGGTAGAAGAGTCCTACCAGTTCGTAATAGGAGCCGCTGCGGGTGCAACCGTGGCCCTGAAGGACCATACCTGGGGCCCTGCAGTCGAGACAGCTACTCCCATATGGCTTACGAGCTATACACAATGCGCTATCCAAAGTTCCGCCGCTCCTTCCGGCACGGCTTCCATTATTCCACGACAGGTGGATGGAGGTGAACGTCTGACTACTACAACTATAAGCACTGAGGTCACGTACCGAGGTATCGCTTGCATATCGACAGGACTGGTCATCTGTCCTGTTTCGCTACAGAAAACTACGAAAACCGTCACAGAGATAACGCTGGTAACTTCTGTTCCGAGCGGAGTGGAGGCGACATTCCCGGCCACGACACAGACGAGCATTTCCGAGACCATACCGTTCGGCACCGCGGCGAATAAGCTCTTTGAAACTGCTGGTCCGCCCGAACCTTACTCTCCGACCGACTCTGGCGATGGTTTTCTAGAGCGTAAATTGGGCGGGGTCAATAAACGAGTTATTATTGGCGTTTCCGTCGGTGTGGGTGTACCTGTTTTATTCGGTATTCTTCTTGGAATTGCGTGAGTAAAGACCATCCTTAGGAATCGGCATTGTACAATCTAACTGACGAGCCTAAACAGCATCTGTATGAGGCGTAGGAAATATGCGTCTGTCCTGCAACCGCAAGCTCCTACCTATGTTCACGGGGATGAGCAATATAATACGCAGGAACAATCGCAATACCAGCCTAGCAAAACGGTGTACCATTATAATGCCACCGAAGTCCCAATGTGATGGAGGATAGCTTTGCGGGCGTGAAATTTTCTCCAACCCGTTAACGTTGGAAACTTTCTTCATTCTAGGAGTCCATCGAAGGGGTAGTTGTCTCCATGGCTAGCATAAAGTATCGGCAATATCACCGTATTATGGATCGATAACTTAAAGACCTCGCAAGTGCCAGCTTGGGAATCAAATGTGCGGTGAGTACAAAAAAAGAATGCGAAAATAAAACTAGATACGATCTTTGATACTACATAACAGCGGAATTTAGCTGCACTCATGAAGGAAACAGCTTTATGTTTATGACTCCGTTTGGAAAATCATTTATTTTGCGATGACTCTTTGGGTATATACCTGAATATATACAAGCAATTATCCTTCCCTTTCATCAGTCATTAATACATTTCATGCGCGATTTCTTATCGATAACTAGCTGTAACGATCAACGAGCAAGACCAGATCAATTGTATATTGACATTCTTAATAATATTTTTGGAGAAACTTTACCTAGGTGATGCGTACGATCGGGATCACTTTCACAGAGTATGGCTGATGACAATTGAGCCATCGAAATGTCCTTGTACTAGAATTATGAGTGAGGGGCTAGGCATTCAATTATGGCTTGATATCACAACACGGAATTGGTGTTGGAGTCAACTTGCTAGGAGTGCCATGTTGTTCAGTTTGAATATGAACTTGGTGACGAGACCATCTAGAGATTGACGAGACCCTTCATTTGGGTAGTTTAATAATGGGACAGAACGAAACCAGGAAATGTGTATCAGTAGAGTAGTAGAGCCGCAGTGGAGACTCCCTTTTTTTTAATCTGTAAAGGGATTGAACTCATTAGAAATACACTAGCTAAAACTTCTAGCTCCGCTATTGATAACAGCAATGTAGAATATCTTCGTTATTGTTTATATTAAGCTTTGGAGATGTGTCAATGCCAGCTCCATGGATCTGAGAGTTATAATCTCTAGTCTTCATGACCGTATCGATATTGGAAGATCCGTAGACGACGTCTACTACGGACTAATTGAGCTTTCTGTTTATGTATGGCTGGCTTTACTGTTGACGAGTATTTAAGCAGCTTATATATCAGCGAATATATATGCAGCGATACCAAGACCATTTTGTGGCAGAGGTAAAGACGGTATTTTGATTTGCTTTGTTTTTCATTTGAGAAGTCTGAGTGGTGCCGATAATCTGTGGCACCGAGGAAAAATACTTTTGTTTATGTAATTTGGTGACGAGACTAGAAAAGTACTTTCCCACTAGCATTGCCACTGATAGAAAATTCTCGGTGTTCTCCTAGACTGTTCGCATCCAAAAACCCGCATCTCATCATCCTACTACAATCAATCAAACCATCATCTTGAACTATTTACCTTTTAGCATTCTATATGGTATTCTTCAGTCCAAATCTGACTCCCGAAGACATCAAGAGAGATGAAGCAGTCACTAGACAGATCAGAATTATCAAGAAGTATCAAAAGGAATTGCTAGTCCACGAACATAAACCTCCGTTTCGGCGTTACGACATAAAACGGGTATACCTTTCGGTGCGACGGTAAGATATTTCCTTCCACCATATATTTTTGAAGATCTTTCCAACGGATTGAAAAGGAAATCGTTCAATAATATATTGGACACTAAAGCAGCCTACCTTAGTCTATTGAACAGTACAGTCGGACAAAATTTCTTGGAATCGAAGCTTGGCGTGATGACATCCATTCTCAACGGATGGTGGAAAAGAACTTTAATATTTGTCGCTTTGACGAGTCTTCTCTAGACTGTCACGAGCTCTGGGCTTGCAAGGGAGCCACAGTAAGTAGCTGGCATTCAACTCAATATTGTCCAAATATATGCTAACGAACTCCCTTACACTACGCAGGCTCAATTTCCGGACCGAATACGGATTTTAATTCCTGGTGTCCGTTTAGGATATAGGCTAGCGAGAGATGGCTCTATCCACCAGTGGCAGCGTACTCGATCATCTTCTGCGCAATAGGAGAAAGCATTGCTAAGATAACTCATACTATCTCTAAATATGGGCACGGACATACCCTGGAGCGGTTGGGAGAAGGCGGTGTCCTGTGATTTGATCCTAGGAGTTATAGCGGTAATCATCAAGTTCAGGTCACGGAAGAGGCATTCAGCTAAATAGTTGTTGCTCATGAAAAAATGGACTTATTGAACTCTGGAAGCGAAGAAGCGAGCTTCGGCCATCTGGAAGCGGGCTAAATCCTCAGGGCTCTTGTAGTTATGAGAAGGATTGACCCGAAGGTAGAGCTCTGTGCTTATCCAAGTCGTCAGACCTGTTGTTTGATTGAAGGGTGCTCGAGACTTAACTTTCAAAGATACTGTAGCGGTACCCATGACTCAAGAATAGGCATAATTACCATTTCTATGTATATAGATTTATACAAACTGTTCCAGTTCGATATCGATTAACTTGGACAAAGTAGACATTCTGATGAATTCATATGAACAATAATTGTGTGTTGTCGTTCGAAGACTAGAGTTTAATTTGCAGACTATTTTCTCACAACAGCAGATGAAACCACGAAGCAGACACTTCCCATTCATCTCAGAGCAACCATCTTTCGTCGAGACTACATGTTACCTTTGGGATCAAAACCCTGTCCCGATCAACTACAACCATGCAAGCTGCCGTGGGATAAGTCGCAAGATGCGCCAAGGACTACTTCTGGTATTATACACACCAGCCGGAGGTAAAGGCGGCCGTTGAGAATATCCAGATGATCGAGCAAGAGCTTTTGTGGTACGATGAAACGACATGGCGGCCATCACCCGAGTTTTTGGTAAAGCTGCGAAACTATAAACCAAAAGCACCAAGAAGTCACTGGACAATTTTTGAGGCCAAAGTTCGCGGGAACAGGGCCTGCATTACCCTACCCTTTTCCAAAACCCACCAAGTAATCGAACGCACAAAATACGGCATCAGGGACGGAACGATTTCAAATATCGAGGCACATGTTCGCCAATGGAGCCAGCCACGGGAAGAGCTCATCAAGGACAAGGCCTTGTGGCTTTTTGAGGGATGTTATCGAGATGAGAATAGGGTTTTCGGTTTCACTCCACCTGGAGAGGCAGCCTTCTTGGAGAAACTCACGGAGGTCTGGGATATTATCTACGAGACCATCACGGCGTCACGAAAATTAGATGATATCGGCGCTTATGGTCCGACCGATATATCCTCCTTCGAAAGAATCTCTTAGTCTTAATTTTTTGTTGCTGACGTTGTATTTTATTCGCGCCATTCCACATCCTCTTTCAAACGCAAACCACCCACCTTGGCCTTGGAGATGCTACATATCATCGATGAGTTCCTCGCGAGATCCGGCTCTGGAACCCCTTCTCCCGCTTCACAACCCTCCTCGAACCGCTCGCGACAATGGTTCCACCTCTGCATCATCCTCCGCTATAGCCTCTAGACTGCCGGTAACAGTGCCACCGCCGCCGGCGCCAACTCCGGTTTCGATAACCATTCGGTTCGCGTCATCCTCCCTCCCGGACTTGAATCTTGCGATACAGTCCCCGTACTCTACCAACATTTCTACCTTAAAACGCCTCATCCGTACCTCATTACCCTCCGAAACTGGCCGCCGCCGACTCCGTCTTATTCATGGCGGCAAAGTTCTCGGCGACAAAGCCAACATCGGGCAAGCACTGGGGGTATCCAAGTTATCGGTAAACGCGACAAGTGGCCCCAGTCCGAAAAAAGAGAAGAAGGTTCCGCCGCCGCCGAAACGTGGGTCTAGGAAGGGAAAGGAGGTTGTGAGACCGGAGCCTGAAGAAGACGATGAAGAAGGCGGAGATGTAAAGGAGGCGGCGGCGGCTGGAGTATACGTTCACTGTAGTATCGGTGATGAACTTACGGATGAGGAACTAGCGGCGGAGGTTGAAACTGAGGTACCGATAACCGTTTGGTCAGAATTCTCAGAGGTTCGATTTGCTAATTCATATCGCTATACGCACAGTCCCAAGCGATTCATCATCCTTCAACCCTCCCTGCGCCTCAAGGCTTCGACCGCCTCTTAAACGCTGGCTTTACGGAATCGGATATCGCGGCACTAAGGAGTCAGTTCCATGGGACACTTCTAAACAACACTTCATCCCTGGACGCTACCGGCGACGCTACCGAAAACTCGGGTCTCGGCTTCTCCCTTCTCGATGAGGAATCCCGCCGTCGGGCCTTGGCGCTAGAGGAACGGTGGATCGATGAATCCGCCACAAATGAAGCAGATACCGGGGAGAATGCGACAAACAGCGAAAGCGGAGGGCTAGAAGACACGCTTATCGGTGTAATGTGGGGGTTTTTCTGGCCTTTGTGTATCGTATGGATGCTAAGGGAGGAAGGAACACTGGGGAATTCTAAGAGACAGTTGGCAGTTATTGCCGGCCTCCTGATGAACTGCGTGTTTGGCCTGCTCAGGTTGGGTAGTGCTGGTTGAAGATATTTGTATAGATATTATACTAGGGTTTCGGCGTCTTGCAGGTGTCTCACGGCGTTTTTGAGCATCGGTTGGGTATAAACAGGGAGGAAATAATTGATATACTGGGATCTGCCATCTCTGAACTTTTCCCGCGGTCTTGCCAATTATTGTAAATTGTACAATTATAGGCTAGCTTTCCAAACTTTCAGAAGATATCATGGAACGCGAATATTTGAATGGAGGACCGACTCTTAAATGTCTAAAACTTTTGAAGTGTGCAACACGGAATGATGATCCATTTTGAACGGGGTAACTGCCGATTACAGACGAATATACATAATCCCATAAACAAAAATGAATTCCAGAAACCGAATCAAGTCTCCCCACAATCCTTGATGACTACCATCCCATTAAGAATCTTACCGTCCTGTCTCTTCCCTAATGCCAATATTTGATGGGCAAGTTCCAGGGATTCCTCATCGGCTATTTCCCCGAAAACCACATGTTTGTTGTCGAGATATGTCAAGGGGGCCGCGGTGATGAAAAATTGAGACCCGTTGGTATCTCTGCCACTATTGGCCATGGAGAGCAAGCCTGGCTTGGTGTGCTTATGAATAAAATTCTCATCTTTAAACTTGTCCCCGTAGATGGATTTACCGCCAGTACCCTAAGATACGAATATATCAATACCCAGTTTTGAGTAAGAGGCTGCAAAGTTTTGTTCCGAAATTCTGGCCGCAGTGGTTTCGGAAGAACTCACATTGCCTCTGGTAAAATCACCTCCCTGGATCATAAATTTATCGACGACGCGGTGGAAATGGGAATCTTTGTAGCCGAATCCCTTTTCGCCGGTGCAAAGGGCGCGGAAGTTCTCACTCGTTCTTGGGGTATCTTCGTACAAATTGAAATTGATCCGGCCCCAGTCCTCCGGATCTTTTTGAATTTGTGAAAATAGATCTGTCAGTGAATTTGGGGTTTTGGCAAACTCAAGGAGGCAGAATATATTTAAGATCTCACCAGAACCTGAGGCTGGCCGCCACTCGATATGAAAATAAACTGAAGCCATGTCGTGTATGTTAAATAACTCTATGAAACTTATGTACTTTTAGAATTAAATCTCTGGCCACTGAGTTTGAAGGGTGATAGTGATATCGTTGCAGCCGTGAATCTTGAGATGCAGGAAGTCTTCCTTTAATGCGGGGTCTTTCATGTTCCCGATTTTGGTGTCTGTATCCGTCGTTTCCTAAAGTGGTTTAGTTCCAAGCTGGGTATAGCCCAAACAGAATATAACAGCGTTTCGATTCAACACCAATGAAGACTTGGAATCCCCGTGATTGTGGGTATCCGTTGCCCGTGTTTGCTAGTTCTCTTGCTAGAATTCCCCACACTGAATAACATCTCCCTTCTACAAAATAACTCACGGACGTAATAGCTGCATGTCGAACGTGCCAGAAGGGGTTGGTTGCTATTGATTGCGCTGAGCGAAAACCGCGAAAACCCGATATCTTCCACATAGATCAATTTATTATGAGATCAGCTGTGAATCTGCGCATTCAGCGAACGGTTACAGTGTTAAAGCCCCGCTATTCTACGGAAGAGAACCCACTACGCTCAGGGCTGGTTCTTTTGTCAAGATTCGATTAGTTATGATACTGGTTCTAGCAGCATATGAAGAGGTGCCGTCTTTGTGACGCTGCTTACTGAGCTGTTTTAGCTTGGTCTGTAGATGTGTGAAGCCCTCCAACCAGTGCAAAAATAATTCCTGATCATACTTGGTTCAGGTGAGAACCTGAGTTGTAGCAGTGCTACCTATTTATTCCGGTTTATTCTTGTCAAGCTGTTCAACAATCGCAAACCGTATTCCATGTAAAAATAAAAAAGCACTAACCGAGTCAGGAAAACGAGTCGAGATTCAAATTCTATCCGATCCCCAAAGCCTCACGCTGGGGGATACAAAGCACTCACGGTCCCTAAACTGGACGCTACCAATTATTCATTTCTGAAACCACTTCAATTTATCACAGCGTTTATAAATTCAATCAAAATTCTCACTTAGCTCTTTCTTTAGCCCCTCCCCAAGTCGCTCATATGAGGTCACCAGTTTGACCTGCTATTATCTCGTCAAGAGGATATAAGCTTTCCAATTTGCTTTTAATTGAGAATCTTCAGGTTTGTAGCTTCAGAGGTGACTGGGCATGAAATAGAAAGGTTTTGCATCATTTTTCCTCTCGGTATAAATACCACACTTAATTCCTACTAGATTATCACAGCCACTATATAGGAATGTATTCTGAAGGTAGTAGCTTTATGTAGCGTGCTTCAAACAGGATTGGTGACGACTCTCGACTTTGTCTTCGAATAAATGGTATAGCGGCGAAGCTTACGGACAAAATCGGTAATCTTATCCAGTACCCCTGAAATCTGAAGGATAACCTCAGTCGGACCTGAAGGCCGTGGCATTAATGTATTAATACTGGCATCGAAGAATTTTAGAGAAGGATACCATATTGGAAAATTGGTCAGGCAACCCCAGCGTTGTATTATGTATTAAGACTCTATCAGTATCTTTGTGTTGAGGTGCTCTCGCGGTTTGAACTTGGAGTCGGATAACTACCTCACTGCAATTGATCGGTGATATTCATCACCTTGGTATCTTGGTCTTAAGGTAGAAAAGGACCAATTGAGTTTGAATAACCAGACTTCACCGTATTTGTTATTGGCCTGGCGGCTATGGCTGTCTATAAATTGTCACCATAACATTTTGCTATCGCCCGCCGGACGTCTACATGGCAATTTTTTATCACGGAAAATATGCAAATTCCAGTTTTGTGATATAAGCTACAGAGTCAAATGTTCGAATAGGAGGTTAGAGGGCAATTGAGAGTATTTGATTATTAGTCCCGTCCACCAAGCAAAGTTTGATATCGTCATGCGAAGTATAATGGCATAATACGAGATATCGTCGACGCTTACATTTCTATTGCCTAATTTTAACAATCCTTCGTAATCTCATATTGTGATCCACGGGAGGTATACTTATGCATAACATCACGGCAGTAACAACCCGCACTAAATAGTTGATATGGGGCCCGCAGAGACTCAGCTACTACGACACCAGCCCGTCTTGATACTTCTCCTCTTAGCTCAGCTTCTGGAACCCGCTTCAGCCTACTTGACACTCTTCTTGCGAAAAGGCCGACATGGCTGGTTTCATAAAGATGACGGAAGTTTGCGAGGGGAGTCCATCGTTGCTAACGCTGCGGCGGAGCCCCGTGCCAATGGAGCATGCTATATAAGTCCGGGTAGCAGGAGGAAGAACAATCGAATGGAATATGTGGCAATCTATAACCGTCCTGGAGATGATCCCATATCTGCTCTGGCAATATCGCACGAACGGAACTGCGAGTCAGATGCATGGCGTCCAGGAATCATCCCAAAGCCAATACTGGTGATGATGCTAGATCCGACCGATTTAGAAGGCATTCACCTGGTGAACATTTCTGCATTGGGTGAAGGTGTACCGTGGATGGATGCCACATTCAAGTCGATTGATCCCAAATCACAAACCTCGGGATGGGACGGTGTTTTACAGGAAACCGATGGAGACCCTCGACCTGCAGTCTACATATGGCCGACAGATCGAGTGAAAGCCAGGACACGACGACAGCGAGAGTTGGTTCCCGGCCAGGTGCTAAAGGTCGAAGACCCTACCGGCCTCATGGAAACACTAAATCCTGGCAGGCGCGAGTTGTCCATAGTATTCAGGGACCTTATAGAAAGAGCTATTCTGCCAGGATCGGAGAATATCCCACAAGGAGCTATAAATTATGTCAAAAAAGGTATTGCTGCGGGAAATTTTGTTGATAAGTTGAAATCAGAGGGGGTTGACTTACCTCCCTACCTCAGACCTAGATCTAGACACTTGGTAAAACTTCAAAAGATTACTAATCTTCCGGAAGAAGCGCGGGGGAAGAGAGAAAACAGAGGCAAAACTACCAACCGTAAGCGTAAGGAAATGATGGATTTCTTGACCGGAATCCTGGATCAGAACCAAGAACTATTGGCACAGATAATTGAAGAGGGGGATGAGGCTTCCGAATTCGGAGAAGTATCTATTTTTGGTGACGAAAATGAAGATGCTACCCGGCTATTGGTCAATGGGTATAAAAGTCTAACAAGGGAACAGGCGTTCGAGGATTTGAATAATCTATCGATACCTTTGGATAGCGACGAAGTTGACGAAGTTGACCACCTTGACAATGGAGATGGATGGTCGGAAGACATTGATGAGGTTATCAAACAGCCTTTTGCTCCAAATCACTTCACCGATATCTTAGAACCATACTTAACAGACGGAACCCTACCGGAGGCTGGACAGCCATTTCTTGTGGATCCAGAGGAGCAGGCTCGAGATGACGAACAATCATCCCACGTACCGTTTACGGATAACAACCTGTGGCAAGACGAAAAAGCTTTAGAGAATGAAAGCATGGAAAATGAAGAATTTCCTCATTGCGGAGAGAGCGAAGGAATGGAAGGATTTGATGTTGAGCAACCTCCACGGTCTCAAATAAATATTATAAATGAAGAACCTCAAAATCACAATCCGATTGAGGACTTACTTCCGAACACGATACAACGACCAAATACTAACATGTTCGATAATTCTGATCTCGTTCGAAATATCGATGTGGATCTAGGTTCCCCAGCGCGGGAGGGCTCGGTGGCTTGGTGGCTTCAAGATCTGGAAGAAGACTACCCACAGGAGAGTTTCGGTATGACGAGTACCGGACGGGGGCGACCACCATCAGGGGCAGCTATTCGTATGAATGAGGTTGTAATGCAACCGGAGTCCGAAAATACTGGAAGGCGACCGGCAGATAATTCTGGGCCGGATGCAGAAGAAGGAGAGTTTATACCTGTTCACGGTGCTTTCCCCAGGAGGATTTGGGCCCCTCTAGACTCGATTGAGCCATGAGCGTAAGGTAACCGGTTGGGACCTTTAGGGGCATATGTTTGGAGAATTAACTTAGAGTTCCTAGATAAACCCGTCAGTACCTTTCAGATTGATTACTAACTTGTTATTGTGGATATCGATATATCTACAATTATCAGAACTAGTTCCTGATTCCTCTAAGTGATAAAGGTTAACTTTGGTATATAGGCTATAGTTAGAATAATTTATCCGTAAAACTAAAATTCTAATCTAGCCTAAAACAATGCTATCAATCGATCCCCAGTGTCGGATTCACGAGAACAATAGTGGTTTTGGTGTTGGGCTTGGTGGCGGCGTTGTTCGTGTTAAATCAAGCTATATCCAAAGGTTGCCCTAATGCTCCTGATGATTCCATTCCTGCAGCCTCGTCAGTCGAGTTGCATCAGAAACGTTTACAATACCGCCTTTCAGATTAAGTATGCAAGTGCCACAATCCCAATATATTGATAACAGACGTCACTTTTTTTATAACCCAATGGAATCTTGGGATGCACTAGGAGTAGAGTCACTTAATCCTGGTGCTGAAAGTTACGCTGCAATCCGATACAAGGCTACCAAAATTCAAAGGAAAGAGGGGAAAGAACAAACAAACAGTTCTTGATAAGCAAGGCTGTGGTTTCTGTCTATATTTCCCTATAAATGGTAGTAGAAAATTCTAAAAGTTCCGAATTCTTTTTTCGCGTCGTCATGCCCCATAAACCTATTTGCAAATATATCTATATTTTTCAGCGATCGTGAAATTAATAGCCCTCTTTCATCTGCTTGCTAAGTACTGCAGAAGCCTCAGCGGCCTTTTTTGTTCTACGCACTAATATATATACCCCTTGCATACTTCTATGGAGTTGACATTGGATGACTACACCATCGGATGGATCTGCGCTGTACCTATCGAGAAGGCAGCTGCGATTGCTATTCTCGACGAAGAACACAAAGTCCTTCCGACGAATGCCGCAGACACTAACGTCTATTCCTTCGGCCGCGTGGGTGAACATAATGTGGTGATCGGATGTCTCCCCGGTGGGATCTATGGGACAGTCTCCGCCGCGAATGTTGCAACGCAAATGCGTGCCAGCTTCCCCGCTTTGAGGTTTGGGTTGATGGTAGGTATAGGCGGAGGTGCTCCTGGTTTGGCTGATGTTCGACTTGGTGATATCGTGGTCAGTCAGCCCGGAAATGGCACGAGTGGTATCATTCCCTACGATTTTGGAAAGACGGTGGTAGAGGCAAAACTTGTTCGCACCGGGTTTCTAAATGCACCACCGCCTATCTTACTGGGTGCCTCTTCGGCTCTTCAGGCAATCAACCCAGATACTCTTGGACATAAGATACTTGCGATAATACAAGAAAGCGAACAGAAGGATGATCGATTCATATATCCTGAAAGCGATGATCGTCTTTTCGAAAGCAACTACAGGCACGCATCAGGTAATACCTGTGCTAGATGCGATCGCACTCAAGTTGTAGACCGCCAAAAAAGACAGGAGGACTATCCACGAATGCACTACGGAATTATAGCATCAGGAGATCAGGTTATGAAGGATAGTATCACACGAGATAAAATCAGTAGTGAGACTGGTGCCATTTGTTTCGAAATGGAAGCTGCTGGTTTGATGAATAGTTTCCCTTGCTTGGTAGTTCGAGGAATATGTGATTATTCTGACAGTCACAAGAACAAGAGTTGGCAGCCATACGCAGCAATAGCAGCTGCTGCATATGCTAAGATGCTACTCTCTCAAGTACCAATAGGTGCGTCTTATCTGCGCAAACTCGAGGAATAATGGGACTAACATCAGGCTTCTTAGTAATCTCAAACAAGGAATCAACAGAAAACACTGAAGAAGGTACTTTCGTCATCCCAGTCAGATAGGTTCTTTTCTGCAGTTACTAGAGCTATATTTCAGTTCCTTCTGGCCTCATTGATAACTAATGTAAATGAGAACAGTTGAATCAGATATCCTGGAGATTCTAGGCTCAATATCGCCGGACTCTGAACTTGAAAAGTCGAAAATTGAGCACCAAAAAGATCGTCTCATCGAAGGATCCTTCCAGTGGCTAAAGGAACACCAACTTTTTCAAACTTGGTTCGGTACCCCCAATAACCAAGTGTTGCAAATAACAGGAGGACCCGGAAAAGGCAAGACGATGATTATGATCGGCCTTATCAACGAGCTCACTGGGCCTATCTCGATATCATCAGCAAGTAACTTACCTTTGCAATTTCCTGGATCGGCTCGAGTATCATATCATTTCTGCCAAGCTACTCGTGATGACCTTAGCAGCGCAGTCTCGGTGCTCGGGGGACTCTTGTTGTGTCTTCTAAAAAAGGATCGGAGATTGATCAAGTCCTTACGCAAGCATTACGAGACTTTTGGGAAGAAAGGATTTAAGAACAAAGTAGATTTCCATTTTCTGAAAGATATTATCTCCGAAATCTTTGCCGATCCTGCCTGCCCAAACTTATATTTCCTAATTGACGCCTTGGACGAGTGTACTCAGGGTCTACCAGACCTTCTAACCTTCATTTGCAGAAGCGCCAAAGATTACTCAAAGATAAAGTGGCTAGTATCAAGCCGCCATCACGATAATATTCTGTTAGAGTTCAGCGGAAACAATCTTCGGTTCGAAATAAGTCTTGAAGGGAACCGGGAATCTATCGACGCTGTAATTGAAACCTACATTGGAATCAAGGTTGACGAACTAGATAGTCGTCATCATTATAGCCCAACGGACAGGATCGAAATCGCTAAAGCTCTGAAAGATAAGTGCGGAGGCACATTTCTTTGGATTCACTTGGTGTACCAGGAATTAAAATCGGAAGATGTCCTCGCCTCTGACGCGCTATCTATTCTCAATGAGTTTCCACCAGAGCTCGGGAAAACATACACCCGAATGTTTCAACATATTCAGAACAGAAGAAACTCAATCCGATGTATGGACATCCTAGCAACCTTGATTGTGACACATCGGCCGTTACATCTCAGGGAGATGTCAGTGGTTGTAGGGCTACACATCGACTATCTACCAGACTTGGATCGACTTGTGAAGCAATGCGGTTCTTTTCTTATGGTTCAAAATGATATCATCTACTTTATCCACCAATCAGCCAAGGACTTTCTTGCTAGTTCGGTTGAATTTTCGGCGCAGGTGAACCGTCATCAAAAAATCATCGATGCTTGCCACGAGAGCTTTGCTCAAGTTCTAAAAGAGGATATCTGCAGCCTCGGACAGCCAGGTTTCTTATTGGAGGATTTGACTTTTGAACAACGCCATTCTATTCTCCACCTTGAATATGCTTGCTGCTATTGGGTTCAGCATCTCAGAAGCTTTGCTAATACCGGAGAAGCTAATTTCTACTTCAAGGATGGAGGAACAGTGGAAAGGTTCTTTAACAGCAAATTTCTACATTGGATAGAAGCGCTTACTTTGCTGGGTAAGATTTCGCAGGGTATCCTACAAATCCAAGCTCTCCTGATCATGGTAAAAGTGAGTTCTTCTCATACCTCTGAGATTTGCATGGAACCTTATTTAGGTATAGGCCAATGAGTACCCTGGGTTATACAGAATGATTGTCGATGCCGAAAGATTTATTCGCTATAATCGTTTGACTGTCGAACTTGCTCCCCTACAATTATACTCCTCTGCACTCATTTTCAGTCCCGTTGGAAGCCTGATTAGACAAAAGTATTCAAATAATGTTCCAAAATGGATTAAAACGAAACCAATAGTTGATCAAGCGTGGAATTCCGATCGGCAATTTTTTGATACCCCCAAAGCGCAGATTATCAAGCTGGTAGAGTTCTCGCCGGATGGTAGTCAAGTCACAGCCTTCTGTTCAGATTTTACTCTACGGTCCTGGGATACGGCAACGGGAGAATGTGTACGAGCTAACACGTTTGGCGGTGCTGACCCGGCTTTACGTTTCGCCTGTGCTTTCTCACCGGACCGCAGATTAGCCATATCCGCCACTTCCGATAATATCATTGGAACCATACAGCTCTGGGATATAATAACAGGCCAGTGCGCTTGGACTCTCAAAACTTTTTCATATAACACTAACTCGGTGGCAATCTCGCCCACCAGTAAATTAGCTGCCTCTACTTCCGAAAACGGAACTGTGAATCTATGGGATATAGCGACAGGAGAGTCTCTCCGAGTTCTTGGAAATCCTATAGACAGATATGAGATAATGTACAATTTCAACAGTGGAAGTCAGGTTGCCTTTTCTCCGGACGGCAGGTCACTCGCATTCACCCATGTACATTTAGTCGGCATTATCCAGCTGTGGGAGACTGAAACCGGACGACACATTCAAAATTTCAAAATTCCTGTTGAGGCGGAGGTTTCTAACAGCATTCATGCCATCGAAAACATTGTTATGTTCTCGCCAAACGGAAAAACAATCGCGTCTATCTACCCTGGCAGTAAACTGCGCTTGTTGGAAGTTGCAACGGGGCGATGCTATTCACTTCGCTCCTATATATACTCCGACAAAGTAGTAGCGTTCTCATCTGATAGCAAGTCAATTGCAGCTGCAGATAAATACTTGACTATACATCTATGGGATACGGCATCAGGGAGCCTCCTTCGGGGTTTTGAAGGCCATTCAGAACCAGTTCGCGCGATAGCATTTTCGCCCGGCGGTAAATTGATAGCCTCCGCCTCAGATGACACAACTGTGCGGTTATGGAATGTAGCAACAGGACAATGTGTCGGAGCGATCAAAACTCAATTAGACCTTGCCTGGTCAGGTAGATTAGCATTTTCACCAGATGGGAAATTGGTAGCATCCGCTGCATCTTACGGCATATGGCTGTGGAATACGGACAAAGCAATGGCACAAGAAACGCCAATCATGGAAACAAAAATCGAATGTATCAAAGCAGTGGCACTCTCGCCCGACGGCAACTCGATGGCCATTGCGTTCTCCAGCAGGCCCATTTCGCAAGAATTGGACTATGCTGTTAATTTGTTTCGTCGAAGACCAGAAGCTAGACACAAAGCTGTTGATGTCATCCAGATATGGGATACGGCAACACAACAATGCACTGGAGTTCTGGAAGATTGTCCAGAAATTGGATTGGAGCCAAAATTACTATTCACACCCCAAATTAGACCTGGATTTCCAGGCTATTCGCGCAGACGTGCACCTACGCTGTTATTCTCCCCCGATGGGAGATCGATCGCGTGCGTCTCCACAGCATTACGTGCTGACCTGTGGGATGTGGCAACAGGGAAATCGCGACGCAAGCTATCTTTAGACAAATTTCAGTGCTTTGTCTCCGGAATATTTTTCTTACCTGATGGCAGGCTAATATCGTCTCTTTCTACAAGGGAGAATGTTCAGCTGTGGGATACAACAACACACCAACACTTTCAAGTTGTCGAAGGCGTTTCCAGCACTTCTCCATGGGTGCAAGCTTCACCTAATGGCAAATTTATTGCTTCTTACAAAGATACATACCCTTATAAACTACAAGTGTGGGACGCAGTAACAGGAAAATGCATCCAAGTTCTTGATGTCGGGCAGATTATGGCGGTATCGTTCTCGCCTGATGGTAGAGTAGTTGCATCCGCTTCTGAGCGTAGACCGCTCCCCAGAGTCACCACCGTACAGATTTGCGATACTTTAACAGGGAAATGCTATAGCGAATACAAATTTGACCAATACATTCCGGTGCAGGCCTGTTTCCTTACGAGCAAAATCTACAGGCGAGATCATCCATCCACATTCCTTAAACTAAGAGGATCTTCAGCCGCAAACCACGACCTAGTGTATACATACAATCTCATACTCTTGGCCGGCAACTGGGTCCTTGTCAACAAACAAAGGCTTCTTTATCTTCCTCTAGATTATCAATGTAAGCATGTTGATTTTAAAGATGGTAAATTGATGATTGGAACGCACACAGGTCGGATCTATACTTTTACCCTGGACCTGAATTTTTTACCCCGGGACAAAAGCTAGCTTATTGTATCTTGTTGAAAAGTGTATATGGATGCCTAATACTTATATTTTGTATTTTTGTGGTGATGATACTAAAAAGCATGACTGTATTTGTGACGATAGGTAGTAGGCTTGCACCATTTATAGCTAGTGTGGTTACCAATATTGTCATTAAATGTGTAAATACAGAAGGAAAGTATAGTACGAGTAGAAACAAGGAGATTGACGTTTGCACTCTCGTTGTAAGTTTTATTCCACATCAATATATTTACCGGTTACCAATCTTGAGAAACTTTATATTCCAGACCCAAAAAGGTCGCACCCAGATAGCGACTAGCGCTTGTAACAGGTGAGAGTGGTCAGCCATTTCTCCCCCCCGGGAAACCTACATGTATACACTAGAATTGCTTTTTCCGTGATAGGAAAAGGCTTGATATTTAGGATATTCACACCTGCAGAGTTCATTGTTTTGCTACGTGCGGCCGTGAAATACCAGGAAAACAGTTGCCAAGGGGCAAAATTCAGTTCACTGGCCTGGGAGTACTGTTGAGATAAGTATCGATACTTAGAGGTGGTGCTGTCGACATGTCGTTGTTGTAAGACCACCTAGAACCGTAGTGGTAACACAGGGAACCAAGACTCCGTAAAGGTGCACGGCACGTACAGAGCATCCGAATCGCTACAATCGGTAAATATTTCTGCTGGCTGAATAACACCGAAGTACCCGCGAGCGTTCGAACAGGGAAGGTATTTCATTTACTGGAGTTTTCCTATAATAAAGGAGCAGTTACCAAATTGAAGGTCAATTGGTCGACAGCCAATCGCACCTACTAACTGTTGAGTTCGTAAAGTAGCAAATTTAAGTAGGCATACCTTCTCACAACAATATAAATCGTTCCTTCCTCTTACTCTGGGAGTGCATACTTAAGTACTTCGGTATTCATTCAACCAATATGAAGCTTTCTTCTTCAATCGTTGCCATTGTTGTCTTTTTCTTCAGTGCTGTTGCGCTTTTGCCGCGCTGATATCAAATCCACATTAAAACATTTAAATTGAGACGCTGACTAACCTCCTTTGGCTTGGCTTGGCTACATTTTCAATATAAATTATCCTTTCCATTGCTTGAAATTTACGCGGGTTTATTTCGTGATAACTGAGCCAAGAGGGTCGAATTTGGACCAAGGCATAATCAATATACCTCTCTAATGTAAGTATACATGTAAATTAGACAGTGCTCAAGCTAATAGAAATACAGGCCTTGCTTTTGCCTTGGCGTGTTTACCCGAAGATGGAACAAGGGCCTAGAGCCTCATTGCTTAATAATTATCCGGCCCGTTATTGGCGGCAAAATCCAAGATGACGTCCAATTCTTAGAATATCGCAAATACAAAAGCACCAAACATCAAACATCAAACATCAAACATCACCGGAATCCAAATTTCGGTCTCAACACACCCCGCTACACCCCGCTACACCCCGCTATGGCTTCCTCCACCAGATCCGTCGCCGCCTCCCTCCTGCGCTCGCAGATATCCCGAACAGTCACAGCCTCCGTCGTAAGGCACACGTCCAAACGGACGTTCTCCAACATTCTCCCATCGATATCGCGGCCGACAAGATCGGCCCCTCTATTACAATATGCCCGACCCCAGCGGTTGCTCCCGATCTCATCCGCCACCGGCTTTTCCCAGCGACGAACGCTGTTCATACAAACCGAACCGACTCCCAACCCCGATGTACCCCCCTCCCCGCATCCAAATCTACTTCCCTTCTCTCACGAGGAATGTGCTAACATCCTAATTCTCAGGCTTTGAAATTCATCCCGGGCCTCCCTGTCCTCCCCCCAAAGGCCTCCTCCATAGAGTACACCGACGGCCGACAAACCGGAAACTCACCTTTAGCCCGCTCCCTCTTCCAACTCGACGGCGTGCAATCCGTCTTTTACGGCCCGGATTTTATAACCGTGACGAAAACCCCGGATTCCAACTGGCAGTGGTTGAAGCCCGAAGTCTTCGCCCTGATCACCGAGTACCTCAACAACGGCGCGTCGGTGGTTATAGGCGAGGTGGCAGAGAGCGAAGATACGGCGCCGCAGGAAGGGGATAGCGAGGTTGTGAGTATGATCAAGGAGTTGTTGGATACGAGGATACGGCCGGCGATTCAGGAAGGTATGTATTTCCGACCCTTTAACGTCACAATTCGACGATTTTAGTAAAAAACAAAAAAAATATTTGCTAATATTTCTAAAAGACGGCGGCGACATTGAATACCGCGGCTTCACCGACGCCGGCCAAGTCCTCCTCAAACTCCGCGGCGCCTGCCGAACCTGCGATTCCTCGACCGTAACGCTTAAGAACGGCATAGAATCCATGTTGATGCACTACATTGAAGAAGTAAAAGGCGTGACGCAGATTTTGGACCAGGAGGAGGAGGTTGCGCAAAAGGAGTTTGAGAGGTTCGAAGCCAATCTGGCAAAATTGAAGGGGAGCGATGCGGTACCGAAGACTAGTGGGCCGCACGGGATTGATGCCGCACCTTGAAGAATTGGCGAGAATGGAGGAATTGTACATTTAAGAAAACGAGAACAGCCCTGCTTTGTATATCGGCGTAAATTGGGCGAAACATTCATCCGTTTAATCATTCCGAGTGGGTATCTGATATCGGGCAGATTGTATATAGCATATACCATGAAAACTTGGCTTTGGATATCAGGTCAAGACCGCTTAATATCATGTGGTGATTATCATATTATATTACTGTATATCGAACATGTGAATTCAGAGGAATCTAAACTGGCTATGAATATGTATAACAGTGTAACTGAACCAAGTGTATATCTATGCCGAACAATAAAGAAAAGCATAGCTGAAAGAAACCAATACCAATCTGAATGCCCATAACCGTATCGATTCCCAAAAAAACTAAAATGACCCGACCGAAAAGGCAATCCCAAAGCCAGCAAAATGAAACAAAACGAAAATGAAAAGAAAACAATGCTCCCAAGATGTATTTGTAAACCGTCCAAACAAACCAAAATCAAACCAAAACCGAAAAAAAGACAAATGCAATAGCTTCAAAAAACAAGCAATGTGATCAAAAAGAAGTAAAACTCCCCCAAAACATCCATATCCTAAAGAACCCATGTACCAACCCGCCAATCACTTCAACCCAAATCCCTCACTCTCTCTCACCGCCCTCCACAACACCCTCTCCAACGTCTCCTTACTCTCCCACCCCCAAAGCGTGATGCTATTGAAACAAGTCCTAGCGATCGGGTATCTCACCGCCTTCTTACTCCCGTGCACACTAGGCGGCCCCCCGTAGACAACTTTCAATACCATGTTTGCGATCCCCATCGCCGGGATCCTATCGCTACCAGTTATAAAACTCAACAGCATCCTCTGCATCTCCGGCGTAGCCGACTCGAATGTCTCCCAGAACCATTTTACAATGTTGAGGTCGCGTGGGGAGGAAGACGACCAATTTTCGTAGGCAGCTACGGCGCGGAGAGCGGAGATATCGAGCGGTTCGTCGGAGCCGCGCACCAAGAGTTCGATTTCGTCCGGTTGGAAAAGGCTAAGAGCGTTCCCGCCGCAGACAGTCCAGAAGCCGCGTTTGAAGGGATCGAACTGGCGAGCTACGGAGGTGTCGAGAAGGTACTGGGCGTAGAGTTCGACAAACTCCTTTCTGTTCTCGTTGGTGACTGGTCGATTCTCGCCGCCAGGAATAAGAGGAACTGGGGTAATCTGTCCGTATCGTTCGACCTCTACAACAAAATCTCTGCAAAACGTGCTTTCCACATCTCCTTCGAATTCCAGTAGTTGTCGTAGTCCATGTGCTAGTGCTGGGCGGAAAAAAGCTAGGTCTTCGAGAGTGGATGTGAATGGCAACCGAGCTGTCGGTGACGGTGTCGAAAACTTGTTTGGCGTGCTGACCGAAGCGTTTGGATTGAGAAGCTTCTTAAATACAACAGGTGGCAGAGCGACATCCAGGATTGTCGAGTTGTAAATCGCCATTCCGAGAAGCACGCCGACAAGAAAGTACTGCTCCGTTGCCTCAAAGGTGTGCGGGTTGAAATAGCAGTATCTCGAATCCTCGTCATAGACAAACATTCCTACGAACGACATTAGTAAACTGCACTGTAAATGACAATTAGAAGTTAAACAACGTACCATGGCGTGGATCAAAGATATCCCGAATCAGCAGCAAAAACCACTCCTTCCTCAAACCACCGATATCAATACCATCTTCCCCTTCAAACTCAATCTTTAATCCCTTCTTGATATCACCGCCAGCGCCACCCACACTCTCACTAATCCTCTTCAAACTATCCTCAACGAGGCAATCCCGACGAACCCGTAACAAAAGGTATTGGCTAAACGTCCTACGCAATCCAATGCTATTGAAAAACGCTTCGCGAGCTTTCACCTCCATTTGTCGTTTGGCATCGTATTCGAGAATTTGGATTTTGGAACCCATGGAGAAGAGGAACGGGTACTGGCAGAAACTGAATCTGCTAGATTTGGATTCCCATTGATCAAAGTCAGCGATCAGGTCGGCGTAATCGAGCATACTGATGTAAAAGTCGCTGGTAGGAATTATGTGACCGCGGGCCAGGGCTTGCTGCCTAGCGAGATGGCCCTCTCCGATAGCATCAAAAGCTAGAACCTCCGCATTTGCATTGAACCAGTTTTCGAGAGGCGCCTCCAGATCCCGCTTCCTCAGCACTGGTGAAGAGTTTGCCGCTGCGAGCAAAGAAAGTACTTTGGAAGCAGCTTTGATCTGCCAGTCGTCACCATAGACTACGCCTCTAACCTTGTCAGTAGACCCTGTCATGTGCTTCCCAAATTGTTTGCTTAGTCGGTAGGTAATGAAACTGCCTGCAAAATCGACGAGTTTTCTAAAGTCCGGCTCGTGCAATCGGGAAAACCAAGAAACAAGAAAGTGATGTGATTCGTTAGGAAGGTTAGAGAGCAGTCCTAGTATCCGTTTTATAATACTAGAGTGTTGCCCCGGACCACCGTTCGCAGATGCGTTCTTCACCTGTGGCTTGTTACGTGTACGAATTTCGGTTTTTAGACGTACTGCCTTTGGCCTTGATGAATGTAGCTCCCCAGCACTTGATGGATGCAAAAGTGGGCAGACCATTATGACTAAAAGCGTTCTCGAGTCCTCAGGTGTTTGTAAAGGCTTACAAGGGCGCTTGAGCAAATGCTCGACAGCCTTCAGAAGCACCCTCTCTAGGTGATCCCTAGCTTCGTCAATGTCGGACTCCAGATCCTCCGCCTCTTCACGGCTAAATGTCGGCCTCTTTGTATTGGGAACTTCCTCCAGAGTAATACTGTCAGAGCTAGGTTGGCTCAAGTTGAACAAATGCGCCGCGAGATGGTCTCCAGCGGTTAGAATCGCCCCATAGAACTCTGTAACTTGCTTCCAATCAATCCAAGGACTTTGCAACCTAAGCCTCTCCCTCTGCTTTCGCATCGCCCTGTCCAAGCTTGATACAGTTCTATCTGGAGATCCAGAAAACTTTGCAATATCTGCCAGTTCGTCTGGCCCCATTCTCAAAAACGAGTTATTAATCGCGTCCCAGCTAGCAAAAGAACGGATCACGTATTCTTCCAATGGCCTGAACATCCTTTCCGTCAAAGCCCGTTGTTCTAATCGTCTCGGGGAGTAGACCACTTCAGGTTTATTTGGAGGGACAGCACTGTTGGGTGACGCTAGCGGGCTAGAATTGCTCCTATTCCCAGCTAACTCCGGGGTCCTAGGCAGGCTAACCGACAGTTGTTTGGAGTGATTTGGTCCGTTTGTAAACTCGCTCGGGCGACGGTTGTGCTCCATCTTTGAATCCTCAAAAGCAGGATACGGTGCGGGGGTTGTCAAAGTGGGTCCGGTTGGTTTGGGTGACCTTCTAGGGCCATTGGACGCTGCTGAAGAGGTCGGGGTGCTACGAGGTGTTTTTCTCTCCAGCATTGCCTGTCTGGATCTCAAGAACGATTCAATACAACTTTTGATTATCGCATGGATTCGTTCCACGGTTACTGGGGGTGGAGGAGGAGCTGGCGTCGCTATGAATTCGTTAATACCAAGTCTTTGTTTGTTATGAACAGCAGAGTTGCACCCTTACCGTTCTGCTTGCCCTTCCCTTTCTCGTCCAGCTTGACGGTCTTCTGGAAGGGTACCAAATCATTGATGCCCAAACACACCGTGCACCTAAACACAGCCAAATGCGCCGGCCATCTCACTGTCGAAGCACAAGTCATGCAAGGCCCGACTTTCTACAATCACAAATCAGGATTAGCTGCCAGCTCAAATATCCTACGGACCAAAAAGTTCAAAACCAAAACTTACCATCTCAGGCATCGCACTAATCTTCTCCCTCTTGATGCCGCCAAACGGCGTGACCTCCACCTTCTCCCCTCCTAGTGGTACATTCTTTCCAGACGAGCTACCGGCAGAACCACCTATCAAGGCACCGCCAGTCGGCACATGGCTTTTTGATCTTTGATGGCCGTATAAGGTAGGTACGTTTGTTTCGTCCAGTTGTGGGAATATGGAATGTAACCTCGGCGGGGTCACGCTGCGTCCTGGAGGCTGGGTAGCGGGTGCCGACGACGCTTGGGTGAAGAGTTTGGTAGGCCAGCTAGGCATCGTAGCTGTTGACAGGTCTTTGTACAGCACAGGGCAGTTCGAGTGGTAGAGAGGGTTTTAATAATAATTGATTCAAGATTTTATCAAAGGGTGTGTGTTATCGGATGAGAGTGTCGCATGCCAACGAATTGATTCGACCTGAAAGGCAGAAAGAAAACTCCAGAAAATGCAAAGCAAAATTGCAGTCCAATGTCGTGGGATATGTTGCCAGGCGGTCTGGTTGTATATATATCCAAGAAGGCAACCAGCGAAATTCTGCAACCGGAAAGAGAACGGAGTGTTCAGTCTGGAGACGAGACAGGGACCGAAAAAGAGTTATATGGCCTCTCTCTATTGTCACACTCTCTCCTGTCGTTCCTTTCGGCTGCCACCCGGAAGAATGCTGAATTTAGTCGGAATGTTTTATTCGCTTCCTCGAAATTAAATTTTCGTTCGCCTGTCGGGTTTTGGATATTCGAATGCGGAGGGTCGAAATGCTCGGGCTGTGGGGTTTTAAAATAAAAGAATATGTTTCGGTTCACCTAGACCACGCCCCAAACAGCTGCTGGATATACACTACGCTCGGGCATTTGCGCGACACCGGTTCCCTGAAGAAAAAGATATTTATATACGCTGGTATATTTAAGATTGAGCAGGAGGGTCGTATCAGGTCGCAATGGTCGGGGGTTCGACGAAGCTTTTTCGAGGTGAGAAGGTGAGGAAGGAGGAGGAGGATGAGGATGAGGGAGAGGGGGATATCATCCCGTAAAATGGAGGTTGGGAGGTTGTTTGAGGACTGACATGATCACCACCGCTGGGCTGTTGCTATTCTTGCGCTCCCGTGCGAATGGTCACTGCACAATGACGCCCAGACCGCTGGTGCGACCCTGCTCCCGAGCTGCTTCCAGCGTGACCCTGACGGCGAGATCCCGTATACGGTACTTTGTTTCTCGTCAGAAGATACCCGGCGGGCAGGTATAGGTACACAGGTATCCACTTTGTGCTCTTTCGGAGCCAGGGACTTGGCGCAATCTGCCCAGCTGGACAACACCGCCGGTCTGCAGTATGGGACCGCCATCACAAGGCGACATCTTAGGTAAACACCAGGAACAGGCATCACTCGCCCGTCGGACGTTGCATTCGTAGGGCTTTGTTAACTTGCCAACGTACTGCACTCGGTCCAAACGGCAGATTGCAAGTTGCAAGTTATGCAGGTTATCGTGGCCCGATAGCTGATCAGTAAACAAAGCCGGACCTGGCATTCGAGTTCTCCACGTTACGTTCGCTAGCACGAAGCGGTTTCATGATGCTTGGCTTTTTGCCGCTCTATTCTTCATTCGTCCCTTGCAGTTGACAGACCTTTTCTGTGGTAAAGAGGCACAGGTACAGCGGTGTTATCATGGTAGAATCTGGAGGAAGAACACGGTCTCCTCAGAATATTATATAAGGCTTCAAGGAAAAAGCCGGCAGCCCACAAGATATGACTGACTGACACAACACCCCCACGGAATCATAAAAGGCGATGTATACACACAAGAGAGAAGATTCGTACGACGGCAGGTTGGAAGAAAAAAGGATTAATAGCTTGAAGCAAAGAATACACATAAATGGTCCCCGACAACACCAACACCAGATCAAGCAATCTAATGTCTGTATCTCCAGAGAGATAGGGTGTTCTGTCGCTTCCAGGTCTTTCTCCTGCCAGCCTTGGTGTTGTTGTATCTGTGGCTCTTGTTGATACCTCTGCTCTTCTTGCCGGTACCGGTGAGACCACGGCTCTCGCGGTGCTTGTGGACTGGCTTGGCGATCCAGCTGATACGAGGATCGCGACGGATGGCCTTGTGCTGTGGGTCGACGAGGATGACCTCGAAGTATTTATAGGTACTAAACATTTTTATATCAGCTTTACATTCCATCGTTTTCAAAAATCCTTCAAAAGATAGAACATACGAGTCCTGGTTAACCCAGTACGAGTTGAGGACACGCAAGTTGGCGCATCGTCGGCCGACACGCTCCTCGGCGGTGGATCGCAGAGATCGCTGGTACTTCAATTGGTTCACACCCTGGTTGGTGGGCTTGCCGTAGGTGGCACCCTTTGGTACCGGCCTCTTGCGACCTCCACGGCGGACACGGATACGGTAGATGACATATCCCTGCTTGGCCTTGTATCCGAGACGGCGAGCCTTGTCAGGACGGGATGGACGAGAGGCACGATGGATAACCGCTGTTGAGGAAGAAAAAATCCGGTCCGGTTAGTCAAAATGTTGCTTTGTGGGAGTTGACGATGACAGAGCTACGGTCATCTGGGACAACATCTCAATTCGTGAAGAATCGAGGAATCTCGAACCAGGATGTCCGTAGATGTCCCGTTTCATATGCTTTTATCATAGGAAAGCAGTACCTAAGTTTCTATAGTGCCAGCATCGAACACGGAGAAGGAATTGCAGCACATCAGACTGCTTCTTCTTCTGAAGTTCTTCGATGTATTTAAGAGCACCCATCTATAAAATTCAGAGATATCCAAGAATCAGCATTCGTCGTCTCTCAAAAACTGCCATAAAGTCCTCCTTCAATTGATCGGTAGCGAACGAACCTTGGTCGTATACTAGGGATGTCGAGGTATGAGGGAGGTGTCGGATGATGTCGTGTCGTGATGGTCGTCGATGGGATTGTCGCAGATGGTCTCTCAAACTAGCAAAAGCTTCAACCGCAAAAAAGACTTTCGTGAGAGACAAATTCCGTTTGGTGGTGAGGGCTACAAACCCTCAGCCCGATGCGCTAACCGTCTTGGGCAGGCTTTTCTTAAACGGAAGTTCTCTCCGGTCAAACAGTCTGTCGACAACACAACGCATATCTGCAACACATTATCCTGTGCGCACCAACAGTCGCCCCGAACTGAATGATAGCCCTTCGAAGCTGTTGATATGAGAAGAATTAGAATGAGAAGATCGTTCATTGTACAATACAAAGCTGAGATTTCGAAATCTACACTTTAAGTGGCGTTAACAGAAAAATGTAGCGCCTATCTATCCTCCTATATACTCCAGAATCACAAAAGTAGGCCGCCTAAACAATATGGGCAAATCTCAGTCCTCGCCATGATTTGGACGGAAATAATACTCTCCCCGTGGATATCTACATATATACAATACACTCCAAGAAAAGCGCCGATGCTTCATACCATTCCTCTTCCACATTATCCCCTCATCAAACTCTTCACGGCGCCATCCACAAGCCATCTGGCATACATCTCATGCAGCCATATATACCACCCTGGCATGTCCTTCCCATCTTCCTCTCCATTCGCACTCAACCTACTCGCCCTTTCAACATCGATCGAGCATCCAAATCTTACCGTCACATATTCCTCTTCTTTCTTGTCTTTTTCTAACACTTCTTGGACTTGCCCAAATATCTGCTCTTTCGATTGCTGAGGTCGATGCGATAAAACCTCAAAGCAGTGTCTCCCTCCGCTCAGATGCCTCCAGGGAAACCCATAATTAGCCGCGACTTCCCAGGAATGTATCAAGATATTCGAGATTTTGTAAGCGACAATGACCCTCCCGATCACCGTTCCTTCGGTATCCGGTGTCGCCTGTTCTTCTTTCCGGTCAAGGATTCCGTCATCGCTTGAAGTAATCGTACCCTCTTCCTGTTTTTCAAGTAAAATGATTTTAAAGACCCCATGGGCTATTCCTTGTCCCATGTAAATACCATCTTTCCCACTATCACCACTCCTGAATCCCTCGCCCTTGGCCAGCCCGATAAGCGCAGCCTCTAACGATAATGTTGGAGTGGAAAAGAAGGCCGAAGTCCAGATTTCGACCGGTGATCTGGTATCCTTAGACTCGGGTGAAGGTTGAAGATATTTACGTGGAAGACGTGCAGAAAACCAGTGGACGGCAGTTTGTTTGAAGCGGGTGTTATCCGGGGACTTGTTTACTGGATGAGAAGCGTGAATATCTGTTGTAGGGTATTGATAGAGGAGACGAGCGATGGTAGCTGCGGCGTAGAGAATAGGAGGTGTGATTATTATGAAAAATACGGCCCTCTTGGATGAAAAGATTGGGCGGATTTGGTGAAGGATAGTTTCTTTCATTTTGGAGTTTTTTGCCAGACGAGAGGGTTCTGCAAAAGAAAAAATTGAAGTTGTGTGTTGTAAATGTGTTGTAGATGTTGGAATTTTCCTGCAGCGGAAGAGAAATATCGAAATGCTCGAGACTTCTGTCGATCATGCGGTATGCACACCTAGTACTTCTGGAACGTGTGTTCTCAAGTATTTATTCTACGGGTATAAATTTTCACTTAGCTGTTATACCAACCCTAAAGAGTCATTGGTGCTTTGTAGCCAGTCAGCCAGTTGCATAAACACGGTCGCGATCGGGTCATGTCGGGTGCATTTACCGATCCGGTGGGAAAATAAATATTTACTTCCTCCGAGGCACTCTGGCGCTCAAGTGTCGTTCTTGAGAGTATATCCATCCCCATTCCGCTTCGTAGAAGCATTGCAATTTCTATGATCAAATTGAGTAGTCAAGATTTAAATCCTGATCTCGAAGTCGACCTCACCCAGGTACCACACTGCGCAATATATAACGTTAAGGGTAGGCCCCCCTCGCAAAAAATCTCCAGATTAATGAAACGTAGCATTTTTTGCAAGGAATACCTTATATTGTATGAAAGATGCCATCATGTTCTGCTGGCTTGATCGCATGGTTTCACAACGGGTCGTGATCTTGGTGTTGGCATTGAATCCAATCTGTTAAGGATGGAAGAATTATTACATTTTATGTCCGGTTACCCGTATCACATTTGCTCCATGAATTTAGATTGACGCTATCGGCCTCAAGGTGACTGATCAAATCCGTGAAACCAGGACTAATCAGAATCTAAGATACATGTATATATGTACACATGCTAATGAACCCTTAATGGTGCTTCTGTTAATCTAGTGATACGTTTAGAAGTAGTAGCGATTTCAAAATGAAAGTTTATTGGATGAAACATTAGTAGTTCACGTTTCAATAAGCTTTAATTTGGTATCCACCTTGCCTCACTCATCACTCAATATTTGTGGAACATAACCCCTCGACATATCGAGAATAGGACCATTCCGAGACGGGTGTTTTCTCTCTCTAGGCCAACATAAAACTAATGATTGACGCCGAGAGCCGCCAATACGGAAAGTAATTGAATCCCTCTATTAGCTAATTAGCAAGTGAGATCAATATGCTTAATCAGAAACCTACAGTATTCAGACACCGCGATCCACGGCGCCTCTCGTCTGGCTCACGAGGCAAATACCGAGACGCTAGAGAGCTATTAGGTAGCGGCATGCCCAACCCTTTTCATGACTTCAGTCCGTCGTTAATGACGCAGCCGGGTCGCGAAAGAACTCAATCCAAAATAAAAGAAGAGATATATATATATATATATATATCTAGATATCTAGCTAGATTGAGAGGCTTTGAAATGTTGTTCCAACCGTGAAACTTCCAGAATCCCAATACCATTTCGAATTGAAGACCAAATTCACAATAGGCAAAGACCAGATACGTCAAGCGTATACAAGCTTCTGGAAATTGGTCTCGTCCCGTCCATACGACCCATACACTCCTGTATATACGCGGTAGCCCGGTGGCCCGGTGGGGTTAAGGTTATTCCGGCGGCAAGAGCGGTCGAGGACCCGTCGATATACGCCTCGAGCACGGGGGCAATTTTCAAAGAAATTTCATGAATCGATCGAGAATCTCAGTGTTTCCAAGGGGACCCAAGCTTTAAAAATTTAAAATAACCATTCAAGATAAGAAAGATGGCAATTCATGTTTATGTATTAACAGAGTCTATAAAATTAAGAAACATCCGCCAAATCTTAATCGCCCACAAGCCCGACTTCTTCCTCAATTCGACGGATGGCGGCACTTAATTACGGCGGCGGGGCTAGTTCCCGTTCAAGCATTTACTTGGGAAATCAGACATCGAGGCAGCTTGTATTTTTTTTTTCTTTTGCGTCCACATATATTTCATCTTGATTGGAATAATACTTCATAAATTGAGTATAAATACATTGTAGTTAGGAGATAAGGCTATCTAGCCGTATCCTCGCGTAGTTATCTCCTTTTGCCCCGCCTTAGTATCAGAATACCCTAGCTCAAATTCCTTGGTGTTACATGCAGTGGTCCGCTGTCAGACGGATGTTTTACATTTCGTGCGACCGTTGAAGAACGAATAAACTCTACAGGCTTCTTGTTCCCAACCAAAGGGAGAAGAAAGGAAAAAAGGAAGAAAGGATAAGGTATTATAGTGTACCATGGCGCAGGAAAGTGAATCCTAATGTCTCAAACTGAAAAAGAAAGAACGAAAGAATGTTTGTCCAACCAGCCTTATATCTAGGCTTCAACGCCGTATAACCATATGAATGAAAACACAAGAACAGGGAATCATCGAATAAAAAAGGAAAATACACTGTATTCAACGCCTCAGACCCTCCGATAGAAATGCCATTAACCAAACGATTGATGTTTCAAATACCGTCGTAAAAGCCGTCCCAACTGAACCACGTAAAAGATCTTGTGCTATTCTGTAGAAACAACGCGCTCGTAAATGCAGTAGACATTGCATTACTGTTAAGAAGTGGGAACCAAAATGAAAGATTGCGTAATTGCTTGTAACGCCGACCCGCGTTGGGAAAACTTGTGTATGTGGGAGGACAAGCTCAAACGCGAATTCGCCACGGAACACATCCTCGGCCCTGGTATATCGATTCGTCTTCTTTCGGTATCCGCAACATGGTGTTTCCCTTGAGAACGGTGGCCAGATTTGTACCCTGCGATCTCGGGCGACGCTGGGATTGCGAGGATTTGGTGGAAGCGGTCGAGTTTGTTCGTCGCAAGCTTTTCTGCGGTAGGCGTTCGTCCATCTCGGACCAATCCGGACGGCCTCGCGTGTACGAATCACCGTTGACTGGTGTGTGCCGCTCTGTTATGCCAGGTGCTTGTTGGTTGAGGATCGCGCTCGAGAATAGCTCGTAGTGTGGGTTGGTCGGCATGAACCTGTTTACTGGGAATTTGGGACTCTTTCCTCCTGCTTCTTTGGTTGGTGTCCTCAAAGAGCTTCGGTCGTATTCGCCAGATGATCTGTCATCGAATGGTTGAATAACATTCGGCGATGGAGCTCGTCGCTTTTTCGCATCCAACAGTGGTTGCGAGAGTTTGTGTGTTTGATTCCTCTTAAAGGCATCAGGGGTTGTCGTCAATGCGAACGACTGCGCGGCAAAAGTCGGAGTATGACGATATCGTTCTGTCTTCTGAGGTTTCGACAATTTGGCCTGTTTCTTTTTCTTCTTGCGTTCCGCCTTTAATACCTCGTCGTCGAATACGACTTGAGAACTGGGAGGCTATTTGAGACAAGAGACAAGGTATGTTAGTAATCGATAACTGCAACTCAACGTCATACGTCCGGGGCACTTACTTCTGGAAACTCGTCCATTGTGTTATCCTTCTGCTTCTGTTCAGAACTGCTCGTGGCCGTCGCAAAGTTGCAGGCAACAGAAGGGTTTAAATTATTGAATAGGTCGTCTCGGAAATCAATGTTGAAGACTGGTGATGGTGAGGTCAGATCAAGCGTTCGATCACAACTGTGTATGTAACCAAAATATTTATTTTTTGAATCGGTTGGAAAAGTAGTCTTGATGGAGAAGATGGATCAAAATGCCCAGAGAAGCAAGAGTATACAGCGGGTTTAGAAGATGTAACGTCTCCGGTACTTGTCTTCCTGTACCGCTATATATAAAATTCGCTCGCCTCTGCTAAATTCCTGCGCCGAAAACAGGGTTTGCGGTAACTACCCCATCTGGGGATACCGACAGGGGAAAGAGTGTGCGGAGAAGAAGGGTGAATGCGACAAAGCGAGAGTTCGCAAACTAGCCGGGGATGCCTCGAGGCATGTGGACAGCTGCTAGCGTCAACGCTCTTCCCGTTTCAACCAACAGGATCCTTGGAAATTTCCATCCTCCCTTGTAGGCGCAGCAGGGAATGCAGAAAAAGGCCCTGCTTGTGAATGGAAAAGGACTGACGTCGTCTTGTGAAAAGAAAAGAGAGAGAGAGAGGGAGAAAGTGGATATCATACCTGGGGGACAAAGAGGGGAAGCGGCGAGTCTAACCACCGCTCCATAGTCGCGTGAGGAGTTCTTCTTCCTGACCCTCCTCCTGTTTCGAGGCAAAACTGTGCCGATTGAATCCATGCTGGTTCCCAGGTAATAACAGACCTGTTAAGCACCTGCGGCAATGGAGATGGCCGCCCAAGCAAACAAGCGGGAAATACTGTCAGAAGAGTGAATTATCAACCCAGCATAACACCACGATATGAAAGATAATTTCATGGAATATGCCTGAGAAGTCTCCAACTTGGCGAAACCGGAGAGTATATCGACAAGCGTAATAGCCTGAGGTGGTACATTGAGAGCAGGGTCCTTCCCTAAAATATATATAGCACGGTTCATGTTTCTTTCGCTTTTCATTTGACAAGAGTCTCGCCCTACACTAAAAGGAGCCTTTTGTGCAAAGTCGGAATAGCGCGATGCCTCGAGAGCAAAGGCTCCCCAAATCAACGCAAGCACCGGTGCGTTTATTTCCAGGCTCCATTGGTTAATTTTCGCGGCGTGGGGCACGAAATTACATGCCTCGAGGCTTGCTCTTGGGCCGCAAAGCTTGCGCAAAGCGTAGTCCGATCTCGGGTATCTTTGTCTAACTGCGGATCTGGGGCGCTGAAAGACGGAGTTTGACTCGTCTTATCGATATCTGAATCACAGCTTTAGCAGGGGACTCTTGCCCGAGAAATGGGCAAGGTAATTTGGATTTGAGGCATCCAAATGGCGAGCCGCCCGAAAAGAAGAAAGGACTCTTCTTCGTATCTCGTCAATCCTCGGTTCGACATTTTAGGAAAGACTGATGCAGCGCCCGTCTCCAATGCTCAGGGCCGAGACGGATACAAGCCGGGCGCTATCGTGTGAATACTAAATGTGATATTTCAGTATGCAAATTCCACTCTCGCGAAACGAAAAGATTTTTCTTTTCGAATTGGTGTTTTCCACTGCAAATCCAATTTGAAGTGGTGTTTTCCCTGGTCTCTTGGCATCGGCTTGTCGGTAAAAGCTGTTTTGTGGCTGCTTCGGCGAGGGTCTTTTGGTGGTAGATATTGCAGGGTCAAATGGGTAAAGACGCTTTCCATGGACTAGACCGGTGAAGCCCAAACAACTTGCATGATGCAATATCCCCAGTTGCAAATCGCACCGCATTATGCACAGCTTTGAGAGCGCTCTTTTCTTTCGAAAATTTTTTCTTCCTCAACAGGTGACGATGTTTTTTTGGAGCTCTAGCCTCAAAACTCAGGCCACCTGACCTCTGATCGCTTCAACAGACCACGCGGACGTAAACCAGAATTGAGTTTAAGTTGGTTCATGTTCAGGGTTCAGGTGAAAGCCCGCCCACCCCGCGTTCGGATCCAATCGTTATTCTGCCGATGAGGATCATGTGCCTCCACAAACCCGTTCGCCACAATCACGAGAGGTACAGAGCCCCGAAAACTTTCGTGGACGCCGGGATTTCAGCTGTGGTAACGTACCGAACTCGCTGCAAGGCCAGCTGAGGCGAGGCGTGGCTGGCGCAGGACCCCGAGCAGCTCTTCGCGCTCTCTCGGACATAACCATCAGAGCAAACAAAAATTTTTAAACGCTTCAATCGCAAGGCTTCCGGACTCCGAGGCTTGAAGCCATGGCTTCAGATGGCCGAATTTTTTGATTAGCTCAGTTCATCAGGCACTCTTGAGATCAATCTAGATTAGTTGGTTGATGTCTGTGCAGCTGTGAATAACGCCACTCGGAAAATTATTCACAGTGAGATCGAAGCCCCCGGAATAGAACGGAAATACGCACCCGTAACCTCTCTAGTCACCACTTGATCCTGAAAAGATGGTGCGCCCTTCAATGATCCCATTTCCACTCTAATGTGCGCCGACGCGCCGTCTAATTTGCGTATAGAACTCTTCAATAATCATAGTTGCACAAAGGCCCGACAACGCGTTGTGAAAAGGCTGGGAATCTAGAAATATTGAACATCTCTGCTGGCGCTGGGTGAGGATGTGACGATTGAGCTGATCTCGAGGTGGCCGTCTTTTTTATATGATATCGAAGCTAATGAGACGAAGATTATATCTAACTAATCTATCCTATTAACGAGCTTTCAACCGTAGTGTAATTTTAGTAACTAGACCGTAGAATAAGTAAAGCATATCTTAGTGCATTTTACCACGCCAGTTCATATGGGTACATGATGCCAAACCTTCAACCTTCAGATAAAACAATAAAAAATTTAGATAATATATTATATATCATATATCATATATCATAAACCATAAAGCAAAGGCGCTTAGATCTATAGAACGGCTTATAACTTGTAAAACCTGATTCTGTTTCAATGGGTTGAAGGATACACTCATACTTCCATGGACATGAAATTTCCATCCGGATACAATATCCCTCAGACGACGGAACTCATCTAATGATGAGGCTCAAATATGCTTATTTTCGTTTAAGTGATACGAAATGGGGCTATAGTATGCCGCCGGATTGCACTCGGGATTTTACGGATAAGTCCCAAAGTTGAAAGCGCTCAAGCCTTGATATTATGAGGCGTTCGGGTTCGGAGCAAGATTTCGCGGGACATATGGAACAACTATATGCAATAATCTGGCCCTCAGCCGTCTTAGTCATGCTGAGACTCGAATTATTATAGTCTGCCGAATGATGATTATTACGATCAGTCAAGGTTACCGCAAGTTAACCTATCTACTACACGAATGAGAAGGTCATGTAGCTCCGAAGTCGCAATATCGAAACCGAATCTCGTACTTCGAAGCGACGTCGGCAAGACAACTTGCGTACATATTCCAGTACCAAAAACAACAGAACTCAAATGTTTGATACCAAGTCATAATTTCAATTCAAAGCATACATGCTCTATCTTTCAGATTTGGTGAGTCTTGTGACCCACAAACTTGATTACAAGTACCGGTTATCTGCGGGGCCAACTGATAAGTCGACTTGAGCCTCAAAATCCAACCAATTTGAGATAAGTTCTTGTTCGGCGATGCGACTCTCAAACAGTATATGCGGAAATTCAAAAGTTGAATTCACATAATAGGAAGTTTTTTTGACTATCAGCACAACTTTATCTCTGAGATACACTCTACCTGTACTAGCGTAGGCTTGGACTTACTGAAATTCTTGATTGTTAGGCATACTGGGAGCTTGCATTGGCAAAAACAATTCGCGTAACTGCATATCAACCCATTGTTGAATATCAAGTTGAATATTGACCGCCTTATCACAGGAATCAACTCAATTTGTTATCGACCTTCTTCACGAAGATAGTATAGTAAAAACAAAATGCTGTCTTACGCAATTGAATACATATTAAATGCTTCTAGCATCTATATATACTGATGTCAATGAAACTACTTGGTTATCTATATAAGCTGAGCCATCTTCCCAAACGTGGATAGCAAACCTACTTTTTACCAGTCTATCAGTCTAGCTAAGGAATATCAATTGTTGGAACACCTCAATCACATTTATTTAACTCTGCAACATATGCCCTGATATCTAGCTAGGCCCTTCGTTTTCGTTTCACTCTCTAGTTTAAAGTTTCCGTAGGAATCGTATAAGCTTATATTCTTCTTTGGCGCTTTTATCTGACCTAAAGCGCAAAAGAAGCAGCATAATGGTCTTGAAATCGATCTGTCTCATTCGACACGCCGTGGGTCTATTTTATTGCTCAACCCAGGATTTTTCGTGACTAATTATTTTGTATAGTCGAGGGCTACATACGGCGATTCAAAAATTCAACAGTATAACATCGGCGAAACCGGAAGCCTTGAGAAACCAGCATCTCAGCTTCAAACCCAGAAACGCCGGGCAGATGACGAATTAACAGAAACTGGTGAACGGCAAGCGCAAGAACTTGCAGAATATTTAAACCACAATCATACAGATATAAGCGCTATTTATACTTCCAAGAACTACCGTTGTCTCCAGAGCATCAAACCGTTTGTGGATTTACGTGAAATTGAAGGGAAACATGTCAAGTTGCGATATGAACCCGGGTTAGGGTAAGTTTGGATCCCATCCTCGCAAAACCTTGAGATTCTTAGTCTACCCAGTTACTCAAATATCACTGACTCTCTTCCGGAATACTCCAGTGGGTGGCAGAGGATTGATCGAAAATCTACACGTGAACCGTCTCCTGCGCAACTGAAAGGTTACCTCCCGACCATTGATCTCAATCATAAACCTCTATGTTTGCCCCTCGGTCATGAGAATACCGACGAATTCTACGCCCGCTGTGCGGATTTTCTCGCCTGTCTGATCAAAAGCTTGGACGCCGATCCAGATTCCCCAGCTTCCGTGCTCCTCTGCACAAGTGCATCCAATGTTGCATGGTTGGCTCGTGCCCTTGTTGGGGCGAAACCCAACGATCCCACTGAAAAAGACTTCATGGTTCCAGCTATCGGACTCTACAAGTTCGTCCGACAGAATATATATCCCATTAAGCTCCCAAGCCCCGTGAAGACCGAGTTGGGGTATAATAAAATAGATTGGGAGAGTGGAACCGCGCTCGGAGGGAGTTGGACCTGCACTCACAAGGCGGATTGCAGTTTCCTTAGTAGCGGTGCTATAATGGTCTGGTAGGCTAGATATCCTCGCAGTGACCTGGAAATGAAATCCTTCTAAAATTGCTTACAGGGGACCGTCGGATATTGCACCTAAAATCCCGACAGCGGAGGCTTTGAAGATGCCTAAAGTAGTACTCCCAAACTTTTTTGACATACAAGAAGAGAGTACAAGAAACAAAATTGTGATTCTTGAAGATCAAGACTTGATGGAAACGAAGAGAGGCGCGACGGTGATTACCACGGAGATATTGATCGAATGATATGTTTATTTCAGTTCGTCACCAAGTTTGTGATGTTTGCATATATATTTGGAAACATTAGAAACTTTTGTTCTTGTGTTACCTATAGCTGGTATAGAGAATACAACAGAAATTATTTCTACAAAGTTAGCTGACGCAATGCCATGTAATATAATATCCAGAATGCCATGCTATGCACGCGTGTCGTGATGTTTGATATGATCATATATAATGTAATCGTATCTATGTAGTGATCCACGCCCTGGAACCTGTAACTGAGACCCAAGGTAGTCAATATAAATTACTAATACATCAGACCAATTCTACTATCCCAGGTTCAATTGGAGCAGCGGGAGCCAGTAGAGAACTGACCCTTGCAGCGACAACGCGTTAACGCCATTGCATAGTAAGCTTCCTATCTTGCGGAATATGAATACCTTCGGGAATCTTCAAATTTAAGATTTTCCATCGGTGCATTGACCTATACGTGCATGGGCCCGCTCTTTCGAAGATCGTTTAGACTTTTGTTCAAGGGTAAAGACATGGCCTGTGGTACCAGATAAAAGATCCGGACATTTCCAGCGGACTTCACATCCATCCAATTGTTCAAGACGACTGCCATGCGGTCTATATGCTTACTTGAGTACCTATTATATATCTGGGACTTAAATAATTGGAGATTGACGGTTCCATGGGTGCATGGTTAGACGTTTGTCATGCATCAGAACCACAGTACCGAATCACAGCCGCCGGGGTTCCAACTAACTCATATCTAACTTTTTTGTTTTTCGTACATTTCTTCAGAGGACCTTTGATACGAATGGTTTATCCCGTCCATCACACCCTAACTTTTGTGATTCCGGCCTAATCCATCAGACGGCAGTTGCCGGCTACACCAACCCGAAATTCCGACCCCGCATACCCCCGCCTACGCGAACCAAAGAAACCTCCAGACCGTTTTTCTCGTCACCTTTTGCGTAGACCTTTAAGGTCTTTCTTCCTTTGTTCAAGGTGGGGCGTTAGTTAGCTCGTGGTGGGGACATTATCAAGCTATCTTTCATGCAGTGTGCATGGATCCGTGGAATGTGGGGTTTCGTCAAGGCCCATATCTGAGCCAACCAGGTGTTGAAGAGCGGGATGCAGACTGTTTTTTTTTTTTTTTTTTTTTTTGGAAAGGAGCACATGATACTTTGCACACCCTGCAGATGAGGCGCTAGGCTAGAGTTGGCGAGTAGACTGGTTTACTTGGCGTAGTCTCGGAGACTATACTTTGCGTGAAGTGTTTATCAGATTTTATATTTATGGGTTAACGGAGGATATCTGACAACGGATATATTAGAATCCCGTGTCATATCCTTCATATCTACTGGATGGATGCCAACTTGAAATATCGTTATATATATCTTATTTTGATTACTTCAACCACAGGATCGGGAATATTAATCAAGAACACATCATAATGGATAGAAACAGATCAGAGCGTTATATAAGGTATCAGTATGCAACGTATTCGGAAATGACAGTTATAATTCCCCATCTTCCCCCAAGAAAAATTGATGTATGAAGAATGTCTCGAAGGTTGCTGGAAATGTGGCGATCGTCATGAAATAAAAAATACAACAAAAATCTGTCAACTTGAAAAAAATATTCGTGAATTCAAAGAACAAAAGATGGAACCAGCTCGCATAAAGTTTTGGATACTTGAATTCATGAATATGCAAGAAACAGAACGGCAAAAAAAAAAAAAAAAAAAAAAAACTGAGCATCATTAGCTTTCTTAATCTCTCTATTCCCTACTCGAATTCAAATTGTGTAAAAAAGCATATACTGGAAGAAAAAAAGTGTATCGGTAAACGAAAGAGACGCAGCTTTTGATAAAGCAGCCTGTACACAAAATAAAGTTCAAGTGCATCAAATAAGAGACAACAGCAATATGTATCCCGATCCGGTTAACCAGTGTAATCAACGTATTTAGAAATCCCGTGTCTACAATGGACGCATCAATAAAGCAAAAGGAGAACTTTCAAAAGATGAAGAAATATACGACGTTAAGCATTGCTAGAACACTAGGCTTTTACTAGTGAGTGAAATGAGACGTGAAAAACTAGAGGAAATGAAAAATCTCAAGAATGTTGACATTAAACCAAAAAAGCCATGCACAAGAAATATTAAAATTAAAGAAGAAATGACGATAGGAAAAAGCAGATGGTACTGATGACCAGGTGCAACGCCAAAAATATGCTTTCGGCAATGCGACCAAATGAAATCATGATATCAAAAGATGCCTGAGCTATTCAAATAAAAAGTCTCGGAATCAAAAAAGAAAAAAGAAAACTCGAACTCCCCAATACCTTCTTCTAAAGTGTATGTGTAAAGGATCGCTTTTGTGTTTGTTTTTGGTTGAATGCCCGAACGCAAAAAAAAAGCTAATTATGAGAAAATTCGTGAGCAGTTTGGTTTCAAATCAGTTTTCAGGGTGTGTGTTTGGCGTATGGTTTTTGGTCAATTCTGGCGATAATCGAGCCCTTGACTATGTGGGCTGGTTCCACCATTTTGATTGTTCATGTAATAGCCGTTATTTTGTTGCTGTTGAGGAAGGTGGCTGAAGTCCTGATGCGGGACAACACCATGCGTGGCCTGACGAAGAGGATAGAGTGCGATGGCTTGGGGTAGTGCCATCTGTTGTTGAGCGTATACTTGCTGTGTTCCTGGGGGAACAAGGGCACGAGGGATAGATGGTGCATAGGCGTACTGATTGGCAAGGCCAAGGTTTCCGTAGTGCTGTTGCAGAGTAACATCGGAGATATGATCACTGATTACACCCTGAAGAATTGGGGGACCCGTATTCATTCGGGTTCCGGTTGGGCCTCCGCTGGCGTGAGCAAATGAAGCAGGATTCATGGCAGACATCCAAATACGCGTCTTGTAGATCTTGAATAGATCGGTGACCAAGGAGTTGAAGTTAATGTACGTGTCTGCGAAGTAATAGAAGGTTAATTTCTTCCAGTCCCTAGATCAGAATATATTAGTCTGTGATTGTCATACTTTGAATAGTTGGGTGCTGGAAACTTACATCTGGAATTCCGCGTCGAGAATCTCCATGGGTAAACGATGTTCGATTACTTTCTGCTGACAAACTCGTTTGGCCTTTGCTTCGTTTGCTTCCTTGTCGCGTAGAGTTTGAATCTCGTGAACTTGGGCGAGACGCTTGATCATCTTTGGCTTCAATTCAGTGGCGGAAGGATCAGCGGGATTCAGACCCGGGTCTCCCATGTTTTGTCCGTTTACGAGGGTAGGTGTTGGTCCCGCGACGGCATTGGGAGGGGCTGCTCCTCCTGGTCGGCGATTGGAAAACATCATCAACCACTCGTAGTGACGAGCAGCAGCTTCTTCTTTCAAAGCTTTTGCCTGGTTCCATGTAACATTTTCGCCGGTGACGGTTCCCAAGTCGGTTCCTCGGTCGGCTTCAACAATGACAAGGTCACCATTCTTAACCCGAAGACCAGTTCCCTCTTGAACAAAAAATACATCTGCGCGACAGGCTTTAAAGGAGACAAGATACAATAATTGGTTGTTTCGAGGAGCCATCTGCGCGAGTGACGGATAACCGGGTTGGTAAATACCAGCAGGTCCATTCATTCGATGATGTTCTGGAGAGATACTGAGTGGAGGTGGTTCCGAAGGAGCGAAACCTGTTCTTAGACCTGGATTGAATCCTTGAGGTTGGAGCTGTTGTTCGCCCATGAGATAATTGTCAAAATTGATTCCTGTATGAATTTTCATTGATTAGAACTCAAGTTATCACTATGTGTAAATGATGGGGGAATCACCTTCGCGATGAGTTGGGCTAATGTTCTGATATGGGTCCAGGGCCTGGTTGTTCTGAACAATGCTGTATTCTTCTCCGGTCCCTTTTGGAAGTGGCCCGGCAAAGGAGTGTCGGCGGCTTTGGCTTCCAAGATCATCCTCCTCTCCAAATGGAACCCCGGCAGTCTGCCAATGTTGCTTTTTAAGAAGCTCGAGGCGTTGATTTTCAGGGAAATTCGTGCTACGCGGGGCCTCGCTGAACCTTCTTCCCAAGCCCGAGGAATCGAAACCACGATTGTGACCAAAGAACCCAGCCGATGCAAGAGAGTCAACCTCATCATCATCAGCTAACGCATTTTCAAAGTCGTCAGATCGGTCCGTGGGGTTCGTATCACTAGTCCGCCCCGAGGTAGCTGTGATGGTTCGAGCGGAACTAGAAGCCCCAGAGAGAGTTCGATTTCTAAATCTAATGGAATCATATTGTCGAGAGTGACTAGCATAGGCAGGATGAGCAGGATTCATCCCGTCGCTGAGAAAGTCTTCATTCCTCTCGTCGATTTGATCTGGTGCCTCAAATACGCTCCTGAGGGGGCTTCCATTCGCGTAGTGTTCTTCGGATAGCAAACTTGGTCTCGAAGGTCGATGGTGCAGCCCAGAAAGCCTCGAAAGTGTATGATGGGCGGGTGGAGATAGCCTAGGTCTAGTTTGGTCCTCCAACTCGCGCTGGCCTACCGAAAATGACATTGAGCGATAATTGCGCGGTTGAGGATTCGGTGGAATCGGGATGGACAGATCACTGGAGCTACCGGGGAGAAGAGACGTTGGAGATTGTAGGCTATCGGTGTTCGAATACAAGGACCCGGGCCCGGTGCCAGTAAGAATTGAACCGACGAGTCCTTTCGGCGCATTCTTGCGAGATGATGACCCTTGGTTCCATATCGATCCGGCGCTCCAGGTAAGATTGATAGACGCCTTTCTCTCCTGTGGATTCTTAGAAGTTGGCCAACCAGGGAGTTCGGTAAGAGGGCTGGATGGATTAGATTCTGGGAGCGAGGGATCGTGACCATTTTGGGTGTTCAAATTTCTATTGCGGTTAGAAAACTCGGCAGCATAGGAGGGTCGTCTGGATGACATTGTAGATATGGTTTCCAGCTTGGGATTCTTCAGGCCAGGTGGGAAATATGAAGCAGGCTGGTCTTGCTCCTCGTCCGAAGAAGCCAAGGCCTCGGATTCCGGGGTTTTTCGATACATGTCTTCAGAGACATACGCCATCGGATCAAGGGAACCAGCGAAAGTGTTGGACTGAAAGGGGGGTTTAATTCCAGGCATTCTTGCGTTGGCAACTTTTGCTTGCACGGAAGCAATGGGATCGAGGAGGTCCTTTGGCGAATCCACGCTAGAAACTTCGCTCAAACGTGGGGTATTTGTCGATTGAGACTCTGACATCCTATCGTCCGAAGAAGCGGAGCCTGTCACGATAGGCAGAGGATTCAAGCCACGTTGAGAAAACAAAGTGTTGTTATTGGGCTGGAATGTCTTCTCGAGCGATTGGCGAGCGACGACCTCTTGCAAGTAATCGGTGTGCTGTTGCCGGGTCAGATCTGGAAGGTGACCAGAAAATGCGGACTGGAGAGGAGGAACCCGTTAGCCACGGCCGTTCGCCAGGAGGCGCCTGCAGGAGTGGAAGAAGTGGTGGAGGTGACACTTGCCAGTTTATTCATATGAACTATGCACAGGAAGATGAAATATCTTCCCAGTCCAGAATATAATGCACAGGGTTTTACAGCTGCGTATTCTCAAAGATAAATCGAAGCTCGACGAGCTGTTGCGACTTCTCCGCCTCTGTCCCGCAGTGTGAAACCCGCAGGTTTGTTACGACAAACGTTAAACCAGGGAGAGTGCTGGAGAGGGCGCTTGGCGAAAACTGCGGCGGCCTGCGCAAAGTTAGCACAGATGATGCACTGGCTAGCGGGATCCACTCGAAAGGCTCCTAATAAAAGGTAAGATTGTGAGCTAGCTATGCGTGAAAACTGGACAGGTCAACCTTTAGGGTTCTAGTTACCTACCGGCGGGGGTCTCCTCCGTGGGAAACAAGGAGTTTTGGTCAGATCACCCTGAATTGCTCGGAAAGCGGACAACGACTGCAAGACAACGAGAAGGAGGGCCGGCTTCAGGGTTCAGCGCTGCGTTGCCCGTCAAGGACACGAGAGGCTGGTGGGATATCGGTGGAACGTGAGTTCGGTCGTGATTGATGAAAAGACGGCTATTTTGCGGGGAAGGGAGAGAAGTCGTCTATCAGGCGGTTTTAAGAAGGCGGGAGGATTTTAAGTTGGTCCAACTTGAGTTTCCTGGTGAGAATTGACAAGTGACTGGCAATAGAGTTAAGTTGTTGGCCTTGTCTTAGCCCGGGGAATAGGCAGGCCCATGCGCGACTGAATCGAAAAGAGAAAAAAAAGTACCAAGGCAAGTAAGGACCTGGGGTTGCAATGCAAAGGGATGGCAGGAGTATGTATGGCGACGGTTGACGGGCCACCTGTCGAACACGAGATCGAAACCGACAGCAAGATCGCAAGACCTCAGCAGCTTTTTTCTCTACGTCTGTTATTGGTCAATTCCGGGGACGACGTTGTTGCGACGGGATATCCAAAACGACAATATAAAAAGGAAAGAAAAGAAACAGGTAAATTTTAATTGAAAAGCGAAGGAATGGAAATAAGGGACCGTCTGCGGGCTGGTATTCTATTCTAGTGACGATGTTATGCGCTGTGAAAGGAGGTCTGCCTGAGCATGCCTCAAGAGCGATGGTGTATCAGAAATTCAAAAGGGCAGGATATGAGAGAAGTCGGAGCCAAAAGGTTCTAACAGGAGATATGACAGGAGAAGCTCTGTAGAATAAGTACTTAATATCCGGAGAGTCGGCTGGCTGGGTCAAGGTGACAGCCAGAACAGGCCACGGAAGTCCCTGGCAAAGGCGATCGAGGAACGAGAGGTGGACGGTGTGGGAGATTCGTTATATCGTAGGAAGTCGTAATGGTGTGTCGAGGGCATTCTTCGTAATCGAGACAAGAAGCTAAAGCATCATGCAAAGAAAAACCATCCTTTTTCTGACGGGTCGGTCTGGCATGCCTGCACCTACATGAAGAGGGTGCATCTATATAAGATCATGTTATGTTGGAGCTGGGAGAATGTCTCTCTCGTTTAACCTAAGAGCAGACCTGGCTCCAGACAGCACCTTGAACGAACAGGGCAAAAATGGTTCGGGGTATCGTGATCAGTTGTCCACATTTTCGTCGACACCATTCCGTTAGCGGGAGACTAGCAAAATGTCTCCTGCCCATCTGATTCGTTGGCTGTATTTTTGAACTCTCGTCCTGAAGAACTGTTCGGTGCAGGGAACATTTCAAAAAAACGAAGCATGCACCTTTTTTCCTTTTTCCTTTCGCCTGTTATCATTCGAACCGCACCGGACCCCTCCCTCGATTCTGCCAATTGAGTTTGGCTGTGGGGAACCCCAGACCAACGGCGGACGCTATGCAACCATTGCTATCCTGCTTGTCCTTGCCCGCATGCCAATGCGTTAGATCGCTGAGGTTCACCAGAATCGGTCGTTCTCGAATAGCTCAGTCTAGAAAATTAGACTCCCAGGCCGCTGGGTGATGACGAGTGTGGTGTCGACTTAGCAATGCCGTGCATCCAGTGTCTCGCATCTTTTGGGCGCAAGGACGGTTCGGGTCCAAGTTCACATCAAGGAATATATTGCGTTTTCCAAGATTGAAATCGACTCTAGTATGTAGAGAAAACATAGGTGGGTGTCCCTTGGCGGGCTGGCAGTGTCCTTTGTGGATCGCATCGACTGATACCTGATGACGGAGGATGCCGCTTGCGTCAGAGTTTTTGTTTCTTTCGAAAAGGGTTTCTTTTGCCTTTCTAGAGAGAGCGGAGTATGCTCGTCTCCCACAAACGTTGATGTGTAACCTTGCAGCTTCATACTGGAGGATTTCGAAGGTCTTGATGCGAAAGCAAGAATTCCCATTGTGACGAGTGCCGTATACTCCAACGGCCGAAAATCTCCCATACCTCCCCTTCTGATTCCGATCGTCATAAGTGGGTCATAAACTGCAGGGTAACGGGACTGAGGCTGAGAGAGATTGGCATTCCAGAGCATCGCCACCTAGCTGGATAGCTGGATCGATGTGTCGAGATTTTGGTTGTTTTGCGGTCGTGAAAAGCTCCAGCCTTAAGCTTGAGCAACTCCGGTGCTGGTGCTTGTGTGTATGCCCTCGAACAACACTTCTCTCACCTCGTCGAATTCGTCCAAACACCGGAATAGAATAATGGTCTTCATTCAAGCCAGGCAAGTCCTTTTGGATTAGCCATAATCTCATGGTATTAAATTTGATACGTTACTAACATGAACATTCCCCGTCTATACTGCTAGTTCACGCATACCCTGGGCCTTGTGCTTCCACACACGCACACTTTCAACGCGAACCAAAAAACAGGTATCTTATAATTCGCAAAACCCCTTTACTCCCAGGGTGCCGCATCAAAAAAGGTATTTCGAGAAACGTTGCCCGACCTTCCTGAACGACGCCTTCAAAAGCCATGTCATGCCGAGTTTGCGAAGCGGCTTCCGCTGAGGGTTGTCGGTTAGCCCCTCCATGTCAGGTATCTCCACATCTCATGCAGACAGCCTAAAGGCCATTGGGTCGCTTGGAACGATAATCCCGCTTGTATACATCTTTCCTGAAGAGAAAATCGCGCAAATTTAACCAATTACGCAAGTAGAGGAGCATGGACGTGCGCTTGAACACCATCACACTGACATTCTGCACCGCTCTCGTGTGCTTTTGAGATGTGGTTCCTGTCACAAACCGAGCGGAAAGAGATCGAGGGCTGACGAGGGCGTCGAAACTCGATGCAAGGAGGACCGCTGGATCTGTTTCAACATTCGCATTCAGAGCTGCTCTTCGAAAGCTTCAGCTGGTTCTCCCGTGGCTGAAAAGCCTGGTGTCCAACATCGCCGTTTCAGGGAAAGCACCAACTTTCAAGCAAAATTTCATGGCCAGCCAGACTAATGCATGGTATGACATCCAGGGGACGGTTCAATACGATTTCTACTCGCCTGTGCAGCTGTGGATTTCTACCAAAAACTCGTCTCAATGCTCCCGAATTCCACCTTATTCCGGAGGTATCACAACTCTAGCGTCCCTACTCAAAAAGCCTTTATGCACCACCTGATACAATGTAAACTCATCTCGATATCACACAAGCAACAATCACTTCGAGTTTACGTGGAACGCGTACCTTCCCCGCATCTCCACGATTTATTAGAAACCGGTTAACTGTTTAACCCCAGAACTTGAGTTGTTACACAACGCACTAGCTAGCGGGTTGTCTGATCTTTTCCAGTGAAGAGGTCCAAATTCACAGATGAGGAAGGAGGTATATTGCACTCTCCTTGTTAATATCGGAACATGCGGACGCACAGACGTCAGGACGGGTGTTGAGGGACCTTGAGGGACCTTGAGGGACCCAAAGTTTTGCAAGGGAATTGAAATTGAGAGACGAGGTGGCTGCCATTTATGTCCGTGAAGATCCTCTACTGAATGGAGCAGAATCCAGGACGAACGGTCTCGACTCTGAGCTGACGAACGCTTGACAGGGAAAAGATAGGTCTAGCCCAGCGGATCTCCGAGTATCACTAAAAACAACATGTGCGAACCGAAAATATCAACCTTTTCCAAGCCTCAGTCCAACAGATGCTTCTCCATTTGTATCTACGGATTACCACGGCCAGCACTGAACCCTCAGCACCTCAATAAGTCAATCGTTTTAGGTTGGGCAACCTTTTACCCCGCATTTTCAATCTGGTTAGGCAGGGTTTGACGGCATGTCGTGTCTTCCCGTCTTCACAGAATCCACCAGGCCAGTTGTGTTGCCCTGTGAGTCCTTGCATTAGGGCCCATTATCGGCCGCAATTGTAGCGAAAAGGTTACGAGAAATTCACCGAGAAGGTTGTGGGAATGCTTGTAAGCTTCCTCGAGGGCGGAAAAGGTCCCCGTGTTGGTTGGATTCGTATATCAAAACGCTGGGATGCCGTTGTTGCTTTCTGCTTCTGGGACGGGACCAATCTGCAATATCCTACCCACCATCTTCTCAGAGTGCTTTGTCTCGGCATCTCAGGAAAGCATGTCCATCGGCCGCTTTGCATTTGGGCGATCAAGACAGGTGTGTGGCAATCTACACTATCCAAGTAAAATTTAGTCATGCTATCCTCCAATGCCTCCCAACCGCCAGTAGCTCGAAAGTAAAAATCCCGACCATGGGAGGCCACCTTCGGCTTGTACCTCGGTTCTCCGGACCCACATGTCTTGCCCGTTTCTTAATCCATCGGGAAGGGGAATTATATTCGGAGGCACTTGACTTGATGCTTACCGGCAATCTTGTCTGCAATTGTAACAGGTTTTAGCATACCGAACCGAGTAGCTTACTCTCTTCATGCCGGCGATCAGGAGGTGCAGGTCCTGATATCCGTTTGTATTCCGTCCAAGTTTAAGACCCCTGTACTGCAACAAGGCGAAACCTGCGCGATATCGTGTTACTTGCATTGGCTGTTGACTCTCGCTTGAGCCGTCAACTGAGTTTCTGCATGATATTTGACAAGGTGTAGCCAGCACGTGCTCCTCAATCTCAGGATTGAATGATGTCTGGAGCTTATGGAGTTTCTAACCGTTAATTACCCTCTCAAGAACCAATAACATCTATGATATAGGATCGACGGGCGTCGTATATGCAATCGACACATTGCATATCAATTTGAACATTGCTTAAATTAATACTTCGCCACATCCTATTAGTTTGGTTACAAATAAAGTTGGCTACAAGCGCTATACTCTTATATGGAACTTACAAATCTTCAGCAAAGAGATAATTGTAATTTTTAACCTTGGATTGGCATGAAAATTCAGAGATTTTGCGTCATGGGAGGGATCACCTACGCTCGTACATGACCTTCGACGTCATTTCAGTGGATAGCTAAGTACTTAGGACCAATTCGATGATATTATTATGAGAAGCCGCGTACCACCAAATTTTCAAAAGGCCGAGCCGTTGCCAATTTACTAGGTATCCTACTTTAGTGTTACATGCAGCGCGAAGGCCGAAGGACAGACCCCAACCTTAGTCTCGTTGGAACAAAGACCCTCCTCTGAACCTCTGCATAGAAAGAGCTAGTAACCGCTTCGGTAGCCGCTAAGTAAAATTTGGCCATTGAACTGAAATGTATTGGGCCACGAAATACAACAAGGTCGCATATATATGCGATCAAAATGAGAAGGGTTGTAAACGCGATACATTTATACCACGCGAGAACAATGATGTTTAACATAAATTTATCAATCCTAAAATATTTACTACTGGCAGTTGCTACCATGAAGAGTTGGATATAACTGCACGCACTGTAAATGCCGGTCCCGTCACTAAGTCTTATAATTACGGGTGAGCTGGTTACAGAGCGGATAAATTTGGTCTCGTGATAAATGCGAAGCTTGTGGTAGACGCTCAATCGTGTTGTTTTTTGAAGGTGATATATTTGGTGGCTACCTAGCAGTCTCGAAAACCAGCGACCTAGTAAGGACTCAACAAGTCAGCTCCAAGTTCTCCATCCACCTACTTTCCATCATCAGTACCCACCAATCAGCATCTCATCCCTCACCTAAGAAAGCCACCATCCCTACCTTGAGGCCAATCACGAAGCTTACCTGGGAATATTCTTCTATCCTAGGTCCTCTCAATTGAGAAAAATCATTTAGGTAACAACGTTGACCGGGTCGAGACTGATCGGGCCTTATATTCCTCTTACTCCCTACCAAGGAACTACCACGGTAGATTTTGTCAAGCAAAAGTAGTCCTAACGCCGAGGTCATCTTTAGTACCCCCTCTTTGGACGCTTGTTGCAGCTCTTTTTAACAGCCAGCAACTTCATAGATATCAGGTTTTAGCAACGGTAATAAGCTACCTCTTCCGCTGTCTTCATCATCAATCTTCATCATTCAACTTTATATTTACAGTTATCAATCTTGGATAATAGTAATTATAGCTAATATTCTTCATTCAGCTAATGCGAATATTCTATGAGACCCTGACCAAGTCCTCGAAATCAACGTTGCGGTCCCAATTCCCATTTAACAAAACATCAGAATGCCGCCAAAACGGCCTTCAAAAATCCAGAATACTACTTTAGCAACTAAGCGTAAGTCTATATATGCTTCATTCGCTTGCTAGCTCAACTTGTTAACAAACACCATGGAGCAGATGGAATTCATAAGTCAAACCCGGCGACTACCCTCCGAAAAACACTAAAAGACCGGATATTGCAACACCAACAAAGTAGAAGGATCAACGACACCCCTGACCCTGATCTTTCGGAGGTAGAAGATGCCGGGAAAAACACTACAGCCTCGAGAAACACAGAACCTCCAGTCAACACCATTGCGAATTCGGGTCATGTTGAAAATTGGGATCTATCAGAAACGCAAGAAGATGATGTTCGGGTAGTGTCAACCCGTCCTACCAAAAAGAAAACCTTCGAGAAACGAAACCTTCAGAATAAGGTACAAAAAAGAAAACCTAAGGGAAATGTCTCCTCGGATGATGAATATACGCCGAAAAAGCTCAAGACGAAGAAAAAGGCGAAACAAGCTACCTTCAAGGAGACGGCATCCCGGCTATCTGTAAATCGAAATGTCGAGGCGCCATCGAAGACAAAATTACCAATTGTGATCGATCTTACATCACCGCCATGCAGTGAGAAAGATATTGATGAGGAGACGCTAGCAGAGGAGCCAGAGTTTAAGGATCTTAATGCCAAATCGTTCGAGGATCACTTTCGAAGCCTTACCGGAGCAGCCACCAAAGGACGAAAGAGCGGTAGCGATAAAACAGACGAAGCACAACGGTCGATCCTAAAGATGTCACAGTCAGCCTTTATTAAAGCCGTTGCCGTTCCACAAGACGATCCGATTAGGAAATACCCACAATCGCCTAGTCTGGTCTCATCGCTTGGCCTAGCTGATAGAGACTCCAGCCCTGCTAAAGAATTTGATGGGACTACCCTTATCGCAGAAGAAGACGAGCCTCAGCATACCGAAATACAAAATGCAGGTATTTGGAGTGAACTTCAGGATAACTTAATGGAAGACGTAAATAGCGACAGTCCACTTTCGTCCCTGTCGAGTAGTCCGCCGCAAACTCCAGTTCATAACCCGATCGAAATTGCAGAGGATAGCCCAAAGCCATCCCCCTTCAGCACCGTTCGATCCCGAAGCATCAGCCCCTGCCGAAGTATACTTAGTCCAAGTCCAACTGGATCTGTACTCGGCCCATGTCCATCTCTGGCATCCTCACTATCGGATGCGGAGAGTAGCGAACTATCCGAAGCTATGGATTCTGAGTTCGAGCAGAACGTCATACCACCAACAGTTCCGGCTACTCCAAAGAACAAACTTCCTATGGAGTCGGCTAAAAGTAAAGAATCATCAGCTCCCACAAATAGCAGCCATAAAAGCAGGATTCCTGTTCCCTCTCGGAATGAAATTGATGATTATTTCAAACCGCTCAACATGGCCGCACGAGAGGCTAGAATCCCTCGTGTCAGCTTCGCCAACCGACTAAAAGCTCGGATATACGGTACAATTATGCCGTCAGACGGTAACGGGAGTCTGAAAAATGGGAGCATTTTCCCTGGAATTGAGCCTGCTTCGGTTAGCCATCTCCCAGAGATTGTGTATCACCGACCTTCGTCAATGGCTTTCCCGGAAACAAAAATCCCGAGACCAATATATGGGATTCACCGTGCTCGGGAGCACGTCAACGATAGCGATCTAGTCAGAGTCGCGACTGTCGCCGGTCAAGAAGATAGATACTACCAGTGGCGCAAAAGAGCATTAGAAGGCAAAATCTACCTCCCTACAGATGTTATAGAGCGCATCCACGCGGAAGTAGACCTGGACTCTTTGTCAGATTGGTCAAGGCTAGAGGCGCGTCGCCACATTTCTCCGCAGAGTCATGAAGTTGCGATATCGGAATTATACTCTAAAAGTCGAAAAGATCAAGATGACTGCAAGGAGGACGTTGGGTATAAGCTGATTCCACAAAAGATTTTGAAGTTGCTAGATGACCCGAAGCTTCCTGATGTTTACTCGAGAACCCACCACTTCGCTGATCGTATAAAAGAACTCTCCAAAAAAGCAAGCACCCTCTCTGTTGGTATGAAACGGAAATTAGAAGCAGATCTTTCAACTGCTAGCCAGGATTCGGGAGGCATTCCAAACGAACGAGATGAACCCTGTAAAAAACAAAAGGGTGAAGATGGATCACCGCGTCTGATAAACAAGAAGGGCAAAAGAGCTTCAAGTCCTTTGGCCCAAGAATCTAGCGCACCTAGCCACGATTCTGGAAGTGCGGAAGAGTCACCTCAGCAATGTGAGAACTCACAAGAAGAAGTCACGGATGAACCCGAATGCGACCCTGAACAACCCAAATACGACTCTGAGCCAAGAGGCTGGAGTTTAGTCCGACCAGTTACAATGTAAGCTCACTAGATACTCTGATTTCAACGTGAAACTGTACTAATTTGAACTGGAAGGGCTTATTCTATCCTCAAGCGTCAATGTAAGAGTTGCTAATGTCCATCGTTCCAGCCAGGTACTAATGGTGTTTTAGTGAAACAAACCCATCATAAGCAGGCACAGGAGTTAGAATTGCAACTCTATGAAATTCTCGTCGAGATCAAGCAGAAGACTTACGATGCTATTCGTGGATTTCAGGACACATATGAAGCCGCGTAAGTGTGAAGATGTTTGTTTTCATCGAGACATTCGGAGACATAAACTAATATCAAATATCGATGGTGCTTTAGTGGGCGTAGAGAGTGGCAAAGACGACTGAATTGCCTTAGAAGATTTACAAAAAAAATATCCGATTCTAAGAAAAAGTTTTATAACGAGGAGAAAGGCGAATATTACAAGGTCGATGCTGAGCAAGATCCCAAAGAACAGAAGGCATATGCAGACCATCAAGATATGATCGCGGCGATCGAAATCGTAGGGAAGGAGCACATAGAGCAGCTCAACAAGATGAAAGCATTAGAAGATCAGATGGATTCGTACTACGACACTTGCTTGCACCTAGCCGACCAACTTGGGGATAGCACCGAGCTTTTAGACTTTATGCACGGTGTTGCCATTCACGGCGAGGAATACATGAAGAAGAATTTTCAAGTTCCCAAATACTATCAGTCTCCTGCGGATACTACCGGCTTGGTCCCGCAGTTTGAACACATCAAAAAATCGATTACGGAAATGATCAAGGACGAGCCGAATTTCACCGATCAAACCAGGGAGTTCTACGAACGCATTTTGAACAATGTCGTCCCCCCAGTCTACGATTTTGAAGGGCGCGAAGGAGAGGAGCCCGAGCTTGTTGATAGGGACACGGATACAGATACGGATACGGATATGGACATGGATAGGATTGGGGATGTTGATGATGAGGATGATAGGTACAATTATGTGAATAGGGATGCGGATATGAATATGGATACGGATTTGGATAATGATATCGATAAAGATGTGGATATGGAGCCGACCAAGGGAGAGGATGCAGGTAGTGAGGAAGACAGAGGGTGTAATGATGGATGCCCGTGTCGAAAAAAATGTCAATACAGATGCCCTGGAAGCTACGATTAGGGAATCGCAGAACCACCTAAGGCATGAATTGGCGGTGAGGGACCTGCATCCAGGGTTCTTATATCGAACGAGCCGGGTTTTGAACGATAAGTTTCAAACCCACTTTTCTTATTTTCTTACGACACCAAGTTCTTGTCGGCGCTGTCTTGTTTCCCTGTATTGATACCCTTCTGCTCTCTTATTACCATTCTTTCATTGTCTAGCTTTTTGTGCTGTCTTTGACCGATGAATGTTGTGCTTTAGTGAGAAAACTTGCACCTATCATTTCTAGCAATCTTTTAACTCCAGTATCCAGTTTGGTTTCTGGAATTGTGTTTGGGAATCTCTTAATGTTGGTGGCCCATGAACCTTTAATTATAGAAACCAATAAATTAATTACCACATGAAGGATCTTGAACTGATTATAACCATGACCATAAAAGGGGTGCAAACTATTGGAACGTTGTTGATTTCTATTATACTTCACAGGAAATGTTAGACGCGCAACCTTCTGGAAATGACCAGGTCTTTTAAGGGCGTGGAGGTTTACAGCGTGGAATGACATGAACGGCACCCTGGGTGCTCTCACACCCAGTAACCCCCACCTTTCGAACCTTGTTATAAACCACCCCCACAGTTCTCTGACAGTTGCAGTTTCGACCCACTCGCGGGCGGATGTGAAAACTAGGCTACACCCGCCTCTCAGGTCATTCATCGTACCTTCCTTCCATCATGACGCAAAGGAGAAGCCCGCTGACCCCCAACGGGAAAAAAACAAACAAATTCCGTGTCTAGAGAGATTTTCTACTAGATTTATATTCGCATTTGATTCTTTGAGTGGATGAACTCTCGCAAGCTCTCTGAAGAGGTCTCGTATAGATTGCAGCAATGTATAGTACACATATAAGAAAGCACTAAAGGAGAAAACTTGAGAAATGCTGTTTAAGAGAATACTAGAGCTGACAGCAGTCGACTCGTAACATATATGTAGTGGTATAGGGCTTTCGGTAACGTATCCGGAAAACAGAACAAGGTTTCGACCCAAAAAATACATGAACAAAACCATCATGCATGTGAATGTAGCAAAAAGATTTCACAAAAAGAAAAACGCCGCTAAATGAAGAGACGAGAAATATTCAAACTCATGAGGTAGATAACGCCGCGCCTGATCCGGTTGAAAAAAAGCCCAGAATCCCAAATCAATAACAAGGCGATGTAGATTAACATGATAGTACAAATCAACATAATACCAAAGACTTTTTATTGGGATTTTTCTGAAGGTATGCAGGGTGATAAACCATGGGTGTAAGAACACATGGTTTTGTTTATATGGGATAGAGGTATAATTGCTGTAACTTAGATGGGGAGGAATTGTCGATAAGAGGTTGGATGTTGGGTATGTGTAGCCTTATTAGAGGGATAAAAGCATTTGAATGGTGCGGGTGTCGATTTGAGGAGATCAAAGATATATGTGCGATGAGTATCAAGCCAGAATTTTATGCGGCTACCGTTTGAACCACCCTCGCTTGGCACGCTGCACGTCGGCAGGATGATTTCCGGGCTCCAGTTGTACACTTCGTTCGTAGAGTTCCTGGAAGCCTTCCATAAGTTGCTACACAGATGTTAGCAATGTATCAAAAATAGTTTAAGGATGGAAAGGAGCTTACATCACCACCCATTGTACCCGTTGCGTCCGTGATGAGCTGTTTTGTCATGGGACTAGGTCGCAAGTCTCGGTGAGGCATCGATTGACTGTTCGTCAACGTCAACAAGATGTCGCCCATGATTTCAAATTTTCGCCAGTTTATCCTGCCACCATCTCCGAGGAAACTCCTGTTGCCTTCGTCGGCGGAAACCAAGTCTCGACGGTGAAGGGCGATGAAAGGTATATGCTCCGTCGTGGTATTTTCCAAAGCCAACCGGTAAGCAAAATGGCTCTTGTGTGTTCCCATGAGAAGCTCCAGACGCATGAAGTTTTTGTGGATCGTCTCGTTGACTAGGCTACGTGTCATCGCCAAACGGTGGATGGCGAGGCCATTGACACCAGCGATGACGGCGCCTAGAGAGTTGTAATTGTTCATGTGACGTAATATCTGCGTATAAATGTATTAGCAAATCACCTTCGACTCTTCCGTAGCATGCTTGTTTCATACCCATGCGATGTTCATAAACTTCTCCAACGCCCTCGCCCTATGCTTCGCCTTTGGTCGTTCCAGGATGATGCTTGCAACCCAGTATGCAACACGATTGAAATGCTCGATCAGCTTGTTCATATATTTCAAGCTCACTATTCGCTCCTTTTCGGCAGCGGGCACGCTAACATGTCGCACAAAGTCTCTGGGCTTTATCCGGCTGAACATTGTCCAGTCGATTTTGGTGAGTTCGTGTGCGATGTCTTCGTCGGGGAGTTCCATGAATATCGAGTATTGTTCTTTGATTCCCTGGGGGCTCGTTTGTCCGTGAGGTAGTGTATCTAGCATGCTAGAAATGTTCAGCATGCCAGCTTGCGCATCTAGTGTAGGGCTAAGCGAGGCGGTAGAGACATAGCTGTCTTTCCTTGGGCGGTCGCTAATCGGACTATGTATCGATAAGCTGGTCTCGTCGCTTCCTCCCGATTTGAAAGATATTGTCGAGACGATTGACATGTTGCGGGGAGGAGCATTCGTTTGGAAATAGGATTGATTAGGTATTGTCGGGCTATTCGGGCTGTGGATCATATAGCTAGGCATACTCAACCGATGCGAGTCGGTATCCTTCTTGCCCCAGATCTGATCGTCATCGTCGATTGGTTGGTTCAAGATTGCAATGATATCCTTCGCCATGCCTGCGAAGGTCCGGTTCGATTCGAGGGAACGAGCGAAGTCAATAGTTCTTTGTCTCGTATTGGGGTTCGCAAAGTCCCCTGGGCATTCCCAAACCCACCAATGAAGGCGCGACAGTATCCTGATCTTTTCGTTCATCTGAAGAAGAAAGATAGGCTCTTCTTTGTTGATGCGTTCGAATTTGGCCAAGATCGAATCCAGTAGATCTACTGGCGCCGCGAATTTCCTGAAAAAACAAAGCATCACAGTGCTAAAGTCCTGATCTACTCTTGACATTGGATATGCGAGTAAACGATCCACCAAATCTTCCCAAGCAAGTCCAACATATTTGCTAGAACCACTGCTCATTCTCTGCATGCCACTGTTACGATCAAACATAACCTCGCTTAATGAGGTTGACTGTTCGAGATTTTCCTGAGCTGCATGAGGGGATGCCGCAGAAGTGCTTTTTGATCGAAGAAAGTTCGCCGCCATGCTACCGTATGTAGCGTTATCAGCGTTCATGTAAGAAAAATCCTCGTTATCGGGGTTTTCCTTGCCGAATGACGGATTAAAATCTTGGGTGTATGCCCTAACGTTGTTAGCCAAGGGCGAATTTGGAGTCGAATGCGAGGTCCGGTTGGGCGATAGGAGCATGCCATTCGAGGCAGACAGCGACCGAGTCGTTCTTCCATTATGCCCTTTCCCGCTATCTGGGAAATCCCGAGCTTTCGTTACCGAGATTGATAACTCGGAACTTGCGCGGCTATGCGTAGGTTTTGGATCGGAGAGCGGCGAAACCGATCGTGCTCTGTACGCAGACGAGTTGGCTCGCCTTCGCGCATTTGCTTGCGTGGCAGCTTTGACTTCTGCAAAGCAGACATTGTAGTCAGTAAAATCCGTTATAAGAAACAGCATGGCGCTGAGTATCTGGCCGCTAAAATCGTGCCGAGAACACAAAGTTTGGGGCAAAGGTGTGGGGTCTGGGGTTCTGGATGGAACATTTCGAATCCGAGACTCCGAGACTCTTTCTACCAGGGCGCTAGGACCAAAATATAGATATCGCAGAAACCTGTGTTGCTTCTGTGCAACCCAGAGGGTTTTCTTGAAGTTGTGCTTTGGCTGGGTTCATAAATTTGGAACCAGGGATAGGCGAATTATGCACCTTCCCTTTTCTGCATCGAGCCGCCACGCGAAATTGATAGCTTGGCCGCTAGAGCTTCCAAGGTTCCATGAACCCCGCTCGCACGATCATGAGAGACAACAAAACCTTGAAGCAGGTTGGGATTCTGGGAGATGAAGGGTTTCTTCCAAGGAAACTGCTATCGAGAAGCTGAAAATAAGAAAAGTCGACTTACCAGCTTTGCGCTGAATGATATTGGATAGCATCAAGGAAACACAGCGCTTCTGACTCTGACCAGAATCAGATGTGGACGTCTCCATGACCTCGACACCCAGTGCTCGCTTTAGCTCCTCGACAGAATCAGGCTGTAAATCGCGCATCTGAGCAGGCGAGTCACACTTCGACGCCACTAGAAGCGTGGGGATTTCGGCCTTGAAAAAGAAATCTAAGCTAGGCTTCAGCATGCTGCATGCATGCACAGAAAATTTTTGTCTCGGTGGAAAACCACAGCGCGAGCAGGGAATCTGAGAAACTTACCTATTACGTCTGGGACTGTTTCCATACTTGTTCTATCGGTCACGTCGAAGATAACCAGGATTCCATCCGCCGTCATGATTTCGGTGCCATCGTGCAGCTGCAGTGTGCTAATTAGTAAACGAATAGATTAAGGAAGCCCTGGTGATGCATATCAGGCAACCTACCGATGGCCATGTGAAATTGCTGCTTCTGATATCCAGAGCGCTAAGATCCATCTCTACAAGCCGGACGACATATCTGAGATTGTCGAATCGATAGACTAATCCATAATGGGCATATCAGTACCTCATTCCGAACAATCATGGAAGGCTTCGAGATTCTGCTAACCCCGCTGGCTAACACCATTTATTGGCATTCTCTTGGAGCCATTGTACTCTTGTATAAAGGTGCTTTTGCCAGAATTCTCCATCCCCAGCACTACAATGCAAATCTCCTGCGAGCTTTGATCCAACGAATATGTCATCTGAGAGAGAGAAATCAGCAAAAAAGTAACAAAAAATCCTTGGATGTGAGGCATCAACATACTGCCTCAGATATCGACTGCGTTTGTTCCGGGCTGGTGGGAGACTCTGATTGCAAGACCAATAGATCGCTAGTGTTACCCGTGAAAACTGTTTGTAAATCCAACTGGGAATTATGGACATGAGAAGGTAGACCAGGTAGGGGACTGGTCATGTAAGTTTGAAATTGTCGAGGAGCAGCGGGCGATGTTGGTGAGATCTCTCCATCGTCGTCAGAATATTCCTCGGGCTCCAGCGATTCGGATATACTACCGAACTGTCGCGCGATAGCATCTGATGAGATTGTATTATAGCTGTAGAGCGAACCAGGAGATCTCGGTCTAAGATGGCCTTCCTCGTGGAGGAGTGCATCATGATAGAGAGCTGCCGAGGACGCAGAAAAGGAGGGATTTCGAAACACGGGATGGGAAATTGGCGGCGAAATGGGAGCGGGAAAAAACGGGCGTGATTTGTGAATCTCGGTTACCTCGGGTATACGATCCGCTCGGGTCGGCGAGCAGACGGACGGTGTATACGTGCTGCTGGTAGCCTGGGAGTAATGAGAAGCCGCGGACTGTGTTCGTTGAAGATTGTAGGACCCGAGGGTCGTTTGTGATGGTTGCCCGGTCCCCACCATGCGAGGGTTACGCTGGTTTTGCGGTCGCAGGCGAGCCGGAGTCGCCAGGCAGAAAGATGCCCCGGCACCAGCTGCGGTAATCATTTTGGGCTGAAGTTACTCTCCCTGCAAATGGTGACCCGGGTCAGCACGAAAGACAAGGAAAATTCAAGTCGGCGTTCAGGTTCGGATTGATATCTTTTTATCTCGAAAGATAGCCGCAGTGCAAGCTGCGGGAGGAGTCCTGGACCATGTCTAACTCCGTCACGTATATACGTATACGAAAAGAACGGGTACCTGAATTAAAAAGCAAGGTTATAAAGTTACCTTATCAGGGCAATCCCTTCGAGTCGAACCAAGAAATACCAGAACGAAAATCGGCCAGGGTTTAGGACAGTTCGATCACAGCATCGCCGCCTTTGTTCGATCCGTATGGAGCTGAAACGTTGGTTATGGCGACGAACGATTCTCCAACAGGTGGCCCAACCTTTCCCTCTTAGTCGCCAGGTGTTCCAACAAAAACCCTACGCCGTCGCTGATGCTGCTTCCGTCAATCCTGAAACTGTTGGTGTCGAGACGAACAATGGTCGTATTGAGAGTGGTATAGTCGTAACACCACCGTCGTGACTACAAGGGACGGAGATATTTTTGATTTTGGCCTGAAGAAAGAATAAAACCCTCTTGTTTGTGTCGTCCAAGGTATCTGGTTGTATCGGCGGGAAGAAAGTCGGGGTTTTGACTGATTTCTGTGAGGTCCAAAAATGCGGCTGTTGAAACTAGCTGAAGCGAGAAATCTATATTTGAACCTCCTTATGTATATAATCCACTTTGCTGGGACGTTTAGCTCCTCCGATATAACAGTGATCCTCGTCGGGCGGTATCGAATAGGAACCCAGCGCGGAGCCGTGGCATTCGGAAGGGTCAGATTCTATCTGGGTGTAATGAAAGCGGTGGCAGGCAGCTCGACGATGATGATGAGGGTAACGGACTTCCAGGTGGTGCAAAGTGGAAACCCGGACACGAACCAACAGATCTCCTAAAACCGCTTTGGAAAATGGTAGCAAGACCAAGGCCTGATCTAGGCTTGCAAGGTGGGTGCAAGGGCAAAGCTAAACAGAAGGGCGGTCTTGCGTACTTGGTAAGACCCCGTCCGACCGATAACGCTAAGGGAAAGCCTCAACCAGCCCAGGAGGTCGTATCCGGGGCAGAACGCGGACGGCCAAACTTCGGCGGAGGAATGCTATGTATGTATGTATACATGTACGTATACGTATGTATGTCTTTCCGTCGAACCAGTCCCTTGGTAAAGAACGAGCAAGAGAGAGATATCAATTAATCTAAATTCTATCTATCTGGGAGACAGGCGATCGACCGGGGTCTGGGGTCTCGTATACGAAGAGGCGGAGGAACGGGGGTAATCCAGAGCTAGCCATTTCTCCAGCTACGGGGGAAAACGAGCGAGGCCGTTGACCAGGGCAAGTGGAGCCATTCTCAACCATGGCGAGACGGTCAGACAAGACATACATACACATTTCCTCTCCGCCAAATGTTCCAAAACAAAATCACGGCGAACCCGTCTGCATTCTCAAAAAGAGAGGTCAACTGATTTAGAACCGGTCATGAAAGCTGACGGAGTGATATCACCGTTACCGCAGGTGTTGCGTGGCTCGACTCGCATCCAAGTTACTTGGTTTCACTTGGCCTTGCGGCCAACAGCATGCGGAGGAAATTTATTTTTTAAAACAAGCAAGAAGAGACGGAAAAAGGAAAGCAATCTCGGAAGCATGGCAAAGAGGTACAAGCGAGATATCACCGGTTGGCTGCAAGATACTCGAGCTAGTTTTTCTGGCCGGGTTCACTAGCTCTTTCGCCTCTCCAGATCGAGCCTTGAGACTAGACTGGGACAGCGTCTCGTACATACATACTTCGTACATACGTGGAGATAGCGGAAACTTGGAAGCAAGCGCCATGATTATTTTGAGCTCCACCGGCAAGATTACGATCCGCTGAAAAGGCCAGGGCCGGGGCCGGAGATACTACATACGTGCATACCAAAGAGCAATTTTTACAACGGGGCCGGATTCTGATTCGCGGGACAAATTACAAAGCAGCAAAGCTGTCTCGGGCGAAAACAGCACGATAATTTCGAGCAAAATATATCCTCAAGCGCAGAGGCTTCAAGCACCTGCAGTGGAAATGCGTCGATACGCGGTTTCAATATTACGCACTTCTATTACTCATCTCACCTTTTGCTTCGGCCTTTCGCGCTCGCTTTAAGTGGCTCAGTCCACTCTGCTATCTAGGAGAAGAGGACATATGCATGGGTGCAAAATTGACAGCTCTGTTTGCTCGTTCCGGCAAATATCTAGTTACCCGAGTGTTTTATCGATTAGGCTGTTGGCTATGAAGAACCTCTCAGCGTCACGGAAAGGCATATTATTCGACACCATTATTTGAAGCCTCGTGCCTTTCTCCTGCCGACGCAACCGTGTCATCCAATTTCTCTCTAGTCGATCACGAAAGGGTCCAACGACTCGAGGACATTTTTCTTTCCTTGTTGAACCAACTTAATTAACCTTCAAACTCGAAAGATAAAAAGGAAAGAAAGAAAAAGGGTCATAGATGTGGGTCCTCGCTTTCGCTCACGAATCATGTCGAAGGCCGACCACGTGGAAATGTAAGAAAGCCAAAGCTTGGCAAGCTGAGTTGGTTGCCGAAATCTCGCCTATGCATGGTGGGAAGAAAATGCGAATCAGATGCCCGAAAGAGCCCACTTTCTGTTCAAAGCTGCTTGTGCAAGACCGAGAGCTCAACAATGCGACACACAGCCGATATCAAAGGGAGGGGCAATCACATTTTACACGCCTCGTGACAATCCCAGAGATCATAGTAGCGTCTTCGTTGTAGATCCTGAACAGCTTATTTGAAATATATTGATATCGCTATATCTTGAGTGCCTTTATCCTGAAATCGAGATTGCAAAGGCAGGAATAGGTAAGTATCCTCAGCGAGCTGAATTTCAGAGGTGGCTCTCTATCTATCCGATGTTCCTTGTAAATTATTATTATTCCCGCTCTACAGCAGCATCAACTCTTCATTGAGCTCTTAGAATGCAGGTTTGAGACCTGCAGGATTATTTGACCAGTTTGATGGAACCTAACGACTTTCTGTGAGTGTGTCCACGAAACTTGCACATCCATCCCAACAATTTCTCGACTGCATGCTGGTCTAGCGCGGCTAACCACAAGGCGTCTTGAGAATTAAAATGACACGATCCTCTGATCATAGTACGTCAAACAAGCCGAGGTGCACTAGGTCTTAAGGTTTCAATAAACTTTTAATATAATAAACGAAGGAGACCTGCACATATATGTGCATATATGTATGCCACCACTTGGTTGTCACCGGTGGGACTGATACAATTCCAGCAAGGCTAAGAGGATCACACTATAAGCTCCCCCACCGATATCACACATCAAATACTCTTCAGAGCCCTATAGTCTTTTATGCCTGTTGCATTATATATATGGTCCAGGACTTGAGGACAAGAACATCAACAAAGATGATCGCCAAGTCACACGGGACTTTGTGACGACGATTGATGATCAACAACACTTTCTACTTAATTGGTAATCTCAGCGTATATCCGCACTCCACTCAAGAGTCTAGTTTAACGAGACGTCAAGACTACATTGCATTGCACTGAAACTCTCAACAGCTTCGTAATTCTTAGTCCGTTTCCAGTCATCAGCTCGCTTCACCCCAGGTTTGAGTCCTTAAGATCACTGTCCCACCTCCAAACTCCGTTAAAATCTACCAATCATGTGGCCAATCCAGATGCTCTACCCCATGATCAGGAAATATTCACCAAGCCACACTCAGACCACTCCACAAATCACCACACCTTCCGTGGTCCATTATCAGAAATAAGTCGGCCCCATTCCCGATTTCCGATACTTTCCTCCTTCTTACCCCACCCCCGTCATCTTTCCATGCACGGGACCCATGACCACTCTAGGGTCTTACCGAAGTCGAACCGAAAGACAGCGTCAAACTCCCACCTTCAAACTCCGAGGTTTTCCAAAAGCAACGTTTAAAGAAGATTCCTTGCAGGAAAAAAAAAGGCACGATATATTAATACGATAGACACCCTGTTACATGTGCAGATGCATGGACACTAGCCTGTTCTATCGGCCGGCACTTCACGCTTGGGAACGAAAGAGCCTGATCGGTATTGCAAGTGGAGCCCGATATCCTGGTAACCGGTCTGTCACACTAGACTCTCGCAGGAAGCATCTTGTTTGGTTCTTCTTTCGATATTCCGAATGTGTAATGCACAGGTCATACCGTTCAGATTTCCAATTTTTGCGGGGTAAAAAGCCGGATCCTTGGAAGCTGGGGTAACGTTCTGGGGCGTCGCCGCCAATATTTTTGCGGGAAACTTCTCGCTCTACTTGGAATGTCCCCATGTAATTAACTCACGCCATAAAAGTAGCACCGTTGTACATAGTAAAACCCGTTTCCAAGTCGATGTTATCAGGGGTTACCCGCAAAATTTTTGATTAGCGCAGAAACCGCGGCCACGCCGGTGCATGATACCATTAATATAAATGGTCTGTGCCTCATTTATTAATAATTCGGGAGGCTCTCTTAATCCTAAAGGAAGTGGGATTGAAACTGGAAATGGTTATACGTAACAAATATTAGTATCCCAAGACCCATTGGCCAAGCCGACATGATATACCGTTATACGAGAATATGCGGATCATCTAAAGAAATAACTCATACTTGTACCACTATCAACAGATTTCGACAGTAGTGATTCCGACGAGCTATAAACCTGAGTACATACTTTACATGGACGGTTGACATCAGGACCCGGAAGCCGGTCGGAATCAGACTACGCCGTATATAAAAATAATTTTAGTGATTGTTTATAAATGACGTTGCAATGACTAAGCCGACTGAGGATTGATTTCCACGCAGGTGTTAACATGCTGAAATGCAAGTGGATGAAAAGAGCTGACAACACAGCTGGCTAAAAAGAGTGCCTAAAATACAACATCAGGCAAATTTAAGAAGCTGCTGATGAGTTCCCAGATTTCTAGAGCCTATATCAATTTGCAGCGCCTCATTGATTAGCAAGCAATATTATAGTGATTCCTGGCAAGGTTGTTTTTCTAAAATATAATTTTGTTAGTTGTTTCGATTTCGGTTTCCCCGATGTGAAAAGCCCGCTTCTCTTCCTCTTACATGTAAATTGCGCCTTGAAAGGGCTCCCCCCCTTCTATGTATATTAAATGCTGAAAGTAAATTAAAAAAAGATTAGCTTTTGCATTTATAAGGTATATAGTACGTGCTTAGTATTCGATATTCAATCGATCAACACGTATTTAAGTTCAAAATCAAGATCAGTTAATAGTAAGCACATGCTTTCTTGAGTCCCTAGGTATAAAAATGCATGAAGAATCAAATCCTCGTGTGTGAAATATTCGTGTCCTTGCCCAATACCCACAGATTATAAGTACGCTACCATCAACCACGATCACTAGCATTGTAAATATTTTTCAAGCCTTTGATACCATAATTATACCTTTGCTACTGAATTTTTATTTGAAGACTCGGGGTGGAAATTTGAAGGTAAATACGAGCCATTAATGCATAGACTAGAGTTTTTTGGAGCAAATGCCATTTCCATATTAGAGCGCCTATTGATATACCTCGCAAACGCCTGCATTGTTTCAGACAACTATCGCTGAGTGTTAGGTGCGAGGCTGCCGTTAACATATACCTCCGTCCTAAAGCCTAGGGATTCTGGTGGTGTAACCTGACCGAGTATTAATATTGCGGGTGGTCTCGATACCCAGAGCCATCGAATTCGCAAAGTGTAAATCACCTGTGCGGAAGAATTTAATACACGAAACCAGCTGGGCGTATATTTTGATAGTGTATACCGTTCATAGGTGGAATTAATAAGCAATAGGGCGCACATGAATAAATGGTGTTGTCCATTTTTGAGCCAGTAAATCGCTATAGCTTTAAACTGTGAGCCAGTAAATCAATATAGCATTCAAAATCTGGTTAAGCGATCTCATCCAATCGCCATCAACGTAGTTCCAAAACCACACCTAGCTTGTAACACCCTCCTCTCGCCAATGATTTGGCCTGTCCATTGTCTCCAGGCCTCTTTCTCTCTCTTAACCCTCTCATCTACCCCTAGTGCAGCTGGTAAACACCTATACTCCCTCCCAAATCCCACTTGACCCATATCGCTCCCTCCAGAAACCCAAATACTTCTCCCTCCAGCCCCAATCATAACCACGTGGTCCTCTCCCATTGCTATATTTTCAAACTCGATGGGTTCATTCGTGGTTGGATCAATTGTATCAATCATACTGACTTCCTCATCATCCGGCTGCTCTTCTTTTGACTGGTGTGAAATATTGATAGTCTCCGTTCCATCACCGCCCCATATATATCCGGTTCCATCGTGCGCCAAGGCAAGTTGTACATGGCCACCTGGGTTCGCGGCAATCTGCTTTATCTTGATGCCGTCAAGAGCGGCGACTTGACCCCACCCTTCACCGTTGGTCGTGTCGTATATACCACGGTTAGCGGTTCCCTCGATGCCTGAGGATACCGTCGAACTGGGTGTTCGGCCAAGTGAATTGAACCTTCCGTCCCCGTAAGTATAGACATTTCCTGGAGAGGATAAAGCTATGAAACCAGTGGATGTAGCTGCGATTTCTGTGAACACTTCTAAAGACGTAGGATGTTGATTCTGTTCAGAGTTTAAGAATCCAGCTAGATGAAAACTTGATATCGGTTTGATGTCATCGGTGATCAAAGACAGCATTGTTGAATCATATAAACCTTCTGAAATGGGACTAATTGCTGGATATATTTCAACCAATGTGCCCCCGGCTCCGCCGGTTTCTACATGGCGCCCAGAGTCCTCGAAATAGAGGAAACATATTTCTCCAAGCCTGTTAATATGCACATCAGCTACAGCTCCTCTTTCTGCTTGGCAGGGGAACTCTCTAAACGACCACTCTGCAAGCGAAAATTCGTATATGTTGCCGTTGAAGAGTATAAACCCAATGAGTGCCCAGCGAGTACCGAATGCCTTTTTGATATCACTTGCTTGTATACCAGCCGGGAGTGTAAGAGGGAGCTCCCGGAGCTTCTCTATGTTACCAGGATGCAGGGTGGGAAGAAGGCCACGGAGATAGAGCTGGTCATCACGTTCGACTAGGATTGAAAGCGTCAATAAAAATGGTTTAGTGAATAATGCCCAGAATACACATAAGAATATATATTTCTAAGGGGAGCTTGAGTTGCATAACTTGATACCCAGGTACCCCTTTGTGCTTCAGCGACCAATCGTCTTCACAGATTTCATTGCTTCGGGATCAGAACCCCACGAACGTAGTCCCGATTTCAAATATATAGATGATATACCGACAATAGGGTAAAAGCAAACATGGGACTTACCACAAATGCTATTAACCCCAGCGTACAAAACTCGCATCGATTTGCTCGCCGTCATGATAACCGTGGGGGTCTCCAACGTCACGAACAAACTAGGCTCCCACGGAGTAGCCGCAAGGGTAGCAGCCGCTTCTGCGTCCTCGCCCGCAGATCCGTCCGTCTTTGCAGATGGCACATTCATGTCAGGCAAAATGCCATTCTCACGATTGTGAATCAATTGGCCATACAGATTACATCCGCAAGCCAACAGCTGATATTGATGTCGGTCAGTATTGGTACTATCATCGCTGTCAGTGCGCCCGAGTCTCGGAGGACTGTCAGTTCGAAGCCTTCGATCGCCAATAATGTTGGATCTAGATAGCGACAAGTAATCCCTGCTATCTGTTGGTGATAGTCTTCTTTTCCGTGGCACTGAAACTGGTCCTGCTGTAGAGCCAACAGGATGTTCCTGCCGATCCATACATGTGCCTAACAAGTGCCCGGGCGGTTAGGACTGGTAAAGCTATAAGGAGGCAAGTTGTAATTGTCCTTGTGAACACAAAATCCGTTATGTTGAGGGGAAGCCTAAACCGGCTGTTTGGATTCAGGGACTGCAGAAAAGCTGTGACGGTTTTAGGATCGTGAAAGCTTCGAACGCGAGCTCCGGGGGAATCATTAGCGAGGCAGGCTGGCCTAGAATTCACAACGTTCGCAACGGTGCCATGTGTTGCAGGCGAAGAAGCAAAATGTGGTGGGCCCAGACCGTCAACTCCACAGGTTCTAGTCAGCAAGCAGAGCCTCCACAGCCCCAGTGCTATCATTTACCTGAAACGTATTTGGCTCTTTCCTTCTAAGTGGTGGGCCCAGATCTCTCGAGCCTCTACTTTGTTTCAAGTCCCTTGGAAAATATCAGCATTGAAGAGGAACCATAGGTTTTCAACTTTGTCAAGCGGGAGGTTATCCCATCCGAGCTCTGCCAGATCTTCGGGCAGGAATGCGAAGAGTCGGCCTTCTACCAGGATCGCCAATGAGCTCAAGGACAAGCTGCTTATGACTACCTCTTCCTGCCTTGTCGGTGTGAGTTCGAATTTTTTTTTTTTACCGTTCAAGCCCGCCACTGCCGGTCTTATATTCATCCGGATCGAACCCCATGGACAGACGCTACCTCCTCGGCATGCCGATCTTTGGTAGAATAACAATTAGAATCTCGGATATGTTGGGCTTGTTTTTGGGGGGCCTACCGTGCCAGGGTATAACCGCCTAAATCTTTTGTCGGATCTTCCCTTATCGTAAATATTTGGCAAACTAAGGGTACTCGTAGAATGTTCATGCCAATTACCGTTTAAACCGTAAGTTTAAGGGTCCTTCTAAGTCAGGCAATTGAATTGGCGATTCCGAAAAATGCCCAACAGTTTTTTTCCTAGCGGGGGGTTTCCCAGAGATCAACAGCCTAGGCGGTTGCATCTTTTGTCACATTGGTCACTCGAGAATCTATTCCGCAAATCGAACAACCTTCTAATTCTTGTCTGTCTATCATATGTACCATTTCGACGGAAGCCGAATCTCAAGACGCAGATCCGGAAAGGTTTACTCGCAAATGTTCATTGATTTTGGAAAAAAATATCCATAGCTATCCGCTGAAAAGTCGGAAAACCGGCATCATCTCGGGATTCCCAAATATAGCGCTGGATCTTCGACTTCTGCCACATTGACCGTCGGAATCATCGGATAGTCGTAGGTGGCGCATTCATCGTACGGTATAAGAATGATATTTTCGGAGACGCTGCCCATGAAAATGTTATGTCATCCCTGGTTAACCCGGTACAGTTCGGCATTACCCAGGTGCAGAGTTACCGAAATGCCAAAATAAGTGTACCAGAGTTAATGTGTAAAATTAGGTGATCTGAAATCGTACGAAAATCAAACTATGTGATTGGAAAAATAGAGTTTAATTTGTCCAAAGTTCCCAAGAATCCAAACCGTCAGGCTGATAACCAAATGACCCCAAAATCCCTATCATAACTATGGTGAAGAGTGAAAAGTATATACGTTATCCCAAAGGTATCTTTGAATAAAAACATGAGAAATCATGCTAAAAGAGAAAAGGAAATAAAAAAAGGACAATCAGGTGCGCCAAATGTGAAAATCTCTCGCTGAAATAATCAGAAACCGTGCGAAGGATATATAAGGGAATAAATCATGTATGAAATCAAGTCAAATCATATACAAAGAAGGAATGTCCTAAATCCTCCATCAAATTTGGAGTCCTGTTCTTAGGAAGTCAAATTATTTCTTTTGTTTGAACAAATTCTCTCCGAGCCATCTCCAGTTATACCTCGCATTATCGCCGCCGAGGCACTCTAAAGTCTGCACCAATTCCTCTTTGAACCCAGCAACACAATGGATATTTGGCTGGTTGGTATGACCCGGCCTCGACATAGCAATGTCGTTGCCGTAAGTGCACAAAAACTGAGCCACTTGGCTGGGTTTCGGAACGCATCTATTTCCGGAAAGTATGGATTCTCTCCAGAATTGATTCCAAGCCTCGCGAACGTGGACTCGAGTGGAAAACTCGCAAGATTCCTTTTGAGGGCAGGATGAAGTGTGATCGTAGTCAAAATCGTCCCACGGGCTGTTCTCGTGAAATGATTTTATGCGACGCACGTATCGACACCATTCTGCGGCGAACAGCTGCTGGAGTTGGACGGGTACCGAGTTGAGATATTCTGTCCATCTGGCGGATGGTTCACCGCAGTCGTAGTCTGGATAGTCGTCGAGAAGAGTGCGGACGGCTTCGTGGAGGATGGGTCGAATTTGATGCGTAATTGTTACTGGAATTGCAGGTCGTTCGGCAGCAAATGGTGCGCAGGCCTTGATCGTTATGAGAGGGTGGAAAACGGCGCCCTGTCGTAAATGGTTGATGCAGGATTGTATGAGTGCTTCGTTCTTTGTGGAAATGCCGGTGTTTAGGAGAGAGCAGATGTTGGAATCGTCTGGTTTCGCAGCAGGACTGAAAATCAATTCATATTAGTCAATTGATCAATTTCTGGGCTATGTGCAATATAAACTTACATGCACTCCATGTATTGGGGAACCATTCGTTGTGGTGAAATCGGCTCCCCCATAACCACATCGCATACGGATGTGGCAATTGTCGTTTTGCTCTTTATAGCTGTATCGCAAGAGCATCTTGACGGTGCTCCATCTGATGCATGTTCGAGGGCCGAACCAGACTTTTTCGAGAGTCCTGAGTTCGTCCTTGAAGGGACGGGTCTGGTGGGTTTCGACACCTTCCATTTCTTACTCCTCGTATCGCTCGATTGTGGCTTCGGTTTTCGCCCATTGGTTTGGGTGTTTCGAGGAGATTCTTGGAGGTCGTCTGTCACTTCAGTGACCGTGACGATGGCAGCAATCTTTTTGATATCGTCAAAACCATTTTCGGTTTTGTTTGGTACAAGGGTAACTGTGGACATGGTACCGAGCGGCTGAAAAGAGTGTGTTAATGTTGAAAGCCGTCGAAGGGAAGCTTCGCATCGCTTCACCAGAGCATCGACCTCGTGCGGCCGTTCGAAAGAAACTGGAGACGGAATTTTGTGGGACAGAAACGGGTCGTGAAGTTTTGGGAGCAATGTGAGAGATGGCAGCTGAGTGAAGGACATCGGCTGAGTGATATCGTCAAGCATCTTGTAGAAAGTGGACGACGAAAGAAGTAAATATAAAAAGAGAAAAAGGGTCCGAAAAAGTATAAAGAATAAGATATATGCGCCGTGGTTAACGCCCTTATATTGCTCTCGGAGAGAGGGACTAAGAAAGCCTCCTCACTTCGATAAGTAGGCTAAGCTATTAATCTAATAAGGAAATGGGCGGCGTGGGTCGAGATGTCGTGGAGGCTACGGACGCAAACACCAAAGTGGTATAACCGTAAAAAAACGAATGTGCGAGGCTAGGCCCAGGCTAAGGAAAAGGAAAGTAATGAGTCCCGTGGAAGAGGATACAGGGTGCCGCTGTGACCGTAGGCTGGGGATTAGATGCACGTTAATGCACGTTCCGGCTGGCAGAAGCTGTGAACTCTCTTTGGGTTCCCAAAGGAGACAAGAGCCTTCTTGCCTGGGTGTGGTAGGCGGTTGCGAGGGCCGTATAAATGAGTTTTGTTATTTATCGGCAGCGGGAGATGTCTTCTTGTTCTTTTCGTGAGAGAGGATTCGAGCGTTCGGAAGTCCAGTCCAGGCACCAAGTGTCAATTCGGGGTCGGTGAGGGAGAATATTCTCGTGGGTATGCGATGCGAGTGCAGCAGTTAAACGGCAATTTCCTGTATCACAGTTCTCACGTTTTTATAAAAATTCTCTTTGGGAAGAAAAGAAAAGAAAAGCGAGAAAAAAATAAAATAAAACTGTGGCGAGAATTAGCCCGGTTGGCTGCGATATTTCGCGCTGGGGTGTGGAAAACGGTGGATTTTGAGCCGGGTGGAAAGTGTGGCAGTCAGGTATCGTATGTATCGCGGGAAATAGGCATGTGGAGGTTATATAATAATATACTGCAGGAAAAAGAACCAGATGTATCGTATCGAAGGTATTTCGGGGACGCCGTCGAGTTTATAACGGAAAGCATCGCGAGCTTGTTCGAGAGGGGTTTGAGCCTTTTCTATTAATTGGTTTTTTGTATTTTATTTTTTTGCCCGAGTGCTAAATGCAAAGCCGGTTGGGAGCTGCTGCAAAGGAAACAAAACGTCCGATCCTTTCTGAATAGCTCTGGTCCCTAGTTATTTTTTTCCTCGCGCCGATCACTATCGAGTTCAGGAATTCCTTACGCGGACTGTCAAGGAAGCCCAGAGCATGTTCACACAGACAAGCATATCTTTGACCGAACGAGGAACGAGGGGGGCCCATCGTGGTTTTGGTCTGGTGTGCAGATTACTTTTTCGCTATTCTGGCTGTTAAAAGCAGCTGGGCGGTGGCATGATCAACTCTCTGCTATTGTACCCACCGCAGTGCTAATGGCCATGGGCCCATCAGGCGGGGATCTTTCACGACGATACTTCTTTGGTGTTACAAGTTGAGATCGAACACGCCACTTTTCCTGTCCGCACGGGCGAAGGCGAGTCTGTACCGAAGAAGGAGAAAAGGGGAGGCATAACTCCAAAATACAGCACAGACGACGGAGTCCTCCTGGCCAACATCTGAGCAAATGCCATGTCTGAAGATCACGAAAGTTCCGTGAGAAGCACAGCCAAAGATTGGCCCGTTCCAAAATGCCATGGTCAATCCTACAAGGCCATATTCCGTTAGGGTGGGGCAAACCCAGCAGGCATATCGACCGCGAGAAATGGGGAAAAAGGTTCCAAAGTATATTGAAAGAAGCAAAGTGCAATGTCGGCAACCAAAAGCTGTCACTTGCAACCAAAATAGCGATCCAGATGGGACCTTGCTCAGGTCTGGACATCGGATTTTGTCGACCAGATCTTGATGTTGCTGTTAATCCCGGCCAAAGTGCCTGCCAGCTCTCCTTGGAGTGTTCGAGCGTCCCTCACCGCCTGCGAACAAACCGACGACCTTTTCCCCACCAAGCGCCCGACCCTCGTCGTTTCCACCGTTTCAAGGCAATGCCGTGCAGACACGAGAGTCTCGCCAGATTTCAAGATTCTCACAAAAAAGATAGCCATCCTGGTGTCTCCGTTCTCTCGCCCGAACAGCAACCGAGAGTCTACATATCGGCGGCCCACACCATGCTCCATCCCCGGGGGGCCCAAAGTTGCGGAATAAGACAAAAATGCCATGCATGGGACCCAGCCAGATGGTGTTTCCGAGGCAAGTAAGTTTATTTCTTCTTTGCCTAGGCCCTTCGAAAAGAGTATTTTTATTCACCTCAACTCCGCGCAAAAACGACGTGACTATCGTGGACCTCCAAATAGTAGACATTTACGACCGTTGGAAAAGGGCAATCGGCGGTCCCCTCCTCCTTCTCCAAAAGCTGGCATGAGCTGTCCTCCATCCATTCGCTAGAGGAGTGAGGTTTTGCTGATCTAGACTGTGCCCGACCCGAAGTGTTCGCTGTTAGCAGCAAAAGATCATTCCTCCAAACAGTTCACCGCAGTACCAGTAGCCGAAGGATCACTCAACCTCCATTTCCCGCACCGGCGATTGACTTTCACGATACTTTGTTCTGTGTATCTAACAATTGCAGCTCCCCAAATTAGCCTTTTGTCCATTGGGCGGAACAACGTCGATCAATATCAACCAAAAAAAAAATGTTTCGGCAATGCTGTCTTCTGTTTGGCTGGCTGGCGGCAGCTATTTTTCTACGTGCGGCTGACTACTTGTTCGATCTGCTCCCAACTTTGGAACCATTTGGTTTGCAACTTGTCCCAAATTCGAAATCTCTCGCTAAGCGAAAGCAGTTTCGTAAGCTCCCGTACGCCGTTCTTTGTCGAGGACCGTTAATCATTGCGCTCTTTCGGTTCAGGATAGCCTCGTGATCCCCTGCTTGTGTGTCTAATTTGAGCTCACTCCGAATGATCGACAGTCGGAGGAAATGAGTTTTTTCGAGCGCAGCTCTTTCCCCCTCCCTTTTCTTCCGGATCTTGCTCGCCGAAGCAACATCCCACGATACCACATTTTCAATCTAACAAGCTTCGAGTGTCGCTAACGTGTGCGAGCTTCATGTAAGGAGATTTCTCCTCGCGATTGACAGTTGCATCCGTAACAGTGCTTGCAACCCGTTTCTCACCGTCTGGACCCTGTATAGACCTTGCTTAATGCAAATGCATCACTAGTAATGCCATGCCTCACACCATGTGGCGCGTGTTCTCGAATCTTTTCTTCCTATTTTGCTCAAACCTGCGTGCCACGATACTTTCTCTTGGTGTTTGTCCCTTCCTTCCCAACACGATAGTATCAGTTTGTTCTAGAACAGTCGGGCCCATGCAATCGAACAGGCAAGGGAGAAGACCATCACACCTTCGAAAAGGAAAACTCTGTGACACCAAAAGCATGGGATCCTAATATAACTTGTCAACCGGCTGAGATGCATATTTTCCTCTCGCTTTCAGCAGCCATTAGCTTACTTACAGTTTGACCACGGATTATGCATGTTCTGTGCAATATAGCCGAATTACTGTTGCATGCATGTTACCTGATGCTCGCCTCGCAAGCATCTACGCTCATTCCGTAGCCAAAAATTACCCCAAGATATGCTAGGTAATAATCTTAGATTCTGAGCTTCTCCCGTATACAGTTTCCAGCAAAGGAAACCCTTTTGTCGATCGCACTTTTCTCTTCCATTAGCTGGATTAGTATTAACCTTTTATCCCTTTCGTATTCTTCTTTTCGGCCGTGTGCGGACCGCATATCAATATCAATATCGGCGTACAGCGTTTTTGGCTAGACTTTGTTTGTTAATCTCGGATCCAAGAGATAGACATGTCTTCCAGTTTTGGAGAAGCACTTGCGAGCGCCACAAATTAGGAGAATTTCCCAGCCGGTGGCGGGAGTGGCGGCACCAAGGTGGAAAAAGTCTCCTTCGCGGTTGCTAAATATCGCATGGGTGGTGGATAAATGAAATTTGCTTGGCTCCCTTGTTCCCCTCTTTTCCTCTGAGTGGCCAAATTGTTTACTTGACAGCGGGCAATCTGACCAAACCTTTGGGTCAGGAGAACTTTGGTTTTTTTCTTTTCGTTTATGGACAATTATCTGAGAAGACCCACCCCATAGCAACAAGCTATTTCCTCCAGGATCATTGGGCGAACACAGACAATAAATTCTCGGAGATTGTACCGGTACAACCTGCTTTTGCATCATTTTGGCTCATCTCACTGACCTTGGAATTTGAGATGTCTGTGGACCTGAAGCTGTCTAAGCACCCACGTGTTGCGGTCAGACTTTCGAGAAAAGTATTGACGATCCCTTCCTATCTGTGCCGTTTACTTCATTTTATACCTACACATTACGTTTGGCAAGTATGCCTTTGTCTCTCCTTTTTTTCTTTTCTTTCTGGAGTACCGAAGAAGTAATGTAACGATATGAATTCTACATACCGTACCCATGCCAAGTTGCCTGGTAGTGCCAATCAAGCCCCGCGATTTCTAACGAAATACTTCGTATTATTGAGTTCAACATATTGCGAGATCAAATAACCCACCCGCGAATATCGAGAACCGCTCCCCCCCCTATTCCGTGCATATTATTGGTTGCTCAGATCTACATTTCAATCCAATTGATATAATATACGAGCGCTTGACTCTCAGCCACGTTTTTGCTCATTTGTCGATCGCACGGGTTCTTCGGATACCAGGCCAGCCGGTTCGTCATTTAAATGCCCGTTGCGGACTCCGTATACGATTTCTGCCCACTGATCTATAGTCTGCGCGCGACTTCTATGACATCTCCGTTTTCCAACTGGGCATGAAATTGATTATCCCCTATTTGGTGTTAATACTTGTGTAATTGTGGGGTCTGGCGATATTGGTATCGCTTGTTCCTGTTGATCAATTTGACAACTGACATCGATAAACCCAGGAAACTGGATTGCCGGGTTCCTATGTCGATATTGCAGATGATGTGAGCGTTTACATTATCGAACCAAGCTCACGCCTGATTGACTCAATTCGGCTGTAATTTCTCAACCAATTGCAACTAGGTTTGAAATGACGGTCCGATTGAAAAGTGGGACCATTTTTACAGCCGCGCGCACAGGAACCCAAGAGTGCTGATATCATGATGCGGAGACCTGGGTGAAGGGATGCTTCGATATCAATTGATAAGGCTAAAAAAAAATTCCTCAAACCGAAGCCCCATCATGCAGTCGAAAGCCATTTCAAGAGCTCTCGATACAAATTCCCTAAAAGATAGGTGATCGTCGGCGTGATATTCCAAGATCTCGCAGTCGTTGAGAGGCATGATGCATGAGGCGTTTCTTAGCGCGAAAATTAGTTGGAAAACAGGTCCAAAGTTGACCACATCGGGTTGGCCGACCGTGATGCGGCATTTTGATAGGGTGGGTTTCAAGCCGCACAACTTGAAATGGAAAGCTAAACAGACTGGCCTCTCTTTTCCTTCAACCCAAATTTTAAATAAAAGAAAACCCAAAAGGAAGCTACCGCAATTTGGGCCCGAGAGTCGAGTCCCCGGGAAACAATCACGGTATATCTATTGGGTGGAAATGCTATTGGTAGCTTTTTACGCGAGGTTCCTGTGCCAGAAGGGTGCATATGCAGTTCCGTGTAGACGTGGATGTAGCCCAGTCCTCAGCTTAGATTTTGGGAGGCGTGTGATTTTAATACGCCATGCTTTCACGGAAGACCAGTTGTTCTCGGCCCCACTCTATTCTCGCGTAGCGAAGAACCGGGTTCCGGCATCGCGATCGGAAGCTGGCAACTGCATCTAGCTAGCGGGTAGTCCAAGATTATATGCACTGCTGGGACATTCGATTAGGACCGAGTCTTCTCTCCGGGTTACTGCTCAAGCTCGATATCTAAAGTGCATCAGCTAGAAAGTTTGCTATATATGCTGTCATCGGTGACCGTCAGGTATACGGTAGTCAAACTTTCGGACAAACCACTATATTTAGAGATAAATGTAATATAGAATAAAAGTATAAATTGGTTCTTTGTACGAAGTATGTTGATTAATCTGATATCATGATATCGCGTTACTAATGAAATCATTCTTGAGCGGGTAATCCTTGAGTTAGATCTATTGGGTGTTAATTAAGAGGGAGGAAGAATAGAATGTATTATTTTGAACTAGCTAGGTATCTTTAGATAAATGGAAAATATATGCGTAAAAGATTACCTGGGAAACTAGACATAAAATCAAGATAGGTACTCAGCAATTGACAAAGCAAATATTAGGAATAGCCACAAATCGGTATCAAAAGCCCACAGTGTAGGTTCCAAATCCTCACCCCGTATTAGCTTTGAGGTTTTGTCGTCCGCTGGGGTTTAGATTTCCATCGCGATTTCTAATACTCAGACACATAATTTGTACCATGCATAATCAACAATCCGACGGGGCCGATCTAAGCATAAGTTGGCTCGTTTTTTACAAAGTACCCTGCTTGTAACTACACAATTCAGAACGTCCAACGAGAGGCTCACGCTTAACTTTAAACTTCTTTAAAGCTGATTGGGTTGGAGAGTCTTCTGCACGATTGACGCAGGTGCCACCGTAGGTGTAGAATTGAGTTCCGAATTTAGTCTTGATGGCATTAAGCTGATTATCGAAGCAACCTGTGGTGGCACCCGGGGCGACAGCTGGCAGGTTACCAGTGTTGACGTTGTAGAGGACCGCAATGCTAAGTTCAGCGAATTCTTCGTGGCGGCCTGGGAGATGGAACTTAGAAACTGTGGCACAATAGTTGCATAGATGTAGGGTTGGGAAGGGTTGCTCACCACTATTGTTTCCCCAGTCACTGATACTGCATGTGTCCGTAGACAAAGCCGTGACGAAGGTTGTTTTAGCTATTAATTTTTCGAATAGTTAATATTTGTACCAATACAGAGCGAGTTAGCTGGACAGAGAAATGGCGATGTATCATTACTTACCAGAAAAATCCTGGCCGTAAACATCACCTCTGTTGTCAATGATATGACCACTGATTTCATGCATTAGTGGAGGCCTTCGAAATTGTGATAATGCGATTGATACTTACACTTCGTGGACCAGAGTGGGGATAGGACAATCCCCAGCAACCATAAGATCGCCATCGTCCGGTGCGGCACCAGCGCAGGCGCCGCTAGGGTTTGGTACAATCATCGGATGGCGAACCATGCTTCTCATGTGAACCGGCATGCGGCCGAAAATGTCTGCGGTACGTCCGATGGACACCGGCGCATTATCGCACCGACAGAAAACCCATGGACGAGAGCACTATCCTCACTTTCGTCAGCATTGGTACAGAATTTGAATGTTAAACACATCACTTTCTCGATGGAATTTCTGGGGTGTGTACTCACATCCGAATAGGTTACATTGTAGACCTGGACATGAGAAGCCAGGCAACTACGGGCGGCCATTTGGGAAGCACAGGAACTTGGCAGTGATCCTGCTGGCCATTGGGTTACCGTATGGGGCGTCCAGATGGAATTGTCCCAAATTAGTTGGTTAAAGTAAGTACCAATGTCTGGATAGGCGACAGTGGTGTGCCATGGCTGAGCCATCGCGGCAGTGGCCGAAGAGGGCAACAGTGAGATGCTTCATGTTTTCAGAGAGAATCTGGTTTCAAAAGTAAGGTACAGTGTTTAAGTTGTTCTATATTGATAGAGCGGATGAGTGCAATAAAAGGCTTTGGTGTATTGAGATTTCCTGTGCTGTGTCAATATCGATTCAAACAGCGTACTCGGCTGCCCTTTTATAGACTGAAGCCATTGCCATGCATCTGCAAGTCTTCCTGCTATCATTAATCTGATTCATCCTAGTTGATAGATGAGTAGAGGTCGGTTATGACACCCGGTAAATTTCCATATCTGTATCCTGGAATAGAAAAACGATCGTCAAATAGGATATAAAGCCGTGGCACCGCAAAATTTCCGTGTTAGTGATCACGTAGAAAACTTGTGTTTGTGAGTATACATGCAAAAAATTGGCCCTCGAGCCTATCATCGTGTCTGTTCTTTTAACCGGGTTGAGGTTATCCGGATTTGAAATTCATTCCTTTCGGATCTCATGACTTGCAACTGCGCTATGATGTTATGTGAACTTGGTGGGTGGGGCTGTATGCGTCCAAAGAAGTAGTAGGGAGGTTGGAAGCAGCTGCTGTTTTTGCCATCGTCTGGCTGATGATGTCGTCGCAATGCTGAGTATTGTCTGATCTCTGAACCGATTTTAAGTGTTGATCACCCGTATTGAAACACCATTTAAGCCAGAATACTACTACCTGGATACTAAGAGATGCTCAGTCCGAAGGTGGGAGGCGGACTTGTTGGTGAAACGGACAAAAATCTATAGGTCTACAATCAACTCGCAATGATTTTATCTGTGATAATGAATACAGATTTGTGAGAAGGGGGCCTTGGCAACTCGTCCTGTTTGATATAGCTTAGCCAAGGAGTGTCATTTTGCATCGTTTTGAAATCCTTTCCGTTAACTATCAAATGTCATGGTTAAAGAGACCATAGTTAGATTGGTGTGATACGTGTTGTATGTTGTATTTTTCTTGGAATACATCTGCATGGTAACCTTGTTGCCTTCCCACGTCGCTGACCACGATGAAATACGGCTAGGCCCGTGCAACGGCAAACATGCTGGGACGATTGGTTATAAAACATTCCCCCACGCGGTCTAAACTGCAGATTTGGGGTTTTCGATATCATGATCGTGAAACAGAAACCCAACCCGCGATTTTGTGTCTCGGATGAGACCGGGCCAACTATAAAATGTAGTTTTATATATTTTACGCTTATTGTACGTAAGAGATTGCAAGTAAAATATAGTAATGGCGATTGACAAATCTGTGAACTCGTTGTAGGCTCTTCATGCTTGGCACCAAAATCATCTAGCTTCCGGCTGATAAGATCTGTGACAATTGCCTTTTGGAGAGATTGCAGGGGAGTTATTTTCAGCCTTGGAGCCTCTTGATAATGATAAATGAATAAATTATGTGAACTCTCAGTTTTCTCAAACATATCACACTGCATCACCAGCTTCGCTCTTCCCCAAGCCATCTCGCTTAAAAGGACACTAGACAACAATACGAGATTCGTATTCGATTAAACAGCGGACCGTTCTTTTAAAATGTTCATCACCCCACAGCGGATAATTCTCAGAAACACGTTTTTGCCTGAGAATTCACAGGAAGGAATTATACGAGGCCGAATACGGGGGTATACATTATCCGGTCTCAGTTCCCCGTCAAATCGGAACGCGTAGGGCTCGCCTCGTTCGAACAAGCACGGACCACTAATACAGGAGCTGGCATTTTATATACTAAAGGCAGCCAGCAGACGCGAATGAAATTTGAGCTGCCTTACCGAATCAGGTAACCATGATAAGGTCTACACTCTATATCAATAAACTTGATTACTCATTAATCCCGATGGACGTACATGTATCCCACGCTCCGCAACGCAACCTGAAATTATATGGCAAGATATGGCAAGCGGACTAACGTTAACGTATATGGAAAGCTTTGTATAGGGAAGCTAGTAGGGTAGTTTTTGAGAGTTTCTGTTGGAATATAGCACACGTGGCTTAAATCCTTAGTCTTTGGGATTACTGATTACTGATCATGTGAATCTCGCGCTGTAATATAGCCATTGATATTAATTGAATTATATTCCCGATTCACGATATCACATACCTCATCTCCTCAACGGTTTCAGGTTTCGGTCTTGTTTCTCAGTTTTTTTTTAAAACCTCCAAAGCTGGGATACTGGGGTAGTATATCAAAATGATCTGATAGTTGGTCAGTGCGACCATTCCCACTGACAAGTTTCCAGTCAACTTTTGCCTAACAACCCGTACGGCTGGCCTATAGACTGAGAATTGACAAGAGATCATAGTTATGATGAGGTAGGATCCAGCGCCCGGCTTTTTTATTTCATTATTTTTTCAAAAAAAGAACACGGAACCTTTCTTTGGACCTCTGTGAAATTTTGTAGAGAATTATCCATACAATCCTGTTAAACAAATTCTCACCGACTATCCTACACTGAAAAAGTATCACCGATAACATGCATGCTTTGCTATGCATGAGCAAACGCGCACTTTACTCTTCCAACCTGCCACAAACGGACATATAACTTAGCAATGAATATTATTATAATGATCAACATGCAACATTTGCAACTCGCCGTCCATGTTCGCTTCTGCAACCCGCAAAGAAACGCGATGAACAATGGTATAGCCAAACTCAGTATATACCGGCGGCCTGGACCTACCAGGCAAGGTAAAATCCTTCGCATATGCGCATAGGGGAGATAATTATAATATCAGTGGTCTCTATGTTGATCTGAGATAAAATATAGTCGAACGGATATATACAGTTGAAGATCTCCCGTTTGAGAGTTCTATGCCTTTCGCCTGCGGCTCATTAACACCGATAAACGACTCGACAAAGGCGCAGTCCATGGTTCCCACTGTAAGACAAATTTCCACTCTAGATATTTTGCGGGAGGTTGGTACAGCTTGTTCACCGATGAGACCTATTTACGGCATTGCTAAGTCAAATTCGTCGGGTTAATAGTACTGAACGGCTCGATAGCATTGCGATACATATAGTTTATTTATACATCATGGGCCAACCAAAAGTGCTATAACGAGCTTCTATAGTAAATTGTATGAAGTGTATAGCTATCTTGGGCTATGGTTCGTTAAGAGAGGGGCTGGTTTCGAGACCAGGCTATGGGGACGCATGATTTCTCGCTTCCATACCGCGATAGAAATTCGATATTCGTAGTAGCGTGTTATGGCATATTGTCGTAAGACCGAGTTCTATAGGTAGGATTTAACTATATTCCGTAGATCTGCTGTTTGCCGATATTGAATGTTGTATCTAACTGACTAGAAGGCTCTTCTGATTTTTTGGCGATTAGCAAGAGAGTTACCAATTCAATCAAAGCAAAGTCTCAACCATTTTCATTTATCTCCGGTTTGCGGATCTACTCGCAAAATTGATTAGTACACGTCCGGGAATATTTTCAATGAAACATACAATCGTTGGTAATTAGACGTACGGCACAGAAAGAACATGTTTTAATGCTGTGGTGTACCTTTTACCTCGTGCTCTGAGTTCTAAAATTATGGTTGGGTAAATTTTGAACTGCAAAAATTGGCTTTATAGGTCTAGACATCCAATGAATGAACTGCTGTCGTAATACTAAAGATTCCCATAATATATCATATGCGTGCACGTGAGACTACTGCTAAAACTAGAATCCCCATGATATACGACATCGAAAATATAGATTTTAATTTCCTCTCGACCATCGTCGACGCCATGCATAATTATTGGAACTTCAAGTTTGTCTCCAAATTCGAATCAGATTGTCAATATTCAAAAAGCAAGATGTCAGCTTTTATTTCATTCACCAGGTCGGGACCAGAATATGCTCAAGAACAGCTTCATCAATCTCACGATCACGATAGTACTTTGTAACTTTTCTCTCGGACTTGTTCAGTATAAAGAGACTGCTGCATTTCTACTCCTCAGTTTCTTTTCATCATTAGCCCGCAGCTAGATCTAAAAGTATCATTAAGCATCATCTCGCCACAAGTTCATCATTTCTAACTAATCTTAATCCTATCCCTCAACTACGAACCAGTTCCCACAGCTCTAATAAATAATCAACCATCCTCGAAAAATAAATAATGTCCGCCCCACAAGCCACCCAGATGACCCGCCGAGCTGCCGAACTCCTCCAAGCCGAACAAAAGAAGAACCAAAAAGCCGCGAAAGCCCTGTGGTTAAAAAAGAACCCGGAAACCAAAGACGATGACCCAAACTACGTTTACGCCCTCAGCGGCAAGAAGAAAAACGCCTTCAGATACCGCCCTTCCCCGTGCCCCCAAAAGAACCATCCGCGCCGGGCTCCCGCAATGTCCAAACGCCTCCCCGTCCCGGAGCCCAACCCGTCCGCGATGAATGATCCCGACGTCGCCGCCCTCGGAAAGCGCGCCACGGCGGTATACGTCTACTGGGACGTCGCACCGACCTGCGCCCGGCAACCACCCGCGGAACCGGAAGCTAGCGCCAACGGGATAGTTTCCTACGCCCTGTGCCGTAATCCGAACTTTTTCTCAATTTACAGCTACACTTTGTATTTCACCAACAGCGGGTGGTTCAATTTTCGGTTCTGGGATGATTCCGATGATTTTTACGATTGTTATACTTTTACGAACAGCGAGCACAGTGTGGATTTCAATTCGGATTATCCTAGGATCAGGAGGTTTACGCACGATCTGATGTGAGTGGTCTATTTCTTATATAATTACCTGGATATATGGATATTTCAGTTCTTTTGGAGATGATTGCTAATTTTTGTTTACTGGTGTCTGATAGTTGAGGATTGATCGAACATCGCAGTTAGAGTTGGCGGTCTGGTTCCACGAGACATTTTCTTCTTCTTCTTCTTCATATCCAAATAATCGGTTTCATCTGTTTCCCTTTAGAGGGAAGGGCTAGTAGTTTCTTGGGGATAAGTAGATTTTAGAACACACCTCTGTATGCATTAATGATACCAATATAAACTTGAGTCTTGCCACAATGGAAAAAGTCGAATGGATCACATAGTAGTGTACTGGACTTATAAAGGGAAGTTCCCCTACGTATTGGAACTTCAAGAAGCTAAATCTTCATTTCGCTCGTCAACATGGCATCGATAAAACAGCCAAATATTGATAAGATTTGTCTGGAAAGTCTACAGGTCTTTGTAAATCGATGCCGACTATACTTCTTAAACTTGGCCAGAGGTTTTATTCAACCTAGGCATTCGAGATATATACCAAGCACCAAAGAACATAGATAAAGTACCCCCAAAATGTTTGATTTTTTATGATACAAACAGAAAAAAAGGCATCGGTCTTCTCAAAAAACTCAGTCCAGAAAAAAACCAGCAAAAGGCCAAAGCTCACAAGGAAGGTGTATCAGCTGCTATAGCAAAACAAAAGGTCATGCTAACCAAAAGGGAAAACCCGGTATATTGAACACACAAGGGAGACTCCACCACTCATCAAATAAACCAAAAAAAGATAAACCCTTTCTACAATCTATGTCAAATCGTCACCCGCTTCCTCGATACCTTTCTGTGTTTTCGCGAGGAGGTCCAGTTTCCAGTTGTCCAGCGTAAACCGTTCCTTATACTGCATGACGTTGTTAAAGAATGTTTCCGGCTCGCCGTCTTCGACAGCTTTTAACAGATTCTATATCCCGACCACAAGTTAGCAAGCGATATACTGAGGGAGGAACCGATCAAACACCTCGTGAGAACATTCATGCAGGAAAACTTACATTCAGAAACACATTCTCCATGCCTTGTCCGAATGCCGGATCAATATTTGGGTAAGCCTCCAACGCCCGTTTCGCGGCGACGACATCCTTCGAAGCCAAATGGCAAAGTCCGGATTTGAAAAGGTATTCCTTGACGCTCCACTTCATTAGAGAGTTATTGATCGACTCCTGGGCGGCCTTCTCGAACCGGGAGGTAGCGCTGTGATAGTCTCCGAGTTCAGCCGATAGCTCTGCACCTCGGATGTAGCATTTGTTCGCCAAACTGTGTGGAAAAGGTGTCAGTTCAAGCCACGTATATCCGAACCTTCTCAGGGTCCAAAGTGCAGTTTCTTTGACAGAAAAAAAGAAAAAGAAAAGAGGGAATGATTTCTTACGCCTCGGCGTTGTCGCCCTTATACCAGTCTCCCGCTTTGTTGTACTCCGCGATAGCCGCCTCCTTTGTCGAACCATCCTTCTCCAAGAGCTCCGCGAGGGTCTGCTTGCTGGTCGCCGCTCGTCTGATGTTTGTGATGGAGTAGTGATTTATGGCTTGGGTCATGCACCTAGCCGCGTCGGCGGGACTAACGTCTTTGTAGGCTTTGAAAGCTTCGGAATGGTAATTTGCGGCATCGTTGGGTTCGTTGATCGATTTGCTCAGAGCGGCGGCTTTTTCGAAGGCGGCACCGGCATCCTGGCCTGGTGGAGGGGTTGGTACAGTTAGAATTGATTTTTTAAAAAGCAGCGAAAGGCCAACGGCAGCGAGATGTACCTTGATTTGTTGTTCGAAAGGCGTTCGCGGCCTGCGCATATGTTTCGATGGCTTGCTCGAGTTTATCCTGCTTGCTGGTTCCAAACCAGCCGAAGCCACCACCGCCTGCACCTGCTTCCTCTTTTTGAGCCTGATAGACCATTTAGCTAGGACGTATGATCGAAGGAAGCTCAGGAGGGGGCTTACTTTTGCGAGAAGAACTCTAGGATCCATGTTTGATATAAAGTATGTGAATGCTGATGTTGATGCTGATGTTGATGATGATGCGTCCGGAGGGATGCTTTGGTGGGGAGAGCAAACGGAGAGCTGGGCCATTGCCGCCGCGGGTCTTGGCGGTGATGACATGGATTCCTTCCAACGCGCATTTTCCAACACGCCAAAACTTTCGAAACCCATTTAAACTTTCAATATCAAAAACCTGCAAGATGCGGCGGTCGACCGTCCGGCTCTTCTCCACCATCCCCCGCCGGCTACAAAATGCAAAGCCGAACCAAGGTCCCGTGAAAGCACCGTCGTCCCGTCGGCAGCCGTCGCAAGAATCTCTCGACTACGTGCGTGGAATCTTCGGGGAACCGACGTGGTCCATCACATCCCTCCTCCCACCTAGTCACCCGCAGAGCACGTCCACAAGTCCTCCACCGGACCCTAAGGATCTGGTAACACCGGAGAGACTACGACATCTGCTCAGATTATCGGCTCTTCCGATGCCGAAGGATAAAGCGGAAGAGGATGAAATGATCAAAGATCTGAACGACCAGTTGTATTTTGTGAATAAGGTTCGGGAGGTGGATGTCACGGGTATAGAGCCTCTGGTAGCGATCAGAGATGAGAGCGAGGAGAGAGCAATTACCATGGAGGACATCTTGGAGGCCGAGAAGGAGGTGGAAGGGCTCGGGGTGATGGGAGAGGAGGAATGGGATCCGCTCGCTGAGGCCAAGAATAAGATTGGGAGGTACTTTGTGGTCGAAGGGGAGATGGGAGAGGGACTGGGTGGCGAGGATGAAGTGGTGGTGAGTGCGGAAGAGGTGAAGAAGGTGGATTCGTTGGAAACTGTGGAGACGAGAGGACAGACGGAGAAATGAATGGGAATTCTATCGAGATATCCTCAGGAAATTCTCGATACAAGCTCATGAGATTCTAGGAATCGAATCGGGCTGAAGGATAAATAATATTCGTCTGGTCTCGGGGCGCTGGCTGGCATCAAGACTAATCTTGAAACTAGCTAATCCAATCGGTGCCATTACACCAAAATTTTGATTGTTGACATAGTCATGATCGCACGGCTTTAGCGGATAGATGATAATAAAAATCTATAGAATAATAGAGCCGTAGCTATGATTCTCAATTTCACCATTACGATCAACTTTCATGCTAGTGATGCAAGTATTGATGATACACCATCGAGAAAGAAAGAAAAAAGGAGCCGAACGCTTGCTCGTAATGCAAGCTTCGAATCCACTTTGTGAGAAAAACGATACAGAGAGCAGAGATATGCGTGTAAAAAACACGCCGATGAAACCGACACAAAAAACCCCTCCCGCTTTAAAACCAGAATAATCGCTACAAGCGCTGTTCCATGAATACCCCATTGAACAAAAAAGAAACGAAGACCCCACATCCTCCTCCTTTTACTTCCTCTCAAAGAACCTTTCCCTATCCAACCCTCAACCCTTCATTAAATCCCACCACATCAATATCCTCATATTTACTCCTCTTCCCCTTCCTCCAAACACGCCATATGGCCCATACTCCCAGCGTACTCCTCAACCCCTCTGACCTCACCCTTCTCATCCTTCTCCAGATCCTTACTAAAATCCCACCCGACCATGAGAGCCCACTCGCTCCACAACCTCTCATCACCCTTCAGAAACCACCTACTCCTTCTCAACCACTCGTGATCCGAAACCTCGCTTCTCCGCGTCCTGGTCCACATATCGAACGCAGCAGCGTAATTCTCTTCTCCGAGTCTCCGTTTGATCTGTCCGTTCAAGACGGAATTGTGCGATAACAGATGCTTCATCTCCAGGTTTCGATCGGGTAGAGGGAGGAGCATGGATTTAGGCATCATGTGCAGTTGAATCGTGGTTTCCTCCTCCTCTTCCTTCTCCTGCATCACAGGTGCCGGTGGCGGAGGTGGTGGAGGGGCCTGGTACTGCTGTCTGGCGAGCTGCTGCTGGTGCTGTTCGATCGTTTGGGTGAGCGCCGATATAGGCGGTGTCATGTGGCTGTACGCATCCCTGGAGTTTTTACGACTGGGTGGTAATGAAGGTAGCCGTGGAGCGTAGCTGAAGGGTGATAGAGGTTCCACGTCGAATTCGAGATCGTAGGGGGAAGTCACGGAATCCTTGCGAAGAGGCGGTAGGAAGTTGGGTTTTCGGCGCGGGGAGAGCGCCAGCTGCGGCTGCTGCTGCGGCTGCGGGCTGCTGCCAGAGGCGGAACGGGGGGACGCATGACCCGTGCTACTGCTGCGGATTATGAGGCAAGCTCCCGGGGAGGAGCCTAGTTTTGGGGAATTGCGGGGTTGGCGGTTGTTGTGCGAGGTCAGGGCCGGGGAATATGAGTAGGATGACGAGCGGCCGGTGTTGCTGTTGCTGTTGCCGTTGCTGTTGGGCGGGTGGTGAGGGTGGTGGAGGGCATCGTCTTCGGAGAGGTAGGAATCCGCTGAACCTCGACGGCGGGCTGGGTGGACGAATCTGGTGGAGGGGGAGAGGTGGGTGAAGGCCTGGTTGGAGCCGGACGAGGAAGGTGGCGTGGGGATGGGGATCTGGCCCGTCGACTGGAACGGGATCGAGAGGTGCGGTTTACTCGACATAACGAAGGTGCGATTTTAAATTTTCGGTATAACGAGGGAAGAAGAGATAAAAGCAGCTGACGATGAGGATTTATATCCCGAGTTGGATTTCTTTTAATAAAGAAAAAAAGGGTCCGATTTTCAAATGTCGTCAATGGCGGTATCTCGAAAATGAATTTGTGGCTGTGCAAATTGCGATGCGGCTTGGTAGCACAGCTAAAGCTAACTGCGCCGTCGGATTTCAGCTGGAATACACCCGTCGAATCGAAATCACTCGAGCGATTGTGCAAAAGATTTAAGAATTCCTCGAATTCTGTTTTCCTCGAACGATTGATCCGATTAAATACTTGATTCGAATCTGGTATCTGGTCCAGTTGACAGTTAGCACCCCATCTTTTTTCCTTTCTCCACAAGCGGGATTTAACGAACAGTTTATATACCCCGCTAGTTCAGTCCTGTCCGATCCAGCTGTGGCCCCCCAGGAAATAGCGAGCACCGACCCTGGACGTCTAGACGGCACTAATGCAACCAAGAAGAAAAATAGTGTAGATAGGATTCCGGGGTGTGGTTATCGAGTAGTGTGATCGGTGATTAAGAAAAATCAAAAAAATCAGGATATGATGTCGCGATTATCAAATCGATACGCAGTCGAGGTGTTCGTTACGGTAGGGTGTGGTCGCACGCTGCTGCAGCTGATTGGCAAGGGATTGAAAAAGTTGATATCAAAAATATCTGTGAATTTTTGAAGGGAAGAGGAAAGAGTACGTACTCTGCCCGCCTCTTTAAGTACTTGACGCTCTCGCGATATTCCCCAACGTGAAGCTATCGCCAAACGAAAAAAAGCATTGAGCAAGTGTGGCCACCTGCAATTTGCCGGCACTTTTTACCTTGCATGGCAATTATTATTATTTAATTGATTTGTACCCGCAGGGACGTGCATACATAACTCTGTCAAGCTAGCCGCGAGCTAGCTGAAAGTGAAGAAAGCTCAAGTAATTGGACATTTTGGAGAAATTGAAACCCTTCAAAATCGGGCAAAACTTGAGGCATTTCCTGGCCAAAAGATCATGCTGCAGCTTCCTGCGCCGGCAAAAAAATCTTTTAAACGGATTGGGCAAAAGCCAGCCGAACATTTCAGGAATCTTTTCGGACGAAACCGGAAGCGGCATGTCAGCTGAACAGGGCAAGACACTTTTCAGCCCGGTCCGAGAAAGATGCAAATGGCGAGCCCTGCCGGATTCTTCTTCATAATTTTTTGTTGAACGGTGGCCCGAGAAATGCTGTGAGCCGGCAGCCGATTCTAGTCTTTTTTCCGTTTGTTCGTTTCTTTGGCATCAGCTGGTGGTCAAGTGCGCCTCGTCCGGACTCGGTACTCTCTTTCAGCTGGGATTTCTCGGGGCTTCGCGTGCGCATTTTCTGAACCATGTCGTTCCTCGCTATAACTATATCGTCACCATAACATCATTGGTAAATTTATTTTTTTCTTTCGCAAACCCGTGAAATGGAAAACAATATAGATAGATGTCTTGTATATTTACACTCTACAGCCGGCAAAGAGAACAAAGAGAGGCAAAAATGAATAAATGACGAGCACGACCGGTACCAACAAGCGCCAGTCTTTCTTTCCTTCTCTCTAATTCAAGATGTTTGACAAGACGAAACAAAAAAAATTGGGAAGACTTGATGTTCCTATCGTGACTGTTAAGAAATGACATGGAACATATGTTGCGTGTTCTGTACAAGGAGTGACGGTTCCCTTTGTTACTGATCATGACCTGATCGCAAAAGGCGGGGGTTTTAACAGACCGTCATGAAAAGCCCAAGTAGGACTTTGCATGACGGCATCGATGTGTGTGGAGAGAGAGGAGAGTAATCTAATTATGATTTTTCGACCAAAATGAAAAAGAAAAACGAAGCGAAAAGGGTATGAGGGTGATGCTATTCATAATTGCAACATCGGTTCGTTATTTTCATTAAAAACGATTTATTTGGTGGCATCCTTCAAGAAGCTGTATAAGAAAGAAACCGTTTTGTCAGTGGTCAGATACGAATTTGGAGAAAGTGGCGAAAGTTAGTATTTGACATACGCGATGATATCGTTCCTGTCAGCCTCCTTCTTGAGACCAGCGAAAGCCATTTTGGTTCCTGGAATCATCTTCTTTGGATTCTCGAGGTAGGTGAACTGAACGGGTTTGAAAAAGTTAGCGAAGCTAGAAATATATCATCGTGGCGCTTGTGGTTCTCTTTGCAAGTGTTGTTGCGACAAACAGACACCATGCAAGTGTTTTTGTTGGACCCGTCGACGTCATCTTGATGCACGGTGATCCACCACGGGACACCACATCACCGCCATTGTGACTGCCCTCTACGGTTTCTCCGCTGCTGTGAAAAACGAGCTCATCCTCCGTGACCGTCCCCGTCGAGAATGGGGCTTTGAATCTTTGAGGGAGAAAAAAAAAAAAAAAAAAAAAAAGAGAACCAGCAGAAAGAAGGAAGAAGAACCTACCAGTGTCTTCTCATCCCATTCGACACCGGCCTTCTTGTTGGCCTCGGTGTAGCTGTAGCCTTCCACCTGACCACTGTGTCTGCCGAAGAGGCCGTGCAGCCGGGGACCGATCTTGTCGCCGCCGTCCTTCTCAACGGTGTGGCATTGCGCGCAACGGGTCTGTACGGGTGGAAATGTAAGCCTTTGGGTTTTCTAGTCCATCTCCTAGAGGGTTTCTGGGAAGCAAAAGGGAGGAGGGGGAGGAAGGAAAGGACTAACCTTGAAGAGACCTGCGCCCTTCTTGACATCACCTCCACCTGAACCTGCAAACCGAAGGATGTTCTGTTAGTCTTCCGTTGCTCTGGTTCTGATCCGTTCACCGTCGAAGCATCTCGTCGTCGTCGTAGGGGAATGTAGTAAAGTACCTTTGGGAGCCATTGTGTCTATATATTCAAAAAGGGACTTGTGAAATCAAAAAGAAGCTTAACGAAAGGATCGTAAGGGCGTCAAAAGTGGACGTGTTTTTGCGTCTGAAAAAGAATTTGAGGTGAGGTTGAGTGAATTTTGTGGGAAGAAGAGAGGTCGGCCTGCGTTTAAGAATGGGTGAAAAAAAAAAACTAAACCGAAAAACTAAATAAGCGTTAGGAGGCTACGAAATTGGTGGAAAAATCCCGGCTTCTCTGGCAAGTACGGAAAAGCAGGGGAAAAGAAACCCTCGTCATTGTCCCATCTTCCTCATCGGTATCGGTCTCACCGTTCGTTTACTATTCGGTGGCCTTTCGTCCGGGTTCTCCCGCGGTGAAAAAAAATCTTGAAGGTGACCGGGTACCTAAACTTAGCAGGGCCGACCGGCCAATCACAAGTCTCCCGTTGACAATCCGGCCCAGAACAACACCCCACGCCGCCAGAGCTAACCCGGTCGAGAATGGTATCGGTCTCCCTGCCTGTTGACTGGGGCTGCTCTTCTAAAGCTGTCCCACGGTTTACTTGTGCTGTGTACCTGTACTAGCTAACTGTAGGCGTCTATAGAGCTATAGAGGGAGAGCAGATCGATTGCGTACCAAGAGCAGCTAGCTGTGACCTGCGCAGGGAAGGCCGTGGTTGGTTACACACAGCTGCCCGTCCGTCTTCAGGCAACCGGATAATGCGCCGCCAACGCGCAATGGTGCCCCGCATTCCACCCCCCAGCACGCCAATCGCACCGGCAGGTTTCAGGCACGATTTGGAAAACATCGAGCCGTATAAGAACACAGACCTCCGAGGTTGCCATCTTTGGAGTATTTGGCCATTTCTTCCTCGCTCTTCTTCCCACGAAAGAACTCGGGTCGTCTCCGATTTCTTCTCAGATGATAGGTCTGGAGTAACCGCTCGGTGGTGACCATCTATCTATTACCCAACTCCATATCTTCTCAGCGCCTCTGGAAATTTGAACACCCAGCACGAGGTGATCCCTCCACTGATTTAGTTTTGAAATATCGCGATATCGAATAACGAAAATCAACCACCTGCACATTTCCTCTCTTCGCCACGTTATAATGGCGTTTTACAAATTCACTGGGCTTATAGCCATCCTCGTTTCTCTGGTAAATACAAGTCTTCCCTCCAAATATCACAAAACTGTACGCGTCCAAAGAACTAACAGATAGTTTTCTCTCTCTAAAAGGTCTTGTTCGTCTTCGCCGCTTTCGCCCACTACACTATCAAACAATTCCGCTTCCCAATCTCCCTCGTCCTCCCAATACTGGCAAATTCCCTCCCCTTGACCGATCTTGTGGCCACGTTTGGCAACATCCGCCATTTCTCCTCACCCAAGAACCGGAACAAGACCCTACCATGGCATCTCGCACTCGTGAACCTACTCCTCCTGGTTATGTCGTCGCTGCTCACGGCCTGGAGCACGCCATACCTCGGCGATTCCTCCTGCGAACTATCAAAAACTTGGGAATCGTGGTATTCGGGTAAGGTTAAGAACGGGAAAGCGATCGCAGGTATACAGGATGCTCTGAACTGCTGCGGGTTCGGAACTGTCGTGAACATGCCGTTTCCTTTCCCCCAAGAGCCGAAGAAAGACGGTACCGGGAAGCACGTACCCATTGAAGCTTGTGCGAATTTCAGGGGCGGGAAGGGTACGGCGGTGCCATGTGGCCCGTTGTGGGAAGGGGAGCTCAAGAACGTGGCGGGTATCTTTGTCGGGGTTGGGATCGCGTTGATTGTTATAAAGGTGAGTCTCATTTGCTTTCTTCATTATCCAGGAGGATACGTATGAATCAGGAGGGTATATGGCTAACGCGTGTTCCGATTTGCAGGTTATATTCTTAACACTCGCGATGGGCAGACCGGATATTCTGGAACGCTATTTCCAAAACTCGAGATACGGCTACGCTCAAATTCGACATGTTGAGGAGCTCGAGGACGACGAGGAGGGAGATGGGAGAGCCAGAATTGCAAACGAATCCCAGCAGGTTAACGGGCACACGCCGAACAGCAGGACGAGGCTGTTGATACCGCAGGGCTATGGGAGTGTTGAGAGACAGGACAATATTGAGAGTGTCGAGAGTGTCGAGAGACCTACGTCGGAGGATGGGAATGAGCGGGACGCTTGGAGGTCCGAGGTGGAGAATTGATATGCTTGAGGTCGGGGGGTTGGTAAGCAGGGGATATATAATAGCGTACAGAGGGCAGGCTAGGTGGATGATTGGTCGTTTATATTTATCTAATAGTGACAATTCAAATTCGTAGATTCCAATTCATTCAGAGAGTGTGACAGGCGCCCAAGTAAGGCAGAGTACGAATATCATGGAACGGAATTCGCAAGAATCAATCGCAGGTATCATTATGTTTATATTGTATGAATTATCTGCAATAATTTAGATCTGTCACAACATGTGGTATTTGAATTCTTCAACCGGTGTCTGACCGTTACCACGTTCCCAGTAGCCAAACCTCACGAGCTCAAGCACTACATACCGCCCGATCAGGACAACCTGCACTACATGGGTGCCATGACTAACTTGAGCCTATGCTGAGTCGCGTTACCACACGACTCTCGTGAAAGCACACACTTTACACATATATCGTATTGGCAAGTTGTACCGAGGCCCTGCAAACTGCCCACTGTTCCGATGCCGATAGTCTGGTTGCCAAACACCCTGCACTGACAGCAATCTTGCTCCCGCCATGCTTGTTAACTTTTTGCAACACCTATAAGAGCTAGTTTCGACAGCTGATCAAAAACTTACGGAGATAAAAGCCTTTGCAGGATTGTTTGCAGGCATTGCAGGTTACGTGCTTCTCGGGCTCCGCTGAGCGCTTACAAGTACTTGTTGCAACATCACTGAGGGTGATTTCGTTCATGCTGTGGGTTTGGTTCAGACACCTGCGCCCGTCGTTGTAACAGTGTCGGCATACGTCAAAGGTATTTCCAACCGGCGTGGTAATGAGCGCGCAACTTGTGCATCCTAGACCGACGTTTTTGTGAGATTTTTACCTTTTAAATGATGAAAGACTGACACTTGTACGAGTGCGTACATGGCAGTTGGAACTTACGATAATGTTTCCCGGATCCGAGAGGGTTCCCGCAGCTGTCGCAAGTTGCGGCCAGCGTGACATAACTCTCGGTATCAATCAAGATGCCGATTCCCGTTCTTTCCACCAGCTTCCCGATGAACCCAAGCGAATATGTAGCCCAACCGACGTTGAGCTTTGTGGTTTTATACCGCCCCGCGGCTTCCGCATCCTTGAGACTTTTCTCTGACGCAGCTTCCTGTTCCTTTTGCTTTCGCTCCAGGGCCTCCAGCTTTTTTTCCGCATCGTCCCTACGTGACGTCGAATCCGTCATATCCTGCCGCCTTTCTGATGCGATCTTGTCGTATCTAGCCTGCTCGACTTCTAGGTTTCGTTTCATTTCGTTCTGCATGCGTTGGAGCATCTCCTCCTTATCCTTGTGTATCAGCTTGATATTCTCGAGTCTCAGACCGCTCATCTCTTTCTCCAGCTTTAGAGTCTCAATCTCGGTTCTGAACGCCATCTCTAGGCGGTGCTTCTCCGATTGAAGCTCGCGTTCGTGCTGCTCCTTCTGCTCTCTCAGGAGATTTGCTGTTTCTTCCTTCGCCCTCGCGAGCATTTCTTCGTACATCCTGGTCATCGCGCTCGTGGTTTCGCCACCGGTGCTGCGAGCCGCGGACGTGCGTTCAAACCTACCACCGGGGCTCGCGAGCTCCTCGTTGAGGAGAAGGGGAGCGGGCTGGTTCTTCATAATCGCCCTGAGAACCTCCAAGCAAGCCACCTTTCGCCCGTCCAGACGGTGACAGTCCGATCCCCGATCCACCAGATCCTTCCAGAACTCCGGGTTCTCCAGCAGCTCCGTTTCTCGCCGGATTCCTTGCGCTCTATTGATCTCGTCCCAGAATGTAGTGCAGAGTGCGAGGTTTTGGTAGAATTTTTCGCCGCACATGGCTCGTAGGGTGTCGAGGCTTCGTTTCGCGGACCCGGCCATCCTGGGGTTCTTTATGGGGTGCAAGTACACGATCCCGGAGAGCAACTGGCCGTCGCGGTAGGAATCCGACAGCCAGTCTGATATCTTTTGCAGTATTTCCGTGTCTGATTCGAGATTGTCGTCGAACCCCGGCGTATCGATCAGGGTGACTTTTGTCCCGTCAACGACCGTACTATACGACCTCACCTCTCGGGTTTCTGTGAAAGAATGCACACAATCATTAGAATAATTGCAGTAGCGAACGGAGGAAGATGAGATGGATATATTTACCGCCGTCGAGACCATGGCCAGCGATGCCTCTGCGGCCTGTGACAATCTCGATAAAGGTGCTCTTCCCCGCACCGCATATTCCCATGAGAGCCACTATCACTTCTTTGGTGCTTCCTCCTCCTGCTCGTGAGATATCCGCCGGGAAAGTAGCGCTCCTTTCCATCTTGTTCCGATTTTCTGGAATATACTCCCGTCCGGCTTATATATATCGTAACGTTGAAACCTTTATCTCCAGAATTCAAATGGCTCGCAGGGGAGCAATGTTACAGGCCCAGGAGATTATCGCGATACATGCGCATGCACAAAATACATACTATCCGAACTCCAAAAGATGCATCGCCCGACCAGAATAATATTTATCCATTGCCTCCCAAGTCCCCCCGCACGAGGCTTACAAAACTTCAGGCAATGAGAAAAGGAAAAGGCCCCATCCGCCCAAATCCCTCCGAACCCCCCCTCAGCCAATCACTTGCGGTTCCCGGCACCGTCGGACCCACAAAAAGGCGACAAACTAGCACGGATCAGGCATTAATTAGAACGCGGAACCAACACACAACGAGGCTACTCGATTTTACCACAATCCCGCGATCAAGAAGGACTATTTCTTTCTCAGCCGCTCCGCTATATTTTTTTGCCACTTTATCGGGGTTTATGGGTCATTGCATTGAGTGTACACGTGAGTGATATAGGATGGGGAAACTTGCGCCTAAACGACAAGGCTGCGAAAGTTGATTGGGCAGTTATAACGTCTTTGGATTCCGGCCGCATCCATGGCGTTTGGTGTCCCCCCGCTTCCCCTCCAGCAGTGCTCTCACGAGATCTGTGCGCCGAAAAGCCGAACAGAAACTATATTATCTGTTCAATCCGGATAGAAATCTGGAGTACCGGCCAGCGTAGACCATGGTAAAAAATTTCAGATCCGAACTTGATAGCGAAATGCCGCCACCGTCACGACCATCCGCGGCGCCGCCTGCGTACAGCGCGGATTCCATACTGAACGGGACGATGCCCGGAGTCGTGCCTCCACCACCACCACATCCTCCACAACGAAGTCATGGCGCTTCCACACCGCCGCCGGCGAGTAAATTCGGGTGAGATTTATACTTCTATTCACTCCCTGCAATTGACCACTCTGACGTTTCATAAAAATAAAACAAACAGGCCTGATGATCTATTTATCGCCGTCATGGGTATCACCGGGTCCGGGAAGAGCTCGTTCATTTCACTCCTTTCGGATGAACCCGTTGAGATCGGACACGGTCTTCAGTCCCGTAAGTAAATATAATCAAAGCGACGCATTATAAATGTCACCCTGCATAAAAGCAAGCCACTAACACCGTTATCCGATATCAGACACATCCGCAATCGCAATCTACCCCATGAACTACCTCGGCAAAACGGTCCACCTAATCGATACCCCAGGTTTCGACGACACCTACCGTCAAGACATCGATATCCTCAAAGACATCGCCTTCTGGCTCAACGCATCTTACAAGGAAAACATCCAACTGACGGGGGTGGTATACCTGCACCGCATCACCGACAACAGGATGGGAGGAACTGCCAGAAAGGACCTAAACATGTTCAAAAAACTCTGTGGCGAGGAAAGTTTCCAGAACGTGGTGCTGGCGACGACAATGTGGGAGAATGTGTCGCCCTCCGACGGTAACGCGAGGGAGCAGACGCTCAGGACATCGACCGAGTTTTACGGTACCATGCTGCAGAAGGGGTCGGCGATGCTGCGGCACACCGGTGATCGCAACTCGGCGATGAATATTATCAACCATCTGGTGAACAAGCGGACCACTACGATTCTAAACATTCAGAGGGAGATGGCTACGGGGTTGAATCTGGATCAGACGGCGGCCGGGAGGGAGTTGGACGGCGAGCTGAGGAGGCAGAAGAAGCATTTTGAGGCCATGTTGAAGGCTAATAGGGATCAATTGGAGGCAGCTTTGAAGAAGAAGGATGACGAGCTGGCGACGTACCTGGCGGATCAGCAGGAGCAACTCGAACAGCGGCTGGCGGCGGCGCAAAAGGTACGCGAGGACTTGAAGATAGACATGCAGAAATTGATGGAGGAGAAGGAAAAAGAATTCAAAAAGGCGATGCAAGATTTGGAAAAGGAAAGAAAAGAGAGGGATAAAGTCATAGAGGATAGAGACAGGGAGAACCAGGAATTCAGAAGAGCGTTACAGGAGGCAGAAGAGAGATTCGCTCAAAGGGAAAGGGACACGCAGAGAGAACTCGACGCGGAGAGGAGAAAAACGCAGGAACGGGATAATTACCGCATGGAAGCGAATCTGAGAGCAGCGCAAGCAGAGAGAGCCAAGCGGGAAGCGGAGACGGCGAGAATGCAGATGGAATACATGGCAGCGATGGCGAATGCCTCGCACCAGCCTCTGTACTATGGGCAAACACATACGTCGTACGCACAAGCGCGGAGCTCGAGTGAGGAAGAAGCATTCGGTGAGCTTATCGGGACGTTTATCGGAGGGGCACTTGCTTTCGGAGCCGAATGGCTTGTTGAAGAGCAAGTTTGCTCCATAATGTAATATGATTATAAAAAAGAAAAAAAATTGTCTGTGTATATGAGATTGATGATTATCAAAGGGGCTTCAGATATATATATGAGCTTGGTTTTTTGTTGATCAATTGATGTATTCTGGCGTGATACATTGATGATTAGTATAAGTTTGAAACCTTTAGCGAGTATAAATTTTCGAATTGATATGAAGATCATGTCAAGCCATATACTTGGTTCCGGTTTAAGCTCACCTTGAAAATTTTCAACAAGCATATTAGCTAACCTGGTGCTCCAGATAAAGCCATGGATCATGATTTCAGTTCGAGTGGTTTTCCGCGCGTTGGGTCTCACAACCGACACCCCACGTGACTGGCAACATTTTTCTTCTTGACATTTTTAAGCCTCCTCGACATGGGCAAACCCTCCAAACCTCATCACCAACCAATTTACAGGGAAAACTTCTACAAGCAACTTACGCTCACTCCAACCGTCGCCGCCGTACCACCCGAAGCTGCAATTTACGCTACTGTCACCCGAAATCACCATCGAAAGCGTATCCTTCCGTTATTTCGAGTCCGGCATCTTCCCGCATACAAACGAATATAAGCATTTACGCAATAAATCTTAATATCGCATCCCTCTGGAATATACATCCTCACAATTATACTACGATAATACGAAAAGATGGATTCCTTGGGCAACTCCTTCGGTATGGGTAGCGGTGCGTCCAAGAAGCAGGTTTGGATGGACAAGGTACATTTTCTCTCCACTACACGATTCCTTGGTTGAGATGGAAGGAAGAAAAAGATACGGAATACTACTACGGACCGGGATGAATACGATACAAGTTGCATATCGAAGCGAGGGATATTTAGCTGACATTTTCCGGTGGATTCGAAAATAGATCAGACAGGAAGCGGCGGTCGAGCAGGCGAGGTCTTTGATTGATGTAAGGTTTTCTTCCGGATTTCTCTGAAGAAATGATGATATGGAAGTCCGGGTACTAATGCATTGGTTGTTGAATAGAAAGTTTCGGAAAATTGCTACGAAAAGTGCGTTCCGAAGCCGGGGAGTAGTTTATCCGGCGGCGAGACGGTATGTTTCTCATCCATTCCATAGGTTTTCCGATGCGAAATAGCTAGAAAGAACTGAACATTTCTGACGAGATGAATTCAAAATAGACCTGCATAAACCTCTGTATGGAAAAGTACATGGCGGCATGGAATACCGTGTCGAGAAAGTATATCGAGAGGATACAGCAGAAGGATATATAATCCGAGTTGGACGTGTAAAAGGCAAACTTATCTTGGATTTTGGACATGGAATGTGGATGTCTGCTCGAGACGGGTTCCGGAATTATAACTCTGCTCTTTGAGAGGTTTCTACGGCTGCATTGATCGAGGTGCGGGGATTACAAAAGACCTTTCTTCAGAATTGGTCATGATGGTTGAATGTGGGAATCTTCACACTTGGAGTAGGAGCGTACGCCATGTTTGGCTTTCTCGAGGGAGGTCTGGCAAAGGGCGGGGAGTGTATATAGACATTTAGAGCTGTACCATCTGTATAATAGTGCATATAAATCGAATTTCAAGAAGAGGATCAGGTCGACCCATCCTATTCGATTAGTTCTATTATTCTAGTGGTAACAATAAGGGTATCTAAAACACAAAGACCGCCTAAAACGCTACCTCCGAAGCGTTTTGTATATACCAACCTCACCGAAAAACGCCAAAACAATACGATTTTACCACCGTAGACTTACGAGACCACCGTAGACACAAACATATTCAATTCAATCTCCTTCAACAACCCTAACCTCCACCCCACCGCCCTCAAAGACAGCCTTGACCTCCCTGACAACATCGGCGTAATCCTCCCCTTCAACCTCCCCTTCACCCACCCTCTCAACCCACCTACCCCACCCTTCACCGGGAACGACCCCGCTACCTTCCAGTACGACCCCTACGACCCCGCAGGCCACGGTCCTAGCATCGTAAAAGGTAGCGATAGAGTACTCGCCCAAACACTCGGTCGCCAACGCTCCGGCCCTCCTACCCAGGAACGTATCCGTAACAGGAATAATCTTATCCTCCTCCATCTTGTCCTTCTTCTCCTCCTTACTCGGCACCCTGATCGAAGTGTAACCCGTCCCACCTCCGCTGCCGTCCAGATCCTCGCCGGGAACGACGGATAGGGATAAATCCAGCATGCGACCGATGTGTTCGTGGGGTAAAGCCACGCGGAGTTCGAATTTGAGGATGCGGAGGAGGAGGAGTTCGGCCGAAACGATGGTGGAGCGGAGGGTATCGTAGAGGTGGGAGGGGACTTTTAAGGGTGGGGAGGACGGGTGTAGGAGAGAGTAGGCGGGTGTGAGGAGGGCGCGGAGGCGGCGGGGGGATTCAGTGGATTTGGTGGAAAGGGAGAGGGCGGTTAGGGCCAGGGTCTGACAAAGAAGGAGATGTCAGAATTCAACTGTATAGTATTTAATCAAGTTGGGCTGGTGGGTGGAGGAGTGGGTGTATATGTGGAGCAATTATGGGGACATACGTGAGGATCGAGAAAGTCGGGTACGGCTGGATCGCGGTCCGAACCACCACTGCCATCGGCGCGGTCCTTGGAGTCGCGTATGAATTTACGGTATTTGTGCGTGTAAATGTAGGCTGTGGCGAGGGATTCTTCTTGTCTGGAGGGCACAATGGGGTTAGATGTCTTGTTTTTCTATTGGAGATGAGAATCTGGGGTATCGGGGAGCCGTACAATCGCAGAATGTCGGCCATCAGGGCCATGAAGGACACGGCATTTTTGGTGACCAGGTGGGGAGGAGCGCGTCTACGACCGGCGGTGGACGGAGTGCCGGTGGTGAGGGCGTCTCCGTCGTGGGAGCGGCTGGTGGAGGAGAGACCGTCCATCGTCGTCGTCGTCGTCGCGGGTGGGAGGCCGTGGTGATTCGATGGGATGCAATGCGGCAGACGGTGTGGTTGGATTGGATGCGCCAAGTGTGGAGTGCCAAGAATGTGTGGCAGGATGGGGGTAGCTCAGAGGGAAAAGGACCCTGCAGAGCTCCACGCCGTCCGGCTGGCTGGCAGTTGCAAGTTGGCTGAAGATCCCCGAGTTCTGCTCCGAGCGGACTGGTCTGAGGCAGCGTGCATGTCATGTCGGTCGACCGTTGGAGGCACTCTGCAGGTCGCAGGACGGAATTCGGAACATGGTCTCGCATGAATCCTCGGAACGGCTGACATCATTGCGCTCTCTTTGAATCCATTGAGCGTACTGTCTGTGTTCTACTTCTACATGCATGATGTTGGCATCGTGAACTTCAACGGTAAGCAGACGTCTATCATAATACAAACCCTTTTTTTCAGGCATCAAGATACCAAGTGGTCAATGGATTTCAAGTAGAGGAGTACCAATTGACCTTATCATCTGTGATAGTTGAATTAATTGTCTAGTGTAAATTGGCGCAGCCGCTGCAACATTGGCATCAAAATAGCGCTGTAAACCTCGAAAACCCCCCCACCGTCGGTCCCCACTATCGTGAAGCATCTGAATTCTAACCGTATAGCCGGCCTCGAGGAGAACGAGTTTTCTCGTCGATATGCCTCATCCGAACCAGCTCGGAGTTCCGAAACGATGTCTGAACGGCTTGGCATACGCACTGGCGACCGGGGTTCCGTTCCAACATCAGACACGAACCCACAACTCCAAAGCATGAAAATTCTTATCGTGAGAATACTCGGAGACCAATTCCTCCACGATACGCCGGACTGCAAACGTATTACGGGGTAATACGGAGTACTGTCCTTCGACTGCGGGGTACCAGTATGCATCTGCATATATGCAGTAAGAACAGGGCTCTACAGTGATGATATCGTCCTGCATAGCTGTTCTTCCAACATGTTCACGATAATCGTCGCGGTGGATGAGAAGAATACAAAAACCAAGCTTGTGATACTCGTAGCCATCCCTTCCGCATCCAGCAAGCGCACCCAGTCCCAATCCCTGCAGCTGTTCAATCTCGCAGGATCGTCAATGTGCTCCGAGTTTCAGGAACTCGACTGGAATCTAAAAGTGAAATAATTGCGCCGGCAAGAAAAAAATACAATTTCAAAAAATAAAATAAATTTGAACAATCTCAGCGGCCGTTTCTGAGCTGGTTGATCGTGTCGCAGTATATAAAGTCTCCCGTATCCCCTCTCTCATCTCTCCAAACTGCCGTTATACTCTTACACTGTAATCCATCGTCTCTGCTTCTTGTCATTATACAATCAAAGAACCTGTCCGCAGATCTGTCGCAAAAGTCGCAACCACCAATATATATCAACCTCAAATATATCATACAATCCGCCACAATGACACTCCCAGCTACCATGAAGGCTCTCAGGTAATTAATAATTCTTCCTCTCCATCTTATTTTCCCAACGGCCATGACGTCACAAAGTCCCTTGCATTCTCGTGGCCGATAAGCCTCTTCCCTGGCGTGGGGGTGCTACCTGCATATGCCAACCTTTTTCCCAGGGTCCAACTCATTCGAGCTCCCAGCTTCGGAAAAAGGTATGCTAACCGGTGTTCCACTCACTCAATAGATATGAGAAGCCAGAAGTTTTCGGAATCGTCGAGGTTCCCCTACCAAAAGTTAGAGATGGCGATATCCTGGTAAGTCTTTCCACCATTCACCCCACTAATTCCCCCCTTCAATGGACATTATATACTAACTCAAAAAAAAACAGATCAAAGTCCGCGCCTGCGGCGTCTGCGGCACAGATCTGCACATCCACGAAGGGGAATTCATCGCCAAGTTTCCCCTCATCCCCGGTCACGAAACCGTCGGTGTCGTCGCCGCTGTCGGAAAGGACGTCAAGGGATTCAAAGTCGGTGAACGGGTCGTCGCCGACAACTCTGAGCTATGCAACGAGTGCTTTTACTGCCGGAGAGGACAGCTGCTGCTCTGCGAGAACTTTAACGCTCATGGTGTTACCAGTACGTTTATCCCTTCCCGCACTTACATCTCTTCACTATCCATGTGGCGAACGGCAACTGATATGCTTTATAATAAACAGTGGACGGCGGCTTTGCCGAGTACTGCGCCTACCCATCCGGCAAAGTCTTCAAGATCCACAACCTGACCGACGTCGACGCCACCCTCCTCGAACCCGCCTCCTGCGCCGCACACGGTCTCGAAAAGATCGCTCCAAAACTCGGCTCCTCGGTCCTAATGTTCGGTGCCGGTCCCACAGGTCTTGTTCTGTCTCAAATGCTCCGCCAGAACGGCGGCTGCCACGTCGTCATGGCCGCCCCCAAGGGTCTCAAGATGGACCTGGCCCAGCAGTTGGAGGCAGCCGACGAGTACGTTGAGCTTTCGAGGGATAAAGCTGAGAGCGAGAAGCAATTTGAGAAGCTCAAGGCGGATAACCCGTACGGATTCGATATCGTGGTTGAAGCTACGGGGTCCACCGCTATTCTGGAAGATTCGATCAACTATGTGAGGAGAGGCGGCAAGTTGGTCGTTTACGGCGTGTACTCGAGCGCTGCAAAAGTTACCTGGTCACCGGCCAAGATTTTTGGTGACGAGTTGACCATCATTGGAAGCTTTTCGGAGACTTACATGTTCCCAGCCGCTATCAGTTACTTGGTATGTTATAATCCAAAGTTTATGATGAATTTTTGGACCTGACTAACTGTTTTGTGTAGGACTCTGGCAAGGTCAAAGTTAACGGCATAGTCAACAAGGTCTACAAGATTGAGCAATGGCAGGAGTGCCTTGACGCCATGAAGAACAAGACTGCAATCAAGGCTGCTATCGTTTTCGATGATGCCACGGTTTAAAATCTTACGCCTTTCCGACACATCCGATTTCCTTTACGATAAGACTCCATTTTTCGTTTTTTACAACAGGGTTCTTTTTTCTAGATTATGACTAATTTCTTTTGGGACTGTTTTTTGGCTTGGGAAATACCGGGATATCACTTTCGCTTCTTTTCTTTCTTCTAGATTTTGCATTTTGGTTCATTTAGCTTCGAAAGACCAGCTGATAGAGCTAGAGCTTAGAACGATTGTTTTTTTTCTTCTTATAGAGCACTAGAGATAGACTTTCTCTTTTGGAGCTTGGAACTCGAGAACAAAGTTGGCAATCTGGTTACATACGAGACAGACTTGGGAAGCTACCTTTCCTTCGACCATTCTTTCCTTTTTCTTTTTTCACGGCGTTTGAGAACTTGTATATAGACTCCCCCTGTTTATCTGCTTCAGATTGAGATTCTAGAATAAAGCCTTTACGATGATTGGACAATAATTTAGATTAACTAAAAGAATGTACATGATTACTCATGGTTATAAATGCGAAGCAAGTTGCAAGCATGGCCGTGGCTGCAACCTCAATATCTCGTGATTCGGTACAAAGTTTCGAAAATTAGTTGGCACTAAGCCGAGATTGGGTTAGTTAGCGAAAAGTTCGCTCCGTCGAATGCATGTCTGAGTTTTTTGTGTTTCCTTGGGTTCCTGAAATTTTGCACAGAAAATATATTTAATATTACGATAAGAAATCATTTATTCAGACCGTATTTTTAGTCCTACAAGTAACTCTTTCGTCGCGAGATCTCGAGATGTATTTCCGTCGGGGGGTTGGTGAGGTCAGAGTAAGAGAGCGGGTACATTCCGAGAAAAAAAGTACCAGCTTCAAGTACTCGAATCTTGTACCGTCGGAAGATTAACATGTTTACGGTTCAATATTTCTAGGTCCGATGAAATATATTAGCATGCAGGTTCATCTATCGTTTAGAAAATAACAACGATGTCATGCATCATGATATCAGGGGACGTTAAAAAATACAACCACCGACGTCATTTCTCAAGAACTTGCATCGCAATTGTCCAATCGAAAGCTCTGAAATGTCCCTTTCACCACGGAGCTCTCACACAAAAAAAAGGGTTTGTCCAAATACGGAGTTTGCCCTACCTTAACGCAGACCGGAGGATTACTAACAGGCGCTATCGCCATTGCTTCATGCATTCTGTTATACCTTTTTACAGTCTAGTTTCACAGTACTAGTCCCCATGCGTTCATATTCGAGAAAATGAACACCTCGACTTCCGGTAACCCGAGTGCCCGACATCATTTACCGAATTAATGTGGGCGAAATCCTTCCATGGGGACGTGCATAACCGCCAATTCGGTTGTACCGCAGGATGGTTCAGTGATCCAACTTGCTACCCGATAATTCGGCATGCCGAAAAGTTCAATCTGGTGATGTGGGGTGGTGCCGGATCATCCGAGTTCACCAGACTTCGGTATCGTACGAGCATACCCGTCCGGAAATATAAAAGGATCGGAATATCCTTCGTAAATGTATATTTATCATTATCATCATCTGCTATTCAGTATTCTACAGTATCTCCTTCATACCATCTTCTAATCTATTCATCTTTCTTTTCAATTTTCCTAATATTCCTTCAGTAATTTAATTGGCAACTCTTTTTTTGAAACCGTCAAAAATGTCCACCCCACATTTGAACTCCGAACTCGAACCCAATCGGGAAAATGCAACACTCAACCGTATCCCAACACATCCCCCCCACCGCCACCCGGATTCGGACCCGGAATACGCTCCTTACCGTACCTTCTCCTCCACTGCCAACCTAGACGAATTCACCGAAGAAACACCCGCGGGAGAAATTCTCAAAACCACAAAGTCCAACGCTACCGGTAAACTAGAAGACCACATTCTCGTAACCTTCACCCTCAACGATCCGGAAAACCCTAAAAATTGGTCCAAGGGTTACAAATGGTACATTACATCCGTCGTAGCCATTACCTGCTTCGTAGTCGCCTTTGCATCCGCCGTGGTCACAGCAGATATCATCGATGTGGCGAAGGAATTTAACGTTTCCGATGAAATCTCCTTGCTTTCGGTTACCGTGTTTGTCATCGGTTTCGGTCTCGGACCCCTGATGTTTGCGCCCTGGAGTGAGATGGCCGGTAGGAGGATAGTCTACGCGATCACCCTCGGTGTGGCTGTTATTTTTATTATTCCATGTGCGGTGGCGAAGAATATTACCACTTTGCTCGTATGCCGTGCGATCGATGGAATCGCGTTTTCCGCGCCCATGTCGTTGGTGGGAGGTACCCTTGCTGATCTCTGGAGGAACGAAGAGAGAGGTGTACCGATGGCGGCCTTCTCAGCTGCACCCTTTATCGGTCCCGCGATCGGTCCCCTCGTAGGTGGATTTCTCTCGGACGCCCTGGGTTGGAGGTGGTTGTACTGGCTCCAATTGATCCTCGCGGGTACCGTGTGGGTTGTAATCACCTTCACCGTTCCCGAAACACAAGCTTCCACCATCCTCGCCCACCGAGCGGAGAGACTCAAGAAGGAAACCGGGGATGAGAGGTACACCACCGAGCAATCGTTGGATACCCGCCCTTTTGCCGAACGGATGAAATTATTCTTCTTCCGTCCTCTTCAGTTACTATTCCTGGAACCCATCGTTCTCTTCATCTCGCTGTACATGTCCGTACTCTACGGTCTCCTCTACATGTTTTTCGTCGCCTACCCTATCGTGTACCAGGAAGGAAAAGGGTACAGCGCCGGAATCACGGGGTTGATGTTTATCCCCATCGCCATCGGAGTCATCCTGTCCGCCGCCATGTCACCGCTGGTGAATATGCACTACCTGACTCTGGTGAAAAAGCACAACGGACACCCTCCCGCAGAAGTCAGACTCATCCCCATGATGATCTCCTGCTGGGCCATCCCCATCGGTCTCTTCATATTCGCTTGGACCAGTTACCCACGTGTGAGCTGGTGGGGGCCCGCTATGGGTGGCTTCCCCGTAGGGTTCGGTTTCATCTTCCTATACAATTCCGCGAATAATTACCTGGTGGATACCTATCAGCACCAAGCAGCGAGCGCGTTGGCGGCAAAGACGTTTATAAGGTCGATTTGGGGGGCTTGCACGGTTTTGTTTACCACGCAAATGTGAGTATTTTACTTCTTATTCTCCTATTTGGATTCTAAGATTTGAAGGATTTTGTGACTAATAGTTCTGTTTTAGGTATCATCGTTTGGGATACGAATGGGCTGGTACTTTACTGGCGTTTATCGGGTTGGCGTGCTGCGCTATTCCGTACGTGTTTTATTTCAAGGGTGCGGCTATCAGGAAGCATTCGAAATATGCTTATCAGGAGCCGGAGGAGGATGTGGAGGGTAGTATCAAGGGGGAGGCCAAAGTGTGAAGGATTGTATATACAGTATAAAATAGGGTTTGAGAATGGGGTTTGTGGGTGGTATGGGGTCCAAAAGAGTGTGGTAAGTATTTTCAAAAAATTAAAATGAGCGAAAACGAGCGCGAGAGAAGTGATACCCAGATATAGATAGTTTAGAAATTTTCATTATTTTTTTGTATTTAGCATGATTTCCAAAAAAGGTTAAAATAAGAACAAGAATAATATAATATCAGACAAACTCAAAGAAGGAGATCCAAAAGTGACGTTAAAGATTGGGCTGGTAAACCAATCTCTTCAATCTTCGCACAAGCGCAATATAAAGCCAAATTGTTCGTATTCTTCAGAATACTACGATAGGTATCCGAATTTCAAGTAGTGGTTTTCATGGGTGAGAAATTTAAAGGCTGCATTGAGATAGCCATACGACCTATTTTTTTGTAGCATTAGATGATCGTTTTTTTCGGCAGGACCGAGGGAGAATAAGTGGCTATTATATGCAGGGTACGAAATGAATTGAACTGTAACAGATCTCGAGGGATTCGAGGACAAAAGATATACTGATAAAGAAATGGAAAAAATGCGAACCTGTTGTCTCCTTCACACCTCCCTCCCCTATAAACGGTAATATAGTCTTTCTATAAATTGATGCCTTTTCTATCATTTCCTTAAAAATATCCTGTTTGCAAATATTAATATGATACATCGATATAATCCATCCTTATCGTGAATTTAGCTTATTTGGGGGGGTTCGAGAGTCTTACTTGAAGCCGGTGTGTCGCGTTTACTTTGGCAGCATTCACGTGCACGCCGAAACCGCTCACGTCGTTCCGAACTGCAGAGAATACTGTGAGGCATATATAGAGAGATTCTAGGATATTAAGCATCACTCTCATCTCTTCCATGGATAGGGACTTTCTCCGAAGATTTTTGATCCCGTGATTTGCTTGGTTCACAAGCTCGGAAACAATTCTTCCTACTTCTAATTTATACCCCGTATCAGTTAGAAATTCGTTTACATTATTTCTATTCTTCTTTTTTAAGTGAAAGGGAACCCACTTGTGCTGCTACAGTTGCGTAGAGGTGGGCCCAGTGTCTTGATGTTATTCTCATAACCGACATCATCTCGAAGATGTATATCGATTCTTTTGCCATGTGATACGATTTCCAGATGGAAGGGGAATCCAGGGATCGCGACTATCCAACCGCCCATATTGGCCGGTAGCTGACCCAAACTAGTGTTTAATAGAGGAGATTGCAGCATGTTGTCTGTAACCTCGTCCAGATAGCCAATCCCATTTATTATGAGGGGCAATTTATCTTCATTGCTAACTGAGGACTCAATGGACGCGGGCTGAGCCAGTTGACTATATGCAGGTTTTACTTGATTTAGCAATACTTGTAGGATGATGTCGTCCATATTCGGAAACACGAAGTCTGAAGCCCAGGCCAGGGGAGGGGATATTCGTCAGTTAAACATCCGTACGCAGCCCTAAAAGATAGATATCTGAGCTAAGGGGGGCAAAAGAAAATCGTAAATACCGTTATACACGGCCACGTTATCGAATTCAGACCTGATACACGGGCTGGCCCGCAACGGGGTGCATTTTTGGCACTGACTGCAAGGTTTATATGGATTGTTTTCATCGTAGGAACACTGTTTCCATCCAATAGATAATTATCAGTTTTTAATCTCTCGACAATCACGACCAAGCAGTTCTCTTGGAGCAATGGAAAGAAGATACTTTGGCTTTTTTCCTCTTGCAGCTGACGCAAGAACCCGCACGGTAGATAGCTTGACGGCCTCTACGCTCTTCTCGGTAAGTTTCCGTCGGTTCATGACTCGACCTGGTAGCTGCCAAACTTTATAGCCATCTGGCGCAATTTCTTTTTCCTTTCTACCAGCTCGTTTGTCCAATAGTCTCATCACACCCGGCTGTCTAGGTATAATGAGGAGCGGCAAGTCCTCTCTGTGGTAGGTGACTGTATCTATTCCTGATGGTTCAGGTGGGGCTGCTATATTGGGTACATTTACGGTGTTCTCATAGTTAGGCGTTGGTGATGCTGCGGAGGCTGAAAACGAAGAGTCGTATATCTCGATAACACGATCGGAGACTATTTCAAAGGGCTGTGATGAAGTTTCCGTTCGCTTGTGTCCCAATTCGATACCCAGGAATTCTAGAGAAGGTCCCGGAGACCAGGCGGCATTTCCGACGGAATCGTGATTGTGTAATTGATTTTGTTGAATAGGAACTGGAGGGATAGTACCCTGTGTGGATCGCTGGTGTCTTAATACAGTACGGCCGTATACGGTACTTACCGAAACAATATGAAAATGAATGCTTACAATTGTAATAAGAGTCTCGATGTAGCTCATTGGATCCAAACCCAAGAGCTCATCTACGAATGGTGTATCCATGATCAAAATTTTAGGCACAAGCAGAATGGACTGTGAAGTCTATAGCTGCTATAGCTATATCCCTACAATAGTGTAGTTTAGTGACTACAAAATAGAAAGGTGAGGAAACTTGGGATTAGAATTATTTCGCATTGAAAGGCTTCAAGTAGACCGCATTTAAGCATGCCAGTGGCACAGGCAACGCGGGACTAGACCGGTTTAGGTTATTCGGCATCCGATGGCAGTTTTTAGCGAATCATCGTCGTTTGTCTCGGGTGCCAACACTTGAATAATATAATCAGGCTGCATGTTTTTCATCCGTTCTCCAGTCGCGCAAGGCTGGACCGCAGGATTGATGCTATATTGTCGTTACGGCAAATAGTAAAGATTATAGTGCCAAGAAGCCCTTTGAAAACAACGGGCTAAGGCCAAGGATTCTGTATACTCAAACCAAGTGGGTGAACATCATATTAGAACTAGCTAAAATATTTAAAGTTATTGGTGGCTCAACTGCGTCGACCGGTTTCCAAATTTTTGATATGGGTTGCGGAGATCCGGAGACATTATAAGCTAACAAGCTTGCCTTAGCTGAGCCTGTCCCTAATTCTGCCATACGCGCCACCACTAGATGGTCACTAGACTGTCAACGATCAACCCCGTAGAGGTTTTCTAGTGAAATACATCTTTGCACTTGCACCTTCCCGTCGATTCTTGTTTTTGATTAAGAAATAAGAGCTCCTGATGAAAGAACATATTATACATTATTATAATCCATGATAGTAGTTAGACTCTCCTCACAATGCCCCCCCTGTAACTTCTCTTGGGTACACTAGGAAACTTGTCGACCTGATCCCTCAACTCCGGTCTCTCCTCTTCCGCAGCTCTCCCTCCGATATTTGAATTAAAATACATATTCCCCGGCACCTGCGCCAAAAAGGGCGCTACTAACAACCTATTCCTATCCTCCATAGTCTCCGTCTCCACCAAACTACTGGTCCTATATTTATCATATATAGACGCCACGGTATCCACCTGCGAAACACCCGCGCTCTTCTCCTTCACCGTTCCGGAACTCGAAGTAGCGGTCTCGTTCATACTGTACTGGCCCCATCCCTTTTCCGCGTCTTCAATCGCGGTAAATGATGTTAAAGAGCTACGTCTTCGTCTTTTATCTCTTCTGTAACTGTATTTACCCCCGCTAGTAGGAGAGGTAATAGTGTTACCACTCGTACTATCCGTGCTCCCCCAGCTCCAATCACCATCGCTCCCGCTACCATTTCTCCCGGACACCAAAGTTCCGCCCACTTTCTCATCCCTCGAGAAGATACTCCCCAACGTGACCCGCCAATTCTTCTTACCCTTGCCCCTATCCCCGCTTCCCTTATCCGAGCTGGGGAGTCTGATTTTGCCCCATCTGTACTTTGCGGTATCGTTGCTGTTCTCCGGGGTGTTGTTGTCATTTTCGTTGGAGTTTTTCCTGCTGCCGCGGCGTTCTAGGTACCCTTTGATCAGAGGCGCTAGGGCTGGGATGTTTGCAACCACGATACCGCTATTTATTTCGATTACACTCCAGATTTCGAAGTCTATCCGGCGGGTAAAGTTTCCGTAGGGTGGGGAGGTGAGGATATAGATTAAACGGATCACGGTGGCAAAAGAGGCACTGAGATGGACATTTATGTGAGCATACTGATTATAGGCTTAGTTAAAAGAGTGTATGGGAGAACTTACAATAATCCGAGCGAGAGAATCACCCTAATCATAATCTTCTTGGGACGGGAAATGTTGACCTTCCAGAGCATGGGGATCGGGATGATAACAACCAGAAAGTCCGTTACGATATTGACAGCTGTCAGGAGATATGTTAGCTTTTTCTTCAGCCCTCGCAAGTAACATTGGTTTCGACTGCATTCAAACAACGAGTACAGGGAATACTAACCGGCACTTCCAAAACTACACTTCTCCACCACACCGGGCATCAAGCACCAACTGCTCGTCCTTCTTCCGTAAAATATATCCAAATAATCACACTGAAAGGCTGTAACTACCATGAATATAAATAACGATACTGTGGAGAATATCAAGGTTGCCCACAGGATCCTCCTGTAGATTTTCGCAGTAGCTATGCGAAGGAGGAAGAGGCAGATTGATGCTTTGAGAAAGCCGATGCAAATGTGGTATATTATTGGGTTTAAGAAAGTTGCCTTGCAATATACCATGTCAGTTACCGGATATTTTTAAAGTATGGATTTACATGAAATCCTTGATACTTTATATTCGAATGGTTAGAATAAAATTAGAAAAAGCAACTGACCTTGAACAAGGGCGGCAACATCTTCATCTCTACATCAATCTCATACCGTCCCAAACCTCCCGCTTTGACTGCCCAGGCGTATAATGCGTTGAAGACCATTGTAGCAGCCAGTGCCACAACCATGGCCCCATCGTCCCACCCCACACTCCTCACGACCCGGATTCTGACGTATAACCGTAGCAATGTGGATAGGATAGACAGCGTTCCGAGAACCACAATCGGGATGAACAATTCGTTTCCGCGGGACGAGATCGGTGAGTTTGTCATGTAGGCGGGTAAGCGACCGAAACGTTCGATTAGAGCGGCGAACTTTTGAGCCTGACTGATCGGTGAGGAGAGGTCGAGGGAGGAGTCGTGGGAGACGACGGCGTCAGTTGAAGACATGGCTCAAGAGATTGGTATATTGAGAAAAGCAGAAATCTAGTAAGTGCTGCCTGTGCCTCCGCGGTAGCTAGGGAAGTTTTGTAGGTGAGAATTGAGAGTAGAGACCAGCTCTTGATATTATAGATGAGGAGAAAAAATGTAATTGATATATCCAGATTATCTCTCAATCAGGAGCACCGAGTACCAGCCAGCTGGGGAGTTATATCGCGATGTCTTATTAATACGATCCGGCCAAGCTGTCAAATGTGAAACCAGTGGGTCCGAGGACTCAATGACGCATCTATAAGCTCCTTACTAGTGCATAGTACGATAGTAGCTGAACATATATGAAAAGGCTCGAGAATAAAAAGAAGTCTATATCCAACTCGTATTATAAACTCCCATCCCGTCGGCCGAAGTCTGATATTATGGTCTGCTTATTATATATATTTCTGCGAGCGACCACAGTCGAAGGGGCACGTAAAATGACAGAAATTCAAAACTCGCAGAGAAAAGGGCGGTACCGAAGGGGGAGGCTTGGATGTTATATTATACTTGCAGGACACCCCATCGCCCGTCGGCCCCCGCTGTCACACCCCGCGCCTTGCGGCATTAAAAACAGGTACTACAAGATGCAAGCCATCATCATCGATGTATACAATCCTGCCAGATGTGTTAAATATATCAAACACCGCCATGGGGATTTTGAAAATGAAAAGATAACCAAGTCGCGATCGAAACGTAATCTGCGCTTCCCCTGCATGTGCATGTAAATCATTCTCACCCTTTCTCTACTTGAGGGTAGCGAGGCTGTTCCTATTCGCGTCTATGGAAACGTGTAATGTAACCCCCACCTGGGATTAGGAACAGTAGGAATTGGCTAGCGAGGAGTCGGAAATTCGATTGTGTGGGACCCTCTCAAATACCGAAAATAATGATCGCCATCTTCTGAGAAAAGTGCGGCATGAACAGCCCTGCAGCTCTGCAGCTCTTCTGCAGAGTAAAAAAACCTGGAATTTGTTGGTGTTGTTTCTCCATCAGATTTCCCAACCGGGAAAGCGATTGACGTCGCACCAACCTGGAAACGAGAAAGACGTCTTTGAGTTGGCGAATTCCAGGAAACCACCACGTGGGCAGCTCACTTTCTCCCTTCAAAAAAATCATGAATTCGCTTCGGATGTAGTAGGGGCGGATTTTGATGCGGAAAGGAGAGGTATATAACGAGTAAAATATAGGGGCTGAATTCGCATTCTTCTCGATCTTCTCAACTTTCTGATGAAATGACTGCGACGAAGTCTACGTAGATAAGTGGGAAATCGGATGCACCTCGCCTACCTGCGACCCTCCCTCTGCACAAGGCACCAACGGGTGTAAACCTCACAGAGAAAACGTGGTAAACACCCTGCATGACGCCATCTACGTCAATTCTTTCTCCCTAAAAATGAAAAATGAATGGCAGTTGTTGAAAGGGTTTCTGGTTCATCGCGCAAGTCCGAATAAGAATGATATATGGATATATTATAATATTGTCAGTTATTGAACATATGTCGGTCAAAAGGAATCGCAGAGTAAGGTGTCACCATATGCAAGTTCGAAAAAGTCAATTTTTGTTTAAATTTAGAAGATGGAGGACCTCTCGCGGGATTACTTGCAGCAACCTTTCTCTCTCAACACCTCCCAGAATGGCTTGCAGCGACCACTTCGACAATATGAATGATTACTTGTCGTCTACAGACACGTTGCTACTGCTTCGGTAATATGCGATCCATATATTAAGCCATATCTATAGAGATTGAACAAAAAGTAAACTTACAAATTCGCAGAGGCAGTGGAAACTTAGAAATAAGTCTAGGCCGCGATGTCGCGTGATACAATCTGTGATATCCATCGAAAGTCAATGGCAATAGATTCGAATCTCGGATGATCTTTTCAAAGACGCAAAAAAGTTTAGAAGACAATAAGAAACATGGGCACAATCCACAGGCGGGCTGGAAAATCCTCCCCAAAAGTGTACCTACTCCGAGATCCATGGTTACCCAGGGCCATCGGAATGTTGATAAAAACTGTCTTGCGTGGCGCATCACATTCCTCCCACATGGCCGCCACCGGTTTCGGTCGGAACCCTGCGTAGAATGTCAGCTTAGAATGAAGGGAGAAAATGCTGAACTGACTGTATCGATAGACGAATATACACCCCTCTGAATTTCAGCCCGCTAACTTGCACACCAAATCTCGCACCGTTTTCTACACGCCTTTTTATATTCTCCAAATTGTCGACCTATCCGGACCGAATATCATACCAGGTTCAAACTTGAACAACCCAGCCTCGCTTAACTATATCGAGAGCGCTCGTAGGTATAGGCGAGGAGAGGGGAAATCTGAGTTGGTTATCGGCGAGTTGTATATCAAACCAGGGATTTGGGGCTAAAACTCGGGAATGAGGACGATCGAAGCTATTGAGATTGATTTTATGAAGGGAGCGGGTTGAAGAAAACGGGACCTGGTTCGCATTACCCACGCCTTCGTCATCTATCTAAAATTACGGGTTGAGGCTGTCAAATGTGAGAAAAACTCTTTCGGTATTATATTAAATGCGAAATATTAATATATAAGATAATATTGCTATAGTATAGAATTTCTGGACAACCTGCCGTCAATACGCCTTGTGACACCAGCTATCGCTTTTTATGTACGAGATATTATAAAACTTCAACCAAAAGACCAACTATTGTCCTATATACCCTATGATGTAAAACGCAACCGGAAAGAAGACAAACAAAAATCCAAACCCTTGTGAACACCGCCGCGTGTTATTCTTAAATAGAATATAAAAACAATGCTATAATAAAAGTACATTTTTCGTGCTCCATAAAACGAAAAGAAGATGATCGGAAACGTAAGAGCAAAATGTGTATTACACAGACGGAATAACTAGGATGCTAATGGATGCTAGTTTAGATAGGTAATAAGAGTTTATACAAACCCGGGGTGGAGAGTTCTCTTCGTTTTTAAAATGTGTGGATTTGGTCTATTGTCGGTGTGAAAATTCTGCTGGCGTCAGTATCACCGGCCGATTCCAAACACCCGCTTCACCATACTCTCGCCAACAGTCTTCTTCTTGGTGATTGGTGGTTCGGGCCGTGTGGGTTTCGGTGGCCACTGTCCGTCGGCTTTCCAGCCTTCTACTAATGCGTTCGTCTACTCATCTGTTAATCCCATCCATGTGAAAAAAAAGGATGAAAGAGGGGAAATGATTCTCACCATGTGCTGCAGGTTGATCGGAATGGTGGGCGTATTGCTCTTGATGATAATTCTGGAATAAAGTTGGGGATACGCATCTGGGACAACAGCATCATAAAAGGGATTCTGCGGTTGCAAATAATGCGCAGGAATAGGTGTCAGCTCATTCTTCCACCTCGCCAGAAAAGAATCATCAAATCTCATTTCAAGACTGACATCTTCGAATTTGCTCTTGCCGATGGGCACCCGGCCGTTCTTATCGGCTTGGGTCCACAAATCACGACGCTCGACCCAGACTCGGAGGCCGTCGTTCCATTTCATCTCTTCTTCGAGGTCCTTCTTGCGACGGGCTTTGCGATCTTCTTTCGTGACCTTGGGGGAGCCGATGGCGGTCGGATCGTGGAAGCGGTAGGCGGACTTGGGTTCGTCGTCCGGGTAGACGTTTTTGGATCGACTGGCGGACGGGTGGCGGCTGTCCTCGCTGTCGGATTCGTCACGCGACTTGTATTCCCTGTCGGTTTCGTCTTCACTGTCGCCTTCGGATTCGACGGACGGGATATCACAGCTGCTGGTCCCGGTAGGCGAGCCGGCAACGTCCGTCTTTCTTCGCTTGCTCTTCCGTAGCTCTTCGTACCAGTCCCAGTCCTTCCGTACGGTTTGAAGAACCGCGTGGGCGTTCCTCACCGCCAGCTGCTTCTCAGCAGCAGTCATCCGGGGCGGGTCCGAGGCTTTGTCCTTGGAGGCCGACCCTCCCGTCTTCTTGCTGCTGCCTGCTGCGCTGCTCATGGTTGGGGAGATCGTGGATGTGTTGGTGTTGGTGTCGGGGTAGTGGGACGAGGAAAGGATGGGTCCTATCGAAGCCGAGCTTGGCATCCGAGCCAGCAACGATGAGAGTGAAAATATGCCACCGGCGAATCCACCGCTGCCTCCACCGCTGTTGGCGCTGCTAAAGCTGGATTTTGTCGGAGAAGGGAAGAATGATCTTCGCGGGGGCGGGGAGGATAGGATGTGGTCCTTGGTCTTGGATTTCGTGGGTTTGGAGGTTGAAGTCGCTGTCGCGTTTGAGGTTGTGGGAGCCAAAGGCGCAGAAGGTGGAGAGTCGAAGAGGAAGGACGGGGTTCTTCTGGCCCTGCTCGCCGGTGGATTGGACGAAGAAATGTCTTTCGGGGCTGACGGGATTTCCCTGGTTGTCGTCGGACGGAGCATCGTGAAGGGAGGAGAGGAGAACGACCCAATTAAATTATATTTAAAGATAAAACACCGTCTACTGCTCCGCTCTCTTGGCTGGATTTTCGGGTCTCTCGAATAAAATTTGAAATCCTTGCAGGCAGTTTTTTCTTTTACTTTTGGGTCGGGGAGAGTTCGCCTACTTTGGCCAACCGTCGGGAAGTTAATAACTACTGTCGGGCAGGGATTGGCCCTCCGACGGGAGATGGAGGCTTCAACGGGAATACGAAAACGACAAAGCCATGAAGGAAGAAGATGATAATGACGATGAAAAATAGCAGAATAGAGGAGACAAAGGAACCGGAAGGGAAGACGGGTTGTAATAAATGAAACCAAGCCGCCCGAGAATCGGACTGTCCCGAGGAGGAGAACTTTGACTTGACTATTGGAGAACGGGACGGCTGCCAGCCTCAGTCTCAGTCTCAGATCAGATGCGCTCTCGCCGCTGGGAAAAAGAGACGAGCCGCAGACGAAAAGTAATGAAAGTGGCGGGAGTGTTTTCCGGTGAATGCACGGGGCGAAAATGGAGAAATGGCGACGGAACAGTATGGTAAGTACGGGATATGAGGGTCTCAGAGAGGTATTCCAAGACGGTCGAGACTCCTGATATCGTATTATCGTCGCAGGCAGCAGTGTCCCTCTTGTTGTCGCAGCGATGTCCTCCCTTGCTTTCCCCGCAATTTTTTCGATCGAATCGAGACGGTCGAGTTTGCTACCCAAATTCCTCGTCCGAACCACACAACTCGTAGGATAGGATAGATAATAGGAACTTGAAGGAAAGGAAAGCGGGCTTACGGTGATGGCTTTTTCGTTTTCTCTGAAACTTGAAAAAGAACGAGTCGTAGTCGGGTTGCGGGCAGACCGCTTCTCGAACGAGGCGTTTCACGTCTTATAAGTAAAATAATACTTTGGGTACTTCGTCCTAGCCGGTACACTCGTATCCCCGTACTTCGCAATTATCGTGATGGCTGCCCTCCGCCATTTTTGCACAGGAATACCAAGCAACTGCCATGTTTTATCGCCAATGCAAGCTGTATCACGCTACCAGAATTCTTTGACACCCACCATTTTGCCGCTATCCGTAAAGCGTCGAAAGGCAGGGGGATTCCACGCAGCCAAGCAAATATTCAAGGTTCCGCTCAGGTCACTCCACATATCGTCTGATGCTTTTCGCGATTCCCTTTCCCCCTCTTCTTGATTTGATCGAGTACGAAGGACTTGTGAGGAGTACCGAGTTCCCGCGATATCGGACGATCTGGAGCCATCTGAGCTCGAGCGCTCCGGATTCTGTACGAAGGTTTTTTTTGCCTTTCTCCCAAACAGTTCCCCGCATCTGAACATGGAGATGGACGCCAATCTCATGCTATCATCACTTGATTCTCATTTCGGGTTTCCTAAGCTTGAAATCTACAAAACCTTCCTCAATATGGGCAACTAGCGTTATAACCCTTGGATAAGAGCGTCATGTACATATCACTCGACTCTCCTTCGCATGAAGAAGATATATCTGCTCCCTAAACAGCACTTTCTGCTGCCCGTCTCTTTCGCGGATTTCTTCTCCTTCGCACCCACTTTCCGCGAAAAGAGGCGTGACTTCTTAATTTCTTTGTCTCCACGGCAGAGAGAAGGAGCTCTCCAGCCTCATCTCCCCTCATGTCTATGCAAATGTAACTTTTCTCCTCCTCCTCCACCAAATTCGCCTCATTTTCCGCCCGTTTTTGAAACCAATGTCACAAGCAAGCCTCTCGAGCCCAAGCCTTTCCGCGAACGGTTTAGGCCTGTCTTGGACACTTTCACCCCCCAGCATGCACTGGCTTTTTTTGTTTCTTGCGTTACGGTACAGGGATGGCACCATCGCGGGAACGGACTGGGTATTTTTCTGTGGACCATCGTGATGACTTTTTGTGTTGTCAGCTGGGGGCTTCACGCTGACGTGAGCCCGGCCGCAGGGCTGAGCCGTACCTTGCATTGGAGGGGGATATAAGTAGAAGCCGTACCTGTGTTAAAACATATCTATCATTTGACATGGCATCTGACTTGAACATGGACATGCGAAAAACCAGAATAGGAAGTTTCCGAGGTCGAATATTTGGGGAAAGCGATAAGTTACGAATGCAAAAATGTCGAAACGATATAACCGAGTCTTTTGTGGCTGAGAAGTATCGATATCCGACTGGATAGGTTGAAGACCTTGGGTCCAACCCTAGCTTCCCGCCAGCTGAAAGAGTGTCCTCAGGCGCTGAAACATGTGGAAACGATAACCCAAAGAAGGTGTTAGCCGGAGTACCGGTACTGATGCTCGACTGACTATTCTGAGATGCAGGTTAATTACGTTAACTATTCATGGATAGATACATTGCACGTTCATCATGTCAGCGGGCCGTCAATATTCAACCGAGGTGACTTCTTTGGCTAAATATCTTGAAAGCTGTTGTTGCCTGATTCAACCGAATCGTCTTTCTCTATAAACTTGAGAACAACTTGGTATGTATCAGAACTACCCCCCAGATAGTATTCAGCTCGGTCGAGACCCATCTCTCTGCTCGGATACACATATCGCTACGAGGATATATATACCAGTGCACCCTTCAAGCTTCATGTTAGAAAGAATACTTCATGCAAAAGATAACCCACGACCCACATGTCACAAAATGCGTACATCCTGGCGTCTTCGTTCTCCAAATTTTGATCGAAATTCCCAGCATACATATTTCTTTTGAACTGTACTCATGAAATTTCGGCTAAGAGTCGCAAGAGCAAGCAAAACACTAACGGCTACCCGAAAATAAAACTCGTTTCGTTGAATTCATGAATCGGCCATCGCGTCGAATCGGTCTGATCATTTTAACTTATCCCCTGATAGCCTACTATCTAATTTACAAAGTGAAGAAGGACATATAGATCTACCAAACCAGAGCTACAATACAATATGGTAGGAAGTGTTTCAGCTGGCAGAAAGTCATGAGGTCAAGCACGTGAAAATTTCGGGCTTTTTGTTTCGTAGCAAAGCGTAACAGAGTTGACTTATTAAAGTATTCGGCGTTTCGACTGCAAGCATGCTACGTCGCTTAATCTAGAGAACCTTCATGTTAACCAGGGAATAGAATTCTCGTAAATCACAGGTGCTAAATATATCACAAGCTGTATAATGCGATATTCGTACCGAAAGCGCATCCCACAACCGCAGTGCTATCTGCGACATTACAAGTAGATCTGATATTTGAGTCAATCTATTTCAAGATACTCCAGCCTAATTTGGTTTTCTATCGCCTTGAGCGATTAGATACGTATACTCGCTGTTCTCAGACTACATTATTCGCGGTCCCTCTTCGTTCCGACTGCCGACTGGCACCGCACTCGAACAACAGCTGTTAACAGACCAATAAAAGAATCATGAACTTGACATCGTGGCCCATTCTATACGAGGATATCTATCTTAGCATACCGATTCAGAATCAGAAAAAGATGTACAAATAGAAATTACCTGTGGGCGTCTGGTCGATTAAGCTTTCGTCATCTGAGCCCACGACACAGGATAACTACAATAGCAACATGTAATACCAAAAACTAAATAGTGCAACACATACATTTTCGAGATCTCGCGAGAGGTCCCAATGAGACCAGACTCAGATCCCACCAATTAGATTACTGGCTTGTGGATCTGCAGCGAGCCTGCACCTGCCCTGGTTCTGCTACACCTAGTCCTGTTATACAAATGCTAAGCCCTAGCAGCCGCTTGTTAGGATCAAATGCACAACGCAATATTAATGCTACACATATAAATCTTGAAACTGTGTCGCCATCCGCGGGTAGCCACGATGCACGCTGCACGACCACGACGCACGACGAGACAGCAGCAAATTCCTATCAATTTCGATAGCGTACGTAGCTAGCTATAGTATCAATACGGTCTAAAGGTAAATGTTCTAAAGAAATACTCGGTCTCAGGATACCAAATATCTAAAATAATCTTCATTCGTAGAACTGCTGGACAAACTAAGAAATATAAACTTATAACGTAGGTTTACAAATTCAATTTTAACCCCCTTTAGGCACAGTTGCTTAAGCCATCTACATCTCATTACCAAATTTCGCATCAAACTCCAAAGCATTTATTTTGAACTGCTCGCAAAAATTTTCCCCTTCACAGATACCTAGCTATATTTTAGGCATAAAACCACGTCCCACCACTCCTATTTGCATATGGAGCCATCCCTACCGTACCGTTCCCCGAAGTATCCCACTTGAAGAATGCGGACTTGAATACCACACTCCCATAGACATACCACTCCCTTCCGGGTTTCTGCGCCTGTATCAAACCCCGACAAGTAGAAGAACCTATCAACAGAGCATCACAATCAGCATTTCACAGTAACAGCTATACGCTCTACCCACAAAGAAACTTTTGTACTCACAAGTATTTTCTCCAGCCACAGGATGGCACTCCTGATACACCTCGCTCGCGAACTGTTTCATATTCATCGCTATTGTTGACGAGCCCCACGGTAGTTTAACTTCTGCGTCATACTCCGGTGCGATTGCAAAGCTGCTGTAATTATGCGTGCAGGGGTAGGTGCAGTTATGCAGAGCACCGTTGACTGTTAAGCAGCTACCGGAGAGCGAGTTGTAGATGGACTTGACTGTGGAGGCGTCGATATAAGTCTCTTTGCTGCCGGTATCTATACCATAACTACCATTAGCATCGAAGTATCCAATTTTATGAGAGGAGGCGTGATATACCGAGAAGAATGGGATACTGGACTGACGGGGATTGGCGTTTTACAGATGAACCATCCCGCTTTATGATATTATCACTAGTCGGGGATGCTAGCTGCGCATTGGCGGCTATACTTGCCGTTATATTAGATGTTGGGGCACCTGTATCTTCTGCGGATTCAGATGATGTGGTATCCGTCGCACCAGAATCGTCTGTAATAGATGCCTCAGGGATAGTTGTAATAGTAGGCTCCGGACTAAGCGTCGTACTTTCTCCAGAATCCGTGCTTGGATCCGTACTAGAATCCGCACTGGAATCTGTACTAGATTCCGGGGTAGTTTCCGGAGTCGCTTCCGTTGTTCCTCCATCCGACGTTGAAGTTTCTGACGCGGAAGACACAGTAGTCCAAGAGCTATCCGGCTGCACAAACCATGAACCATTAATCGCCGCGACTGCCACCTCCACCAGATCTCCTTCGTACAAGTGTTTAGGCTCGTAATCAAACCCGATAAACATTTGGCTCCCCGGTTTGAAATACGTAGTAAAGAAGTGCCAGTTCGTAATATCCAACGGTGATTCGGACAATACGCTTTCCGTATAGTTGGTGCTACTACCACTGAGGCTATCGCGATAAGAAGACGACTTGGAAGCCCAGTAGTCCTTGGCATTGAAGCCTAACGGAAGCACTCCACCGATACCGCTGTCTCCTGCCAAACCCTCAATTCTCGATGGTAAAGAGATAATCTGCTCTTTCCATTTAGCACCACCAAAGATATCTGAAGACATCACCGAATCAGAATAAACGCTTGTTCCACTGGCTTTTATCCCATCCCTGTACCTAAACGTGTAGCCTATGTCGTTGGGCACAATTGTAGCTTGCCATCCGGGATTGTAGCAACCCCCGCCGCTACTTAGAGATTCTTTGCAAAGATCGGGCGTGAGACTGGAGACCACCCAGAAGTGAAAAGATGAGGTGTCGACCTTTAAGAAGAGCAGATCAGAGCCGATGTTCAACTCTGCAACAAAATACCCACCAGCAAAATAAACTGGGATAAACCATGGCTCCGTTGGTTGCTGAGAAGAGATTACAAACTCATTCTCCGTAGCAGCGACTATTGCGTCGATATCCTGATTCAAATCGGTAGCGTTACTCCCCTCTGAGGCTGTTGTGATAGTAGCCAGCGCTGCTGTTGCATCATCAATAACTTCTCTGACTGCATGGTCGTCGAAATGAGTCGGGGAAGCGGACTGGTGAGTTTCTTGAATTACTGGTTCGCTGATACCTCCTATGGTAGAAGTTGAGTATGAGGGATTGGTAGTGACGGACTGTGCTGTTGGTAGGCTACTTTGTTGAAGGGCGGCAGCTGTCACAGGTGACCAGTTAACACCTTGGTTCTGAGTAGGGATCGGAGATGCGGCGACGTGAGAAGCATCGGCGGCGGCGTTAGTTGTAATTTCAAAAGCGTTATCCGAAAATGCTTGTGGGAGAGAAAGGATTCCTGGTATATGGGCCAGGAGAAACGCGGCGAGAATCATTTTGCTGTTGAATTTTGAAACAATAATTTCTGGGTTGCTGACGACCAAACGGATCTCTAAAAGAGGCAGTATGGACACTAAATCACATAAACCGAAGAGAGATTCTGCGATGAAACGCTTTGTGAAAATAATTCATAACATTCTTTGATTTAAGTCTATCGGTTGGGGCATTTAAAATTCACGAAATAGAACTTTGGCTGTCGCTTCTGCATGGCAAGCGAGATCGGCTGGCTACATATTAAGCTTTCAACCTTATGAAGTCATGATAAGCAATAACTATTACCGAAAATATCAAAACTCTATTCTACCTTGAATCTAGCATCTGCATTCAACTAGACAAAGTGTCGGGTTTGGTGGGATAGTCCTTGAGAGCCTATATCTACCGTGTTCGGATCATATGTACGTGAGCTTTCAAAATCATTGGATGAAAACAAGTTGCTTAGGTATCTAGAAATCCTCTAGGAGTCCAAAAACTCCTAAAACAAGCTTTAGGAGGTTGGGAGTTAAAACTCTATCAGGGACCTTCACAACTGGAAATATGTCCGAAAATCCTACATTAGAAAAAAAGAAATCCTCAAATATTGTCTTGACATTCGAATGTCATGTTTCTAGGAATTGAGATTATTTGAGAGTGAAAGGCTTCATAGTATCTTTCGGATACTTAAAAAAAACTGGCTGTAGACTTTCAACATTAAAATGTTACATGAAGAGACTATACTAAAAAAATAAGTGCTCACATACCGGCTCAGCCTGACCTTAAGAATGAAGATTAGGGAATATTTGCGGGATTCTGTCTTAAAGATACATAGTTATAAAAAGACTCTGGTTGGCGTTCTTGTATCGCTGTCTCATAACACATTACTCCGAAATTCAAACTTTGTTCAGACTACACGAGAACCCATGCGGGTCCAAATCGTCCAGAGTTGAAACTCCGGAAGAATTAGAACTTTGAAATATAATGAGTAGCAATGGCGGCAAAATCATATCCTCTATCCAATCTCAGGTTAAGCAATACCACATCATGCACCATCATCTTTGCACCATCATCTTTGCAAATTCGTGCATAGAATTCTAGAAAGGAAAAGCAACGTCCACGGTCCCAACGAAATGATGTGTTGTATGTGTGTGAAGGACTTGTATTCAGATGCAATGCGAGCCGCTCAAAGCCACCGATGCGGGTTATTCGCAACCAAGAATCTGTGGCGGTGCACGTTATGCACAGAGCCCTGCATATTTTCTGGACGTAAGCTGGCGTGCGGGGTCGGATTCTCAGGCTGAACGAATCTGAGGAAATGAATGCTCAGAAGGATCTGCCTGTGCAAAGTAGTCCGAGAGCTCGTTTGAAAAACTTCAAAACCATCTCTTCATACGCATGCCCGGTTCTCGGAGCCATCCGAGCTAGGTTTTATAATTTATACTTTCAGGCGGACACAGTTTTAAAAATGGCTGCCAAGTTCCGAACATTCGGCGAATACACCATCGGGTGGATCTGCGCACTACCCAAAGAGCAGGTTGCAGCGGTTGCAATGCTAGATGAAATACACCCTGACCTTGAGCTTCCGAAACCGTCGGCAGACTCCAATACATACACTTTGGGATCCATCGGAAAGCATAACATTGTAATAGCATGTTTACCAAAAGGCAGAAGCGGTTCCATATCAGCGGCTACCGTTATCGTCCATATGATAAATACGTTTCCGGCTATAAGGTTTGGCCTTATGGTTGGTATTGGCGCAGGTATTCCTTCAAAGGTCAGGCTGGGCGATATCGTAGTTGGGGTACCGGGAGGGCAGTATCCTGGCGTGATTCAATGGAGCTTTGGAGATTCAAAAGAAGGAGCAGTAATTATTGAGCAGACTAAGGCTTTGAACGATCCACCGACCTTGCTATTAACAGCTCTATCAAAGCTGGAGACCCAGCAAGAATTCAATGGGTCTAAAGTATCTGGATATTTGGAAGAGATTGGGTCAAAATACCCAAAATTGGAATCCAAGTATCTTAGGTCCGAATCGCTCCATGACCTCCTATTTAGGGCGGATTACAACCACATCGTGCACGAAAACAGAGGCGACGAAGAGGAGGGAATTGATGATGCGATTTGCAGACTATGCGATCAAACTATGGTTATAAAGCGGAAGCCTAGGGATATGCGAACCCATTTTGGGCTCATTGCATCCGGTAGCCAACTCGTTGAAGACGCAAAGTCAAGAGATAAACTTAATAAGGACCTCGGCGGCGAAGTACTCTGCATTGAAATGGAGGCGGCAGGATTGATGGATAATTTCCCTTGTCTCGTGATTCGAGGCATCTGCGATTACGCGGATTCACATAAGAATAATAGCTGGCAGAATTACGCTGCAGGCATCGCCGCGGCATTCGCTAAAGAACTTATCGGGTATGTTCAAGCAGGCGACGTCGAAAAGGAAGACCTCGCAAAGGATATGATGAATGAGAGTTAGTAGAGTCCCCGGTCTACATGCTGACAGGTCGCTGACTATTTACTAGTCCTTGATAGAGTTCGGAAAACCGACGCCAATGTCGAAACTTTAAAGTCCCATCTATATGAAGATAAAGTGCAAAAAATCCTCGATTGGTTCACGAAAGTCAATTATGGTCTTCAGCAGAGTGACTACCTGATGAAGCGGCAGTCTGATACCGGGAACTGGTTCCTGAACTCGATTGATTTCCAAAGATGGCTGGAATCTGATACACCCATGCCAACGTTGCTTTGTACGGGCATTCCGGGCGCAGGCAAAACATATATTGTGGCGACTGTTATCCGCTACCTTCAGATACTGTACGACGGCTCAAATGTAGGAATCGCCTATATCTATTTTAACTTCAAGCGGAATCATGAGCAAGAACTTCCAGAGCTGCTGGCAAGCCTCCTAAGGCAGCTGGCTGCGGGTCCAAACTCACTCGATGTAATAGAGTATATTGAGAAAATATACGACTCTCACAGAAACAAAGGTACACGACCGTCGCTTGCCGAAATCTCCGGGGCTCTACTCCACGTTGCCTCCAAATACAAAAAGATCTTCATCATTCTCGATGCCCTCGACGAATGCCAGTCAACCGGAGATTGCCGACAAAGATTTCTCTCAGAGGTTTTCAAGTTTCAAGCTCAAATTGGAGCGAATGTTTTGGTTACCTCACGACCCATCTCAAATATCACAGACCATTCTGGATTTGATGGATGTATAAAGATCACAATCCGCGCCGTAGATGATGATATAAGGAAGTATCTAGAGCATCGTCTACCATTGGTGGAAGGTATTGTACAGCGCGAACCCAGCATGCAAGATGAAATAAAACAAACCATAATCGAGTTGGTTGATGGAATGTTTCTACTTGCACAGCTTTGGGTTGAGACTCTCACTGAACTGGCATCCAAAGACGAAGTCCGAAGGGCGCTAAAACCCCAACAGTCTCAAAAGAACCCGTACGATAGCATCTATCACCAAATCCTAGAACGAATCAAGGCCCGAAAGGGTGTTACCGGAGAACGTGCAATGAAGATGCTATCCTGGATTACACGTGCTTACCGGCCTCTAACTTCGCTTGAACTTCAACAGGCCCTCGGGGCAAAGCCAGTGGGTGACTTCTCCGAAAGCAAGGAAGAGGAGCTACTGGAAATCAGGTACATAATATCCCTATGTAGTGGATTGGTTGTTATCGATGAAGAAAGCAACATTGTCCGTTTAGTCCACTACACAGCGCAAGAATATTTCGAACATACCTGGAAAAACTGGTTCCCAAATGCCCATGCTGATATTGCGGATGCGTGCATGACATACCTCTCAAACGAGAAATTTACCTGTGACGCCTACACGCTGACGGCTAAGGATTTCGGGCGAAGGTTAAAAATGAATGCATTATACGAATATGCTGCACGACACTGGGGACTCCACGCCCAAGCTTCAATCGATGGCAAGAATCTAGTCTTGGCTTTCCTTCATAATGAGCGTGGAGTATTTGGCTGTGGTCGAGTTATCTTTGGTGACCTATGGCCTGAGGAACCTAAGCTTCCGGCTTTTACAGCGGGGATACATCTTGCCGCGTACTTTAACTTGGTAGAATCCGCCAAACTTCTATTCCGCGAAGCCAAGGGTAGAAGCAAATGGAAGCTAATCCCTTTAACTCACTTGCGTTTGCGCTTCCTTCCTGATATTTATGGGTTGGAAGCTGGATATCACAGGAAACGAACACCACTCCATACAGCTGCATATCACGGACAAGAACATATGGTGATGTTGCTAGTCGCTAAGGGTGCTAGATTGGGAGCTAAAGATGATAGCGGAGAAACACCACTTGCTCTAGCTGTCAGAGAAGGAAACTATAATATCGCTAAAATACTGTTGGATGGAGGTGCAAAACCAGAAACTCGCCCTTGCGGCTCTTATACACCGCTCGGGTACGCTGTCCGGGATGGAAAAGAGAGAATGATTGAGTTATTACTACACAAAGGTGCCGATATTGAGGGGAGGGGGATGAACAACGATGTGCCACCACTACATATAGCTATCGATAATGGACACGAAAACATTGTTGAGTTGTTATTGAACAGGGGCGCTGAATTAGAAGCATTAGACGACTATAACCGCACACCACTAATCACAGCTATCATTTGCGGACAAAAGAAGATCGTTGAGTTGTTATTGAACAGGGGCGCTCAACTGGAAGCGAAGGATGTATCCAAGGGGACACCGCTTTCTTCAGCGGTAAAGTGGAATAAATATGAGATTGCGACGTTATTATTGGAAAAAGGTGCAGATATCCAGACGAGGGATGAATTGGGGTTTACAGCGCTCCATATTGCCATATGGCAAAGAAATGAGAGGATGGTTAAGCTATTGCTAACCAAGGGTGCAGATATAGATATCAAGACTAGAAATTTGAAAAGTCAGACACCACTCTTTCTGGCTGCAAGGTATGGCCATGCAAGTATGGCCGATTTGTTATTAGAAAATGGTGCTCGAATAGAAGCGAAAGATGGCTATAACCGGACACCAATTTTAGTTGCGGCAAAATACGAGCAGATTGAAGTCGTAAAGGTACTTCTCGGGAGAGGTGCTCGCATACCAACCTTTGAGCTAGGGCCAGATTATGATCCCGATGACACAAAGTTCAATAAGGCCATGGAAGAACTGGAATATTTATTGCTGATACTCGGACCGTCCACGCCCGCTTCTACCTCGGATGACTAATCTTCACGCATTTTATCGGATTTTGAGGAATACTAAACACAACGTTTAGTCTCATTAGGAATGGAAGATCCCTCAGGCTCCACGTGCGCGTTGGAGAAATGAAGTGTCCATGTGTATACAAATAATGTGCGGTACGAGACATAAACTGAGACCAGGCTATCAAGAAACCGTATGCCAAGCTAGAATAGTTACAAAAGAAAAGAAATATAGAAACCAAATGTGCTATAAAGTAAGCACACGTCTCTGACGACGCCATCTGCGAAAGTAACAGTAAAAGTTTCAGATCGTCGCATCTAATAGTGCCCTTGCGAGGAAAAGGAAAGCATAAGATAATCACAAAGCTAAAGAAATTCGATAGCTTCCCCTCCCTCCGCCCACTATCAAATTTCCAACGCTTAAGCCTTGAATAAAGTATCGATGAACGCTGTCGCCAAGCTCCCAATAACGCTCCTATTGGGTACACTCCCCGCAACACCGTACAACGCCGCGGTATCACCCTTGGCAGCACCCTTACCCCTAGCTTTAACCTTCACTACGACGTCTCCCAGATCCTTCAACAATGTCTCCACACTCTTGACCGTCAACGTTGTGCAAGCCATATGCACAGCCGGTGGATCCTGCAGCGCGTTCAAATGCCATCCGAGTTTTGCGAGTTCATCAGCAACATCGTAGATATCAATCGAATTGCTGGTGAAGGCTACAACAGAGACGAGGGGATCGCCAATGATGTAGAGTTCTTCTGACATTGTTTCCTTAATTCCAGTGGCCAGACGTTGAGCGCAGGTGACGATTGCGTGGGCGGAGGAGATGTAACCGGCTTCGCCTAGTGTGATCATGGAGGCGTAGCAGCCGGCGATGAGAGCGCCGGGACGGGAGCCGGAGAGGTTTGGAGAAGCGTAGATGCCGCCGGTCCAGTGAGTGTTGATGTAGTATTGGTAGGCGCGGAGTTGGGAGTTGCGGTAGATGAGTGTGGAGTTGCCTTTTGGTGCGAAGCCGTCTATCATTTATGTTAGTGTCTATAGCTGAGTTAGAGTTTGGAGTAAGGAAGAGTAAAATACATTTGTGAGTATCGCAGGAGATGGATGTGACACCCTTGAGCTTAAAATCAAAAGGTTCGGTTTTAAAGCCAGCCTTTTCGAGAAATGGAACGATAAAAGAGCCGAGGCAGGCGTCAACGTGAAGCGGGATCTTCTTTCGAAGAGCCAGCCGGCTGAGACCTGCAATGTCGTCAATGATACCATGGGGGAAGTTGGGAGCAGATCCGACGAGCAAAACGGTGTTGTAGTTGATTAGCTTTGCGACCCGCTTAAGGTCGACTTTGTATGTAACAGGATCGAGTTCAACATGGTGGACCTTCATTTTGAAATAGTACCCGGCCTTGTCGAAAGCAGCGTGGGCAGTCTTGGGAATGATGCTGTGACAAAGTTAGGGAATGCCTGTAAATGTGTGTCTGTTTTGGAGTCTTACATTTCTGGTTCAGTGACACCTTTCTCGACATACGCCTTGTTTCTTGCCGACAGACATGCCATCAGGATCGACTCCGTACCACCGCTAGTAGTAACACCAGCACCTCCAGGTGGGGCATTGAACATTGACAGAACCTATAAATTCATATTAGATGCTGGTTTTTGTGTTACAAACTGATTGATAGGGCATACCATTGCTACGACTTCCGCTTCCATCTTCCTGACACCGGGGAATACGTCGGGGTGCAAAGGATTGCTGACGGAGAACATTCTCATGCAATCGGTCTGTAGATCCAACAGTTCGGCACCGCCATGGTAGACAGCACCGGAAACTTGACCGGTTTCCCAGTTTGTATGCTTGAGTGCTGCCAATCTAGTGTCGGTTTTGTTAGCGATTTTGCACTCTTTTCGCCCTTCCTCTTGACGGCATACTTTTGTAGCTCTTCCCTGATTTTATCCGGGCTCAAACCAGTCTTTGGCAATGCCAGGTATCTGGTGAGAGTGGGATCCCGCACTATCATCTTCTCCTCCAGCTTTGCAGTTGCCTCATCGAGTTGAGCTTTGACTTTGCCTTTAACGCCTGGAGCTCTGAGAATTATTCCATAAGCCGTGCTGCGGAGGTAATCGTACAGTGATACGAGGGTGCCGAGAATGCCGTAACCGCGGAGTTGACGTGCGGCCTTGGACGACCAGCGGAGGAGAAAGTAGATGAAAACGATATTCCGGACGCTGCGGAAAACTCAATTAGCGACACAACCATAAAACGACAACAATCAGGAGAAACATACACTCCGAGATTAAAGAGCAATGCTTGGTTACGAGGGTTCGATTTCTGGTTGTTAAAGGCGTCTCTCAACGAGACGGGGACGCGCGAGGACATGCTGACGATATTGTTGTTGCCGGTAAGAAAGAGCGCCGGAAGGTGTGGAAGGGGGCAGATTAAACCGTGGCTGTCATGTCATACGATAAGGAGGAATAGCAGCGTCTACGGACAGAGGTGAAAGCTATCCGGACGAGACCGTTATAAAAGAGAAAGAATGCAAGCAATGGAGAGATGGAGAGATGCCGGTTCGAGCAGGAGGAAATTGCGACTGATGTCAACGGCAAGCTAGTCTGAACCGAGGCATCGAATCGCGCCGGACTTGGCCACCTCGCTTCGTATTGGCCATCAATGGCGGAAATCGGATACGACCCGCATCCAACGTGACATCCAACCTGCATAATAATCGCGGAAACTTTATCATCTCGAGACTGGCATCCGCTTTGCGAGCTCGATTACGAGAACCGACATCGGCCAGGTTCTCACCTTGGATCGAACGGACAGCTCCACTTCCCGGTCAACGTACTCCAGGCCATGGGCATGTCCGATCCCCGCAAACAGGATTATATCTCGAGATCGAGATTTCGCCAGAGTTTGTATTTCTTTTTTCTGTTCCCCCATGTTTGGAGATTGTTATGAGATTGGCTAAGGCGTAGTATAACATACATGGACAAATCGTCGTCGTCATTCGTGAAGAATCTGCTACTTTCAGACGCAATTACGAATGCGTATCTCGAAATAGTCACTCGAGTGGGCAATATTTCTGAAGAACAATCTTTCGGGATACTAATATATTCGTATTCCGTATGTACAAGTTTCTGGCAGCCAATTTGGGCTCGGAGGATATGCACAAGTGAGTATAGGCTGCATCACGGCAGAATCACCAGAAAGCGACCCAATGCGGTCCATTATATCGCCGCATCTGTAGAACCTCTGATAGTTTCACGCCTCTAGATGACTTCGACCACTATCGAATAGCATATTTGGAGGTCATTATCTTCCAGGGTGACCGCTCATGCCTCTTCCTTCGCCGCCGCGAACCTCGATTTTTCCACCACAAATCCGGTCGCCGGCCGCCGAATCTCGTGCAGCTCCCTCCTAGTCAGCTTCTTGGGTGCCGTGGATACCGCGATCAGTTCCTTGACCTTCATGAGCTGTCCTGCCGTCGCGGGGTTGATCTTGTGAAACACCGTTCGCATACGTTTCCGTAGACCGAGAGCTTTCAGGACGCCGATTTTCTTGTGCGGCATGCCAATGCCGGAGCGGATCAGTGTGACTTTGAAGAAGGGCATTGTCGGGTTGTTCTTGTATTCTGCGGCCATGTTAGCAGATTTTTCACCAAAGGGGATTTGTTCATCCAGCAAACATACCCAATTGACGTGACCTATAATCTCATTATGAATCGCAACCGTCCCTCAATCTAGCTCGCGCTAGTACGTATCGTAGCTTCTGATTGACGCTTGCTGTCGTGATCTCCAATGGTCGCAGGTGTGGAGATGTAGATGCGGTGTTGAAGTTTCTAAGATTCTGTCGGCTTTGAGATTTTCGGCTAGGCTTTCCCGAACTTCGCCCCCCTCCAAACAACCAACCTCAACCTCCCCAAATACCAGAAAGGCCACCACGACATCCACCCTGAGCCTCAACTCCGCAGAGGCCTGGAACCATCTCCCAAGAGTGGCCATGTCCCCTGGCGCCTCGACTTATTACGTTCAGCTATAACCTTCTTCGTCCGAAGATGGTCCATTCCTCCCCTCCGACCCGATAACGACGTTGCTATCCTTAATATCCAAATCCCACAACAGCTCCAACCATCGCGATGGAGGACTCTCAGGCCAAAGGAACGGCAAAGCTCGCCGAGACTCTCCGACATCCGGAGGTAATACCCTATATACAGGGATTCTCTATGTATTCAAGGATGGATTCAGGGGCATCTGCTAATGTTAATATCGAACCGTAGGACCTCGAGCGAATATCAGCGCTGAAGGCGCAGTACACATCCGATAAGGCCGCCATAGATGCTCAACTCAAGTCCGGTGTACAGATGCAGCTAGATGTGACCAAGGTTAGCTAAAGCTTCCCGAGCACAGCAGCACAATATAGGTTGCTAATCGGCTTTCACCAATAGGCGGGCATGAAAGCTGTCGACGACGCACAGAAAGACCTTAATTTGATCAAAGATGAGCTCGTCAAGGTAACATGATACACTCGATAAAGCTACATCAATTCAGAACTAGAAATTAAATAAACGGGCGTAGATTGATAGACTCTGCTCCGAGGCGCAAACAATGATCCAGGACTTCCCGATAATCAACGAAGTACGCTACATTGCCTCCCCGTATTCACCTAATCCCCAGCTTACCCTTCTTAGGTCTCTCGAGTCCACCGAAACTTTACCCAAGTCGAAGAGATTATGACCGGCCTGGCCAATCTCAACAAAAATGTCGAAGAAATCGAATATATGCTCAACGAAGATAACACTGACGACGGCCTCCTCGGCCTAATGCCCAACCTGCTCCCAGTCCATTTCAAACTCGGCACTCTACGCGACTTTCGCGACGACGCAATGTACCAAGCCACCCGAGCTACGGATGATACGAGTAACACCCTTGCAAACTACTTTGTCGTCATGGACGACGCCATCATCGAATTCGAGAACCGTCTCGACCTCTTCTTTGCCAGCATGCTCGATATAGTCCGAGGGCGCAACTTCCCCCTTGTGGTCCGTATCGCCAAAATAATCGAAGCGGACGAAAACGCCGACTCGAGGATCAAAGCTCTCCAGGATGCCACCTCCCAGCATTCCGACCTCGTCTCCCGTTTCAAATCCATCAACGTTGCCGCCAGGCAGCAGAAGGGGTACAAGAATCGATACGTAGAAGTTATCAAGACTTCCGTGGCTGAAAAGTTCGCGGAGGCCGAAGAACTTTTCGCCGAAGATTCCTCCACCCTTCTCGATTCTTTCGAATGGTACTTTGACGACCTTTTTATTGTAAAGGAAATGTTGACCCGACTAGTACCTCAAAAATGGAAGATATTCGAAACCTACCTCAACATCTACCACACTCAAATGCACGATTTCATCATCAAGTTGGTTGAAGGCCAACTCGACGGACAAGGTTTCCTCCAGATAATCCTCTGGAAGTCGCAGTACGATAAGGGGTTAAAGACGCTCAAGATCGATAAGACGACGCTGAACCCACCCGTATTGGGTGTTCCGGAAGAAGACCTCGTCAAAGAATACCTTAGCATCATCGTCTCCAAGATGACCGAATGGATGAACACCGTCAACCAGGGTGACATCAAAGATTTTACGGAACGACAGGACGCCCCGGAAACCAACGAGCACGGAAACTTTATCCTCCAGGGTTCCATCACCGCTTTCCAGATTATAAACCAGCAGATCGATGTCGCCTCCGACGCGGGCAAGGTTTCCGTCCTGCTAGGCGTTATTGACGAATGCGCCGGATTGCTCAAAAACCGCCAGTACGTCTGGGACGACGTGACGCGCAGGGAAGTGGACGCCTACCTCAACGAGCCCGAGACTATCCCCGAGGGTCTGTTCGAATGGATAATGGCCGTCGCGAACGACCAAGCGCGTTGCGCCGTCTTTACCGAATCGTTGAAATCTCGTCTGCTCCCCGCGCTCCCTAAGAAGGCGCAGGACCATGTTGAAAAGTCGCTCAGAAGCGTCGTCGACGAGTTCGTAGATATGGCGGGTGTCATCACCAGGCGTATCACCGAAATCATCTTTAACGATCTCAAGGCACCCATTTCAGCATTCTTCACGCAGGATTGGTACGCCACTACGCCGCAGGGAGTCACGAAGCACATGGAATCGATCACTGTCACCATCGAATCCTACCTCTCCGATTGCAAGGTCGGCCTAGACTCTACGATCGCTGATGAGGTAGCGCTGGAACTCTCCGAGATGACAGTTATCGCCTATCTCAGCGCTATAAAGAACAAGGGAGCAAAATTCCTGGTTCAAAGCGCGGATGTCGGCTCGCAGGTCAGATCTGACGTCCTAACGGGGTTCAGCTACTTCCGAGACGCGACGAATCTGGACGCGGCAAAACAATCGTGGCCGGTCATAGAGTACTTCATACAGCTTGTTGTTAGTCCCAGAGAAAACTTATGGGATACCTATGTGAATTTCAAAACGGCGTACTGGGATCTGAGTAACGATTGGGTGGATATGGTGATCCGATGCAGGGAAGATTCGAACAGAGAAATGCTAGGGATCATCAAGGGGAGGATGAAGGAGTTTGAGGCGGTTCCTATCGGCAGACCGACTATTATGGGTAAGGTTAAGGTTAGGTGAACTATGGCTGTAATCGGGAACACTATGAGGGGGGCTTGGTTTTATTAATGGGCGTGTGAGGTAAATGATTAACTCTTTTATTTTGTTTTTACGTCTGAATGGATTAGCGATCATGTAGATAATTATTGTATTCAATAGTCTTTCTGAATACTATGGATGATTTTCGGATGCGCTGGTGGGTGATTCTACAAGTTGAGCAAAGGAAGAAGTTATATAGATGCGACAACCCCCAATGTATCGACCTAACGAAAAATAAGCATTGCCTTGATATTGCCCAAGTCTAGAATATTGTCTATTGCGCCCTCAGGTTCATGAATTTGCCGTGCAAAAGGCTTTCCAGCTGTCCACCATCCTGCACAAATCCTGCAACAGACAACGCAAATTCCCCCCATTTCTTCGAGTCCGCGAAGTCGCCTGCACTGCCATAAAGTCAGTATTTTAAGGATACAGTTGAAGAGAACAATCGGCTAAATTATGAGAACTGACCAGTTCTTGTCTATCCCAAGATTCCAAAGCGATGCAGCAATCCATTCGAGCTCTTCCTGCGGGTATGTACCTGGCTGTGATGCAAATGTGTTAGAAAACCTTAGTATTTTCACCAAGCCTCCAGCGCCCGTTATTTTACTTACTAGGACCTGCTTTTTGCAAATATCCACAACTTGATACACGAGTCTTGCGGCTCGATCCAAGTCTCCTTGTAGCGACTTTTGAAGCAAAATACGTATCCACCGAGCTATCTTGTCTATCTTGTGGTTTTCAATTTGTACAGAGTGGTTTACCACCTTTTCGAGGACGAGCAAGAAGACTGTAAAGAATATTCGGCGTTAATAAGCCATACTGGGAAATAAAGGCATGCAGAATGGGTGGCCTCCATAGGGGTAAAAAGGTTCGGGGATACTCAAGTAGCTAACATACCTTTTACGGGCGCATCCACGCACAAGATCATGTCACCAACCCTCCTGAGCGGTTGCAATTGCCCGAATTTTCCAACCTCCTAATTCCATTCACATCAATTTTAGCGTTCTGGTAGCAAATCTCATCAATAGGCGATCTAGCGTCGCCTCTAAGTTCCCGGCTAACCATACTTACATCAACAATCCCATCCAAAGCATCCCACTCCTCCAGGTGCACACATGCTTCGAATTCATGGCTCAAAAGGTTCAGATATCTCTCTCCGAAGTCCTTTTGCGATTTCTCAGATAGCCGAGGATGCAGTTTCTTTTTTAGTTCACGGAAAGTCATGATTGACGTTCGTGCATCACCGTACAATCGTAACTGTTGGGTTTTAAGTGTGGAGCAAGTTTGACAGTCAGCCAATTGTTCAGATAACTTCCGATATCCTTTGTTAATGCGGGATCCTAGGGTGTCAGGTGAGTTCACCGAGGCAAGACCACCGCAGTTTGTAGCATGTATTGAAACCGCATGGGGCACAGAATCAAGTATTCACAGCTATCAATCTCTCGCTTACATACCTGTTCGTCCAACTTGTCCTCCTTCCGTGCCAATGCTATACAAGTGGACGCACAAATGTAATCACAAAACGACTGTCGTAACGCTAAATTCTCCTGATCATCTTCGGAACAACTTTCCACCGGATACAGTTTGATAAACTTTTTAGTTCGTGAAGCACAGCATAACGTTGATCGTTAGTTTTCATGATTTATAGGCTGATAATATGTGAGAAAGATATGGGAAATATTGAATAAGAAACGACGAGCCAATAGGAAGTATTTCCTTGACACCGTGTGCCAAATGCAAGTACACAACTTCGTTATAAAATCCGAGATTCTCGCATGCATGCGGTAGGCACAAGTTGCAGGATATCAACGTCAGTGGCTTTGGATAGTAACATACCTGAACACAGAGCTGTGCGAAATAGAGTGCGTATCGGACCGGCCAGTGCTGCAGGGCTCTTAAGGCGAGATTGTACGAATTGCGAGAGAACCAATCGTACTCATCTGTGCTCCACACGGAACTGTCGGTTTCCTGAGTTGTTGCGCCTGAAGGTTTTGAACTGAAGGCGCTCTTGAAGCCTGTTTAACGCAGAAACATAGTCAGCTGGTCTCTTTGAATCGTTGCAATTTAATATCTTCTATTCTTTTCACCAGCAAGCCAATTTTGGAAAAAACTCAAGTAGTACCTTTCTGAAAAACCGAGCAAAGAGTAGACAAGGTTTCATCCGCAACGGCTTTGTTATCATGTATATCCGATAATATCAGGCGGATCATAGTTCTACCAAGCCCCAACAGCAAAAGGAATCATCAGCGCCATTTTATCAATCACGCTTTCCAAAGCAGAGTACGATGGCGTAATATCCAACCTGTAGATTGCCGGGAGATGCGTTCCCTTCGGTGGCGTTGTTGTATCTGCCTGGTCGAGTAGCTGACTCAGGGCCTGCAGGATGATATCTTTATTTGCCGCCGATTGTGCTTCAATAGCACAAGCGTATAGTATAGAAATATCTTTGTTCGGTCCGTGACAGACTTTTTCTAGGCATATCTTCGCTGTAAAAGATCCGTAAGTCTTGTTATCAATATATCAAAATGTTGTGACCTTCAGAAACCGCTTTATTGCGGATGCGCATACCCGTCTCTAAATCCAACGATCTCAGCGCAATTTTGAACAGCAAAAACTGCGTTGAGCCCGTTTCCTGACAAGCAGGTGGCATGCTTGCATACGCTTCTCGGGCAGCCCCGTAGTCTTGCGCCTCGATAGCACAGTGTATTAATCGCCTGCAAGGCAGCAGCCCATGCCGAACAGTTAACCACCAAAATTTACAAATCACGCTTATCCCGGCCCCAAGAAAGCGTGGCAAAACAGCCTATCGGCTAAGAGATCTTGGGCAAAACTTACCTAGCAATCTTCCCAGTGTTGGCTTCGCCAGAGTTGGTGAATATGGGATGCAGAGCGGCCCTGCACCACTGGATAGCTTCAAGCCACCTCCCGCTGTTTACGAACGAGTCCGAGACCTTCCACAACAGCTATCCATACCAAAACTCAAAGTCAATATCAGACAAAAAATGGCAGTGGGACAACTGTCTCCCATCAAGCTTTTGGTTTCTTTCAAATTTCCGAGCAGCCGGATCCGTCACTCACAATCTGCGACGCATGGGTTGCACTGATATTCAAGGGTTTCGCAAGCTTCGTAGACGTGACTATAAATGAGTGTAGAAAAAAGCAGTTATCAGAAGCGCTGTTTTCAGTTTCTTTTTCCAACGAGCGTGGTTACATGATCGTTGTTGTAGCCCATATGCAGGAAACAAATTCTCCGAAAATGTAACCATGGGGTTCACAGATGAAAACAAATGGTTATATTGAAAAAGGTTGAAGAGGGAGTGTGCACAAACCTTCGCATATTTGCTGAAGGTTCTGTATCACTTCCTCATCGAGTTGTGCGTCTTGAATCATCATCCAGATCCGAGTAACGAAGGCTTGCTCGATCCATGTCTGGTTATCTTCGACTACGAGGCGATCGGTAACAAAGCGATCCAAGACATTGCATGCGAGACGATGTCTATCCTTACATTAGGATCCAAGAGACAATCCAGTTTTTCGATAGTTTAAGACACGTTCAGACGTACCCACGACCCTGCAAGTCCTGCGCTAGGAGCACGTGGCATCTGCCAATGATGCTGTTGCCACCTGTGTCAGTTGTCTTGGGATTCACATCCTATTATCAGCCCCAGCTGCTACTCACACTTTAAACGAGTGCTCCGATAATGATACGTTGTTCATCATTTCGATCAAAGCTAGAAATGCGTGGTTTAGCAATTACCTCCTCTGCCTCAATATATCGTAGAGATCAGCATACCAGTATGATATGCTTCGGCTCCGAGTTCTTGTGCGACGATGATATCGAGGCCTAAGCAGTGCACACCTAGTCTTTCACGCCATTCCTACACCACATCAGCCCGAAGCTCGTACCTTCACAAGTAACCTTGGGAAGGCTATACTTTAGCCATTGTTTCCATAGCACGTTTTGCTCTTTCGAGATCTCCATGTGTTTTCGTCTTGAGACTCGCTTGAACTAGAGTCTCCGAATCAATTGAACCGTTCTTCAAATTAATGAAGGAAAACCTTGTAAGATCGAGATATGTAACTCTCAACTCACCAAGATGTTGCATAATCCTAAGTCTAAGTTCTTTCGCAAACTGATCTGACCCGACATGCTTCGGATCGACCACCTCGAGCGCCCTCGCCAACCATTCAACCCCATCATTCAAGCTGGCACGCTTCACCACGTCCTTGCCAATCTTGTACAAAGCTTTCCCCAGTGCCTCTCTAATCCTAGGTTCCAGTTTGTCCGCCGCATTTTCATCCCGACAAAACCGTTCCATGGCATTGTTGCACATCAACTCTGCGGCGTTGAGGTTATGTTGGAGGAAACTCTGATCGATGTGGAAGTTTTATACAAGGATATAATTAGCTTTTGCATACGTGTGATCCTGCTGAGGCTTCCGCGTAATAAACAGGGAATTGAAAGTGATATCTTAAAAGAAAAAGCTGGCGGTTCAGGCCCAGCTTACCAATTCAACCCGCTGCACCAGATATTCACACTCCAAATTGATCTTTTCGGATTCCTCTTCGACCGTGATAGTTGTCACACTTTTCGACAGATCATCGATATACTAATCATTTCAATTCAGCTCCTCGTTCTCGAACTCAAGTAAAGGTGACCCAAGTTAATCCCAAATTGTGATCCCAGAGACCGACCTTTGCAGCATTACTCAACACCTCTTCCGCCAAGGAGACATCGTTGTAATCTGTAAATTTCAAATAAAGCACGTAAAAGATATTCCCCTTTTCCCTCGAGGGGAAACCAAAGGGACATACCCTCGCACAAACACAAATGTTGGGTTAGCACAAGCCTATACCGAACGCAGCTCACAGCGTGTCCCAGCTCCCCGGATCACCCTTCAAAATAGACGAGACCGAAAAGGATGCAGAGGTTGCACAAAGCATGAAAGGCGAAGATCCCAAGCGGATGAGAAGATCGAAAAACGAAAATATATCCCGTGCGTGGTAATCATGGATCAGAGAGATGTAGTAGCACGTACCCAGATCCGTTTTACCGGCTTTAACGGCGATTTTGACGAGTCTTAGGCTGCCTGCATCCCAATAGCCAGGTATTAGCGAGGAAACACTATTTGCCCACATATTTGGGAATACCCNCCACCCCGCCTCTGCGAAGGATGTGAGCAGCGAATGCAGGTGACAAGGGTTATATTCGGAGAATTATTTTTGTATTTTTATGCTTGTGGAATGGCATACGCATGCATCTCAAGAACCACTGCGTACAACTACGCTTGCAGCCAGGGTACATGTCGATTCGCGAGGGGGCGAGCAAATCGTATCGAAGATATCGATAGAGGAGGGCTCATTTCTGCAACAGACCTTGTGTTGTCCTCCCGCACGTTCTCTGAGCGCAATCGAGCGTGAGGTAGGCTAGATGTCTTACTGTAAAGGCAAAAGAGTTATCCGAGGGTTAGCGATAGCTCTGCTTGTAGACTAGTTTTCAAGAGTCCAGCTGGAGGTGGCGCATAAGGCCTGGTACACCTTCTGGCCCCCGCCCAAGCGTGTTCCTAACTCATTGATCTGGTTCCGGATTGAAGAATACATGCAAAACTCACACCTCAAATGAGCTTTCTGATTGACCACGTCTGCTTCCCTCTCACTCCTCAGCAATTTGGTAGTCATATTCCACAGTTCGGTACCTTTGCTCGTCAAACAATAAGAACAACCGTTAGCATAATTCGATTACTCAACTCAGTATTCAGTAGTATCAAACCTTTCCCATCCAACCCAGCATGGTCGTCCTTAACCTTCAAATATCCTCTCCCTTTCGCACACCTCTCAATCATCCCAAACAGCTCCTCTAACCGTCCACTGTCCCATTTCTTCGGATCATGTGCTTGCTTGTTTGAGCTCTTAAGGTCAGATATGAGGGAGTCGAGGAGTGCTTTTTGATTTCACCAGACGTCAGTTCCACAAATTCAGCCTTAGAAAAAATCAGGTTGGAGTATCTAGGGTTATCTGTTGGTTCGTTCCAATATCCCAGATTCCGGGACTTCCCAAAGTAATTGTATTCAAAAGAAAAGAATGCTTTGAATGGTAAATAATGATGAGGACAACGGGGGGTATATTACCGAGATATTGCTTGACCCGTTTCTCCAGCGTTGAGTGGCTGAGCTGGGTATTTAGTGTTTTGTGCTCCATCGTTCTTTCGAGCTGGTGAGAAGAATCTTGGTGCAAAATACGCGGAGAGAGGGGAGCAAAGCAATAGATTTCACAAAGTCTATATCGGTATAAGAGTTCAAGACGGAAGACAATCACGAGCGAAACTTGATGAGGTAGACTTGCAACAGACTAGGGAAAGCCCATACGTATACGATGATGAGTGTCGGTGGCGAAGAGGTGTGGTGATGGTTCGATGACTATAGCTGCACGCTTTGGAGGGTTCTCAACGCACAAAAGCGTGCAGATACAACGTACGTCAATATGAAGCTATTGAGCAAATCAGGATTTTATGTATAGTACGGAAGATTCAATTGGATACCTAAATGAAAAGCTTATGGAAATGCCTGATATCGAACCTCAAACGAAAAACAAAAGTGACGAAAACAGGTACAAGTGAAGTGTAAAAGTGAGAACACCAGAAATGCTACGACTAGATTTTCATTTTTTCGTTTTTCTTTTGTCCTCGCCCAAATAAGAGCTTTCATGCAATCTAGTATGACCCAGTGGGGAATCGAAAAAAAGTTGAAAAATAAACAAACACGAGATCCTTTTTTTTGTTCAAAATGTAAATGAGATAAGCAGAAAAGACTGTCAATAGTATAAATAGATCTTCTTGGAGAAATATATGGATATAGTGTAAAAATGAGAAACTCTTTGGAAGTAAGAAGATGGTGACGGTTTTAGGGTATCGGTAGGAAGTTCCCAATAATCATGGCGGGACTATCGGAGAAAGGTATGAGAGTTAGTATATTTATGTTAGATCACACTGGCTTTTTGAAGGTAAACTCACATGTGGGACGAATCTCTCCGGATCGTAAACGAAAAACAACAATGTATCAGCTTGTCAGAGGCGGCCGGATCCGGATTCTTCAGGTAGCAGGTTGTCAGCATCGCCTTCTGGGACGGATCGAACGCGATGGCTCCAAATTTCTCCCAGTAGCTGACGGCCGAGTCTTCCGCGATCAGTTCGTATATAGCCAATTTGCCCTATAGAATTATTTCGTCAGTGAAAAGTCCACCCGCTATCCTCTCAGAGACAAGAATATAGTAATCAGGGTTCTTACATCTCTCATCTGCTCAATAGGCACGTGAATCAACTCCGCAAACTCCTTGTTCCCCCTAAAAATCTCCCCAGTTCGCCTCCATAAACACGCCGGCACCGCCATCGCAGCGAAAACTCGATCGTACTCCATCAACGACCTCTCAAACCACTCCTCCACAAATATCAAATCGATATCCGTCAACTGATGCGTCTTTTCCCTAAACTTGGGTCTAAACCTCTCCAGCGACTTTTGAATCCGCTGTTTCGACGACGGCTGCATATTCTCGTCCATGTACTTTTGTAAACGTCTGTAACCGTTGATGTAATTGAACGGCTTGAGCAAGTTCGCGTCGTGCTTGGCCTTCAGGACCTGCTTCATACGGTCCTCGGGTATTCCGTCCTTCGGTGGGTCCGCGGCGGTGAGGTAGTAGAGTTCCTTCGCCTTCTCCAGCGTGGGCTTGACGCTCGCCGGACGTATCATGGGCGAGGGTGCCGCTTGCGGCAACATGGCGTTGGGTGCGCGCAAGCCGTTCATGCCTCCCGCGGTTGCAGTGTTTGCAGAGGAAGAACCATTTTCCGCAGAGGAAGAGCCGCTCGCTGCTGTCGTTCCGCCGAATATATTGTTGTTGTTGGTGGTGCTGAACCCAGAATCTGGGAATAAGGTGTCGTTTCCTCCCAGGAACATGTCGTTGTTATATATACTGTCGAGGAAGAACTCGTTCATGAGATCGTACTCCGATGCAGCTTCGGGGTTGGAAAACATCATTGGGTGGTGATAAGGATTCCAGTCCTGCTGCTGCTGTGATACACCGTTCCAATCGGGATTTCCAACTACAAGTAAAAACAACCACAAGAAAAGCACCCGGGTGTACAAGTTAGCCGGCCATTCATTAATTCCGCTTGTTTCTTGGTTTCTTTGTTCCGAAGTGAAACATTCTTGCTCACGTAGGTGTATGACTAAAAATAAGAATATAATCGTCATGCATATCGACCTTCGGAACAAAAAGGTGGGTACGGGGAGTTCCAAACATCGGAAACCGGGAAAGAGAAAGAAAAAAAAGCTTCTTTCAAACAAGAGAAAATTAAAAGGAACCTACAGTTCTGGGCGTTAAAATTCGCACGTTGCGTAGCAGAGACGGGAGACGGAGCGAGTAATCCAGGCGTGGGAGCTACTGAATTACGAGGCGGGGGCATGGACGGGTTTCGCTGCTGTTGCAAACTACTGCTGCTTCCACCACCAGCCGAGGGAGAATCTTCAGGTGGTATCTCCTGGACTTCGGGAGTATTTGTAGCCATCTCATTGGGGCTGGCTGGCGACGAAGGTGAGGCTTCCTCTGTGGAGTGTTCCCTCTCGGTTTTGAGCTTCTTCGCGTCGCGAACCTCATCGCGGCAGAGGTGTCCTATGTTTCGTTTGACACAACGGGTACAGGGTCGTTCTGTGTAGAGGTTCAAAAATGGGGTGCACCACTCTCTTCTCCTTTCACGGTGTGGGAGAACCCCCAACCGCGAGAAGAGAGATATGGTTACAATCACGTTAGTTACGCAAAATAATTTCTGGCAGATTATAACGAGGAAGAAGAAAAGAAAAAGAGAAAAAAAAAAGGAGCTAGATCTATAGAAGGTAGAAAAAGAAAAAGAGAAGTAAAAGCTAAAAGCTTCAACAGAGAGTACAATTGTAGATATTCTCTGCGTGCTTTTTCTTTGTGACGCCTTTAATTCTATGTTTTTGGGACCGCTCGCTTCACATCGTCCCAGGAATCCGTCACCCGTCCCGGTTCCCCAGTTGCGGCGGGATGGCTAGGGGTCTGAATGGGGTGGATCGAAAAGAAGAAAAGGACATGCTGTGGAGAAAGTTTGAAAATCAAAAGTAAAAGAGTGGGTTCGATTTGCTTACCATCATCGCAAGTCATATGAGAACGTCTACAGTAGACACAAGCTACTCACGCGACACAAAGGAAAACCCCATAGGCTCCCAAGTCAGTCTTCATACCACAAACACCAAAATCTCATAACTCAAAAAGGACAAAAAGTAAACGAGAAAAGTTTTCAGAAAAAATGAAAAGAAAGGGCAGAAGGGAACTATTCTTGGTGAAAGGAATGAAAGCTGAGGAAGAAAATCCCATCCGTCCCTTAGCTCGTGCTTTGCCCCGGAAATTCGAAAATGGGAACCGATTAGCGAGGTTGTTGCAACCCGTATCTTATACCAACTTGGAGTGGAGAAACTTTTTCCGGCCGGCACTGACCCGAAGGAAAGCGTTTTGGTCGGTTCGGCATATTCAAAGTCCATGGACAAGGGGAGAGGGGAAAGGGACGAACGGGTCATGCTTGCTGCATCTCCCTCCGATTAGGAAATAATATGAATAAGAGGAAAAGGAATTTTTAGAAAAAATAGTATGAACCGTATTATTATTATTATTTCCCAAAGTTTCCCTGAAACGCACACATACAGGAGCGACGGTTGACAGACCATGGTTGACCTTCCTGCGTTTCAACACCTTGCCGTTTGAGGACGATGACGAAGGAGCAGGCGGTGGTGAAGCAGACGATGTCACCGGAGCAGCATCACTCCCATCTCTGTTCTCGTTCCCGTCCGGATCTTCGCCATTGGCGACGCTCGTCCTCCTGACCCTGCCGTTGCCGTTGGTATTCGCGCCGCTGCCACCATTGACATTCGATTCAGCGCCGCCACTTCTGCTCGTATTCGGTCCTTTCTTGCGATTGTTGGCTCCTCCCTTGGATTTCCTGTGCGCAACGTCGGACACCGTAGTACTGGGTGCGGCCGTCGTCGTCGCTGGGAAGGCACTGTCGTCGTCGTCCTGATCGTCTTCGAGCTTGGACCGGCTGGTCGCTGCCGCATCTGCTGCCTTCGCCCTGGAGTCTGACGGCATGGCCAGCTGTGATTGTCGAGCTTCCTCCGGAATCGCTGTCGGTGGCCAATGTCGTCCAGTTGCTTTCCCTCTGGTATAGCTACCTCTATACCCACCTCGAAAAACACCCCCGGTCCTACGGATACCCGTGCCCGAACACTTCAATCGCAGGACCCTTTCGAAATCGGCCGTCCAGAAATTTTAGATTTTTTCGATTTATTTTTATTTTTGTTGCCGTCGTACAGCAGCGAGATCGAGATGGCAGAGCTAACAATGTTGGTTCCCTTTCGGCCTGTTCCGCGTACGAAAGAATCGGCGCCCGGGTTTCGGTCGAGCGGTCGAGTTTTAGAAGTGCCCCAGGACCAGGCAAAGTCGGTATCAGCAGCCTCTTTCCAACGTTTGAGAGATGCCGAAAAAGTCGAGAGAAAAAACGTCGAATAGCGGGTTCAGAGAAGCCTCTCAGGATGGAAATAACAAATTCGAGAAGGAAAAGGCGAAAATAGGGCCACGCGCGAGACGAGTTAAAATTGTCGCAATTCCAACGTTACTTTTCCCAGTCGGTGTTTAGCTCGAAAAAAACTGATTTCGGCCGGCTGGCACTTCCTTCGGACCCAGGACGTATAGCTAACGCACATATGCAGGCATCGAAACGAACAGATCACTCGTGCTCGTTTCTTACATTTCTCTCTCTCTCTTTCTCTCTCGCCTCTTTCTCGCCTCTTCAACACTGCAACCATTTTGAATAGCAAGCCAGCAAGTAATTTGGTCGCCCCAGCGGTCAGAGACCGGGCGCTGGCAAATCAGGGCACTTGATCTCATGTAACACCGCTTTCCCGCTGACCTGTCGCTTTCTCGGCTTCGGCTCAGCCCAGCCCCTCCTCCCCTCCCTGCACCCAAGCCATTGAGCTCTCCCTCCTGGTGGTTCTTTCTGTTCTGCGAATGACATTGGCTCCGTAGCCGGCCGGGGCTGTGCGTTCGTGAGAAATGTGACCCATATGTACGAAAGTATGGATGCCCACTAGCTATTCTTTTCCCCAGAATTCCTTGCGAGCAGGATTGTGAGCACGAGTCCTCCAGTTTTTCCCTGTCAGGCACATCCAACTTTTACTGCCGGGTGAAGAAAAAACTTTTTTCATATGCGCATTGACATCTGCGTAGCAACATCACATCATATCAAAAAAGTCACTAGTAGAACGTGAAAGGGACTCGAGGTTTTTTTCTCTTTGGACCGGCTTTAATCGCTCATATTCCCAAACGGCTTCACTACCGAGGATAAAAAAACCCCGCCAGTTCGTGAAATTGTGACGATATTGCAATTTATTTCCCTCCCAAGGATTCGCCAAGAATGTAAGTTACGAATTATCGTCAGCGTTCCAATGTTGCCGCATCGAGGTTAGTGTTCCTCATCTCGTTTTTTGATGCATCGTCGTGGGAAGCCAAAAAATAAAAAGTGCTCACACGACACACATGTGACAAAGTAGTATGGTATGTCTCTCATCGTAGCCGCCATCGAAGCGAGGGGAGGAAAAGGTCTCACATTCTCAGATTGAAAAACTACGTTGAAAGACGAGAGGAAAAAAAAGCGATGGCACAATTGGAAATTAATCCATGATGTCAGGATTGTTCTCTGACCAACAGGATGGGATGTATTAGTGATCAGCTGTCATATTAGACACTACTAGTAGGTAGCTCGTATCGATAGCCGGCGACGGTAACGGTACAATTTAGCGCCACCTCAAAACAGACGTCCTGGTGATAACCCCCCATTTAAACACCGTATCCATGACTGAGAAAGAATATTCAAAGAAAAAACGCCTGCCCCAAGTCCCCCCCACGCTCAAAATGCCACAATAAATTAATACAGATAGTTAGATCAAGAAGTCAGATCCATCAGCTCCCCATACCGATCCCCTTTCAGCCTATAAAGCACATCATCAACCGCAGCTCTCGTGCTCTGCATCCATTCAGGCATATCTCCCAATGCCTGCCTATTCCTCGCCATGGAGTTCAAATGCTTCTCCAACTGTCTCATTGTAGGCCGCAACTCTTCATCGTCATCCAATAGATCCTGCGCGATGGAAAATTCGTGATCCGAAGTGCTAGAATCCAATCGGATCTTGTCGATTTCTATTTGCAGCTGATCAGGATCCATGGGTGTAGCAGTTTTGAGTGCAGGGATGAACTATACGCAATCAAATATATATTAGCTGGGGTTGTTCTCCAAAGAAGGAAAGAAGAGATGTGTGAGGGATATATGTATATTCGTACCTTTGCGGCTTTCGCCCTCCGAACCTCCTTCTCTGCATTCGCGTTCTTTCTGAGCGAGAGCAGCTGTCTCTCCTCATTCTCGAGTAATCTCTTCTGCTTTGCCAATTCCTTCTGAAGCATGGTGATCTGCCGTGCTTCAGGCTGTATCAAAGCATTCAACCTCGCTTCCTCGTTGATAAGCCATTCGTTGTTGAAGACCTTCTCAGAAGTCCCAGGAGGGATCTTCATTTTCGCCAAAGATCGTTCAAATCTGTAGGTTGGTCATAATGATTAATGAATATTCAACCTGATTTGCAACTTAAAAGTTGACGGCAATCGCAAATAATTGCAGATGAGGGACAGCCATTTTCAGTAAAAAATTAGAGTGTTTGTTGCATAAGTTTTTATCTCCATGCATGCTTCTTTGAAGCCACAGTAAGGGTTAAAAATATATCATCATCTTGACTGTTGTTCCCCCATCTTACAATAATCTCACAGGAGGGTAGGAGGTGTTTTAGAAACTCACTTTTGATAAGACTTGTCGAGTGTCTTTTGCGCTTCGTCGCGCCTCGCGGCAGACTTGATTGGCATATCCAGTACGACGGAACGTCCAACGTCGCGTAATAGCTTGGATATCTCAGCCACGGAAGATTCGGATAGGGATATCCATTTTGTATCAAAGTCCTCGACGAGGATTCTCTTTTTCCGAGCTACGAGACGTGGTGCTTTGGAGCCTTGATAAATGGCACACGGTTAGCTTTTGTCATAAAATATTTCATCAAAATGGAAAAGCATAGTGTGTAAAAAGGGAAATAGATCAGAAAGCACCAAAAAGGCGACAATGGTATTAATCCTGCAGCGGGGTCTTACGTCCGCCTCATAAACACGGACCAATATAGATTTCATCATGATGGAGTAATATGAGAAGAATGAAAATTTTGCAACATCCTAGAAGAAAAATTTTCTTCTTTGGAAAACATATCTCGCAGAAAGGATCGGGGCCTTACCATTCTTACTGACGCCGGCAGAAACACGTCTCTTCTTGGGTGCTGGTTCTTCCTCGCGAACCTCTCCGACCTCAACGGATGGCTTACGAACCGGCCGTGTAGAATCCGTCGACTTGCGCCCACCAGTAGAAGCACGCGCCGGTGCCTTTGTCGAAGCCTTCGAGACACGTCCTTTGGCGACCGCGGCCTTCTTAGAAGGCACTCTGCGTGGAGGACGAGGCTACAAAGTCGTGTTAGTCTTCCCTTCATCGAGACGATATTGCGAACAGAGGTATAACGGAGATGTGTACATACCATATTGAAGGAGTTCTGTGTATTAAATCAGTAACAATCGAAAGAAACAATCAAAACCACTTCTTCCGATTGCACCACTCTGAGAAAGCTTTCACATTATTGTGGATTCTCTCAAGAAAGAAAAGTCCAGCGAGAAGGGAGAAGAAAAACGAGATGAGGTTATGCGAAGGAGAAAAGTTTTGTGTGTGGAAATTTCGCTTGTTTACATTTTTTTTTTCCCTCCACAAGCAAAAAGAGCTAAAGGTCTTGGCATTCCTTCGACTCGGACGACCGACTCGCAAAACCTCAACACCAAGCTTCCGTGCACATGATGGCCATCCCGGTGAACGTATATTCTCACATCCCACCCCGGTAACCAGTCCAAATCTTCACTCAGGATGCCGTCACCGACGGGGCGCTTCCGATGGCTCAGAGCTGTAAGTATCAATCATTGCCCATTGAGCTTTAAAATATAATATAACCAACATCTCTCGCAGAAGCTGTACTCCATCCGTGTCGGCACCGGCGCCGCCGTCCTCCCTCCCAACATCTCAAAGCTAGCCCTCAGCTTCAATTATAATACCGCCAATGGGCACATGGGCGCAAAGTACATATATCTCTCTCTTCCTTTCCCCCTGTTCTTTTCTCTAATCATATTCTCACCTCTCAATATGGAATCAAATTTAACATTTTTCGTCCTCCAGAAAATTCTTCCGCGAATGCCTTCCCCGTCTCAAATTCCACAACCCCACCGTCGAAATGCCCGTGATCCGAGTCCACGCCACCGAAGGACCCGCCACCCTCACCATCCACTTTTGCGACCCTGAAGCATTCACGAAACAGCCGCAATCTCGAAAAAAGACGGCGGTACAGGCACCGACCACGCCGGAAACCATATCGACAGTGGAAATCAACCTCTTGAACCGCTTCTCGGAAGACATTATGACCGAATTGGTCGAGAAGACTTCGGCAAAACTGTATTCGGAACCAGCGAGGGGACCAGAGTTGGACGAGGAGGCCGAGTACCTAGCAAAGAAAAGGGAGGGCGAGTTGGAGGAGAAGTACAAGTTGCAGAGACAGGGGAGGAAGCTGGTCAAGCAGAAGTTGGAGGCGGAGAAGGAGTTGCTCTCTTCGTCGGCGATATAGATCTCAATACTAACTGCGTGTGTATATACCCTGATTGAGATTTAGATGTGTCTGTAGGAGATCGCTCACAAGCAGCGAGTTGTATATATTATGATATCGGTGTACACAAATCGATTAGATATTTAACCTTGTTCACAACCATGCATGCAAGAAGAAACAAAATTTATATACATGCATTCCCATATTTAAATACATGAAAACGAGAAAAATACTATCCATGCGAGAAAAAAAAGATTATCATGGCTAGCTCCCTAATATCGCACCTCATAAATAACACAAAAGAAAGAAAAACCTCGTTATCTAAACAAAAGGCCTCATAATCTCATGATGAATTAAATATCACACGCAAGCGTAAGTTACATTGCCACATTTCCCCTCCGTTCACGAGAGCGGATCCTCTTCGGCATACCAGGTATTAACCCAGCTGGCGAAACCAACGGTGAACAGAACAATCATCGCATCCCGCCAGATCGTTGAGAACATTTGACTGTAGTGCGATAGGGTAACAAGTATGGTACCAAAAGGCGGCGGTAGGAATTTGGTAATAGTCATCAGGATCAAATTTGGTGGCGGGCCTCCTCTTTCCACCAGCAGGTATCGTGTGGATTGCAAGAGTAGCTCCATAGTTGCAAAATACCATAATAACGGCTGCACACACAATCCGACGAATTAGCTTTCGACACCCCTTACATTCCAATCAGATTTATAGTAGTATAGCAAGAAGAACTTACAATCTTCGCCGTGTCCTCATACTTGACCCTCTCCACCTTTGTCCCCGTGAACGCCTCCGGCAAGCTCAGAACGGCGTAAATCCCCAGCACCACGCTGAACAAGACGTGTATCACAGCCCACCATTTAGCAAACGGCGAAGCCGGCACAGGCTGCTGCTCAGGTCCCCCCGGTCCTCCTGGTCCTCCCGGCACTCCACCTCCCAACATGCTACTCAGCAGCTCAGGCGGTATCCCACCGGGCGGTCCACCACCCTCCCCGCCCAACCCCCCAGCACCACCAAGCATCTGCTGCATCATCTGGAATAACGGATCGTTGGCCATATCCGCCGGGCCACCAGGACCACCACCACCGAACGGGTCCCCACCACCGAATGGATTCCCACTACCGAACGGGTTCCCAGCACTAGCAGCACCGGGTGGTCCGAATAACGGATGTCCGGCCATCATCTGCGATATCTGATCGTTATCCAGCGAGAATTCGGATTGTGACGGCGGGGTTGGCGGGGGTATCGAATTCGGCGCATCGCGTATACGGTACGAAGTCGGCTGGTAAAAATGTTCCGAGACATCGCCGTCTGTGTCAGAGACGTCTGAGAGGGTGCCGGAGAGTCTGGGCGCCGGTGTGGGGGATGTGATTTCTATCGAGATCGGATCAGTTTTCTTTTCTGTTTGCTTTTCGCTACGTAGTCCACATGGTGGGGGTGGTATATTTCGGTAGCTTGAAGTCTCCTCTCCCTGCAAGATGATAAAAGACATACCGTCATCCTTTTTGTACTCGTCTCCGAAGCCGGCAGCGACCCGTTGCGTCTGGGTTATCTTGCGTAGTCTGTCGACACCTTTCCCCACTTTCTGCTTTCGGAGTTCACGGCGGATGCGCGCTTGTTCGCTGACTGAGAGAGGGGTCATTTGCGCCAGCGAGGCATCGGAGGGGGTGGTCTGTTCCGGGACGAAGGGGGTCGTATCGGACATCGTGGGGGGTGGTGATCTTTGATGAAGAGGGTGTGGTTGATTGAAGGAAGAATGATTGACAGCTTGGTCCGTTTTGGTTGGTTGGCTACGTATGTGGTGTTGGTGTTGGTGTTGAGCGCGCGGGATTAGGTGCCTCACAACGAAAAGGGTCGGCTCAGGTGACGAGAGGGATTATATGGGTCAATGAAAAGATGGGATAAAATGGTAAACTCGTGTCCGGATTATGCAGTATCATGCAGGATTTACAGCCCTCGATATTGCCAAGTTGCATCTACATGGTCTTTTTTTTTCTCCAGAGGTGGACAGTGCAGAGCAGCTAATATTATCTTCTACGTGACCAGCAGAACTGAGAGCTAGCACTTATGAGCACCATGAAATATCGCCGGGTTCCGACGAAAATCAAACCCAGCTTCTGGAAGAATATGCAGGATGCTTCCAAGTCCGTGTCATAGGGTTCCGTGCAGATTGGACAATACTCCAAATTTTGACTTTGCATGTATGTACGAGGCCATGTGGTCCCGCCCGTTCGCTGCAGACTGACGTTATATTTGGGAGAGAGATTAGATACATCACATTTATCTATCGATATCGCGTCCCCCACCCCCCTTGTCAAAAAGCATGTGAAAGAAAGATCGGAAAGTGGATCAAAAAAAATAAAAACATTAACACCAGAAGGCGGGTACTTTTCTGAATGAATCCTTGAAGGATCTCATTGTGGATTCGATTGGTAAAAAAACTTGGTAAAAACTGGTAAATAAAATATATAACCCGAATAGGAAAACTGGACATTAGATCTGAAGTATGGTAGACTGAAACGCAAAAGTATAGTAAAGAGAACCGTTGCTCATGATTTGTCATGGTACGCCGTTAAGAAACACAAAAAGCCAGACTCCGATTGAGAAACCCGTTATGCCCCACCGTAGCCGTCCCATATGCTAAAGGAGATACGTAAAGAGAAGATATGCCGAAGAAGAGAGATACTAGGAGATAGATATGAGGAGAAGGGGTATCTGAACTGGTTCGAACCAAATCAATGCAGCAGTACCAAATGTTTTCTTTTTTTAAGGAGCACCACCGAGCTGTTTCACACGCATCTGGAGAGCCTTGTTGCCCTCCTCGATGTGCTCGAGAAAGTTCGCGGCATGTAGCAGGATGGCGCTCTTGCTGTAGCCACCGCCTCTCAGCTCCGGTACCAGATTGCAAAGATCATCGAACCCTTCCCTTATCAGGTTACGCCTCTTCTGCTCGCTCTGAATATGATTCTCCCGCTTCTGTGACTCGGACAAATTCTCCCTCTTTGGGCCCTTCGGCTTCTTCTTCTTCTTCTGTTTCGAAGTGCCGGTTGTGGGACTTGCTAGACTGTTCTTCGTGGCCATCGACTTTGATCTTGGCTTCGGTTGTGGGCTTTCGGACGAAGATTCCATATCTTCCTCTTCCTCCTCAGATGTTTTCCTGTGAAACGATTTCCTTCGTTTTGACGGCGAGACTATCGACTCCTCATCTTGAACGTCCTTAACTCCGATGTATCCTCGATCACCCGCAGGCGAGTTTACAGTGGTGTTCGCGGCGGTCGTATTTGTCGAGTACCCTCCCTTTGCCAACATTGCCATGGCCCTCTCCACCAGTAAATCTTCCTTCTTGGACACCTCCTTACTACTCGTCGTAGCCGTGTAGCCTCCAAACTTGAAGTTGGGATCCGAGCCCCATTGCAGCCCCGGAATCGACACGTGCGGTCGCTCAGCTGCCTGTGCGGCGGAAGCTTTCGCGGAGGCGATTTGATGTAATGCGGCGAACGGATCCAGATTGATCTCGGCCGGCGCTATCGACCCGGCCTTGGTGGTATCCTCCTCGTCCTCCTGTTTTAGCGCAAAGGTACTCCGTTCCGAACTTAGCGGTGTCGTCACCATGTTTGTGGTCGTCAATGCCGTCGGTGCCGTGGGAGCAGCGGCCTGGTAAGGGTATTCGCTGTGCGTATCCTCCTGCCACCCCCACATCATCGGATCCGGTAGCTTGGGGTCGAACAAGGCCATCTTTGGGTCGAATATGAAGGCGTTGTCGGAGCCGGTGCCGACTTTGTCCAGAAAGTCGGCAAAGGCGCTGGTCTCTTGATCATCGAGGAGGGAAGGACCGGAGGCGGGTGCCGGCGGAGGGGATGCGAAAGAGGCGTGGAAAAAGGAGGAGCTATCGAATTCGGGGACTGCGTGGGTGATGTCAGCGACTGAAGCTCTCGTGGGCACCTCGTATTCGAGAAAATCGTAGCTGTCGCCGTTGGACGAAAAGGTAAATGATAACTTACAAGTGAAAGGATTCGTCATGATTGGTGGCGACCGAGTGGTCATTCTCATTGTCGTCGCTCCGGCGTAGTCGGTATTCTGGGTATCAATGTCGTCGTCGTTGCTATCGTCGAGGGCGGCGGACGCACTGTTTCGGGAGCCGTTCGAAGCCGGGTTTCTCGACGCCACGGTTCCACGTTTTTCGTATTAAAGGCGAATTGCAGGGTCTGCGGGAATGTTGGATAATGTTTAAATATCCTTGCAGTCCGATTCTTTTTAAACGGTAAAGAATACGTAAGGAATGAAAGAATTTTTCTCTCTTGCAGAACAGGCAGAAGCCGATAATGCGTGAAGTATGGCGGTGCAGTCGGGGTTTCTTGAAGCTAAAGTCCCCGAAGCTTATGCAGCATCCGCTTTCGAAAACGGTATTGTATCCGGGCCCAACCAAAAATGCCAGGCGGTCTTTCGCAACTTTGAAACGGGCGGCGGAAATCGTGAAAGCCCGACGAGCCGGTGTTTGTCCGCTGCGTGATTGAGGAGAATAGTTGGAGCCTTTTCTTCAGGGATTGCGGTAGCAGGAGAAGAGAGAAGAGGAGATGGTCTTTTCCAAGTTATAAATTTTTTCGAGATGGCGGGGAGGAGCTGAGGAGTAGGAGGTTCCAAGAATTCGGGGTTTCTTCTTGTTAAAAGCAATATTGAACCTCGTGACAACCAACGAAATCGTATCACCCACAGAAAATAGAAACACCGAATGGAGCGTATTCTTTTTTCGGAAATGTGGGGGAACTCGGGGTTAGCTTTCGATTCAGCCAGAGGTAATACTCGTTAGAAAATGAGATTATTCGTGGTAATTCGGATTCGATTAGTCCTTTTTTTTTTTTGTTAACCCTCCCCACTGATATACTGGTACGGTGGATGTGCTAGTGATGCAGCTTCAATGCAGCTAACTTGTGGTCAGCGGGTTGGCGAAAGCACAAGGGTCCTCCGGTGTCTGAACCACACCCGGTGCCGTTTGTTTCAATCGAAGGGGTCGTGATGAGTTTCTCAAACGAGATCGAACGGGTGGAAGCTGCCGATGCCCGATATGCTGGTCAATGCAGCGGAAGCGGATTTACCAATTGCGAGTGACGAAATATATATAACGTGGACCGGGTTATACGCAAAAATGACAAGCAAAAACTGTCAGAACGGATGTCGTATTGTTTCGAGGTACAAAGATCTGGCCGGAGGGACAGCGCTAGACAGGCGTATATATATCTTTGACGGTCGGAACAAGCTCTCCCCCAGTCGAAAGCTCGAGCCGCCAGTTGCGCAAAATTCGGGTTCTGAGAGGTTGCAAGGGTTTGGAGAAACTCGCGATTCCACGGCTCAAAAATGCTTTGACGTGACAGGCGGTGGACGGTTATGCAGCAGTGGATGGGACGGACTGCAGGTGAATTACCGGAGTTGGATTCGTATAATAACAGATCGGGGCGGGTATATATTATTGTTACAAACCAGGACGACGTCGGGTCGAGCTAGCTACTTCCTTTAGCTGGCAGCAAGCATGAATGAATGAACAAACAAACAAAGAAACAAGAAACCGGGCAGCAAGCGTCCTTGTAAAATATACGAGCGTGTGTAGTTTAAGGAACGGGTGCAGGTCGGGCTGGGGACGTTTGGGGAGTTATAACTTGAACCCGATAAGATGGACGGTCGATGATGCGGACCAGTTGAACTGGGTAGCTGCGGGGCCTTTTACGATGGAATCAGAAACAGACAAGGGCACTAGCACCGTCGATGTTCATGCTCTCCTTTCTATACTCGGGCTCGATCGCAATCTAGCTACGGCTTTCGAATTCCAGCTTGTCCCAGAATCGCTGGCGGGTCAGGGCTACCCCGCAAAAGAGGCATTTTGAGGCGCCTCGAGCTGCCCCCAAACAGCCCGCCATATCATTTGGTCCAATTTCACGGGGCCAATATATCATCCTCTCTAGATCTCTCCTATCTTCAGGCATCTACATACGGGCCGGTCTTGGAGGATTTATTCTGGTGACTGACAGCGCCACTGTCGCAGACGGTCCCATCCCATCCTTGCCAGGGCCGTCGTCGTCCCCTTTCACTTTCACATTCTTCGAGATGGCAATTGCAAACCGCAAGAAAACCACCCCCCTCCCCTTCCAAGCTGACGACGATTCCACAGGAGCGAATCTGCACGGGTCTCAGACCGTTTTCCTAAATATAATACCCTTCGAAACGGTTTTCAAATTGAGGCTTTTCGCTGCCTTCGAGGCTCCTTCGCACTCGCTTGTTCTCATCTGACGAATCAGACCCGACTGGCCACAGCTTCATGTAAACCTGCAGTAGTATGCTAGTGTGTGTGTATGGAGGCTGTTAATTTCCAAGACACTGGCTCCTGCCGAAATCGATAATGCTATTTGTTGCAGTTCCCGAACGCTCAAGAAGGTTCATCTCGTTTCTCCTCGAAACCTGCATCTTTCTAGACCTATTCGCTCCTAATCGATACGTACGTCAGGGCCATGTCAGGCTTCCAGGGGGCGCACCAGCTTGCATGCACCAGCTTTGCACAGTGAGAAAAGGAAATTATCTCGGATCGCAAGACCGCATCGAGATTTTGCCCTTCAACGCGCCATGACCACCGTTGAAGGGATGCCCATCGTATCGCCCGTAGCCAACCTTCCTCTTCTCTCGCATGTGATCCTTCGACTTGCCGAACGGAGCGTTGACCAAGAAGTCGGGGGCGGCCGGAACGCCAGATACCCAGCCAGCCCTTCCTTCCCCCCTGGTCCGTGTCTTCGAAAGATCACACACCAAGAGACATTTTTATATGCGGGGAGCAACACAGACACTGTCTCTGTTTCTCCCTGCGAGACAAAAAGAAATAAAAAGATATAACCGAATGTCAAAAAAGTCGACCAGCGCACGGTTACTATTGCCGTTCCTCTCTCTGGCGCCTGCATAGCGTCTGCTTCTCCGGTAGCGTGAGTGCGTGAGTAGCGTGAGGGGTAAAAAGCAGCAAGTGGAACCCACCCAAGCACAAAAAAAAAGGTGCGTCGTTTGAGATTGCTCGCAGATCGTGGTGTCAACGTTTTAGCGGCGGTTGAAAAAGAAGCTTGTATTAAATTGATTTTTTTCTGTGCGAGGGGGACCTTTTTTCGTCTGTCTTGCGTTCTACCCCAGGTTCCTAGCCTTTGCCCCATATGGGGTACCCGTCCGATATCCTTGCGATCTTTCGACAGAACTGGAAGTCAGCCCCGCGATGGGTGCTTTCGTCGCTCTTTCTTGCTTGCTTTATTTTCTTGGATTTATTTGTCCGTGCAGGATGCAGGTGGCCCTACAATTTCCGAGCTCTTTTTCTTTGCTTTCTTTTCTTCTTTTGAATTTGGGAAATAGACAAAAAATTGTGGAGAAGAGGGTCTTGAAAGTCGTTCGATCGATTGTTCCAATTCATTCCTCTTGGGATGTCGGCTATCCTTGAAATCGAATCGCGAAAAAATAGCCCACGGAAACTTTAAAAAAATTCTTGGACCTGCGCACACACCCTGCTGCAGTTACCTTTTTTATGTCATGTAACCCTTTCCCTTCCAATGAGTATCACTGTGATATGATATGCCGTGAACCGGATGCAACGATTATGGCCTTATCAGAAACATGGGATACCCAAAGGACAGCGAGTTTGAAATAATATACATGACAATGCCAGGTTATGGATGCAAGATTGATTCTCATTGTAAAGTGGAGTGATAAATCTGCGAGCTCGTTTGGGAAACCGCATTCCAGCCAATCAGCAATCTTTGATTTCTACCCATTATTTCTCGAACTCCAGGTTTTTCTCTCTGGTTTTGCCTAACTGCGGGGAAACTAAAGGGATATCGAAAAGCCCAGTATTATACCGCAATGTGCAATATGATAGAGTGATGTAATATACGGTAGCTCGCTTCACAGCGTCATACTAGAAGAAGTCCCAACCGCAGCTTTGCCAAAATTGCAGAGCTATGGGAGCCAAGCTACCCACAGGACACTACTATGTTTAATAAGCACCTTGGAATGGAGGATGTTCTAGTCCCCATTCGTCTATCCCACCTACAGATCACAGGTACATTTCGGGCCATTCGTCCGAAGGCATAGTCTCGAGCTCTCCATGCAAACGTGCCTCAAAATCCCATGGCGTCGTAGATCGTATATACTAGCTTCGCTTCGCTTCCAAGTTTTTCTCCCACGATATCTTTCAGGAATATAATATATTATACCCTATAACAGATCAATTAAGAGTGCAAGAGAGATCCTTTTTGGGCCCCGGAGTGTGGGTACCCACTTTATTCGATTAAGATACCGAGGTCCTCGTCTTGGAAAGCTTGGAATTATTGCAAAACGTTGGAAGTCGTGAGCTTATGATAATTGAAGTTCGAAAAAAATAGCTACAATAAATTTATTCTTCAAACAGCGCTACGTTCAGACCCGTTCCTGCATATTCTGATCACTTGCTTCGGTTCCGCTCGTCCGGGAGCGGAGGAGGGAACAACAGATCTAGCTGTTTCGAGGAACTACCTAGGCACCTTTTTTTTTCTGTGTGTGTGAGTGTGTGTGTGTATACGCATATTGCTTGCGTGTGTAGACGGTTACACTTCTTTAAGAGACTGATACCACGTGCAGGATATGATACTTGCGTTTCGCACTTCTGACTTTTAACGCTCATGACCACAATTTAGAGAACACGAGGTCTTGAAATAAGCTTAAGCCGCAATTGTTTCGTAGCCCTCTCCTGCTCCTCGTTTATGCAATGACGGGACGTAAGGGACAAGAGCTGGGTTTCGGAGTGCTGCCGGGGAACGAGTGGCGTTTCGGTGTCCGGTGTACCTGTAGGTATAAGAACGGTAGTGGAGTATACGTGTATATATGCATCTCAGGTCCGTGCTTATTGCTCGATATCGTACTGCTTTTGTTTTCATGCCAGGCCCCTTTGATATCTTAAAAAAATTATGGGGGTACCGGTTAACGGCTCTTGGTGGTGCACATGGTGAGGAGAGTTCCCGACTGGAGGATCTATGGTAAGGTGCTCGCGGGAAGCAAGGCTAGGTTTTCTTCTCCTTTGACGAAGGGGAGTAGAGCTAGGGGTGTGCTTTTGCATAAGCGGGCTATAGTAACAGGTTAAACGGTTGGCAGCTATGATGCTGGGGGGCGGGTTCTTCCGAGTTTCTTTCGATGAGGTGTTCACATGCTTTTGTATTTGCAGGGACGATTGGAGGAAGCATGTGAAGATTCCGGGACAGCCTGCGAATACGCATGGATGAGGGGCTGACTAATATTCGTTTGTGATGGGCTTTGCGAGAATGATGAGGGCAAATTCAGAGATGGGATTGGGAATCTCGTATATTCAATGCTGTTATAAGGTATGTTTGCTTTTGGATTTGCGGATGAGACCGAGGTCGTGACTGCCGGCTGACGAGGTTATTATTATGTTGGTTTTCAAGCTTCACCGAATCTGCTCTGTTATTATATTATTGGCCAGAAACTTGACACGAAGTTCTGTTCTTAAGGTTAAGTTTGAGATCAAGTTTTGACATGCCAGGTACAAGCATTTGAGATCAATGCAGACGTGTGTGCGCTTTGAAGGCGAGTTAGAATATTTTTCAAATTTCAAGACTCCAGGCCGGCCGCTGTTTCTTTTTTATTTTGCTCCGATATCACACCGAAATGATGAGCAATACTGCAATGTTTTCTCTTTCTCAAATGGACAAGTTTCGTCAATTGTTGCCCTGCTGATTAGGTGTTAATGCCAATTGAAATTCGAAGAACCTGAATTCACGTGATTGACAATGTTAAAAATTGAAGGGAGAGTAAGGATATTATCTGTTTTTTTACAGCCATAAAAACAAATAAACTGTAATATATAATGCTAGCTTACAATCGGTTGAGATAAACGTTCTAGGGCATTCAATGGATAGATATCATGATCCCTCGGTTGGTGCCATATATAAGTATACGTATATCAACAGGACGCGTATATTTGTTTTTGTCGACCCAGAATCTAGACGCGCATTCAAACTCTCCCAAGCTCATTTCTCGTAGGGTAGTTTCCTCACTGTTTGCTTCTCCTTTCAACCCTCAGAAGAGTCCAAATATAGATCAGTCTCTAAGCGCCGGCGGATATACTGCACAAAAATATCACACAAACAACACAGTACCGGAAGCGGGCACACAAGACTGAAACAAGGGAACAGAGAAATAGGCGAGCCAATGAATGCCGCGTTTTTGCGCTGTACCACCCGACTGCAGTGCACCTTATGCCTGAATCCTTAACATATGGTTCACACACATACATGGTTTCATGCAAGGCTGATCGAAGAAGGCTGTGAACTCGAAGGAGCGCGCGGTATGACGAGACGTGTTACCTTGTGGGGTATGTGATTGCCTGCTCAAAAAGGGAGAGGGAGAAATGATGCCTGATAAATCGGATCTCTCTTAAGTATCAGGACCATCGCAGGTCTTTTCTGTTTAGCAAAACTAAACCTCGCAGGACAGTCTATTCTGTCATTATCGGAAGCCAGTTCCTTTCTCTTGTTGTCGAGCGATACTTTATTGTTTTTTTTTGGAATCCTTTGAATATTTTGCATTTCTAACGGCGTTTATATCATTATATATTTATCAACTGGTACGAATCGATCGAGTAGAATATGTCAGGACTTGAAGGTTTCGGTGTTGGGGCGAATGTTTTCGGAGTAGTTGTGTTTGGTCTTCAGGCGGCGAAGTTCATAGCTGAAACCGTGTCGAAGTATCAAGATATTGATGACGACTATTCCAGGTTTATTAGTTCTATGCAGGATCTTTCAAGGGTTTTAATAGAAGTCAAGGAAATCCTTCGGCAAGAGGATACAGACCAAGCACGTTATTCGGGACTCCACAGAGTAGTAGAAAACTGTACAGACGATTTGACGAAATTATACGAAAATGTTCAGGGATGGATGGCACCGGGACAAAAGTCGAAACTTAAGAATTGGACTTGGAAAAAGTTCAAGCATACCTTCCTAGAGGATAACGCAAAGAAATATGCCGATGGATTGCGAGATCATTACACAAAGATCGGATTCTATATGAATAAGCTGCAGATGTAAGCACCCGTTCACTCATTAAAACCCTGGAAAAGTCTTGAAAGACCTTGAGACTTACTTGAGATGATATGTAGTGATAAACAGGGAAAGCAAGAGGTCGCCCAAAAACGAATTGAGCGCAGTATAGCAGATGTATCGCAGTCAATCTCGAAAGTTTCGAGTACTCAGCATCAAACCATAAAGCGCATTGATGACGTCGAAACATCCATTAGCCAGCAACTACAGATCAATTCGACAGTTGTTCAAAATTTGAATACGTCGGTTGATGTTAATCTTCATCAGGTCAACGGAACGCTCGACACCATAGAATCTCAGATGAAACTTTTTGCAACCACACAAGTTTATCGGGCTGTTGAAGACCGTGAGCAAGATGAGGTGGAGAAAGCTACCGGGAGAGTATATGCCTTGAGTGCAGCGGCAATCACGAGGGCAGAGGCCACACTAGCAGAGGACCAAACAACGCAAGCTCTGGAAGATATTTCGCGAATATTCAAGTCTTGTTCGAAAGGACAGTTTTCTGAATTGATGGGGAGGTCGGTGGGGAATGATGCAGAGAACCACAAAAAAAAGGCGAGGAAGATATCAGGTCTTATAAGTAGCTCCGAACGTCTGGTTATCGGCTATGACAGTAGGTCCCCCTCGAAAGTCACTTTCATAGAATTCCTATGGTTATTGATACTTTCCGTAATAGATTCCGTCATGCAATCCTTAAGCACTACGCGGTCAAAATTCTCTGATACTAGTATTTTTCAATGGGAGAAAAAGGACTGCTGCTTCCGTATAAAAGAGATTCGCAAATTTGTTGAGTCGAAGGACAAAACCAATACAGAAAACGAATTCTCACAACGAATCCTACAAATCACTCGCCTTCCGAGAATAAAGGGATATGGTACTATCATTGATCTACATTTAACGCAATCAGCCAGTTTAATGTCACAAATCTATGCTGGGCTTTGTTTTCGGCCGATGCTTCCCCAAAATTCGGAGATATTTAAAGCAATACACCATGGAGACTTACCTGAGGTTCGGCGACTTATAGATACTAGGAAGGCTAGCATAAATGACTGCGACCCATACGGGCAAAGTCTTCTGATGGTAAGGAGTATCACATCTCGAAGCCTTAATGATGGGGACAAATTGTAGGTTCTGGAGCTGACTGGTGTAACCTCTCAATATACAGTGTTCTTTGACTGTAAATACCGACTCGCGTTTACAGGGGTATCTTGGGCCGGACGAAGATCCTATTCCTGAAAGTCGGATTGGAATTGCACGATATCTTCTTAGTCAAGGGTCGGACGTCAATCATATAGACAACTGTAGGTTTTGAATCTTTATCTACTTTTTAGTATACATTTGGCAGAGCTGACAGTCTGATAGACAACTATGATGTCTTCTCCTTAGTCAAGTTCTGGGAAGATTCTGAAGTCATGAAAATTCTTCTAGAACGTGGGGCAAACCCTTTGATTAGGCCGCAGAATATCACCTATTATGCAAACTATATGAAAGAGGTAAAATACTTGTTTGAGATGCTCTACAGTATTCTAATTAAGGGGGGTTAGCTAACAATTTTCGAATGATATGTTAGGATGATTGGAAGCAGTTTTTGAGCCTCTCTTCGGAGTTCTTCGACGTAAACGATCTTGTGATCTGGGGTCCGGATTGGCCACATGGGTTTCCGCTACTCCAGAAAATACTACTTGCATACACTATGTCGGGGATCTGGCGAATATCTAAGAGTCATAGTGGGGATTTGGGAATTGCCGAGGAGACCGACCCACAGTTATGGAACATAAAAACAGTCGTGAATAAGCTCCTAAAGTATGGAGCCGATCCTACTACAAAGAATACGATAGGAGAGAGTGCTTTGCATGTAGTGTTTCAGGGTCCGGATTACGCGTACGATCCGGCGTTCCTTCAGCTCGATGGATTTGGAAAACTGAAAGATCTGCTAGTATTTTTGATCCGGGACAAAGGGTTTGATATCAAAGCTAAAACAGATTCCGGATGGTCTGTAACAGACTATGCATTTTCGATGAAATGTCCTGCGGGAAGATGTCTGTGGCCGGTTTGGGTAGATGCGTTGGAGGAGGCTGGGTATGATGCTCTAGAAGTCGCTGATGGAAGCTTCTGGATTGAAAATATAGAATTGTTCTTCTCAATTGCTGGTAGGAAATTGAAATTAGGATCTCGTACTGATTTTCTCAGGGACTCAAGAGCTAACAGATAATTGACCTACAGAATCGAGATACTGCCCTTGCCAACAATGCTTTCCCTCGTTAGACACTCCCTTAAATAGCGACGAAAAGGAATTGGAAACTTCTCTGAGAGTCACAGAGTCTCAATCCCCGACAACAGACTCATGGGACTATCAAACGGAATATCCTGGAGCTTATAGAAAACCCGAAGAAAATAACGTTGACAATGCTTTAGAAAGTCTCTCTGATGATCTTGACTTCTTTGAAGCCCTTCACAAGAACGTAGATAGTAATATCAACTCGACAAATGATGAATCCGTTAGTCCCTGGGCACGCATCCTTGAAGACTGGGAGGCATCGATCACTAATGACTGGTGTGGTGCGATAACAGATAAGTTTGAATAATAGGAGAACATCCAAAAAGATGGTGGGTTATTGGGGGCTTGTACTAAAGATTATCATGGATTTAACCTCTCTACAGAGCTTTCAGATTAAAGCTCATCTTTCTTTTCAATTTTCAAACTTGTGAACACCATGTGGGGATTCGTCTTTAAGTTTGGCATGTTCTGCCATTTATATTTGTATTTTAGCGATCGATTTACTTCATTTTAAGCGTCAATGCGAGTGTTTTCCTTTGGTTTATACAACCATAAATGTATATAGCTAAGAAAATGTTCGGGTTCTGGTAAATTATTTTGATCATGTTCTGCAAGGTTTAAAGGTATCACTGTCGGCTAGTTAGCTTCCGAGTTCGAGCTAGTGGTTCTGATAACTGTCCTCAATTTGGTGTTGTGTGTTATGTTTATTGGCCGCCACTTTGGTGGCGTTTCGGCAAGGCGATTGTGGCGTGTATCTCTGCGGGAGGACAAGTCTCAACTTCCAGCATGCGAATGAGGTAGCAGCATCCCACCAAGGAAGAAGTATGGTCACAACATCTACCTTCTACCGGACCACCTCTTCCATTCCACTTTAGTCACAATAACTGATCTTTCTCGACTGGCTTCTACCTCTACTAGGCCCCGTTTACCGCACCAATTGCCCTGCTCACGACACCATCCGAGCTTAATCTGGAACGTGTTGGGTTTCCGACAAGATAATACCACATGGTGAACCTGCGAATTCCTCGGACGGCAACTTTCGCCTGGTCGGAAGAGTCGGCGCGTCCATTAATCGCTACTGGTACAGTCGCTGGAGCTGTTGACGCGGATTTCTCCAGTGCTACCCACCTGGAGCTTTGGGATCTGGACCTGGATAGCGGTGTCAGCGAGGCCTCGGAACTCATTCCAAAGGCTTCGATCAACACTGATGCAAGGTATCTATCTTCTCCCGTATATCTGAGACGTGTAGTAAAACTGACGCTTTTTCGAAATCATTGTAGATTTCACGATATAGCCTGGGGTACAAGGGGTATAATTGCCGGTGCTTTGGAGAATGGATCTCTCGATCTCTGGAAAGCAGAATCACTATTCAATGGAGAGAGGTTAGTTTCCCGGACACCCTGGCTCTTCTGTCTCTAACTTTATCTAAAGCGATACCGTTGAATCACTATCGAAACATACTGGGGCAATCAAGGCTCTGCAATTCAATCCTTTCAAAGATGAGCTGCTGTTGACTGCTGGTGTGAAGGGCGAGGTAAGCCTTCAGTCCTACCCGGTTCTAATGTCGTAGTAAACAGGGTGCCTCTAACGCACCATCTACTAGATTTACGTATGGGATCTCAACAACACCGCGAACCCGTTCCTTTTAGGCACACGAGCGCAGAGAGCCGATGATTTCTCGTCGGTTGATTGGAACAAGAAGATACCTCATATCCTGTTATCCGGTGGCAAGAATGGCTTGGTTACAGTTTGGGATGTGAAACAGAAGAAAGAATCTCTTACGCTGAGCCATTTGGGGCGAAAGGAAGTCAGCGCAGTTGCATGGCACCCGGAAAATGTAGGAGTCTTCTAATCAGATGGCTATAGAAACCTGGCTAATAATCACAAGGCAACAAAACTCCTTACAGCGTTACCGGACGACTCCAATCCCGTCATCATGGTCTGGGACCTTCGCAATGCTAATGCTCCTGAGAAAGTATGTCTTCTTGAGACTCTATTTTAGAATATATATGGCTAACTGTTAGTAGATACTGACGGGTCATGACCAAGGAGTTCTTTCGCTTGATTGGTGCAAATATGACCCTGATATTCTCCTTTCCTCTGGAAAGGATAACCGAACGATATGCTGGAATCCAAACTCGGGCGAATTGTTGGGTGAATTCCCTATCGGAACGAATTGGATGTTCCAAACTCGATTAAATCCTAGAAATCCCAACATCATGGCATCTGCATCCTTTGATGGCAAAATAAGCATCCAATCGCTTCAGAGCAGCTCTCAGGCACCAAAAGGGGACTCCAACTCTGGTGCATTAGATGGAGAAGATTTTTTTAACCAAGCGAGTTTCGATCCACAGGGTCCATCGTTCTCTCTGAAGCAAGCACCGAGATGGTATAGGCGACCTGTTGGCGCATCTTTTGGTTTTGGTGGCAAGTTGGTTAGTTTCGGTACACCAGCAGGTCAACAAAAATCGATTCTCAAAATTACGACACTAGCCGTTGAATCAGATGTTCGAGCAGCTACGGACGCGTTCGAAAATGCTCTGAAGGAAGGGAACTTTGTGACTCTTTGTGAGCAAAGAATAGAGGAACGAACTTCAGAGAATGAGAAAGCGGAATGGACAATCTTGAAAACTCTATTTGACTCATCGCCGAAGAAAAAACTCATTGAATATCTAGGATTCAATAAAATCACCTCGGCAGACGCCTCCGAGACAGAGGATGCTGCAGGCGACAAAACTGAAGATATCCAGGTCAATGGCGCATCAAAGGAGAGACGGTTGTCAGCGATATTTGGAGGTGAAGATGACGATGCATTCTTGAGCGAATTGTCGTCAACCAAGGGAGCACGAACGAATAATCCTTTCAACATATTTGCTGGAAGCGAGTCAGAGGTCGATAGAAACATCACAAGGGCTCTTATTCTCGGAAATTTCGAAAGTGCTGTTGACATTTGCATTGCCGAAGATAGGCTATCTGATGCTTTCATGCTAGCTGTTGCGGGTGGCGAAAGCTCCCTCAAAAAGGTGCAGAAGGCTTACTTCAGCAAGCAGACAAACGCGCCAAACTATTTACGACTTTTGACATCGGTTGTTGAAAAGAATCTTTGGGATATCGTCCATAATGCTGATCTTGCTGAATGGAAGGAGGTCCTTTGTACTATTTGTACCTACGCTGAGGACAAAGAGTTCTCAGAGCTCTGTGAGGCGCTGGGTGAAAGACTCGAGGGCGAACAAAAGGCTAACAGTGAGATTGAGAAACGACAAGATGCTGCAACTTGCTACCTCTCTAGCTTGCGGTTGGACAAAGTTATTGGGATATGGATCGAAGAATACAAGGAAAACGAAGCAGCTGTTTTGGAAAACCCATCAGAAGGATCTACTTCTTTTAGTATCCACGTCAAATCAGTACAACAGCTTATAGAGAAAGTGACAGTCTTCAGAGAGGCAACAAAGTTTGTGGATCCAGGGATGAGTGCGACCTCTGATTGGAAGCTTGCACCTCTATACGATATCTACTGCGAGTACGCCGATGTCCTGGCTACTCAAGGCCAACTCGACATTGCCGCCAAATATCTCAACCTGGTACCAACGAGTTATCAACCTGCAGAGATAGCAAGAAACCGTGTAAAGATTGCTTCCGGCCAAGTTGCGGCGAAGAAACCAGCAACTACTACGCGAAATGTACCTCTAGGTGTCGCGGCGAGAAATGCTACGAAATCGCCATATGCTCCTGTGACCGCATCGGCAACCCAGCCTGGTCCGAAGATGTTCACACCAGTCCAACCTCCCGCACCAGTCGCTCCACTGCAACAGCAACAATCTCGTCCGTCGGCTAGTTACAACCCATCTCAACCACAGCAATCAGCATCTAGGTACACACCAGCAGCCCCAACATCCGCCGCCCCGGCATACCAGCCGTCAAGTGCTGTCAACAATACCGGATATCGTCCAGCATATGCTGGCTTTACTCCAGCGCCGCCACCTACAAATATTGGACCACCGCCTCAAAGGACGGATAGTCCTTCCGTGATTCCGGCTGCTCAGCGCAATGATCTGTTGGCATGGAACGATACTCCGATGGTGCTTGATACTACTCGAAGGAAGACTCCGTCAGTACCTGCTAATGCTCCTATTACCACCCCATTCCCACACGCCCAGCCGATGGCTAGTCCTTCTCCCACTTTAGGACATTTCACCGGTCACCATCCTCCTCCTCCTCCTCCTAGAGCTGCAACCCCTAGTGGCCCTCCTAAGTCGGGACAAGCGATTTTGGGAACTCCACAAGGGCCTCCAGGAAACTCGTTCCGACCTGGAACACCGGGTAATCGAGCTCAAAGCTCATATGTGCCTCAATCACCCCAACAGGGACAAATCGGAGCTGGCCCAACTTCATCTCGTGTGAATGCAGCCTATGCACCGCCTCCATCTGCTGCAGGTCCGCCGAACAGCCGCTACACCCCTTCGCTACCCGCTCAAAATACTCCATCCGCACAGCCACCAGCCGGTCCCGGGCGAGGATTTATGCCACCTCCTGGTAACCCCTACGCAGCCCCGCCATCCGCACAGCCGGCGTATAGCCAGCCACCTCCCGCACAGCAGCTCTATGGTTCGCCGCCCCCGAATAGCACTGGTCCACCACCTCCACCTCCAAAGGCCGCCACCCCGAAACCAAAGCATCGTAAGTAATGTCAAACGAGGAGCCATTCTATTGATAATTACTAACAGTGTTATAGCTAAGGGAGATCGTACCCATATCCCCGAACATTCTCGACTTCTCTATGAAATCCTCAGCGAAGAGATGGATCGGGTTGCAGCGAATGCACCAGTAAGCATATATCCCAGTTTCTTGAAGCCTTCAAATATATGCTAATGCAGCTCTCAATCTAGCCTGATGTTAGAACCCAAGTCACCCAGCTGGGCAAACGTCTGGATACATTTTTCGACCATTTAAACAATGATGACTTGCTCCCCCAAAACACACTCCGTGCACTCACTGATGCCTTTTTACACGTCAGAAGCGGGCACTTTGACGAAGCCGCAGGTGTTTATGCGGAATTACAAGCTGAGACCGGAAGCTATGGGGTGGTACTCAAGAAACTGATTCAGTTGAGCCAGTTCACTCGGTCAGGATAAGAAGAGTGATGAACAGAGGCTGATCTGAGAGTTGGTTGCGACGCGAAAGAGAGCCAGCATTGCGTAAGAGCGGTAATGTTATTATTACTTGAAGTCGTTTGAGATTCTGCCTGATTTGTATACGAGCTTTTTTTTGTGCGACGAATTAAAAAGGTCCTTTGTTTGTTGAAAAGTGAAATCAGTTGGCTCATTTATCTCTTCATCCACGTCAACTCCGCTGCCTCAGCATTGCTTATTCTTTCTAGAACCTTTTCGTCGTCTAAATGGCTTTGACGAGCATAGACTCGTATGCATAGCCATTAAAATACATAATTAAGGCTATCTACGTGATTTTGGGCTGTGTACGAAGTAACATCGTTGATTGTCAACATGGAATATGTGATAATGGTTGTCGGCATAACCAACACAAGCTTCCGGTAAAGTGTCGTCATAACCTCGCACAAGCTCATCTGATGATGAGGTGGCAATTACTCCAGCGTTTAGGGATTAATTGATTGCCCAGAACTTATAAAAGAGTCGATTATTTCGCTCACCACGCAATACAAGTTTTGATAAATTTTATTACAATTGCGATCCGACAATAGCATCGTACATTTATATTTTTTATCACTGAGATACCACTGCTTCGTATTCCTCCCTACAAACCTCTACAAAAATCGAGAAAAATGGCCGATAAAACTCCAGCTAGCAAAACCACACAACCCGAACCACCACAAAGTGACAAACTGATGGATATAGTCCCCGGCGGCGAGGCACCTCAGTACCCACCATACGGAGCAATAGATACAGAAAAACCGGGGTCCGAGCCTGGCCAACTTGGTTCGTAATTTGCCTTGAAGTCCTTCAAATTGCTAGCTTTGCATACCGGGTTTTCCAATGCGCCACTAACCACTCAAAGCCGATTTATAATAGGACAAACCTCTACGCCGAAGGTAGCGAGGTCCAAGTCAGGACAAGACAGAACGCCAGAAGCTGATCGTTTGCGGTATGAGGAGGAAATCGCGAAAGGTACCGAAAATTTCTGTCAGTATCATCTGAATTCTGAGGAAACAGGATCTCATATCTCTTAATTCTCCAAAAGAAGATCTCTAACGACAAACTACGTGAATACAGAAAGGAAACGCTTTCCGGAGTTATAACAGACTCCCAAAGGAGAAAAAGGAAGTGCTTAGCTAGGTAGTCTCGTGGGCTCGAATACGAGTAGCAGTATACCATGGGAGAATGACCCCAACTCTAAGTATATATTTGGTATTCATATCTTAAGACGGAAAGTGGAAACGATACATTGAACGAGAGTATCAATATGTTTGATATCCTCATTTTTATTCTATTCAAGAGAAGTTGTCTGGGACGATCAAATAGCATACTCAAGACTTTCATTAGATAAATCATATTTCACTTACCTCGTTGAGCCCTCTTTATTATCTGCCCTTGAGTTTCATGTCTGTATCAGCCGAATAACCATATTTCTCTCTTTCTATAATACATGCCTCTCCTAGAATTCTGCTTCTTCTTCCAAATTTCTAGGAGTCGCGCATAGCCACGCCTGGAGTGACCGATCTCCATTAGCATAAAAATTTGGCAAATCAGGTAAACATTAAAGCGTTTTTCGAGAGACTTGCTGGCTAGCTTGATCTGTGACATGATGGGTATCTTTTGGGATTATCGGCAGGCCTAGAGAAGATCCAACGGCGTAGGTGAACTTTAGAACAGAAAATTTACCAAAATCATTGTCTCCTGAGTTCTGTTAGGTTCTAGAACAAGGTGGTTGATGCGAACAAGGTGCCGGAGATCCCTACAGAAGCTAGCCATTAATGAGATGTTTCTGGTTCCATCTTATAACAACCTCTGATGGGTTGGCTGCAGCTTTCTGACGATTTAGTATAAATGAGCTTGGGGCCGTAGTCGGACATCCCTTTAAAGATTTAATGTAAGACTGAGTTTTCAGTTTCCTCGCCAACAAACCTCCTGGACAGGGTACCATGACAAGTTCTCTAGGTTCAATTGCTGCAGTTTTATTGTGATTGGTGTATACTAGTAGCCTCGAAGACCAGACGGACTTAGTGGAAACTAAGTAGTGTGGTCATGGCGGGGCTAGTATACTACATAGGCCGTTGTAATAGAGAGTTTTGGTGGAGAAGAGTTCCGTATCTCGGAATCATTTGGGAAAGAATCCGGCAGTCCTATGAGCCGAGAAAATTTTAACCTCATGATCAGGCGACACGTTGTGAATGTGTGGCGTAATAACTAATTGTCGAATTCGGTATCTTTAGTAATGAACCTCGCGTGTCTGCAGCCCAGTCGAGAATTGTCTCTTCACAGGAGAAACACATCCTAGTCGAATGGTCATTCTCTGCTATTCTGTAAATCTGAAGCTGATGGTCTGCATAGCATGCGCAGTTAAATGAGCGAGATTGCCGTACTGTCGTACCAAAGCAGTTATCAAAATTTCGGTCATGGTGAATATAAAATAGGACCTCTATATGATAGATCCTGCTCAGTTATGATGACAAATGACTGTGTTGCGTTGGACTTTCGTAATTCCGCGGACCATTCCCAATTTGGATCCTTAACTAAACCACACTCATCATGCTGCAACGCCAGCAAGCTCAAGCTCCAAGATTCAGCAGATACCGAGCTCGCGGTCTAGACTTCGAGACGATACACATGACAGACGAATGAATCGACCATCCGGACTTCTTACGATCGCTAATCTCTAGTCCGCGATCATCCCCATCCTAACCCGTATACAGGCGGTTACATCTGCTTCACCATGTCGTTCACCAGTCAAAATCTCCTTGACACGCTTACCATTATGTACCCGTATGGTGAGTTTCTGACTATTTCTGTGGCCTTTCTAGTAGCCGTTAATCTAAGAAATACTCTCTCGGTAGGCTGTAATGATAGTTCATGCGGCTATTGCAATGTCAAGATTGGTAGTATGTACCACCACCCCACATATACACTGTAGATGTTTAAGAAGTTGTCTAACATGATCAACGGAGGTCTAAAGATAAGTCGTACATGATGTTGGCTGGCCTAGATGATGTCGACACCGTCCTTGGTGTCACTCCCCAAGAGTACAAGGATTTGCTCGATCGTGGATGGAGAAGGTCTGGCAATATTTTATATAAACCGGATATGAAAAACTCCTGCTGTCAAGAATACACGATAAGGTTTGCTTCCTATTTGTCTATTTGGGGTACTGCCTGGTCGGACACTAAACAAATGTCTGGCGTAGACTCGAAGCCTCCAAGTTCAAACCTGTAAGTGTTGTTGTTTGACTATTCAAGACGATTATTTTAGCAGTCTCATACCAAAATGCCTCAACTTATCTATCATAGAGTTTTTTTTGGGAGCGAGGTTCTGAGCCACAATAGAGGCCTTGCTGATATTTCTCTAAAAATTTTAAAAGAACTCGAAGCAGAGGAAAGCGTCAAATGCCTGGACAAACCACATCCTTGGAATCGACTACAAACGGGATCAAGCCCAGAAATATCCAATACCAAGGGAGTATGTTACTTGATATCTAGGAGGATTTTGCGAACATAATTTGACAATCTCTATCATAGTGAAAAGAAGAGAAAACGTCGAGCAGGGTTTGATCTACTAGAAAGAATTCACGAACCAGAGGAAGAAAGCTTGAAGCAAAGGAATCCCCTGGAGCCTGCACACAAGCTAGAAGTGAGGATAGAAGAGAATACTTTCACTAAAGAGAAGTAGGTAAATTTGTATTGCGTTTAACTTCCTACTTTTAAAGCTAACACTGTGCAGATATGATCTCTTTCATCATTACCAGAAAACAATCCACAAGGATGATAATGTCAGCGAGGCGGGATTTAGACGTTTTCTGTGTAACAACCCCTTTAAGCCAAAATATTCCGTTGATGCTAAGGGGCGGAGGATTGGTGCTTATCATCAATGTTACTATCTCGATGGTCGACTGATGGCTATGGCTGTCCTTGACTTGTTGCCAGATTGTGTAAGCGGGGTTTACTTCATGTAAGTCAACTCGTTTGTCTGGCTACACAGGATTGGTGCTCCTTCGCGAATTGCGGCTGTCTTATGCTCTACTCATTGAATAAACGCCCATTGAGTATCCGAGACTGTCTTATAAGCACAAAATATTCTTGATCGCTGTAAGAAACTGATACATAGGTTAGGTACCATACGGACTTCATGCAATGGAGTCCTGGGAAGCTGAGCGCCATGAGAGAGATCGCTTTGGCGATCGAGGAGGGATACGATTGGTATTACATGGGTGAGAATTATATGATAAAACTGGGTATAAATTTTGGCAGTGTCTAACCTTACTTTCAGGGTACTACATACACAGCTGCGTAAAGATGAAGTATAAGTGCGAATACGGACCTGGGCAGGTGTTGGACCCCGAGTATTACGATTGGCATTCCTTTGATGACGAATTCCGCGCGCATCTAGATAAGCAGCCTTACTTTTCAAAGACACTTGAAGAGAAACTTGCGGCTGGAGAATCTCGAGATGATCCCGAGGAGGATGAACTGATGAAATTTATACGTTCATATCCGGAGCGATGGGAAGACAACCAAACCGTCTTCACAACAGAAATGTCTGGGGTCATGAAGCTACGAGAAATTGGCCCTATCCTCCAGAATACAATGATCTTAGTTGGACAGCAACCTGGAACAGCGGACGTAAGATCCTTCAACTCTCTAGTTCCCATCTTATATCTTAAACTGAGTGCTCATACCAATTTTCGTCCAGATGCTTGCCGACTGGGAATCAAGTGTCCTCGAGCGTCCAGGAGGTACGAAGCATAAACTGGCAGAAGTCATGGCTACTATTGGTTCGGAAATTATGCCAAGGGTCATGGTTTGTCTGGCCTTGAATCACTAAGCTCTAAGTATCTGCGTAGACGCATGGCTAGTTTCCTGCTCTTTCTTCTCGGTATCATCGAATCCTTAGATGCTCTCATCAACGCGTGTCAGAAATCTTTCGAGAACTATGCAATAGATTTAGACCACATGAGTGTGATACACATCGCTTCTAAGATGACAGTTTCTTCCATCCAGTATCTTGCACCGTAGAATCGTGTCTTCAAATTTGGATCTGCGAGTATGTAATCACATATCTAGAATTGCCTTTGGTGTGACCTGGATTGGCTTCTTAACCTTTTTTGAGACTCATTTGGATCTCCGGTGCATCAGTTCATCTACACTACCATCTCGCACCCAGCGCGTGTCTAATTCGAAAGTTTGACATGACTGGCATTATGAGGTGAATCCAGGCGAGCGAGAAACCTTTAGGTTCATCGCGGAAATCAGCATGAGGTTGAAACCTTTGCATGCTCAGAGGAATCGAGTAATTTTAAACGAATTCTAGAATTCAATGTCTCATTTCATGTCCCTTCGAAGAGTAGAATATAGACACGATGAGGCTTCAATCTTCGACGAGGCAACTCAGTTCTATATAGAGTTCATTTCATATCTCTCGCGTTACGAAACGAATTTTCATTTCTACGCGTGCACGTCTACCGCGAAAAACCTTATATCCAGGTGAGACAAAAAAGACAAAATTCAAGTCTTGATGCGGGTGCAGAGCACTCGAGCCTAAAACTTGATCAAATCTATCAATCTAAAACGAATTCCTTCGCATAGAATCTCCGCGTACATAAAGAAATTCAACAATTCAACAGCTTAATACTATCGACTTTATCAAATTCTTTGCCCGCTAGTTCACTTCCCGGGTATGACACCGTCAGAGAATCAGCAAATCGATGAGCACGAGCAGCAATACCTGGACGAGGAATTTGAGTACTCAGAGCAGCTCGCACAGGTCCAAGAACTTTTGCACTTCTCCAAGCTCCACCATTCGGGATTCTTCGCAGGAAAGAACTCCCTATCTATGGGAAGCTCTTCAAGAAAGAATTCTCCAGCTGTCGGCCTTTCCTCCAGGGGAGTGTCCTTTATTTCTGAAGCCCCAGAAATGGATGTACCATGCTACCCAAGACCACTGACGATAGCTACGGAGAGCACAGATTCGCTCCCTCCTATTCCGCTTGCGAAATCTGAGACACTAGTGCCGGAAACCAGAGCACTGGGTCATGAAATAGAAAAAAGTGGGCTACCTTCACATTTATTCAATTTGAACATGTTGGAACCGGATACGGTATTCGTGAGGGACAATGCGAGGGAAATGACCCATATATTCAAAATAGAAGTATGCCCTGGAGCCAGAAAGAGTGGCCCTGACCAGGGTGTTTACTATACGACATTCACTGGAAGACCTGCGGTTTTGAAGTTCTTTGGCGATGGGATAGGGTGGCAGGCTTTATCGATGCAAGTTCCTCTCGAACATAGCAATTTCTAAAGGGAATGATTGATTAACGGACTACATAGGTGGCAACAAGAATGCGAAGCTCGTGAGAGACTCAAAAGAACTGCTGTTATACCTGAAATATATATCGCGGGTGAAGTCATACTAGGTCAATTCGGGGAAAGGACATGCCGCGGATTCGCTATAGTTATGGAGAGAATCGAAGGTAGGACGCTGTCCAACTTGGAATTATCTTTAAAAGAGAGAAAAGAGGTCGAGGTGGCGTTGTTGAAAGCAATGATTATTGTGAGGGAGCATAACATGGTCCACGGGGAACCAAGGCGAAGGAACGTTGCGTGGGATAGGAAGACGCAAAGGTTGGTGCTGCTCGACTGGAAAGAGTGGTGGGAGAACGAGTACGGATTAAAGCCACATGAGAGGGAGATGGAAGTCATCTTGGCAGCCGATACGGGTGACCGCAGAATATCTTCCCAGCATTCATAAAGTAATCAACATCCTCGCATTGCCTCAGCATGGTTGATCAATATTGTGTTTGTACATAGCCGCATTAGTAATATATACAGAATACTTTTTATTATATTCACAACTCTCAAGACGAGGGTAATATCTGTCCTGGCGTCATTGAAGTATCCTTCGAAAGGACAATCTGCTTAAGCGGAACATCAATGCCGGCTTTCTGCATCTCTCGAACTTTCTGCAATTTGTAAGGAAGTTTGTGTTTCGAATTTATCAGCTCTTGCGCATATTCTGGTGTCAGTTTCGTCAATCCGATGACTGGTGGGTCGCCCTTCTTCACGAACTCGTAAATTCCTAACAAGACACCCTTTCGTTAGTCCTCCGGATCTCGAATAGTGTTGGAGTAGAGACATACCAGGCATCTTCGCTGCCGCCAATTTGAACGCATCTCTCGCGATCTTTTCGTGAATATCGCCCTTGACCTCAAATATAACCTTCATAACACCAACTCTACTCGCCCAATGGTCGAAACTACCCTTACCACCACCCATACGCATTTCGTTTCCTTTTTTGAAGATGGGGATACCGGCGTTAACTCGCATGAACAGTCGATAGTTCATGCCACGTAGCCTTTTGCGGATGGTCTCTTCGCCGTTCTTGAGCTGGGAAGCGGATATCCGGCGGTGCTGGTCGACCATACGGAGTCCAAAGTCACCCCATACTACTGTTGTACCCCGGACCGAGCCACCGGTGGCGACGTGAACTTGGCCACGACGATACTTCCTGTTGTCAACATTCTGGGGCATCAGCCAGTTGGCAGACTGTGGGGTTGTAGAGAAGGCTCGGAGAGTCGGAGGGGTTGGGTGTGATCGGAGAGGGCGGAGGAGAGAGGGCGTCAGTAAGGTGAGAGTTGACGATGTGGTCGGTTTGACGAACGCCGGTAGGAGGGTGAAGGTTAGCCAGGCCATCTTTTAGAGTCCTCCAGGCCTGTACTTTGCTTCGTATTCAGATTGAGGGAGTGCCGTCCAGGCTATCGCATTGTCGCAAAGTTGATGTTGTCGCGAACCGGGTCTTGGTTATTCTCAGCCCGGAAATTTCAATGCGGCAGGTCAACAACGCAGAAATTACAACAGGTCGATCATCAAACTAGTAATGACTGCTAAATAAGAACGGAATCCGGGAACTAGACCTAATAGGACTTTCTTACAGTCGTGAGATTTATTCGAAGACTTTGCAGCAGTAACAGGCTCTTAGCAAGAGATATTAGCGTTACTCCTGGAGTTGTTACAATATCCCGTCTGTATCACAATCAATCGGTTGCAATCCTACAGCCGATGCGACAATCGTGTTAGGTATTTTGAGGAGCCGTCTACTGCCTAGATACCTGGGAACAGCAAAATTCCGGGGCATGAAATTCATGCGCACGATTTCGCCTGGTCAATAATAGTATGTTCATTTATATCTATATACACCCAGCTAGCAACTCAGAAGATGAGTCAAGGTTGACTTAACGAGTCGCCTGCCTTATCGCACAGGTATGGCAATATCAAATCACAACCATAGAGCCATCCATCCCTCCCAATCAGACTACGAGAATAGTCTATAGACCAGGCTTCCCTGCGTACGGCGGATAAGGAGAAGGCGATGCCGATGAAGAATACGGATTCGAAGAATTTCTAAAACTTTCAAATCGACCTGCCGCTTCAAGCTTTCTCTGTGTTTTTTCCTGGCTCCGCGTTTGGATAGTTAAGATTATCCATATAAATATACCGAAAACGGCAAACCCAGCGGTGGCGATCGCAGCATACCATGAGCCGGTCTAGTTTGTAAAAGTTAGCAATTTTTGTATTGATTTGAAAGATCGATATCATATCCCCTTACGTTGGTCTTGCAAAGGACATCGTAATTGATCTTTTCAAAGTTTTTCTGGATGGCAACAACAGAAGGGTCTTCGGAACAAGCAAACGTCCAGATATCCTTTCCGGTTGCAGCCACTTTGAAGGAACCCGCTGTGGTCCCCCACACGACCAAATGCCCAATAGGGCTGAGCAGTTTGACATAAGAGCTGCCGGCCGCGACCTTATCGGCGGCTCTCCTGCCGCAGCAATAAGCCATTAAAACGACGGTGTTGAATATTAATGTGCATCCGGCAACACCTGCCATCACATAGGTCGGCCAGAGCTTAGGATTCGAGCCGAAAGGTCCAGTCCCGTTAACCATTTCGTGCTGTGTGACGAAGAATTGTTCTAGAGTGAAAGCCATAATCCCGCCAATCGCCAAAGAGGCCATCAAGTTGACGACTCGCTCGAATACTTTCAAGCTGTTGGTACGCTTTTGACTTCTCTGCAGGAGAAATTTAGTAAAAGAGGAAAATACACTAGTAAAGAAACCGATAACTTACAGCCAGCTTTTGCGTTAACGTTGCCACTTTTTCAATATCCTTTAGCTCCTGTTTTGGATCATAATTGTCCCCTTGTTGATGGTGTGTTTCACCATAGTCCTGTCCGATCGCGTCGTATCCAGACATTTTTGATTAATTAGATATTTATGGTATGACGTTGAGGTTTGGATTCGATCAGGTAAAAACGGTGAACAGCGGCGACGGGCAGGGCTTGCAAGCTCCGAGAAAAGAGACACAATACCAAAGTCGTGAACGCCATGCTTCTTATATATTAAAGCGCCAAAAAAAAAGGGCTCGAGTTCTGCGGCTGAACGATAAGGGAAAGGCTGCAGCTTTCGTTTGGCCAGCACGATACCGAATGTGCGATACTGTCGTGCATGTTAAGGTTCTCGGAAAACGCCATTTGCGAGGGGTCAGTGGGGATCGGTCTTGTGAGAGTGCTCCGCCAGCCGGTGCGCAGGGCAAAATCTCAGGATCCTGAGAAAATGTGTGTATATTTCAGCCGTGGACTAGTTTGACTAGTTTCTCGGTCTAACCCGATTGCACTTCGTCCATTCATGAGGAACCTATTTCATGGACACACCAACCATTTTTAATTGGAAAATAATGGCAAACGGGAATTCACCTACGCCATGAGGGCAAAATAAATCGTTCACTTCTTCAAATCAGCTGTGTGGAAAAGGGCATCACACTTTTGAAGGTCTTTAGTGTTTTTTTCAAGTCGTTTTCTCTAGCTTAATCTGCCTAGGTAGTTCCCGGTGATCTAGGAGGAAATACATGTATACATGCACAAAAATCCTCGGGACTTTGATGTTGTTGAATTTTGCTAAGCTTTTGGCAAGCAAAGCTTGTCTTGGTTGCCACGACTAAAAGCGGCACTCCAAATTATGAAATCGCAGCGGCGATGTGTACACCATCCTCGAAACATCCGACGCGTAATCGGGCTGTGAGGCGGTTCCCTTGTGCAGAGATATATGTATAGTCACCTCATTCACCTCAAAAACTTCAAGAAATTGAACACGTAACACTCGATCCAATACTTGAGCTTCTTGGTAGGAAATTGGATAGTATGCTTGGTCGCTGGTCGAAAAGGTTAAAGTCTCTTGGGGTGTTTGTAGCTCGGAATGCCTCGTCACGGGTGGGGTATTTACAAATACAATACCAACGAATACCTTGTATTATTTCGCTAAATTTTCGAACTACCAAACTGTTGTATCATACTGTTTCTGGTGGTGGTGGGTGATTGGCAACAGGTACGGCGGGATTTTTAGACCCCCCAGAACCAAATATCACAGTTCTTCATTTCTTCAGCTTACAACACCAAACAACACAAAGTTTGTCACTTTTTTTTTCCAAGTCGTTTGTTAGCAGTTGTCCAGGAGTTAATCTCCACAAACCAGCCTACCAACCGGCCTGGGAACCAGCCTGGGAACCAGCCCATGAACCAGCCCACCAACCAGCCTGTGAACCAGCTGTGCACCAGCCTGCGAACTGGCTTATAAACCAGCTTGTGAACCGGCCCTAAACTAGCCTATAAACCAGCCTGTGAACCAGTCTGTAAACCAGTCTATAAACCAGCTTATAAACCAGCTGTACAACAGACTTTAAAATCAGCCTGTGAACCAGCTTGGGTGCACCCGGAGCGCCCACTGGACCAAAACTACCCCTTTTTCAGACAACACTAATCGGGTTTGGCAGTAAGTTGGGGCTGAATCCTTAACAACACACATTAGTAGGCCATCTAGTTGATAGCCAGCTTACTAGCTAATTCCCAAGCTAGTTCACAGGCTGGTTCCCAGGCCGGTTGGTAAGCTGGTTCATGGGCTGGTTCCCAGGCCGGTTGGTAGGCTGGTTTGTGGAGATTAACTCCTGGACAACTGCTAACAAACGACTTGGAAAAAAAAAGTGACAAACTTTGTGTTGTTTGGTGTTGTAAACTGAAGAAATGAAGAACTGTGATATTTGGTTCTGGGGGGTCTAAAAATCCCGCCGTAACAGGTAACCATTGCATTATGTTGCGCACTGAAATTTGGTGGTTGATACAAAATCCGGTTGACTCTCATGCTTGTGAGAAATCCCATGTCACCCCTAAGAAAACCCCGCCCCAATTAATTCTCGCTTGCACAGGAAGACATGCCAGATTGAAAGGAAGGCTCTCGGTTTGACCCCGAAAACTAAGGAGGTAAATAAGTACTTACTCACTTATTCTGCCTGCAAGGCTTGGCGGGGACCACTCAAAAACTCGAGAAACGGGATGCATGATGGAAGGTATTCGAGCTCACAGCTGGAAATCCCTTGGCCTGGATCCTGCTGGATTGTACGCGGTCTTGGAGAATCCGCAGCAGGAGGTAACATCAGATTAACTTGACTACATAGTTCTGGTTTTGAGGCTAACCAGAAGGTGCGCAGTAGGTACCGAGAAGACTGGCGCCACTTAAACTCAACTTGCCGCCTTTCGCAGTCTCGCAGGTCAATTTGTTGCATACATCCTTATTCTCATTCTCATTTCAAGATGCTTAGGACCATTTGAAGACCACAATTGCACAACCTATCCAGCTTCACTAATCTGCAGAATCGCAAGACTACATATTTAATTAGCTGATGTATTGTTTGAGACCGACATAAATAGCCAATCTATAGATCTACGTGACAGTTTAAATGGGTATTTACATTTTACTTACAGCAATTTGGTCACTACCAACTCGGACTGGGCCGTTTAGTAAAGAATTGGCAATGAAGAGGCTCCTGTATAATAGGCAACTATTACGGTCACGCCCTACCATCACTGATAATCTATCTTATCGGAATATAAAATGACTCAATCAATTCACTATATATATACGTGCCAAATATTGAAGCACAATGATAAGCACGTAATGATGTTGCCGAGGTATGCCGGTGACATCCTTGAAATGTTAAAATGTAAAAGTTAGATATCAGTAGACTGGAATAAAGAATAGAAGTATTAAGGTAGGAGTATGTTGTAGAGATTGTATCAATCGCAATCGGGGACATCGCCTGCCCACGATATCCGGCTTACCTCAATATCTTTTTGGATGTACTTGCTAAAATCTCAGCCAGCATGGAATATATAACCCCACAAAATCGAATGATTGCGGGCTCGTCTATGTTCTGGTCGTTCCAGACCTCTTGGTATATAACTCGGAGCCGCCCCATCCCTCTGTCCATTTCTATTGCAAATATGTAGAAAATAAAAATTTAAACCGTATACGCGAGGATACCGATAAATGGACTCTTCGAAGATGCGAAGAGGTAGGAGTTGGATTCCTTCTTATAAAAACAAAGGTTAAAACAAGAGAGCTTTCTGGCCCTGTCAAACTAGATTTTTACTCGATTATAAAACAGTAGTATATAAAGCCCCTCATCGAGCCCCCGCCAACTGGAGAAGCAGATCAAAACCCAAACTTAGACCTTCAAGAAGTTCCATACACCAAACCAACTCACCTTTCAAAGCCAGTATCTTCGGTATCAGATAATGCATAATACCGGTGACAATTCCATACGATCCGAACCTAGTTCTCGCACAGGTTGAGAAAGAATTGAAAGTTGATCAAGATCTCGCTGCTGCTCAAGCACCTGTCGATGGAGCAGAAGAATCTCTCGATCCAACCATGGCATCCCGACGAAACCTTGACATGCCCAAAGCTGAGCTCGCCAATACGGGTATCGACTCGACGGATCTCAATCAAACGACTGTGGGTTCGAGCAAAGATACCACCAAACTCACTAAAGACCAGTGATTACATTATATCTCTAAAACCAATTGAAGGTCAATCATAAGGCCATAAGATGGTTTCGAGGGAATGGGTCTCTTGATGCGCTTGATTACCTGTTTTATTTGAATGTCTCACGCAGTCATATATGCATATCTTAGTATTAGTAAAGTAACAGTTATTTTGTTGAAAGCAGAACCAGTCAAATATATTCTGGAAGTAAACTTCGAAGCCTTCTAAGATAAACAACGCATATAACCGCTTCATTGCTGTTCAGATACTTATAAAACTATATAAAGAAAGAGGAAAAGCGGTGGAGTAATGATTCAATAACCCAATTCAACAGCTTTGGACAAAAGAATTTCAAAAGAAATGTCGTATAGCTGATATGCAATATTTCTCAAATCGGTCTTTGGACTGTTGTTATATGACCGCTGTGAAATAAGAACAAGGGAGTCAAAAAAACTTCAGGGTTTCGAACTATGACTCTTTAATGTTGATAAGGGATTGATGCCATCTCATAAAGTATCTCGCATACGAGCGCTAGAAATAGGTTTAGGAATTACATGCAGACATAAAAGCCATTCTAACTGATCTTATGACCTAATCAAAATATTTATCCACAGAATTGAAAAAAAAAAACCTGCTGGAAGCGAAGAATCAAACCGGGAATCCTGCAGAGATCTTTCGCATACTCTAGATGATCGGTTGCACATAAATATACCCTGCCCTAAATAGCGGTTGAGCAGCAAGAACAGCTGTATTTTTGAGCAACCACACAATACCTGGTATCACGGTGTGCTCCGCCCATATACTATAATCTCCGCCAGGGTTACAACTCAACCGATACGTTCCCTGGTTGACTAAGCACGGAAGCGCGGCCTTATCAATGCTGATAATTCTTGTCATAGTTGGAACATAATAGTCGTCCGAACCCAGATTTAAAGGTCTAGAGCTTGAAAAATAATCCGTGGTTGTTAAATTGAAATATAAACGGTTATCTGATGAGATGTGGAATTCGCGAGCCGTTTCCACTGGGGGGCTATCCACGAGGTTGATGTTTGTGTCTGACCAGCCGGTGACATATTTTGAACTGGCTGCATCGTCGGCATAGACCCACTTAAGTGTGAATTTAGCATAACTGATAGTTATGGTACCCCCACTAATGGATTCGGTCGCCTGGATTTGACTTTCAGTTTTGGTTGATATTACTGTGGTGACGGTAGTTTTTGAGGTGATAGTGGTGGTCACCGAGAAGGAGAGAGTTTTGGATATCGTAGATGTAGTGGATGGGGTCGGAGCCGTTATTGTTTTTTGGGTTGTTACACCTATGCAAGAGCATGCACTTGTAAAGCGAGCGACGCCGGAGCATGCTGAGGCGTAACTGGGAAGAGTACCAATTGCACTAGGTTCGATTACCCGCTTTTGAATCACACTTGGCGGGTTGACTTTTGACAGGACGGTATTAGTGAGTGTTGGACTGCCAGTCACGCTGAGGGTATAAAATTTTGTTTCTGTGGTGACCACGGAACTGGTATCTGTTTGAGTAGAGTATGAAGTGGCGGTGGACGTCGTTGATACTGTGACCGTATCTGTGTATGTTCTAAACTGTATTGTTAGCAACCGAACGGCATGTTTTTGAGAATCGATTATAATTTCAAAGCATGATATCGGGGACTATCCCATACCGCGTGGAAGAAGGTGTCACAGTCGTCGCCCAAACCCTAGCACAGTCTGCAGAAGCCTGTACGATGCGTCCGGCAATCTGGCTGGCGCGCAAAGCTGTTAAGGTAGTCAATTTATATTAGCCCACCATACGTATCTTGACAGGACCTGTAAATTATTGTGAAGGAGAAATTCTGGTTTATAGAGTAAGGCTGCATACCTCGTAAGCATAGATCTGCATTGCATCCGCCAGCTGCGGTTGCAGTTGTAGCAAACCACAGCCCCACGAAAGCAATGAAGAGCATTGTAAATCCCTATTTATGAGTACAATATATGCTGATAGCCTAGGAAATAGAATTCTATTTTTGATAATGGCCCACGGCTACTTGAGATTCAAGGTATTGTAAAAGTCGCAATTTGTCAATTTGTTTTCGAAAACCAAGGGGTCGTCCGCATTTATAAGGAAAAGCATAATAATCAACACCAATATGCCAATTTTTCTAATTGGTGGCTAACGCCATGGTTAAGTTGGACATAGAGAGGTATACCCTGGCAAAAATGCCTACGAGCGCTTTGAGATTAACGCCTAACTAATTCCAATGTTAAACTACAATCTGAATCAACGCCGTATAACGCCAATGCGGCGCAAAACAAGCTTTGTAATTGGCCAAGCGCTTCGGAATAGAAAAACTAAGCCATATTTGAAGATCACGTTGGGTGGCAAAACATCAACTCCAGCAACGGAAGGCGAAATTGGCTTTTTGGACTATTGGGCTTTTCAGCCGCTCAGCCACAAGTGCTATTCTTTAGAGATATTTCCCGAGCTGAATAGTGATAATACACATATTGAGTGCGTATCCCGAGAGCGCATAGAGGTTTCCACATGAAACTATGTTGTATCGAAGAGGTATGTTAACGTTTGTAACATTGTGGGTATGGTTGTACAGAGGATATTGCAAAGTGAGTTAAATAGAATCCGGATGGCTTTGGCTGCAAACTAGTCCCGGATACTACTTAGCTACTGTAGTGTAAATAAATTATATTTGATGTGCATACCTACGACGGTAATACACACTTTATACCTTTTCAAAAATGGTATAAAGGATTCAAAAGCAGCTCCCGTATATTAAATAAGCAAGAATGGAAGTTAGCTAGATTCAAAATAATTACGGCCAGTGAGAAAGTTGCAGATACTGGCTATGACCGTGACCAATGGTAATCAACAATACAAGCATCCCCTAAAAAAGGGATTCCTAGGAGACCAAGTGAGGCAAAGTATAGTGCTTTATTCCGATCACGTCTCTTTGCAGATCTCTCATACTCTAATTCAGGCGTTCATTGCAAGTTAGCAGTATATTTTTCAAGGTTATTTGGTGAAAATACCTTTTCGATGGCCTGTAGAGTATAGACCATCGAGTCTAATTGAACGTCATAGGTTGCAAATGATGGGGGCTAACATAAAATCAGTGAAGTCTCGTAAAATAAGAGCAGGTAGTAAGAACCACAGGAGAATAGGAGTTCCCGGCGTCTTGCGTAGGAATCGGTGTGTTGAGAGTCAGACTTGGCGACCTGGATGGCAGTAAATATTACAAGAGAGCCGAGCAAGAGAGCAAGAGATAGTGCTTCGAATTCTTGCTATATATATTGGGGTTCGGTTTGAAGTCGAAATCTTTCGTGGAATTGTGCGATGCGACTGGATGTAAGCTGGCTTGGAAGGTTTAATGTTTAAGTTTGTAAATCAAGTATGTCCACTCATGTTTAAGCCCACTTCCTTATCTGATGTCTCATCCGATTTGAAATAAAAATGCAAGATCTCTACAAAGTAGTGGTTATTTGTCGCATATACATACCTTACAATTTTACCGGGAACCTAGGTTCCACGTAAAGAATTATATCGTGCATGGAGTCAACGCAGACTCCTCGGCTGTAAGGTCGGAGAGATCCTCTCCAAACCCCATCTCCTACAACCGATGTCGTACGTCTAGCAAATTTGTGGAAAGCAATTTAATGTTAAACTATCGCGCGGTTGTTCATCCCTTCTCTTTCACACTAAGCGCGAAGCATATGGGTTGTACATGTACACTTACGTCTGTCACAGTTTAGACCGGAATCCCGGTTAACGCGGTTCGCCGTTTTATAGTTCCGGGAGGTTGTCGCCCAAGAGTACTCGAGTGGGCCGAAAAACTGAAAGTTATTAAGCAATCAAAGAAAAAGATGGCAGAATTAAAGTGCAAAAAGTACCGACGATGATCGAAACTGTTTTTCCAAACAGGTTCAATTGCAAAACGGGCAAGTTCAATTGCAAAACGGGTCTGACAGCGGAACTGTCATTCGAATTTGAGGATCCCCTTTATCAATTCGTTCGGTTATATTGACACCCGTTCCAATCGCATCAAATTAGAACGGTAGCCTGAGAAGCTGCGTACCAACTTCATGGTATCTCCATCCGAACGACAATTACCTACAAGCTGTCCGTAGAATATCTTTCGACGCGAGTATGCGGAGCCCCAAGCCGAGACCAGGCTTAGGGAAGTACCTTGGGGAGTACAAAGCGATGATTTCATACATTCCACTCAGCAGGACTCGACTCGGGCGTTTAGTTGCAATACGCTGGCAAGTGGTATCGGTGTTGATCAATAGACCGCCAGATAACTTGATGCTAATCGAGAGTACTACCATTAAAGAAATTTAAAGCAGTTCAGATCGATGATCCTAAAGTTTCTTGGTTTAAGCGCAACGGCGAGTCGAGCGATGAGACATTATGATGGTATAACGCTCAAGATATCAGACGAATACGGTCTTACTGATCCCAAACGGAAAGCTCCTGTTGCTACGGTTGTTTTTCTGGTTCTCTACGCGAGATCGAGAGCGCACTCCTGCGGTGTTTATATGAATGAGAAGGCTATATCCATGGAAAAGTTGATTGGGGTTGGCCATCAAGGTCCCACCGGGAGGAAGTCAGTAGAAAAAGTCCGTGACTCAACTACATTGGTAGTAATAATTTTTGGTTCCTCGTATTGATTACTTACTTATAGATTAATTTTAGATTCCAAATACTCGCTTTTGATTGCATTTCTCCGCGGTGGTCTACAGGTGGGTCTATCACGACCCACAAGCTTGCGCAAGGCGGAATTCAATTCTGTCCGTCCAAAGTAGTAAAGGCTACATGCTTGGTTGCATGTTGATATTTCATTCTGAGGAAAGTTTTTCTATACAGGTCCATGGATATCCAAGTTTTTATTTGGACAACTCCTACTCGACTTTCGGATTGATACGCCATCCGTTGTTAGCTGAGTTAGGATATTCAAGGCTTTGGTACTGTCGATACCGGTTAATTGTACTAAGCCCATCCCCTAATACATTGATAGCGAATTTCTTACGGCCTACTATCCCATGAGAATTATTTATAAGATTAATTTACTCGCGGCTTGTACTTCTGCCCTTCGAAAACGAAGCATCAGACAATCACCCAACCGCAGAAAAATAATCTTGTTACGTGAACAGGGTTCGTCTACTTCTGGTTAGAAAGCCCTTGATATACGAACACCTTATAATTCATTTGAGATTTGAGCTTCAAAATTCGGCTGGGGGACGAGTGGATTCTATCAAATACGGTGCCCTAATCGATAAAGCTTGGTAATAAAGCTGAAATCCGTTACATAATATCTTACAATGCACGTATAATTTAATATACCCTGTGAAGTTTTTTCGTGTGCAAGGTGGAGGCTGAGGGCCAGATCTATGATTACTGAACGACATGGGTTAACCGATCCAAACAACTGGGTAGCGGCAACCACGCTAAATGGGTTTCATTCTTCGGATTTGTCCTGGAATAAAAAAAAATCCCTTTCTCGAAAAGCAATCGGCAAAAATTTAATGATCTTAATGATTTTCCATCTTAGAAATGATAAAGCATTTATAGATAATACCTTAGGTTTGGATCCATACATGACCTGGCTTCGTTTTTCTCTGTCAAAGACTAGATTAACAGCTCAATATTCGTTCGAAATATGACTCGATATGTATATTTTTAGCATTAGAGGGAGCTCAATATCTTTGTTTAGCACTTTAGTTGATCGCTGGCACGAGTTCTTTGTCTCTTTGGTTGGAAAGAAAAAACGGAAATCCAGCAGTTTCTTTCTGAGTAAAAGGGAGGACTGTTTTCAATGCCTTTGACTATGCCAAGACGCGCCGTCGCCGCCCATGAAAGCAAAATCTAGGGTATAGATCCTTTGGAAGACTTATTTATGTTTAAAATCATTGCTACAGATTAAATAAGGTTGTTAATAAGCAAACTAAGCGTTAGTAGAGTAGCGTTAGAGGAGGTGATTGTTCGAGAAGCGACCAAGCTTTCACGCAGTTTATTGGCAAAGCTTGCAGGCTTTTGGGTTCCCACGAAACATGGCATTGCTTCCTTGTCACGTAAGACGCCTCCTTCAACCGGTAGGGTGGATAAGAACAAGGCAGATTCATCTGTTACAAATGGAAGCAGGCTGGTCTAAAACCAGCCCTATACGCGAGTCGTGCTATTGACAATAGAATCAATGCCACAATATACCTGCGTCCGCACAGACTCTCGGGAGGGAGCATACATGTATGCTCGGTACCAGTCACCATCTTTGACATGGGATCATGGGCATGAAGCTGGAAACAACCTCCCTATTTCCAACCATTTTCAATCATTTTCAATCATCGCCTACACCTAAAACGGGTGTTTTTTTCAGCCCTTCCGCACGAACTTATAAATACACGCTGTAATGTTTCGTAATCAGACATCAGATTGTAATATGGGTGAGCTTACTCTTGGCAAAATGAGCAACACAACAAGGCGAGATTTCCAAAATCCAACAAACAGCACAATTGAGGCTGGCGCTGGTTATGAGACTGCGGATAGCGGATGCGACTTGTATAAATCTGAAGCAATCGCCAGCTACACTGCAAACGAACCAACATTAGAAAGGACTGTAGAAAAGCAGTACCTCCATTTCCCTTTATTTCATTGCAATAAATCTTTCCCAAAATGCATTTCTTTTTTAGTACCTGTCTTTTTTCGCTATCTTTCCTCGCGACTATTTTGCCTGGCGATGCAACGCCACTTCCTCAACGAATAATCGGCGCCCAATTGACTCCGGCGCAAATATGCGCTCTAGATCCTGGAGTTAGTGTTTCATGGTCGAACAGCGGTGCTTCATTCTTTCTCGACAACTTCATACAGACTACCGGAGTATCGGACTGGGCGAGAAGAATCGGTCAATTGACATCTGGTACCAATCCAATAGATTCAGACTTGATGTGTCGCGATCTTGGCGCCGGAAACTGCGACGTACCGCAGATTCCCTGTGAACAGTTTAACCCACCGCAGCTTCGCTTCATCCGGAGAGCAATGAATAATTATTACAGAATTCTCCAGGCTACCCGTACAGAGCTCGTCGAGGCAGTGCTCATGGAAAGTCTATCTATTACTACTCTAGTCTCCGATTTTGGAGAACCGGAGTCAGGTATCAATGTCTTCACTATTATCAGTGGTGCTCTCGCCATTTTCGCCGGACTCGGTGCATCAGAGCCTGGGATTAGCGGACCCTTGGGTGCTTTTAGCGGTCTTTTTGGTATCTTGTCAGGTATCGAGAGCACCGACGATCCAAACGGGGATCTCCAAAAGGATATCAGTTCCCGGTTGCGGGACGCATTTGGGGCGGCTAGGGACCGTCTCATCCTTTTCGCGGACACGGTATTTGGAGGGAGGGAGGATACCTCGCTACTCAGGGGCCAGCAGCTTGGGTTAACTATCACGAATGGTGAAGTGACCGATGTCGGAAGGTTCTTCGCTGGCGGAAGACTCCTCCTCCCCGAAGGCATCAGCCTTGATGTGCCGATTAGAGGCATGATAGGACAATGGATAATGCGAATCGTAAGTCTCTCTGATAAATCCAATCAAACATTTTGGGTTGATTGAAAGGGTATGATCGAGTGGGCTAATAAAGTAATAGAGGCAAGCACTTGTTATCCGTTCCCTCAAAGCAAGAGGCTTCTTTATCTGGGTTGATGTAAGTACACAAGCATACAAGCATACCAAGTCCTTGCGTTTCCTGATTGATTCTCCCCTCTCATTTCTCTACCCAGCTGGCACTCATGCACATTAAGGTTTATTTTCAGTAACTGACAAGCAGAAATATTGAACACAGACCGAGGCTACTAGTCAAGACGCTTGCACGCCAGCAGGGTCTCGCTTCATAAATGGTCAATGCTACAAGATGATCAGAGCAAAGGGCGGGGTGGACTCAGAACTTATCCCGAGCGACATGGCCGTGAAGCTTGATAATTCGTTCTATCGGATAGATGTGATTGAATTTTATCAAAACGCTCAGGCCTGCCAAGATGCGAACCCGGGCGTAGACGGAGAAATCGATCCTACAAATCTGCCACTTGGTGGAGGTCTCCCGCAGTGCTTCTTTAACATGGCCGTTATAAAGGGGAAATTCTGCCAAAAGTTCTGTTTGAGAAGTTTCCCAGATGCGTGCAGGTTTGGATTTCAGATCATAAATGATCCAAACTGTCTTGTGGACGACTTGAATAATCCAGTTCCATAAGCTGATGCATCATTAGTCTGGAATTTCACAAATTGTATTATATATATGCTTTTAAAAGTTGAGAGCTAGAAGCTTTAGGTATAACCCGATATTTATATACTAGTTATTACAACCTTGGGCGATTCCATAATTAGTGTGAACTAGAGTAATCTTTCCGCTCGAAATTTACGAGTATGAAGAGGTGTTCGATATTGTGGTAGAAAATACTCAAGAGAACACTGAACATCGAAATATTGGATTGTGGCTGACAGGTCAATTCTGTCACGAGCAATTGGACACAACAGCTGCAACAGGCTAAACAGATCACAGAGTGAATCCTGAGAAGTGGTAAAGAGTCCATTTAATTATGCTCGATGTACACAAGCTTGCAGAGTGCATTCAACGCAGTAATATGATTACCATTCACTTTATCTCCTTGCGGCACGACCTCTGTTTTTGGACAACATTCAAGCTTTGCTTTAAGTTCTCAAATTTGTATCCATAAAAGAAGAAGACAACCCGTATCACGTCTAAACTACTCAACAAACTTCTAGAAATAACGTAATTGAATTTTCATAGAAATACCTTGTAAACCTACAGTTTTTATAGCTTGCCTTCTGTTTCATTATTGTATCGCGCCTCAGCTCCGTTAATAGCAATCATATTGCTCTTCGCTTTATTCATTGTTTCCTCCCATTCGTCAAATGGAACAGAGTCATACACGATACCACCTCCTATGAACAGTCAACTCATCATATTAGCCAATGATTCTCGCTGAACAGAACTGACCAAAAAAAATCACAGAATATATTTAAAACTCACCAGCCTGCAAATAAGCAACCCCGTCTTTCACCGTCATAGTCCTCAACGCGATACACGTATCCATATGATCGTCATACCCCCAGTACCCCACCGCACCTCCATAAACACCCCTCTTCTCCCCTTCGCACTCTGCAATCAACTCCATAGCTCTGACCTTTGGCGCACCGCTAACAGTCCCAGCAGGGAAAATACTCCGAAAAGCGTCGAACCTCGTCTTGTCCTCCGCGAGAATCCCGCTGACCTGCGATACTAGATGCATGACGTGCGAGAAGCGTTCCACGTTCATCAGGTGGTCGACCTTGACTGTTAGAGGGTCGCAGACACGGTTCACATCGTTGCGAGCGAGGTCGACGAGCATGACGTGTTCGGCGCGGTCTTTGATGGAAGCGGAGAGACGGGCAGCGTTGGCTGCATCCTCCTCGTCGGTTTCTCCTCTCGGTAAGGTGCCGGCGATGGGGTGAGTAACTATCTTTGAGTTTGTGGCTTTGACGAGAAGTTCCGGGGATGCGCCGACCAGTGAGAAGTCGGCGCAGTCGACATAGAAGAGGTAGGGAGAAGGGTTAACAGTGCGTAGGTGGCGGTAAATGTTGAAGGGGTGGAGAGTTGTGGGACGGGAAAAGCGTTGGGAGGGGACGGCTTGGATAATGTCGCCCTTGACGATGTGTTCTTTGAGTTTGTAGACGTGTGCCTCGTAGCCGGATTGGCCAATATTGGAGGTATATTGTTGATTTGGAACGATTGGAGGCTGGACCGGAAGCGGAACTGAGGGTTCGATGATAATGTTCACGACTTGTGAGAGGTTCTTGTAGGCGGTTTCATAAAGAGTATTGATATCGGCCTCGGATGGAGTGGGAGTATTTATGTGAAGGTGCGTGATGACCTGGACTTTTTGGAAGAAGTGATCAAATGCGACAATAGTGTCGAAGAGCATAAAAAGGGCCTCCGGAACATGTAGGATGTCTTTCAGAGGCCGAGCGGTCTTTGGCTCAAAGTATTTCACACAGTCGTAGGCTACGTATCCGATTGCGCCGCCGGAAAGAGGAGGTAGCTTCATGCCAGGGATTTTAGCTATCCGGTATTGGTCCAGCTCGTCCTGAAGGACGGTGAGAGGGTCGACTTCCGGTCCATGGCCTGGTCCTGTCTTGATAACCTTCCGAGGTTCTATCACCAGATGTATTAGTCTGAGCTCAGACGAGCGGCAACGAGCGAACAACCTACCGCTCCCCAGAAAACTGTATCTCCCAATTGACCCGGTATTCGGAGCAGACTCAAACAGAAAGGAGTTGGCCGACTTTGTCCTGTTTTCAAAATCCGATTAACAATTTTCTTGAGATACATTCGCTCTGAGTCATACGGTGGCCATACTTGTGCGTGAGCTTGAGGTAAGCTCCGGAGGGCGTTATCAAGTCGGCAGGTATCGACGTGGACAGCGGGTACACGTTTGGTGCGCTCTCCGTCTGAGAGTTAGTCTTGATGAGCTCGGAGAGCGTCTCAATCGACGGCTCGACACTGATCTGCCAGGTTCGCGAATCGATTTCAGTTAGCATTTTCGTCGGATGGTCTCAAAAGAGGTGAGGCTGGGATGTCGGAGGTACCTTCATCTCGCGTCTCTCCTATATATCAGAATGTGTTTATATGCTGTGTAACGCTGGTGCTACCGGCTGTCCTGTACTCCTGTCGCCGCTGCTGCAAAATTAAACCCAAAATGAAATGAAAAGAAGCTCTGGTCGACGTTGGCCATGATTTCCAACCAGGCAGGCGAAGTGTTCGTCTGTGAGTCCGTTCCTGCGAATTAGCGGCCCGAAAGTTTATCCAAACGTTTAGCCTGCTACAGGGTTTACTGCTCCGTGACCGTCATGTTGCGCCCCAGGGGCACCGGGGGCACGGGTTCAGACCTCCCCGTACACCCGGGATGCCGATGCCGGATTCACAACTATACAACCACAGAACTACAACTACTCCATACTTCATTTCGGAACTTTTTTACAGTTCAGCACCCTGTGACCATATCTCACAGCCTCTTCTCGATTTCTATCAACTGATTAATAAATAGATACAAATACACCAAATATGCGAAAACCCTGCCAAATCTATGCTGCCAAAATACCACAGAAACCTTTCTCATGACCATCTTCCGAGCCTCGTCCTGACCATCCAAAAACTACAACCGTAGATGAGCTGGTTTCAAGTCTCCTAAAGCGTAAGTTACGCCACAATAGCTCCTCTCCCTCCAATCTCTTTCATCCTCTTCATCGACCTCTCGCCGACCTCCACCTTTGGCAACTCCTTTCCTTCCCCTCCAACTGGTGTCTCCAAAAACCCGATGCTCACCAAATACGCCAAGTAAACCCCCATCAACCCCTCATCAACCCCACTGCCTTCTATCCACTTCTTGTCGTAAACCTCCAACGCCTTCCTCGCGTTCCTATCGTCCAGCTCGGGTGCCTTTGTACTCTGCGGCAGATTATCGCACACAAAATGTAGCAATGGGTATAGCGCGTTATCCTTGCTGATTTCCGTGACATGTCTTTCCAACGCGATACGCCAGGGAATGTAGTCCACCCGGTTAACATTGTACCCGTACATGCTCAGCGTAGACAGGAACTCGTTAAAACGCAGTCTTGGATGCGAGGTAACTTGCGCGACCGCCAACGGCGTAACAGGCGGGTAGAATACCGAAGCGACCACCACGCGAGCTACATGGTCGACAGGCACCATGTTGACAGTGTTGTGAATATCCGGCGTCTGACCCAGCTGGACGCAGCCCTTGATCATGCGGACCAAAAAGTCGTCCGTGTTTGTCACTAAAAGGTTACTTTATCAGCTCTCGTCTAAATTATTGAACAATACGAAATCCGAAGAATACATACCTCCAGTCACAGTATCGCCCGTGATATACCCCGGCCGCACGACAGTCCCCTTCAAACCCCTCTTTCCAGCCTCCCTAGTGATATACTCGCCAGCCCACTTGCTCTGTCCATATCCATTGCCTAGTCCCGTAGCGGAACCTTCAAGATCATCATCTTCCGGAACACCGGCCCCGTCTTGCTCCAAAATGGTATCCGAGAGCGCGACGTAGTGATCGTTATCCAGCACTGATGTTGACGAGACGAAAGAAAAGCTCTTGGGTTTACCTGTCGCGCACAAGTAGATGGCTGCAAGGGTTCCAAGCACGTTTGGCGCTCGAAGCGTAGTGTAAGGGTATATCCAATGCACCTGAGCACCGTTGTGAATCACAAAGTCCACCTCATCGGCAACCTTTTTCCAAGTCACTTCATCAATCCCCAGGTTTTCCTTGCCTAGATCACCGACAACCGGTACGATGCGATCGGTCCAGGCATCGGTCCATGTATCATAAGCTTCACAGCTGGCCTTGATTCTTTCAAATCCCTTTTGGACAGTATCAGCCCTAACATGAGCGTAGACCTTAACCTTTGGAGTCTCTCGATCTAACAGCTCCCGTAGCAAGAAAGCGCCAAGGAAACCAGTACATCCGGTAAGGAACACATTGTATTCCTTAGACTCGTCGATATCCAGAGCTGGCTCAAACTTCTCAGGCAGCTTGTTAACAAGCTCTCTTGCGTCCTTGGCATACTCGGACTCCTGGTTCACTGTATTATCCTGTTCTGGTAGAGTTTGCAGCCCGATATCAACGCTTTGGCTGATCCTCTCAACTTCCACCGCCAATCCGCCAAGTGTAGGTTGCTTAAACACCAAACCTAGCGGTATCTCGGCCGCAAACCTATTCCTCACTTCAAAAATCATTCGGGTCGCCAGTATCGAATGCCCGCCAAGATCAAAGAAGCCGTCACTCAGCTGAATCTTTTCAGTAACCAGCGGCAGCAACGACTTCCAGATATCTCGCAGTGCTCTTGCGGTAGGCGTCCACTGCGTGTCGTAAGCTTCCATAGGTTCGCCAGCCGTCGACGTGAGTCTTCTTCTACGACCGCTCGTAGCAGCCGCAATAGTCGAGGTGTCGGGGAAAGGCAGTGCCGGCTTGTCTACCTTGCCATTAGGGTTGAGCGGCATACGTGCCAACGGCACAACAACCGTCGGAACCGCATACGCCGGCAGCTTTGTTGCGAGATACTTCTTGATATCTTGGATCAACTTTCTATACCTCCTCAGCCTGCGAATGATATCATCAGTCACATCCTCTTCTCCGTCAACAGCTGTCTCGTCCGCGCTTTCCATAGCATCTAGCTCATCGTTTTGCAGTGGGACGATATACGAAACCAAGGTCGGTTCCTCATCCTTATCACGCTTCACCAGAGTAATATTCTCTCTCACCAACGGATGTTGCGAAAGATGCGTATCAATCTCTCCAAGCTCGATTCTAAAACCTCTGATCTTGACCTGATCATCGGCTCTACCGGAGCACTCGACATCACCGTTGGGAGTGTACCTCCCTAGATCGCCGCTGCGATACAACCTATCCCTCGGTCCCATGTAGAAGTCCCTCCATGGCTCTTTGCCACCAGTTTCCTGCCCCTTCCATTGGTCCTCAGGCACAAACCAATTCGTCACAAATTTTTGTTGTGTCAGTTCTGGAAGTTGAAGGTACCCTTCCGCCAACCCCGCAGCCCTCACGTACAACTCTCCAATCTCACCAACACCACAAATCTGAGTCCGATCGTGTCTGTTCACCACGAGCAGCTGCACGTCCAACATACCCTTCCCAGCGGCGATAACGTCCTTCTGCGACTGACTGAATGTCGAATCCTTCGCCAACGACGGAATCTCCAGATAAGAAACCGCACGTTGGGTCTCCGTAGTTCCGTACATGTTTACCACGTTTACGTTCCTCGCCAGGGTTTGCAGTCGCAAACAATCTCGCTTGGTGAGGATGTCTCCCACAAAGAAAGCGTGGTGCAGAGATGGGATTTCGGCTGAAGCCTGGGCGCTCAGCAACTGACCCATAGCCGGTGTCAGATGCGTGACAGTGCACCCGTTCTCAGCCATCCATTCCGCCAGACGACCCGGGGTGCCGATATCGTTCATAGTTGGGACATACAGCCTAGCGCCGAGGAAGAGAGGGGTGAACATGTCGCGCTGAATGGGATCGTGCGCGATACCGCTGAGCATGGTGAAGCGGTCATTTTCGGAGAGACCGAACGTTTCAGCCATCCACGGAAAGTAATATGTGAGTGAGAAATGGCGGCCGCGGACACCCTTGGGGATACCTTCGGATCCTGAGGTGAAGGACAGAGTAGGATTGCTATCCGGGCCGACGATTACACCAGGACTTTGTGCCTTGAGCTCGGCTTGTGGTGCTAGAACGTCGTTTCCCTGTTCGTCTTTACCACCGAGGAGAGTGCCATCGGCCTGAATCGCCAATGCCGGGACTCTCGTCACCAATGACAGTTCATTCTCAATGTACTTCAGCACCGTCGGCGATAAAGTCCCCGCCTTTTCGATGACAACCAACGCCTTGGGCTTCGCCACACTCAAGTAGATGTTCTGCCTATTCGGTGGGTACTGAGGATCGATGACCGAGAAGGTACCACCAGCTTTGAGGACACCAAACACCGCTACCACCAAATCAACACCTCTGTAGGCGTACACCATAACAACATCCCCCAGACTGATACCCGACTTGACCAGGTGATGGGCGAGGATATTCGATGCCTCATCGATCTGCTGGTATGTGAACACCCGTTCTACCGATCCGGATTCTGTAAAATCCGGTGTTTCAACCACACACGGCCTATCCGGGTGTTTCTTGGCATTGGCTGCGAATATATCGTGAATCGCGCCCCGGAAGGAACTCCAATTGAGATTCTTCTTCGGATCCGGCAGGATCTCCTTCTGTGATGGTGTGATCAATGATATCGAACCCACCCCTATGGAAGGATTCGCGGCACCGGTTTTCACGATTTGTAGCAGTTGGTCAATCATCAATGCTATTCTAGCCTTGCTAAAAACCAATTGATTGTAATGTGCCGAAAGCGTAATATCTGGAATCAAAGCTGAGGACCTTAAGGATGTAGTTTGTGATAGAGGCTTGAGTTCAACGTAGATGTTGAGGTCGGTGTTGAGTTCATTGGAGGCGAGGAATTGCTTTGACGGGGCATCCGGAGCGTGGTAGAGAGAGAGACGGAATAATGAAGGCGGGGTTTTGGACTTGGATTTCTTTTGGAGGTAGGAGAGGAGGGCGGAGAATGGGACTGCGTCTGCGGCTCCGATTTGCTCAGCCTTTGTTGATCAAAATAGTTAGCTGGATGTTTTCAGAGAATAATTGTCTTGGGCGATTGGCCAACGTACCTTCTGAACGGCTTCTAATACGGAGATGAATTCTGTCTGTCCAGTAATCGGTAGTCGCAAGACATACGGTTCTTTGGTCTCAGCACTTGTAGCAAGACTGATATCTTCATCTCCAGTGATTCTGAACGCCAGTATCGCGAATGCTGCGAGCAGAATCGTGAACGGTGAGGCATGGTTCGATCCATCCGTGATTGCCAATTGCAGCAGAGAGATACGTATACTCTCCGGTAATGTGATCGAGTGCACGGCTTCGACGACCCTGGATTCCGCCGGTTTGGGATAATCCGCGACGGACGTGAGAGATGGCGTGGTCAGGCTCTTGAGCCTATCGGCCCACCGCTCGAGGCGGGGCTCGAGGTTCTCGCCGGTGACTTGGATGGCAGCCATTGTTGGGGTGGTTCAATTGATCTATTGGAATGGTCGAGTCGTGAACGAAGGTGAGAAGCTGCGAGGACTGGAAATTAAGCAGCCATTGGATGTTGGAACGGAAACATATGCGTCATACGAAGCGGGCGCTGGGTAAAATTGTATCGCCGGCATCGGTTGCCCCTCGTCGTCCGATGTTTCGCGAAAATCAACACAAAGACGGCGTCTCTTGCCGAAGCAGAGGACCCACTTTCCGCATTCCTTGACCAACCTCCTTCCTTGCCATCTTTCATGCTATTTTGGGGAATGTAGGAACTTCAATGGTTTCTTTCACAGGTATACAAGTGGCCAGTAAGAAAACATGTAATCTTTTAGTCGATTAAAATTGATATTCAAGGTTTCTATCATGGTATGTACAAACACCGGAACGCCAGTCCAGAGATCCAGCTATGGAAGTCTAACTATGGAATACAATATGAAATAGACAAAGCCAAGAAGTAGAAGTTAGTTTCACGCTCCAAATCGTCTGTTCCGCTTGGACAAATCGAGCAAACTTCTCAGAAACGTCGACTGCCTCAGAGCAGGCCAGTTCTCGTTCACAATGGCAAATTCGGCGTGATGCGACTCCCACAGAGCAAACCCGCTCAATCTGTTCTCACCACTCGTTCTCAATATTGCGTCGATATGTGGTAGTCCTAGTTGGGCAGAGTAGGTTTGGCGAGAAATATCCGCCTCTGTAACCTCTGCGACAGCATTTTCCAGCGAGAGACCTTCCTGCTGCATCTTAGCATTCACCGCCATCTTTGTCGCGCGAGTGACTTCGGAACGTCCACCATAACCGATTGCGATTTGGAAGTTGAATTTGGTGTTGTTCGCGGTAGCGGCTTCCGCTTTCACAATCATGTCGTTGAGGTAGTCGGGAAGGATGGACCTGTCACCGACGACTCGGAAGCGAACTTCAGGGATGGAGAACGGCGCATCACCCATCATCATCTCACGGATATACTCCGACATCATTGAGAACAATGGGTTGAGTTCTTGAGGCCCTCTCTTCAGGTTATCGTCCGACAATGCCCACACCGTAAGATTCTGGACACCGGCACTGAAAGCCCAAGACATGACCTGAAGAAGCTTATGGGCACCGACTTGGTGACCGGCAAGAACGCTATCCAAACCCCTGCCCTTGGAATAACGGCGATTTCCATCCATTATAACACCCAAATGTCGCGGCGGGTGACCAGGGCTACGCGAGAGCTTTCCACGGTAGTACGAGCATTTGACCAATTCCACAGCTTCCTCCCGGAATCCAGAAACGGTCGGCATGGGTCGCTGGTCGATTTCCATTCTGGGTAGGTGGGCTTCCATATCTGCGAACCGACGAAGAGCTTGGCCGGGTAAGCTTATCGGGATGGGCGTTTCCTTGCTACCGAATATTTCGCGATAGAGGTCGATAGGGACATTTGCCATCCGAGGGTTTGCGGCAATCAAGAGATCCAGGGTACCATCGAATGTGAGCTCTGGTGGGCACATACTATAGTGGAAGTATGAGAGGAAGCAATGAGCTTTTCTCGCGCACCACCAAAACGATCTTTCAAAGAGACCATGGCTGCTCGAGTCTTGTGCTAACACAACGGTCGACAGTTGTCGCACAAACTTTCTGAGAAGGATCACTTTGACCGAGGTCAAGGGACGCCTCAAAAACTTACTGTAGCCTTCGTTTTGCAGTTCCCTACGAATGCTGCACGTCTCAATATTCTTTAGATGTTTCCTCATCACTACTTCCATATCTATAGCAAGCTCAGCGTTCAGGAAGGCTTCAATCTCCGCCATGGTGTTTGGCACCTTTCTTCCATTATCCTTTGGATCCAACTTGTCCGCCATGCTCATAACGCCCTTAACGATCCCATCCACTTCCTCAGCGGTAACATTGCCCAAAAGTTCGTGCGATTTGACCAACCCGTACGCAAATGTCGCAAAAACAATCACATTTGTCTCAAACACAAATATCGGGATATTTCTGTGCAGCTTTTGCAACCATTGAATAACCTGTTGTCGTTCCTTGCTATTCGACCGGATCATGATGTATATGAACATCATGGTGCGAATGATCCGACGCCAGGGATCTGATTTGTACATGCTGTGCGCTTTGAGCGTTTTCGCCATCTCGGGATGCGATAGTTGTAACGCAGAGGCGATCAAGACGGCCGAAAGCATGATATCGCCGCGGTCAAAGAGGGCGTGGAGTTCTTCGAATGATGGGTATTTGTTCCGCCATATCGGTCGGATGGATCGGACGTCTCGCCAGCGCCGTAGGAGTCGAAGTGTATAACGAGTAATCGTAAAAGCGGTGAAGAGGAAAACGACGAACAGGCTGCCCGTCAGCAGGAGTGTGGTGGAATCCATCTGCCTTGGGTTTAAAGGGGGTGAAAATGGCATTGTGGAAGAAATATGAACTTTGCCAGACTTCCCGGAATACATTTGCAATATTGGTTGATTTTACAGTTTACTAACTGGCTGGGATGACGGGATGGGAACACATATTTATAAAATGCCGCCTTGTTCCAAAGATGGATGCCTAAGTTCTAGACCGGGTTTCGATTCACCGAGTAAATATTACTAGCTTGACATTCCAATTGGCAAAGATATCAAGATGGCGGACTAAAACCCCCACTATACCACCAGCAAATTTTTCATAGGTCTAGCTTGTCGTCTCAAGATGAGAATTGTGGCGTTCGAAATTGTAGTTAATACTCCGAAGGGCTCAGCGTGCATAAATCCAATACAAGCACAAGCGCCGTTGTTGCATTTGCGAGTGCGACAAAGCTGCAGAGCTGCAGGATCTTTCAGCTGAAACAAAAAGCCAGCTCGACACTCACATCCCTGTTCGTAGGGCCTAATCATCTTTATTCGAAGCGAAGTAGCGGAGGTTTTCCTCTAACGGCTGATAAAGGCTGAAGAAATGTACGATAATACCGTACCCTTCCGAATTCCGGTGCTTATAAAACTAATTAGGCTCAATATATATATTGCAACACGACTGGCATTGGATCCCAGTGCACAACCGACGTCAAGATATCTACTCAGCCTCCTGGTCAACCTCGACACGATCTTGAAAATGCCGATACGACGTCGCTTGTAATATATATTATATCACAGGTGCCTCAATCCATACATCCCAGATATAGACTTTACACATACTTGTTATTAGCTTTTCTCGTGCTGCCTGAGTATCTTAATAAATTTTTTTTGCGTCGTCGATGAGCTCGCGTATTATGGGGCGTCTTAACATGGCTGCATACCAGATCCCAGATCCCAGATCGGGTGTACTTTTTTTCCGATCTAAAGTCCCTATAATTAGCTGAGATGATGCGAAAAGAAAATACGATTAGTGGATCCGACGTGCGTAACGCCACTCCAGATGCTTGTTTGAAAACGCATGGAAATCGGGAAGCCCGTAGCGTCCACTCATGCAGACATGCACATACCAGCTCTCCTAATTCTGTTCACTTTTCTATGCTAAATCAGCAAGCAGATCCAGGAAAAACCGAATTCTAATGATTCCAATGAGAAAGGACCCTGGGAAATGGGCTTTTCGAACCAAGTGGTGGCGCCAAGGGGCTGGCCCCGGAAGTTCCCGTAAGCCTGATCCTATTGGTTACACAGACGGTCCACGTCAAGGATCACGAACAAATGAGCAAGATGGGAGCCGTCTCACCACAGCTCTAAGAAGAGCTCCGAGACACAAATATGTGGTGCCAGAGACGTCGGATACCCATGTTGGGTTTTGAAGAATCACAACCGAAAATCCACTTCTTTCTTTTTTTCCTCTTCCCAAACATCAGGCTGGTCTCGTAAACTAAACTCTTTCTTACTTGCATCAGGTTCGTAAATCACGAGATTGCACCACTCCAAGGGTTTCCCTTTTATAATTTAAAAACTGGGTTTTACGCTCCTTTGCCAATTTACAAAGCACTCAGAAGGCCTCTTACCCTCTCACCCTCTAGAACTTTTTAAGATTACCATGTGAAAATTGAGATTCAGAGCACCACTTGGCCAGCTAGGGCCGAAAGACGACTGTCGCCTAGTCTCTATCAACCCTAGAAGAGGAGGCGTAACCAGTCATTGCTACCAAGATTCTAGAGTGCACCTCTCCGATCTTCGTGGGATCACCTGTTTAGGTATATATACATTCCTCTCTCCTTCTAATTCCCGTCACCCGGCCTCTCTCGGGACCGTATGACACAACATCCTCGGTATCCAGGGGTTTCTTCCAAACTTTCTACGCGACAATAGCACTGGCACCACTGCTCCTCCAAGCGCTCAATATCAAGCTAGTAATCTCATCGACACCGACACCGTGCTTCACCTGCGCGAAAATCGTGGGGCCGCCTTCTCGGATCTTTTTGGCGTCGCGATCCATGACCTGATATTCAATCAAATAGTGTTAGAAATTGGGATCTCCAGATCTTACAGCATATATAGGAAAAAGTAAAGTATATATGGTATGTTCCATACCTCAAGAGAAGCACCGATATAAGGCGCCAGATCCGTCTTGTTTATTATCAATAGATCGGACTGCGTGATTCCCGGTCCACCCTTTCGAGGTATCTTATCGCCACCTGAGACATCAATCTATCGTCGCGATTTATCAGCAAATACCCACATTCTTTCTCAATTGATCTCCTCCCATATTACTGAAATCCGTATGTCGTACATACCACATATATGATAAAATCTGCCAACTCCCTGCTATAATTCGCCGCCAAATTATCTCCACCAGACTCGATGAGCAGCAACTGAGTCTTGAACTCCTTGTGCAGATCTTCCAGCGCGTGGAGGTTCTGCGAGATATCCTCACGCACAGCAGCGTGGGGACACCCACCAGTTTCGATGGCACGGATGCGTTCGGCGGGGAGAGCGGCGTTGCGGACTAGGAATTCTTGGTCTTCGCTACATTTCCAAAATAACATAAAATTTAGAACATTCTTTGACACATTTACGCGACACCGCAAAATCGAATGGAGTGGATATACCGAGTGAAAATGTCGTTTGTGACGGCCGCAATATTGTACTTGTCGCGAAGTTTGAGGCAGAGCGCGAGCATCAGCGCTGTTTTGCCGGAGCCGACGGGTCTGAAATCCACGTTTTTGATTGTAAGCATACAGCGTAAAACCCATTGAACCAGCGAACCAGAATCGGGGCTTTGCTTCGCAAAGACCGGTTGTGCGAATCTGCCAATAATATCGGACGCGATAATAGGCTCGCCAAAGCCACATCATGCATATCAAGGAACGTCAGACTACCTACCCACCAATCCCAATCGTGAACGCCCTCTCCCTAAAATCCCTCCCCTCGACAATCGGCAGCTCCCGCGCGAGATAAGATCCCGGCCCGTCGAGAATCTCGTGCGAGTGGCCGTGTTCCTGCGCGTTGAAGCCGTCGTGCGAATGCGCCGCGCCGCCGTCGTGAGAGTGCGTTTGGGACATTGCCGCCAAGCGATGTGCGCGGTGCGATTGGCCTATTGATCGGGTATTCCTTTTTTTCAAGATTTGACTCCGAGGATCCTAGGAGATGTCGGGCAGTTTTCAAGATCTGTAAATTCTACTGGAAGGTGAGGGGATTTTTTTAGGTAAAATTTACACAGGACTCTTTATACCAAGTGAAATAGCGGGGCAAGGACCGGTTATAAATGGCGGGGTATTTTTTACCGCGCCCCACCTATCTATTTAGAGGATAGATCTGCCTATAACCCATGCTAGTATACAGCGATACGGACAACATCCCCCGGTCCGAGTCGATTTCTACTATCCCGATCCAAACCCTGGTAGCTTCAATATTTAATTGTATCCTTGATATTTCATATTTCATTGAAAAAGACTTTTCAATGTTAATTGCAATAAACCCAACAGAAATTAAAGTATGAGAAGATAAACTTTTTGTTTAATAGAATACTAATAAATGAAATGGAAATAGAATAGATACAGAAGTAGAAGGAGTAGATTTGCATTTTCTCTCCATAAAAGTTTAATAATAGAGCAGTAACTCGAAATCGAAAACATTACAGGACCGCATAATCTATCCGCATAGCAGTCATCACGCCGGGCCATTTTCTAACTTGCAAACTACTAGCCGGGAACGAATTCTTGAAGTAGCAGGGAGTCGGTTCGTCGAACCACCAAACCGCGGCAACACAACCAGCGGTCTTGGAACAAAGTTCCATGCAGGTGTCAAAGTCCGGGGTGTTCTGCGTTGACGCCGTATAACCCCAAATAGCAGTGTCGCACCTGAGAAAATACGTCTTCAGGTTCGCTGCCGTGTAGTATTGCCGATCTCGTCCGGGGCATTTGGTCGTATCGGCGGATTTCAAACCGAGGTTCCCAGAATAAGCGCTCCAGGTCCACTGGCGGTAGCCTGATGGAGTCGTCGCAGCGTTATAGTTGACGTGCATCGATTCCAAGGTTGCGGCGTACTTCAAGTAACAAGTGCCGCTGTACGGCGGATAATTGAAATATCTTTCAATCGCGTCGGTGGAGAATGTGATCGCCACGCATTGCCTCGCTCCGACGTATTCAATGCAGGCATCGATGCATTTTCCCATATTGGCCGCGGGAACCGTAGTGATATTCGCTCCGATGAAATCGATGTTTTGTAAGAGAACGAATGCGATATTGCTATTCGCAGGGTACTCGTATACTTGACGCCTGGATTGCTCGAAGGCATTTGAATTGCCGTCACCCGACTTGAAAGAGATTCGACTGGTCCATAGGATAGTCTGCACTTCATATCCTTGGAGATCCGTCATACCTAGCATGGAGGAATTCTGCGGCCATGGGGTACCGCCTGAAACCAACAATTGGCAGTATCCACGACCTGGGATCAAGACGGCACCACCCGAGCAGTAAGACTGGCTGTCGAACGACTTGCAAGCCGCCCAGCAAGCACCCAACGTGGTTTGGGGAGTAGTTTGTTTCCAAGACTTGTTATTATCGTCCCATCCGCAGGTCACTTGAAAGTGACTGCTATAGTAGGGTTTCCAGAATGCGAGATCTATACCAGTACTGGGAAGTAATGTCTGCCCGTTGTTGGTTACTAATTTGCCATGGTACTCTGGACAATACGCTTGGAACATGCTTGTAGATTCCAGGTTGATACGGTCGAACTGGGGCGGCGGGGCGGTGGATGTAGCGGCTTTGGACGTGGTGGTTGAAGTAGGAGCACTTGTCGTAGTACTAGAGGGATTCCCTTCATCTTCAGGATCGCCAAAGCTCCAGCAGAAATCTGCCAACGGCTTTTCGTAGGTATAGAATGGAACCTTGAACTTCAGGCCTAGGATATCTATTCCCATGAAGATCTCGTTCTTGAAACTGATCTCGACCCCTACACCGTTACATTCGTCCTCATCTTCCTCGTCCTGGCCCGTGCCCGTGCTCAGACTCGAATCCACGTACGTAAGTTCCGCTTCGACTCCCGGTTGATCGTTGAAAGATGCTTCGATTTCCAGTGCTCCTTTGAAAAAGTCGATTCCGAATGATATTGTTGCGAGAGTATAGAATTCCGTCTTGGCCGAGACGCCGCTCTGGAGTTTGAGAATTCGATCAAAGGAAGGAAGGAAGTTTCCGCGAGCATAACTCTTCTCTATATCTATGAAATTTATGCTAACGCTAGGTGACCAGTCAAAAACAAACTATCAATCCCAAAGATTCAAATTAGCATACTTTCTCTCACCAGAGCGAATGGAGACCCCTGTGTAGGGGAGTGCACGGGGATTCATCGTCAACTGCAGGAATAAAGGTTCAACTACTTACCCCACCCATGACGGCACCATAATAGTAAGCAGCTGCTTCTGCACCAATAGCCAGCTCTACTTTAGGGCCAACCGTTATTATCTGGGGGATAACAAGCCCCCCAACCGGCGCCTCGATCAAAGTCTTCTCCCACTCTCTTTCAACGCCATCCTTCATAACCAAGGCGAACCCTAGGGATAAATAAAACTGGGTACTAAACTCCACCAAGCCCCTGGTGATAGTGTTAGTTCCCAGGTGATAAGAAAATGTAGCCAACGCGTAAAAATGGCCCTTCAGCCGACATTCTACACAGTACACCCCAAAACTCCCGGGAACCGCAAACATTTCGATACCCTCTCCGAAAGGTGTGTCCGCCTCGGACCAGTCGTAATCAAGATATGCCGGGTCAACATCGAATCCGAAATTGAAATAGAGCGGTGTGATGGGGATCGGAGGGATCAATGATACGATGGCCTTGACTCCCACGACGATGGCGTTGCCAATATCCTCAAAGAATTTCCCGATAGGTCGGATAAAGTTATCCATGATGGCGTCTCCGACAGCTCCCCAAAAATCGAAACGTTTTACCAGCATGAGGGAGCTGTGTGACACTGGCAGGAGACCCGGTGAGAAGGTGTTCCAGTAGTCCGAGGAGTTACCATCCATGTACCCAAGCAGGTTATCGAGCATCTCGTCAAAGTCCCCTACCATCTCCAAATCATCGACATCGAAATCTGCAATGGATGGTCCAGAATAGCTGGGATGAATAGGGACAGTAACCGTCTGGACTATCAAACTTGTTGTCGATGTGATAACAGAGGTTATGACCGACTTGTAAGTCTTTGTAATGTTTGTTGCGACAACTGTGGTTACAGTCTTGGTTGCGAGGATCTTTGTCGGCATCAGCGTCACAGTATAAGTAGATGTGATTGTTGTCTTTGACTGAACGGTCTGCGCCTGCAGCACTTTGATTGCAGTGGATGTCTTCTTTGGTAGAGCGATCTGAACCGCGCAGGAACAGGCGCTGCTAATAGCAGACGGAGCGAAAGTATACCAATACGATGGTATCACGGCGGCAGCCCTCTTAAAATTCATGGAAATGGATGTCGTTAGCGTCCCCGAGTCTGTTTTCACAAGAGTAACTATCGTTGGAATCGTTTCCGTTGAATCTGTGGAAACCGTCTTTGGCAAAACTTTAGTAGGTATAGAAGTAACCGTGATAGTTACTTTGGTCTGGACTGATTTCAGGATTGTGCTGACAGAAGTAATTTTCGGAGGGGTAGAAGTTTCCGTTACCGTTGTCAAAACGGTGGTAGTTCCCGATCGATATAGCATATCGGAGCAGAAGGAGGAAGCGAGCTGAGTTGAAGCCATAAGGTAGCGGAAAAGATTGTCGCGATTGCAATCTGCCCTCTTATCTAGATTTTTCGGCTTAGAGGCCCGAGGGACTCGATAGCGGTATTGCGGTAGGTCTTTTTTTCCTTCCTGCAATTCAAATGCAGCGTATGTCCCATTACCGGTAGCATTCCGCAAGGGAGTTTGCTCATTCAGAAGATGTGCTCCCCAAGTGAGGTTGAGCTCCTCGGCAGCATCTTTTATTGCAATATGCTTTACCGTGCATATGACACTTCGTTCGTTTTCTGAATACTCGACGGCACTCACTCTTTAACCCCCCAAGTTAACATTACAGAGTTGCGCATATTGGTGGAGGTATTGCTTACAATAACCAGAATCTGTCATTCGTCTCAAGGGCAGTGTGACAGCTCTCATATCCATGGCCTGCGAGAATGAAATCGCGGGCTGGCCATTCCAACGAGGCTCGATACGACTCTTCCGTCAAGAATTTTACTTTTATCGTTGTCGAATTTTGGCAGGAAACCTCATCCACATGGGAGGAATGTTCTAATGGAACAACTGGATACTTAAATCTGAAATTGGTAAAAGCGGCGTGTATAACTCCTAGATGTTTAGTTGGTAGTTAGATTTACTTTTAGATCCACAGAATAAAACTTAGACAGCTCAAACCCTAATGCGGTCTGAGCTTGACTTCCCACACTCACCACTTGAAGTATTTACATTGGGATCCCCGTACATGAATGTGACATTGTATTCCGGGCTCAAGTGAGCTAGGTCCTCTTTTTGCAGATTCCAATGGACCGCTGGGGTATACGTTGGGTGCGGTGCATCTTGCGACTGAGAGGGCTTTGATCCGGTGCCTACGCTCAACGATGCACTCGGTCGTCGTTCCTCTTGTGAATATATGGGCTGACGACTTGATTGATCTGAGGGGTATGCTAAGACCTCTGGGAAAGGTAAAAGGATCGTGGAGATGGAGAGTAGGAAGAGTACTCTCCCAAACGTGCTGCGAACCATGGTGGAATTATTAGTTGAAAATCAACCAGATATCGGTGTCAACCTCAACGTCTCGGGGTATTATGGCTCTGATAAGGAAACCCCGAATTCAAGCCTCCATCGCGGAAAAGGGAATTTAAAACGAACAATAGGAGATTATGAAGGATTGTTTTTGTTCCCTGCATGGGAGCTTTGTGAGTCGGTCAGAAGATATAGTGATTGTTGGGCTTCGCCGTTTGGTACCTCTGCTGGCTCATCATTTTATCGGAGGCCCCGTCCTATTTGCCTCCATCTTACGAAGTATTGACACTCATTTTAAAAAAATGCAGAGCTGAGTTAAAATATTCTGTCTCAAGCCATTCCTGAGTGCGAAAGCCACCAAACTATAAATCACACCGTATTTGACCGCAAAGGGTTGACCTGGCGCCCGAGTCATACCGTGTTTGATTGCTAGGCTTGATGTTGCGGCTGAAGCACGGCGAATTTTAGGTCAACGCGGCATCGGCTATTGGCCTGTCGGCTTGTCTAACCTTAAATTTAAACCCCTTTCGGTCTAACAGGAATTGCGTTGCATGTGGCTTTTTCAGGGTGCGATCTTTAAAGGATTAATAGGGGATTTTGAACATTTTGTGGACCTGGGCGTCTCAAAATTGTAAACTCTAGTCGAGAAGCCATGCACAGAGCTTGTCGGATTAAATGCGAGGGAAATAAGAAATATTTAGTGCGGATAACCTGCAGGTCCGGCCAAGTCCGTTTGAGTTTTATCTCTCGTTCAGGAGTCTATAAGACCGAAAGATCAATCCGGACTCGCTCGCACAAAGATTCAGGACGAAAAGTCTATAAACTCGGATATGCAACAATGCCGAAAGTAAATATTCCCCAACTTTGGCATATCTACCTTTCATTGTTGTTATCAATACAGTGCACCTTCGCATACAAGTACGCATTTAACTCATATCATTTATCAAACGCATCGAAAGATCACTAACCGAAGATTGATTGCTATATATAGGAGTTTCTACGATGTACTAGACGCCCAAGTGGTGCTCCCGAGCAACCCAAACATCACGGGAGAAGTCCCATTCAACTACACCGACCCCTCTAGAGCGAACGAAAACACCTATGTCGCCAACAACAGCACGTCGACTCCAGGCGGAGGAGCGGGAAATACGACCGAACCCGCCACTCGGTTCGGCCTGCTTCGAATCCTCTCACCGGACGGGAATGCCATAGTATTCGTCACCTCTGGCGGGAACCTTCACATGAAACCGGTTTCGACCGCCGGCAGCGACGTCTCCGACAATTCTCTGTATTTCAACGGGGATACCGCCACAGGCCGGGTATTCTTCGACCAGAGTCAGAGGTTTTTTCATTATTACCTTCAGACTATGAACAGTTACGGCATCAGTCGGTTACGTTTGCATAATACCACCCACACACCGATTACTGCGAGGAGGGTGTAAGTCCAACCTATAACGCCACAAAAATGCTTGATATAATATATCCAAATGGAATTCTAATCAACCGATCGGTGTGCTGCAGAAGCTTGTTCCCACTCGCAACACCGAACCACCCTACCGGCGCGAAGAGCTTGTTGGTGGCGGGTACCGCGCAAAACGAAATATTTTACATTGCCGCGTGCAATCTGAAGGATCAGTACACGAAACTATTCCTATTTAAGAAATACCCTGACGGCCTGCAAAAGCTCAAGAGCGTGGAAATGCAAAGCGTGATCACTGGTGGCGAAGTTCAGGAATGTGTCATGGTCGCCTTGACCACTGGTGCTAATGGAGTATCCGCCTCGTCTTAGTGTTAGATAGATGATCGGATTTTTTTTCTATAGTACGGATAATACAAATGATTTAGGTGTAACAATACATAGTAATGCTACCGAGGAAAGCAGTTGTGTGTTTTCAGAGAGGTTGGAAACGGATACACAGAGTATATGGGTACAAGTAATTGTGGGCAACCGGCTTGCGATATTTTATATCAACACTTAGGCGGATGGATTAATAAGTCCAACAAATACCGCAACTAATGCTATCATTGTCGATGCCTTGCAGCGCATCTTTTACACCATTGCCACCAGGGTTGGTGGTAGTCTCCCAATAGCGACCGTTGCATACCACATTGCCTCCCGAGTAGTAGTAGTCCAGATACTATGAATCAAATTTTTACGCATTAGCTTTTCAAGTCAAAATTAAAATTGGGAAGGGGGCTATTGAACACCTACCAACCGACAACGTTTTCCAGGCCAACCGTTGGTGTAGACTATAAAGCTGCTCGTGCGATCATTCATGTTTCCAAGCCAACTCAAAAGCCAAAATTGTCCGTTCGGGCTGATTGTATAGTCGTCGCATTGGCCTTGGTAGTACCAGTTATCGCACAAGACGACATGGGCGGCCCACCCATCATCCTGACGCTTTTGCAAGCTGGTCGCGTTGAATGGGGTCGACTTTCCGACGAAGCTTGGGACTTTGAATCCCTTCGGTGGCGTCTTGTGCTTGGAAATATCAACGCCCGGTGGAGGGGGGTCCTAGAAGGAATTAGCAGCTATACAAACTTGTATTGAGTGGATCATGGGGGCAATACATAGCCAGTAGTGACAGTGATTGAGACCGTGTCTGCCGGAGCTGGGATGGCATTAATAATGCCAGAGAATCCGAGACCGGCCAACAAAAGCTTTGAAAACAACTGCATTGTGTCTTGCTGAATGATTGTTCTTGTGATTTTCCAAAGTAAAGATATAACGATGAGAGGGTAGTCTGTAGATGCTGTTTGACTTATTGAATGATGTGTGTGATTCTGAAATGTCTTTCTGCTGGCGAAAAGCTAGGTTTATATACTTTTTTCGAACCACCGAATTGCCAGGAATTTGCCTTCCGGATTGAAGCCGGCCAGAATACACTTGCTAATACTACACATGATATTGCCCTCATCTCTTCTTGCCCGTAGCTAGGCTGCGTAAAGTTCGCTGAGGGCGACCAAAGGAATAGGAACAGCGACATGATCCTCCAATATCAATATTTGGCATGGTATGTTTTCGTCCCCAAGACTATCGGGAGAATTCAATTCAGCGAACGTGTACAGCGTCCCCCAAAAAACAAAACTGCTCAGTTGCCCCTGTACATGCGTGCTGCGTATACATTGTAGACTAGGGTTCTCACTTGACCCTCTCGTAGCTGGGAAGGTCGCCTATCAGACTACTTCAATCCGCCTACGATAGAAATTTAAATGGAAAGAATATATGAAAAGCTCAGGTATCTACTTCATCTGCGTCAAGTTCGTCCAACCAGCGTTTACCGCACAATCTGTTGGATTTGACAATTCTTGTTAAAGGAAGATCGTATATACGAATCAGAATACAATCCTCGAGAACTCTTTGAGACTGCCGGCATATGACCTGCGGACCTTAGCAAATGGCCACCCAAAATCTGCACGCGGCACTCAGTCGGGAAAATGGGAAAATAGATTCATGCTTGTAAACAGAAGCCTAAGCCTCGTAAAAAACATTTAGATACCAAAAAATCAAAAACAGCGACACCAGGCCAAGATGTCAATGCATATAAACTGGCGCCCGCAACTTGGTGTTCCTGGGGGGGGGTTGCCCTGTATATATACGCTTTTGCTCGTGAATATATGATTACTGAACAATTCTCAGGAAATCTAGGTCTTGGCTATGCTTAGCTGTCAAGGATTGCGCTTAAATAGGTAAGGGGTAAGTAATTAATTGCCAAAGGATTTTCTGGGGGTGGAAGGCGGCTGAATCGATTAATCAGACTTATCGCTACTCGATGAGCCACGTCTTCGGGTCGTTGCGAAGGAGAGAGCCCTAATAGGAACCATGATATCACTCCAACATTATGTGGCTGGTGTGTGGTGTTTGGCTAAAAAAGGCGTGGAGACTTTTACCCCTTCCCGGTCATCCCCACCATGGATCCGCATCACAAGGTTTTAAGATATCAAATACCCACCGCTCGATAGAAATTCAGTAATCATGTCCGTAACAAGGAAGCCACAGGGTCTGTCTGCCAAGCTCTATACATCACAATTTATACGCGAGATAAAGCAAAACACGGTTTATTCCGATAATTTTGCAGACCAACCAAGACGACCTGACTTGACAATGACATCGCTGTTGCAAGCCTCATGCAAATCCCAGTGTTCGTTTCGAGTTCTTGAACTAATGTATTATTAATGGGAATGCTAGAGCTCCTGTGGGGGACTCAGTTGGCCATCTAGAATAAAGCCAATTAACGTCGTTATATGTCAATAATGGAATTCAAATGTCGTCGAAACCAAAACTGCATGCTATTCGCGAATCCGTATGAGTTACTCGGAAACGTACGACAAAAGCACGAGGACACTAATATACTATTCATCATTAAAACTTCAAATAGTAATCGTGAGATGATGTTAGACAAACAGCTTTGTTCTTTGCTTCCCACGTGGGATACCAAATACCCGAAAGCCTGAGTCTTTCTTGTAGATTAGTTCATTGTCGTCGTGGATTCTAGTCTATCAAACCCCCCAGAAAGGAAAAAAAATAATTAAAAATCCGAGGAAATGTATCCATTGTGGAGATACAAGGAAAACAGGAGAAGGGCCGCGAGCACCATTTGCGAGAAACAAAAAGCACACACCCAAAACACTGCAAACTCCTTATATGAAGAACCGAAAGATGGGAGTTCTTTTGGAGGGGGTAAACAGAAGCAGCCAAAAGAAAAACGCCTGTAGAACCCAGTTGTTCCCCCGGAGCTTGATTTCTTTTGTTCAAACAAGAAGAAAGCAGAAAGAAAAAAACTTGGTTTTTGGAGATTATACTAGAGTCGCGAAAAAAATGAAAAAGGAAAACGCCGAAGGGAAGAAAGCGATACAGAAGGAGAAAGAACGGTGAACTGCCGACGTCCGCCTTATCAGGCGCGCTGTTCTCCAATCAAAGAGCGGGGGAGCTCCTCGTTTGCAACCTCTTTTCCCGGTCCCATCTCGCCACCCTCCCTTCGAAATATTCTATCGCTTTATACTCGACAGGTCCAAAGCATCCAGCATCTCCGACCTACTCCCAAACTTTTCCGATGCCTCCTTGTAGGTCACCCACTTCCGTTTCCTCTTTTTCATCTCGGGCCACTCCGATAATTCCTCCTCAACGGTCATCTCGAAGAAGAGGTAGACCGCCTTTGCAGTCGGTCTGTTATCTCGAATCTTCCCAAGAGACTGTGTGACTTTCCCCGTGATCCCTGCTTCCTCCCAAGCTTCCCTTCGCGCTGCGGTTTCTGCGTCCTTTTCGTCCGTCTCCCAGCCGCCCTTGGGTAACACCCAACAGTTCTTTTTTCGTGTGGATTCGATAATCAGGACTTTGGTTCTATCTTTGCTAAGTGGAACGATTCCGGCAACGAGGCGGGAGCCATCTGTATCGTAGCCTGTATTTCTCGGAGAATATGTTGTTAGCTACCCGCGTAAAACTCGTTCCTCTGTGCAGAATTCAAGCTTCCAAGCTTCCAGAACAAAACCAAAAAAAACAATAGGGTACATGCTTGTTCGTGCAGATCATCCCTTGCAGGATAGCTGCACGAAAACCCGCCACAACCGATAAAAACCCCTTCAACGACACGCAAATCGACAGAAGAAGAAAAAGCTTTCAATGCGTACAATTCGTTTTCGGGAATGGATAGAGTGCTTGTCATCTTTTTCAGGGGGATGGAGCATTACGTTGTTTTGTCCTCCCAACACGTGCTTCCATGGACCGTTGGTGCGTACTCGAGCTCGACTGCGAGTATGATGTCGTTGAAGCTTGCGCCATTTTCTGCCGTAACCGTTAGGAATTGATGCCTTCTTTTTTGCGGCGTGTATGCGCTCTGTGATATTCCGGACGAATATAGCGAGGGAGAAAAAAAAACTGGCGGGAACGAAAGTGGGCTTTTCTGTATAAATTCGGATTTCGAATAAGGGATTCGGATCCCCGACGGTTTCTGGAGGGTTTTTGATTATTTCTGGAAGGCCGGGTACTCTGGGTTTGGAACAGCTAAGCTTTAAGGGATGCACGTCCGGGTTTGGAGCTGAGGTGAACCCTGAGCTGTCGTCCGAACAGGGTCCGTTCCGGTCGAGAAAAAAAATGAATGAACCCGGGTAGGCCGTTCGAGAAGAATTCCAGGAATACCGCAGGAAAGAGAAAAAAAAGAAGAGAAGGGGGAGAAACAGGTGGCACGAGAAGGCGGTCTGTTAAAGAGTAAAACACCAAGACGAGAAAAGGTTTTTTTCCCCTTTGGTCACGCAACAGGACCCGAGATGCCTAGACGTCCCGCCGGATCTGGGAGTGGGTTTTCTGGTGGGAGCGGAGAGAGTGGTGCGAATGGAAAAAAAAAAGTCTAAGCTTTTTTTTTTATCCTCCTAGCGGAACGGGGGAAAATTGTCGCCGAAAAGAGAAAACCACCTTGGTCCGCGACGGAAGAACGAAAGGAAAGAAGCGAAAGGGAACTGCTACGAAAGAGGATTGATATTGAGGTTCGCCATGATGGAAGGGGGAGAAGGAGTGGATCTTCTGAGCGAGAGGACGGTGGCGGTGGGAGGGGATATAAAAACTGTTGGAGGGGGAGGATGGGAAGAAGGGGAAGAATCGAAGGTGGGAGGAAGAGGAAGAGGAAGCCGTTTCGAATATCAATCGATTGAAACGGCCACAAAAACAAGCTAACCGGCCAGCCAATCCCCGACAATCGACTGATGCTCGTTCGTATCGTCGAGCCCCCGCATGCGACACGATATAAAAAAGCATCGGGAGATCACAGCGCCCGCCAATTCGAACTCACTCATTCATTCACCCAGGCGAACGTGCATGTCGAGCGGCCGCGTCGGAGGAGAAGCGAGGCGAGCAGCTCCGCCTAACACCGACCCCGTACATATTTACACATATCATATCAAATCAACCACCAACCGCCGCTGCGACTGGCATCTTGAAAGTGAAACAAATGGACTTTTTTTTTTTTCGGTCAACGGTCAACAGAAATTGCCCCTCGCCGTGGCACGAGAAAGCCATGCATCATGCAAGAGAAGCTACGTCCAGATGCGTAAGGTAGCTTTCCAGGGATTGGCCGTCCGACAATCCCGGGGAGCTGATTTGCTCATGGAGGATCCCCATGTCCACCCTTCTTTTCCTTCTCCACCGTTCGTCCAACGGTGGATGGATTGGTTCCCATTCCCTCGGTTCCCTTCGAGCGGACCCAGGCCGGCCTATCGCAGAGACGAGCATCCAAGGTGGGGAACGAGAAAACCAGGGCCTTGCACAAAAAAAAAATATTAGTATCAATTGAACATACATACAGTTTGTACCTTCTGTCGTGCATAACAGATATCGGTATAGCCAACCTGATGGATGGGATCCCGCACGTTTTTCTTTCCGGTCGTTTGACGCGAACGTTAAGCTTATATACTTTAAATCCCCTTCTCTCTCTCTCTCGTTCCTTTTTGCGATTGAACTCTTTGCGGCACACCTTGCCCCTCCCGCGGAAGTCGAAGAGACATCCGCGTGGAAGATTCCATGCACCGGATGACCCTAGCTAATAGTTCCACAGACTCGCGTGCATCTTCGTTTTTTTTCGAAGATTCTATTGCATTTTCCATTCTCAATTGACATTAATTCCACCAAAACTTTTTATCAATGTCATTGTCGTTTCGATAGCAGCAGCCACTGAGATCATCGTACGGCCGCCATCGGTAGCTACGTAGACGAGTGGCTACCTTCTATTCGCCAGTTTCCTCCGATATTTGACCCAAGCACACATGTCCTCATATCGCATACGCCCTCCAGCCGTCGGCCTTCTGCCACCAGCGTACGCTAACAAACCTACTCCAATGCAGCTAGTAAACGCCTTTTTAACTGATTTGTAACTCTTTTTCATCCAATTCTCCCATTTCCCCGATGACAAACCGTAAACTCCAAGGGCGTAGATACCGGAAAGTGGGGTTTTCTTGTAATGTATTACAAAGAGTAGAGTCCAAAAAAAAGAGTGTTGGAGGGCTAGTCTATCCGGCAAAGCTAGCTTAGGAAGCTTCTTTATTGGCGTGGTCTCGGGTTGTTGGCGCTATAGAGAGAGGGAAACCCACGCTCGATAAAAAAGAGCTAGAGTTGTCTCGTCGACCCAGAAGCTAGACACGGAATACAAGCTAGACGGAGAGAGGAAGAAAAATAAACCCGTTTGGACCCAACGTTGGGTTGGACGATTTCCAATTCGGTTGCAAACCCCAACTGCTCGAGCTCTTCTAAACGCTAAGAGTTGGCAGAATCATTTCCAACGTAAAAGGGAAAAAAAAGGGTTGTACGCACTAGCTAAGCTCAAAAGTCGTGGGAACATACTCTCCAACGGATTCACGGATAAACTGCAAAAGGGACAGTCGGCGAGGTTGGATCGGGAAAGTGGGGCTTTTTGGGTTATGGAAAAAAAAATGACGGGGTGGAACGACTGTGTTTCTCCAAACCCCCCCGCCTTTTGTTCGAAAGTTCTTTCGATTGTTCTCGTGCATAAAAACAAGTATGTAGTTTATCGGTTCATCTTGGGTGTTAGCGGTGGAACTCGGGATCGTTGTGCTATTGATACAGAATTCTATCCGTCCTTTTATAATTGTTCATGTCCATTCATCATACCATTCATAAAATCCAGCTTCAAAAGATCATATGATCAGATTAGCCTATACTCCATCCCTTCTCCTCCAAAAATAACGTGTAAACTGCAATCGAGCGAGAAAACTCCAAAAACTCACAAACTCTATTGACATATGGCACGAAATTGGTTTCATCTTCAAATCACATTTTGAAAATTTTTATATATCAAAGCAATCACCCTCCCGTCGTGTAGATACATAGTCCACAGCCGCGTCATGTATCAATCCATTTTGTCCGGGGCACGAGACAACGATCCATCAAAAAACCTTTTACCAAAACCTCCAGCTTACATAAACTATCCGGGTCTTTCCGTGAAACTTGAACACTTCGGTCCTCTTGAGCTCATTTTCGAGACCTCGTGATAGAAAAGACCAAATATGTAACAAACATATTCACTCGGCTACGCGTTCACAATTCGATTAATCTCGAGCTCATGCATCTCCGAAAGAAAAAAAAAGATATAGTTATTCTCATAAATAAATATAAAGAGTAATAAGGTAGATAAAAGTGTAAGATATGTTAAAAAAAGTGTATCAATATTGCAAGTTAGAAAAAGTTTGAACGCCCGCTATCCGCGAATTAAATTAAGAAGGGAGGGAAAAAAAAAAGTTCGGAGAGGAAGATGTCAAAGCAGTGAAGCAGGAGCAGTATATCAGTTGGAAAATAAAACTCTCAAAAAGGGGAAAGGCAAGGGAGTAAAATCAACATTGAAAGATATAAAGGGGAGACAGTACAAGACATCGACGTGAGGGGAAAAAAAGGTGTAGGATAGATTGATACTTAGAAAGACGAAACGAACCCCATTAAGTGCATTTTTTGTGTGTGTAGGACGAAAGTTCAAGAAACAAGTGGGATATATCATCCCCTTCAATTTTCCCGATAGAAACATAACAAGGAATAAAAAACCAAAAAAGATAAGAAAGATGTAACAACTAAACCCCATAATCCGATATATAAGAAAGAAAAAGTCCAGCCGTTTTTGTTTTGCAAACCCGATTCAAGAAAAAAAGAGAAAAAAAAGGATATAAACAGTATAAAACAAAAATCTGCGAGGAGTGTATAAGATTTTGTGTTTGTTATCAAGTAGGAGGGTTCTCTATACACAAGTGTGGAATATATCGAGGAAGAGAGATAAGAAAAAGGAAACCCTGGTACCCATCCCTAAGAGAAACCCCAAAGGAAAAGTAGCCCAGACGATGAACCCAGACACAGAAATGTAGACCGGAGAAATTGAAAAGGGGAGGTATTAGATTATCCGTTCGAAGAAAAAGCCGGGTGGGAATATATGCTTGAAAAACCAAGACGACGGGAAACTCAAAACAAAGGCGGTACCCAGAAACAAAATCAGAATGCATCGATGCTAGGGTGCGGCCGGAACAAAGATAAAGGTCGCGCGCGGTAATAACCGTCGGATAAAAATGGTGACGAGATGTTGGATTCGCCGGGAGCGATAAATGTGCATCGGGGCAAGAAGAGGCGGCGGGCGACGATGGCGAAGATATGCGGAGAGGAGAATCGAAAAGGGGGTTGATGCGTATACTCATTATCAGAAGCGTCATCTACAGCTGCTATAAAAAACGAGAAGAGCGGTAACAATAAAAAGTAGAAGGCCTCGCGTTCATGCATAAAAGGACGTCGAACGGGGGGGTATTTCGCAGGCAAAGGGTATATCGTTTCGCGTCAGACTGCAGCAGCAACAGGAAGCGGAGCATCGTCAAGCAAAATAACAAGAAACTTGTTGGTATCAGCATCACGAGTTTTGCTGCTTCTGTCGCTTACTAGCGTTGCCGGTTCTCGGGCTCGCCTTGACTTTCGGCGGTGGGGGAGCAGGAGCATCGCCGTCATCCTGGGCTTCAGTCTTGACGCCCGCGGTGCTGGCTCTTCTGCGCTTGCCGGTCACGTTTGGACTGGTGTTTGGGTTCTGAGGAGTCGACCCGTTGGCTCCGTTGGCTCCGTGATGCTGCTGCGAGAGTTGCTGTTGCATACCGGGGGCTTGCAGGTGGGTCTGCGCTGGAGAAGGCGTTGCTCCGGGGATGCCGCTCTGGGAAAGATGCGGCGAGTTGGGCATCGGCGAACCTTGCATTCCTGGTGGGACTGCGTTTGCCATATGCGGTGTTCCCATTCCCATTAGCTGTTGTTGCTGTTGCATCTGCATCTGCTGCATCTGCTGCATCTGTGCCATCTGCTGCTGTTGATGGTTCATCTGTGCCTGGGCGTGCGCTTGCTGCTGTTGCTGCTGAGCGGCGGCGAGATTTTGCTGATGGGCGAGCTGCTGGTTTTGATATTGTTGAACGTACGCTTGCAAGACCTGCTTGGGATCGAGACTTGGATTCTGCTGCGAGAAACCGAATAGATCTCGCATACTCGACAGTGTTTCCGCGAGCTGTTATCAGGTTAGCACATGTATTTTTCCTTTCCCGAAATCAAACCACGATGGCTTGGAAACACATACCTCTAGTAGCTTGACAACCTGGTCAGGAACACCCCATACGCCGATAGGGCTTTCCGGTATCGAGATCTGCGGTGGCGGCGGTGGTTGCTGCAATTGTCTCTTTCCTGCTGCTTTTGAGTTGATCCTTGGCGAGGCCTTTTGATCGGGCGAACTTGTTAATGATCTTATCGCGTTTGTGAATATCCTTCGCGGAACGTATTCCGTGTGCTCGCTTGTATCAAACTCCAGAACCTCAATCTGTGAGTTCATATTTAACGCAGCACGCAGTGTTCCCTGAGCGACGACCTGTGTCCCGTTTTCAAACCAGTATATAAAACTCGTCCTCTGACTTTCGACATGCGAGGTACCATTGATTTCTCGTTCTCGAGCGTTTTCCATCACCAGCTGGATATTCTTGATGCCATATTCGTAAAGGGAGTAGTAGTATCGCGCAAGTACGGGTGTTGTGATTTCGAATCGCTTGGTCTCCTTGGAGCTCGACTGCCACAAGTTGTGTCGCATGACGCCGGTGGGCGAGTAAAAGTCGCTTACAAACTTTCGCCAATGGTTGAGATCGCGTTTATTGGGTTCTAACGAACTCAAACTCAGATGCTCGCAAAATTGTAACAGTTTCAGCACAGCAGTGCCAAGTTTCCTGCGGGGTGGGTTAGCAAGCTCGTAATTTTCGATTAAGAACTGACGATCATACTGCTGAGGTCGCATTAGCGCTTGCTGCTGGGCTGCAGCGGCGGCGGCCAAGGCCATCTGTTGCTGTTGATGCTGCTGCTGCTGCTGGGGAGTCGGCGCGGTTTGGGGTTGAGGTGTGGCCTGGTTCGGTTGAGGAGTTTGCTGTGGGGTAGGTTGTTGCTGCTGATTCGCCTGGGCCTGCTGCTGCTGTTGTTGAGCAGCCTGAGCCTGGGCTTGAGCTTGAGCTTGAGCTTGAGCTTGGGCCTGAGCCTGGGCTTGCTGCATATTCTGTAATACCGCTTGCTGCTGCTGAGGTGTCGGTTGCTGGGAGTTCGGCTGCGACTGAGATTGTTGTTGTTGCTGTTGCTGCTGCTGCTGTTGTTGCTGCTGCTGGGCGGCCTGTGCCTGTGCCTGTGCTTGCGCTTGCTGGGCCTGTGCCTGAGCTGCGTGAGCCTGCTGAGCCTGAGCCTGCTGAGCCTGAGCGACATTGTGCTGTTGTTGGGCGTGCGCTTGAGCCTGAGCCTGCTGCATATGTGCTATCTGGGCCTGCTGCATCTGAGCCTGTTGCATCTGCTGCTGCTGTGCCTGCAGGTGATGCTGCTGCTGCATGCTCATGGCATTTTGCTGAGCTGCGGCTTGTTGATGAGCAATCATGGCTTGCTGCTGTGATATTATCCGCTGCTGCTGGAGTTGCTGAAAGATAGAAGCGGGTCAGCGAATGTGACGGCAGCCGACGGGGAAAAAAGAGGCAGAATGGCTTACCTGTTGTATGTGTGGGGTGATGGCTCCCGCATTGACATGTCCACCAGGGAAACCCGGTCCGATAGGATGCCCTATAAGAAAAAATGATCAGTAACCAAAACCAAAACCAATCGACAGCCGATCTGTAACATCTCTCGATCAAACACCGACAAATAAAAACCTACCGAGGGCTCGCTGTCGATATTGCTGTAATAATCCTGGAGGCATTCCATTAATATTTCCCATCACTGGAATTTTTCGCAATTGAAGAAAAAAGCACGGGTCGTATTAGCGGTCGCCTGTAAACTTTTTCAACCAATTCGCGCATCCGAGAGAAGTTTAAAGAGTGTATTTTCTTTTTGGTTGCCGTTGGTCGAACGCGAGGTTTTTTGTTTGGAAATGGTATAAAAAAATCTACATGACCTTTTTTGTTTTGTTCGCAACGACAGGAGGGAAGGGAAGAGGGAAGAGGGGTCTGAATAGAGCGGGGAGAGAGGGAGCGGGAGAGGTTTTAAGCTTACTTGGATTAATCTGCTGTCCTTGTAAAAACTGAGGGGCCATGCCGGGAGCGAGACCCTGGTGAGGATTTAAATGTTGCATGGCGACAGCGTTGGGCTGACCCGGGGGACCGGCGTGCATCTGTGGTTGAACGGCGTGTTGGGGTACCGCATTTAACTGCGCCGGATGAGGGTACGCCTGTGCCATCATCATGAGAGAAACCGGGAGGGGAGTAATGAATAGGAACGCCTGTTACGTTGCCTATTCACGACTGATTGCGAGTGAATATCAAGGGGTTTTTGCGTTTGATGGGAGAGTTAGACGGTAGAGACGGAAGGGAGGGTTGATGGTCGGGTGATGACAGTTTGGAGGACGAGAACTCTAAACAAAGACTGCCGTTGGTATGTTGATGATAAATCGGTGTTTGTGTGTGTGTCACCAGCGGCAAAAAAAAGGGAGATGAGGTCGGAGTCGGTGGGAGAGATCGGAAGGGGCCGATTGGTGACAGATAGACGCTGGATGGTGCGGACGCGCCTAAAGACAGGTATGTGTCCTGCAGGGAAATAAATACACACCTAGAGGCCCGACATGTTAGAAACGGTGAAAAGAATACGTCGAGGGTGATTGAGGGAGAATAAAAAGGTGTGGGAAACACGGTCGAGATGCGGCGGCGGCGGCCCTGCAGCACGTCCGATGCATGGATGGCATGGGACGAGCGACCAGAAGCGTGGCACAGGAGGGTGATCGATCGTGAACCCGTCGGTGTGAATGGAAGGGAAGGGAAGGGGAGGAAAGGAAAGGATCCGTCGGCCGGGTCGCAGAAAACGAGTCCCCACTCAAAAACCCAGGCAGGCGCAGGCAGAGGCAGAGGCTCCAAGGGCCTGGCGTTGTTGTTGCGTGTGGTCGAAAATAGACGAGGCAGAGAGCGACACCATCATCACGACCGACGAACGGGAAGGGAAGGGAGGGAAGGAGGGAGGACAAGCAACGGGAACGAGCAGAAACGATATTAACCTACCTACGGACGGGGGCGGCGGGCACGGATGGCGAGGATGTGAAAAAGGGTGCCGGCAAGAGGGAGAGAGATGGGAAGAGGAGGAGAGGCGGTGAGGAGGAGGCCGGCGGGAATGGGAGGAATGGAGGGAAGAAGAGATAACACGGCCGGAGGGAGGCGATGTGTTGTTGCGGGTGTTGTGGGTGCTCCTGCTTGTCCTGGACGGGAGGGAAAGAGCGGTCGTGAAGCCGGAGGAGTCGTTGACGTTGGCCTTCACGTTCAGGGTCCGAGGATATTCGAGAGAGAGGAAGGACAGTGATTACAGTGCTGGCAGACGGGACTGCGTGTATAAAAACGACGTTCGGTGGCGGAGGGTATCTGGGCTGAAAGGGGAGGATTGGCCGGCTGGTCGACGGAGATTTGGCTCGTTTGGTGGTGTGGTGGGCGGGCAGACGTCGACGGTGTCCCTCTTCTTCTCAGAACGAACGAAATGCCAACCGACTGGAGGAAAAATAAAATAAAAAGGAGAAATCCGTCGTCGTCGTCGTCGTCGTCGTAAATTATCTGCTTCGTCGTCTTTCTTCTTCTACTTCTTCTTCAATGCCTTCCAAACATGCGCATGTTCATCTCCCTTCGTTTGGCGTCTTGACACGTTCGGACGGGCAAAATAAAAATAAAAAGGCGAAGTGGGAAAAAAAATCCGGCGGTCCCTTCACTCCACTCAACAAGGAATGAATGAATGATACCAACCCGTCCCTTTTCCCTTCTTGCTTGCTTTCCTATCCCCAAAAAATACTAAAGTCGGCGCTCGCGGTCTATCCGTCTGTCCTTCTCCTGATTTATCTGTTTATCGGACTTTAGCAGGTTGTGTCTCAAACGCCAGCTTGGTCGTTTCGGCGTAAAGGTGGCGGGCCTGGTCGACTCGTCGCTCGCTCGTCTACGGCTTCCTGGGGTCCCCAAGGTGGTCCGTTTGAAAAATGTTGTAAATGTGGTAAATGGTTGGACCTGTCCTCAGCCGGTCTGGTTGGTCTGGTGTTTTGTTTCTTATTTCTTATTGTTATTTTTCGAATGGCTAGCTGGAATCGTATCAAATTGTCGAAAACCTGAGCCCGAATGATTCCACTTCCCTGTGTCTCGCCCTGGATTAGACTGCTTCCGAAGTGGCCTTTTTCGATCAACGCGATTCCCTTTTGTTTTGTATTTCAACAAAAGCGGCGATTACAAAAAAAAAAAGTAGTCGATATCTGTTGGCGATTACGGCACAAATTCTTTCTTTTTATCTTTTGTAAAACCGTCAACGGCCGGACCGAACTAGTGAGAGATAGACGAGATATCTTTCCGACAGAAGAAAAAAAAATAACGAGGGAGGAAGAGAAGCGGTGTTGATGATATTATGGCTGGTGTCGGGTACGAGAGACCTCCGTGTGAAAAGAGAAACCTTGATCCCAGAACCCCCAAAAAATAAAAAAGACACAAAACGTTTTCTCGTTGACGTTCAACTGGGGAAAAATCAAAAAACTTGAGCAAAAGTAAAAAGAGTAGCGTACCTGTTGGAGAGATATAAAAACTGCACGAGAATAATCAAAGAGGCGGGGTGCAAGTGCGAGAACGGGAACGAGAGGGCCTCTGCGTAATAAGAGGATGCACGGCGGTATTAAGGAAGAAAAATAAAGGATCCCACCACGCAGGCACACGCACACACACACTCACACAATCGCAACAAAAGAGTCTGGAGAGGGCGGGCAGCGAGTGAACGGTGTAATGTATCCTGGGAGATCACACCACGTCGCTTGCGGTTCTGCTTGTCGGAAAATTCAACGGCTATCCACGTCGGATTCCGCAATGGCCACAGGATAACACAATGCAGAAGGTCGAGCAGCTGATAATAACAGAAAAGAAAGAAAAAGAAGTCTACGGAAGAGAGGGAGAGAGAGAGAACAGGATCGCGAGAGGGTTCCGTGACCGTCTCTTGTTTTTGCGAAAGAAAAAAAAAATAATTAAAAAAATCAAGTCTCAACCGTTAATTTCAAGATCTTGGATATTAATCCGATTTTTGGGTGCATGGGAACAAAATAATTATGGGCCTAGAATAAAAATGTTCGCCCCGCTAGACACAAACAAGGGCCTCGAAATTCGCACAAATTTCCAGGAAATTTGACCGTCTACAAGGCTGGCCATTCGGGGCTCCATCTACACCGTTCAGCTTGGACATTGATCACAGCGTGGCGTTGTTCGACGCCAATATAAAAAAGATTTAAAAGTCCGAGTGGGCATTTTGGCGAGATACCGTGATGACGAGGTGGACTGTATCGGCCAGTATCGTGTCTGCCCCACAATTCACATAACTACACCCAAGCAGCAGCAGGCGAGGGCGGGCGGGCATGGTCATGGTCCCCAACCAACCAGTCCCTCTTTCTGTCTCCCTCTATCTTTCCACCTGCACCGTGTCGTGCATTTCCACTTGTATCTTTTTTCTTTTCGTCCGAACAAAGAGAATGAAAAATGGGCAGCCCGACCTTTTCCCATACAAAAAGGTGGGCGCGCGCACCCCTTTTCGGAGACATTAAATGCCCCTAATTTGGCCCCTTTGGGCTAGTCCACCAACCTAAATGCCGCAAATTGTCGGGACTTAACCTCTTATATCGACCAATCAGACGAGGTCAGATGACCGTGCGGCTCAAGCAGGGAACACTGCACGCTCTCTCGCCCTTTTGTTTGCCAAGACCCGACAAACGCGGGCTCCCAAAATGTGTTGCGCCAAATTTTCAAATTTTTTGATATAAAAATTTTTGGCGCTCGAATTTTTTTTTCTTGTAAGATCTTCAACCTCCTCGCCTCGTCTTTCTCTTCATCTTCATCATCGTATCACCACCACTCTTTTATTCATGGTACGTACGCACTCATCCATCACATACATCCCTCTTCCTATTCCCTCCCTCCCATTCAAATGATGACAACCAAACAACCTTCTTTCCATGACCGAATCGTCCATGACGAAATACGATCGATTCCTCTGCAGAGTACTCTCTTTGCAGTTTGTACGGCAGAGGTTTCGTACTTGCCAGTAACCTTTTGTCTGATTTCACACCGCAATCAACCTTCAATGCAATACACGCGTAGCGTCTCTAGATGCTCTTGGTTAACCCGCAGCTAACAGACCTAAAGTTTTTTTTCTTTTCCTTCCTAGAAATCCATTCAACCGTCGATCGAACAAAGGCCACCGTAGCCACACACCGGTAAGAACCAACAAACCTTTCTACTTTTTTGTTCTCTTTCTCAAAAATAGATCACAATGATGAAATTTCCATACTACATTCGCTGTTTCCACGGTAGTCCCCGCTACTTAGAACCTAACTAAGGGGACACAATGACCGTAGTAATATCTTCCTTGGATGTCTGACTTGATCTCAAATCACGTTTTTCTTTACTCTATATTTTGCACCTTTCACATATCGAGTGAGGATGATAAAGCTAACGTGGCTGTGAAGATTTTTCTTAGGGTCTTTTCTCTTCAATTGTATTGGTCTGTGGGTTGGCAATGGTATTTTTTGTAAACTGCTTTATAAATTTATAAATAGAAAGAAAAATAAAATCGTACTGTTTCATGGATATCATTACCTCTATCGATTCCTCCCACCGTGATGTAGCTATTATACTTTGGCGGCTATAAAATAGAACGCCACCCGCTCTAGTCCTCCCGTTAGACTGGTAGACTAGTCAGGTGGAAACTCCGTCTCTCCTAGCAATTCTGGAAAACTCCAGGCCCCAAAAATGCCATTTCTCATAAAGATCTATAATTACAAGTATACCAAACCGTAACGCTCACAGTCATACTATAACGGAAAACACCCCACATCTTCTTCCCTCAAAAATCGTAATCCACATCCATCAGATAACTCTCCAAAAGCCTCAAAAACTTGGCCACGAAAGCCTCCAGGTGGAAAATCGGCTTATTCCCCAAATGCAACCTGTGCTCGTAAAACGCGCTCCACTTGATCACATCCGCCTTCAACGCATCGTCAATTTTGGGGATGAGTTTGAACGTCAACGTCTTCAGTATCACCGTCGGAGGGATGCAATGCGTCAGCAGATCGTATATTTTTGCCCGGACTTGCAGGATACGCGCGGGTGTGTGCTCGGCCATAATCTCGTCAGCGATCTGGGCGATTAGCGCTTCCCAGTCCGGTGGCGGCAGCGGGGTGGAGTCTTTGACCGTTTCGCTATATATTCCCAGTGACCGTCAGTATGGGAAATTTCTTTTGCATGCATTCCTAGAAGAAAAGGGATAAGGATGTAGGGTGGTTTACTTTTGCGCGTACACCGCCTCAAACATCAGCAGTGCTCTCCTCAGATTCCTCCCACTCTCCGTCGCGATCCTCTTGCATAATCCGTCCTTGACCTCCAACCTCTCCAGCCTCCCCACGTTCTTCAAAACATCCACGATTTCATCCACCGACGGCGCTGCGACCCGTACGAGCAGCGTCCTGCTCCTGATCGGTGCTATAATGTTCGCCGTCGAATTCGCCAGCAGGATAAGCCGTAGATTCGGCGAGTATTTCTCCATCGTTCTTCTGAGCGCCGCTTGCGCGTCCCTGCTGAGATGGTCGGCTTCATTGATTACTACGACTTTGAACCGTTGTTTGGCAGCTAGGTCGACCTGCTGGGTTTGCGCCACTTCCTTGAGAAGGTCCTGGATGACCACGCGGTCGTAGTTTCCGACGTCGGAAGGGGTGATTTCGAGGTGGTAGACCGAGGCTACAATGTTGAATTCGAGTTTGCGGTTCGAGGTTGTGGTGAAGATGCGGGAGTCGATTTTGATCTGTTTGCGTTCGAAAGATGTTAGACGGCATGCTTGGGTATATGCGGTAACAGAGTGACTATAAGAATCGGGTTGGTAATGACCTTTTCGACGCCATTGCCGTATAATTCTTTCAGGGTAGCTATAATTCGGGTCTTCTTCCCGGCGCCGGAAGGGCCGTAGACTAGTAGGTGGGGAAAGTCGCCATTTGCCTGGTGAGGTGTCGTTAGCTATAAACGTAGATTTTTTGTGGTTTGGAGCTTGGAAGAGAGCTTTACCAGGGACTTTAAACGACTGGAGAGCTCAGGGTGATATGTGAGACTGTCGAGAGTCTTGGGACGGTGCTTGTCTACGAATAACATTGTCGAGTCAAAGAATTGGGTCGATATGCTGGGGTTGAGAAGGACGAGAAGGTTGATAGTTTGATTCGAGGTTTTTCGAGGTTTCGCGCGACGTGGGAAAGTTCGTGGGGTGTTTGGCGGGAAGACGCGTTTATGGCGAAACGCTCGTCTACAAAAAAAATCTGGGATAAAAACGGTGGGCCGCTTTGGCACCGGATCACTCGCGATTGGAAAGGCTGACGGATAATCGGACGCCAAGGTCGAATGCACGAGCTGTGAAACTTGTTCCTGACACTTTTTCGCCTTTCGCGAAGCTATTCCGTGTGCAGCCTCAATCCGCCCTTCGATCTGAGCATCAAAGTTCCCACCCAGCTCCCTCAGCCCACCTGTCCCCGTTGGATCACGTGACAGCAACCGCTTCCTGGCAAGCTGGCGAGTAAGAGCCACCTTGGAGCTTCCTCAGCCCGTCGCATCCATCTTCAACCTCGCAAAAATCCCTATCGCTCACCATGGCTGCCGAACCGCCTGCCAGCCTGATGGCGTCGCCGTTAACTCAGCAAGAGCGACCTTCATTTCAGCCGAAAATCGTGTCCATGTACGAGCAGTTGTTTCTGGTATATCACCACCTTGTAGATGCTCTCCACATGTTTCAGTCGCAGATATGCTAACGATCGAATTAGGACGACGATGACTATACACCTAAATCCGAAGGCTTCTGGACCGAGTTCTTCCTCTTGAAAGCCTACCCTGCCGGCCTGAAAGCGATTCTGGAACCGTTATCCGGCGACGATCTGTTACACCTGCAGGTTGGTTCCTCTTCTTTTCGCCTATCCCATTCGCACAAGTGGTCTGGGATTTGGCGCAAGTTTTTTTGACTAAAGGCTGAAAGTAACGATTTTATCGCATATTTTTTCTGGTACGGTGGATAGCCCCAAACTCGACAATTGTTCTCCAGAGCTGTAGCTGTGGTTAAGAAGAGGGAGAGTCCAGCAGATGAGGCTGCTTTGGATGTAGGCAAACCCAAGTCGCATTATTATATGGCTGTATCTCTTAGTGGGACTATTGGTGGTCTGACTAGTTTTATTTTTGGTGGATTTAATAGACAATTTCGATATTCCTTAGCCAAATACTCTCGAAACGCTACACCAATCTGTCTTCCGATATAATCGCAATCCTGACCGGGCTGGACAACATTGATGCCGTGTTTACAGACTTCGTGGCGGTATTGGATACGAACATCCGGGGCGGGAAGACTCGTTAGTTTATTTTCTTAGTAAATGAACAATTGGCAGATGAAAACTAATTGTTGGCGATATTAGCGGATGTACGGTACAAATCAGTGCATGTAGCATTGGTGACCGCTTGTGGCGCGTTCAATACCGGGTTATTGTCGTATTTTACGCATAGGGATTTGTTTCCAGCTTTGATGAAGGTTTGTGTTATCGAATGGTATTGAATGGAAATTGAAGTTAACATGAGGAAATTAGTTTATCAACGACCCAGCCACGTCTTCCATGTCATTCGAACCTTTTGTGCTACTCGGTGTTTTAGCCAATTGTAAGTCCACCCTTACTTTATCAAGATTTGTTGATGATATGCTAATGATCAAATAGACAACAAGTTTGAAATCCAAAACTCGTATCAAGTGCGACTCGCGGATTTTGTCAATGAAGCCTCGATACGACAGATTGTGTATACCATCGGTGCAGCATCAGTAAGATGTAGAGAGGACTACATCGCTGTCCAGGACGACGCGCCAGAAGGATGGAGTTTTGGCAGCGTCCTGTCATTGATGGGACTCGGTGGTATCCTCACCGCCACAGGACTGTCAAGATCGCGGCCACCTTCGAGTAATGGTCAAAAAGTCGACTCGGATGTCGACGCCGTAAAGCAGTCATTCGCCCAACTGTACGCAATTTCCCACTATCGTCAAAACTCGCAGCTGCTAACACCATTATCTAGACCTGGCCTCCGTGCTGCTATCCTCCTCGGTACCTATGATTTTGTAAACACCAACAAACTATTCGCATTCACCTTTATATCCTCTCGTCCCTCCACCGAATCGGCTCAAAAGATCGAACCCCCCTTCGTAGCCTACATCTCACTAACATCCTACATCACCCACCACGCCCACCGTACCCCTCGCTCCACCCTCTACGCTCACTTGAATCTCCTCGTCCTTCGCATAATCATTGAGGATAATACAATTTGCAAGCGACTAGCCCACGATGACCTCAAAAGTGAGGTGCGCTTGTGCAGACATCGGCAACCGTACTTGCCGACCACGAGAGGCGAACGGCATCTTATACTCGCCATAATGGACGTGGCGCTCGACGGAGCAAATCATAATCTGAGGAAAAAGTTGGATGTGGAGTTGTATTCTCTACTGCTGGGGATACTGTTGCGGGTTATTTCCTTCCTGTCGAAGAGTAGGATACGGCTACGTATGTTCTCACCTCAACTAACGATTCTTGAATGTATTTGGGGAGTTCTAAAAATTTATTTAAAAACAGCCTACCACTGGACCGAACTCTGGCGGTCCCTTCTCTCACTGATCCGCTTCTTCGCCTCCTACGCTACCGAGCTCAAAGACCTCCCGGGAATACCGCCCCTCCTCGACACCCTAGTAAACACCATCGCCCTCTCCCTCTCCACCGGCGACGCCTTCCTCCCATCGGCGACAGAGTACGACGACCTCTTCTACAAACTGGTGGAAACCGGCGATGTGCTCGTAAAATTTAGAGACCTGTACAACCTTTCCGAGAGAAAGGAGAGCAACAGCATAAACACCCTGATCAACGTGAGCGAGCATTATTACAAACTGATAGAGGAGAACAAGAAGAGCGGGAGCGGTGGGAGGAAATGGACTACGAGCGGGGTGTCGAGTAGTATTTTCTTGGGACCGGAGCAGGTCGCCGAGGTTATCAAGAACGGGTACGAGACGCTTGCCATCGGGGGCTTGAAGGAAGGGTTGGGAGATTGGGAGAGGTACAGGGAAGCTACGGAGAAGGTGTTTTTGAAAAAGGTGGGGAGGGTGGTGGTTGCGGATGCGAGAGAGTTGGTCGAGGAGACGTTGTTGTAATTGCGTGATTTCTATATAAGGCATATGTTTCGGGTGGCCCACATCTAGTAAGGAGACTGGGCATATGTTCTGTTTTTTTTGGGTTCTTTTGGACTGGCGAGATCTTTTTTGAAGTTTTGTCGATTGTTTTGTGATATTGTTAGGATGTTTTTGTAGTTTATACCATTTGCGCCTATTTCAATTGATTTTGGATTTCACGAGGCTTTTTGGCGGATATTCCTGATACTTATGCCTAGAGCTAGCTGTCTATACCTTTGTATCAATATCGAAGAATTTTGTTTTTATTTCGGAAAAAAAAGTCAGCTAAAACCAAGCCTTTATATACTACAACCAAACAACCGTTTCGTTCGCCTTTATAAACATCACCCCCACCTCACCAGATTCGGTTTCCCCGTCAAGCGTTTAACACCAACAGCTCTCAGGGTACTTGCCGAACCACACCTCATCGAAATATACACCCAATATCCCACCCGTTTATACACCGGGATGTTTATTCGTTAAGAATAACGGGGAAGATTCCAGCTTCTACAGACACCAATTAGCCTTCCAGCCTTTCCTCATGATAGCTCGCGAAACACCCGATATCGCGCGAAGGGTACATACCACGCTGCTCATCCCACCGGTTAACCCAGGAACTAGGGCACAAGGACCTATAAGCGTGGAAGAATTGTCGGCATGGCTGGAAATCCTCGCCCTTGGCTAGGATGCACTTTTGATAATCGACGTAGTTTTGCCAGCACTAACCCCATTTAAAACCGTTTAGTTAGGATGCTCGGGCGCGATGTTTTGGTGAGACATTTTGGTGAAGTGAAGTAAAACGTACGTGCTTAGTCCTGCGATAGTAACACCCTGTTAGCTCACATCTGAACCTTCTGCGCGCCCTGTGACGCTATGACGGACGAGAAAGCGAGGAGAAAGAAAATAGACAACATACTGGTTTTGATGCGGAAATCGAGCATCGTACCCGGCTATATCGATAATGTTCCACCCTGGTCAGCGACAATGACATCCTTTTTTTTTCTTCTCTCTCCAACAAAACGCCCGTAGGGGCCCCGAGAATTCCCGTACCGGTGACAAACTTGAAGGGCTTGGTGACTCGTTCTTCTTCGCTGTCGGACATTTTGGACGACTTGTCGGAGTAGTTTAGGAGGGTGGCGGGTTTCGTGGGTGGTCCAATTGGAGATGGGGGGTCGGGGTGTAGGTTTGTTCGGAGGTTGAAGGGTTGAGGTTTCGGGATTGGACGTTCGAGTGTCGGAGTCTGAGGTCACACCACTTTGAGAAATTTTGCCGAGGGAAACGAAGAATGACCTGACAACACGCAACGCAGCTAGTTGCGGTGGGTAGAGCGGATGTATCCAATTGAAGAGAGTCTTACGTTCATACCATATGCACGAGATCTTTTTGGCTGGGTAACCGGCTGTACTGTATTAACTATAGAGCTGTGCGGGCTTTTGGTAGAAAACTTTCGATAAGAAAGGGCTTCCGATGTTGTTAAAAGACTACTAAATTTAGAACCGGTCAAGCGTATATCGATATATCTAGCTGGATGATAGAATCATTTTACATTAAATTTGATCGTAAGAAATATATTTATCCTATCCCAGGAATTCATTCGAGATCTCCTCTAAAAATTTAATTTTGAGTTACCTTGGATCTTTCACATGCACACCTAGGTACTTTCCCCTTCATTCTCATACTAAATTAAGAGTCGAGAATCAATAAAGCTCTTCCACAGAGTAAAAGTGTTTGATTCATTCTAAGGTTCTCCCGATCTTCGCTCTGGGCTATCTCTCGACGCAGTTGGCAGATCTTATGGCTATTTTGATATATTTAGGTATAAAAGCATGATTGCGAAGGTAATTTGTGAGCAGATTTTGGTGGTAACGGCATTTATGAAACTGGAGCTTAGACCAACCACAGACGCATACAGATTACTCCTCGCCCTGACCACGACCGATTCTTGCAATACCAGTGTGGACTGGCTATATCGGCGTGTTCAAAATCCACCGAGTACATATAATATGGGCCAACTTCAGAGCTCCTGGTTCAGACAACCTTCACCCTGGGAGCCCCTGTATTTTGGATTGAACTTCACAATAGTCGGAGGCCTCCTCATCAACTGGGCCGGGAAACGACCGTTCTACGACTATGGGACTGCTGTTTGGCCGGATTATGATGACCCTAATGGTCTTGTTCGTGAGTTGCGCCGTCTCAAGCTGGCTGGAAGTAGGTCTCACTTTCCCCTCCGCAGTACCGACTACGCTCACGGCGAACTTGAATGCCATTGTTCACCGTGAGAGCACAATGGGGTAGTTTTTTACCTGATCACAACTAATTATTTTATGTCGAGCAGTTGTAATTTGGTACTCACCGTCGCATCCTGCTATGGGTGACCTGGGGAAGCTCTACTTGATTGGCGAAGATGACATGCCCACGAGTATACTTCGAGGTGCGAGTAGCTTACGAAAAGAAGGAGATTACTTCGTTATGATTAAACTAAAGTGTGGTACGGTATTGTTCCTAATCCGACGAGGCTTAGTCTGTGTCGTTTCGGGGGAGTCATCTTAGGTTTTACCGTACTAGAACGTACCTAAGATCCAATAAATACCATTTCCATTGAATAATACATGACTAAGGTTTTAGTCAGGCTGTACGTGCTGCGACAGCACCGATTTTAGGATATCGACTTTCCGAGCTTGTTTCCAAGGTCTTCTATTTCTAGAGAAATATAAATACATCTTGAGTTTAGCATATACATGGTTCTAAGTTGCATATTGTATTCAATCAATGATGGCCGTTGTTACTGCGGCCAGCTTGTTTTCTTAGTCGAAACTCCGGATACCAAGTTACTAGCTACCGCGTAACTGTACCCTTCGACGTAATGCAGCACCGCCGAATCGTCTGGAGTGCAATTTTTAACAAAACCTCCTTGTCTCGTATGAACTCCGCCTCATATTTTTTCTATCCGTTCATGAACCCACTCTTTGGCTGCTTCCGCCTCCAATTGCTTCTCTTTCATAACATACCCGATGCCATTGTTCGTCATCGAAGTCTTTTTCTTTGACTCTTGGAAATCTTGCATCTCCTTCAACAAGGAGAAGTAGTCTTTTGTGAGCACAGCAGATGCCTTGCAAGGTCTTAAGGTCTCGCCTGCTCTCTTATGCTCATCATCAGTAAGCTTTAGCCCTATTGCTTATAATATCAAAGCTCCAGACCATCTACCATTGTATTTCAATTAGGTCTAGTTTCTTTCCTATAATGATGACAGAGAGGGGTGGGGATACTTACTATACTCCTGCATCCACAGTACGAAAGTCAACTTGGGTCATTGAAATATTTGAGGGTTCAGTTTTTGCCATGATCTTCACCTTGGGTCATTGCCGACACCATTCGCTTAAAAGATTCCAAGACGATTCTTCCAAGTTCCGGATCTATCATGACCGCCATCATGGCGACTTTGGCTTGAACCTTTTTCAAGCTAGCGGCTGATTTATCTTTCATGTTTCTGGCTGTACTTTCGTTACCTCTATCAGGCTGAACCAATTCTTTGTAAAGATTTTGATGGTATATGCTAAAGCCCTTCGAAAAGCTAAATCTATTATATTTTTAAACTTGATGAAAGGAGTGTTGAAGTTTAAATGGGCGCTATTCAGTCTAACTGCTTGTATATCAGAAATTCGAAATAAAACGTTTTACCCTTAACAGGGTTAGGTGTAACATTATCAACGAGCTTTGTATAATTCAGTATACACTAACTTGTGGGACAGGGTAGGAGAGGGATTGGTAGGACTAGTATTATAGTAGCTAATGTAGGTGTAGGTGATAAGTGATTATATGTAGATTTCGCTAGAAAATCAACCAAAAATACAATTTAAATGTGCAAGAATAAAGAAAAGTTTGAAATATTGTATAAGGTTTCTGATAGCCATCAGTCAAACGTTCGTGGTTGGGTCTAAGGGGACAGGTGTGAAATTTATCTTTTGGCCAATTGTGCCCAGTGGTTCGTTGACTGGGTTTAGAACGTTACCAGCCCAATTATTGCTACCCGTCGAATTCCTCAATGCCGCACCCTGGTGTATGTTCCCGCGTCTTGGGATAGAGAGCGCATAGTACTGCAGACGCCTGAAACTGGTCTTCCAAACTCGCACCCTGCCTGTTGGCACCGTATCAGTAGGGTCATGCAGACCTGGGATTATTGCCGATAGTGTATTGTCGTACACAAAACTGAATATTGTTTTCTCTAAAGGGGGACATGAAAAAGAAGGCAACTACGATAAACGAGCTTTATGTGTTCCACGAGCTACCTTCGCCAGCAAAATATTTTTCGCTGATGAATAAAGATCTCGGGTAAAGCTCCACAAAAAAAATCAGATTTGCCCAACTGAAAAGGAGGAAGGCTGTGACAACTCAAGCTCTGCTCGCGAGCCGCAAGTTACACACCAGATTCATGCATGAAGGTTAATGCCTGGTCCAGAAGTATTTTTCTTTCTTAGCGTTTCCTAGCGTTGTGGCTATACCAACACTAACCATGCAATGCAGAAATTCATTAAATCAATCAATCCTCCTTTCAGTCGGGCATATGATCATTAGAAACTTTGTATTTCAGAAATCAAATTTCTACTAGTTTCTTTCTGAGTATCTTCGTTTTCAACTTACTCGGAAGGTTCACATTTTTCAATCGGATTTGAGAGCCGTGAGAGCCGCGATAGCGGCCTGAACCAATTTTTTTTTGGAGCTCAGCCAAATGCGTTGCTGTAAAGAACGCATCAACCTAACCCGAATTGAGGGCGCCACATTGCGAGGCAATCAGACCAAAGGCAAGCAAAAATTCTGGCGTGCATATATATGCATCTCTGCACCTACCCCGCTCCTGCTTCTGGTGATTAGGAAATGGCGAGACTCATTGAAGAAACGGGCTTGATAGGCAATTGGATCTTGGGCGCGCAGCGGGATTCTTGGCCATGGAGGTTATTTAATGATGGCGAGTGCCACAAAATACCCAGATGTCGTGAATACATGAGGTCAGATGCCGAAGTATATATATAACATGGCAAGCAATACCTCAACTTCTCAGATATGCCGGTCAATATAACTATAGATCATACAGAATCCGTAAGTGGTTCTAGTTTGGTCTCGAGCACAATTAGCTCCTACGCAAAAATGGCCCCAGGATCAAAAAACAACCGCATCCCCTCACATTTTCCACCACCTGATTCAACTGGTTAGTGCCGCTGACGCCTGTAGTCTAAGCAATCCTACCATATAATTATTCGGGGTAGTAACGGAGTCCTGACGTCGGGCGAATTTTTTTAGGCCCCGATACCTATGAATCGGAGTCGGAGACCTGGGAGGATTTAGACGAAAACGAAATCGAGCCTTCAGAATCCGCAAGTCGTCCTGGCGGTAGAAAGCCGGCCTCAAGATCAAGGCTTGCAACTCAATACATGTACGACCGTGGAGAGAAACCTGCAAATACTGCAAACCGTAATGACAGCAGAAGGGATGCAGCAGGGTCCACGAGTCTTCCCAGCTATAGGAGGCATCATACTGGCGGGAGGGTGCCTGCAGCTAGATCTACACATACAAATCAGCCACAAATGCAAATCCCGAGCGACGAGGATATAACACCACCCGATTCGGACGTAGAGCCTTCGGATGACTCGGACTATGAGTTTAACGACTGGATTACCTCCCCAAACAATCAATTAATTCAGATTACTCGTAAAATTAACCCCTTAGAAGGCGCCTGGTGGTTTGACGTATCTTTAAAAGGAACCCGAGACGAAGATCCTTTTTCATATCGACCAAAGCTATTCCAGGAGGGTACTCATGTTGAAGGAAATACTTATCAGATTCTTGCTATGAACACATCAGAGTCTGAGGTACACAAATCTACTAAGACGGAAATTCTTCATGTTGTTTCATCGAGACGAAATTTAGCATCCGAACCCAAGAACGACTCTATCAAACTATGTATAACCGAACCAGGTAAAAAACTACCCGCCGATAAAAGCGAGATACAATTTCGTTGGATGTGAGTTCTTGTCTGGAAAATCACACGTCGTTTTGGAATCACAGGATTTATTCTTAATATAATTAATAGCCATTTCCAAAATAATGTTCTCAATCTCGAAGAATTCAAGGTTTGAATTATCCCTATTAAATGCATCTGAGGATTCGGGAACTAATTATCAGAGATTTTGACACAGCAACGAACTCTCAAAATCCCAGGCCTTGATGACAACGATACTACTATCTTATGGGATCTATTTGACAATGTCAAATCGAATCTGGAAAGATCTTTCATTAACGGCAAATATCTTAATGGAGGCGTGATCCGATGCGACGGTAAACGATCCATGGAAGACAAATTTGCAACATTTCTAGCCGTTCCAATGTTAAGGCTACAGGAACTCGAATCCAGTTCAGCTCGGCAAGCTCAAAAATATCTGGATAACTCGGAACACCCAGTCCGTCCTTTGATGCAAACCGGTTTCCACAGGGTTTCCGCATTACAAATGGACAAGGAGCAAGCTTCGTTCAAAAGCAAACACCTGCCCAAAACTCACGCGCTTCACGTGCCAATGGCGTGGATACTAGTTATTAATGATGGTAAGTTTCTCAATCATATTAGAATTGTGAATGATATCTCATGAGACTCTTTGAACAGATATAATGGTGACATATTCTCCTGTTAGCATGAAGGATATTGCTGGCTCGCAGATAGAGTTCGAGAAGCAGAAACTCCAACAGCGTAGCACTATTCTCGTAACTTCAAATGGCCAAAATAACGATGCGACGTATTTCTTCGACGCTGAGAAATGCAAAACTTGGTTTGTAAGTAGATATACTTTCGATTCTACTTTCGATTCGATCGGATGAAATCTTATATCCTTGCTGGCTTACACGAACCGTTACAGGAATTCCAGAAGCAGCTAAACAGAGTTGTTCGATGGGAACACCTTGCGAAGGGTGTAGACACCGAAATAATGTACTACACCGAAAAGAATTTCTCTATAAAATCAACCGAGGATGTCTTGCTAAGTGCCCAGAACTGGGCCAACCAGCTCGCAGACCACAAACGGAAAATATTTCGTGTGAAACTCGAAGCTAAATTCAATGCTACTGGCGGGTTGGGGCATCCACCTGCTGGAGGCTACTCGTTCTCACATCCGGATCCTGTAGCAAATCCAACAGAAACAAATTATCTCACATCTCTCAGATCTAGATCTGAGTATAGCCAAATGGCGCCATATACAGGATATTTACATAATCAAAATCCGATTCCGCCGCCGCCGCCAGTGAACTCCCTTGTTCCTGCTTCGGGTCCTCGGGTTCATTACCAACAACCGGTAAGTTCACGCTGGCGATTACAATTTTGAACTCTTCTAAAGAGGAAATATAGGAGGTATATAGAATCTAACATTACTTTTGTAGTATACTCGCCCACCAATCTCACGTGCACCAGCACTTGAAGGCTCAGATACAGCGGGCTATTATTCAATGCCTCCGTCAAGTCGCATAGCATTCCCCAGTTCTCCTACTCGCCAGTCTCCCCCTTTACCATCCCGATTTCAGTCCATGAAAACAACGGTTGAAGACGCTCCTGATCCAGAATTTCTTCCAGATGACCACATGGAAGCATACAATGTCACCCCAGAAACACGACGCTCAACAAAACATTCCCCCGCTCTGTTGATGAATACCGATGCATTCTACTCCGAGCCTCGCAGCTCACAAGCAAACAGAGGAGAGCTGGAATTAGCCAACCAAGTGGTGGCGATACGAAGCGGGCCTAGAAGGATAGGAGAGCAAACTGCAAGCGAATATCAAAATGGACCGGGAAATGTGTCGAATTTGCAATATAGCGAATCTTTTGACATACAAGATGGTGGTTTTGCTGGAGAAAACTACGAGATTGCTTCTGCTCGAGCTGCGCGAGTTCCAAGACCAAGAGCTGAAACGGTTACAACAATTGATAGAAGACCTGCCCCAGCACGAGAATCTGTTAGCCCATTCCAACAAGGGGCCTACATGTATGACAATTGGGTTGAGGATGATTACGAAAATGCGCGAGTGCGCTATCAAGAAACTGCTAGACACGAGGCCCTGGCCCGCTCTGAACGACGAGACGCACAAGAAAATGCCGCAAGGGCCCAGCGCGAGTTCGTAAGGGCCGAAATGGCTGAAGCCGAGTTGATGGCCGAAAGGGCTGAATTCAAGCGTAGGGACAAGGCCGCTGCTGTTGCCGCCGCGGCGAGGATGCAGACTAACAGAAGTATCGCAAGAAATCCTTCACCTACAAACCCCGCTTTTGGAAGAGCCACCTCCCTGAGCCACCGCCCAAGGCAAATACAAATCGGGCATGCACCGTATGGATATAAAACTACGTTTGAACCAATGAGGTCTAATGCAAAAGACCCGCTTTCGCGGACTGCTACAAAACTACCCAAGAAGGAAGAAAAGGATATATTTTACCTCCTCCCTTCAGAACGCGCTGTACAAGCTAAAAAGAAAGAAGAGAAAAAAAACGACGAACAACAAAAAAAAGTCAGCCCGAAGCTTCCAGACGTCCTTCCAGTATTCCAGTGGCCAACCGAATCAACCATCGAAGTCAAAAAGATTGGGAAGAAACAGCAAGCCGCTAAAATATCAGCGCCAAACTCCCCTCTTTCTCCTCGCCCACCTCTTCAAAGAAAAGTATCGTTCAACATGGAGGCGAGCGACGATAGTATCCACTTCCTAGCAAATATTCTAGACGATTTACACCAGAGCATCTTGAAATACCCGGCATCAATCTTAAGGGATAGCTATGCCGCCTCTGGCTCTAGTGATTTCTCCCAAGTCGAAAAATCGCTCAAAGAGTTTGACGACATTATTACCCTGTCTGCAGAATCAGAAGAAAAGAAAAACTCAATGGAGAGACAAAAACAAAGAAGGCAGTTTGTTGAGCTATCGAAGAGTATATTTTCCTTCTTTATACCACTCTACTGGGAAGACTGCAAGATTGTGGATAGTTTCTGGTACTGTACCCACGAAATCCTGATAGTAAGCTTCTACTCCCTTATCAGCCAAAAATTCAAACGTTTTAATTTACTAAAATCTTCCTATCCTGCGAAGGCAGAAGTAGACGATCTTCCAGAAGGCAACAGGCTCCACAGAGTGATGATTCTGAAACTCCAAGCAATTCAACGCTGGGTCCAAATAATCACCGCCGGAGTAGCGGGAGACGACAAGGAAAACCCAAGATACCGTATCCCAAGGGCTCTCGTCGAAGCATTTCAACGTCTCTTAGATGCATACGTCGTATGCCTCCGTGTGATCCAAGGCCTGAACAATATCCGTAACGAGGTGAAAGAAGCCCCCAGCAAAGGGCAGATTTCCTTGTTAATCGGCCAAGCGGCATCACTTTTCGATGAATGTAAATCCAAGCTACGGGAAGGGAAGTACCAACTCGTTAGTATGATTCTTACCGGCAGTAGTAAAGATCAAGCGCGTTACGAAGAAGTTTGCACGGAAGCTGTTGTCTCACTTGTTTTCCGGCAATTGATATGTGCTCCTCTTACGGAATTACCGCAGATAAAAAGTCCCGGTAGTATATACAGCGAACGACTATCATATTTGGTAGGACTTTCAGAATTTGAATACTGTCCTAGGAAATTGGCTAATATGTATTAAAATCTAGTTTATTACATCAAGAATTCGCCCTACCCAGAGAATTATTAGAGAAGTTTCCAATTTAAAGCAAGAAATCGAAACCTTGAACAGAGTCATTGCAACCCAGGCGAAAGTCTTACTCGCAGCAGATGTTTTACTGCACCCGAAAGGATCAATGAAGATCCCAGGGCCAATATACGACAATACCGTATACTACGTGGAACCACGCAGCAGGATGGGCGGCATCATAGGCGACGGCATCGCTGAAGAACTAGCTGCAACCAACGAACTGATAGATCGGTGCTCCCGACTACAAGAATCCGTACGTGCTTACACTCACGATCTATAATGCTCTAAATATCGGAAGCCTTCCAAACTAAGAAACCTGTTCGATTTAAACGATTTAGGTCCAAGAAGCACTTAACCTCAGAGACGAAGACCATGGCAAAGCAATCATGGTCTTCACAATCGTCACTACCGTCTTCCTCCCTTTAAATTTTGTCACCAGCTTCTTCGGCATGAACACTGTCGACATCCGAGACATCGAACAAAGCCAACGCATATTCTGGATGACCGCCGTTCCTGTAACAATCATAATCCTCGGCCTGGCTCTCGTCTGGGCATACTATGGTGATGAGATCCAAGACCGGATAAAGGAGCCATACAGGACTTGGGGATCGAAGGGTAAAAGATATATAAGTGAACGTACGAAACAGGTCAGTTATCCGAAGAGTAAACCTAAGCCTAACATACAAGTTTCGGATGATGAGAGTACGTTAAAGGAAGAGGCGATGTATCCGAACGTAAGGAGCAAAGCAGCAGAGGATGTCAGAGATCGGCTAAGGTATCGTCAGAACTCTACATACATGTCACCGTCGATGTCACAACCGCGGCCGCCACCAGCTACGTATCGTCCAAGGGAAACTTTTCCTGCGATGAGGGGTATACCTCCCGCCCCTCTGCCTCCTTCCACCCCAGACGTTGAGGATCGGCCAACGCCTCACCCGCGCGCGAGGCGTTCGCGTGCAGCAGTGTCGAAGCAGCATACTAGAGTTCCTCAGCGATAGTAGTCATAGTAATAGCGACTAAGAAATCTGTTGAGATGCTTGTTATGTAATGGATAATTGTAGACGACGATAGTTCGTTGATTCAATAATGATGATATATAGAAAGAAATAAACGTTTAATTGCGTTGCGTCCCGTACGCAAGCAAGACACACGGCACCGACCACTTTGCTTACGAAGAAACGCCAACGTACTCCGTCATGAGACGATCATGGTATGAGAAACAATATATTGAGCACAACGGTTTTCGGCCCTTACATGTTTCCTGTGCATGAGAGTTTGCGGATAACACCTGGAGAGGCGGCTATGATAGCTTGAATAACACGTCGATCCTGGTTTTACTGACCACCCTGACTATAACCTCATAACGGGATGAAGGGCCATTGGTGTCGAGGTTACAGGAACTGCTGTAACCTCACAGGGGCCCGTCGATTGGAATGGAACTACTGAGAGAGCGTAATTACTTTTAGATCACTCTAGACCTATCCAGATAGATCCCAGCCCCCAGTGGGCGGAAAGGTATTATAGGTATTTTGAAGTTGACTTTTCGCACAAGTTTGTAAAAGCACAATATATTCTTTTTGATGAAAGATATTCTGATAAGGAATCAAGCCGAAATACAACAGACACAATTCGAGGTGCTTAATGAGGAAAATGGGATCCATCGGCCTGTCGGCGAAGAGAAAGTGAATGCAGTATCTCTTAAGAGGTTCCCATTAACTTAATTAAGGCTTGCAAAGGTGTTGATTAATCTTGTCAGCTTGGGTGGACGAAAATCACGCTGTACTTGTTGTATTTAGGCTGCGGTTGAGTGATAGATGTGTACAACTGCAATTACGACAGCAATCGATGCAATCGATATCAGCCTTGTTTTGAAAAGGGCATCGGTTATATCGCAATCCAACAACTTTGATATCTCCACGACCTGTGACCTTTTCTTATGTAAACATAGTCCCGAGGGATATCTGGATCGCGCTCGTATTATACGATTCTGAGAACACCAAGACCATAATTCAGCGTCAGCTACTCTGTAATACCCAATCGTACCCGAACACCCAGAGATACCCAAACAATGGTCTCGGGAACACGTCTCCTCAGAAGATTCGGCTTTATGAGACCGATAAATCATCAACCAGAACTAGCGCTCTTGCCACCAATCGAACCCGAGCCCGAACCCGAGCCGGTGCCTTCGCTACCACCAATATCCCCTATTTTACCCATAATAACACACCAGGACGTCTGCACCACAGTCTCCATACTCTCTAAAAAGGTTCCTCCTGAAATCGCACTCGACATCATCGAACTGGCCGGGTACAATCCCGTTTCCGTACTCGCTCGTTGTACGGATACGGTGGTTATCGGATACGACGTTTTCGCGATTCTGCGGAGTTATTCAAGGGTATATATAATCACGAGGATACCGGAGTTTCCGTACCTTCACAGGAATGAAAGCGCACAAAATAATGGCGAAAAAGATACGGGAAAGGCATCGAAGAGGTTGATCGTGAAGAAACTAGTTTTCAGGGTTAGTAGTCACGATCGGGGAAATGGACCCACCGGCCCACATACCGGTATGTACCAGCATAACATCGGTACATACAGAACATCCCACAGTTGGCTGGATGTTGAGATATGGAGACAAAAGTACGACGGGTACCAACAGGATATATGGGATAAATATACGGAGGAATGGGAAAGGATAAAAGGAACCGGAGATGATCCGTCGCTGAGATACAATTCGCATTATTATCACGGGTATAATAAAGGCCGCGATGAAGAAGAGGAGAATAGCTTCAAAGTCGGAACGTGGATATTGCAACGGAACGTATACGGGAAAGAAGATTTTACGGAGCATGAAATTGTATGGGATGCTGATGTTGATGAGTTGAAAGATACTGATCTGGAGAAGTGGGAGGACGGAATCAGAGATGAGAATGGGTGGACGGGGAAAGGGAGGTATTATAAAAATGGAAGAACGAATAATGGAACTTTTGTCAGGGAGCTGAGGGAAGGAGATGAGGTTAGGGTTGTGATAAGGACGCTTTGGTGGTATCGATGTACAGTGGAAAAATGTGAGATTGAATGCTGGTGGGCTGTTTGAGGGAATATCGTTGATTTGTCCTACGAGAGTAGATGGCTAATCTGGATTTTCTTCTCAAATGTCAAGTTTGCGTGATATTAATAAGATTTAACATTTGTAGTGTATATCAAAGCAATAGCGGACAGAATTAAGAAAGCTAACCACATTGTCCAAACTCTAGACGCCATTAACAACTCATCAACCAAAGCCAAATATACAAAATCGCAGCAATTTTCGAAAGCGGATGGACCCAATTATGCAAAATACTGCTTCCCAGATCACAATCTAAGCGGCGACGACACCCACCTCTTCAATCTATGCCTTCACTGTCACCTTTCCAGACCCTTCCCAAACCCTTTCTCCTTCTTCACCCAATCAGCCCTCTCATTCTGCCTCCTCTCCTCAAAAGCCCCGACAAACTTCCACACTTCAAAGTCGGCTAAATTCCACCCTTCAATCGCACCCCTTAGCCTTTTCAATGCCCTGCTTTGGGCCTTAACCGCATGCCTCGCATCGTCCAACATTGCCATCTGTTTATCAATCTCCTCTCTGGGCAGCCCGAGCTGTGGACTCGGTGGAACAGTATCCGGGAACGTAAACCCTAGTATCCACTCTACCTCCTTCGGATCCCATCCTTTTTCCGCAGTGCTCCATATCGAGTCAACCAATCCGTTACCAACTCTCCTGTCTGGTGATGAAGCAAGAGACGAAGCGATCACTTCTTTCATTCTGACAGCTCTATGTCCCGATCCTGCCCCCGGTTTCACAAATTCATCCGTGACCGCCTTCAAGAACACATCCCTCGTGCTGTTCCGCCGAATAAAACTGATTTCCTGAACTATTCGTCCATAGACAAACCCTTGCAACGTCATAGGATGTGGTATTCCTCCAATGGTGAATAGTTGGCTGTCATTCTTGTACTCCTTAACCTGCTCGAGCCGCAACTTGCCATCGCAGAGTTTGCATTTCCCGTCTTCAAGATTGGGAGGACAGCTATTGGGCAGCGGCGATTCTGGGCAAAACGCGAGCTTTTGAGCGATCTTGTAGGCGTCGAGAGAAAGGATATCTCTATCCGGTTTCACGGCATTGAGAACGCGGATTCCGGAAGGGTATTGAGAATGAAAGTGTGCGTGGAGATGAGCGTTGATGAGACGTGGTAGCTGTGCAGGTTGCAGATCCTTGTACTTTTCTGTGACGGTTTTGCCAGAGTAATATGCTATGCTGGCGGGCCTGCTGTCGACGGTAAAGAGGTCTTCGGCTATATCGGCTGGGGATGTGACTGTATCCGGAACTTTGGAAAGGTCGGTAGACGTTATGTTTGTGACGACGGATTTGATGATTGGTGAAGATCCGACGAATAAGCCGCTGCCGAGAGACTGGAAGCGAGTGATGGCCATACCAAAGTCGCACCGGCGGAGGAAAGGGATTACATGATCGGATGCTGTCGGCATAGGGAATACCTGTCGGGAACATTAACCAATTAATCTTTAAACCAGGGACTTCGAGTTTTACGTACCCTGAAGTCGGAGAGTATGCCTGTTCCCATCCTATCCCAAGCGAGCCACCGTAGAATGTTATACTCTAGCTTTTCTCGACCTTTACCCAACTGGCCCTTCACCTTCTGATACAAGCCGTGTCGTCTCGCATCCGATGGGTTCAAAATGACAGGTTTGAAACCGGCAGCCCACCACGCCCGTCTCCATGCCAGCATGACAATGTCGTCCGTATGTGTTTGTCCCGTTGGCCTGACATCTTGGTCGTAGTAGGCGTATATCGGACACCGCTGAGGAAGGGGCGGTAATACCGTCCGGCTTTCGTAGTAGTCCTTAGAACTAGCAAAGGGGTTCAACCAGCTCCAATGCTCGTACCAGGATGAAGTCGAGGCGGTTCCATTCGTAGGTTCCGGCGACTTGTGAGCGCCAGGACTGTACCAGCTAGGTAACGACGGACCAAAGATTTCTTTGCCCTTGTTGTGGATCTTCTCGAGGGAGGCGTGAGCGGACTCCGGCACGGGAATAGGCACTGGCGATAGACTGGAGAAGAATGTAACGGTGACGCCAAGGAGGAAGACGTAGATGATTATGCGAAGGGGCGAGAGACGGCGGCCGAGTAGCATGGTTGCTGGACGGGTAAAACGGGGGCCTGGCCTGGTCGCGCGTCTGGATGTTGGATGATGGCACAGCGATGGGTAAACGAGTGTTGGGATCTTGGAGGCTTTCCTTGATAGTTACTTGGTGGCGCAGGGCGTCTATATCAGGACCCGGTGCCTCGATATATTTTGCTCGTGATTAATGAAGATGTAGAGGAGAGCAATTCGTCGTAACGAAGACTCTTTTAGAAGCCGCGTTCGCAGCCAATCGACAAAAGCTTCATGTCCGCAGCCCTAGTCGGATTCCTTGCCCCTGGAGGTCCTTGACGCAACACACAGCACGAGCCATCTCGGAAGGCATCAACGTTACAAGCTGACGACTTTTCTAGTATTGTATTCTCGTTTTATTTTTACAGTCGGAAGAATTTCGAGACAGATAAGTATATTAAATCGAAGAGCGGGAGGGAAAATCGACGTTAGGCTCGACTAGTTAGATGCCAGTTATTGAGTGGCTAGTCGGTATATTAGAGGAATGTTACATTTTAGCACAAGTTTCAAAGAAATCTTCATTCAAAGAGGCTCTAGCTGGAAAACTGTCTTATCTAGGTCATTGCGAGCTGCCAAGCCATTATGGTCTTCATGATGCACACAATCCCATCGCTAACCATGCAAGGGTCAAGTCATTGTTGGACTTTGTGAATGTTAGAACCATCCAAAGCCAACGATCCTGAACGAACAGTAGCTCCCTTAATCTTGAAGTGGTCAATTAACACCCAAAATCATCAACCTCTGTTGAAGAAGACGATATCAACATGATTTTAGTATTGTGTGAAGAACTGTCACCGATTTAGCTCAAAACTAGGAGCATTCACCATTGAATCTGCAAGAGGTACTCAAGCGCTGGTCGGATCGGATATGGGCGGGGAGATTTAGAAGACGAAACGGTACGTTTTAATTGTCTCGTTGACCACGTCTTGGGGGGGTTTAGCTTTATCTGAGATCTCTTGGAAGCATGTAAGATCGAGGGTCTTCGATCTGGAATCTCATCTGAGCCACCACTGCCTGAATATCTTGCCAAAGGCCACCCCTTAGAGAGCCAAGAGAAGCATAGCTTTATCCATCGATGGGCAGAATCAGAACTCCAGAGGCTAGGTGTTTTGCGGACACAGTATGGAAAGTATCAAACGAAGTCGCACTCCAACGGCACAAAGGTGAGACGGAGGAGACGGAGACATGGCTGGACCGGCCGCATTGATTTTGGAGGATTTGAAGAGAAAAAAGTAGAACAAGCACATCAGTTCCAATGCCGTCCCTGCGACCCTGAATGAGTCTTTGGAATATTCACTCAAAGTTTGTGGGAATACCCAAAAGAAGAGGATATATTCCTGGCAGTGATGGGTAAAAACCTCTAATTCAAGGAGGAAGTGCGCCGGAGCCAAAGAAGTAAAAGTGGTAAAACCGAAATAAAATCATGAAATCTTCATTGCTTGCGATGTTAACGTCATTAACTGATGTATTGGGAAGAGATGCTAGATAAGCTGAAACAAAGCGCAGCTTCCGGAACGCCCGACTTTGCAGAGAGGATGGTAAACGGGATAGAAATAGAAGGAGAGACTGAAAAACTCGTGGTAAAAAAAACTTTAAGCAGGAAAATATAATCAAAAGGCAAATATCAAGGCCATGGTCGGTTGGTGTGATGAGGCTAGATCTGCTCAAATATCAGCCTACAGAAAAGTGTGGCTAACGAGCAAGATCCGACGGCCTTCATCGCCGCGTACGGTGAGTGGTGGAGGTGGGAGCGTGAGATGATCCGTATCCATTGTTGGCGAACGCTGTCGTTGGACATATAAGATTCCATTCGTGAGCAACTTTCAATATTCTTGTTGGGAATATCAATAACGTTGTCAGCCAGGTCATCACGACTCGCCTTCAAGAATCGACAGCACCTCCCTGCTCCACTCCTCGATATCGACGTTTTCGTCCTTGCCTCCTTTCCTCATGGCCTGTATCTTGCGCAAGCCTCTATTCATTCCTCTCTCGATATTCCAATCGAGAGGTTGTCGGTGAAAGTTCCGGCGGCCACCACGGCCTCTGCCACGACGGTTGAACTGGGCATTCTGCGACGCTAGCCTCGCGTTTTCGGCTTCGAAGGCGGCCTTTTGCGTGCAGTTGTAGATCTCCAGTAACCTGGCCTTCAGATTTTGATTGTTCTGCATGGCGTGGACGAGTGGGCCGGCTGCGAGAAGAGTATCGAACTCCGACTTTCTGGATTCAGGGGCGGCTGGGCCAGCTGACAGCGTGGAAGACGAGATATCCATCGAAGCATCTCCTATCACATCGCTAACGAATAAGGCTTCTGGGGCTGTGGACGACGGTAACGATTCTACTGTTGGTGGCTGTGTCTCCTTCTCCTCGTCATGTTTTGCCTTGTGAGGTTTATAGCAAGCGAGTGAACAACTGGTAGAATTGTTGGTGTTAGTAGAGTAGACTCATCGTAGCTAGGCGAAGTGACTTACTAAGGAGCAGAGCAGGTCGGGCACTTGTATTTTGCCTGTTCTTTCTCGCAAAATTTACAGGTTCCGAGCGACGGTGCCATTTTGTCCGTGGATATGTGATTGGTCTTGTTGCGTTCAAACGCGTCGAAGGTGACAAGGCCGGAGGTTGCTGGGGACGTCGTGTTTTCTCGGCCGAACAGGCTTCTTCTGCCTCCGAGTTTTCCAACCTCATTCGCAACACATTTCGACCAGCCCACGGCTTTTAACATGCGATAACCAGCGTCAATTCGAGAGATGGTACGAGTAATTCCGCCTGTGGTGAGGGCAAAAGTGGTGAGGGGTGGGAGCCTGACAGAATGGCTTGGGACAGTGTATCGCCGGCCGTCTACGACATGTCAGTACCACGGGCCGCAGCCCGGACCCAAGCCGTCGCCGCGGTTCTTCACAACCACCCAGCCTCGATTTCAACAACAAAAAGGACCATATCGGGATTACAGCAAAGTATACAAGAAGGGAAATGCCTCTATTCTAGTATGGCCTTAACCTGCTTCCGGAAATACTATATGTCAGTCGGGAATCGCTAATATACGTCATATAGTACTACTCAATATCCGTTATTTTGGGAGTTACCGGGTTCTCCTATGCCGCCGTTCCCTTCTATCGCGCTATCTGTCAAAGGACAGGCTATGGCGGAACTCCAATAACCGACCAGACCCGGTTCACTCCTGACAAACTCGTTCCCGTCGATCCTCTCCTCCATCGTCGTCTGCGAATAACTTTCAACGGAACCGTATCGGACGCCTTGCAATGGAAGTTCACACCGCAGCAGCGGGAAGTTCGAGTGCTTCCAGGCGAAACAGCGTTGGCATTCTATACCGCTACGAATAAAAGCGAGGAAGATATAGTGGGTGTTGCGACATATAGTGTTACACCCGCACAGGTGGCGCCATATTTCAGCAAGATTCAATGTTTCTGTTTCGAAGAGCAGAAACTTTTGAAAGGAGAGACGGTAGATATGCCTGTGTTCTTCTTTATCGATCCCGAGTTTGTGAAAGATCCGCAGATGAAGGGAATCGATACTGTTACCTTGAGTTATACGTTCTTTAGTAAGTGTACTCCGTTGATGCCAAGACGAGTTTTGAGGCTGACTGATTTGATGTAGAAGCAAGATATGACGACCACGGGAACTTGAAGATTGCCCCAACGATGCAGAGATAGCGAGGCTGAGAGAAAGGCTGCATACGTGACCGGGGTTTTGTACATAGTGGGAAACGCCACCATCATCGCCTTCCCAAACCTTATAAGTGAAGAATCATCTCTACCATACAAAAATGCGATATTTGATTCACAACAGATGTACATACGTCCTGAATTTTTAATAACAGCCAATAAATACCCTTAACATAGATGAAATGAATATAACTACTTCATGGTATCATGTGTGTGTTAGTATTCATCAATAGTAGTTTGGTGCTGGCCACCGGCTCGATGACGGGGTATGTATCCTGTCGCGGATAGAAGACAGACCCCAGATGTTCAATCTGCATACTTATGCTTTGCCACGATTTTACTTGCAAGACTGACCGGAAAAGGCTGAGCTAGCATGAGTTGTCACAGCCTTGAACAATGTCAGCCTTGCTGTATTCTATCCACGCGACTTACATCCCACCCCGCAACCTCCACCAAGCAGTGCAGGCTGTTCAAACCTATTATATCTTTTGGGATGTAAGTGAGATATATATTTCAGATCGCCCCAGAGCTAATCCTCCAATCTTAAATCTTCTCCCCTAGAGCTTTCTTCCTAAAAAGCACCGATTCTATTCTCGTACCCCAAAATCTCTCCCGCTTGAGTACTTGCAAATCTGTCGAGCATACCATATGGCTGCATTCGGGAGGCTGGCGGCATCCGCCATAACCGGCTCGGTCGAGAACACTGTCGCTCTCCTAAACGTCAATTTCGATTTCTCACTGGTTAAAATGGCCGCACCGAAAGAATTCGAGGGTGTTGGCTCCGCGTTATCATCTCGAAGAAGAGTCGAGGCCGAAGACGGGAGAACGCACACCACCGCACGCAAGCTGGCCGCTCTTTTCGAACCACTCTTGCCTCAGACCCCCGAGCTGTTGAAAGCGTATGGCGAGAGAGCGTCGGAGATATCGCAATCCCCTATCGCAAAAGCCGCCGACGCTAAAATCGCAGGCGTATTCGCGCAACATACTGGCGCTGATTGTACCAGTCTTTGGGCGGCGGCTACCTCTGGGCCCAGCGCCATCAAAGTTCATCTTCTGGCTTGTATGCTCGCCCGGATGTGGACTTCTTCGCAGGCAACGTCGATATGGGTGGAGTTTGTTGAAGTACAAAAAAAGAGGATCATATCGCAGTTTATGGAGGCTGGCAATATATCCGCAGGCGCATACCTCGCCGCACAGCAGGAAATCACTAGGGAGCAGCTGGCGGAGTGGGACTCCAGTGCTAGGGCATGGTTAAGGACAGCCGACTTGGTCAAAAAGAAGCAACAAACCCAACTAAATCTCATTCTCAATAACATCGACATTCCAGTCAACAGCCGACCCGATGTGTACGAAAGTGTTCATCGAACTTGGGTAGTGGCATTAGAAGGCATGGAGAGTCTGATCTGTGGGATGTCGCAGATCCTGCGGACCGGTGAACTCCTCTTAGGTCTCTCATCCTGGCATATATATCCGGATTTGCTGGTTCTGAGTAGAGAAAATAGGAAAGTCGAGCTACTGGACCCTCTTGTGAAGTCATCCGGAATTCTTACAATCGGCGTACAATCTCCGAGCGAGGAAGGGATCAAATGGTCATTGCCGTTGGCACATCTAAAATACTACGGAGACCCTGTCATCACACCTCGAAACCTTATTGCCGATGGCTCAAGGCTCAGCGTAGAGGAGTTCCTTCAAGCTGCCCTCGGGGCGGTTATTGCCCGAATTATTCCAGATGCTATATCGAAAGTTCCAGGCGAACCGGCTACAAAGATGCATTTTAATCCACTCGACATGGAAACAGTCGAGTTGATGGCTGAGTGGCTTGACGAACTGTCCAGTTATTTCGATCCTTCCGGCAAGTCGTGCCCATCAGAACCTTCGATTGATAATTGGGTTTCGCTGTTGGGGGAGTCCAGCAGATTGTTTCTCCAAAGCCAAGGACTCGAACGTCGGAGGAATTTCAACCTAATCAACCTTGGGAATCGAAACTGGTCAACCTTCTTACCAGTTACAAGTTTTCCGATGTTTGGTCTGTCGAGAGTAGAGAACCTCCTCGATATCTGTGGAGACAAAAGATCCCAGATCGATTTAGTTCGTCTTCTAGCTCAGAAGATTGGTGTTGCCTCCAACGACCTGATTATCGTGTACCATAATGTTATTTGCAACTGCGGTCCATTACCGATAGCTTATCATGAATATGCTTCTGCTACCCCATTCCATCGAACTAGCTCCGAGAGAGGTCCCGAGGGAGATGAGAAATCTCATACTAACCATATCCGTTGGGTTTACTCTCGCTTATCAGTCCAGGCCTACTCAATGCGTTTGAAAACTAGAAGAGATATTCCTCCGAACGGCGCCATCCAGTCTCGAAAACCAAACCGGGGCGCCATCTACAAAGCCTTGAAAACCGATCGCGAAGTCTCGACGCAAAACTCTATAAATCATGGGAATCCACACGAACCGAATACCAAAGATCAGGTACAAGCTAGATGCGGTGGCAAGGCTTGCGTCTCTGCCTTCCCCTCATACAAAGCTAGCTCAGAAGAGTTGGTGTTTCTTCAATTACATGCTCCAGTCACATACCCTGGCAATGTCATGTTACCCGACGAGTTCCCCAAGCAAGTTCAGACCGTGTATAAGCTTGAAAATAGGGCAGGTTGCAAACAGAATCAATTCGTATGTGTAGCTAAAAGCAGCTGTGGTGAAGTCCGTCTGTACCGGCGTTGGAGTGGCGAGGATTCGCCGCCTGGGATAAATACAACAGATTCTTTGGCCCAAAATACCAAAGAAAAAATCTCTATTTCGTTGGAAATCTTGAAGGCGAATGTTATTGACAAGTCGGTATTTCGTAAATTATTTAGAAACACGTTTTCTTACAAACCATTGGACATCTGGACCAAGGAATCCCTTGAGCCCCTGGAAAGCGACGTATTTTTACTGGAAGGTGGTATTATTGAGACCACTCAATATGAACCGAGTCTTTACGATGGTTTGAGGACTCTGGCTTCTATCGCGGCCCTCTACAAATTCCTACCTTCGGCAACAATCAACATACAAATCTTGCAAAGTTCCTTACTTGAGTCTCCATGGACAGCAGGATTGGAGCTAGAGACCCAAAAAGTAACAGAAAAAGAATCTCGGCGACCTAATTTGGATCTGGAACCATTTTCTATCAACCGTGAAGATGCTTTCGTTTGTATCTGCGCCATGGAGTCAGGAAGCTTCGCCTCCACCTCAAGTCAATTCACTAATGTTATGGCGATATCAGCTGGAGACTCCATTTATGTTGCCTCGGCTCTGATCAGCGACCCCTATGTGCGGGCCAACAAGAGCCAAGTCGTCCGGATTATGGGAAATATCGGGAAAGCAGGAATTTGCCTTTTGGTCCCTCTGACGAATCCCAAAAAGCCAAAATCGGACATCAACAATTGGGAAGTTATAAACCACTTCCCATTTGACGGCGAATCCCGTGATTATTTCACGGGTACTTCCTTGCATCTATCGTTAACTGGCTGGTCTCAGCCGTTCAATACCGGATCCTACGGAATTCGCGATTCGGAGATAAATTTCGTCGAGTCCGTGGTCTCTGTGCTCGATCGAGGCAAGTGGGTTACTGATATCGACATCTTGAGCCCTCTCAACCAAAGCTACAATCGAGAATATGTTGTTCCCTGTGAACACATTCCGACTACGGATGCTAATCGCACAACGAATGGGCCGCAAGTGAACACCTCTTCAGCTGCATGTCAGTCTTCAAGCGGAAAAGAAAATATGATATCGATTCAGAATTGGCCGGAACTGATCGCACGGCCCGAATGCGATTTGATATTTCTAGGCAAAGGCAACTGGCAAGCGCGGCTTGCAGCAGTGTCGCTATTGGCTGGAGGAGGCTCCACACTGGTCATATGCCCGGAAAACATCTGCGGGTCCTGTGTGGTGGCATACAACAAAGTGTCGAATAAATGGCACAAACAGACCCCTGATTTCCGATACGGCAAAGAATCACTGGGAAAGGCAACCGATATCGAACCGCGTATATTTATCTTCTAAAGTTGAAGAGTTAAGCATATATAAATTTACTTATCGAATATTGTCTCCAATACCACCCCAGATTCATCCGACATACATATCTACCAGCACCTGCACAGGCATATAAATTTACCCGGCCAGTTGATTATATAGATCTGGAGCTATAGGAGCTCATTAACAGCATACTCCCCGCATATATCCTTCTGTTTTCAACAGGAGATCAGAGGAGCGGGACGAGGGAAAGGGAAAGGAAACTGCTAGAAAGACGAAAAGTCCAGCTAATTACTTGAATGCCGTATATGTATTTACAGTCTCGGTTCTGACTAAGTTATTGTTGGGCCACCAAAAGATGTATATAATCAAATAGAAAGCTGGTAGAAAAAGGAAGTCTCCAAATGAAAAATATTAAAACTTTCATGAAAAAAAGTAAATCAAATACCACATATATATCCCAACTCCTCCGAGAAATAACTTTATTTTACAGTTGATAGTAAGAGTGATGTTAGTAATTTAACAGTAAGAACAGCACTATAAAAGAAAAGAGATGTAGTAAAAACGCCAGATAGCACCTCCGAAGCATTCACAAAAGAAAGATAAAAAAGTAAGAAAAATATAAAAAGGAAATGCAAGCATCTTTATCTAAATAGAGGGATTCACTATTCAAGCCACTTTACGCTATTGAGATAAAGCGCCGGTCATCATAGAAGCGATAATAGGTAAACTCGTCTCACAAACCATCCGTTGTGGTCTAAAGGTCAAGTATTCCCTTCTAACACTCCTTGATATCATTAATACCATGCATTACAGCACCTTCGTATACCTGCAACATGCTAGCACTGTCCTACCGCGCTTGTTTGATCGCAGCTTCATTCAGTAGTGTCTTCCAGTCGATTATCGCGCACTAAAAAGTCCAAATATTAGTCTCAGATACCACTATAAAAGTCGTTAGAACAATCCAAATTTCAACTCACCTTCTGATTCTTAACCACCACCGCCAGTTTGTGACCGTCCTTGTCCCAACTCAGATCTTCCATCGTAAGCTCTACTGACAATCCCTCCTCCCCTCTCGCATCATACATGCCAACCAGCTGACCCGTCTCCGTGAGCCATATCATAACCAACAGGTTTTGTGCTCCAGCAGCCAGGTATTTCCCATCGGCCGTAAATGACAAGACATCCACCGGCGATTGCATGTTTAGCACTTGCAGACATATCCTGCTCTCGATGTTCCAGATGCGAACCGTACCATCTGCTGATGATGACCCGAGGAGTGATTCGGAGGAGGTGCTGCCGCGGAATAGTTGGAGGGATGCTATTCCGCCTTGGTGGCCTTCCAGGACTGCAACAGGTTTCTGTTGGGTTGGTTTCCATAGCTAAAATAAAGGTTAGCAAATTAGACTACGACTTCGAATGTTGAGGATAACATCATCGTAAGCGTACCAGAATCTTTCCTTCTTCCCCACCGGTAGCGAAAACTTCATGACTACTACTCCAGACCACCGAGTTGACGTGCTTGTGTGTGTCGTGGCCTTCAAACTTCAAGACGGATTCCAACGAGGTTCCTTTCTCCGATATTATTGACAAATCGAACTTCTCAACAGCGCCGTTATCGCCCACAACCACAATCGTACTCTCATCGATCCAGTCAGCGTCGAGCGGCGTATGTGGCGGGTTGTTCTCTGCTATGGAGTTCGATTTCGATAGCTCACACGTTCCTTTGAGTTTGCCGGTTGTTACATCCCAGACGATAACTTTGGTGTGGGTGTCGACGCTGAGAAGCAGGTTGTGTCTTGTCGGATGGAATTTGACGCTTAATAGTGGCGCGGCATGCATCTTGAGTGACTGCCTAAGTCGTCCTCTTGAGTCCCATATCTTGATCAGGCCGTCCCGTGATGCCGTGGCCAAGTAATCGCCATTATTGCTCCACCCAATAGTCATCATTTCCACGTCAAAATGCTGGTAGAGAACACGCTCTTTTATGTTGCGGTTGGGTGTGAATAAATTATCGCCTAGATCGAACATGTGGCAGTTTTGCAACGCGACGGCGAGAATGTTTTTATCCGCTGGGCTGAATTTGCAATTTTCTGCCGATGCGCTCTGAGAGGCATCCTGAGTCGATGCAAGTTGGAATACCCCTGTGGATTCATGGTCCAGTTGTATGTATTCGTCGGCCTGAACCCCTACACTGCTGCCGATGGTTGCTCGAACCTCCTCAGATGTCGTGTCCGGTAGACCGATACCGTCAATAACCATGGCGTTCTCGTCGGAAGCAACAGTCTTCGCCCGCTTAGTTCGTTGACCGAGTATACCGTTGAGTTCCGGCAGCGTTGTGTGTGTGGTGGCGGCGAGGTCGTGGCTTCGTTTAACAGGAGTTACGGTCCCGTTTGTCTGTGGCGGTTCCCGTAGAAGTTCTGCCTTCTGTGCCTCCAACTCGATCGAAACACCGTTTGTTTCTTCGTGGGGCGGTGGAGGGTTTGACATTTCTATATCACCAGTGGCATCTTGCATGGATACTTCTATCGGTGTCGGGACAGGTTTCGGCTCTTCCTGAATGTTCGACGGTCCGAAAAATGAAAAGCCCCTACCAGAGCCTATTGAGCCGTGCTGTGGACACTGTGAGCATGCTTTCATGGTATCAACTTGGTGGATAAGATTGGTACCTCTAATATCGAAGCCTCCACAGACAAGTATTGAAGACCCTTCTGTATTACGTGGATCAAAGCGCCTGGCTTTACCCATGTTTTGAATTTTTCTTCAAGTACCTGAGCCTTACAATCGTCCTGAAAGGAGAACGTCGACTTCTCGAAACCTGTTTCGGAAGATATGGTCAGCACAGATACGTCAACGCAGGTCCAAATATACCATCGGATATATGCAAAATTGCAATAATGCACGATGCATATACATGGGCACTTTTTTAATTCATGCATGTAAAGTTCGGATCCGTACCTGATTCCTGCAGATAGCTGTTGAGCACATGACGTTAGCGTGGTTGTGCTTTTCTGTGTCGGGTAACAGGACAGGGCAAACGGGAACAAGGTTTCGCCTCAAGAACAGACAGCGGAGCATGTCCAACCCGTTCCTCAAAACAGGGCCAAGGCAAAATCTCATGCATGCGGAACAAACAGAACAAATTTCGAGAAAAATAAGCAATTACAACGCAAGGGTCCCGCTAAATCTGAAAAATTGGCGCCAGTGCAGCAGCACACAAAGGAAAGAAAAGCGGTCTTCTTTTCCTGGGGTTTTGGCTGCAAAACGATCCGCGAGTCTGCAAATCGGGGGGTTGCGGGTTTCCCGGGTGCGTTTTTCAATGTTCAACGGCCCCAATGAGGCTCGCGGAGGGGGCGGGATTTCGGGATTTGGCGATCTGGTTTGCAGTCAAAGCCTCCGAGAGCCAATGTGGCATCGTTTGCACGATCTCTCGTTGTGACCGGCTTTTTTCTTTGCATCCGTTCGCCTCAACCGCCCGCATGTAGGAGTCCCACATGCTTAGACCGATCGAAGATGGACAGAGCAAAAAAGCTGACGGGGGGAAAGGAGTTGCGAGATTTCAAAAAGTTATTGAGACTTACCGCCATACTAGATAGTTGACCTGCTCAGAGGTCAGCGGAGCTGACATTGCTGTGAGGAGGTCTGAAACTGCCCCTTCGAGAGGCTGCTTCCAAACAAGACGCGATATAAAATAATTGTCGTGAGCCGTTTCCTTTCCGCTATCGGGGTCTATTCGGTGAGCGTACGAGATACCGCCAGGTTCTGTGGTTTCCGATAGCGGTTCGCGTTATGATTTCTCTTTGGTGTCGAGATGGGGGAAAATGTAAAGAATGGTCGTTGATTAGAGTCGCAAGGAATATGCAAAAGATCCGCCCAAAGGCAAAAAAGGTTTGTCAGGCTGTCCGGATTTGTTAGGGTGGCACCAGGAACGCAATTTCTCCTAAGGTCGCTTCGCACACACCCCACCCTTTCCCTAATACTGGCTGTCGAGTAAGTCGGGAAAAAAGTATTAAGAATATTTTAAAACCGTTGTTTTGGCTTGCGAGCGTCGTTCGGGTACGGGATTCCAAGGAGAACAAAAAAGTCGCGATCAGACGATCGGAATTCCTTGCGATAAACCAGTTCTCGCTTCGTGATAGAATGAACACTGCCGTTGGGATGCCCTTGCAGACAGTCGTGATTGTCTGGTTGGGTGTGTCGTGCAAATGTTTTTATTTTGGTACAGATTGTATTGGACGGGAAGGATGGAAGATTGATGTTTCGATGTCGAAGGGTAAGGAAGAAGGAAGAAATGGAAATGTGAGAAGGGCACAGTGTACCGAGTAGAGTTGCAGGGGGTGGGAAACGGAAGTGAACTGGAGAGACGACAAGATTACTTGGACGTATTGTTAGTATACCCCGGCCTGAGACTCGTATGCTGGGCCTCAGCGGAAACCGTTGGAGGGTTAGCTAAAGGCAAGAGAAAAGTATTTCGCATGTACCCTCGAAGCCAGTGTGAAACGCTATACAATGGAGCGTTCGAAAAAGTACCCTTTTTAGTGTGGGTTTAGCTTGCAGGCTTGCGGACTTTGTCGATTTCGAGGTTTTTGTGAAGGAAAAAGTAAACAAAAAACGCTTCAAATGCCCCGGTCTCTTTTTCCTGCTACTTGGGATGCTCGATTCCTTTGGCCGGATTTCTGAAATGGCCTTTTGGGAGGTCTCTTGCTGCTGTCAATGGTCGGAGCACTTGGACCACTTGGGGGGTTCGTTTGATGGACACGCACAGCGAATGGCTGGCCTCTTTCTTGTCTTAATGACTAGCGCAAGGCACCCCTCCCGAATCTCAGAATCTCGAATCGATGGAAGCCAGTCGGGAAAAAAAGCAATTAGCCCACCACACGGACGGAGAGGTTGGTTTTTGATTTTGACGCTGGCAGCTGGCAGGTTCGATACGCTCTTCTGCTGGTGTCGTCCAAAGTCAGAAGATCGAGTCGACAAGACGCGAGAATGAAAGTTGGCAGACAACCCGTCGCTGCCGGTAGTCAAAAGAATGCCGCAATGAAGGGGCCGTGGCCGTTGCCTGCGGTTGGCCGTCACTCCTGAGGCTGAAAGGCGAGGAAGGAATTTGAGGTTTTGGCTGAGGTCTTTGGATCACAAAAATTGATGACAACGCTTGCTCAACGCAGCAAACGTTGCAAACGGACCGTTTGATAACCTCCAACTGTCGAGAAGGAAGTCGAGGGACGGGAGAACCGTCGATGCTAGGATTGACAAGAGCGACGTCTCCTCTGGTAGCCGGAGAGGTCAGGACGATGGAGCGGAGAGGGTCTGTGGTTCGGGTGAAACGTGTGGGACGGATGTTTAAAGGTGGAAGATTGGTTGTTACGTGTTTGAAGATCTTGAAATCGGATTAACATGCAAATTAGCCCGTCAGAATTAACTAATTCTTCTCACCCGACGGCGTTAAAGAAACAACGTTTAACTGAACGGACGACAAGATGGCAGCACCACTTGACTGATGGCTACTTTAATTGACCTCGAATACCGACGGTCTAGCTCTGCCGCATCATTCCTCCTCTTCCTTCTCTGCCGGTAAAGTGCGGCCGTTTTCCACGCTCGCCCGCTCGCTCATCACGCCGCGAAACAATACAAGCCGCTGACAGCATCGCACATCAGGCTGCTCGTTCCGAAGCATCCCAAAAATCACGTTCAGGACACATTTACGACGCATACGAACCACTCTGGCTCTCCTATCGAGGCGTTATCACGATCGGCCAAACAGGGTGTGCCTTTTAAGCATTTCTGTTGTGCGTCCGTTCCCGCGGCCGATTGCGTAAGGAATGGTGCACCTCATTTCGGTTTGCCGAAGTCATCTTACTCTCCCAAAGAACCCTGGCTTATTCCTCCGACACCCATTCGTTCCAGAAGGAAACGAGCAAGCCGCCTGACTGGCTTTCGGGAAATATTTCCGTCAGACTCGAGGTTTGATCGTTTGAGCGAGATCCGCAAAACTCGCATAGTTGTCCCAATCCAGCTATCGCGATGCCTACAAATAATCGAGATCTCGAGATCTACGAGCGCTCCAGTCGCGAATAACGCCATTTCCCATTCCATTCCAAACGCTCCTCGAAGGTTAAGCGGGTAGAAATGCTCACGTTCCCTGCGGACGCGGGGAAGCCAGGTGCCGGTCCAAGTTGGCCCAATCAGAGGCAACTGGAGGACATCTATCTCTCGGGCCCGAAATCACAGAAGCTCTAGAATTTTGCAAAAAGCTGCAGGGAAGCTTGCAACCCCAGCGATCCAAACACATGTGAACTCTTCTCGAATCTTGTATGTAACAACCCCGGCGATGTCATATTGGGCTCGTTGTTCGGCAAGTGCAGGAGAAGACCGATGCCGGCGACCAGATTTGATCTCGCGACCCCGCCAAACTGCGGGACAACCATCATATCTGTCCTACTAACGAGCTCCAATATAGGCCAAAATTTTCAAATATTGGGTCATTCATGTGAGAAATACCGGCTCCAAGTACCCAGCAGGCTAATATCCATCCGATTGTCCTGCGCGAACTCCTCGAGGGAGCCCGTCCGGCGGCGGCTAAGGTTCCACCGCATAAGCCCTCATTCACACCTGGACCTCCGGTGCTGGAGCCCGAGGTACGAAGATCTGATTATGAGTCAAAGAAAACTGTTTTGCCCATTGCCGTGGTATTCCCCAGATCTTCCGTAGCTAGCTGCATGCATGCAGGCGAAGGACGAAAGAAAAAAAAAATTCGATAGCTCGGGATTGGTGTCTTAAACAATTATTGCGTCGAGGAGAATTTTCGGTATACTTGGTATAAATTGCCCGCAACGCCAGCGTTTCCTTTCGCTCTTCCCCAGCTCCTCCGATCAAAAAAATCCTTCATTCTCCTTCAAGAGACTTTGTTCCTATTATTCCCATCATCTGTTTTTCTTACCACAAAGATACCCATTTTTTGCAGCAATTGGCGTTAGATCTCCTGTTAAGTAAGCGGACAAAGAAGAAACCCATCCAACATTTAGTCCTGGACGCAATCGCTAACAAAGGACCTTGGACCGCCGGCAGAAAAACTTTCATCCCAACTCCCATTGGCATTCGCACCTTCTTTATTTTAATTCCACTCAAAGCCCCCCCAGTCGACCCTTTAAGAACCCCATCCAGACATCATATTTCCAATCATGTCTAGTAGCAACGGTACGCACATGCTCGATTCTACCATCCGCAACACATCCAGTTCGCAGGCAGCCCCACTAACCCCTCCGATGTTCGGACCGCAGATATCAAGAAAGACTTCAAACCCTTGGGCGAACGCCCTCCGCTGAGAAGCCCATACGTCGGCGTCCCGGACTTCCTATCGAACGTTTCCAATTTTAAGATCATCGAGAGCACCCTGCGAGAAGGAGAGCAATTCGCAAATGCCTTCTTCGACACAGCCAAGAAGATTGAGATCGCTAAGGCGCTGGACGACTTTGGTGTTGACTACGTAAGGATTCCATCGAGATGGTAACTCCTGAATCGGAACTAACAACAGGGTGCTACCAAAACAGATCGAACTCACCAGCCCGGCAGCATCAGAGCAGAGCCGCAAGGACTGCGAGGCGATATGCAAGCTCGGATTGAAGGCCAAGATCCTCACACACATCCGATGCCACATGGACGATGCAAGAATCGCCGTTGAAACCGGTGTGGACGGTGTGGATGTCGTCATCGGAACCTCGTCGTTCCTTAGAGAACACTCGCACGGCAAGGACATGGACTACATTCACAAGTCCGCCATCGAGGTCATCGAATTCGTCAAGTCCAAGAATATCGAAATCAGGTTCTCATCAGAAGATTCGTTCAGATCGGATTTGGTCGATCTGTTGAGCATTTACAGGGCGGTGGACAAGATTGGTGTCAACAGAGTGGTGAGTATCACAGCTTCCTCATAAAAAGTTTCCATGGACACCGCTCTAACAATCGCTCGTTTCAAACTAGGGTATCGCGGACACCGTCGGCTGTGCCGGCCCCCGTCAAGTCTACGATCTCGTCCGCACACTCCGCGGTGTTGTCCACTGCGACATCGAAACCCACTTCCACAACGATACCGGTTGCGCCATCGCGAACGCCTACACCGCCCTCGAAGCCGGCGCCACCCACATTGACACCTCCGTCCTCGGCATCGGCGAGCGCAACGGCATCACCCCTCTCGGCGGCCTCATGGCCCGCATGATCGTAGCGGACCGCGACTACGTTCGCGGCAAGTACAAGCTCGAAAAGCTCCGAGATCTTGAGAACCTCGTCGCCGAGGCCGTCGAGGTCAACATTCCCTTCAACAACTATATTACCGGTTTCTGCGCTTTCACGCACAAGGCCGGTATTCACGCCAAGGCCATCCTGGCCAATCCGAGCACATACGAGATTGTCAACCCGGCGGATTTCGGGCTGACGAGATATGTGCACTTCGCGTCGAGGTTGACCGGGTGGAACGCGATCAAGAGCAGAGTCGACCAGTTGGATCTGAGCTTGACAGATGCTGAGGTTAAGGAGTGCACGGCGAAGATTAAGCAGTTGGCTGATGTCAGGAGTTTGAACGTTGATGATGTGTAAGTTTTTCCACCCAAATAATCTTGGTGATGTGGGTTTTCTAGGCGAATTATGGCTAATGGGCATTCCAAAATACAGTGACAGCATCATCCGTCAATTCCACTTCAACGTCAAGACCGGATCCAACCACCCGCTAGTGGAAGCTATCGGCAGAACCGAAATAGATGCCGACGCTCTACTTAAGAAGGCTGAGCAGAACGGTGTCAACGAAGACGCCGCGAAGTGCTGCTAGAAAGCTAGGGGACGAGAAATTCGTCAAGCTTTGCAACAACAAAAGTATTAGGTAGAATATTATTAGAAGAACCGGGAGTTATACCACCCTGGCTATTGATAGAGCATCTTGTCATGCTGCCCTTTCTATATGTATCAATTATGTACATTTACTCAAAAGAACGTGTAAAAGAAAACAAAACAAAAAACAAACTCAAAAGTTGCTGGTTGCAATTCTATTAAACGAGTGTAGATTATATTTATTCTATACAATGATTAATTATCAAGTATGTTGCCCCCGTTCCATCTCCTGGGAAATGAGAGAGTAATGATCCCACCGACGTGACAATTGTTATAAACCAACTACGCCTCTTGCCAACCTTTGGAAATCACATTCACTACCTTTACGGTCTTTAAAAAATGCATCCTATTCTTACCTACCAATACACTGTTCATCAGAGAAATCGACACCCGATATATCAAAGCTTTTGTGATATACCGAGAGAGGGTACCTGTTCAGGTACCGGTTATAGTAGGTATTCGAAACCCCAAGTTCTGGAGTTATATAACTTAGAATAAACTAATTCACTTAGGCTAGAGATTGTCAGTTGCTAATAGAAGGTACCTGTCGCCGGTAAAACAGGGCATGAACGAAGGAAGGTTGGATCGTTTTAAGTGAGGCTTTACACAGCTTTATGGTGTTTCCTACAATTAATAGCTAAATAGTAAGATATGTAAGCTATCCCTTGTTATTAGCTGCTAATTCTTTGAAAGTCCTGTTTCCGAACACTCAACGAAACAAACCAATCGTATTCAGAGTTGATATGTCCGTCTGGATCGGATTTTAATCGCTTCTAGTATGCGTTGCATCATGTTGCATTTACCTTAGCTCTAGCGCAGCCAAAACTAGTACAGCTAATGCATGAGCGCTCTCAGGGCGACGTTGAATAACCTAGTAACTTAATCTGATATTTTACGGTCGCGAGGACAGTCTTCGGGAGCATGCAACGTGGATACTGAATTGTCTCGGAATATGTAGCTACACATAGATATCTCGGGTAAATCCCCATCGAATACATGTGATTTCCAACATTTCTAGTATTGAAATAATCGGAACTTTATGTTGCGGCTGCGGTCTCGCCTCATTCTTACAAAATCAAATATGCAAATCTCATTAACTTTGAATTTAAAAGGAGGACATACCCGTGTAGAGTGATAACCGAAACAAGACTCCCTTCGTGCTCTGTCAGCTGTAGCTATATCATCATATGTGCATATGCTCGACCTACGCCCTTTTGTGTGACAAAATATGCAAATATTCGGATATGCATATACATACCGATTATAGATTTAGACGCACTAACCCGGCAAACGGCAAAAATTCAAAAACTCAAGAAAAACAAGCTACAGCCGTACAAAGTACTGGGAAGAACTAGGCTGTAACTTCCCAAGGAGGGTTGTCTAGAGTTGGCTGGTTGCTTTTTTAAATATAAGTATGGGCAGAATCCAGCCTCTCTCTTATGTTGAGTTTCGAGACCAGGCAGAGAGACTGGATACAATATGGTTGATTTTCAGGCGACTCGAAGTGTTGGGGGAATAACTATAGGCTAGTAGTAGAAATATTGGCGCCTGGGCTTCGTAATTTTGAAATCTTGTACATAAAAATATGCTCATTCGGTCAATAAAAGCAAAACAGAAGAATTCGAAGAAGAACAAAATAATAGTCTGCATTTCCTTTGAAAATTTATGCGAACGCACATATCGATATATATCTTCTTTCGCTGGAAAACTTGGGAACCGGTCTTACGGAATGAAGAGACTGGGTAACTAGGACTTTAGTATGCCGACTTCTCAAGAGTATAAAATAAACGTAAATATATGTGTATAAGTGAAACCCGAGAATGCCTCTAGAGGAGAAGAAGCTGAAGAAACGGTAAATACCCCGCCCCTTAGCTCGTCGGCCTAGTCGGCACCGTAGTTCTATATTCTGAAGTGAAAGACATCCGATAACTTCTTCACGTACGCGGGCACTAGCATGCACACCAAACACAAACGAGTTTTAAAGATTAAGTTTTGCGAACTGACCAGTGCACTTTGCAAGCTTTGTTGGGATAGCTGGAGTCACTGAAGGTAACTAACTCAAAAAAGAAGGAAATGCGTGTATATTTGATCTTCAATTAGTGATACCAGGAAATACCAAGAAGCGGCGGCCTGGAGGGCCCGAGGGAGTCCTCGGTTATGAATACCGCCATATCTCAAGAATAACCCTTTTAACGAAAGCTCACCTCTGGTTGTGGGGGATCGTTCCTCGCGCAAGTTAGTGCCAAAGCACCAGGACCTTAAGGTTCTGTTATATCCCACAGCATCCAATAAGGCGAGATATCGCGCCTAAACGGATAGGCGGAGGCCAGCGTAGCCGGGGGGCGCTAGCTTTGTACCGGTTGCACCGGACGAATCCACACGGGCCACATTAGTAGCGTGGAATGGCGCTACCTGAATACAACATTTATATCCGGACAACGCATTTTGCTTTTGATCGAAGAGAACTTGTGATCTCCGACGAGTTGGGTTTTATGTGATAGTTCGTTGCGAGCCAGGTCAGATGCTCTTGAAGTCGATTTGACCGCTACTGTTTATCACCCTCGTAATACTTGGTGACGGTAGGTACTTTTCTTATTGACAAGGTTCCATTCCCTTATCATGCCCGTGTCTTTGGTGTCTGTGTATACTGGGACTATAAAAGGAGGATGGATTCCCTACTAGATATATAGCCTTTTCATCTTTGGTCAGGCATTGTTATCACCTACCGATAAATCTCACTCTCTTTTTGATATTTTTATATCAAGTCGCTCTTTTCATGGAATAGACTATTGCGGTCATTCTTATCCAAAGCAGTCTACGTTCTTTCACTCTTTCGACTGTTCTTTAGACAAAATTGAATATCCGATTTCATTCATTTCGTAGGGTATAGAAATTTGATATCATCCAAATACCGCAAGATGAAGAGCTACTCTCTTGTTGCAGTTCTCCTGGCAGGGTACGTATCAATCTGAAATCTGGTAGCATACATTATTAGACTACTTGCGCATCGCATGATTTTATTGGATATATCAACTAATACTAGTGTACTTTAAAGCGCCACCACTGTCCACGGCGCCTATGTACCTAACTTAATGGTTCGCCAGAACCAATGCCACGGCGTCACCCTGACCAGGACTCTAGTACAGACATACGTGACGACTCTCTGCCTCGGCGTAGTCACCAAAAAGCCCACAGCGACCTCCATACCGCTGAACTCAGAGTTCACCAGCAACGGAGGAATCTGTCGCATCGAAGCCCAAACGACCGATGACACGACGACGACGGTTACCATGTGTGTCGATATCCCGGAGGAACCGCGTACGGCAGAGGAAGAAGGAGAGAAACCAAAGTCGTGGACGACGAACGGCGCTGTCTGCTCGTCTTCAACCACAGTCGTCAACGGTAGGACCAGATCCGGTATCATTTGTCGCGGCAGGGTAGCCCTGCCGACCCAGCAAGCGGGAGGGACCAAACAGACGTGGACGACGAACGGAGCCGTCTGCCATTCTACCTTCACGACCGCAAACGGCAGGACCAGGTCCGGAATCGCTTGCGTCGGCAGGCCGGCATTCGTAACCGCGGCGCCAGCGTCAAAATCGACGACCAAGTCCAAGTCCGAGACATCCACCACCACCCAAGAAGAAGAAGATTAAGAATAGTATCTTAGAAATAAAGCTGCACGGAACTATAAAAATTCGTGCAGTATTGGCGCATTTAGTCACACTGATAAATTACTTTGACGTTTCGCGTCTAAATACTAGACCAATATACATTAGATGGGAGCACTCTGTCACTTTGGAAATAAGATTGAAGGGAAATCCGATATCTACATCTATTTCTTCTTTCCACGATGTTGAAACGACGCTTTCATCAAATATAAACATTATACTACAATAGAACTCTTTATATTTCTAACTTTTACGCTTAGAGATTGTAAGCCATACAGAAGGACTCGATATGGTGAACCTAAATAACAGCTTTTTCTGGAGAATTCTTTCACAAGTGACTTTCATGCTATGTATTCTAGTTTCTCTGGTCGCGTAATCTGCTGTTTAGTTATCTCAATATTAACTTTTAAATTCTCATAGGCTGGCACAAGTCACTTTGTTTTTTTCTCCCTTTATCTATCGAACTCCTCCTTTCACTTTGATTTTATACAAATTTACCAATTCTAAAAAAGCTTTTCCGAGCTGAAATTGACGGTGCGAACTTGAGAAACAAAAGCCATGATCATTTCTTGATTATCATTTGGATTTTTAGGATTACGCGAGTAGTTTGCTATACATGAAATTCTCCCACAGTTGGTATTCTTTGGTATATATCATAATTCTATAGACTTGCTTTTCGTATCGGTTGTCTTAGAATTCCTGGGACCTTATTTATCCCATATGTAATACTCTCGTGTTTTACCCTAGCTGGGTATTTATTATCAGCACTTAAGATGATCCCCAGAAATGGAATATTAAAACTCATAAAAACATACCGATCAGATATTGTAGTATAACCCGTCAATAGGGGTAATTAATATTAGATTTTATGGGGTGATTGAGTCAGTATTTCTGCCTTTGTTGCATTCACGGACCGGGAACGGATAATTTCTCTATTTCGATCAAAACAACCACATTTATAAGAAAAGACGAATACATCTTGTGGAGTAGTTTAAATATAGCCAAGTTGTAGATAATTAAGTCATGTGCTCATATTCTCATATATAGCCAGTTGAAATAAACACATTATTCCTTAAAATAGAACTGCAGTCGGCCCCTTTCATTTGTTGTATTCTGTTCAGAATTGACTCTATGATAGGAGGGTGTTTACCCATTGTTCGGAACAATATTTTGTCCGGTTTGAGTATTCTGATAGCATGGTAGGTAATCGTTTTCAAACACCATTGATTCACTGTATTTCAATTTTGTTGCTGATAGTATTTCGAATCCATGCGTACCAACTAGTCGTATCGCCTAGAGCTGATAAAATTCATATTCTGGGGTATATTATCCCTCATTTAGTTATTTAGTATTCTGAGTAAACCATAGACTTCCTATGCTCAGTCTTCGTTGTGAATATACATAAGCAATAGATCTCGAGTTCTCTTAATGGGTGGGTAGGGTGATATTATTAATGACCTGCTGTTCTCTCATTCACAGTATCAACATCTACGTTAATTTATGATTATTTTCTTCTATGTTAATCAAATCTTAGAATTAAATATTTTTGATGGTGGAAAACATCAGCCTGGGGGCCGCTTTGAAATTAACACATTTGTGTAAAAGAGCGCTGCATTAAACGCGATTAGTCACGTAGTTGACCGCTCCACACTAAATAAACGTGATATGCACCAATTGGTCATATTGGGCTAGCCAATCTGTTATTCATGACAACTCGGTCTCTGAGGTCATCCATTTACAAGAGGCCGAGCCGAGGTAGCAAGAAAAAAAGACCGAAAGTTATATATAAATCATTACTCGTATTCTTCTGTATCTTCTTCTTCAGTACTTTATTAAATCCTTGGTATGGAATCGGAGCATATTTCGCCCCCGTCCCCAAGGGGAAATCAAGGAGTGCTTGGTGCTCTTGGTTGATAGTACGGAAGTAATTTTTTATTTAGTCCATCTTGGGGTTTTCTTTTGCTTCATGTATTGGTGTTTCAGAGAAAGTGCGGAAATAGCCCATTTGTCAAAGGTATTGAGGATTAAAGCATACCCTCCGCTCTCTGAAGGTCCGCGTATAAATCATACGGCTCCATATATTTAGTAAATGTGTAATCCATAAATGCTAAGAAAGCAATACAGTATCAGCTCCCACCTTTCAATGTTATATGAGGGAAAAGGGCTAACTTACTTTGTGATATGTAGGAAGTGTCTTCATCTCCGTGAACGGATTTAATATTTCGTTCAAACTTTGCCCCTCCTCTCGATCTTTGGGATGCATATCTCATAGTTGCGTTAACTTCTTCTATCTTGGAGCAAATAATATATAGAGTGGTATCATTCCCTCGTACTTTATATCCCCACATGATCGTGTCTTGTCTCCAGAAGGGTTTTCTTTTACCGCAAAAAACATGGAATGATTTTCTCAACCACCAGTTTTAACGGGGAAGCCCATCAGCCAAGACTTATCAAGGGGTCTACCCTATATATTATTATTATAATTATTGTTCATGCCGAGGATTTCGATCAAAGTTGAGAAACATCGATACGATGGGCAGCGTAGAAAAAAACGTGCTCATGTTCATAGCTGATTCTCCGTGTAACTTTTTTCCTGACCGACTGCACTGATGTAAGCGATGGTGTATCCGGAATAGTTTATAGGTTTATGGTGCATAAGAATCTTTTGTTGGGCTGTTGAGCAAGGCGGCTATATGCTGCGGGTATTTGCATTTTATATATATATAAAAGTAGTGTGGGAAGAGAATGAGTATAATTAGTTGTATGTATATATGTGTGCGTAGTAAGATGGTGTGAAGGGAAGAGGAAGAAGAATGGGAAGAGGACGGTGGTGGGGAGTAGAGGGGCTTTTATACTGCTGGGTATGGAATCTTTCGTTGCAGAGGATGGAGAGAAGCTTGTGGTTTCTGGAAGCTTTCTCTTAGATTCTAGAAACCACATGTGTATCATTTGATAGACACCATGAGGTTCTTCGGCTGGCTATAGTATACAAAACCTTTCCGTTTGTGTCATGCGGTTCTATACATTTCGGTACCATCAGGAAGAACCTTGTGATTGATTCTTTGATATCGCTACTCGGATTCTTCTTCTATCTGTTAAATCAAAAAATGTACATTTCCGTTCATAATTGCTCTTTTCACCGTCGACGCGTCTCATCGCTCTTCCACTTCCTTCCACCCGCAAACCGTCATTAAAACCGCCCATGCATTCGCACATCCCCATCATCCTCAAATCTTTAAAAATAAAGTAGTCAAAAAAATGACAAGAAGAAAGGCTAAACCGCGGACTCAAACACAAAAATATGCCCAAGAATCACACCAAAAAAATGTAGTTTAAAAAAAAGGGGGAGGGAGTTTGAACAAGAAGAAAAAGGAACCACTAGAGATGCCTCAAATGACCCGGCGACCTGCCATCCTACGACTGACCGCCATTCTGATTAGCACCCCCACCGGCTCCTCCTCCTCCCGCCCCGCTCCTCCCTCCAACCTCACCGTCTTCGGGCGTAAAACTCGTCCCGCCCAGCACATCCCCCTGCCTCGACCCCACCGTCGTGGCGGCGTGTAACCTCTGATCCAAAACCTTGAGAGCCAACGCCCTCCTCCTCTCCGCCTCCTGCCTAGCCGCCGAAATCCTCCCTCCTGGTGGTCCCAATATCCCCGCGAATCCCCCACCGCCGTTCGTAGCCGCCGCCGTGGCTGCGACTCTGCTGTTGCCTGCCTGCACGTCTTCGTCCGTGAAGGGTGTGCACAGGCTCAAAGCTACGGCCAGGTTGTACGCCCCGTTGGTCACGGGACTTATAAAGGGGTACAGGTTATCCGGGAAGAAATGGGCGAAAGCAAAAGTCTCGGATGCGTCGCCGCGCATGGATACGGGTTGGGAAGCGGATAGGTCGACGTATTGTTTCTTGTAGAAGCGGAGGTAGATCCAAGAGGTCAGAAAGCCGTTTATGGAGAGGATGGCGGCAACGTCGGTGCCGAGGAGGAGGCCGGAGAGGAGATTGGAGAGAATGAAGAGGGCGGGGAAGTGCTGTAATATATGTTAGCTTTGAAGATATGTAGTAGTTAAGGTTTGGAAGAGGACGTACCTTGACTCGCATCTTGATGACGCCTTTGAAGAGGGTGACGGTGTGCTCCGGGACCAGCTGCTTGAAGGCTACCAGGAAGCCAGCTTGGAAGGCGACCCCGCCGCTGATGGGTGTGAAGCTACATTGCCAGCCGTCAGCTTCCATCGTCCAATTCAACTTTTTACACCGAACCACCCAATACAACAAATAGATGTATATACGTACTTTCTCTCCAGGTTCCCCGTTACGGCGTACCAGGCCACGTACCACACCAATGCGACCAAGTTACTGGCCACGCTCACAACCCCGAGAAACTTTGCAAACTCCCTCCCACCCCACGCTCGTTCCAGATACTTGCCTCCATAGAAAAAAGTCGCGAGGGTGATGACCAGCGTGAAGATGTTTGCTTCCACGAAACTGGCAGTGATCAGGGTCCACGGGTAGATGACGCTGAGGGCGGGTACGACGGTCAGGTACTGGATCCGGGTGGAGGCGATAAATTCGGGCGGGTCAGAGCCGAGGGGCGCGTTGTTGTTCAGGGCGGCGCGGGAGACCCAGGCGCTGTAGCGGAGGGCGCCGGCGATGAGGCTCAGGCAGAGCTCGACGACGATGGTGGCCCGGGTTAGGGGCGGGAGGTTGATGCGCGTGGGCATTTACGGAGGATTTGTGATGGTAATAAAATCGGCTTTTTTTTATTTAAACTTTTGTGAGACCCCGTCCGCTCGTCTCTCGCCGTTTCGTGGGGTAATAGGGTTTTTGTTTTCTTCTGGGGTTGCTGGCCTTTCGGGAGAGGTGTCGTGTCGTCAACGAGGGATGTCTTCGGAAAGGGTGAATTTGTGCGAGACGGATAGGCGCCTCTCCGTTAACGCATTGGAGGATACGTTGTGGGACGGGGAGCGGATGCTGGTCTGTAGCACTTAGAGGGGCCGAAGATGAAGATGGGGTTTAAAGGTGAGGTTGAGGTTGAAGATGGGAGCTGCTGCAGTGACAAGAATAATAATGTTCAGGGAAGGAAGGGATCGATCGCCTGACCCTGAAAACTGGACCCACCGAATGGGAAGCTGCATTCTCATTCACCCGGCTAGCGAGCACTTGTGTCCTCCACTTTCTTATATAATCGTATATCATATTCAATGGTTATTATATATTCAGGGCAGCCTGCAGATTCGCTGTTCCAAAAATGCTAGTAAAGGGCGAAATTGCTAAAATACACCCGATCAAATTACCACTATCAAAAAAGCCCAAAAGGTATCTGCGAATCATCTATAATAATATGTACCAACTCCGACAAAGAAAAAAAGAAGTTCGTAGATTGTGATACCCTCTACACCGTCTTGCCCGTCTTCTTACCCTTCTTCTCCGGCCTCTTGTACTTGTCCGTCATCTTCCAGTACCTCTCAAACTCCTTCATGCATGCCTTATCCTTCTCCACCACCCCGCACTTTTCGAAATGCACCACGAAATCTCCGCTCTCGTAGCCGGTTCCTGCGTACTTTGCCTTGACGTCGTCGTCGACGGTGCTCTTCTTTCCTGATTTAGCATCCTTGCTCGCCTTCTTCTTGTTGGCGGGACTGTTACCTCCGGCAGCGACTGGGTATGATAGCATGACTCTCTGCGGGATGATTGCCATCTTTGCAAGAATCGTTGGGTGCCATTGAACCATATGTTCCTATACCATTTCTCCGTTAGTCAGTTGTCCTCAATCACATCAGAAACACCCTTATAGAGAGAATACATACCAGCGCACTAGCCTCTCCGTCCACGAAGTGATAGAACCGATAGAGAGGATCGAACCAGACGTCCAGCAGATAATATCCGAAAACCGTGGCTCCCTTCTTACCCCCTCCCTTGCCCTTCTCCCATCCAATCTCCTCCTTCTTCCTCCTGACGAAAAAGCTATCGCTCTTGACGCTGTGACCATCCTGGGTGATGATGAACTGAATATCATCCGCGTCGGTCCGTTTGAAGGTCTTGATTATCGACTCCGGAGGGATGACTGGGTGGTCCCTAAGCATGAGGGAGTTGAGTCTGGCTTTGGATAGGATATGGGATTCGAGCGATAGGTCCATGTTTATGATGAGCGAGTCGGAGGAGAGGAACCAAAAGTTCTTCGTCGAGGGGTAGGTGGACATTGCGTGTCTCAGAAGGGGTAGTTTATTGTAGGTCTGTAAATTCCAGTATCAGCATATATTCCATATCCACCCCATCTAGCCAATTATATCATAAAATTGTTTGAATTTTTTATATATAATCTTAGAAGGAAGAATAAAAACCCACCTTGGAGTAATGCCTGACTTTGCCCGCCCCGTCCTTGAAATTGTACTCGTTCCCGGCCTCGTACTCTCCCAGATCACCCGCAAAAATCTCGTACCCCCATTTGTCCGCGTACCGCTGCCGGTTCTCGAGTATGCGTTTGGAGTAAGCCGCCGACATTGTGCTCTTGTCCAAACCTACGACGAGCACCGCGCTCGGAGCCGCCTTGCCCTTGGATTTTGTGAATTTGCCGCGACTGGCCGAATGTAGCGACGATGAGGCATCGTGCCGGCTGTAAAGATAGTAAACGCCGCAGGTCACGAGGAAGAGGAAGAGGTACACGCTCCGTCTACGGCGTTTGAGGAGGTGGGAAATGTAAGAGGGGTGTTTCGGAAGGGAGGAGGAACCTCTGGCGGACCATTTTTCGGAAGGGCTGGAAACGATTGTGGTCTGAGGGAGGGAGGCGGCGACGGTGGTCGGGAGTGAAAAGTGCATCGTCGTTTTTCACCCGAAACGATGGGAGATGGAGGGGGGCCGGCTGGCGAGTGTTAATTTATTTAGAAGCGACCCAGGGCGATATTGAAAACGTTGGTGAATACGGATGTTTGGTTATATCTATACAATTGTTCGAACGATGGTATATAATATAGCAAAAACCAGCTCTTTCGTCAATGCTGTCGTCTGTTTGCAGACCCGTTCTCGGTGCTCTTATCGCGGGAGTAATTGGCCTCGAAGTCTCTCGCGCGGACGTTTTAAATGTCGTTATCAAATTTATCGTCGTGGTATCGTCGGAATAACAATCAAACGGAACGCAAAATAAAGTACAGAGTATGGTTAGAAGAAAGAATAGTAGGATGAGAATGATAATAATAATAATAAACAGAATAAAATAGTCAGCTCATCGCAAGAACGAAGGGAAAAGGAAGTGGCTTTTCTATCAACTAACTATAAATATCACCGAGTCGTTCCAGGCGGGAATAGGCAAGTCAAGGCGAAGTCGAGCTGGTCCCGGTGTTCGAAAGAAAGAAAAAAACACCAGCCTCCCCCCAGTCGTAAACGGGCTGAAGGCAGTAGTGTCGTACTCCACCCCCCTGGCGCCAGACACAAAAAAAAGCTTGAAACGATGGATGGCCCTGTAGCTTGACGCGAAGGAGGTATTTGCCCGTTTCGATTCGACTCCGATTCCAGAAAATCCTGCGTCAAGAAAAAGCTTGGTATTCGTTATTGCGTCAAGTTTGATTTCAGCCTGATATATGTGTCGCATCTCCGAACGTCCATCATCAATTGATCGATTCCATCTTTTCGATATGCTACTCGAGTGTACTTCGTATTTACATTGTGACATCGCATGCGGCTGACGGGAATGCAACCGTACTCGCTCGCCATGACGATAGTTAATGCCACCTAAAGAAAACACCTGCCCCGACCCAGCAAGGACCGCTCTTCTCCGGGCCCTATTTTTATCCACAGAAACGGAAGCTGCCCCCCCCACAAATATTAGATCTCCCTCCAATCGGAGCTCTGCCAGCTGCATGTGCAAATTAAACAGAGGCGGAATAGTAATCTTTGGAAATATCAATCCCCAACGGATAATAATCATGCCATCTGGACCCGCCTGTTGGCAGTCCTTGGCAAAGGCTTCTATAGTTTTTGATATCGTACGTACTAGTGCTGTAATAGTAATACAATCTCTTCCAACCCGTAAAGAAAAGAAAGAAACACATGTACATACATGCACGGCTCGGGCAAGCCGTTCTGTGAAGAGTGAAAAATCTACATATATACAGAGAAAAAACCTACCGACCTGTCTCGTTGACCAGAGCTCCACGATACAACTAGCGACCTTGTCTCGTGAACCGAGATCCGGAAGCTTAATCGATTAGTACCGACCGTTCGTTCCACTTCCATATCCTCTCGGAAAAATACAATCAATTCCTCACCCTCCCAGTTCCCTTCTCCTTCATCTCCTCCCCAGGCGCCACTACCCCAAAGCCCCACCTCGCGCTCTTCTTCTTCCTCCCCTTCCGATCACCGTATTTCTCGTCAAACTTTCGAATCATCCCCAAGCTTCCCATGTCGTCCGAGATACTCGCTGAAATTTCACCCAGTGCCTGTTCAAAGTGTTTGCCCTTCAATATACGTTTTGCGGGATACCCGCCCGTTTCTTTGAAGATTTTGTCCTCGTCTTTCACCGCCGCTAGCGCAGCCGCTACAGCGACGTTTTTCAGATCAGAGCCAGAGTAGAGGTTCGTTCGCTCGTCGGACGCGATGGCGGAGAGGTCCACATCCGCGTCTAATTCTTCGCCGTTCAGGTGGATTTTTAGGATAGCTAAACGGTCTGCCGGAGTCGGAAGGTCGATGAGAATTCTTCGTGGTAGTCGCTGTAGAACTACATTAGCAAACAATTCAATGTAAAGTTACAAGATATTCATACCCTCAGAACGGCATCGTCAAGATCGAACGGCCGATTGGTCGCCACCATGATGAACGCAGACATCTTGGCCATCCCGTCCCACTCCTTCAAGAACTGGTTAATAAGCTCCCGATGCGACGTCCGCTGATGATGCGCCGTTCGAGCTCCAAATATCGCATCCGCCTCGTCGATAAAGACGACGCAGGGACTTAGCTTCTTCGCCAGACTAAAGATAGCCTATCCCATTCAATTAGCTAGTTTTCATCATTATTCTGCTTTCAGATGACATACCTTGACGTTCTTCTCTCCCTCTCCGACGTACATGTCGTAAACTTCACTCCCACTGACCTCCAACACTGTCGCCCCACTCTCCTTCGCCACGGCCTTGGCCAACAACGTCTTTCCCGTCCCCGGCGGCCCGTAGAGCAGCACCCCGGGAATCTTATCCTGCGCCAACACCCCGTAACTGAACGCTTCGGGCCTCAACAACGATAGACTCGTCAACGTCTTCAGCGCGTCCACCGTCTCCTCCGCCGCCCTCACTTGCTCGAATCCCGTAGAAATACTTGTCGGATCGATAACTCCACCCAGCAACCTCTTCTCGTGCTTGTTACACTTTCCCTTCAACTTTCTCAACTTTGCCGCCCTCAGCTCTTCCGCCGTCGGTAACTCCTCCTCCATCGCCTCCTTTTCCTCAGCAAACTTGACTTCCGCGGTCGACCACGCCAGCTTGACCTTGTCGCTCCTCCTGATAACCTTGATCGCCTCCGCGACATCGTTAGGTCCGATGACTCTCGGCCCCAGCTCCGTATCCCCGGGACCAGGTATCCCACCGATAATCGCCAATGTCAGCCGGTGCACGGAATCCAGGTCCCACACCCAATCGCTGATATGGGATACTTTCGGCGTGTTCTCGAAATGCCAGTCCTTCGGTACCTCCAGCGTGATCGCGCATCCTTCTTCCCCGCTTCTCCGCGTGATCATGGCCTTCAGATGTCGCATATTGATCTCCCGTATCCGGGCTTTTCTATCCCTCTCCAGCAATTCTCGGGTGGTATCCCAGGGCTGCGGCGGTACCACTATCGTCCTCTCCATCAACCCGGATGGATTTGGGGTAGCGCCTAGCTGTATTGCGTTTAACCATGAAGGGTTTAGATCCATACCGTGACCAACGGTGGCCGAGTTGCCTAAAATCATAATCTCCCTCCCTTCCACCCGACGTTCATAGACGAGTTTGCGAAGGATGCGAAGAAATGTCTTGCCGTCCGCTACCGATTGGAGTTCCTTGAAGTCCCGGACCTGGACAATGGTTCTGTTTGTAGTAGACTTCTCGCTGTCCGCTTCCCCTGTCGTGGCTTTAACCTCCCGCTTCTTGATCCCCGAGTCGAGCATGAGTTCCAGCACTGCCTGCAACTTGGGATGCTTGTCGCCCTGTGGCACACCCATTGGTGCAGGTAACAGGCCCTCTCCCGGCCGTATCGACCCCCCGAGGATATCACCGAGATCACCACTGGTAACCGTCCCGATGGGTACGATCGAGATACTCCCCGTCTGCCCTTGCGAGAAGAGCCTTCTCAGGTGGCTTGAAAACAGACTCCCCGCTGCGCCCAAAAATGTCGGTTGCGACCTATCGCCTCCGAACGGCCGGTTCGGGTCCTCATAGTCTGCGCTTCCGGATTCGTTCTCCTCGCCCGGTTCGGCTTCTTCAGCATCCGTGCTTGACATTTCATCGTTGTTGAATTCCTCCGCTTCCTCTTCTTCGCTACGGGGGCGGTTGTTCGGGTGGATGAATTGGGCGTCGTAGCCGAGCGTGCGTAGTTCCCCGGCGAGCTGCGGAAATGGAGCTGTAGATTACAGAGTTTTTCAATTAGAATATACCTTTCTAGAATGACTATTTCGTAAAGGGAATGTGTGGCATACTGGTACTAGCGGCAACTGGTTTCCCGCTAATCGTAGAAGTCTCAACGTAATCACCCGCGATTTCAGCTACATCTTCGGCGTCGATACGGATCAACGTAGCGCCCAAATTTCGCGCCAAGTCTTCCGATACAGCGTCTAAAAAGTACGTGCCGTTCGTCTCTGGTGTCTGTGGGAACATTAAAGCGCAGTCTACTGTGCGAGCGACCTTTGCCTGACTGAATACGTGTTTCGGGAGGGACAGGGTCGCTTTGGCTGTGGATAGGATTTCGCTCCATACCGCTGGCGAAAGGCCGTATTTCGGGTTTACGGTTAGTGAAGACGTGAAGAAGGCTATTTCGGGCTTTTGTTTGTCGTGGGTGGTCGCTGTGGGGGTGTCGGATTGGCCGGTCGGTTCGTCGGGGAGGTTTGCTTCCGGATCTGTGGGCTCTGTCGATGGTTTCGGTCCGGGCTCGGGCTCTTCTGGCGGTCCAGATGAGGATTTTGCTGTGACTTCAGTGTCCGCCTCTCCCTCCTCCTGGATTTTCCTTGCGGCTTCCAGCATTTCCTTTTCCGTCACGGGGTCAGCGTTCCCGGCGTCCCCTTCTTTCAGCTTGATATCAGTGGACTTGACGTCCACGTCCACCTCCTTACTCGGCCCACCACCATCACCACCAGCGCTCGTCTCACTACCACCGTCTCCCGATTCCCCTTTGCTACCTTCCCCTTCCAACAGCACTTCGCTTCCAAACCGATCCACCACTTCCAATTTCGACTCCCTAGCCTCCAGCTCCTCGGGCAGAAAAACGGCACGTTCCAAAAACCATTCCGGCAGATCGATCTTTGGCAGAGGCTCTTCCTTCACCTTTACCGTCTTTTTCGTGGTTCTGGGAGTTCTGGTTGTTGTTCGCGCAGCAGGTCGTTTATCGGGCTGCTCCGGGTCCGTACCGTCGCCGCCTGTGGCCGCAGCTCGGATCGCGCTCACCAGGTCCTGCGGCAGGGAGGTCTCGCTATCAGTGGGCGGTCGAGACGCATCATCCGCGCTCGATTCCTCGGGTGAGGTTTGTGATGGTGTTGTTGGTTGTGGTGGGGAGGAAGAAGGGTGGGCCTCGGTTCCTACTTCTTTCGATGAGGATGAAGGTGATTGTGACGGCGACGACGGGAGAGTTGTCGTAGATTCAGGGTGCTCGCCCGCCGGCGAGTTTTGAAGCTTGGAGGAGAGGTGAAGATGGCTGCATCGGTAGCAGATGTAAGTCGAGCGCGGGGAGGAGCGATAAGGCAGGGAGGATCGGACGAGTGAAGTGTGTCGTGAGGATCGAAGCACCGTATGCAGCGCCCGTTTCGTGGCCACATGCATCGGGCGACGAGAATGTGTGATTCAGTGAGAATGGGCTCTCCCCCTTGAAGATGTGGGTTTTATTCTTCCGGGTCCGACCACGCGAGTTTGTTTTCCGAGACTGTAGATTTTGGACGGGGTCCAATAAATTATTAAAAATAAACTACTGGTGGGTCGTCATAAAAGAGGTCGTCGGGGCGCCAGGTACCGAAAATTTCTCATGGCGTTCGCAAACCTGACTAACCAACAACACACTGTTACACACCGTTGCGAACAAAAGTTGATATTACTAAAAGGTCGCTGCGCAGCGCTCAAACCCGACTGACCTCAAGCTCTCAAACTCACCCCTCATGAGAACCCTAAGCTTCCCCAGGCCCCCTTCAGACTGTTTTCTACAGCCTGCTTGACAGAATTGGCGTTACTGTCCGTAAAACCTGGCTGGCTATGTAAAGAATCTCATTTATATTGCGTATAAGCCGTAGCATTCGGTTTGTAAGATTGGGGTATTGTCATCTGAGTTCAACGAGAATATAGATGGTCTTGAAGCTTTGGCCTCGAAGCTCCCGGATCTTCCAGACTAACGATTCGTCTGTTCTAACTTCGCTGGGCGAGCAGCTTGACCACGTATATGAAGGCCTTCCTGTCTAATATCGGTATCTTGGTCACAAAGGCGGAAGCCCGATTTCTACAATCGGCGGTATAAAGTAAGAGGCTTTGGTACAGCAGCCTCTGCGAACCGTATAACTTCGTTAGGAGTAAGGTTGGTGGTAACCAGATTACTATGAGCGCTGCCCTTTTGCTTACTCACATACCTCTTGTGTGATACAAACGAAAGGACTCTAGCAGAAATAATCGAAGCAAATAGTGCCCCAGGCTTTTATTTCTGTATAGTGGTGCCTGTCAAATGAAGTACTGGTGGAGTAAGGGTCGCTAAATTGTGAAAGTTTGAATACTGCAATGTCGGATTCTGTTTCTAAAGAGAGGTTATTGCAAATTTGAGCAAGCCTGCAAACTCCAAATAAAATTTCGCACCAGCCAGCAAAATAATCCTAACCAAACAAATTGAATTTAAAATAGTTTTTATTAGATTATGTTCCCTTAGTCTTTCTAAAGCTGTAGATTGAGTGTTTTTGGTACAGTAACCCCCAGAATTTCAAGAAATCTAAACAGAAAACCTCAAGAATAGCAAGAATAACGGAGACTCCGAAATATGCGCACGGGCGGACTTGTAAAAGACGAGGACCTCCCAAGCTCCCTAGGCCTTCTCAGGGAAGACCAATCCACCTCAGAACAAATCGAAGATGCCTTAGCAGTGCTTAATGAATATTATGATCAAAGAAAGATGAAACTAAAAAAGCGGATCGTAGTAAGTACCCCAAATCCATGCTTATTGATCCTGCAGATTTGTTTGACATTTATTCTGTACCCCCTTCCACCAAAAAAAGGCGGAAGAAGGCCCATTTGATGAAGAAGCGCGTTTCAACAGCATGATGAAAGCAACCTCATTTATCACTAATGGAGGGATAAGATTAATAGATGTAGAAAAGGGTGTTAGTTAGAGGGGCTTGTATGCTCCAGATTAACAAACATAGGAGGTAGGATGGATGGTTTGAGGTTGAAAAAGAAGTGGAGATCTTTAGTGGGAATTTTGAGTGGAATAAGTGAAGAAAGGGTTAGGTCAGTTTAGTTTCAAAACCAGCCTCACATAAAGCAACACGGCCAGCTTAAACGATGAGAAGTGTGAAATATGTTGGTGTAGATGTATTTATAATCTTGAAAATACCTGATTCTCTTAATGTGCTCCTTAAATGATTAATATAGGCGCCTATTTAGTTTCCTTATATAGAATATTTTACTGCTCTGTAGTTTAAAACACTCATTTCATTTTTCATTTTATTCTGGTTTATTGAACTCATGTTTTTTATAGTTTGCAGCCGTGTAGCCAATTCCAATCTCCGTACTGAATCGATCTCCTCTTGTAGACCTTCCCTCTCAAGGCCGTTCTACTTGATCTACCCGTTGCATTCCTCTACTTCGTCAGTCGACGCCAAAAAAAAAACAGTGGATTAAGCTCTTTGAGGGTTATAAGAAAAAAAAGAATGGTTGAGGCCAAAGAATCGCTTCGCAGACGTACAAAATGTGTCTCCGTAAGCGTGTAATGATCTGACCAATAGTGCGGCTGTCAATACGAGCTTCATTCCGCCTGCAGAAATCACAGTCTGCGGCCGTGCTGGCTATTTGCTGTCTTGCCGTCTTGCTGTTTGTCATAGTTACCACCACTATCATAGCTAGACTACCACTACCGTCATGATCCATGACGCGTGCTCACCACCACCACCACACCACTACTACTACTACTACTACTACTACTACCACCAGTGTCTTCCAGCAACGTCTACCACTGCTATCACAACTGGATTAGCACTGCCATCAGTATTCAAGGCTGATTCAAGGTCGTCATTGCAAAAACACAGCTGTCACTTGTGGTGCAGTGCCAAGCGTCCAGGCAAACACTTCGTTCCGCTCCGGTTTCATATTGTTTCCCGTGCCACCTTCGTACTTTGGACCCTCCGCTCTGATTAGCCTTTCTCACCCGTCTCTGATTCATACTATGCGGCGGCGCACCCTACGCAACATGGGTTCCCTACCTAGACAGAAGCCATCACAACCCGTCTGATATTTGTCAGTTGCTATCGCCTGGTTTGATATATTTGGCTTCCTCCTCAGGAATTTTGTTCTCCTCTCTGGATTCAAATGCCTTTCCATTCGCCGCTCTGGATATCGTGTCATGCTGGATATCGCGTAAGGAGAACATGCTTTTTATCATTAATATTTACTTATTTCAATACTTTTGTTTTGCTTATGCTATAACTACCACGGATTACTCTGAGATCAATTGTATAGCCCTCTGTGAGAGCAGTGACGTGCAATGTCAGGCCAATTGCGTCGTATCGCTGGTGACCTTGAGTACCACCCAGTTAGTATCTTCAATCTATACTGTTCCCAAATTCGACCGTTAAGGAAAAATATAAAAATAAAATATACATTATTCTTTTAATAAATCAGTATGCTAGTAGGACTCGAATGACTAACGTGTACCCCTGCTCCAGAATACTATCCTGCATCAGCGTCTGCAACAATAGGGGCAGCCTCAGCACCTATATCGAGTGTCGGATCGGCTGCTTAAGCAACGTCGTGGGCTTCCGCTTCGTCACGTCGGCATCGTCGACCGACGGGGGCGGCCCCCCAACCCCGGGACCAGCACCCGATACGGCCGGCACGACGTCGGACACATCACTCGTGAATACGCCCATACAAAGGAGCAGCGAGAGTAAAGATCTACCGCCGACTACTTCTGCGACTGATACGACGTTTTCGACGCAGAGAGAGCAAAGGACCACGCCCTCCACCTCGCCGGATCCTTCGCATATAGGCGGTCAGTTGGGTACGACGTCGCAGCCTCGCGCGTCTGGGTTTTCCGGGAGCGCGAACGTCGGCGCTATCGTGGGTGGCACGGTCGGCGGGTTAGCTGCTATTACAGGGATGTTACTTGCCGTGTGGTTGCTATTGAGGGAAAGGAGGAAAGGGGAGGAGAGGGAGAAGGCAGATCTGCCTGTGGTGCCGCCGCCGCCGGGCGCGAATGGCGTCGGGAATGTGGGTGGGATCGGTGCCGGGGTCGAGATGGGTGGAATTCAAGTTGGACATGTGACGAATCGGCACGCAGGGAGGTAGCAGGCAGGATGCATCGTATGGTTAGCCGTATAACCAACCAATTCACGGCCCGACCGTTGGGTGATCAAGTATTGTCTTTGAAAGTAGGGTAATAATGGGTTGATCTAAAGGCCTTAGGCTTGATAGAACCTAGGGTATATTATTAAGTGATAATAAAGGATAATCAATTAGTTGAGGATATCTATAAAGAACTTGTGGTTTGTGGGGGTGTTAAGAAAAGTAATTTTTTTTATCAGTTACGTTTTTCTGCTATCTTCAAGAATAACAGGCTTTTTTAATTAATTTATTTGATTAAAAAGAGAGCAGTATAAATAGCTAATAAGGTAAAGAGATATCAAATCAGTATCAAGAATAATAATAAACCAAAGGGAAGGATTCTTAAAATTTAAGATAAAAGCTACACAAATCCTATAAATTAATCCTTGATATGCTTTAAGATAAACTATAACCAGACCTCAGTAGCTAGTAGAAACCGTTCCAGCACGAACACAAGATATTCCTTAAGACGTATAAGGGCCAGAAAGCCGACTTATGCTGATGGAGCTGAACGACGGGATTACTAACGACTACTGCTTCGATACTCACGTTGCCTGGGCTAAAGCTCTTACCCAGCGCTCCGTTTCGAACAGAAATTTTCTTCTTGTCTCTACAACGTGGCAATTTTGTGATGTTCGGCAACAGAGCTGGTAACGAGACTGACAACGTGGTTCTGTTTACAATTGAGGAAACTTTGCGATGAACATCTAGCAGAGATATCTGAAACATCCACTAGCCACGCGAGAGTTCAGCCACCAACAGTAGTGGGTGGTACCACTAGTGGTGGGTTGATGCAGCGCTACCTGAGATTGCTTCCATTGTAACCAAACCACACAACAAACAAAGCCTATAGCGCTATAGCCTACGCTACAAATTTTGCCGTGTCATTATCCACCTCGTGTTATATCTTTTGACTAAGGTCCTAATACGAACCATCCCTTCAGTTGGGCAATCATCAAATCTTGCAACCTTCGAGGATGCGAGTGTTGGTAGGAAATGGCCTTTAAATCCAACCTCTTGGTTTTGCTATAGCATCAGCCTGCCTGCGACTGGGTTGCAACCATTCTGCTCTACCATACCCCATTGATTCAAGCCAAAAAAAAAAAAAAAAAAAGGTACCTTGGCCGTATGACGATTAATTAACTACGATCTTGATAATTCGTTCTAGATCTTTTATACGTGTCCTCACCTCCTTCTAACTTGGCTATCCCACCGCTCTAGCCGGTGAATGGAACCATTTTCATTATAATTGCGTATTGATCAATCCGTAAAAAAAAACGACTTTATCATTTCGTTGCCTCTATATTATAGGGTTTAAGTAGGTTGAACAAACTGCAAAACCTACAGCTAAGCTTGGCTCAAACCTTTAACCATATACAATGTTGAATGCCAGGTGTTGCATTTTGAGCAACAACACGGGTCCCACAAAGATTCGGAACAAACCTGGATCGCAAACTCCAGCGTAAATCTTCCCCGTTAACTTGAAATGAGTTGTCAGGATTTCCTTTGATATATAACTTTCTCCTAACTAGGAGGCCGCCGCGGAAGCACTCAAACCTGACTATACACACGGAACAATATAATACATAACTTGGATAAAACCTAAAGCCAATCTGGAACCCTTTTTTCTTTTGGTTTTACTACTTTTCTTCAATAAAAATAAAATTTTGTAGAAATAAAATTTAATAAATAATTCAAATAAGTTTAAAAAGGTTTATTGAATTGACTGCTTTAAAGTTGATTAAGCTAAGTTAATCAAGTTAAAACTATATATTTCAAAAACTGGTATAGCCTGGTAGAAATCTTATTATAACCTGGTTCATGCATATACGTATATACGGGCCCGGGGTTTCAATAGAACCCTCCTTAACAGTCGGGCATATACCCAAAAACTAGTCTCAGTATCAATCAGTTACATATTTTACAAATTTTGAAATGATATCTTGAACCAGGTTAGGAGTACTTTATACTTTCTAAATTTTAAATATAAATTTATGGGGAAGGAATATCTCGTTTTCTAAAAAAAGAGTTTTACATCGATTTATTCTTTTGGAGTAGCTTTGCTTTAACTGTGGACAAAGTATCGGCGAAGAAATCTCTGTTGGAGAAACCAAATTTTCTGGGAGGCAGCTGACTATTCCTTAACTCATTCGATCCCCTCGAAATAGTTTTCGGATCTTCTTCTTTTTCGATCCCATCCTTTAGAAGTCTACATGCTTCCACGATCTCGTATCGGCCTCCTTCTACAGCGGCGGCGACCAAACCATCAATATCTTGAAAAACCATTAACTGCTCCTTCGCTCTATTCATGAATTCGAAGAACAAATGCTCTTCTCTATCCCTAGCCAATTGATGAAGTGCAGATTCGCATACAATAACGCCATATTCAGGACCCAGGATTTCAAAAATCGTTTGATTCCTGAAGAAATGTTGGAGGGGAGGTTTCTGTCGCCAAACTATCGTGTTTGCATCAATTTTGAAGGGAAGGTTAGGAAGTCTTCCTCTCTTACTCAAGCCCAAACCCCCTTCCATAACAAACCCTGCAAAAGCGACGAAAGCCTCATGGCCGTGAAAGAGAGAATTATCTGACGATGTCTCCTGCAGCCATCGGAAGACACGTCTGGTGACAGGTTCGCAGGTATGCTGCCAGGCAGCAAGCAAAATCTCTGGGGCCGGTTCAAAGGTTTCTGTTTTGAGGAGCTGATTGATGAGTAACGGGTTACTCTTCCGCATATAATTCCATTCATTGTAAATCTTAGCAGGGATAAGTGCGCCTGCCTTCTCGACATCGATGCCAAATTCTTGTAAAATTTGGCCTCCATCGTGACATAAGATTTCAAGAATCAGTTGAGGTGTGAGTAGTGTTTTGAGGTCCCCAAATAGACTAAGCACTTTAGAGTAATCCATATATGGATACTTTCTTCCTGCTAGTATCTGTATTACCTCCTGGTGAACGGTCTCATCATGGGGTTGACGCAGCAGATAGAGAATAGTATCGATGGAACCAAAAAGTGCAGCTGCCCTTATGATACTCGAGTCGATATATCGGTCTCCCATAACCTGCAATAGTATGTGTGCCTTCATGTCAATATTGTCCATTCGGTCCGACAACTTGCGGTCATATACTGGACTCTTCTCTAATGCCCAACACAACCAATCAGGTTCCACATGAAAGGTCCCGAGTCGCGAAAGTAGAAAGTCCAGGGAGTTTGCCGATCCAAGTTTGATTGCCATCTCAACCACCTCGTGGTCAATTTCTATCGGACAGATATCCAACAGAAGCTCTATAATCCGCCTATCCTGGTCTAAGCTGTTATTTTTCAGGGCCGCAATAATGGTGGACTTGTCCACCGGAACAATTTCAGACGGTAGTTTCAGTGCTGTTGCTACTGTACGATAGCTTTGAAGCTCAGAGAGCTTGTTTACCGACGGCAGACTCCAGTGCACAAAGACAGTCGCGTCAAAAATGATCTGGAGCAACGACTCCCGGTCTTCCATGTTTAAGACATGGGCTGATAATGTTGTAAAGAAAAGACTTCCAAGAACCAATTCATTCGTAACTTTGAGAATATGCCTTATCGTAGGCTCAAAATGGTATGCGGCGGCTAGCCCGAGTACCTTCTGAATTGTATCCGGCCCAAAGTGATTCTTTCGTATATACTCTGCTTCTTCAAACTCTTCTTCCTTGTGGTATTGAAGAAGATAGATAAAGACAAAGGCGCTGCTATTAGCATCAAAAGTAAGATTTGCCCGCCGGAAGGTTTTCGCATCTGGGTATTTCCTTGGGTCCGGTTTAATTCTAGGTTTGGAAAAACGACCAGACCAATTAATCCAGGCAGCTTCCATTACCCGCTCAGTCATGGGTGCTGGATGCCGCTCGAGCAAGAAGAATAGACTTTCGTATGACAAGTTCTTAGCAGCTGCAATTCTGAGATCCTCATTTACTTCTATTCCGCTATCCCTTTCGAATAAAGCGGACAAAGTCTCCCAATTACCGTTTTCGGCAACTGCTTGGATTAAACCTGAAGTTATCTCGACTTCCACTCCATTTTGTAAATAAAGGTAGAGTGCATCGGGAACGCGGGACGCATTCTTTCTATCAGTTAGGTCTGGTTTATCGTCGTGAGATGTTGTGGTAGACATGTAACGCAAAACGTCCACAGCCCTCAGTCTCGGAGGTTTCGTGTCCATCATTTTGAGGATGATTAGTTCTGCGTATCGTTCATTATTGCATCCCGCGGCCAGAACTCTTTCAGTTAAAGCATGTCGAGGCGTTCTCGAAAGAACAAGGGGCAAGATTCTAGAGTTCAGGTTATGTGCCAATTCATCAGAACGTTCGAGTAAGGTGATTAGAAAAGACTCGCTGAATTGGTATTGGCCATTTTGCTCTAGCAGAAGAAATATAATATTTACGGGGTTCTTGCTTTCGAACGCCGCAATCAGTAGAGCGTTTGAGATGTCAGGCGGAAATTCTGCGATTATAGGCTTCAGTAGAACTGCCAAGTCTGTTCGTGATATACAGAATGCCGCAAACCAGAAATTTTGTTCGATCACGAGTTCCGAGTAGAGCGAGAGGACCAGCCTTAGTTTCCCCTTTGCGTCCGTGAAACTTCTAAGAATCGCAAGAAGATGGTTTTGAGTAATTGATTTTGGCACCGTTGCGGCTTGAATGAGAAATTTGAGTTGAAGGGTAGTCAAGTTGGCTGATGCGGCCATTAAAAGGTCTGCTGTTACTACGATTGAAGAGACCTGGCTACACAGATAATCGAAAACTTGGCAGCCATATCGGTTATTTGAAGCAGCTGCCAACAGTACCGGATACATGACCTCAGGCTGGATAATCTCTTTTCTCATACGTGCAAAGAGAATTTCAAGTACTTCGCGACTACCTTTCGCGGCTGCTACCTCCAAAATTATAGGAGAAACTTCAAAAGCACATTTTAGCCTGTCCAAGGTCTTTAGAGAACTCAACGAGTTTTCGTGCTGAAGTATTACAAGCAAACTTGACTCTTGGATGAAAATCGGGATCTTCAAATCCATGAGCAGTTGCTCACAGGTACAACCAGGTGTCAATAGGTTTGATAAAATCCAATCAAATGAATCTGTATTGATACATATGCCTGGCCGGCGGTTAAGAATAAATCGGACCTTTTCCTCTTCCTCACTGAACGACTGAAGTGCCTCTACCAGTAACTCAGAAGATAGTCTTTCAATAGGAATAGCATTCAGAACGATCTCTAGGACATCCATGTCAGCAAAGCTGAAAAGTCTTTTCAGTAAATCGTCCGAAATATTCTCGGGTTCGAGAGTGCGAATATAATTTTGGAAGGCGAAAGTTCGGTAAATGTGTCTATTCCCTTCTGGCTGACACGCAATGTCCATCATGGCATCTTTAACCATCAATGCTACTGTTTCTTCTCCAATTGACTTTTCTCTGAGTAATAGGAAGATATCGGCTGGATCTCTGTGATCACAGGCAACCGACAAGATCAGCAATTCCATCGTTGCCTCAAATGACACCAGTCCGGAATTAATCACATAATTTATCAGTTCAAGGGAAGCGAATTTCACGAGCCGTAGCATGGCTCCTGAGGTGAAAGCGACGCTCTTACATCTCCCTATAAGTAACTCCACGACGTGGTTGGCCAAATCCTGCCAAACGTATTCTATATCAGTCAAGAGACCTGCAGTAATGAGAATATCCGTCGTATCGCCGTCTGGTTGGAAATACCGAATGGCTCTTTCCGCTCTCTCAATGTGATTGACGCTCCCCTGGAAAAGCCATGCTGGTGGTGACTGCGCCGCTTTTGCGAGCTTGGAGATGTATTGACCTGCTGTATCATTCGCTTCGTCAACAGCTTTCGATTCCGTGTTTTCATCTTCTGATAGGGTCGAAGGTGGTAGAAAGCTTGATGCCACGGTCGAGCTTTCCTCGGGTGCCGAAAGCTTGGTGGTATTCCTACCACCTGCGACAGTGGTATAGCTTTTCGTGTGTGCGGACGATCCAGTAGCTTCATTACCACCGGAGTTTGAGGAGATGTCTTGACCCGAGATCTCATCCTTTGATGCTGCGCCATTGTGGCGACGAGCTCGCCTTTTTGCTTTTGCCCCCATGTGTTGCCGTGGGTTCGTGGTGGCATTGCGAGGAACTTGCGTACCCGACATATCAGACGCTGGACGTTTCTACTCTATAGAGTTTCTCCCCCCGATTCGGACCGTGATATGACGAGAGTGCGTAGAAAAAGAATATCCGGGAGCATGAGCACACTTTAAATCGAGGTTTCATTCAAAGAACTCCGGTTTGCAACACGCGATCAAATTCATGTACAGCTTGCCGGTATATACATACGAATAGCTCCAACATGAACAATATGGCTTGCGTTTTTATGCAGCCTCAAGAAGGCTATCGAGTTCCAGCTGCAGCCCGCGTTATCAGAAATGGCCACGTCATCTTTGTCTGGCAAGAATAAGCAAATAGAGGCACGAACCCCTCTATCTATCATTGTTACTCTTCCACTGACTTGCTTCCTCTAAAATTTCGTAACTTGCAGTCACTCGTCAAAGACCCGGGCCAGAATCGCAACTCTTTACGTCCAAAATTGATTGGTTCACCATTGAACAGACTGGATCGGAGCCAATCCATCTAGTACCAACATCGAAAACCTCACGCCAGAAATCAAAAGATGGAAATCGCAAGTTTTGTACTTGCTATTCCACCACTTGTTCAGTCCTGTATACATGCCTTCCGGTTTATTTCCGAAATGCTCGCGTTGGATGAAAATATGAAGATAATCAAACTTCAGCATCGAGTACAGCAGACCCGATTACACCTCTGGGCACGTTTCTGGGGCCTCCTAGATGAAAAGCTTGAGATACAAAAAGCCTCCGTGCGTAGCAACAAATTTGATGACCTCTTGGAGATGCAGGGAATAGAGCTGCTAGTTGTCGATATTTTGAGTCAAATTCAAGGGCTGCTCGAAAAATCACAAAAGGTTTTATCACAATATGAAGAGAAGGGGACACCGAAGTTCAAGATGAGCCTTCCAAGGGCTTTATCAATGGGTGCTAGCACCACAAAAGCACAATCGCCTCCCTCAGATTCCTTAAAACGGAAGTCGTCGGTAAGCGCACCGCGTAGAATAAAGTGGGCTACAAAAGATAAACTAGCATTCGAAGCTGCTCTGGCTAATATCGCTAGTCTCAATGATGGTTTGGAGAAGCTTTTGCCAAAGACGGAAAGGGTGGTACTAAAACGAGCATTGATTGGTGAGGTTTTAGCAGAAGAGCCGGACCTTCCCACGAGTTCCAGATTACCAAGTCTATCGAGAGGGTTAAGTGTGAGGACAACCACCGAAGGACCAGCTTTGCTCGATGATACAGATGATACCTCCACCAACATTTCATCTTCTATTTCTGCTATATCACTAGTAGACGATAATTTCGATAGCATGGAATTGCCGCTGGATTTTTTCCCCTTTCTTAACAGCTCACGGTCGAAGTCAGGTCGAACTATGGAAATATTAATTCAGAAAGGCGGTTCCGGACTTCGGATGTTCACCTCTTCGAGTGAAATATCATCGTCGCAGTCATCCTTATCTACGACTTCCGACATACCTAGAGCGTATATTGAAGAGGTGGTTCTGGTGGAGTGGAGAAAATACCAAGACTCGATTGACTCGGAACCTCTACAGATGGCGCTGAATGCCCGACGGGAACAAATCGCCCGGTTGTTCAGCTTTGAAAGTGCTACGAACCATTACGTTTTGTCGTGTCTGGGTTACGTGGTTCTAAACAAAAATACTATGGGGCTAGTGTTTCGGCCACCTCATGGTGTAACGAAATATCCTATGACACTACATGAGATTCTCACAACCGCAGATGCTTACGACAAGCATACAAATGATGGCAACGGCGACGAAGATGACGAAAGCGACGAGGACACTGAAAATGGTACCGTATACAATACTGTAACCCCGGACCTCAATACCCGTACCGACCTAGCGAAAAAGCTAGCGGCTGCACTATATCAACTTCAATGCTCTGGTTGGCTTCATAGACAAATATCTTCCCATAATATTATTTTCTTCCCAGCTGCTGGTAATAGCAAAATGGACGTCATAGACTTTTCGAAACCATATTTGGCAGGATGGCAAACATCGCGCCAAGACGACCAGCTCGAAAAGAACGATAATTATTCGGAAGGACTGACAAAGCTGCATTTTACGCTTGATGATTACCCGTATTTGCATCCTGCGCGACCCACCACACGCTTCAAACGATCATATGATGTGTATTCTCTTGGCATTGTACTGATAGAGATCGCGTTTTGGGAACCGATAAGTGTTTTTGGCGACGAATACTCGAAGGATTTGAGTATTTGGAGCGATAAAATTTGGGAGACTGCAGCTAGAGACCTCGGTAATGATGTTGGTCGGAGATATCGCGAAGCCGTTCTCTGGTGCCTGAAGGGGCTGGCAGAATGGCAGATAAAAGAGTTTATAAGTAAACGTATTTCCAAGGTCGCATTTGAAGGTGAGCTTGGTTTAGAAAAGGCGTTTTTCTGGAATGTAACACATCAACTGGACAAGATATCTGTATGAAAAATGTTAATTATTAATTGAATTTGGTCTGGCACAGCATATTCATACATCCCGAGTCCGGGAGATCGGTATTTGGCTTTTTATTTCGAAACCTTAAGATATTTTGGTCATGGTGGTGGTCATCATTGAAAGTCGTAACTAGACGGCTACTATCGCAGCATTAGGGCCCAACTGAAAGGAGGGCTAGCGGGCTCAGTTCGACGATATTTAACCCTTCTCTACGACAAAAAGAGCCAGAAATATGTTGTTTTTCTGAAAGGTGCTATGCTAGTACCTATGAAGTGAAGGTTTAATCCTCACACTTATCCATAGCAGGCTACTTAAAAGAAGTTACCAAAAGTGACGAAGTTACCAGAGACAGCTTCAACTAAGTAGCCAATCTAAGGAGCATACAGCCAGTCGGGCTTTTAGTGCTATGATAGCAGCTGACTAGTTTTTGCTGGGGAGAAAAGGTACACATCGTCGAACTGAACCTCCCCTTCAGTCGGGCAAAGAATTGTGTTGAGAGTGTTGTATTTATCGAAATTCTCAATTTTCGTTAATTTGTCAGCTGGGGACGAAAATCACGCCGTAGATACGCACTTTTGCAAACCTTCCGAAGATTAGTTAAGTATTGGGTTGGTGCAGGTGTTGAACGCTTCGTGTTTCCGTTGATTCTTGCAGGGCAGAACCAGCGTTGCTGAAATTGGTGCTTTTTCTGTAGAAGAATTTGTATTCCCAATCAGCCTTGATCCCGCGAAAACGTGGTGGCTGGCAACAAAACCTTCGTAATTCTAGTAGAATCGCTCAACTAAACGAGCGGCACTAGCTATGGTGTAGTGCGTAAGACTATGCGCAGAGGATTTATATTTATGCTTCCATGCTATCACTCAACCAAGCAATTTCTCTATCTTTTGGCAGCAGCTGCAGCTGCTATGTCACTACGATCTGGTTTTCTGAAAATGTTGAACAGTGATACTCACGAAATCGCAGCTCACCCGTGTATCTCAACTCGGTTAGTATTTAACCTATATATTCAACCAGCCATTAACAGCGATCTTATGCTTAGTATTTGGTGTATTTGGTGTTATTAAAGCCGGAATCCGGAAGTTACTCCAGAGGTTTGATGAAATGCTGTTAGACTTGCTGCAGGTATATGTATGGTTAAACTATCAATACCTAAATATCGCCAGAAATCATTACTTTTAGATACTTTTATACGCAGTACAATTGCCATCGTACATTTTGTGATCCGTTGGGTGGAGATCTTGGGAGATATTACCCAATATTGTAACCACGTTTATCTTAAATTGCCACTAGATGTTAAGTACGTAGCATTAGGCTAATATTTCGTCTGTTTTACGTCTAGAATGTAGCTTGCACTACTAGTATAATTCGCAGTTGTGTTTTTATGGGTAAATTACATGGTCAATGAGCTTGAATTTAGTGTGATATAGCCGTAACAAGACATAGCACGATCTTCTTTTGGTTTACTCACATGTTCATACATCGGAAACCGACCTTGACTCTAAAAACTGGCCCTTTATTCTGTATGTATATTGAGTGTAGTTCCGTTGAACACAAATAAAGTGGGTTATACATGTATAAATCAGATAAACTAATACAATATGAAAGTTTCCGACCTCGGAAAAACCTCGTACCCGCCCCATCCATCGCATATGGTTTTCAGCAAACTCGGCCCAAAGGTGATTGGTATTTCATCGCCGGGTACTGAATTTTGAAAGAACTTCTTCGTAGGAAATCTCACTGCTCTCCGTAGCCTGAACTTCGATTGCGATGCCGACGAAAGCCCTACGTAGGGCGTCTCTGGCCGAGTTGTACAACATCTTGGTCTTGACTTTCGCTTCATCTGGGCTCCAGGTGACAAAGACAAGTTTTCTCACATTGCTACCATCCACGCCCTTGTACTGGAAATCGTAGACAGCCCACCTACAATCGTCGGGTGGGAGGTCCCCAACAAAATCATCGTAGCTGCTCCCCTGAGCGGAAACCTTGTCGACCACGATCTCTGTCAGACTTTTGTTCAACTTGAAGAGAACGTATGTGTGCTGGCTTTTAAGCTTGAGAGCTTCATATGTTGGGATACATTCGTAGTTAACAGTGACACCGGAAGCCATCGTGGGTAACTGATATAAGGAGAGAAAAGGCCTGAAAGATATGGTGTGATCTGTAACACTGGAAGAGTAGACTTCGCACAAGATCGAATAGGTTGTTGTGAGCGAAACAAAAGTCATAAAAGGGTTGGGTCTTAGAAAATCATAAAGGTGCTATGTGCTAGCTATATACTTGATCCTTCACGCGTGAACAGGACGTGTTCGCACTCGGCGGAATGCAAGGCGAAGCGGGGCAATTTACATTTATCAAGTAATTTTTTTATATCTCAACCAAAAACGAACAAGCGTCTCGACCTCCCCAGTGCGATTGACGGACGTGGCCAATATAATCCCGAGATCCGGACCCAGGAGTTTTAGTGCGGCCTGCAGATGGCCTCAGCCGCTCCAGCCTTGGAATTCTCTCGTTCCGGTTGGCTGGAGAATGGATATGCGAATAATGGTGGGGGGTTAGATTCATGGAGAGATCTATAGAGAGCTAGATCGCTTGAAACTAACGAATAATGTGGAACTGCTCAGCTGTTACTACCATCCTTGCTATCATGACGCGTTTTCTATATTTCTCATTTTAAAAAAGCGCAATATTATATCTTAGCCGGATATATGTTTTCTATTGATGTTTTGATGTAGTCTCGAAATACCTTGGCCTCAGAGCTCTCAATACTCAATGCATTATAAAAGGTCAGACCTGCTTGTGTTTATTGCATTGGGCAAGATTAGCTCGAGCGGGGCGCCAACCAGCTATCAATTATCATGTCTCGTCCAGAAAACCTCGTCCGACCCTTTTCTTTTAGGAAAGGCCTTGGTCAGCCACGCGCCACCAGATGGTGCAAACTGGTATCTTGGAGCGACCTACTCTATTCGGCGAGTTGCATCGCGTTGGATCAGTTGGTCCGAATGCGATTGCAGGGTGCTAGCGAGACACCCTGTACGCGTTCAATTATTCCAGTATTAACGTATTGCGCACAATATCACTCCACGCAGGATCAGTTCTTGCTCGATAGATGATATGCACTCATCCGGTCAAAATCCTCACGCTAAAATATATAGGTGATATTTGAAATTGATAACTGTCTTCATCTGATCGGTTGTCGCCATAACGCATGACCCCTCTATCTTAGAGAGGCCCCGTAGTATATAGTGACTGAGGAAACGATTTTTGGTAGCCGATTGTCCCGAGATGACCCAGCCAAACGGAAACCGAAGCGTCTTTCGAATATTTGCTGCCCATAGCGATTTTGTCAGTGTACCTATAGCGACGCCCACACGAGCAGAAATGCTGCATGTGTGGGTGCTCGAGTACGAAGAAAATCATTAGACCCAAGCCGCATGCATGCACAAAAGAGCCCGCGGATGAGACCCTGCGCACGGGTTATTTCCCGCTAGATTCAATGTAGCACAGCATCGGGTATATATTTCCGTGACTATGAATGGTGCCTTCCGATTGCCAGGTATCGCTGCTGAAACGTGGTCAGAATTTGGTATCTTTCGAATGATTTCTACGCCACGGACCTGGGTACCCTAGCTAAGACTTCTGTTACTAATCGATCCAATAGGTTCTAGATTTTTAAGTTTGCCTCGTGACAATGAAGTTTGTTATTTCCTCCCTCGACGTGTATAAAGGAAGAGCCGATACAGCCAATGCATCATGCCCCACCCCCTAGGCCTGTATCGCCCGAAAATGATACCTGCATCAAGAATGAGCTTTTTGTCTTTGGTAGCGATTCTAATTATTTCAGCCGAAGGGAGATTAGCGAGGACCCTGAATTCTTCTGAGACCAAAGCAAATTAACCGAACCAAGCGTCCATGTTGTTCTAATTTATATTGTATTTCAAACGCATTTAGATCGAGCTCGCAAATCGAACGTTTACACTCAGAAAAGACGAGTGCTTACAGGTTGGTATGAATTTGTCTCAAGAACCGGGAGCAAGACACAAAGATCCTTGTGGTAGAAAAAGGGTTGATACTAATGACATATGTGACTAGCCCAGAATATAATCGTTATGGCTTGATAGTCAAGCACTATAAATCAACTAGTGCCGTATATAAAACGCTCTCTAGTGCAAGCGTAAAATCGGATTTAAATAACGAAGCGATTGATATTAGCAGAATTAACTCTCCTTCCGGCTCCTCCCAACTTTCCATCATTGAAGGTTTTTAGACCATAAAATTCGAAATACTATGACAAAACGTATACAAAATACTCGGTACGGATTGGTTCTTGAGAGTCCTCAGAAAATTACTTCTCTTTTATTGATTCACCACTGATTATCCCGGTCAATATGTAGTAATAGCGAAATAAAATAAGAACTTTAAAATAAATAAATTTGATCTGAGATGCTTCATAGATCATTTGATGTATATTTTTTCAATTAAATATCAATCCAAGAAAAGAAAACGCCATAGCAATGCAAACATAAATGCTATAATACAATAAAATTACAAATTCATATCAACTTTTCATTATCAATAGTTTGACTTTCTGTGCCCCTTAGAGCGGCCCTTTGCGCATGCTAAACCACGGGTTAGCTCTTGAGCCTTTTTTTTTTTGTTATATATTTTTAAGCAGCCATCGGCGCCTCCATTGAAGGAGTGTTGGGGGTAGGTTTTTCCGGGGCAAGCATACCGGAGCTTTGAGCTGGAGTAGACGGGCTCACTGGATCTGCAGGAACGACTGGGTCGGCCGGGGTCATTGGATCACCGGCACCTGGGGTGACTGGCTTTTTCCCCATTACGGGGTCGCTGGTAGATGGGGTTTCGGGGACGACTGGAGAAGGGTTGGTTACTGGTTCCTTGGGAGTCTTATTTTCGGGAGTCTCAGGAACAACTGGGTTTACTGGCTCCTTGGGAGTAGTAGTGTCGGGAGTCGTGGGAACAACTGGCTCCTTAGGAGTAGTAGTGTCGGGAGTAGTGGGGACAACTGGCTCCTTAGGAGTAGTAGTGTCGGGAGTAGTGGGGACAACTGGCTCCTTGGGAGTAGTAGTGTCGGGAGTAGTAGGGACAACTGGGTCTGCTACTGGTTCCTTTGGAGTGGTGGTGTCAGGAGTGGTGGGAACGACAGGAGATGGAGATACAACAGGGGCTTTCATCGAGGAACTGCTGGACCCCCCTGGGTTGGCGACTGGGTCCTTTGGGGTAGTAGTATCGGGAGTACCGGGGACAACTGGGCCTGGGGTTACACCAGCATCCATTGCTGGTGCGGAGCTGCTAGACTGGACCACTGGAGAGCCCGAGGGGTTGGATTCCCATGGGGCGCTGGAACTGGAAACAGCTGGAACGCCAGATGCACTTCGCGAAGGGGATGTTCCGTTGCTCGGACTATTGTTACTTCCAACATGGAACGGTCCCTTCAAAGTTGGAATGGTCGGTTGCTGACCGCTCAAAAGCAGCTCCTGGGCCTTTGTGAACTGAGCCTTCTGTGGGGCACCAGGTGGCTTGACGGTGAAGTACTCGTACTCGAACTTCCAGAACTGGTTCCAGAATGAATCGGGCAAGTTTTCCATAAAGGTAACGACGCCTGCTTTGTTGGCACGGTCTGCTAGCCCGATCATTCTCTCCTTGATTTCCTTGTCGTAGTCCGCTTCCGAGTCGCGCTTGACGACGATGCGGCGCCATGCTTGACGTCTAGCCATCGTGGGAATCTTGCCCCCGAGCAGTTGTTTTGCGGCGTCGCCGACCTTTTTCGCAGCTTCCGGGATCGTTTTGGTGACCAGCTCGTCGATACCTTGACTAGCTTTGGCCGCCATCTTTGGAATCTCCTCATTGATCACCTTGTTCACCGCGTCGCTAGTCTTATTCGCAAACCTTGGAACGTCTTCTCGGAGTAGCTTATCCATAGTCTCCGCTGTATTGTTCGACAGCTTTGGAATATCTTCCTTGAGAACTTTATCTACCACGGTACCTGTCTTATTCGCCAGGTCCGGAACCTTGCCGTGAAGCAATTGGTCGGCAGCAGCAGCGACCTCGTGGGCCAACTTCGCATCGAAGGTCTTGCCATCGGGTGAGATCTTTTTCTTCATTTCGGCTATTTGATCATAAACACCCGGGTTGACACCCGCCAAGAATTTGATCTCAGTATCTGGGAGGTCCTGGTGTTCGGCCTCGCTCATGAGATCTTCCTTGAAGGCAACTCCGATTGGAGCCGCGGATGCGGAAGCCGCCAACAGGGCGAGAAGGGCAAGAATCTGGGCGTTGGCCTTCATTTTGGTTAATAGATTTGGGATTGAACACGTTAATAAATGTCAAAAGATCAAGTAGAAGAAGCAAAGATGGTTAAAGAGAAAAAGGAATCAAAGATCAAAGAATGAATGAATGAATGAATCTGTAAAAGAGGAGCCGGCCTCGAAGTCAAAAATATAGCATAAAGAATTGAACAAAAATAGTTAAACCGGACCAGCCAGGTGGTGAGCTAGAAGCGGTGGTTATATTGATTGATCGTGTGGATGATGGAGGGAAAAGAGAAGGGGGTTAACATGATTCCTTCCTCGATTTATTATATACATCGGCCTCTAGAATGTCTGACGAATCAGTCATGTCGGTCATACCCGTACGCGTACGTTCAACCCTCAAAATTTCACTTCTTTACCGCAAGTGTCTTGATGGGTACATCACCCCGATCCAAATGTGTGTTGTATTGTGGTGATGGCGGTCCCTGTCTGGGTCACCGTTGTTTGGGTGAAGTTACAGAACCAGTCGTTTCACTGCGTTTTGGACCGAGACTAGCCACTTTGGGTAACATCCTTTCCCGAAGAGGTAGAGCTCGTCGTCCAACATCGGAAGAACACCCATATTATTTATTTTCGAGGAGACGTGTAGGTTTTGGTGTATCCTAAGCATAGCAAAAATACGATACAATCGTGCCTCGAAATTGGAGACGAGGAGCTGTCGCTAGTGTTCTATAATTTCTTCGGCGGTGCTTCGAAGGTCCGGATTTCGAGTGTTTATGCGTCTCAACCAAACCAAACCAAACGTCCCGCCCGGCTACTATTACAATCAAGTGAGCTTCGTTCGTGGAGATGTTTGGAAACTACAAAACATGTATCGAAATATCACGACCCGGCAGGTCAACCGAAAATCAGTAAAAAATCTTCTTCCCGTTGAATGACGCTTGGTGATTTGGCGTGCGTCTCTGCCAGAAACAGGCAAACATAGAGACTTGGCTTCGAAGCTTCTCGAGTACATATTAAAAGTAATATATTTGCTGCCGTTCTAATAGATACTATCACATGGTTTGGAATCTAATGTTGACAATTATTTCTTGCAGAGTCAGTACAATCTCGTGATAAGTTGCTTGTAGTAACTAATCTGTGCTATCATTATCTGATATCCATGAATAGTTTCTCCCCAAGATATCCGAGACTGCAGGCTCAGGTTTGGCTGGAGATATGCATGCAGCAGCTATTTCTGTATGATACCTTGAAAATGCTTCAATGTACCCCTTCACCCTTGTACCAAGTCCTCAAAAATGTACCTGCGTTCCGTTTCCCTTGACTTCGGAGATTTTCCTCCAAGTACGGGTTAGCTTTAGTCAAGTTCCGAGCTTGATCCCTTTCCAAGTATAATTTGGCCACCCCGGCCGAACCACTTCGCCACAAAATGCCGACAACACCCGCGTAAATTTCAGCCACATATGTGTGGCTATGTATCCAAGATGTGGCGTGCAGCTCAGCTGGAGTTACGAAGTACCTCGGATATAATGGACGATCTGTTCATGCATATCTCTTTCCCCGAACAAATAGTGTCCTTCTCGTCGCTCCGTCCGGAGCATCCACCGTCTTATCAAGGGGAAAAAAAAAAAATTCTTCCTCGTTTCCTTCGTGTTTCGTTTCACAAGCTGCAAACACAGCCTCCACATTTTTTTTTCTTTGCGTAATGTCTACCTAAACCTTTTATGCGTTACCGGTATACCAAGGTCACACTCAAGATCTTAGGACCCTGAATGTGGCAAGTCGAAGCTTAGAGCTCCCTTTTCGGAATATTCTTGCTTGCCAAAAAAAATTCAGCACCGATGCGGTATTTTATATCTTATTGCTGCATTTGCGAAATTAGGAGGTAGGCAGCTGAGATTAAAAATATGATAGAATTGGGAAGCTTAAGAGCTCGAGAAGACAAAATTTCTAGCTGTCTATCTTATCTGCAGATAGTTGACATGTATCCTAAAAGCTCATTGGTATAGGGACATACTACTGAAGAAGCAAATAAAAAGCGAGTCGCGTGCCTGCATGAAAGAAATGTGGTTGAAAATTTTTGGTTGGTATGTACAACATATTTTGGTATATTTCGCCTTCCAGTGTAAAAAGTGATAGGAAATTATGTATATCAGATTTCTTGTAAAGAAAAAGAAAGAAAAAATCTTCGATCTAAAGAGGGCTGTGCTTCAACCATTCAGAGGCGAATCGGATGTGGAGAAGTTTAAACAGCATATAGAAGACATTATTGCAAAGCAGGCAAAACTTTCTAGGACATGGAAATTGGTGAACCACTGCTTGCCCGTTATTCCCAACCAAAATTCAAGATGAAGAAACCTTTAAAGAAAAGAAAGACAAATGTAACGACTGAACATGCTTGCTTGAAAGAAAGACAGACACCCCATTAGCTCCGGAAGATAGACTTCTAATTTTTAGTTGCTGGTAAAACGCCGACAAAGAAAAACGTAAAAACTGGAATGGTTGTGACCCAAATATAAGGAACGAGTTACCAAATCCTGGGTTCCCACTTAAGCATCGTGAATAGTCTCGACTGGTGGCCTCGAGGTGTGCGTCAGGGCGATTTGCTCTGCAGCTGTTGGGCTCGACGACTCGTCATCCGAAAAGTCGTCGACAGTAACACCGGGAACGGTCATTCCACCCTGGTTGGTAGGCTCGAATAGAACAGTAGAGCTGCCGGATCGCTGCCGTCTGATCAATTGCTCCTTGACTGCTCCCTCCGTTCCTTCAACTGGAGACACAGTTGAAGCTTCGGCGGTATTCCAGCTCAATTTCGAAAGCGCCGAGGCAAGATCTTCGGGGAGGATGAGTGTGTTTGGCGGCTCCTCGTTCCTGGATTCCCAACCAACTGGCGGGCTGGGTGGTGGCGAGATGAAGAACAACTTTTGCGACTCGGGAGCTTGTAGATGTTGGTCTGTTGGTGGGGTTACGGGTGTATGTGTGCCAAAGTAGATTTTCATCCTGTGACCCATCAGACTTTCTCCATCCAGTTCGCCACGGACCTTGATCGCATCTTCTTCCGAATAGAAAGAGCAGACGATACGCGCAAAGGACTTCAAGGGCGCCCAGGAGGCGAGTGTCGCTGAGTTTGAGATGATATCGCGTAGACCTTGGAGATGGTCAGGACGGAAGATATCCGCCTCCTTGAGGTTTGTGATGAGGAGAGTGTTTGTGGGTGGCGAGGGAACCATCAGCGGCGGGATGGACGAGAGATCGAGCGAAAGATTCGAACGAGAGGACCGTTTCGACGATGGTTTGGACTGAGTAGCAGGGTCGTAGAGTCTAAAGGTGCCGGACGTTGGCGAGGTTGGGGAAGTTGGGCTCGCCGGAGCGGTCGAAGATGTGTTGTTTGCCATTTTGGACGGTTGGTAGGAATATGTGTGACGTAGATTGAAAGGGTGTGAGGATATCGGCTTCGAATTCAATTCGGGATATCTGGTGAGACGGTGGTAGAAGTGACTGTCTTGGTTGTTCGTTTGTTGGTTGATGATGGATGGGGAAGAAGGGTCGGAGGAGCGGGTTAGTTATATATCTCGAAAAGCCAGAGATTAGAATGCGAGCGAATATGCACAGTCCCAGCGGCTACGTACATGCGCACAAACGACCAAACGGGGCAGGGCAAAACAACAGAAGCTGCCAGCTGCCAGCCCAGCAAGCAGCCCAAGCCAGCCAGCCTGCTTAGCAGCACGGAAAGTGGAGATGGCAAAAAGAGGAATGCTGGGACGGCCACCCGCCCGTGCCCAGTTGCCAGTTTCAAACCTGCCAGACACGACCTGGCGCTGCTGCGGCCCACCGCTAAACCGAATGGCCGCCTCGGTGCCGGCCTGCTCGCAATGTCGTCTCCAGGTATCCGCTCGCACCCCCGTATAATCGTAACCGGTCGGCGGTCCCCCGTATCAGAAAGTCAAATCATCAGAGATTTTCCTCCCTGCTGCGGCTCTCCCTTAATCCCTCTCTTCGCGATCGATCCCGCTGGAGGAGCTGCTCGTTTCGTAGTTAGCAGACATGTGCCGAAGACAGTTTCCCTCGAAATCATGAAATCAAATCCGACACAGCCTCCATATGGCCCGTCAAACAGCGCATGTGTTCCCGTAGAATCCCACCAACCACCTGAGAATCACAATTTCGTTCTAGAGCGTGCTCCGGTCAGCAGGAGACCTTTACCGGCGCTGTCCGCAGCAGTGCCACCTATTATTCTTCTTTGCCAGAGGAAATAACACATCCAACAGCGCCTGATTAATATCATGCAATTTTCCAGAGAAACTTCCAGAGTAGGCATCCGCATCAGGTAGGCGGCAGTACCACCAGCAAGGTCGCTATCCGGCGGATTCGTCTCTTCCGTAGCGTAGCGGCTTGGCCTCCGCGGAAGCCTCAATACCTTGGGTATCGTATATGCTCAACTTCGATCACCACGTCATTAGGGATTCGTCCTGTCTTGGTTCGGTCTTGGTTCGTGAGGGCCTTGAGAGTTCCCCCCAAAACGCCGCTAGGTCTCAAGGTGTGGCGGCCGTGGCGGTGCATGGGTACTCATTTCCCTTCAAGTTTCTCCCTTCAACCGTGTGGGACGTCTTGCCGCAGCGTTCCCCCTTCGGTTCCAACCAGATCCGATCGTTAGCGCTCGATACGGGGGAGGAAATGAGTCGCGCTGCGGACGGGCCCCGCTACGACTGTTCGCCTGGCAGTGAGCTGAACTGGCACCACCGGTTGCGTGTGTCCAAAAGCTGTGCATTGGTCATATTTCGGACTTTTCGGACGGCGCAGATGGCACATGGAGGATTTTCTGTGCGATAAACTCCGAAGCGGTTGCTGATGGACGTTATTTTGGGAGGCGTTAACCAATTAATGCGAAATCGCAGTCGCTAACGATTCATTGCTCCTGATGAATAAGCCTCGAGGCTGAGGAAATCCCGTTTGGGGGAATATCGAAAAGTCCTGAATCACGTAAAGAGCAAAGTTCGCATGGGATCACGACGACCCGGGGATGTGATTGGTGCCGCACTGTAAATGTGCTGGTTGGTGTTGGAATGCGCACCCGACAAGCCTCGTTTGTTGACGTTGAATGCGTTGAGCAATTCCAAAGAATATCAGGCTCGCTACAACCCAACTGGCAACTGCCAGCGCTGTGTGACCAAACTACCCACAAGGATTGATGCCATACTGTCATTATTTCCCGCTGTGCTGACGCTGGTGCTTTAGGTAGTTCTGCAGCACGAATCCTCAGGAGTCACTTTGATATTGCTCCAGATTGGTTTTGCAATTGTTGTGGTTACTGTTGTGTTTTCCTAGGTATTCTTGAGGCCGCAGTCCAAGAATCGAGGCACCAACTTTGACGTATATGCATTTATGGCGAATACAGAGAGGTCCACGTTGGTACTCGCAGCCTTCATCTGTAGTATCTAGTCGGACCAACAAAGACGGTGGAGCCTCAATTTAATCTATTACAGCCATTGTATTAGCCTAAATAAGACTAACGTTGCGCGTTGGATTCTTTGAAAGTGAGGCATACACATGCGCATTGCATTGCACGTTAGGTTATAACAATTGCTATTCTGCAAGAGCCAACAAAGTGCTGACGAGTAGGCTACGAACACTAGCGATATTGTATATATCTGACTCTGATCTTTGCACTTTTTTGTGAACAGCAATACCCTCGCGGTGTTCAACTTGACCCTCAACAAACTTTAAAATCGTGGCGTAGGGGTTACGCTAGCATTGTAAAAATAAATAAAAACCGGCAGATGTTGTACAGGTTTCAAAAACGTGGTATAAGCCCGACCACTTGCTAGCATGCTCCGGCCGGCTTAGGCATGGCTTAATCGGCTGCGTCCTGTTATACCACGCACCCCCAAGTAAGGATGACTTGGATTATTTACGCTGAACTAGTCTCGAACGCTGAACTTATTCTATTCGACAAATTCTGGAGAAAAATTGGGTCGTATTTAGCAGTGACAAACATCCTGCATCAATTCCTTACTAGTCAGAAAGTTAATGTATGCCATCCAATCCTCGATTGCAATGAGATTCTAGTATGTATCCTCGGGATCTTCGCTTTCGTATAATTGATTTTATATAGGCGCGTATATATAATTGTAGTTACTGTCTAATCGAAATATCGATACACATTTGATTCAAATACTATGAAACATCCCCATGCAGGTCTAATATTATACAGAAAGAAGGCTGCTATTTAACGACCGATACTAGGATGCAGAAATATCCTGCCTGAAACCTGCCATTATCAACCTATTCTCATACGGATGAGATCCTAATCAGAAGGCTTACGAAGGAAACCTCACCGAGCTCTGGCCATCAAAGTCCCCATCACGTGCTTAATTTCTCCACGATTCAAAGCGGTTGAGAACATGATCGTGGCCATGGCCCTATCAAGCCCTAAATTCTCAAACCATGCACGACATTCAGAGGCACAGCAGTTTCGCACTCAGCTCAGGTTGGGCCAGCATGGGGAATTTCTGATATTGCGGGGAGGCTTAGAGGGGTAACAAGGCTTGCGACAAGCGTCTGGTCGAGGCATGCTGAGGGATCGAGATGACTTTATTGACAGAACACAGGGTAAACTGGTCTCGTCCCTAGCCTCAACTTACCGAGAGACAAAGCAATTGGGTGAGGGTGGGCTTCGGTCGTGAGATAACGGTATTTTCCTTGATGATAATATAGACTTATCTAGAGCACATACATACCAACAAACCGGGCTGACCAGATCCTCGAACGCAATTCCGCGGATCCGATCATGCACGCGTAATATCTCGTCACCGATATTCTCACCCCAAATCTGGCTGGTTTTCAAAATTGAAGGCGGAAGTGAGATAAAATATAGCGAAAAATAGTTGGCATGGGCAGTAAATTCGCACGGCTTTAAGGAGGCAGAGTTTTGATAGTCATAGGTCGATGTGTCATTAAGATTTCCGTATACAAATGAAATGTCACCTAATGATCCATTCGGTATGGATGTTCCTGTGGGCTTGTTCATAACTTTAGAAACCAATATTGGCTTCACGAATCAATTATAAGGCTGGGTGTTTTGGTTCAAGGACATATGATGGGAGTCTGGTGATACGGAAGGAGACGAGGCGCATGAGAATTTCAAATCCAGTGTAACAGTAATAAAGATATTCAGTTAATTGATTTGTATCGGTGCAATCTCGCGATTAAGTAATATGGACAAAGCTTGTTTTTAATTTTATCTTCGAAAGGTGATAAAAAGAGACCTAGACTTCCGAAGACTTCGGTCCGAGAAAATTGATTTTGCTAGGGCGAAGGTGTATGAAAGAGTTTTACAGAATAAGTAAAAAATAAAAATAAAAATAAGAATAAAAAAAACTCCGAAATCAGAAACTCCGATAGCGATGAAGATGGGATGCGGAGGAAAAGAAGATTACAATCTAAATATTAGCTAGTCGACACCACCAGCTGCAAAAGTAACAATCATTCATATTATACCGTTTTATGGGGATTCCGGTCCTTATATGGCGACTCCTCTCGGACTTGACGGTTCACCGTATTTGCCCGCAACACTGATTTCATCCTCTCCACTCTGCCTCCCGCCCAACAGCATGGTCTCACCCGCCCCAATCGGGCCTCGGGGCTCGTGGTAATCCTCCATACCAGCGTTCTTTCTGCCTCTCCTGTAATCTTCTCTGTAACCCGCCCTCATCCTTCCCTTCGCGACACCTCCAGCGGCGGGCATGGCGTACCACCATGTCCCACAGATGGCGGAGAAGAATCCCAAGCACGAACCGGCAAAGATGTCAATACCGGCGTGCTTGAAGTCCAAGTATCGGGTGGCACCGATCCACATGGCTAGACAGAAGAACGAGATGATGACGACAAAGGTTATGAGCGGAAGCGAAGGCGGGTGTAATTTCGAAGCACGTTGGCGGGCTGATGCAGAAGATCCTTTTTCGTTTGATGGGGAGTCTGATCGTTTCTCGGTGTCAAATTTGTGATACGGGAGCTTGCTAGCGGATGACGTGCTGAGGGTGAGAACAAGGGTTGAGTAAAAGAATAACGAGAGGAATGTGAGACCAGCGAAAGACACTGGATTCATATTAGTAACGATCTTGTAGGGCAAAAGTTTATCTAACAAAGGTGGGGTGTGGGTAAGCTTACTCGTAGCATGACCGCTAGGGAAACTTCGGAAGGCCTCGGATAGTCTGTCATGGTCGGTCGTCGTGCAGATCTCGGTGGTGACCAAGGGATTCCAGGCGAGAATGCCACTGGGACCGGTCCTGGTGCTCTTGACGATTTCGGCCACTTTGTTCCAGTCCGGCTGACAGACTGAAATCATGTGCGGTCTGGGTTTGCCAAAAACATTCTTCAAACAATTGGAGACGAAGAAAGCGAGGGCGTCGGTGAGACCCAGTGCGAGCCAGGCTCTGTTCCAGTTCAAAAGCTTGTGCTTCCAGACCAGCGATGCCGGTGCGTGAGGATTGTTTGCCAGAGCCGGGAGGGCGGAACGGGGTGCTAGGAGACAGCAGAGAAGAGTGATAGCTGCAGGCCCGGCGATGGCGACAATTCCGAGGACGACCACGGAAACGGTATCTAAACATGCTCGTTAGTATCGCTATTGATAAACACGCATTCTTAATGAAGTTTCTTACCTCCATGGTACGGGAAACTGAAAGCCGGATCGTATGGATTGAACGGTCTCCGGGCACCGTCAACGTTTCCCAGGAACCCTCCCATGAGCACAAAGCCGATGACCAGCACCCAATCCAATGCATACCGCAGCGATACAAACACGAAATCTCGCGTTAGAAAACCCATCGTGTGGTTATTACTCCCAGAGCTATAGCTCCGGTGCTGGTTAAATCAGAATCGAAATGAACGAGATGTCGGCAGAGCTCGAAGGTTAATTAATCAATAAACGCTGGAAGCAGAAAGTGGTCGTGTGCGCAGAGGAAACCCTGGTGGCAACACAAAGTTTCTTTGTCGGAAATAAAATAATGGAAGCAAACAACCGCAAAAGATATCGGAGAATAGAGAAATAGAAACGTGGAAGAATAGAAAAAGAAGTCAGAATCGATAAAGAAGATGGAAAAGTAAGAGGGGGGTATTTAGGAATTCTCTTGGAATGTTGGAAAGGGACGATCGAAAACAGCAGGCAAAGGGCTGGGCTGAAACAAATGTCAGCGTCGAACCAGGGGACATTGGCAAAGCAGCTAGACGGAACCAACTCTGAGATATATATGCCCACTGCAAATCAGAAACTGGAAGTAGAAACCGCTGGGACTCTTGGTTTGCTTGGTAAGTTTGCGACTGGTATCGCGAACCCATACGAGATGAGATCCCTTGGGTGACAGTCGGACACAGCCCTCCCTCGTAATCAGAAGCCCCCGTTCCTCCGTCTGAGCAAGTCCACTCTAGACCCTCCGCATTCCATCAATCTTGTCTGCAAATCTTCTTGGACTTGGCTGTCATATGCAACCTGACCGCATTATATCAGACAGTGCATTAGATTGGGGTTAGTTTGGCTAGTTTGGCCGAGCAATTTCCAAGTCGGCCATGGCAGGCTCAGAGGGGAGGTTAGAGCCATCGCCAAGTGCCATGAAGAGTTTTCAAATTGCGGGCGCACGACTCTCCCGCCGCGCGGATTGGTGACATGATTTGCAGTATCCATCCCTGGCTGACGAATTGCTGCTTCTAGCGTTTCACGCAAGCGATATGAGACCTCCAAAACACCTCCGATTCCAGTATGGCGATGGATTTCTCGAACGAGCTTAGCCCTGTAGCGTGTGTGCTCTCGAGTCGAGGCAGCATGAAAAAGGCTCTCTTGCTCGAAAAGGCAATCGCTGACGTTGTTGCGAACTGCGCCTCGATTTTAGTGTCCGCGACGTTTGCAAATTGGCGAAACGTCGACTCTTCTCCGACGGGATTGCTGGAAAATTTTATCCGTTAATTCGCATATCAAAGTATCAGTTGAATGAGAACGGTATCGGTATCAGTTCGGGTGCGTGGACGTCCGTGGCCGTAGTCTATTGAAGCTTAAGAGCTCGAGGCAATCCTCGCGACACGTAAACCAGGCATACGCGTATATGCAAGACCGATGATCGATCAAGTTAGGTTCCTGCTGTGATATATTGCTTCCCGGCTTCCCATTTGCTTCGTATCTCGGCTCCTTCGTGCTCCGAATATGATGTTACGAATCTCCTCATAGAAAACATATCGGTGTCGGGTTTGTAGGCATCGACGCGACTGGGATCCGATTCCAACAGCCCTCAACACATATACATGCTGTATAATGTTAGAATATATCGAATAACTAGACCACACAAACAAAGAGTAGAACTTGGCGTAATTGGCTAGTGGAGAACCGACGGGAGATAACCGCGGGTATCGAACGGGGTTTGGTATTCGTGCACTGATACCAAGACGGACATATGACTTGTATCCACACTTCTCGTGATCCCGGGCTTCCGACCAGCGATGCCCAGATTGCTTGGAAAGGTTATTCAAAATATTGAGTAACTTCACAAGCACGATTGGGGAATATGACCAGGTAGAAATGAAAGCCTATGAACATAGCTGACGCCAATAGATGGTGCATCGATGTTTTTGGTCCTGTCGATTCTGCTGCACCATGTATGCAACATGTGCTGAATTAACCTTCTTGTGATTAAAACCACTCATGTCGTCTCAAATTCTCGTTGTATGGCTGCGCATTAGACTTGTTTATCCTTAACCCTTTGCCACCCTAGAATGAAATGATAACCCCTGATATTTTCAAAGCCTCAATGCGTACGATATCGCCAAGACTCGGGATTATTGCAGTTCCTCGTTATAAGTATGTTGGCTAGCGAAAGTGGGGGAAAACATGACATGGATCGAAGTTGGATAGACCTCTATAGATAAGCCCTCACCGCTGTTTTCCCCAAGCCTTATCTCTTGAATTGTATTCTTCCACCATTTAGATGTGACTCGTGGGTTCGAAATTGATCGCTTCAGATGAAAATTAAACCACATGTCCAGGGCGTCAGTCGCGATTGGGCCGTGCGTTACAAGCTTGACTTGTCAATGCTATCGGAATTCTGAACATTTTGTATATCGCCCCCTGGCTCCCGCATATATACGTATGCCTAGTCTCGATGCCACTATACCTAGGGACTTGCTCGGATTGGTGGAGCGTACGGCTACGTCAAAGTTTAAGAACTCTCCTAATACTCATGTCTAGGCGGCAAGATAGCAATGCACCTCACAGTAAGTTCCTTTTCTAGAGAGATAAGAAACTTATTTTGTGTGATGATTACACATCTGCTTCGCTCACTGGGGCTTAGGCGAACACTGATATTGGAAATCTGTGGGATCTGTATTGTACGCGCGTGCCCCGCATAAGTTGCCACCCAGCCGTTGTCCTCTTTATTTTTACCTTTGTGAAAATGTGGACATTGGACCAAACAGCCTTCTCGTGATAATTGTATTGGTTCAACACGTCAAACCACAAAAGATAAATTCTAGATGCCCGCATACGCAATTCAACTGTTATCCTTTGTGCTTTTAGTACGACGTCTCTTGCCGGTTTTTACATTGAAAATCGTGCACGACGCTGCCGTGGTATGACCAGAATCTTGCAACAAGTGAGCTCAAGTTTGATATGTTGTTAATCATTGGTAAAGGTATTGTTAAATTTCCTTTTACGAGTTGCGTTAACAGCCAGGGTCCATCTCACAGATCTATCATCGAATTGGTCGGCCAGTGTCACCAAATATTCAAATTTGCAAAGCTGGCCATTACTTTTCTCTTGTTCGATATTTCGATTGCTTACCTCGACAAGCTTATACCCTCTCTTGGATCCTTGCATCAGCTAATCCGGATGATGGTTCACGGCACCGATATTTCTTTCCCGGTATCAGGAAACGTAATATTTAAAGACATGGAAACCACGCATTTGTATATTAAGTGTCTAGTTCAACTTTTATAGCTTTATCAATCAATTGAATAAGAGATTGCATAGTTAACTAACCTTTATCTACTGATAATATCCGATATCCTATAGTACTATGATCAAACCTGCGATCTTTATTATCTGGCAGGCTATCTTGATCATAGTATCAACATGTTGATGAACGAATATCACGAATAAACTAAGGCCTGGCAAGGCTAGTGTCTCGTTGTAGGCCGCTCCACACTTAAGGGTAAGGCCTGGCCGAGAGAGCGAGGTTGGCCATGGGTTCAGTTTTGGACAATTGTCTGGTTGCGGGACTGTCGATCACTCTCGTAACCAAAATACACAAACAAAGGCTTTCGACTGTTGTCTGGTCTTCGACGATCGCAAGGCCCAAGTCGTGGGTTTGCAGACCAGAGCAAATCTTTTGAGCCGCAACACAAAAATATATCACACACCACAACCGCTCTAGTATCAACATCGCGACAGTTCATTCGGCCATGTTTAGCATCGAACAAAACAGACTATTGGCGCACAGAACTTGAGTATAGGTCTTACAAGCATCAGGTATGGAAAGTGGACTTGTCTGAACACAAATTTCATTCCTTGCACGCTACTTTCCTGATTTTTAGACCAGACGCCAGCTAAAATCACACTGTCTTCAAATCTAGATCAATGATCCCCCTGGCATCGTGCTACGTCCCATCGAGCGACCTACTCCCTACCGAGGTTCCCGATTTAAATCACAATATTCCGCTCTTGATACCATCTATCGATTATCGCGGTAGTTGCGGCAGCTTTTCCATTTTAAATATCGCAGATATTACCCGACTCTACGACCCTTCTGGAAGCCGCAGAGACCTTCCAAGACCGCCAGATTATGCCAAACCTTAATTTCGGCTCCGGTTCCGGATGCAGATGCCCTGAAAAATGCCATTTCGCTTGAAACGACACAAGCGATGTCATGGCATGTCACTTCTAAATTGCATTGCAGGTCAGCAAAACGGACAAAACAGACAAAACGGTTAGATTTCGATTTTCTCTACATCATCGATGGAAGGCACAAGAAAAAAATAGCAACTGAAGAGCTCCGAATAGGAAGCTGGTTCGAGCCCAAGAGAACCAACACCGGGTTCTTCTATTTGAAACACCTGGTTACACATTACAGGACTGCCTGGTCAGGCAAGCAAGGTGGGAAAAATGCAGCGGACTCGAAAAAGTGGGGCCAGGCTTATTCTCGGTTGTGCCCGCTTTCGGGGTCGGAATGGCTGCATTTGAAAAGGCTGAAATTTCGCAAAGGCTGCGAACTGGTAAAGACAAAACAATGGTCGCAAAAACGTGGTTTAAAACATACTTTTAAAATGCGCATTTTAGATTTAATTTACTTGATCGATTAGCTTATTTGCACCAAGGATTGCGCCATTCAGGCCTGCAGAAAACCTGTTGGCTTAAAGCACTCTGCTGTCATGGGCGTATGCAGGTGCGGTAGTGCGGCACCCCCACAACCACCCGTGCACACAACGGTGAACGCTATCGAGATCTCTAGGCGGCCATATCGACAAAGATCGGTGGACGCGGAAGAACTTTGCAAAGCTTGATTTTTGTTACGCGATCCAGTCAGAGTACTTTGGTCCCCAGCGAATCTGTCAGAGCCGGGGAAGTAGGCTACCTGTCCACTACCCCTGCCGTAGATCCCCCAATGTGCTGCTTGATGCTGTAATACTCAAATCACATCCCTGATCCGAAATTTCTTGCTTGGACTGAGACCCCGAACGATAGGAAAAGGAAACTGCGTGTCATTTTTCGCAAAAAACCGAGCCAAGAGAAGGTGGTAGCACATGGGCACATATTAGCACCTATAGCATAGCACAGGGATTCACAGGAAACACACAGGCCAGGGCGATGGCGAGCTACAGTGTCACTTGTGCTCGCCGAAATGTCATTACCTAACAACAGCTAGAGATTCAGAAAAAACGATAAGAAGCTCCACTGGCCGCAGGTTCGCAAATACGAACTTTACATATTCTTGCATTCCAGGAGCTGCATCTGGTGCATTCTTCTGACCGTTTTTATTACGAAATTCGTCTTTGTAGCCCGTGCCAAACGACCAGCGGATCACGATCGACGCCACACGTTTATATTTCAACGTTACCGTTTCCCACAGCTCAAAAAAAACTCTCTCTAGGACGACTTCTTCATTCCATCTCTACCTCCGCTGAGACTCTACGGACTTCTTCGAATATCACAGACACCTTAAACCATCACGAGAAATCTCTTCACTATCCGTAAACATTCCAGCGACGTCATTTGACCAGGGTGTGTCCGATCACACGCCTCTGCTTAGACCCAATATGGCAACAGCAACACATGACCGGGACCTGTCGCCCGGAGACGTCGACCGAAAAACGAGCGTGGACGAAACGGCACGATCGATAGTCGGTGCAAATTTTGTGAATGCCGAGGTCGATGGTGTTTTGGAAGAAGGGTCGTTGGACCCGAGGTATAGAGCCAAAGCGACAATCTTGAACGCTGCTATGCAGGTACGAGTTTTTTACGTAATCATTTCCTAAATTGGTGGTTTCAAGGATGCTAATACCGTCGTTGAATATAGGACATGGGATTCGGGGCTTACCAGAAGTATGTGAACAACAAAAAAATTATGGGAGTCGGTGGATGGATAGCTGACATTTTTATCTCACAGATTCTTGTTCTGTGTCTGTGGTAAGTTGCCAATGGAAGTTGATAACATGATAATTTGCTAATTTTGATCCTAGGATTTGGATGGTTCATCGATAATGTGAGCGATGGAATTGCGAGCCCTAACAAGCATATGTATGAATTGGAAGCTAATGTGCATGCAACAGATGTGGCCACAAGTTACAGCAATGTATGTCTTCTACTGCTAAAATTGAACCATAAGAACCGAAACTAACTATTTTGACAGCATTCTATCATCAGTACAAAGAGAATTCAAGTTTAAACCGCCTTCGCTTCTCGCCTTGTCGCAAAATATCGGTTTGCTTGCTGGAGCTGGTATGTCAATTGGTTAGCCTATGATCATAGAAAGATCGAAACTAAGAACTCTTTAGCTGTCTGGGGCCTTGCGTCTGATATCGTCGGCCGACGAGTGAGTAATAGAACATGCAATCCGTTAAAGTACACAGAAAGCTAACCAATAATACAGTGGGCATTCAACTTGACACTCCTCGTTTGCGGTTTGTTCGGTCTTGTAGCTGGTGCATCTCCCAACTTTGAGGCTTTGGCAGTTTTCGCTGCTCTCTGGTCGTTTGGCGTTGGTGGTTCACTTCCAGTTGGTACGTAATGCAATTGTGGATAATTTGATATTAGAACCTGTGGTTTAACGATTTCATCTAGACTCTGCCATCTTTCTCGAATTTATCAACGGAAAGTCGCAATGGACTCTCACTCTCCTCAGTGTACGTTGTACAACAGAAAACCGAACCCAATGCACTCAAAGGAAAATTGCTAAACTCCATCTTTTAGATCTGGTGGGCTGGTGGTCAAATCGTTGCCAGTCTCATCGCTTGGCCCTGTAAGAAAACACTGCTCCACACCCTAGTAACATATGACGATTCCTAACAACGTGTTAATAGTGATTGGCAACTACGGATGCCCTGATCCGGATACTTGCACCAAGGAGAACAACTGGGGCTGGAGATATTTCGTCTTCACGTATGAGTATATCCCTCCAAAACTATCATATTACCCTGCTAACTAGTTTCTTGACAGCATGGGTGGTCTGACCTTGATTCTTTTCATAATTCGATTCTTTATCTTTAACATGTATGAGGTAAGAATAAGCACGAATGAAGGCTCAAATATCTGAGTAATACATGCTAACCCTATCGAATCATCCAGTCTCCAAAATTTCTCATGGGTAAAGCTCGCGATGCCGATGCCGTCGAAGTTGTCCACAAAGTCGCCCAATACAACAAGTTCGAATCCTCCCTCTCGCTCGACCACCTCGAAGCCGTCGACCGCCACTACCGATCTAGCGAGTCCGACACCACTGAACACCCGGCCCGAGTTGAGGAATACACCACCACTTCCGCAGCTGTCAAGCGAAATTTAGAAAAATTCAGGGGAGAGCACATTCGTGCCCTGTTCAGGACAAGACAATTGGCATACTCCACCTCTTTGGTCATCTTGTTGTGGGGAATCATCGGATTGGCGTTTCCGTTGTATAACGCCTTCTTGCCGTTTTTGCTCACCAACCGAGGCGCGGAATTGGGAGAAATTACGTTAAGTACTACATATAGGAACTACGTTATCATCGGGTGAGTAACCAGATCCGTTGTTTTTGAGACGTTTATTACATTTTCTAACCGTCGGAATAGTGTTTGCGGTATCCCTGGATCTCTACTAGCAACCGCAGCTGTCGAACTCCCTCGTCTCGGCCGCAAGGGTGCCATGTCTATCGCAACCATATTGACTGGTATCTTCCTCTTCATAAGCACAACTTCGAAAACCAACAGTGCCCTCCTCGGATGGAATTGTGCATACAGTGTCACCTCGAACGCCATGTACGGAATGTAAGTTCTTCCTTATAACACTGTAGACGAAACCCAGAGAAGTACGAAAATGGCTAACTAGTGTGTTATCAGCTTGTATGCCTACACCCCAGAAATCTTCCCTACTTCTTCCCGCGGTACCGGAAACGCACTGGCTGCATGTGCGAACAGAGTCTTCGGAATCATGGCGCCAGTTATCGCCGGTTACGCCGATTTGACGACCGCCGTTCCGGTTTACGTGTCCGGAGCGTTGTTTATCGCTGCAGGATTCGTGATGCTGTTGCTCCCATACGAGCCAAGAGGCAAGGCCAGTATGTAAGAGTCTCGCATGTATGCATATGTTTTTGCGTGTGCGCGTAGACGGCTGGCCACATTGGTTCTTTGTACCCGTGTTATGATTTTTAGTTTTCAGACTTTTTTTTGGTTGCTTTTGGGAAAATCCATATATGGGTTGTGAGGCTCCTAGTATAGAGCTTTACAGAATAAGCGGGTAGTTCACAGGAGGCATTCATTTTTGGGGTTTACTTCTGTTGGTTTTTTTTTTACTGTTGGTTTAAAGAGTTGGAACAGCACGATCAAGTTCAGAGTATGGACTCGAGCGTTGGATAACGCAAATGATGCTAGAGCTACACCTTAGCGATCAGTATTCATAGCAAACACATACAAGCAGAACTGGGTTTCTTTAGTCCATAATCGTTAATACAAGTACATCAAACTATATATCCAAACAGTCCCCATAAAATATAATCTATAAAACACCGGGTATGCACATCTAGAATATTTACAATTGGAAAAAAAGCGCTCCCAACCCCCTCCAAAAAAAGAAATTCGCCTCTAGATCTGGGGGTCATCAGGTTGCGATCTGTATGTCTTCTCCTTTCTCGCCCTGGGATTCTTCCGCGCCTCCAAGGTCTCTAAACTCCTCACCCATCCCATAACGGTACCGGTCATAGTCTTTGTACCGTACTTGTACTCCTCCTCCTCTTCAAACTCGCCAGCTTCAATCTTCTCCGCTTCGCGCTCCTTTCTTCTCTTCTCCTTGGCAACGTTGACGCGATAGCGATTGGTCACTTCCAGGTTGGGAGTTAGGAGTTCCTCATATAACGTGCGATCGGAGCCGTCGAGGTCGGCGAAGGGTTCGTAGCCCATGCTGGATGATATGTTAATTGCGTGCTCTTTAAATATATGGTGGGAGTGCATGATAGGGATTTTAGATTTCTTTTTTTCAATGGTGGTGATAACTTACTTGGTAGGGTAGTTCAACCTGAACCCTCTATCCAACCCGGCTATTTTTTCGACATCGGATTCATCGATCAAACAGTCGCCATGCAGGGCAGAAAGGGCGCTTTGTGGGTCTAGAACGTGGGGTATTGCGATTTCGCCACGGGTTATGTGCCATGCTATTGGTTTTTCGGGGTTAGCTAATGGGATATTGGGGGGCTCTCTGGTAAAGGTGTGAAGTTTTACCTGTGATAAGTTGCGGTACTGTCAGCTCATAATTTTCGGCAATGTTGACGAGAACAGGGTCCATGTGCATTTCTTGGACAAGGTGGCCCTTGTCGAGATCGGTGACGCCGTATGGGAAGTAACTTGCGGGTACTATGCGTAAAAAATGAGTCTTAGTGTTACGTCTTTTAAGTCGTGTGGTAATAGTTGCATCTCATGCAGGTTTTACCTGTCGCCAAAACGGTTGCCTAACGAGAAGAAGAAAAAGAAATCACGTACCAATTCCCAAGCCCTTGTTATATTTGATAAACTCGTTCTGCTGCAGATACGGCGATATTTCCATCTGATGCACCTGAGGCGGGTACTTGGCGTGCTCCATCAAGGTGTCCAGCTGAATTTTTGAGAAATTTGCGATTCCCAAAGCCTTCACTTTGCCGGCCTCCAATTGTTGCTCCATGAGCTTCCAGGCGGACAAAAAGTCGACCCTGTTCCCTTCTCTGTCCACCGGCGGTGGGGCTTCTGCGTTATTCCGCATGGACCAACTTACGGGCCATTTCATGACCCAGAGGTCGAGGTAGCCGGTACGTAAACCGCGAAGGGCGTGCAGGAGGGAAGTGTACGGGTCGTGATGGTGGTGGCTGTCGAGCTTGCCGGTGACGAAGAGGTCGGAACGGGTGACATCGGAGGCGAGAAACCATAGGGATTGGTCCAAGTAGTTTACGGGACTGAAGGAGGAGTGCATATCGATCTGTCCCCACAATTGATTAGTATTTAAGACCTTGTTCGGCTCTGTATTTCCCAGTGTCGACCTACATGGCGATACCCGGCGTACAGATACGCTTTCCAGTTTTTCGGCTTCATGTCCCGGTGCCTGAGGGCCTGATACCCGAGAGCGGGGATCTTGGTACCATTCTGAAGACCAAAGTAGGTGATATCCCGGGGTAAGGCACGTTTGAAGTTATGTTTTAACGGCTGGATTTTAGGAAACGCTTGCTTGATTAGCGGCGTACCAGATATCGGTTTGAACATGGTGACGGAGGGGATGGTGTGAAAAGGCGGCCGGTGAGGGCGGGTGGTGGTGGCTATGTCTTCATCAAGGGGCCGGTTGGTGGTTCAGACCGTTATGGAGGTTTGTAGATGGATTGTTTCGAGATGAAATTTTTGGTGTTGCGGCGGACGTTGAACAGTGAGACATTTGCCCATCAAAATGTCGCCCGTCGCGAGAACGCCCGTCTGCGCCTTCCCGTCCGTCGCAGAACATCCTCACAAGCTATCGCAGTTATATCAATTGGTCAAATTTCTATAGACTGCACAGCGACCGTGATCGCTATAAATGTATAGCCGACGATACGACTGCCGCAGCCATGCCTTTCGCCGCATCGGCCCCGTCGGCTGATATTTTGCGAGCGAAACAAGTATCAGACTACCCGATCTGGTTAAAGCGGCTGGCATCGGCCTTAACTCGAACTCTGACGAAAGAGAATTTTTTAATTTTCCTCTTGACTCGCTTCAAGCTCGCAGTTAACAGGCGTAAAGACCGGCGGTGAAACCGTTCCAGAAAGAAAAACCTATTATTTCCGTGCGCCCTGAGCCCAATTAAAAAACTTGGCTCTTTCGGCATGCTTTTCTAGCTCGAAACGAGGCCTGCTTTCGAAATTTGTAATGCATCTTGCATTGGTTCTTAGCCGTCTAGTCCTCTTTTCCCATTTCTAAGGCTTCGGGTTTCTCTATATTGCTTAAAAGTGACGTATTTTTCGCTCCTTTCGTTTTTTTAAAACGTCGCCTGGGATATTGTTCGAGTTCGCCGGAACAATTGTAAAAAGAGCACGGAATGAATCGGTAAAGATGGGGGAACAGAAGAAGAAAGGGACTCGATATCCCTTCTGGTACGAGGCAGACCCATTCCAATCGCTCAGATCCAAGATGCTAACACCGAAGCTCAATGCATCATAGGTTCGGAGGCGCGAGCTCCATGTGTAAGCCCAATTGAACCCCGATACACATCCGAAAGCTCCCAGACCGTTCTACACAAGTGCAGATTGCTTACGACTAGTGGTGATGGTGGTTTTTACGAGCAGGGGCGGCGGTCTTCACTCATCCGTTAGATCTGAACAAAGTGCGACTGCAAACTGCGAAAGCGGTGGGCAATGGGCCGAAACCGGGGATGATCGATACCTTTAAGACCATATTGCGAAATGAAGGTGAGGAGTTTTGGAGTGAATTGCGTTTTATTTCTTAAGCGGGAGGATGGGCTAATGGTTGCGCGGCTTAGGATTTTTGGGTCTATATAGCGGGGTAAGATAGTTCGGATGGATCGGAATATATAGGGATTGGAAGGCTGATTAGTATCGCGTATCGACTGCAGTTGACCGCTTCGTTGTTACGGCAAGGTATGGTCATCTTTGCAAAATTGGCTATTGGGACGCTAACATATGTGGCATGACGTAGCGACGTACTCGACAACAAGGTTCGGGATATACGAGGAATTAAAAAGCACGGTTAAGAAACCGAATAAGGAGCTGCCGTTACCTACTTTGATAGCATTATCCAGCACCTCGGGATTGTAAGTATCAGGAGTACCATTGTGAGTTGGAACCCAGCACCCTAATATATGTGCTTAGTCTCGGATCTATAGCTGGAAACCCGGCCGATATTATCAATGTTCGGATGCAACAGGATGGCGCCCTGCCAGTGGAGAAGCGACGGAATTACAAGAACGCCATCGATGGTATAATAAAAATGGTCAGACAGGAGGGAATCACATCGTTGTTCAGAGGGGTGGGACCTAATAGCGGTCGAGGCGCTCTCATGACTGCTAGTCAATTGGCGAGTTACGACGAGTTCAAGATGCTATTGCTGGCGTCAGGAATGTTTGAGGACAATTTGGTGACGCATTTTACTGTGAGTTTTGGTTATTGGTAGCAATCCGGTGGGTTAGAGGTGTGAGCTAACAGCTGAAATTAGGCGAGTACACTTGCCGGAGGTGTGGCTACATTGGTATGCTCGCCGGTCGATGTTGTAAAGACAAAAGTCATGTCCTCCCACGATCCGGCTGTAAGTTTACCAAATCTTCTAATATAAATTAGCTTTGTTTCTAATATTTTATCCAGGGTATCGTCCATCTCCTCCGAGAAACAACAAAACGAGAAGGCTTGGCCTGGGCTTTTAAAGGTCTTTTGCCCTCGTTTATCCGACTAGGTGAGTCTCGAACTCTCTTATTCAGCCTCCCTCCGCTCAATAATTATTGAAATGCTAACTGTTTCATCGCAGGACCTCATACCGTCCTCACCTTCATCTTCCTGGAGCAACACAAGAAGATATGGAGGGCTGTATATACCTCTGACGAAGAGTCGAAACTCTAGTGTCTTCTCTCCTTATAGAGTTAATATCCACACCGTATATATGTGAATACACATATTCCTACCATATCAAGACTCAGGACTCTTCCGCTCAAGCCTCGAGGCTATCTTAGTTGGCTCAAATAATTTTCGATCTTGGCATGCACGCAGTTGGTATGAAAGTTTTTTTTATTTCATGTGGGCGGGTGATGGTATTCATCGTTTTATGGCGTTTCACGGCATTCTCTTTAATGATTGGAAGATAGAGGTTTATGAAAGGTGTAGAGATTTTACCTATATATAGCGGAGAGTGGTACACATAGATCGGTTATAGGGTGGCTATAGAGCAATATTTCTTATAAAAGCTGTGTATTCTAGGTTTGAGCGAACATATGATATCATATAAACTGGTACACACAATCAATTTTCATAGTAGCTAAGAAATTCGGACAAGATCGATTTTGATAGTACGTTTTGTAGAAAGTGCACGCGTGATGATCAATATAGCTAACACTACTAAAACTCTATATATTACCTCCACTCACTTTTAGTCCTTGGCGTCGGCGCAAGCATAAATTAGTTGAAAGTGGCCAGAAATCTAGAAGATGATCGATCCGCTAGTCATATATATCTAGTTCCTAAATATATTACCACCCTAGTTTCGATCTACCTGGTGGATTTGGTACTCAAAAATATCGACAGACTTGCCGATGTAGTCGTAGGCTTTCCCGTTGTTCCTACTTCCGCTTTTGAATTTAAAGATACTACTGTCGAGAGCTGACTCGTACTTGTTACAGATGAATTCGTAGCCTGCGTTTTCAACGTTTTTATGGAAACCACCCAAGAAGTTGGCATAGTCTCCGTCATCGTTGCTGTTGCAGTAGAGCCAAAATTTCCCCTAGCTACCGGCAATGTGGTAGTATACTTCGCTGGTGCCTTCGTATACTTGAAAATAGTCATAACCCCATTCCCTGGCCCCTCTGCCTCCGGCCTCATACCCAGGGGCTTCGCTCCACCCTTCGCCCCACCGCTTGGATATACATCTTCATAGGGTATATAGACCGTAGTCGTAGTGAAATAGCTCGCTCGAGAGATAGTATGTTTCGCAGGTGCCGGAACGCTAATAGTATCCGAGTACTCCTCTCTGATGTACGTGACGCTGGGCTCTGTGTCATTAGTTCCGTTCGTACCCTTTTTAGCTTCCGTCAGTCTGGCACGGAACGCGAGAGGGATGCAGCGGACTGGTTGGCCGGGGTCGTAGGCAAATTCGTCTTCCTTTTGACCATCCGGAGTGGCTCGACGGGCGGGGTTTGGTTTGCTGTTCTGGGGGATAAAATCGGGAGGGCAGTTGCCCACACGCAGACCGTTCCAGGCCACGGGCAGGCCGTTTTGAACGCGAGGGTAGGCGTTCGCTTCGAGACGGTATTTGGAGTTCAGGCCGTTGTCGTTGTATCTAGACATGTAGAATGCGAGCATTCCGGCGATTGATGCTACGGCTGTGTAGGGGGATAAAGTTAGTATATGCAATATACGGAGAAATGATCGTATCTCGGGTTTACCTGGACGTATGGAATAATGTGCATCAATGTAGTCGGTCGTAGCATCCTTAACTCCAGTCAAGGGGACCCTGACACCCTCCGCGGGCGCGTATACTCTGACCCATTCTGGCGCCTTCAGGACTTTCACGCCGTAAGTATCGACGCCACCAACCACTACCAGGTTTGTGATATTGCCAGCACGGCGGGCCGGCCAACCGAGGATCGGATCTTGGGGGGCGCTCTAATGAGATATACCGGTTAGCATTGGAAGAGACGTCCATGATTCTCGGATTAGTCAAAGACGTACGAATCTAACCCCGGTAGCTCGAGTGACCATAACCACATCCTCTTGTTTTCCAAAGTCGATCAATATCTCGTCGAGAATGCTCGTATAAGCCTCAATAAAAGCCTTCCTACTCTGCGGAACTTTTTTGAATTCCGGCCAGTAGTACATCTCGTTCGCTCTAACCGCGAGAAACTGCTTGTTCGAAAAGCAAATCACGACTTTTCTTTTCGGTTTATCCTTAGCGTCCTTGTCGTTGCTGCCGGCGTCGGCGAATCCCTGGCCCGTTTTGATTTGTTCGTGCATTTTGACCATGGCGTCGAGGAAGGTTAGCGGGGTCATGTTGGAGTCCGCGTCGTAGGGTACGACCATATATGCGGACGCTTTTCTAGCGAGCCCGCCTCGTAAGCCGAAGACTTTGGCGGCAGCTTGACTGCCGCTGATGACATCTTTGGAGTGATCTTTGAGTTCTTTGGAAGGGTTGGGGCCGGCGAAGACCCATCCGATGCCTTTGCTATCGACTTTGTGGCGGAAATCCTAGAAAGTAAGAAATTTTAGTATTAAGAGCATCAGGGTTAGGCTTCAATATGACAATCGGACACTGTTAGGTTGGAGTGTGTATCTAGCTTACCGTATGGGTCTGGTCAAGTCCGGAATCCACGATATACACATACGTGCCCTCGCCATCCTTCTCATCAAATATATATTTTTCTTGTGCGTCCCCGGGAGGAGAGCTAGAAAGTACGGCAACATCGAATGTGCACTTCTCACACCTTCTAAGCCGCTTATTGACGTCTTCTGCAGTTGGGCCTTTCACTTGTCGCTTTCTTAAGGTTGGAACTCTTGATATCGCAGCGACCCTTTTGACCAATCCCGTAGCCATATCCTTGAATTTCCTCAATGGCTTCGGTGGGTTGTTGATCTGTCTTTTCATGGCGGAGGTCACGTTGCGTTTCTTCTTCTTGATCTTCTTCATCGGTGCTTGACGATTGTCGGGACGAGAGACGGTGGCCGAATATTCATCATTGTCGTGGAGAGCTGGGAGAGATTTATCTTTAGGGTCGAGGAACTTGCCGTAGTCACCGTATGCGTAGATCTGTCAAGACTCCCGTTATTACACGTATATCAAGTAAGCAGATAAATCACAGGGAAGGGACCTACACCATCTTGATGACTCCTCAGAACCTCCAAGAACCCAGCGTATGTAGTTTCCATGCACTGAAACACCCTTCCAAGCTGCGAGCTAGAGGATATATACTCTTTCCCACCCCCCGTTTTAGTTTTAAACTCTGCTATGCGTTTATCCAAACCCTCGAGCCATTTATCATCACGTCGAGCCTCCCGTTTGATAAGTATGCAGGCGGTGACCGCATCACCTGCTCCGAGTCCGAATTGTGCCTGCTCGTCTAGCGTTTTGTCTAATTTCGGTTCGTTGGCGTGTACCAGGTTGCTATGAAAGGCGAGAAGAGAGATGTATGCGCTGAGCAAGGGTAGCGGTTTCATTGCGTTGATTTCTAAATTTCTCTTTGTTCATACTAATAGATTATTAAAGCATGTCGGTGCAGAAAGGGGTTGATCGGAGGAGAATGTTATGGTAAATGGGATTTAGTCTTGGTTCCGAGACGAATATGGGTATACCATCAGAAAACCTATGTCGAGTAAATTGGGCGGAATGCAAGCTTTAGCTGATTCATCACATGTGATTACTTTTAGCAACTGGTCAAAAGAGGCTGTGCTATGCAAAAGCTTGAAGTCAGTGTCGTATTTTTTGCGCAGGAATATAGCAAATTTAGCTTCGCTGCGTTACAAAATGTCTGCCGGTAATATGATATAACTGCAAGATGCTGTAGAGGCACCAGGGACGTCTCAAAACGAGTCAACTAGTCGCAGAATCGTACAGGATGATAAGGCAAAGGTTTCTTCATCTAGCTAAAAAGATCTTCCTTTCTTACTCACATTATGCTTCCCAGTTTCAGCATCATAATCAGAGGCATAAAGTCCAAGATTAGATCCAACATGCCGCAAATAGCTACGACTAAGTAGTGGTTTCATCAACTGTTGCATTTTGATGGGTTGTGTGTTGTCGCCGCTTTCCCTGTCCATTAAATTCGGTTGCACAAAAAAATTCAAATTCGAAAACTTTCAAACCTTTTTTTTGTCAAACTACTGCGCAACAGCACAGGACGCCAACATCGCCAACATCATGGCTTCCTTAGAGGAAAAATTGGATCGCATCCGCACTCCAAACCTCCAGAACCAGGCACAGGTACCAACTTCTCCTTTCTGCTATTTTTCACCGCCTCAATCGCACCTACGATGCCATTCTTAGCTAACTTGCCTCGTTCGATTGCTCCAGACAGCTGTGGTACTCAGCGCCCTCGAAACTTCCCTCCGCGAAGAGACCCCCACCGGGCCCTTATCTCCAACAGCCTACTTTTCCGCCCTCCTCTCTGTTCTAAATCAGTATATCTCCACCGAGGGCATCCTGAACCAATCCCTCGCCGCAGCTGTAGTCTACCTGCTGGACCTCGTCACACCTTTCGCACCAGAAGCCCTGCTCCGAGCTAAATTTCCACAAATTCTCGTTTATCTCGCCCCAGCTATCACACACCCGGATGCTGAGGCGCCACTCCTCAAGTCCAGCATTGGCTGCCTCGAAACCCTCTTGATCGCGCAAGATGCTCAGGCCTGGTTGATTCCCCAGATCCAAGTCGGCCCCAAACGAGCCATATCCGGCCTACTGAACCTCGGCCTTGACCCCCGTCCCAAAGTTCGCAAGCGCGCTCTCGACTCCATAAAGAAAGTCCTCGAGAACCCTCCACCGACCCCCTCCCTCGACCACCCTGCTACGGAACTCTGCGCCGAAAAATCTCTAACTACTCTCGTCGAGTTTGCAAAGCAAGTCCCGCGCCACGGCCAACATGATCCCAAAACGATCCATGCCCTCCAACTCGTCCGCGCCGTCGCCACAGCCTCCGGATGGCCCTCCAAGCGTATCGAACCCCTTGTCGAAGTCCTACTCACTATCGCCCGTTCCACCAACGAGCTGATGACAATTTCCTCCCTCGATGTCTTCGAAGTGATCTTCTCGAGTCTGAAGGACGAAATGGTCTCCGCCAAGCTGCCGCAATTGCTAACCGCCATATCTGACCTGCGTCCCGCCACCAACGATAGCCAGTTGCTCCCACCCTGGTTGACGGTTATAGCTCAAGGTTATAGCGTATCAGCCGAGATATCGCCGGACGAAACCTTTGAGCAACTACCCGAGCTGTTTGTCACTGTCTCCGCGTTCCTCGAGGCTTCGGCGCATAACATTCGGTCTTCGGCTTCACAATGCCTGATCGCCTTGACGGCTACCTGCATCCCGACTGATATCCTGCTCAGAATCACAAAAGACCAAGATGCGGTGCTACGCAAGATTTCCGGCACGGTCACAGGATTACTCAGCGTCAGATACCAGGGCGCATGGAAGGAAGTGTTTGAAGTCTACAAGGCCCTGTTCGAGCAGCTACGGTGGAAGTCATCCCTGTATCTAACGGATGTTGTCAAAGTCGTCGGCGAACTACGTGCCAACGACGGATTCACGGGCAAAAAGGAGGCCGACGAAGTACTAGCGGCCGCGGTCCGCGCCATGGGTCCCGAGGACGTTTTGCAAGTCCTCCCGCTGAATCTTCTGCATTCGTCAGCTACATCCCCGGGGCGAGCGTGGCTGTTACCCATCCTCCGCGATGGGGTGCAAAACACGAATCTCTCGCATTTCAAAACCGAGTTCGTGCCGTTGTTCAAATCGCTCTTCGAGCGCATACAATCCGCCTCCGCCGGGCAGAAGGAGAAGACCATGGAGGTCAAGATTTTCGAAACGGTGATGATTCAGATTTGGAGCATATTTCCAGGGTACTGCGATTTACCGTTGGACTTGGAAGAGGCGTTCGATATGGGTATGGCGGAGGTGCTGGCCAACGTCTTGTACTCGCACGTCGAGTTGCGAGTTAGTATCTGCCAGGGATTGCAGAATTTATTGGAGAGCAATCTTGCCATCGTGCACCTGACGGCTGGGAAGATTGGTGGGGAAGACGGGGAAGATAGCGAGGAAGAAGAAGAAGACGATGACGAAGAGGAGGATATTTTACTAAAAGCCCGAGTTACGAAAGCGGAGGCGCAGAGGAATCTGGACCACTTGTCTGGATTCGCAAACAACATGCTCCTCGTGCTTTTCAATATCTACAATGAGACGTTGCCGCAGTACAGAGCCTACATTCTAAACTGCGCGGACACGTGGTTGAGCATTACAAAGGAGGCCGAGGTTGAAGCTACGTTTGAAAAGGTGACAACCGCGTTACACGGGGCTATCATTGAGGAATCTCAGCAGCAGCAGCAGCCGAACGGGGAGAATAAAGGACAGCAGAAGCCGAAGAACGGGGCGTTGCCCGCTATGAGCCACAATCTGATGGATCTGGTTGTTACTATATCACCATATTTGCAAGTCAGAAGTCTGCCTATCTTATTCTCCGTTGTGACCAGCTGCGTGGGGAAGAAGGAGGACGCCCAGCTGCAGAAGAAGGCGTATAAGGTTATCCCAAGGATTTGCGAGAGCGATATCGGCAGAAAGGTACTGGAAGCACAGATCGTGGAAGTGCAGGGGCTACTAAAGAGCTGCAAGGATGCCACTGGGAGTTCGGCGAGGAGGGATCGGCTGGTGGCTGTGGGCAAGGTGGTGGAAATGCTGCCGCGGGAAGATATGACGTTCATCTTTGAGGTTATGGATGAGGTCATTCAATGTGCGAAGGAGGTGAACGAGAAGGCCAGGGCGACGGCTTTCGAGTTACTCGTGATCATGGGGGAGAAGATGAGAGGAGGTGGTGTGATCAAGAGAGGCAAGTTGGCGGCTGCGGAGGGAGAGGAGGTTGGAGGGGATGTGGAGGCTAGTTTGGAGGATTTCGTGCTCATGGTCTGTGCTGGGTTGGCAAGTCCCGAAGCTCATATGATCAGTGCGACGGTGACGGCTGTTACGCGGATTTTATGGCAGTTCAAAGGTGAGTTTCTACATGGCATATATATCGTCGTTTATATACGAATGCTAACATTGGTCCTCACGATAGATGATTTGAAGCCGGAGACAATATCCGAGCTAGTCGCGACAATGGATGCTTTCTTGACCAGCAACAACAGAGAGGTTGTCAGGTCCGTCCTGGGATTCGTCAAGGTCTCGGTAACATCGTTGCCAAAGGAGCTCATCTTGCCCAGGCTGAATACGTTGATACCAAACCTGATGACATGGTCGCACGAGCACAAGGCACACTTCAAAGCCAAGGTGAAGCACATTATCGAGCGAATGATCAGACGGTTTGGCTACGATGTCGTGGAAAGGAACGTACCAGAGGAGGATAAGAAACTCGTGATCAACATCAGAAAGACAAGGGACAGGAAGAAGAGAAAAAAGCAGGAGGCCGGAGAGGGCGATGAAGAGGAGCAGACAGGTCCGACCAAGAGGAAGGGCAAGTTTGAGAGCGAGTTTGAAGAAGCGATCTACGGCAGCGAGAGTGACGATAGCGAAGGGGACGAAGAGGGCGATGTGGATATGGAGCGGGGAGGCGATAGGAAGAGGAAGAAGGGACATCAGCAATTCATCGTGGAAGATGAAGACGAACCGCTCGACTTGCTCAACAAGAACGCGTTGGCAAGCATCAGCTCGACGCGGCCGCAAGGGAAGGGCAAGAAGGTGATCAGATCGGATATCAAGACCAATAGGGCGGGCAAGCTGTTGATTGGTCGCGATGGCGAGGAGGTTGCTGGGGACGACGAGGATGGTGACGAGCCGCCGCTGAGCATCAACGATAAGACGATCGCGAGCGGGGAGGTTAGGGACGGTATCTCAGCGTATATCCAAGCGCTGAAGGGCAAGGATGCGGTGCAGAGGGGTCAAAAGGGGCGATTAAAATTCAGCAACAAGAAGAGAAAGGATGAGGTTGACGACGATGATATGGATATGGATGATGTGCAAGAGGGCCAGGGCCAGGGCAAGCAGCAGCAGCAGCAGCAAATGCCGGGGTGGGGGTTCAGGGGTGGCCGGGGAGGTAGGGGAGCAGGCAGAGGAGGTAGGGGTGATAGGAATGATAGGGGCGATAGAGGCGATAGAGGTGGTAGAGGCGGTAGAGGCGGTGGCAGAGGCGGCTTCAGAGGTGGCGACAGAAATGACAGAGGGAGAGGCGGCGGCGGCGGCTTCAGAGGCAGAGGTGGAGGCAGAGGTGGAGGTGGAGGCAGAGGTGGAGGCAGAGATGGACACGAGCGAAATGCGTCATTTGGGAGGAGGGACGACAGTGGGAGGGTGCAGAAGCCGCCCAAGAGTCCGTCGCAGCAGTCGTCGACGTTCAACATGCGAGGAGGCGGGACAGCGAGTATCGGGAGGAGAAAATGAAGTGACAAGTAGAGTGAACGCTTTGAGTGTTTGATGTGCTCCTTGCTTGGTGGAGTGTCAGAGAATCGCATCAATCCCGTGATGATAAGTGCTGGGAAGACCCTTTGGTTCATTTTATCGCTGGTTGGACGGGCGGAAGCGAAATTAAGCAGCGAGCGAGCGACTCCACCAAGCACAGGCTTCAGACACCCGCGGGACCTGATTGGCGACCGCTTGGTTATTTTGCTCTTCACGATCCGGGAATCACACGAAAAGTTTCGGATTTAGTAGGGTCACGATAGATCTCCTTTCTTGGTTTTTCTTTTCCTTTCTTGTTTTCATTATTTTGTCAAAAGTTTGCTCCGTGTGTATAGTATCTGGTCATTTGCATGTACGATAGAGGCGCAGGAGGTGAAGACAATCAACACCATCTCGATCCGAATATTTCCACCATCCTCTCCTACATGCTCTCAATCTCCTTTCCGAACAACAAAGCCGTTTAAACTCGGACTATCACGCGTAATCTTTGATAGTTAACGTGTTATCGCCAGGTTCATCTCGACATCATCATCGGTGAGTTTCTCCGGCTCGGTTCTGCACTGTTCGTCGCTAAAGGCTGAAACCACCAGCTCCCCTGAAAAACGGAAAGAATCTGAAAAGGTAGCAGGTAACCGCGAACGAGTGCACCGGTATCCAGCTTGTTCCCTTCTGCTGCCCACAGACGCTTGCCTCCAGAAGGCATAAGGACTCGACGACCAGAAGGTGCAGCGTTACGTGCATCCGGAGACGTACATACATACAAAGTACATACATAGTACAGCCCATTCCAGCGTTGGCCCGGTGGAAGACCGTTTTTGGCGGCCGTCTTGGTTCGGTTACCCGGTCAGCAGGGAAAATCTGCAATTCCAACCTCGTCCTTATAAAAAGATAATAATCAGCGAATAACCGGGCCGCCAGATCGAACACTAAATTCGATTGGCTGGGCTCATTTCCTATTGATGAAGGCCAGCTTCCTCTTAATGCTGGCCACTGCTCCCTGCGACCTGAAGGACACGCCGACTCGCAGCTGAACCGCAGAACCGCAAGCAGAAGGACCACCCGCTCTCGCCCCCCAAAGCTAGTCTACACCTTGCTAGCAATTGCTACCCTGCTAAGCTTATCCTGACGACACATCTCGACACTCATCTTTCTTCTCTCGATGCCAATGGATTCCTTCTTGTTGGAGGTGGAGCCTTAGAGTATTCGGGAATCTCGACGGCAAGTTCTGCGTCTCAGCGACGCCGCTGTGGATCTGAACCGACGACATCTCGCGCATACTCGACCAATCATCTCGACTTCAATCCCGGCCACCCTTCCCACTAGCGTCTCGGACGAGATATTTCCATTTTTGACATTTCTACGACAGAGAGTTCTCGACTGCTCACAATGGCGGCCACCTTCACCCCAAACTCGAAAGCCGTCCCGGCTCATCTCAAACTCACCCCGAACAACCCATCCTCCTCCTCAACAACATCTCTAGTCCGCTCCGCCCACGCTCCGAAATCGCCTCTCAAACGGTCACTCACCGACCCTCGAGAAACCCTAGGCCTCAACCTCAAACGCATGATAGGAACCACAACCTCATACCCATCCGGTCTCGCATCACACTCTCCGAGCGGCTCAATCGCATTCTGCACTGGTGCAGCCGTCTGCGTCGTCAAAGTTGACGAAGACCTCCAAATCAAATCCCGCTACTTTCTCCGCGCACGTCCTTCGGCGGGCGCTCAAACGACAACCGTATCATCCAACAGCGTACCCAGCACACCGGAAGCCAACCCTTCCAGCAGCCGCATACGTACATCGATCGCCGCCCGAGATTCCGGTATCGGCTTCAGCCCGGTCCGTGACTTTGAATCCCCAGGGAAAGGCGAAAGCTGGTCTGTTCGGGACCGTGTCAAGGCTGCTACGACGGTCAGCTTCTCACCCGATGGACGGTTCATTGCGGTTGGTGAGACCGGGCACAATCCCAGGGTTCTCATCTACAACATTTCGACAGGGGCAGATCCCAGCGGGAACGACCTCGTCCCGTTTGCGATAATGACAGAACACACCTTCGGTGTGAAGAGTGTGGCTTTCAGCACTTGCTCGCGGTATCTAGCGAGTATCGGAACGATCAACGACGGCTGTCTGTACATCTGGAGCATGCCAACCACGAAGGGTGGAGTGGTAAAGCTGCATTCTAGCAATCGATGTACAAATGTGGTCCAAGATATGGCCTGGATTGGAAAAGGACTTATTACGTGAGTTTAAAACTATGCTAAAGCCGCGATGATCGGAGCTAATGAGGCCCATGGTATCTTTGCAGAGTCGGACTCCGCCATGTTAAGATTTGGAAAGTAGAGGAAGAGCAACCGGTCGCCGCACCGTCGCCGCAGGCAAATTCGAAGTCCTTACACTCGATATTTGAAAAGTTCTCGCACGGAAAGACAAAACAGCCGATACGGTCGCAGGGTCCCAATGTTCTGAACGGGAGAAATGCGTTGCTGGGACCCCTCCTAGAGGAAGTCTTCATCTCGGTCACAGCCATATCTGACGATAGGGCGATCATAGCGACTGAGAAGGGTGATATTTGCGTCATCGATGATAGCCTGCAGAGGGTTTCGAAAGTCGCAAGTGCGGACTCAGGTGTCACTTGTGTGGCTGTTGATAGCGCGCGGAAATTTGCGTGGGTGGCGGGGAGGCAGGGGAGTATCAGGTAAACCCACCAGTCTTCGGGATATATTTACGTTCACGGGATCTAACAGAAGATGTATAGGACACTCAAACTACAGGATATCGCCAATCCTTTGACGCCGCCCGAGTCACCGTCTTCCCGATCAGGATCGCCTATCCTACCCTTAGGATGCAAACCAGCAAGCGTGATCGCTATGGCGAGCGTAGGACAGAATCTTTTCCTAATAGATTCGAATAGATCCATCAAAGTGGTCAGTCTTAAGTATCAAGAGGGTCTCCCGACACCGGATAGCGTTGCATACGAGTTTCCAGCACACAAAAGTGCAGTCAACGGGGTCAGACTCATGCCTCCGTCGGCACACATTCAAGCGGACTTTTTCACTTGGTCGGCTGATGGAACGATACTATTCTGGGATAACAATGGGAACCACCAAATGGAACTCACTGTGGAGTTGGAACAGCCCAAGGAGATTGATGACGACGTGAGGAATGAGCTCAAGGTTGTGGAGATCTCAGATAATGGGGAGCTGATTGTGACGGGGGATCGGTTTGGAGTTTTGAGGTATGGTATTTTCTATTCGCTGAGGGATATGTGGACTCCTGGAATGTTGCACCAGTATATATATACTAACTACCAACTCCAATCAATAGAGTAATAAAAGCATCCGACAAAACCTGCTGCTACGTCGTCAAAGCTCACAGCGCAGAGATAATGTCGATATCGATCCACGAAGGCGAAAAAGCGACAATGATCAGTTCTTGCGCAAGAGATCGAACAGTCCAACTATTTACGAAATTGAACAAGCCGGTTGCGAAATGGTCACATACGCAGACGCTGGACGACCACACCGCTAGTATTACGGCTGTGATGTTTATGGACAGCGGTGCGAAACTACTCTCCGCTAGTGCCGATCGGACGATTGTAATCAGAGACCTGGTGATGAGGGAAAATACGAAAGGCGAGGTGGAAAAGCTCGCATTCTTAGCAACGAGGACTATTACGCTGAAGGCCACACCACTGCACCTGGCGTGCTTTTCAGATGGTTTGCCGTATATTCTGGCGAGCACGACAGGGAGACAAGTCTACAGATTCGATATTACCACTGGAAAGGAGTTGTCAAGTTTCAAATGTGTCGACGAGAACGGAGAGACTGTCATTTTGGATTCTCTCACGCCCGGCAGAGAGGTCTCATACTCGAAGAGAAAGTTACTAGCGGGCATATCGAGTACGGATAAGAGCGTGCGGATCTACGATATGCAGGGGAATCTCGTCGAAAGGGAGTGGGGCCACACCGAGGGTATTACGGACGTGGCTATGTTTGAGACCCCAGGAGCCGGAGACGAAGGTGGGAGGTTGACGTTGATCAGTACTGGAACGGATGGCACGGTGATGATTTGGACGTATAATGCGAAACTTGGTTCAGATGCGGATAGTATCTACGACGGGGCGTCGATGATGTCAGATTTCACGGCGAGCAAAGCGCCGATTCGGAAAGTTTTGAGTAAAGCGGAGATTATGGAGTTGACGAGTCGACTGGGAAAGGATACGGATACGAGTTCAATAGCGAGCAAGAAGGATCATAAAGAGAATAGGAAAGATGGACTCCTTGGTTCGGATTGGGCGAGCATATCGGACGTCGAGACGTCCAGCTTGAGAAAAGTGGAGAGCGTCCCGGTCCCCACCGTGGCGGAGAGACCGCAGACAGCGGTAGCGCCAGCCCCGAGGGCGCGGCTGAGTGAGCGGCCGAAGAGCGCCATCATGAATATCAGTCCGCCAAAGCACATGAAAGCGAACCAACGGAATTCGATGACGTACGTCCCAAGATCCGGCGGCACCACACCGAATCTTTCCGCGCCGACAGCGGCGAACAAGAAGAAGGAGCCGACGGCTTCTAAGGCGCCATCAAGAGCAACTTCCAGGGCAACTTCACGGACCGCATCAAGAGCCACATCGAGAACGGATACGCATGGTCACAGCCATACCGATAACGAAGCGGCGAGCAACTCTACTGGAACTGTCAAAAGGAAACTCAGATTACCTACGCGCTCACGCGATCCATCACCGCCTATGACGAATTCATCGACTAAGGGTCCGAAATCATCAGTCGGTAGCGGATCGCTCGCTTCGCGGAGGGGGTCTACTTCTTCGCGAGCTTCATCCATGAGAACAGGTGGTGCTAGTGGTGGGAATAGCAGTCGTGAAGCAAGCGATGCGGCCAATTCCAACGCATTGGCCGAGCAAATGACGAGGAGTTTAGGAGTATTCGGACGGCGGGTGGAAGCCAGTCAATACGCCATGAAGGCAGAAGTCAGAAAGGAACTAGAGAAGGAGCTGTTGGCCACGTTGAGGTGTATAGGATGCGCACCGTTGCCACCCGCACCACAATCTGTTACGCCTACAGTCAGTGTTAGTGGCGACGAAGGACCGTTGAGTCCGAAGACTTTGTTACCGGGTTACACGGGCGGTGGAGACGGGCTGGGAATCAGGCTGGACGACCAGATGATGGCTTTGGTGGCGACCTATTCGGAGAGGTTGCTGAGCGTGGTTGAGAATAGGCTGCCGGACCTTGCTACCAGCCCGAGGCCGAGCTTAAGCGGGCCGAGTGGTGGTGGGAGGTGAGGTGCATATTAAATCTCTCTAGGTTGGGGGAGCGAGAAGAAAAGCATTCCTCTTACTCTCATTGTTTGTTTGGCGACTAGTGTTAAGGCGTAGCAGCTGCAAAAGCGAGTATAGCTGGCAACGCGATTGATTTACATTTCTTTTAGTTCTTTCGGCCTATTACCTACATATTTTCTTGGTTTGTCTTTTTACGTTTGGGAGGCTATTCGGAATCGCGGGTTTCTTTACTTTTCCGTTTCTTACACATCTTTCTTCTTTCTTTTGTATAACCGGCGTTTCTGTTGAAAGTTTTTTTTCCTGGTTACACATTCGTGTCTATCTCCCGGTCTTTGACAAGACAAAGCTTACACTTGTTACGTTCTTACGGTCCTATACATATATAGACCTACCACTCCAACCCGGCGAGCGGAATTTTCTTTTGTTAATTACTCTAACTGCTGAGCACGAGCACTTGGCAAAGCCTTTTGTTGATATCCTTTCTTTGTTTTAAAATTTCTTATGGGAGAAGGGGTCTGTTGGGCGGGGCGTATATACATATATACATATCGATCAATTACAGCTACAATCAGTGAAATTGTCTGGTTACGAGACTGCCTATAATCCGTATATGCATTCTTCCCTCGTGTGTTCAAATCGCTCTTGAGGTATATATGTATGTGGAGCAACCACTCAAGTTTATGTGAGGGCGGTGATTGAGATCTTTCTGTCAAATCTGTTCCGACTAAAGTAAATCCCGCCTAAGGTCCAAAGCTAGTGTAAAAGCGTATAAATACTAAGGGAAATTTAAGGGCAACAGAATATTCAATCTTTATTTGTGTGGTTTGGTGACGAGACTAGTTTTCAATATATATCTGAATCTATTTAATAGAAAAACCAACGCATAAATACACACTAATATCAAATCGAAAAGGTCATCGGCAGGGCTTCAGTATCAAACCAGACAATCAATCGGCAAATCAGAAGCAAGAATGAGAAGATGCAAAAATGACTAAAGGATAAATGTGTCCAAGATAAACAGAATGAGATAGCGTAAAAATATGCAGAGGTACTATCAAGACTAACAACCGCAAAGCACGAAAACTTAGCTAGCAATAAAACAAGAAGATACTAATAACTTTACTTTTTTGTCTCTTTTAACTTTTATACTTTTTTTCAAGGCTTTTCCTTATTTTGATTTAGTCTCCCGTGAACTCTCCCTTCCGCCGCTTTCTATTTTCCTGCTTTAGACGTTCGTAATTACCCTGCCATCGATCACAGTCGCTGGCCGTTTCCGCCACACTGTACTCCAGGTCCAGTACCTTTTCTCGCAACTCGTCGTTGCATTCCTTCAATCTTTTGATTTCCTGTTCGTACGCTACGAATCTTGCATTTAGATCTAGACGGCTTTCGTCAAGATCATTTCCCCCAGATTGCGAGTAGCTTTCAGTTTCCATCTGCAAAGGGGGTTCGTTTTCAAGTAGATGCGGGTTAGGAACCGGGACCATGTCTTGCTCCCGTTCTTCCGACGGTACATTCGTACGAACTGCAGATATCTGGGACCCTAGCGCGGACACACGCATAACGCTCCCAGATTTATCTTCTCGCTGACTGGCTTTCTTCCGCCTGTTTTTATATCTCTTTTGATGTGGCTTTACGTTGTCAAGCCGAGCGGTTCTCCACTCGCAATCGGGACACCTGAAATACTTGACCTGATGGAGTTTCAACATATGCTCGCCGAACACTTTGTAGTTGCAAGTTTTGATAGAGTGGAGGTTACAGGTGAAAACCCTCTTTGACCGAGCGACGGGGCCGGGTTTCAATTTCAAAGGTATTGGAGGATGAGGGGGCAAAGGTGGTGCTTTTGCACTAAAAAATCCTTGGTCTTCAGGATGTGGGGAGATATCGACAGGTTTGGGCTGTTTTAGGGTGGTGGGTTCAAAGCTGTGGGCCATTATGTCTGTAATAATGGTGGATAAGTTACTATCCGGACTGCCTATGTCGGCACTTTGGTTAGTCGTATTGGTGTATGAAAGAGGTTCGGTATTCGAAGGTATGTTCTGTAATCTTGAGGGGTCTATAGTTAAAATAAAAATTGATTTTATTAGTTTCATACCGTCTTGCGTGGTAACATGACTTGAAATTGCCAAGATGAAGATTGTCATCAATTTACCAGTGATATAAGCTGTATCGATGCTATAACTCATGTGTTCTGGGGTTTGACTTAAAGGGTAAGAGCTCGAGCTCCCGTCGAAAATGGTAGTGAGGTTTTCTGAAAGCTGTCCACCAAGGCTAGGCTGTGGCTGTGGATATAAAATATCCAAATCGAGCTTACTATATGCCTCAAAAAGATCCCAATCTGTTCCCAAAGCACTGACTGGAACTCCGCCACCCAATTGATAATCAACAATACCCGACCCCGTGGAATCTTGAATCTCTGCGGACTCCATATTTTTGGGTTTAAATGCGCTATAGTTTCGGGTGGGTTTCTAGTCTCGCGGAGGTTAGATTGCCCATGGGGAGAATTAATCGAGTGTAAAACTCCAGGATCAAGATTTCCCCAATTATGATTGCAGTGCCAGCGTCGAGTTTGATATGTTGCTGATTCTCGCGTAGGGTACAGGCGATATTTCTTTCTCGTACCCGGTATCCTCCAGCAACGATTGGTAGTCCCAGGGACTAAACAATTGGGGTTTCCTTGAGACCCATTTCGGGAGGAAATCAGTATTTCCTGGTGACGCGTGTTTCGGATTACAGTCCAGTGTCGTTGAGTTAGAACGGGGGCTCGCTGTTTCACGCAAGGGCTGTCCCATGTCCATTCCTCCCCGGAGGAGAAAGGGCAAGAGAATTGATTCTCTTCCATGATAAATTGGGGCTTATGCAAACAGAACAGGGAACTAAGTCCTTAGGACTCGTTTTCGGTTCGTGGTGAAAATGGGGATCAGACGATTAGTTTAGATAAATGGATAATGCTAAGGTGTTAGATCTTGGTAATATTGTTGTTATTGTAAAATCTAGACAGCCACTGAGAGAGGAAGTCTAAAGGCTAGACCCATAGACTTGGAAAATGGTCGATTGACGTGTATTTTGTATTCAACGAACTAAACCACAGAGAGTAGGTAGCCTAAGTTGTGAGCAGTGGTTGACCCGGAACCGAGAGGGTGGAAGGGTGAGAAATCCTTTATATCCTTTCAATTAGACCTCAAAGCTCTACTAGCATTGACAACTCAGGACTTAAGGAATTCCTTAGGCCTTGTTCTAGAGAGTCTACGTAAGCCAGCCTCAAGTTCCTGCATCATGGTGTCATGCGCGCCTAATTTGTCCTGCTTGCAACACAATATTTAAGGAAGTCCCAACAAGTAGAAGGCTTTCGGGCTGGAAGCGAACCGAACAGGCACATCCAATCAGTCTCTACACCTAAAAACCCGTTGGCCTTGCGATTTTATGTGATCGAAATGCCAAACGAATCTTAGGGATACATGAACGTCAAGAAACAGGTTATCAAAAATCTTCATAGCCAGGTAGTGTTCTAGTTATACGATCTGTGTGTACAGAATATTATCCGTCTGCCTATAAAATATTCAAGGCTTCATCCATATCGCTAGTTTGTCTCATTATACTTTCTAAATAGATGCTAATGGGAAAAGTTATACATCAGAAAAAGATTAAAGATATGAAAACCCAAAATCCACATATCCCTCCAGGACGCCATCTCACCGCCACCATCTACCGACTCCCAGACGGGAAATTCTTACTGCAAAAACCCCAAGGTTGTTAGTAGACGTCCAAACCAAAAAGCTGGGTATATATCAAAGATACTCACATATTCAACAAGACACCCTTCACACTCCTAATCTCCGCCTTCACCTTGGAAAACTCATCCTCATCCCCCTTACCCGTCCCAGCACCACCCGTGATACTCACATACGGCGGCAGATACGCATTCGCGCTACCTCCCACCCCACCATACGTAGCCTTATAAGTAATGGTATTCAGGTACTCCGTCAGATCTTTCACATTGCCTCCCAACTCCCCACCTTCGGCAGCCACCACGTCTTCCGCTTCATCCTTCAGCGACTTCAATAATCGTTGGATTCGGTCCAGTTTCTCATCCGGAGGAAGGGATGTGCTATCGTCCGCGCTGACTACGGAGAGTTGCGGGGAGGTTTGGGTTTGCGCATCGACGTGGAAGGTGCGGGTCGGTGGCGTGGAGGAGGCGTACGAGTAGATGCTTTCAATGTCGGAGAGGGCATCTTCGTTATCTTCAAGGAGGTCGTCGGTCGTCCGCGTACCGTAGGGCAGCTTCGCTAGCGGGTATTTATGCTGCAGTACGCCGAAGGGCGGGTTCGGGTGGGTTTCCGAGGGGAGAGGTCTGTGCGCTAGGGCGGAAAGTTTGGAGTTCATCTCGTCGAGTTTGGAGAGGGTGTGAGAAGAGAATTCGAGACGTGAATCGGTGAGGTTTTCGAGCATGGGTTCAAAGTAGTATTTCGTGGCGGCGTAGATTGTAGCTGACACGCCGGCGAAGAGGTAGGCGCCTGCCGTGAGGGTTTGGGTGTTGAAGATTGGTGGTGGGGGAGGAGGGGGTGGGATGTACTCGGGAAAGGTGACAATTGGTGCTCCGCCGGACGGACGGGGCGGGAGAGCTTGGTAAGGAGTCTGCGTCTGCGTCTACGTCGGATTAGCATTGGGAAGATTTTGATAATTTCATCACTCCCTCATACCGAAACTGCTTTGACAGCCTGAACTGCCCTGGCAGAATTGCTGCTCTCGCTCGTCATCGGCATCAGCGGCATCGGTGCGTCGGCCTGCACCATCTCAGACTTGCTCACACCCATCTTTGCGAGCTGCCAGCTGGGCACTCCCTTCTCGACGGGTAGCATGACATCGATCTCTTCCCTTGTCAGCCCCTTACTCTCCAGGAATAAGGCCTTCTTCGTCCGTGTCGAGTTTTGAACTTCGGATTCCGAGAGAAACCGGAACGCCTGCTCTATCAGAGCGGATCGTGAGAGCGGTTCTTGCTCTTCTGTGGGCTCTTCTGGCGTGGGAGCTGGCGGCGCGGGAGACTCTTTTGCCGGCGGGTCGGTGGGAGGCGGACTCGACTGGGGTTCCGAGGACTGGTCTTTCGGGTCGGAATCGCTGGCCATGATGGCGGTTTAGACGTATATTCTTGGTATAATCGTTACGGTATCGTATGTGACGCGCGATTGCTTCGTTATTCGTACGCGAAGGGGGTATCCGGTATCTGGGTATGTCGAGGAGGTTGGTGATGTTATGTTGATGTTGACATGCGACAACACGCGCTGGTATTTGGCTGGGGGGAGTTTGAATGCCTCGGTTCAAATTTCCGAGGCAAAAGTTTCGTAGCCAACCAGCGCCGAAGACGTTTGTTCACACTTGCATTGAAACTTATATTGGATATGACTGGGGTGCAAAGGACTTTAATACTCTTTTTTTCCTGATACCGACTCTTTATACTCTAATCTAGAGGTTAATATCCAGAATCAGCGTCGAATAATATTCTTTTATAGTCGACATGACATGGCCGCATTTGGAATCCCAGCGTGTTCAATGTTGCACAAGCGGAATCCAACATTTTCAACGCCAAAATTAAGTACCGTATGTGTTGGTAAGAACCTAAAAGGACGAATCTCAAACTTACGGAGACCTTTAACGTTTAGCATGTGCTCATTACACGGGTATTATAATATTAGATTAGTCTATATGCCTATGGCTTTTCAGTGTGAGTAAAGGATCCAATTTGGAAATACCTGGATTGTTGTTTGTCTGTTCACCTCATCATGATATATATATAATTTGTATTCTGAGAGGGAACATAATATATTTCGTTCGTAGGTATAAATGTAAATCGCTGCCATTCCGCAGCGTAAAGCTTCGTAACCCCTTTAGTCTCGGAGTAATATCTTCCGATGTTTCACATACTACGGTCTACGGTCACGCCCAGTATATGGTGATGCAAACAATATATCATTCGGCTTCCCGCGGTGCCTACATGTCTACACATGGTTGTAGACACCGCGGGACATAAAAACTAAAAAATAAAATAAAGTAAAACAAAAAACAAAAATAAAGAAAAACCAAAGGAAATAAAGCAAAAACAAACAAAGGAAAAACAAAGGAAATAACAAAGGAAATAACGTGGCACGAGGATTCGCGACCATGGCGACAAGATAACAGATGCCCGAAAGCCATGAAGTTGTATCATACGTCCACCATGATCTTGAATCCTCGCGTCACGTGCCACAAAGCCCGAAGGCGATGTGGACTTTAGGGACGCCCACTTATTTGTGGACGGGGAGGGCATGAACGCGGGGATCAGCCGCGTTTGGGTTTGGCCGTGAAGCCGGAGGGGGGCCATGCTGGCGGAAGAGGTGCCCCAAGGCTGGTGGGAGGCCCGAAAACCGACCACCCAGGTCGAAGGGGTTCAAATCGAACCCCTCCATACCTGCCAGGTACGGTGGCGGTAACGGCCTCTGGGGAGGTGGGAGGAACCTTCCAAGGTTCCCCACCAACCCCGGCTCGTCCTGATCGACGAGCCTCCACCCCTCTCTCTCGATGAACTGGGCGGTCTGGATATCCAGAGCCCCACCAGTTGTCATCGAGTCCAGCGCAGCTAGACTCTCCCCCTCAACCCACCAGGTGCCGAATTCGGCGCACAGCTGGTCGTACACTGCCCGGACCTGGGTGGTGAATGTCTCACCAGACCAAAACGACGGGGCCATTCGCATGACCTGTCGTTTCAGCCAGCGGTAAAGTAACTTTACCGCCCCCAAGTGGCCGAGGTCCACGGCAGCACGAACCAAGAAGCTGAACCCGTTGCCCTCCCAACCCGGCGCAAATCCTACCTGGTAGGAATGGCCGTATTTCCCGTGCCCGTCGTCCACCATCATAAAGATGGCGTACGTGCCCGGGCACACCGCGTGATTGACCTGTTGCCTCCAAATATCAATATTGGTGGCAACGAAGGTCTGCTTGGAGCAGACCAACCGTTGGTCATCACGGCTTGGTTGCGTGTTCCCCCGGATGATGGGGTCACGCCCACAGATCTTCCAGTGGGTTATGTCCCCCCACTGACACTCCTCGGAGCAGTATCGGGTGGTGCTCATAGCCCCACACCGACCGCATCCGCGGGTCAAACCCGCCGCGATACGTTTTCCACAGTTGACGTTCGAACATTGGTAGAAAACAGCAGACAAGTTGATGGGAACTCTTGTCCCTTGAGTGTTGAGGATCTTGTGGCCTCTCCCGGTTCCGTCAGCTTTCAATGGCTGACCTGGAATAAACTTTGGATCGGTGACGAGGAAAACCTTTCCAGGAGCTCGGTTGTCAGTGGTGAGGAATGTTCCTCGCGTCACTGATGACCCGTCGACACTGCAATTCAGAAAGAGATTAGTATACAAGTTATCTAGAAGTGCTATGGACAGAAATCAGAGGTTGATACTTACTTTTTAGCCCATATTAGGTCATAACTGCTGACCGGTGACACCTTGACGGTGTTCTCGAAGGTCGACATGCTGTGGAAAGTATACACTCTTCCAGCTGGGCACTGAATGGCGAGACCTGATGTTGGAGCGGAAGAATAATTGATTCCATTCGTGGAATTCTGCGGAGAGACTGTATACCGGTTTTCATCTCTGTCCTGTCTGCAATCCGTAGGAACATACATGGAGTTCGAAGGTTGCACAGGAAGGACGAGGGGTGATCCCAAACCGAACGACAAGTTTTCGTTACCGCCGACTGCACCTTCGGCACGCTGAGGCCAGGTGAGCCACATCCTTCCACAGTTGTCGGAGACTCTCTCGGTTCTTCCTTCGTAAGTATCAACAACGCCTGCGGCGGTATATGATGGAATCAAATGAAAGTTCTTCTGTATCTGTCGAATTATGTATGGGTCTTCGATCCTTTCCCTGGATGTATTCTGGGCAGTTGCTGCTGGAATAGACGCGTTCAAACGGATGTTCTACTCTGATTGATTGACGATCTTTTTCTCTTCAACAATGCTCTCCTTTGGAATGTTCTCGCGCTTCCCTTTAGTTGTAGTATCAGGAGTCTCTTTTGCAACAGAGATTTCTCCTTTGTCGACGATACACTCGGGCGTCTCTTTAGCAAGAGAGATCTGACCCTTGTGAACAATAGAAACTTCCTCATTATCTCGGGTAAGTAACTTTGTCGCTTCTCCAACGGCTACCACACAGTAATCCTGTCCTTGAATCTTTCCTGTACCGATCTGTGTCTCATTGTCAGAGCTTTGTATGTGTGTATGCGTCGGGCTCTGAGGAGCCTCAACAAACATCTCGACTTTTGTCTCAGGTCTTGCAACTTCCGTGATGACTTTGTCAATGACTGGAACAACTTGTTGTTCTTCAATCAGCTCGAAGATTTTATTATCTTCGACGGGCGTATCAACGGCTGAATCATTCTTAGCAGCTTCGTTGACAAGGTCGTCAATGACTGGAACGACTTTCTGTATCTCGAAAGTCTTGGAAATCTCAATATCTTCAATGAGCTTAACTGCTGTCTTGTTCTCAGCGGATTCGGTGACACCAATGGCTTTCATAGAGTTCAGTTGCTCAACTTCATCCTTTTTAGGAGAAGGAGACTCGCTCGGATCGTTCTCGACAATCTCAGCGATATTTTTGAAAGATGTTTTCTCCGTTACTTCTCCTGCCAACGCTTGCTGCTGAGCGAGGCCCAAACGCTTCTTCTCGTCGGATGCTCGACGTTTCTCAGCTCGTTCTTTGATTGAAAGCTTCTCAATCTTCTCAGCATTTTTCATAGCAGCTCGTCGTTCCTTCTTAGTAGTGGACGAAAATGTAAGCCTTTCTTCGAGCACAACAACGGATGCTTTCTTCGAGCTGGTGGTAGCTGGAGATGCCGTATTGGTAGAGAAGCTAGTATTGATTTTGTCTTCTTTGACCGTAGGTGTCTTTAAAACCGTCTCCGATTTGACGTCAACAGTCAATGGCATTGGAGGTGTCTCTACAACTGCCTTTGATTGTTTAACAACAGAAGATGACTCAGAAGAGGTCTCTGGTGTGACTTTTTCAACAATTTTGGCTTCGACTTCGATGGCTGCTTCTTCGAGCTCAACCTTTGAGGTATTCTCAGCTTTTTTTGTGAGGCTGGTGTTAGAGTTTGTCTTGATCTCGACCTGAATGACTTCCACGTCCTTGTTGGGAGTGGTATCAACTTTGATTTTCTCTTTCTTGATTACTTGATCTTCTTTAACAAGTTCAACTTCTTTATTTTCCTCGACCCCTGTATTCGTGACTTCAGCTTCTGCATCTTTTGACGGTTCAATAGGATTTCCAACATCAACTGCTGTCAAAATAGCAATATCAATCTTCTCTTCTTCTTGAATTTGGTCAACCGAAGCCATGATGGCACTTTCTGTAAAGATCAAACCCTCAGGTTCTTGGAAAACGGCATCTTCCTCTTCAGATGCAAGTTTTGTGGTCATACCGACAACGCTCTCTTCGACAGGCTGTACGATGCTAACTGGAGTATGAAAATCTTTGTCAGAAGCAAGAGTAGGAAACTCCGCGACGGACTCAAACTCTGGAAGCTTTGGGATAGCTTTGGACTTTGGAGTTTTGCTTTGAGGCTTCTTGTTCTCCTTCTTTGGAACCGTTGGTTTTGGTTCAGCAACGTTCTGCTTAGAGGTTGATGCAGGGGTTTGTTTCTGTCCTTTTGTTTGAACCCCAGGCTTACCAACAGCTGGAAGAGGTCGTAAAGCAGAATTTAGAGACTTGGTAGCAGCAGTCGGGAAAATAGCATTGTGTCCCCCGTGGGTACGATCGCGGCGAGGCAAAGTGGATGCTTTGACAGGTGGGGTCCTTTCTCCGACAGTAGTCCAGCTGGATAAGTCTCTCTCGGATGCTTCGATTGCCTTTTGCAAGGCTACCGGGTCATCGTAGAATGCTTCTTTAGGTGGAGACTTCGGAGAAACAGTCTTATCGTCGTTTTTAGGAGTCTTCGAAAGTTTTCCCTGGGGATTAAGAATTGCACCAGGTACATTCTTCATCTCGACAGGCTCTTTAGACTTGCGTCTGCGAGGCATGTGGTCTAATGGAGATTAATGTTAGTTTCCGTAACGATATAGATTTATGATATATCAAACCACCTTTCATCTCAAAAGTCTCGTGCAAGGTTTTGATAAATGAAGAATGGATTCAAAGAGTCATAGCTACCTGTCTTTTCAGAAGTTCTTTCCAAAGGTTGTTCAGTGGTTTTTCCGTCAATCAAAACTATTCCGTGGGTTAGAGTCAGATCACGAATTGAAGCAAATTTCGAAGCGGAAAGTTAAGAAAGTTTGGCTACAACTAACTTTGCAATGGCTCTGAGGTTTCGGTGGGAGTCGAAGCTATGAGAATTTGCAACGTTAGAAGAAATTGCCTTAAGCACTGTTAATTAAGATGGGAAAACTCACCGGATGCAACAACTGTCTTCTTCTTCTTCTTCTTGTTTTGCTTCTTTGCTGGAGGGACCGGCTCGGATTCCTCTGCAGGCTACGTTAGATATAGTACGTAATGATAGAGCTGAGAAAGTGGATCGGAAGGATTTATCGTGAGGGTGTTGATAAAAGGTTTCCAAATTGGGCCAGGGACATTGAACAACGTTGCAGAAAAGGTTTTATGAGGGGTTGCTCGGAGAGTTATCTCTCTGCGGGGATATTTTAGTCGACTTACCAATCGAAATATTCTTGTTCGTTGCGGCAATCTCGATTTGTTTCTTCTCTTCAACGGCCTCTTCGAGCTGCTTCAGGGCAAGATCGTTGGCCGCTTTCGCACGTCGTCGTTCTTTTTTAGCTGATAGAAAACGCTTGTGTGAGATCATAGCTTGGGTTATAAGGAGGAATGTTTATGGGATCGAGGAGGAGAAAGAAAATGATCTGGAGTGGTGCCGAATTTATATCCGTTGCAGACGCACGAACGTCGGCACGCACATACAAAATATTTCCCCTCTACCTCAAAAGGGAAAAGAAAAAAAGGGAAAACGCATCACAGGATGTCATACGGAACAGCTTTGCCACTTCTGCAAAGCGACTTGTCAAGATAAAGCAAAAAAAATAGTGGGATAGCATACCTTGTGACTTTGAGACTGCAGCTGCAGAGGTTGACAGTTGCAATTTTTCATCATTCTCCTCAAGTACGTTACCTGAAGTGCCCGTGTTATCATCTTCAGAAATGACGATAGAAGTATCTGCAGACTCTTCAGGCTTTTCACCTCCTCCAAGACCAAGATCTTCAAGAAGAGACTGAGTCAACTGTTCCCGAAGAGGATCAGATGGGGTTTGCTGTTGGGAAGGTTTTGCAGACTTTGCAACTATATCGGCAACAACAGCCTCGGTGTCTATAATTTCGTTGATTGGGTCAAGTTTTACTATGATACTCTAGTTAGCGATGAAGGATATGATACTTCTTTTTGGGATTTGAGACTTACCAAGTTCTACATTTTGTAAGTTCTGTCTTGCTTGCTTCCTCTTTTCCGATCTTTTGGCATTCTTTTTCTTGGATTTCTTACTTCCAGGCTGAGGAGATGATTCGTTATGCATTATGGTCTCGGACGAGAGATCGCTCAATGGACAGGCATCAATCATCTCAACATCCTCCGGGGAGGGGACCGTGACGTCGACTTTTTGTTTGATCCTCGAAGCGGTTTCCTCACCATATGCCTCGAGCAGGAGCTTACCGATTCTTTTATTTTCTGGATGACTCTCCCGAGGGCAACTTCCCCGAGCCATGTTTTCTCTCAATCTGTCCAGGATCTTTGGGTATGGCGGTATCACTCCTTTCATGGACTCTAGGTGTGCATTCAACAAGAGCTCGTCCCAGACACCAATGAACGCCTGCAGAAAATAAATAACCACAAGGGAACGGCAAAGGACAGCCCGAGTGTAAAGAACTTCTCCACTCTGATGTGTTTCAATGACTTTGCGGAAAAACTTCTCACCAAGATCGTCAAGGCATTGCATGGGATGCTTTCTCGTATGGGTGACAAAGACAGAATCAATGCGAAAGGAATCGTTGTTGACGGTTTTGGGGGTTTTGGTCCAGTTATCCAATTGTTGGAGGAGAGCTTCTCCATGATGGCCATTGACGTAGCGTTCCACGTTGACATCGTAGGCAACCTGATGGTACGACCGGACGACAGGGCTTCTGTTAATTGCTGCCGTGATGGCTGCAACAACGAGTTTCTCAAAGTCTTGGTTTTTGATATGGTGGGATAAGTGAAAGGCGAGATATTCAAGGCCTCCTTTGATCTCTTTGAGGAGCTCCTGGAGAACCTTTTGCTCCTCGATGACAAGTTTCTTGGCTCGTTCCTCCCAGATTGGAGAGGCTTGACCGAGGCTTTCGAGATATGCCAATCCGTACTTGGTATCGGAGCCGTCCGAATTGACAAATTTGGCGATGCCAGAAGTGAAAATACCGTGTATGTGAGTAATGACGTGTCGATAGCCACCAACGCTATCATCGTCTTTCTCATAAGGGATGTAGTCGGCCAACTCGACGTGAGTGAGATGGTCATAGGATGGAGGGGGCAAACGATTCAGAGGAGGGATTGCGTTAACCAGAGGAGAAGAGGACCGGAGGCGAACAAGCTCGAGTAACTCTTCCGTTTGCTTGGAGTCCTCGATTCGGTAGACGACCAACTCTCCGGTGGAGGGAAGGAGGTCTCCTTTGAGCTTCAGCTGCTTATTCAGCTCGTACCCGGGAGGGAGGAGCATGATGTATGTGTCTTCGGCTAATTGTTTCGTTTTAGGACGACTGCCGGGGTCGTACCTAGCGATGAAGAGTCGGTTCAAGTTCAGTTCAGACATTTTGGGAGATTCAGTCCGGACGACTTGATCGCTTGTGGCTAAATGGTTGAGATATCTTGTATGCATTAGCAGTGGATCGGAAGGAGTATTGCAGGTAATGGCCAATTGGACACGAGTACATACTCTCTAGATGATACAGATGTATGGGACACGGAGTGATGGAGATGCGATTGTGATGTGAGGGAAGGAGGATTTTTTCTGGCGGATGGCCGGGGCTTTATAGATTGTGGGCAGGCCGGCAGGGAAACAGTCGAAACACAGAAACAGGGCACGCTCCCGGTTCGAACCCTCAGTGTGGAGGGACACTTTTGAAAAAGCGGGAGGGAATATCTCATCAGACAGTCTAGGTGCGTTTTTCCCTGTCGAGGCGTTTCGGAATATCGAATGCGAGAGACGGCATGTCACCTAGTTCTTCGATTTTGCGAGAGCAGTACTCGTTGAAAGTCGATATGCTAGGACAATTGTATATATATCTTGCTTATGGACTTGGCATTACTCTGATAAAAGAAAATCACAACCAGGTTCAAGTAATTACGAGTGGAAGTCTCTTTTCTACTAGCATTTCGATATATCGCCAAGTGAGATATGTGGCACTGGACACTCGACTGTTAGGACAAGAGCGAATAGACTCAGCTTGGGGTGATTTTAGTTTTAAGTCATGAGCAACAACTTCTCAAGAGTGACATTTGTTTCCTACGAAATAGTATCCATCTTGTCGTCTAGAATATCCCAAGCCGATGTCTTTAGAGTACGACACATACATCGATCTACAGTTTTGAATATTCGAAGCTTTAGGGCTTCAAAGTTGTCACCCAAGATTTTGCAACTGGCCTTTACTATGCCTAGCCAGGATACCGGTACCATTTCTGGGTGTTTCTGGAAAGCACTTCCCCCTATACTCTATTTTTCAATTCAAGAATGGATTACAAGCCCTAACTTCAGCACTCAAACGCCTTCTGCTCTGTCTAAAACGACACCGATTTGTCTCTCTGTAGACCACTCCACTATGTATCGCTAGGGATAGAGCTGCGATGTGTTGTGTGTTGGGGTCCGAAAGGGGAATGGCGTGCGATATTTCGCGCAGGCGGGCCAAATTGATTGGAGCGCCGAGTTGCAAATCGTTGCCAGCCTCCGTTGCAGCCAGTTGCAAGTTGCAGTCCCGTTCCCGTTCTTCCTCCCTCGTCTCGTCTTGTCTCTTCCCTCATCCCTTCCTCCACCTCTCCCTCATTCCCAGCCATCGACCACACCCTCAAATCATCAGCGACCTCGCCTTAGATCGTGCCCTCACTCGACCCCGAATTCACCGTATATTACGTATTCTGCTAGTTGGCCTTTGGACGCCATCGCCTCAACATTGATGGCTGACCCTAGCAATGTTGCCGCCCTTCTCGCTGCGCTGAGTATGTCAGATCATCATCACGGCGTCATCCCGCACGGGTTCCCACTAACAGCGAATATCAACGTATAGCCAGTCAGCAGCAGCAACGTGGAGCCGGCGTTCAGACCCCTCAGGCCATACTCGCCAGTCTTCAACAGCAACAACAGCAGCCATCTGCACAACAACCTCCAAATGCAAACACTCTTGCCGCTCTGCAGAGTCTCCTCGCCAACGTCCAGCAACCCACACCCCCTGGGGGTCCTGCCGTCTCTCCCGGCAACTTTTCCCTACCTCAACCGACCGGTTCTGGTGCCTTGGATCTTTCAAACATCCGACCTGCTAATTCAGGGTCCGCTCTCCAAGATGCCATGGCAAAGGCCCGCAAACTCGCGTCTGAGCGCGGAATTCAGCCCAACGCTTATCCACGTATGTGACGTACCCCTAGATACGTGGTCTCGGCTTCAGCTAACCTTTCTATCAGCAGCGGGTGGTCCTCGAGATTTTGAAAGAGGTGGTGGTGGTCGACCTCCCTATAACCAAGATGCCAGATCACGCTCAAGATCACCAAGCGGACGGGGTGGACAGTATGGTGGTGGTGGAGGTAACGGAGGCAACGGAGGCAACGGAGGTGGAAACGGTGGCGGTGGAGCTGGTGGCCGAGACGCCAACTTCAATCCCAACCCATATCGCGAGGAGCGACGTGGGAGAAACCAATTCAGTTCACCTCGGCCTCGAGATAGGTCCTTCAGCCCTCAGAATCGCAACCGCCGAAACTCTCCTCGTGCATACCGCGAAAGATCACCTCAGGGTGAAGGCAATATCACAGACCACATGATGATAGACGCGTCGTTGGTCGGTTTGATCATTGGCCGTCGTGGAGAAACTTTAAAGAGAGTGGAGGAAATGAGCGGTGCTCGGGTCCAGTTTGTCGCCGACAGCAGAGGGGAACCAGAGCGTGTCTGCAACATCACGGGACCGAGAGCTGCTGTCCAGTCCGCTAGACAGCAGATTCAGACCATAATATCCGAAAACAGCGCCAGTAGCATCCGCGACGATCATCGACGGAATAACTTTGGGCATGGACACGGCCACGGGAAGCACGGCGGCGGTGGTGGTCATGGAGGAGGAGGAGGTGGTGGTGGCGGCGGCGGCGGCGGTGGCCCACCTCAAGGTCAAGGTCAAGGTCAAGGTCTAGGCATGGGAGGTGGAGCCAATAGTCCAAGCGGCAGCGTTAGCCGTCAAGACCCTGCTCACCACCCAGTCCTCAAAGAAGGAGGTAATATGAGACTTTCTTCATCCCGACCTGTCGCTGCTCAAAACTGACACACCCCGTAGAGAACAGCATGCAGATTATGGTACCCGACAAGACGGTTGGCCTCATCATTGGTCGTCGTGGCGAAACTATCCAAGATCTCCAAGATCGCTCTGGTTGCCACATTAATATCGTTGGGGAAAGCAAGTCTGTCAACGGTTTTCGACCCGTTAATTTGATCGGGACTACGGAAGCTGCTATGCGTGCGAAAGCTCTAATCCTTGAAATAGTTGAATCTGATGTGAGACCCGGCCCCGGCGGCCCCGGACCCCAGCAGGGCGGTGGTGGTGGCGGTGGGGGAGGCGGCGGCGGCGGCGGCGGTGGTGGAGGAGGCGGCGGACGCCAACAGGGAGGAGGAGGTGGTGGAGGTGGAGGGGGAGGTGGGTATGGTAACCAAGGTGGAGATAAGAATGGTGAGACTATTCGTGTTCCAATCGATGCCGTCGGCATGATTATTGGAAAAGGTTCGTTACCTAGTCTCCACATTCTATCGATTGGCCTAATATTTGAGAATAGGTGGTGAGACGATCAAGGAAATGCAGAACACCACCGGTTGCCGTATCAATGTGCTTAGCCAGCAGCAAACGACCGGCAATGAACGTGAGATTTCATTATCCGGCCCTCCAGACGCAATCGCGCGTGCCAAGGCAGCGATTGATGAGAAGGTCGAGACCGCAGTACGTACCAGCGAGTTCATATCGTCTTGAAGCGCCTACTAATCAATTTTCTCCATCACAGCGGCGACAAGGCCAAGTGAAGGGATCTGATCTCAGTCCCACAGGGGGCCAAGGCGGTGTTGACCCGCAGGCGTACCAGCAGGCTCTTAACGCCTACGCGGCAGCCTCGGGAGCTGGCGCTCCGCAAGCCGGATCTACTGACCCAGCGAATGACCCATACCAGGCTTACGGTGGATACCAAGCGTATGCCCAAACCTATGCACAGATGTACTATGCCGCCATTGCCGCCCAACAGCAACAGCAACAACCAGGTGGCGCCGGCGGACCCGGCGCTCCTGGCACATGACATGGCCCTCGACACCCTATATGCTTCCATGACCGTACTCGCCATGATGAACCTCGCATGCTAAAACGTGAATCGCCATAAAAATAAAGAAAAACAAGCCGACTCCTCTGACCATAAGTGGATGACAAGACGATTATGACGACGACCTGCTTTGTTGACCTTGATTATGGTGCTGGATGATCATACGCGCATACCATTTGACAATGACCGGTGCATTCTATGCTCTTCTGCTGTTGATATCTTCGATATCGACATATTCCTGGTTTGATTACGCCTTTTGTTCGACTGACACAGCCAATACCTGCGATGATTCTGATTAAAAAAACAAATACACTGACCACGGACCCTGACCTTTTGACCCGATTTTGAGCATGAAGACGACCCTTGAATAATATGCTCGTACTCTTTTTCTTACTCTTTTATTATCTTTGTTTGGGGTATCATCAAGTTCTTTTTCCGGCGTGATATAAGACGGGATTTGACGGCTTTTTTTGTTCTACCACCTTTCCCTTTCTTCTTCCACATCCTGCTGAGTGCCGATTCTGAGTGCGAAACGTGTTCGTGATGCGACTCTTTCGCTACAGCTCATATTCCGACAACCATAAAACGACTGTGCTATTCTGGTGACAGAACAAAAAGCTCCAACAATAAAGTTTCCGACTTTTTGCCAACGCTAATATTTTTCGACTGATTGCAAGTTGCCCAATTACACACACCCGTCCTTCCTCAGCTGTTTGTTACGCATAATATTCCTCTGTATCTTTTTATTGTTCCCCGACACCTTGTTTTGTTTGTTTTGACTGTTCTCCCGGGGTTCTCTGTGCCGCATTTGTAACTGTAACTTTAGGGTGACAAAGATATTCGTAAATGTGCATTGTAAAAAAGTCGTGTTCCTCTTGTACGATTGTTTAATTTAGACATATAGAATTAATCCTATTTGGAAGTTTATTTGGTTCCAATCTAGTGTCGATATCTCCAGTCGTTTCATCTTCTCTCTGTTGAGTCTTGGTTTTCGAGACTGTGTAGTTTATACCTGGTCGTGTCGGCTATATCGGGTTGCAACTTCAACTTTTTCTCACAACACCTCTTTTCTCAATATCCAACATCCAATTTAAACTCTGCAATGCCATCCTGATAATCCTAATTGCTCGATATAAAGATAATCAGCACGACTAATCACCCGTGATGCAGGCGTCACGCCACTTTACACGCCGTCTCCTCTCCCAACAAGTCTCAAAATCTTCAATATCCTCAACATGGCGACCGCCATGTTTCCTCTCACCCCGCCAATTTACCACGACCGCTCCCTACCAAACTTCCCAGCGTACGTGAGTACCCTTCTCGTATTTCAAGATATGCATCTCTTATACTAATCTTGCACGTCCAGCTGACCTCCCTTCAACAATAACCCTCGCAAACATTACCTATAACACTGACTCGACCACAAACATCCCGTCCACCCTCGTACCCTACCTCCAGCGCTCCCTCCACCTCGTCAAACACCATCCGATATCCAACACCCGTCTCATAATCGAATCGCTATTCCCCGAATCTCTCTACTCTAGATACAACTCCCTCCCACCAATCGTCTCTGTCGCGCAAAATTTCGATTGCCTGGGCTTTCCCTCCGACCACCCGGGCAGAAGTCGCAGCGATACCTACTATGTCAACAAGTACACCGTGTTACGAACCCACACCTCGGCGCACCAAGCCGAGAAATTTAGGGTACTGGATAAAGTGGGGAAACCGGGGTATTTGATCTCAGCGGACGTGTACAGACGGGATGCGATCGATAAGAGTCACTACCCTGTATTCCACCAGATGGAAGGCGCTCTGGTCTACTCCCGAAACCACGCCAAATCCATAGTAGACCAAATCACGACCGATCTGGAAAATATGCCGGAAGCCAACGTCGAGGTCGTCGAGAGTTGTCCTCTGTACGAAGAGGAAGGGAACCCGGTGCAAATTTCCAAAGGCCATAGCGTAGAGGAGGCGGAGGCTGTGGGGAGGCAGCTGAGACGGCAGCTGGAGTTGGTTGTTTCAAAGGTGTTTAGCGAGGCCGCGGGTGGGAACAAGGAAGGGGAGAAATTGAAGGTACGGTGGGTATCCGCGTACTTCCCCTTCACGTCGCCATCGTACGAGCTGGAGGTGTGGTGGAACGATCAGTGGTTGGAGATTCTCGGGTGTGGGGTTATCAGGCAGGATCTGCTGGATTACGCGGGGCAGAAGGATAAAATCGGTTGGGCGTTCGGGGTGGGGTTGGAGAGGGTTGCAATGTTGATGTACGGAATTCCGGATATAAGGTTGTTTTGGAGTGGGGATGAGAGGTTTTCTGGGCAGTTCAAGGAAGGGCTGGCGGGTAAGTTTGTACCGTTTAGTAAGCACCCAGAATGTTATAAGGACGTGGCGTTTTGGATCGGTGGGGAGAGGGGCGCCGGAGCGGCTGGGGGATTGGATAAGGGGCTGGGAGGGGAAGCGTTTCATGAAAACGATTTTATGGAGCTGGTGAGAGGGATTGGTGGAGATTTGGTGGAGGATGTAACGTTGGTAGGTGGCTGTTCTGTGATTGGGTATACAAGAAGAAATTTACTTGCTGATTGTGGTTAATACAGATTGATGAGTTTACACATCCAAAGACGGGAAGAAGGTCGATGTGCTATCGGATCAATTATAGATCCTTGGAGCGAACGCTGACGAATGAAGAAGTCGACAGTTTGCAGGAGCAGGTCAGAACCTCTCTGACAGAAAAGATGGGAGTGGAGTTACGATAACTATATGTTGCTACCACATTGGGTTTTCATATATATATGTTGAAATGCTATGTTGTAGTATTTTTAATTGGTCTATGATACAATAAGGGTGGGTAACTGGTGCATCCTAAAAGATGGGAAATGCCAAAAGTACGCCTGGAAGTTTTGTTTTGGCCGCAGAGGGGAGGAGTAAAGAGGTGCGGTTACCTCCTTGTGAGGCTTTCTTTCTTACCCTGGAAGAAAATGAGGGTACAACGGAAAGGGTAAATAAATATGTACAATATAAAATGTTAATATATACGAAATTATGTATCGGGAAGAGACCTGGTCAGATATTTGGCAGCTAACGGTAAGAGAGTATTAGTGGAGACACCAAATGTCATACTCGTGGCGAAATTTTAAATCTAGACCGATGGAATGCTGTAATTAAGACCGGACGACACCGACTCTGGCAGCCTACACAAACATCATGTTAGTATCTATCAAAGTATTTTGTAAAGATGAAGCAAGACATACCCTTAAAACCCTCCCGTTCAGCTGGAAACCCTTGCTCTGCACATGGAACACGGTACCCGGTTCCTTACCCTCCATCGGTGCCTCAAAAGTCGCTTCGTGCATGTTGGGGTTAAACTTCTCCCCAGTCGGATCGAACCTCTCCAACCCGTGCCTGTGCAACGTCCCCATCAGCACCGTCTCCGTCATCTTTAGCCCGTCGTAGAGATTCTGGTAGTCCTTCGCGGCATCGGTAGAGGATTGTGGTTGGGCGGTGAGGGCGCGGTCCAGGTTATCGATCGATTCGAGGAGATCACGGGCGAATTTCTGGATTGCAAAGTCTTTGGCGGCTTTTACTTCGCGGGCGGTACGGTCTTGGAGGTTACGAAAGTCGGCGACCGAGCGTAGGTATTTGTCCTATGAACAAGATTTTGATATGTCAGAAGAATATCAGCGGAAGGGTATGGAAATTTGAGATGTACCTTTAGATCGGCGGCTTCTTTTGTCTTTGCTTCTAGATCCTGCTGTATCTTGGCCAAATCAGAAACTGGCGCCGAACCTTCAGCCTTTTTGCCCTCAGCAGCGGGTGACGATTCCGCAGTCTTCTCGGCAGACGCTTCTGTTGACGACCACCGCGACAGAACCGTAGCGTTCCGCCATTGTAAAGGTGTCTGGGTCCGTTGGAGGAGCTTTGAGGTTGTGTTGGCCGGTATCGATAAGGCCACGGAGGGAGAGCGAGTCGCTGCCGTTGTGAGAGAGGAAAAGGGCCGTATCCGGGCCTGAGATAGGATGCTGCGGCGGAACATGATTGTGGAAAGTCCAAGGAAGGTGTGGAGCGTATGTTTTTTGGTGTTCTGGCGGTGAGTCTAGTCAACGGGCAGGTCCTCGAAGAGAATATCAGTCAAGTAGTCCCTTGAGGATCCAGGCTCGGAGCGATTGGATATAGATATCTGATGGGCGACGCTGCCGGGAGACTTGGAGAGAATGATGGTGTCGTGCGTGTGTCTTTGCGGGTCGAATCTTTTTTCTGTCGGAAAAATTTCGGCAGCGAGCTCCCTTGAAGCCTACCGACGTCCGGCGCCAAGCGCGCTTATAAAAGAGGCGCCGGCAACGCATTTGATACAACAGATGGCCTTTCGGCGACACTTTGGATTCGAGATGTTCAAAAACAAGATAGGACATTAGTAATTTTATGAAAAAGACATAAAAGTCAATTATTCAATTAGCGACATCGCCTGGAGAACTTTCCCAATGCCATCAGCATGGAGCAATGACATAGCAAAATTACTAGTGTCGGGTATTCTGCTGGTTAGAGGTTGTTGGATTCTGCAAAGCGAGCAGGACTACCCGAGTTTGTTAACCCGAGCCCTTTCTGAGCCTCGCTTTCCGAATAGCTCACCGCATCATTGGTATCGGTTGCGAGCATTCCAAGAGGACATTCGTAGATGCGAATTAGAATTATATATGCCGATTGAAAGAAGAGGCCATTTATCCTCCCGTTAAATACCATTGAGGTCCCACTATTAACCACGCAGCCAGAGTTTAATTCGCGCTTCAAGATTTGGATAATCTTAATCTTGACTAACAACGGTTTCGATATTTTCGTCACTTTTGAACCACAATGTTTCCGACATAGACTGCAGCAGCATCCTCTCCGATATCTCCAACTTGTTCTATACATTCATAAATCCGACAAAGCTCGAGCTCTAGAATGGCGCCCCGAACAACCTCCCCCGAGCGGCTGGCGAAATCGGACGACGTCTTCGCTCTCGCCAAACTTGGATACCAGCAGGAACTCAAACGTAACTTTTCAAAATGGGAAGTCCTCAGCACCGCCTTTTCAATCATTGGTCTCCTCCCCTCTATCGCTTCAACTCTAGTTTTCGCCATTCCCGCGGGGCCTGTGGGTATGGTATGGGGCTGGTTCATAGCCAGCGGATTTACATTCATAGTCAGCGTGGCCATGGCGGACTTGGGGTCAGCGATGCCGACAGCGGGTGGATTGTACTGGTGGACGCATTACTTTAGCGCCCCGGCTTGGAAGAATCCGTTATCATTTCTCGTTGGGTATTCCAATACTCTGGGAGTTATAGGTGGTCTCTGCTCCACGGATTATGGATTCGCGTTGATGTTTCTATCTGTCATCCACCTGGCAGTTGGTAAAGAAACGGCCTTCTCGCCGACGAACGGTACTGTGTACCTCGTCTTCCTAGTCTGCGTCATCTCCCATGCCACGGTCGTCACTTTTGCTTCAAAAATCATGGCAAAACTCCAGGTAATCTTTATGATTGCAAATCTCCTCCTCATTGCTATCACCATCATAGTCCTCCCAATTGGCAAAAAACGCACATTAAACAGTGCGGAATTTGTGTTTACCAAATCCGAAAATTTGACGGGCTGGCCGCCGATCTGGACTTTCTTTCTGGCGTGGATGTGTCCGATCTGGAGTATAGGAGGTTTCGAAGCCTGCGTTCATCTCTCCGAAGAAGCGAAGAATGCGACTACGGCGGTACCCTGGGGTATCATCGGTTCCTGCGGTCTGAGCTCGATTCTAGGATTTGTGGTTATGGCCGTATTCGCGGCCACCATGACTACCGATCTTCCAAGTCTGCTGAACACACCATTAGGCCAACCCGTGGCTCAGATCTATTTTGACGCCCTAGGACGGAACGGTGCGATTTGTATGATGATACTCTTGTTCATAGCCCAATGGTTGATGGGTCTCAGCGTTCTCGTCGCGGCCAGCCGTCAATCTTGGGCCTTCTCCCGCGACGGCGCCCTCCCGTTCTCCACATTCTTCAACAAGATTTCGAAAACCTTTGGGTACATCCCGCTACGTACCGTTTGGGGTGTTTCTGTCGCAGCCGTCATTCTGGGATTATTATCATTGATTGCACCCGCCGCTGCATCAGCTCTGTTCTCTTTGGGAGTAGCTAGCAACCATCTCGCATGGTTCATGCCCATATTCGCTCGGATAGTCTGGGGGAGGGATAAATTCGTCCCTGGACCGTTTTACACCGGGGTGTTTAGCATCCCGATAGCGGTTATCACCTGTGTTTTTTTGTTATTTAGCATCATAACGGCGATGATGCCGATTACAGGGCCACATGTCACGCCGGCGACAATGAATTACACGGTCGTGATCAATTTTGCGGTGTGGGGTGGGGCGTTGGCGTATTATTATCTGGATGCGAGAAAATGGTTTACAGGGCCCAGGATTACGTTGGATTCAAAGCATTCGGGTTTGACGGTGGAACAAGGAGAGAAGATTGAGAAGGAAGCATTGGTGGATATCAGGGAGCCTTACACTTGAGATGGATATTTCGCAATATTTGGTTCTATCTTAGGTTTGCCACAAGTATACAAGCAACTTTGGCGCGGCGCCTAGAGCTTGTTGGTGGAGAAAACAGTCTGCTTTGATTATGTATATATATTCTTTTATATTTTGATATGCCTTGAAGTGTAAAAATTCCCAAAAGCAAATACAGTGTGGAGCTTTCGAATTCTATTGTTATATTCTACCTGTCGCGTCAGGCAGCAATATAGCTAACACTTCATAACATAATTAATTCAGGGTAAGGCTCAAATATATCGTGCCCATGTTAAATAAGACCTAGATGAGTTAGAGCAATAACTTCTTATTTTCGAAGTTTGGGACTACAGGTACTACGTTGAGTGGGGAATAATCTAGTGCATGCAGCTGAAGAATTGCCGATGACCAACCACTCGTGGTATATATAGTGGCGAAGAGAATAGTGAAATGAGTCAAGAAAAAAGGATGGTAAAGCTTAATTCTAGAACCTATTGTCGTGAATGCGGAACTTCACTATCGAGTTACTTCCGGTTTTCTATTTATCTCAATAGAAGTCTGCTAGTTCATATCGGTCAATAGCGATAAGCTCTCGCTGTTGCCCAAGTCTTTCAAAGAAAGTACAGATCTCCCATGCATGTATACAACACGTACTTGAAAGACGGAGTTGAGAGCCAATATGCAATCTCGCGAGAATCGGATCTGCGAAAACCGACGGATGACGAAGTCAAGCCAAATAAATCCAGCCAAAAAATTCGGTTAATCCGCCTCGCTAAGCAGAATCCCTGGTCCATCTAACCAGAAAAATCCATTCCCGAGATAAAAGACTTTTGGCTTCCCGATCTCTCTAATTACCTTTGCTTTGCATTCAGCCGCAAACAATACACGATCGATCGATCCACACCATTTTCTGCATCTCATACATGCCGTATCACCAATTTCTAAATAGCTTAGTATGTACATACTTAGCTAAGATTTCGCCAGGTCCTTTCGGTGTGATGAAATAAAATTCCCTTACTTGCCCCGTATAGGTGGTAGATCACATTAGAGGAATGTTGTGCTAGAGGGTTAGGGATCTTGAAAGTGCGAAATATTAGATTTTTGAAATATTAAACAAACAACGGGTAGTCCAACAATTCGCCACTAAGAGGAGGCTACTGAACTTAAACCAGTACTCCTTTGCGGGCCGGGGTCCACACGACAAATCTCTTCCCGCATACTAGTGTACTATGCATCATAAGTATCTAGACCAGATTTAAGCTTAGCTTGATATATTCCGCAAAAGAAACGGGAAGAGTGGGAAAACCCAAGGTGTCAAAAGTCGCTATTGGGCCCTTCCAACCTTCCCAAGCCTCTCATTTATCGGGCCGTGAGGGCGTTTATGACTTACGTTCGTTATCTAAGATAATGTCCATGTTTGCACAATTTGCCATGGCAATTTCTTTTCCCAACAACAGCGGCGCGGCGACATTTGAATGGATACATCATTATTTCCATGCTAATACTGACAAGAGTTTTAAATACGATGGATTTCTTTTCATGCTACTAAGGCGAGATAGCATTCTTAGTACGTACGACTTGAACATCCTTTTTGGCAGCGACTGTACCACGGCTGAGATCCTGCATGATGCTTGTCCGCGATTTAAACTAAATCGAGACGGTCTTGTGCACCAATGGAATGAATAAGAAATATAAGTCGCTGGGGAGAATTTGGTTGATTTATGTATATAAAGATCTCCTTTCTGTTGACAAGCCCGCCCATCTCTATAATCCTTTTGTTCAATTAGCAATAAATTATATCTCGGATATTTATAAAGATAGCAGATTCAAGTTCTAGCACAATGAAGCTTCCTACAATTTTCTGGGTTCTCGAGATATCTGCACTCATCAACGCCAGTTTTCTTCCTTTGCAGCCTAGGCGTGTTCGTGGTTGCCTGGCTGACAACTGTCTTCGGGGTAGATGATTTATCCCTCTCCAAATTGCATTTGCTTTTCATTGTTCGAAGAATTTTTAGAATAATTGTTATCTACACACAGCTATTCGAAACAAAACCCGTCCTGGAGCTGCAGACTGTTCAACCTTTATGTCATCAATCCAGTCTACCTTGACAGCGAGCTCCACTTCGTAGATAGCCCAGTTTTTAAGCTCTTATTCTACTCTGTTCAAAATAATTGGTCCTTCCACATACTTCTTATCAATGAAAAGTCGTTTTCTGACAGCCCTCGCGGTATCACCATCCAGGACAATATTCGTGACAGAGTCCCTTTCTAGCACTGCTACTGAGACTCAAACCGCTACCCGTACGGTGACGATTTTCGCAACCGCAACAGCCACTACGTCCGTGACAGTCACGACAGTTGTAACCAGCACTAATCCAGATGGCGCCGCAGCCGTCCCCAACAAGATAAAACGGGCAGTGACTTCATTCCCAGCATATGCCTCGCCATGTCCGAACTATCTTTCCTATTCCAGCGCTTGTTCTTGTCTCCTATCCGAATCCGGCAATACTCCCGTACCCGAGACCGTGACCGCACCTATACCGTTAAAAACGATAACACAGACTTCACAAACTATCACCACTATTTCCCCAACTCTTACAACAGAATTTACTTCAACTACGATAACAACGGCCACAACTACCGTTCAACAGACCGTATCCATTGTCACTCAAACGACAATTTTAGATAATAGGGTTTCTTTCAAGCTTCAAACCAATCAGGGAGGTTATTTGTTTGAAAACCAAGTCAGCAGTCCCGCCAAACGTCTCGTACGCAGAGCGAACACCCGCATCATCAACTTTACAAGCCAAGCCTTGGGCTCTGTTTTCAAGCTCAACCCAGTCACAGGCCGCGTGCAGCCGCCATCCGGGGGCCTCTTGTGCAAAGCACCCAGCCCTAACTCAGGCAGCATCGACGATATACATGTAGAAACCGCAGACCAAACTGCGGCTTCAGGTTGCAAAATCTTATCTTGTAGCGTTAATGTCACCAATAGTGCTCTTTCCTGCATTGCACAGGATATAGTAGCATATGTGCAACTGGGAGCATATGTTAATGGTGGTACTCAGCGGCTTGCAATGGCAACGTTGAGTGCCAGTTGGGCAACCAAGTCCGCGGGATCACCATTGACCATTTTTACTCGGGCTGCTTCGTAGGTGATGTCAACCCTAGGAACTTAGCCGGCCGCAGGCGTGTAGGAGCCGTCTCCCATTTTGGGGCCGTCCTAGGCCCAGGAGCCGGATACAAGAAACTTGCAGTGATCTGGCTGATTATCACGGCCTTTTCAATCAATAAGTGGTCAGAAGACCGAATTATAATTCATAACTTATTTTCGAAGCAGAGGATTCATTAATTATGTTTTTTTTATCGATTAACTCATATATAGCTCAGACGGTGAATCCTCTACCCGTTCTGATATTGCTAGACTATCTATACATAATTATACTTGCATCACTGCGTACATATCAAATATTAATATTCGACAAGACACAGTCAATACAAGCAGGATTNCCCCCTGCCCCCTGCCAGCCGGACTTTCATTATTGTGTAAGTATTGTGTTATTCTACACGTTTAAAACACATTTTTTAGAAAACCTAATTGACCGTTTATTTACACTTCTTTACGGATTTATTACACATTCCCATACACTCCAACAAACCACACAAACGAAAATTTATATATACGCGATGCAGGGAGAGGTGACACCCCAAAGTTCACATGCCATATCGCAAGGGTAAGCCTCTTAACCTTGCAGGTTACCAGGTGCATATTTATTGTAAATTCAAATCCATTTGCATCAGTCAACCCTGCAGCCCATCGGGGAAGTTGTATAAAGCCTGCATTCCAAGAGCTGGGCGAAATCGAGGCCGCGAAAATGTGTGATGAGGCTTCCGTCTCCTTAAACCGGGCTATGAATACCAAGACCATCAAAACCAACAGATACACAAACCCTAATTTAACTATGAACAATATAGTTTACGGTATCGACCCGTATTGCCTAAAGCTCCCGCAAGCTCAAGCGCCGTCCACCCCTCGTTGTCCACGACATCCGCATCAAGATTGCAGGGCTTGAGTCCCAATTGCATTGAAAATCGAGACCCTCATATCGTATTGACCTATGTAGTATCGTATCATGGGCTATAAGATTCGATTCCCAAAGCTATGGAGACGTGAACAATAAATTTCCGAAGCCACTGGTATATTTCACAGCAACATTTGTATACACTGTGACGCAGACTGCATGCCCCAACTTTCAGTTAGGCCAGGCCGCTTCATACATGTCGTCGGTTGTGTTTTCTTCTATATATGTAGCCAACTCGGTAGATAGTTGCAAACCCCGCAAGGTTTAAAAGTGCGCACTTAAATGATCCCATCCCTCTTCTTTTCTTTTCTTCCCGAGCAACACTTTTCAGCATCAAAAACATCTCGACTTCACAACCACTCAAGGCTTCCATGTCGAAACCAAAGCGTTCCGAAGGTCAAAATACGAAGATCAATCTCGGAGACGAGCCAGCTAAACCATTATCAGAAGCAGCTGTCTTTAATAAGCGTATCCTCTCCAGAATCCAACGAGTATTCGCACAAAACCCTGAAGCTGACCTCCTATCGCTCTTCCCATCCGACTACCAATCTCGGCTTGCGGATCGCAAAACCACGGATAATGAAGAACAAGCTGGTATACCTAAAGCTTCGAAAACTCTTCTAGTTTCGGCGCGTTTATTAATGAATTGTTCTTTGCAGACTCTCAAAAGAAAGAAGATCTTACCCCAGAGGGAGCGCAATTCCGACTGCCGAAAGGTGAACCACAAATCGTCAGGCCTCTAAGCGACCAGGTTAAGATCCTTTTAGAAGTCGAAAGCGATGCGCACCAAATACCTCTCGAGAGCTTGACTCGTCTGATCAAGAACAGCCCATTCTTATTTTGTAGTGAGAACCTGGCAAGCAAGTATGTGGTAAAATGTTCTGAGGATGTTGTTCTAAAATCCACAAAGTTGGATGACAATCTTACCGAGTACACAACTATGCAATATCTTCAAAAACACCGACCTACGATTCCCGCCCCACGTCCGTATGGATTAATAGTATCTGGGGGGTATTCATATATTTTCATGTCTTACATTCCTGGTGTTACTTTGGATAAAGTATGGTCGGATCTCGATGAGTCGAATAAATTGTCCATACAACAAAGTCTCCACAATATATTCGTGGATCTCAGACAAATTCCACACCCCCAAGGATCTCCACTTGGTGGAGTTGCCGGTGAAGGCTGCAAAGATACCAGAAGATATACTAGAACTAGCCAGCTACTTTACACTTCTGAAGAGTTCTGGGAGTTCCAATATTCTGCTGCGAGAGCTCGTGAAAAGATATATCTCGAATACCTTAACAGACTCACAAAACCGTATAGCGCCGAAGCAATCGTATTTACACATGGGGATCTACGAGATGAGAATATTATCTTACAAAATTGCGACGGTAAATATATTGTTAGTGGAATTATTGACTGGGAGATGAGCGGATTCTATCCTGCTGATTTCGAGTGCACTAAGGTTACAAATGTATTTGGGGCTGGTATCACTACGGACTGGTTTCTCTATCTGCCACCATGTGTTTCTCCGGAAAGCTACCCTATCAAATGGCTTGCCGATTTGGTATGGGACCCGTTTGTTTGAGGGGAACATTACAAGAGTCTGTTTCTAGCTTGGCCCATAATCTTTCATTGCTTGTTTGATTCCATACCCGTAGTTGTCGTCATCCTCATCAATGATATAGGCGTCGCGAAGCCCTTCGAGTGATTCAAGGCAATAGTCTTGACAATTCCACTCCGTGATATCATTTTGTACCTCAGCGTCATTCTGCATGAACTTGATGACATCCTTCACATCTCTCTTGCCAATTTCCGCGACTCGTAATTTCTTGATGAATCGGAGGCTCGTTTCCGGGTTTGTTTGCGTCATTCTTTTTTCAAAGTTGGGATGTTCCCCGATGACTTCGAATACATGGCTCTCTTCGGCCTGTAGGTGCAGCGCCCAGTGTTTGAAGTTCCCGTAGTGAGGTTGATACACTGCGATGTAAAGAGAAGGCATATTGCGATTGCGGTTTGATTTTCGGTTTCGAATGTGATGGAGCAGGCAGAAAATTGTCTCGTTACGAGACTGACATGCTCTTCAGATTGGCCGGTACGGAGGTGATCGGTTACAAAATAATCGGAACAAGGCCATAAACTCACATTTCTGGAAAAAATTTCCCATACAAATTCATCAGTGTGTTGTTTGTATTGCTTTCTTACCACATAAAATTCTATGAGAGATCAGTCTCGGAATCAGACAACTCTATGAGAGATGTGGATCTGGGTGTTGTCACGGAAGAGAGAGAGGGACTGGGCTTGATGTTTGATGTTTGATATAATTACCATAAATAGTAATCAAGTAATTATGAGACCGAGATAAGATAAAAAGAATTCTGTATTGTTAGAATGGAAAATAGGAAATCATGGATACCAATTGATAAACCCAAGCGTTCGCTAACAAAACCCTCACTTTGTTCCGTTTATTGTCAGGAGCATGAAAGTCAATGAACTATGGTTTCATGTGGAGCTTGCAGAGATTCTTCTAAAGCTTGGAGCATTTCATCTTTTACTTGAATACCTCAAGCTTATTGTACACAATTATTCANAGTTTGAATTGAAATATAGTTTAAGCTCTTAATTCAACTGGTTTGCACGATACAAATTTCAAAAAAAAAATCAATCAAAAAAATCATTACTTCTTCAAAAAAAACCCTCCTCTAGAGCATATGCTCCTCGCCAATACCCCCTGCACCGATCTTGGACCTCTCGCGGGCACTACAGTGGCATCAAGTCTCTTACATATTGACATCATTGCAGTGACCGGAGTTCTCACAGTCAAAACAAACTCTCAATCCATCAGCTTCCCAGTAGCCTTGTTTGTAAGGTAACCAACCGTTAACACACTGGCTGGAGATATTTATTATAGCTTCGATAAATCTCTTGGGCTCCCCATGCGCCCTGTAACAGGCTTTACAGCTTTTACCAACTTGGTCGTTCGCATATGTGCAGGTTCGGTCCTGACCATTCCAATACAACCTGGTCATTGCCTGCCTGACAAGCTCTGTGACTGCCTGACCATTATCTCCGCTGCAGCAATCGGCCGCTGCGCCAAGCGAGACGAGGAACGGTAAGATATAAAGATACTTAATGGCGACCATTTTGTTCTATCTGAATGGTTTTTTGGGCGTTGGTAGCGGGACGATAGTCGGAAGCTAATAAGCTCAGTTGTTATTTTTTGAAGACACGAGGAAGGTGGATTATGCCCTGTCGTAGAAATGTTAATTTAATTTATCGATATATAAGACAAAGAAACATTGCATCAACAACTTACGTATAAGTTAATATGTTATATGAATAATCCCTAAGAAATAAAACTGTGCCGAAGACTATTTGGTGAATAGAATACCGCTCACAAAGAAAGAGGATTCTGCATATTTATATAGTGAATTCTGTCTGCCGATTGCGTATCATGACCCCATACTAGGAGCTATGGTATTTCTGTTTCTTGCTTTAGATAGAACTTCTATCTACCGGCTGCTCACCTTGAGCCGTCAGCTTTGACGTAACTCATGATACTGAATGAGGTTCATTTCCTCTCTTTTTGTTCCAAAGCTTGCGCATCAACGAAAGGTTTTACTATTAGATCGATCCGTTGCTTGGAACAATCTTGGCTGCAGATAATATATAATATTCAGGATTAAGCCTGAGCGGGGTATCTGTATGCTACAATACTTTTGAGCCCTGTCACCCAGCGTTCGCATGTTAGGAGCCGCAATTCCCAAATCCAACAGCATTTTTTGCGTTGCCCGAAACGCAACCATATACCACACACTGCTCTGAACCTCCGATATCAACCTCGCGATCTCACAATCGTCTCCAAATCCCGATATCGCAAAGAAAGAACATTTTGAACACCCGTTTAACCCGGTTTTCCCTCCAGATGGCTCCTCCAACGACGTTCCCCCTTCCCACAGCCCCAGCCTCCACAGCCAACCCCGCAAGCACTACCAACCACCCTTCGACGGCCGTCCAAACCGTCCTCTCATCCCTCGAAAACCTCATCGAAGCCGACAGCTCTGCCATCCTCGGTGACCTCGACCTCCTCTTCAAGATCAACGAGGCGGCCAGGGATCGTTATAAATCCATGACAGAAGCCGCGATGGGGTTGGAGACCGATAGTGTTTATTTACGGGATAAGTGTGAGTTCTTGTCTTTTTATATCTTCTTAAATACAATGAAACCAGTCCAGAAAAAAAAGTGAATTGATAGTTGGTATATCTCAATCTCGGAGAATGCTAGGAAAAACATTAGCCTCATTTTCGCGTGAGTAAAACTAGTGTGCGAGTAAACGAAAAGCTTACACGGGTAACTCTATACAACCTGACAGATTCCGAACTGAAAAAATATACAAAGCAAGTCGATGATATCGACGACCGGGTCGGTGACCTTGAAAAACTGGTGAAGGAGCTTGACGAGTGGTGTTCGGAACTAGGTAACTCAACACCCCCCTAGTTTATAATACTAACGGGTGATTTGCTAATATATACATTGAATATAGAGGTCAAAGTAAAACGACTGGGAAGCCAGAAGAGATGAAAACGCGTGGGTTTGGATGCTTTCGTTGATAGTTCTCTAGTAAATTAGCGTGTATGCTTTTGGTTGGAAATAATATTGCATGATACCCAAAAATTGCCAGATCGTGGCATAATTACAGTAAAGTCACACCTGTCGCTTTTTAAAAACCAAGGTTTACTCTTAATTGACCAAAAAACAAAAGTCAGAGGATAAGTATGTTTCAAGAAAAAAGAACCAAACTCCAAGCATGAGAGGAGAAGATAGCCAACTGTCTACTTCTTCCCCCGCCCCTTCTTCGCTGGCGCTTTCCCCTTCCCCTTCCCCTTCCCCCCGTCATCCTCATCTTCGTCCTCATCATCATCTGCCGCAGCAGCCTTCTTCCCCTTTCCTTTCCCCTTTGCAGCAGCGGCCTTCTTCTTCGGCTTTGCCAATTTCACGTACTTGTCTTTCGTGATGTCGTTATCCTCCTCCTCGGCATCACCTGCATCATCCGCAATCTCCAATTCATCATCTTCCCCTTCAACCGCCTCCTCCAAATCCGGCTGCTCCTTCTTCGCTGCCTTACCCTTTGGTACGATAACATTACTCGCCTTCATGAACGGCATAGGATGAGAAGCCGCGTTATACCTGTCAAAAGACACCATTAGTACACCATTCATTCCCATAAACTTAAGGAAGAAAAACACATACGCCCTAGTAAACGCCGACTTTGCCAACGACGGCACGTTCAACGTGTCCTCTCCCAACGGTCCGACCCCCAACTCGATAATAGCATCATAATCCTCCTTTGTCAAAAAGTAATCATCCATAAGCTCAATCATATCCGGAACCGCCTCTTTCCCTTCCCGTTCCAACCTTCTCACCAACAATTGCCAAAACATCGGAACGTAAAACTGCCTCACTTCGTGTCGATCAGCCGAACACCGCAGTCGCATGTGCGATTGTATCTCCTTGACGAAACGGCTGAGTTTGCTCTGCTTGGAGTTTTGTCCGAACCAGGCCGCGAATTGCATGTGTCCGCCGCCGTAGCTGCCAGACATGTAACTCGAGGGCGCGACGGTGGAGAATACGGCGTGGACGGGCATCATACTCCAATGCTGCTGCGGGCCGTGAATCATGGCGTCGACCAGATCGCCATCCGAAATCGATTCGGCGGCTTTATCCGCCAGTTCCAGTAATTTTAATCTCCGTTCGGCGCCCTGGTAGTTCCCCGCCCGCATGGGATTCGGTTTGAGATAATTGTCCTGAATCATCAGGTACGAGAACTCGTGATCGTTAAAGTACAACTCGATCTTGTCGTTTAGAGTCTTCTTGCTCGTCGAGGCGAACATTTGCGGTCCGAGGAGTTGCCCAGCGATATCCCACGGTTTGAGGATAACATGCTTCTGCCACTGAGCCGCCATAGTTTTGCTCTCGTCAAAGCTCATTTCCTTGTTGTTGACACCAAATGTGGACAACATGTTGATGATTTGACGAATGTCGGAATGTGAGCCTTCTGAGAGAGAATCGATAGCTGGAGCCGAGAGTTTCAGGCCCTCGCGGTAGCATATTGTCATCATTCGTGTTCGAATTTCGGCTGCCGTAGGACGTCTGAATTGGAGATCGTAGGTCGCAGAGTCGAATGGCCTCATTTTCGGCAGGCGACGGTCGTTGCAAATGCAAATAATTGGTATCTGCGAACAGGTTAGATATCGTACCCCCAAAGTCATTGGTAATCCTTACCTGAGTCTTCCGACATAACGCCGCCATCTGCCCAACACCACCTCTGTCACCCGCCGACATACCATCCACTTCATCCATGATGAGCACAATCTTCTGCTTCGAAGCGTCGACTTTCTTATCTCCGGTGTTGAAATATCCCATCAGAGATCTATTATCCAGAACCCCCTTCAACGTCGTATCTAGTAGCTTTTTGCTTCTCGTATCGCTAGCATTCGACTCTAGCACATCATATCCCTCCATTTTTGCCACTAGATGCGCTGCCGTTGTCTTCCCTACACCAGGTGGTCCGTAAATCATCACTGCCCTGTATATCCCACTCCCATCCGGTCCCAGCATTTTAAAATTCTTCTTCAAATTCTTCGGCCAGTTTTGCAGCCATTTCTGCAACTTTTCGACCTGCCCCTTGTTCCCACAGATTTCCTTCATGGAAGAGGGCGAGTATTTGACGGTCCACAACTGGGAATTTGGGTCCTTGGCATCCTTTCCGGGGGCGGCAGAGGTATTCGGTTTTATATCCCTGGCCATTTCTTGTATCTTCTTTTCTTCCTCCTTCGCCTTCTTCGCTGCAGCTTGCGCTGCTGTGCTGTCACCACCATGAGCGGGCAGTTTGGAGATCAAGGCGAATAAACCGTCTTCATCTATCGTTGTGAGCTTTAACGCGCGAACCTTTTCGAGTTTGCTAGGGCCTGCGTCGCTTCCGACGACGACATAGCTTGTTTTCCCGGATGGGCCGCCAGTGACTTTTCTATACCAAAAGTTTAGTATTACCCGCAACAATAGTATGAGAGAGGCCGCATACCCTCCGTATCGTTTCACCAACTCAACGGCATCATCCCGACTGATCGATTGTTGATTACCCGTGAAAACAAACGTAAGTCCAGCGAGACAATTGTCTGCTCCTACAGGGATATCTTTCGTTCCAACTGGAGGCGGCGGCGCGGCTTTCTGCTTGTATGCGTGGAAGTTGAATCTAAAATGAGATTACCATTAGCCCAAATCTTCAAACCGTTCGTAGAAGAACAATCGTACTTCTTAGTCTCATCCCTAGGCGGCGGTGTTGGCGCCTTCACAGTGGGTACCGCGCTCAAAATCTCCTTGATAGATTCCGACTCCTCAATCTCATCCTTCGGCTTCTTGACTGGGGTCTTCCTCTTCGCCGTTGCCTTCTTCTTCGGTTTCGGCTGTTCGTCCTCCTCCGAGTCGTCTTCAGGCGTTATCGATTTCCTCTTCTTCCCCTTCGGCGCGGCTGCCGCGGTTCCGTTCTTCTTTGGCGAAATCTTCACTACAGATTTCTTCGGCGCCCCTCTCTTTTTAGGCTTAACATCCTCATCGTCGTCATCGACAAAATCATCCATATCCTCGTCCTCGTCCTCTTCATCTTTACACTCGTAATCGTCCAAATCCATATCATCCTTTTTCCCCTTCTTATTCTTCTTCCTCGCCGGCTCCGGATCATCCGTAACCTTCCCAAACTCGCTCTTAAAAATATCGTCACCGTAATCTTCGTCGTCGTCATCCAAGAATTTCGAATAATCGTCATCTGAAGCAGATTTCTTCATCGTGATACTCTTCTTAACCGGTGGCGCGGAACGTACGGGTCCCGTGCGGGTGATCTTGTTCTTGCCAGCGGTGGAAAAGTAGGCGGAGGTATCTTCGATTACTTCCTCTTTTTTGCTATACCATTGTTAGCACATGTTGTTCTCGGTTTATAAATAATGAGGTATATTGGGAGGCGTACGCTTTTGGTGAAGGTTTTGGCGGCGCTTTCTTTCTACAAGTCAAAGCTAGGTTAGCAATTGAACGATATCCCGCGATCGAGTAATAATATATAGGGTAGCTTACGGAGCTGGCTTCACTTCCTCCTCCTCTTCATCCGATTCAACTATATCCCAAAAAAATAACCTCGTCAGTCCTCGCAGTTCACCAAAAGCAGCCAAATAACCAAGCTAGCTCTTAAAAGCTCGCCGTCATTAGAACACCACTAACCAACTTTCCTCCCTCGCTTGACCGCTTTCTACATCAATACCCATATCTCATTAGCATCCCGAACCATCTCAAGCGTAGAGTCGCGCGATTTGAACTCACAGGCGGAGGCACCACCTTTTTCGGTGGCGGCGCCGGCGCAGCTCCGCCCTTTGGGGCGAAAAAGGACCGAATATCAGGCATTGTCGCAGATTAAAACCCCGTTCGAAAGGACTAGAGTGTGGGACGATGATAGCAGCAGCTGGATGAACGGGACGTGAAAGTGGTTTGGCGCGCGCGCGTGAAGCTCGAGAGGGTATGTAGAAGTCCTCTCTTTCGTGTGAGCTTAGTAATCAGGAGTGTAAATAACGTTGTGAAGGGAGAAAAGAGTGTGAGTGTCGTCGCGTCATAGAAGATTGATTGGAGCTCAACGTCGCGTCTGTCACTGGTCAACGCATTTCGGGTTTTTGGCAAACCCTGGTCGATGGGATCGGATTTATCGCTGGGAAGAATCATCAGATTGTCAGAAATATTTGGATTTGAAAGAATAAACATTTATATTATATTTCCTAAGAATATCGATTCGAAACAGCCGCCCAAATCACCATTGACCTCCGAGAACCATCCAAAAAGAAGCAAGTTGAGCGAGCTGAAAGAATATATCAAGCATCAAAACTCCACTCTCTTGCTGAAAATCAAGACAGACAAGGTATTCGAATCAGAAGCAAAGGGATATATAGAGCAAATGAAATGGGGTAGAATATCAAGGAAACAAACAAAAGAAAGATAGAAGATACAGAAAGCTCTAACAAATATTAAGATATAAATGCTAGGAGCAATAAAACCCTCCATAGTAGCAAGGGGAACGACAAGCAAGATGAAATCGCTAACATGAATGAACAAAAAACGCCATGTATACTCCCTTCAATCGAAAGAATAAGAAAAATATAAAACGCCGTTCCCATATTTAAAAATCTAGTTTTCCCCCAATCGCAATGAAGGATTCAAAGCTGAATCAAAAAGAATGCGCAATCATCATTGTATCGTAAACTCATAACTGCAACCCACTCTTCTCCGCCAAGATGGCTTCCTTTCTCCTCCTCTTTTTATGCTTCTGCTGCGTCTCCAGGTAAGTCTTCTTGAGTTCATCGATCGCATTCAGCATCCCGGAATCCTCAAGCGGCAAAAATTGTAACGCGATCCGTTCAATCTTTACAACGTGAGATCTAAGCGTCTGCAAGTCCGACTCGTCTTGAGCTTTGTGGCGTTTCCTGTAAATATGTCCGTTAGCACTCGACCAAATATCTCAGAGGGTAATCCGAATAGAACGTACAATGCCTCGAACGTCTTGATCTGCTTCTCCAGCACCAGTAGTCGTTCGTTCGCGATAGTGATAGTAGCGGAAGCCTTGGCTTCCTCCACTCTCATCTGCACCTCTAGCCTCTTGAGCTCGTTCTCCGCAGCCGTAACCTGTTTATCCGCGTACTCCTTTGTTTCGAAAAGCTTGCCTTCCATGATCTCGGCATCTCCTTTCGCCCCGTCTGCAATCTGTCTCAGCTCTATAATCTCCTCTTCCAGGGCATCGATTTTGGTGTTTGCTTCCTGTGCGACGTCTACCGCGTGTGCTTTCGCGTCTTCGATCTCTCGTTCCATGGCTTCAACTTCGATGTCTGCCTCCAGCACAATCTTCTCGATCTGCGCATTCATTTCCAGGAGCTGCTGCTCGAGCTCCAGGGTTCTCTCCCCAGAATCCTGGTTCGCCTCGACAGCCATCTTGTAGCCGCTAATCCTCTCCTCCAAATCTTGCACCGTCTCCTTTAATCCCTCGACTTCCTCTTCGGCCGCCTTTCTCTTGTCCTCCGCTTCCTTAACCTTCTCGTTGGCCTTTGTAACCTCCACGGCGACCCTCCGTCTCTCCTCTTGCACCTCCCTCTCTAGGTTCTCAATTTTTTCTCTGGCCTCTTGGACGGCCACCGAACTCGCCTCGTCCGCCAGCTTCAACCTCTCGACCGTCTCATTCAAACCCTTCATAACCTCGTTTCTTCCGCTGACCTCCAACACCATCTCCGCTAACCTCCCGCTGACTTCCTTAAACTGTCCCTGCTGCTCCTCGTCCTTTCGCTTCCACAAATCCGCGTCCCGTTGATGTAACGTGCTCTCCTGCTCCTTGATCCTCATCACATCCATCAACCGCTGCCTCACCGCTTCCAGCTCCATAAAGTTCTCGTGCCTCCATTCCTCGTCCTTCTTCCTATCGGAGACGAGCTCATCGTAGCGTTTCTTCAGGTTCTCCAAATCTTCGCGGGCACGGCTCAGCTCGGTTTCCTTGGTTCCCTGCCCCTTCAGCAGTCCCTGCATCTGTTCCCTCAACAATCTGATGTCGCCTTCTTTCCTTCCCTTCTCCTTCTCCAAGGCGGCTCTTGCGGTCTCGGCCTCCTCGAGTTTCTTTCGTAGAGTGTCGACCTCCTCATCGAGTGCTTTCTTCGAGTCCGAAGCTTCCTTATCGGATTGACCCCTGAGCTCCCCGATTTCCTCGTTCGCTTTCGAAATGGTTTCGAGATCACCTTCCCGCTGCTTTGTCAGATTTTCAATCTGCGCCTTCAATCCTCTGACTTCGATATCCTTCCTCTCGATATCTGCCACCTGAGCTGCGTGCTGCTCTCCTAGCCTCTCGACCCTCACTCTCAAAATTTCGATCTCGGCTTTCCCTTCCTCGATAATCCCCTCATCGACCCCCTTCTCCCTCTTCGCCTCCTCCAACTGTAGTCTCAAATTCTTCACCTCATCATCATCCCTGACCACACTCATCACATCGCCATTCTCCTCGGCCTGCTTCTCCAACTCCGCAACTTGCCGCTTCAGCTCTTCCACGACACCGTTCACCCTATTGATCTCCTGCTTATCCTGAACCCCCTGCTTCAAAGCTTCTTCCAACTGTCCAAACATCCCATCAATCTCTCCCTGCCTCGTCTCCAACTCTTCCTGGTCCATATCGTGCCGTTCGATCAGTTCTTCGATATGACACCTGAGGTCCTCCGCTTCTTCTTTGAGAGAATTGTATTCTTCCTCCCTACCCCTCGCCATCTCCACAATATCGGCAAACTTCTCGTAGGCGGCTTCGAACTCTGCTTTTTTATCCATTAGGACGGATTCTTCCGCCTGTCGGTCCGCAATCATATCCGAGAGTTCGAGACGTAAATCTGCCACGTCGCGACTATCCCAATCCTCTTCGGTCTGGACCCCTGAATCGATCATTTCAAGCGCGAATGCCACGGTGGGACCCGTGGGACTCGGCGTTCGGCGTTTTGTCGGGCTCGGTGTTTTTCTCCTGGTGGGCGAGACCATCGAGCTGCGTCGGACGTGCAAAGGATGGGACGGATGCGATTGCTGTGATGATGGACGCGATTGCTGCGATGACGGACGGGAGGTCAAGAAATCCGGAATTTCGTCAAACATTTCCGGGGGTAAGACGTCCTCTCCCTCGTTTATCTCTTCTTCGTTGATGAGTTCTTCCTCTTTGACGGGGCTCATCCTGCTCTCGTTCATGTGTCTTTCGAAAATTTCGATTTGGCTCTGCATTTCGAAGACGCTGACGTTCAGTTCCTCTTCCGTTTCCTTTAGTTTTTCTTCCAAACCGACACGTTTTGATCGTTCCTGGATGATATCCTTCAAGGAATCGGAAACTGCGGTTTCAAGTCTGCGGCAGCGATCGTTCAGTTGGTCGATATTTTGATTTGCGAGGTGACGTTCGGAGGAGCGGGAGGAAGCTTGCTCGTTGAATTTTGTGAGAAGTTGGGAGATGAGGTCTTCGTAGTGTGATTGGACACGGTCGTCGTGGGCGGGCTCTTGTGTGTCTCTCGTGGAGGATGTGACGGATGGATCCGGGCTGGGGATGGGCGTCGGATCGTAAATGTTGTTTTCTTGCGCTTTGGAGAGTTGGTCGAGTTTTTCTGATGGTTGTGTTAGATGGGTGTGTGAGGGTTGGTGTGAGGTTGGGCTATAAAAGACGGAATATAGTCGAAATGGGGTGGTACGAACCTTTGAGCATCTCGTTCTCTTTGTACAGGGCGAGCATCTCCACCCTGTGTTTTATACTATCCTCCAACTCATTCGACAACGACGTATTCTCATCCTGCAGCTCGTGCAGCTGGCGCTCGAGCCGATTCGTCGCATCGTGATGTTCTAGCAGGAAACCGCGGAGGACCGATATTCTTTCCAGCAGCTCCTGTTGTGTGGATTTTTCCAATTCATGCAGGCGGTTCTAGAAGACAGATATATATATATATATCAACATTGAACCATTCTAGGAGGTCCATTAACAACAACAGGGAAAAAAACGTCAAAGAAACTCACCTTGTAGAAATTGAGCAAATCCTGGGTCATCAACGGCTCCGGATCCCCAATTATCGCTACCGGGGGGTGTGACTCCATATCGGTAGCACCATCGGTCGAAGGAATAGGTCGTGCGACACCAGGCTGAGATATCTCTGCTTTATTATCTCTACTGTCGTCGCTCGCACCAAAAGTCGGCGTCTCGGGATCCCTCGAATCAGGAACTTGATCGATATCGTCGGTGCCACCGAAGAATGGTATCGTGGGCGTTGTAGGCGTGTTTCCTGCAACCGGAGTGGCGGAATTGGACGGTGGGATGAAGTATCGCGATAAAGGGATGAGACCTGGGAATTCTTTGAGTTTGCGACGTCCGGATCCGGTACCTACGGAATCTAGCAGGGAAAGGGTGGCGTAGGAGGTTGACGTTGCCGTGGGAGAGTAAGTGTTTTGAAAGCCGCTGTTGGGAATGTTGTTGGTTGATAGCCTGAGCGGCGAACCGGTGAGGCGACGCGGAGGCGAGATGGGATGAGATGAGGAATGGAGAAGGACGAGCGACTGCGATCCGGCGGCAGTAGAAGCTGAAGGTCTCTGAGCTGGAGATGTGCTAACAGGAACGGGAACGGGAAAGCCAGGTGGAAGGTCGGAAGGTGTAACCAGATCCCGATCGCGATCGGAATAATATGAGGAAGCAGAGGAGGAGTGTGCGCCCGCGGATGATCCACCACCAACACCAGGAGGAGCTGCGACGATGGCGGGCGAAGAATGCGAGCGGGAGTGGGAGTACTTGGTCGGGTGGCCTTGGTGGTTGCTCACACGCCAGATGGCCGCCGCCATCACTTTTCTCTTTTATTCAATTTGGTCGAAATGTATGTAACGGGGGGCCTGGAAGGGACGCGCCGAAGGGTGTGGTTTCAAAGGAGGGGATTGCAGGCGCATGATCTTTTTTTTCTCTCCTTCGGTGGACAATCATCAAGCCCCTGCCATAGCCGACAGAGCAGGTCGAAAAGACCCCGCGTGAGGATTGGACGGGGGCGGCCACGGACTGGGACCGGACTGGGACTGCATGGACTGCATGGACTAGTGAGTACACGACTGGGGGTATCTGGTTTATTGTTGTTTAGCTGGTCCCAATTTTACCCGAAATGGCATCCAGATTGCATCCTTCTCACGCGATTGCTCCCGTTCTGAGAACCGCGATTCGGTCTGGACGCAGGGGCAAATGAAGGGGAGATTGAGGTCTGACGTGGATCGCGATGACCCGGTGAACTGATCGCTTCGTGCATATTGTTTTAAACACGGTTTCTTATTCTTCTTTCATCCTTTTTCTCCGGTCGTTCAGGGGCGATTCTCCATCGCGCTCCGTCTTTTCTTTGATTTCTTCTTTCGATTTCTTCTTTGTGATAGCATCTCGAAATGCAACGCTGGCAACGCAAAAATGGTGTCTCGAAACCACATTGCGCACGCTCAACGTGGTCGCCAGGCAATTCTAAATACGGAATCAGCAGTAGACGTCCGCCAGCTTCGAATAAAGACCTTTAAAATGAATCAAAGAACTGGTCGTTGAAATAAAACACACTTCACCTTGACCGTTATGCTCGTTGGTACGATAACTGCGCCGATGGTAATTTAGGCTGAAGTGATTTGCAATATTTGGGAGATCAACAGACGAAAACCTGCAGCCTCAAAGTCTTCGATATGAACAAATCAACAATGCCACAAACTAGAGATTCCATCCCACTTTCAAATAGTGCATCTACGTGCAGCCTAGTCGTAAACGATAATCGAGATCCGCGAGATTGACACCATTGATCAATTTGCGGCAATATTTCAGATACCAAGATGTTGAAATTGGATGCAAATTCAACACTATATATTGTAATAGCCTTTTCATCACATCCAATTTGATTCCTTTTATAGATAATAATACTCGCTGCTATCGTTCCAAAAAAGATGTTTGAAGGATCAAACTCCAGCGGCAAGAATCATGCAAGCGCGACCAACCAGAGGCCCCGAAAGCACCCGGTTTTCCAACGCCACCCAACGCATCACTCGAAAAAAGCCGCAAGGCTACACGATTTCGTACCCACGATAGGTGCGCTCGAGCATCAAAAGGCGTGAGGCTGAAATTCAGGAACCTCTTTCAACTTGGCAGCGCTACCAAAATGTCTACAGATTTGCGCCTTGCATGCCAAACATGCGTCGGCGATATATATATATTCCTTTCCCCCCGCGGTTCTCAAATCCTGTTTCCGCCTCGGTTTCATGTTCATCCTGTCCCTTACCTACCGGTTACCCTCGAGTTCATATATATCTGCAGAAATACTCCCAGTTGATAGAACCACGATATCTTATGAAATTGCTTCACTCCACCCAGCCGACAACTAATTCTAGCATAATTAACGATATTATGCCCCCAAGAACCGCCCACCCAGCACGATGAAATTTATCATCATAATCCTCCTCATCCTCTCCCGAATCCGTCCGACTCACTCCCTCCCGGACAACCTCCAAACGGTCGACCATGACCCTTCCTACCTCGCCCTCCGTGCCTGCGCACAATCCTGCTTCTGGATGACCTCCACGGGCTACTATCGCTTCGACCTGGTAGCCTCCTACCTCTCCTGCACGCAACCCTACATTCTTTCCGGCGCCTACGAATCCTGCTGGTGCAGAGAGGACTATCAGACAGCCGTATTAGGCTACCTTTCAACATGCGTGAGCAAGGGATGCGAATCCGGTCCTGGAAGATATCAAGTCGACGTGGATAATGCGGCGGTTGTGTACAAGGGGTACTGTAAGAGGGTGCTCACGAGCGTTGGGAGCGGGACGGTTGCGGAGATGACGATTACAGATGCGAGTAGCAATAGCGTGGAAGAAACAGGTAGGCCTTCCGTTGTGACCGCCACCGTTACGGCTACGGAGACGGTGTTCCGTTCAAGAGCGAGTGGCAACAAGCTGGTGTTTCTCGTGCCGTTGGTCGTGGTGGCGGTGTTGACGGTACTGTTGATTCTGGGATTGTAACAAAATGTATGTTAACTTCTGTGGGGGGCTTTTTTTTCTCGGTAGGTGCGGGTCCTTCTTCTACGGATACTTCGGTTGCTGAGACTTCTGCAGTCGGTGAGGTCGATACGAGGTCGCCTGTGACGGAGGGACCGTCGAGAACCTCGTTTATGTCGGTTACTACGTCGTCGTCGTTGTCGTCGTCGTCGTCTACGACGGTGACGCGGACGGCGACAGAGACTGTATCGTCAAACATGAGACCTACGGATGCGACTTCAAAAAATAGTTTACCGACAGGCGCAATAGTAGGTCTGTCGGTCGGCGTAGCGGCCGTAGTTGCTGTTTTAATATGGTGGGGGTATAGACGAAAGTGGCTTCAAGGACTCGCATCTCGCATCGGTGGAAACGGGGGAGGTCAGGGCGAGGACGATTCCGCAGGGGCTCAGGATTGTCCGCCGCAGGAGATATTGAACTCGGAGGGAAATATAGTAGGCACGACAACAGGAGGTGGGCATGAACGAGCTCGAAATAGTCTCGTCGAATATGTATAGCGAACGCTCGAGTCGGTCTCTTTCAATAATCTTGGCGACGGATTTTTATGTCGAATGTCCTGTAATTATATAGCTAATGGATATGTCATTTACGAGATATTACACGGGAAGGGTTTCCGAGCATCTGGCCTTTTAATCTTTGTATGATTTGATGGTCATGGTTCAAAATACCGAGTATTTCATCACCATTCTGTAAGAGCATATATCTCAATGTTGAGTGGGAAACTTCGGGAGAAACATGTTACTAAACGTATGCCTATACTCGAGCTCGATTGAAGGCCATAATTCCAATGATACCACAATAGAATCTGATACTCAAATATTATTACCGAGGTACTTGGTCTTTTGTCTTCGTTAGCTAAACACGTCTGGGCACGCTGAGTATAAATATTCGCGCTATTGCGAGCTACCCAATATAATATATCCGCAACCTGACATTATGGTGCAGTGATCGGATTGCTGGGGTACGGTTTGGATATAGATCGAGACTAATACCGATGTCTGTGCGTACCCCTGACCCTGCCGTGAATACATGTGCATCCGAGCCCTTGCAATTGTTGGCCCGCTGCGAACCTTAGCTACCGTTGAACCAAGTGATTTTGATTATCCTGCGACCGTTCCAACCGTCCGCAGTGACTTGATTTGAATGTATCTCGTCCGTTCCGATCCGCCCAGCCCCTCGATTGCAGGGTGCACATGCAGATATAGGAGGCTGTCAGTCCCGTGATATTGGCCTCGTGTTCGCGGGTAGAATATTAAACGAGGATGCAGCTGCCAGTTTAGCGATATCACCAATCTATCCCATCCGTCCATCCCAATTGCAACACCTTCTTCATTCCAACCAACCCGCAATGGAGCCTCGGAATTCCCGCTCCTTCAATCCCCAGTCCACTCACAATCCGTCCATCGCCCGGCCGTTGCGTTCGTAGCCCGGTCGACCTTCCATTCTGTTTACCTCCGTCTTCCGGTCCCGATTTCCTTCACTTCACTCTCATCACTACATCTCGATACAGTCCCGAGCAGGTACCCGCCACACACGTACCCACCAACAATGTCAAACCTTCGAGTGTTCGTCTCGTTCGGCGACAAGGCCGCTGTCTTCGCGGGCGAGGACATCGAATGCACCATCACCTTTCGAAACATCGCTCCCATCCCCGGCTCCCATCGCGTAACCGGTTCGCGAACCGTCAACGGGAGCATCTCCGAGCACGGCCAGAGCAACGGCTATGGCGAACGGCGGAGCAAACAGCCGCCCCTGCAGCTGGCGGCTGCCGAAAAGTCAGCGAAGAAGCAGAGACCCGGGAGCATCACCACCAGCGCGCCGAGAAAACATCGACCTAGTTTGTCCTTGTCGACGCCGGCGAGCGCGCGGAGGACACCCGGCTCGCCTGCCACGACGGTCAGGCCCATGACGGCGACCACGCAGGGCAGCAGTACCATGGAGGCAGTGGTGGGCAACGGACACAAGCACAAGAGGTCGATATCCATAATGTCGATTGGGTCGGATGCTGCCGGAGACGTACAGGTCAGGACTCCCGGCCGACGCTCAACGCCGCATTCTAGGAGCACGTCGTTGAGTTACAATCCGAAGAGGAGTCCGATGGCGAACGTCTTCAACAACCAACCGAATTCAGGTGGGTATAGGTTCTTTGTACCTTTACGGCTACGAGTACGATGGGAACCCCAAGCTGATTGAGTGTTTACACGATAGCTACATTACCTCGACGAAACACCGACAGGCCCGCTACGGCAACTCACGTTATCGAAGAATCCCTCACATCCTTCTCCGTTGCCTCACCGCGAAAGAGCCCCGGGGCAAGGCACGTCGCCAATGGCTCGCTGAACAAGACGTTCAAGTTCCCTCCCACACCCAGTGCCAGCGCCGGCTCGCCGTTTCCCCAAAACTCGCCGAAACCGAGTCCTCGAGAACCAGGCAAAGGCGAAGCACCCTATGGTTCCGACCTACTGATACCCGGAGTCGCAAATATCGAGCTCTCGAGTCCCGCCGAAGAGTCCGCCAATTCGACGTCGGAGTTCGAACACGTCCCACCGAGCAAAGTCATAAACTCGCAGATTTTGAGCGAAGACGCGACACCCCGATCCAGTATCGATTTCTACTCGTTACCAAACAGCACCACCGATACCCTATTATCCGATTTCGACAACCACATCAACCAGAGGCTTATGAGGCAGGGAAGTCACAGCAGAAGGACGAGCTTGTTGTCTGGTAATTCCACGGCACGGGCACCGGAGGTCCTGATGATGGGGTACGCGCAGGTGCAAGGTAGCTTTATGCTGGATGGATCCTTGGTACAAACCGGTTCATTCGATGAAGTCAAGAGGAAGGGGATCGTCGGTGGGCAGATGGGAGGTGGTGTAGTGGGTATCGAGAGTCGGAAGAACCAGAATGGGTTTCTGGGAGGCCTAGGATGGGGTAATCTATCGAGCGGGTTTCAGAACGGCATCACCAATGGGATCACTAACGGCATTACGAGTGGTTTGGGGAGCTTAATCACTGGGGGTAACGTCAGCAGTATTGCTGAAATGAAGAATATCGCAAGTATGTCTATATACTTAATCTTACAGGGTCAAAATGACGAAAGCTAACGGTGTATAGATTCGAAGTCGATACCCATATTGTCAACTCCGCAGTCGATCCTATTTGTCGACCTGAAGCTCGCTCCAGGCGAGAGCAAGTCGTATACCTACACGTTTAAACTACCGAAACAGCTACCACCTTCATACCGAGGAAAGGCTATCAAAGTGGTCTACAACATTGTCATCGGAACGCAGAGGCCCGGGAAAGGCGTGCAGCACCCCAAAGTCATCGAGGTGCCCTTCCGGGTTTTCCCACATGTCAATTGTAGGTATACACCTTACAAATCTCGGATGACTTTAGCTAATGTTATATAGCTCTTGGTGGACTATGGAATTACGACCTTCAAAACCCAATCATTCTCCTCAAAGACGAAGCCAAAATCAAATCCCTCGACGATAAACCCGTCTCTATAGCCAACCCTCCTAAAAAACCCAAAACCAAACCAATAAAAACCACCAGACCGGAATCCTCACTCGACGAATTCCTCCGGTATGCCGAAAAACTCCTCCTTACCGAACAAAACGGGAGCCACACCCCCGGCGGCCACACGGGCATCCTCTCTCCTTCCATCACCATGTCCCGTCGAAACTCATTTGTGATCCCCGAGCAGCCTTCTGCTAAAGAAGCGATCGATTTTGCCGTTACAAAATTACAACTGCAAAGCGGTGCGTCGCAGATATTTGGCATAACCAGGAATGGGAAACAAGTAGCAAATCTATCGTTAGCCCGGCCGGCGTATAAACTCGGGGAAGCAATCATTGCCGTCATCGATTTCTCCAATTCGCAGATTCCGTGCTATCACGTATGTCACCTCCATCTACAGACAGACTGCACACCCGTCATGCTAACTAAACCATCCTGTTACACAGGTAAACGCCACACTCGAAACTCACGAGACGGTGAACTCGTCCCTAGCTCTACGCTCGGCCTCCTCGCTCTACCGGGTAACTCGCAAAATTCACGCCCAACACTCGGAAACCTGCCTCTTCTCCAAACGAATCACCTTCTCCCCCACCATCCCACAATCCGGAACCCCGGAGTTTTCTACTTCGGGTGTATCGCTCTCCTGGTCATTACGTATTGAATTCATATCGGCGCATAATTTCTCCTCCTCACACAGCCGTCATCAATCCTCCACAACTCTGGGGAACACGTCGCCGTCGTCGGCACTGGCGCAGGTGAACGAGATGGGGGAGGTGTCGATGGGACAGCAGCAGCAGGACGGGTATTTTGGGTATAGGGATTGGAGGGGTAGTCAAGGAGATTTGATGGAGAGGACGCATAGGGATGATCGAGGCCAGCTGTTTGCCGCTACGGGGAACGTTTGGTGTGACGGGTTCGATTGTAGTATTCCTGTGAAGGTTTATGCTAACGATGTTGGCGGGCCGGGGGGTATGGGTGGTGGGGTTGTTGGAGGGTTTGTTGTTTGAAGAAAAAGCTCTTGAGATCTGTATTTTTTGCTTTCTTTTTCTTTTCGTAGGTTGGGTTTTATTGGGTTTNGGGAAGCGAGCTGGTACTAAAGTTTGCGGGTTCTGAGATTTATACGGGGTTTCTTTCTGTATATGATTGATTAGACGAGTTTACGGTTTTTTTCTAGAAATTGTCATTATCTTTAATTTCCTCTTATTTCTTTTCGATTACATCCTTCTACTTTAATATACGACGTTTCGATATTGTACGTCACCTATCTTGTTTCTTTTGCAGGGAACTGTCCTTATCCTTGTTTTCATGGTTGTATATCATTCGGAAAGCAAACGGCTGTAAAATAACGCTGATTTCGGGCACATTATAAAAAAGAAGTTCTTATACGCATTTCACTACAGACTATCAGACTGTGTTTCTTCAGAGCTGTTGTATGGGTCCTCCATCCAGTAAGTTCAACGACTGGTGAGTTGACACACTTGATCATGTCAATGGACTGGTACCTTGCCATCCTAATCAAAACTAGCAAATTTTCTCCTCCTGACCGCCGCTTCAAGTTCATCACGAGTTCTAAAAACCGCCCCGTTTGTCCTCCGGCAAAGGATATTTCTTTCTTCCGAAGTATTGCTATTCAAGAAGAAATACTGCTCGAGAGCCGTCTTCTTGACGGTTTCCTGCGTAGCTGCAGGCGGCTGGGAACTTGAACTCGCGCCGGTGTTTTTCTTCCCAGGACCCCCCAGCGATACCGTGTTGAAATTCAGCGTCTTGTCAAACTGCCCCGTCAACTGCGCGACGCTTTTAACTTTCTCAAAGTCGCCGTAAACGTCCGTCTCGTCCTCCTCGTAATCGTAATAATCAACCCCGAACTGTTCGTAATAGCTCGAAGGTTGGGGTCGGAACGGTGCCGGGAGACCTGTCACGCGGGTGTAATCTGTCCCGTTCAGAATTTGGACGTTGAAGGCGAGAATGTTCTCCTTGTCCCAGCGATCTGACTCTATGGGGTCCTTGCGGATGACTTGGTGAATTTGACCTCCGGCGGCGAGGCCGAGTTCGGAAGGTTCCGGGCCGTGACCGCCGCCGCGGAGGCGGAGGATCAGATGCAGTGTATCCTGTGAAAAGAAGCGTTATAGTAAGTATACGTTGCCAAAAAAGTATAGAAAGTGTGGCTGCAAAACGAGGCCAGTTGCAATGAGATGCTAGGGGAGCGTACTTGACTTGATACACCATGATCTCTTAAAGCTGTAAAGAAGGTTCAAGTTTATATTTTCAGCGAATGCGATACCAAAATATATAGGACACGAAACCGAGCGCTTCCGAAGGAGGTGCTTACTTTTTCCTTGTTGCATTTGTCTCCCCGCATATACCAGGCGCTGCTGGTCGATAACGATGTCTGCTTCATCTTCGATGAGCTCTTGGAGGGCTTCTACTTCCCAATCCCATCCGACGTGGAGAGTGAGAGTTTTCCCGGTGAGAAGTTTAACGAATATCTGACCACCGCTGCACTCCGGCCTCTTAAAGTTTTAAAAATCATTAGCACGTAAGATCAATAATCAATCTTGTCAAGTCCACGGCTGAGAAAATAAGACATTCTTTGGAGACTAGGTCGACGGTCTCGAGGCTATTTGGAGACGTACCGGATGTCGTTTCGTTCCAATGACTTCAAATTGCAACCCGCCCACGTCCTCGCTACCCGTCATCTGACCTTCTATCGTGAGCCCGTCTCCCAGAGGTTTCGCCACGAACTGGCGCACTTTCCCGCGACCGACGGCGATACCGTCAATCCACGGTTGACCCGGGACCACCATATAATCTTGGAGTGTTTTTCCTTTGGCGAGGAGGTTTCTACGTCGAAGCGTGGTCGCTGTCGTTTCCGTCTCGGGCTCTCCGCTGACCACGTTGATGCCTCCCGAGTATATCTTGATGGCGTAGTGCCTACGCTGATCGTAATTCACAGGGTTACCTCGCAAGCTGAAATCGATCCACATGGCATCGTCATCTGATTCCGGATATTTAATCAGGATCCGGTTCCTGGAAAACGGAGGGGAAAACTTGGAAATATTTTGTTTAAAAAAAGGTCTCTCTCATACCGTGCATCGCTAGCAGCAGACCTCCCTTTGCTGCCATCTCGTCAGGCAACTTGCCGGCGACTTGGTTCACGTTTGTCAGATCCATCTTGCCGAGATCCGGCGGGAGGTGCGATGTTTGTTCATTGTCAGGTACTCTTATCGTTCGCCGAAACGTGATTTCGAGACGCTTGTCCACCACGATGGTATTTTCTTCGAGTGCGATTCCGAACGTGTTTCTTATACCAGAGTCCTCGTACCGGTGGATGCTATTCGTGTCAAAGTCGAGAGTCATTCTGTCAACTGATTACTACGGAACGGAGGTTATATGGTAGGCGGACTGGTTAATCGAAGCTTGAAGCGCAGTTTTAAACAATGATGAATGTTCTTTTTGCGTCGTCGAAGATTGATTATACTTGTAATCCAACTTGGAGGAATTTTTGTGGTTCTTATGGTCAGCGCTGAATGAGGGCATATAGCATCCGTTCCATTTCTTCCCTGCGAGGCTGTTAATATTCTGCCTTTCTGCTGGCGTCTTGACCCCTCAGTCATCGGTCTCAGTCATCGGTAGATCCAACAAGCAGCCTTGTGTTGATTGTTGAAATTTAAGCAGGTATCCTCTGAGGATGCCCCACAGTGCGGCTGAAAGGTCTAGCAGATGCGATAGCTCGAATTCTGGGGTTTCCCGACAGCTTTGTTTGCGCAGGCAAAGGCGGGCTCCTTTCCTATTGTGCCCTTGTTGGCGCGCTTTGATCATTGTGCATTGCAGGTTTCCAATATACATTTAATTATTCCCTGGAACGTTTTTAATTGGTAATATATTCCAAGGTATGCTGGAATAAACTAACTTGCTATACCTCCAATAGTACTTTCGTCTTGAGGATCTCATAGTAAATCCCTACCAACAATCTTGATGGCCCGGGCAGTAATCAACGTGCCAACTCGTTAGTTGTATACATGCACCAACCTCTGGCGGTGCTCTACGGAAAGTCTTACCAATACACAAAGTGTAAATCGAATAGTACCGGAGTTTGGACTTCAATATCAGTGTCAACTAGAATTAAGACTTTTTCAGATATCAAAACCATATAACACACTACAATGATTAGTCTCTTCCTAGTCAATGTTTGAATGAACTTGCCCACTACCTGGGAAAAGAGAGAGGCCCTGCGTTGTCATAAAAAGAAAAAAGCGATGAGAATGTACTTCAACCCGTCATCGCGTCCTTTACATTAACTATTGATAGTAATAATATGTGATAAAATATATCGCGATACCTCCATACAGTCCCTATACCCATCAAACTTGTATCATTAAAGACTAGAAGCTAGACACGAAGTACCAATATGAATTGATCCTATACTACGTATGCTTATGGGTTTATTGTAAGAAAGAATATTTCACTCTTATATAATTATTGGACTTATATCTCCATTAATGCAACTGGCACCCCCGTCCCCCGCTGGTTCACATGTTCCAATTGCCGGAGTAGCATATTTCTGACCCACCCTAAATCCAATACCATCTCCATCTCTTCCCCTATACCTAAATCTTCATGCCTAAAGTCTATGTGCTCACCAAAAATCTCTTGTATACTAAACTTAACCTTTTCAGACGGCTTGTCTACGCTTTTATCCGCGTCGTCCTCAGTATTATCACCAGAAGAGAGCGAAGACGCAGTGTCTATCGGCCGTGACGGTAGCGGGAATAGCACAATCTCATTCGATAGCTTGGAGCTTTCCAGTCGTTTATTCCAACGCCAGACATCCATCCTCCCTGAGAACTTGTCCGTTTCGGGGTTCTTATAGAACAACACGAGTATAACTACATTTACCTTACCTCCGCTTCCGCGCTGCCAGATATCTCTGTTGCAGTAGAGAATTCTCCAGTTTTCAAAGAGGTCAAAGGGTTCGGATGTAGGGCAAACAAGGGTTTCCAAGACGATATTGGGGAAGCGATCCTTCTTTCTAAGGGAGATTATGGGGGAGGGATATCGAGGGGACGAGGATACGCTAAGGGAGGGTGTTAGATAGGTGGATTCATACGAATGGAAGAAATTTGTCGTTGGGCCTGCTGTTTTACATATTAGATTCTCTTGTTAGCATTCTTATCGGTTATCGTTTATAAAAGCAATAAGATGAGGGTTATATGGTAGTTGACAGTCCTCAGCATACGTAGAGGTGTGAAAAGGGAATATCTGGCGACTATTTATACATACTGCCCGACTGTTCCACCAACAGTCTGGTAGATATATTGTCGGCTATGTGGCTTATTGGCCGGAAATATTTCATGTTCCAGCTGCGAAAAGCAAGGGCGATGACTTCAGTAAAGTATCCGGAGGGAGCATTGTTGAAGCGGAGTTGCAGAAGGAAGTGGGTTGAATAATAAGAGGGTCTGTAGCATGTCAAAAAGTGTACCACAAAATATCTTGATCAACCGACTGGGTAATAGCATTTAAAAAGAAGATCAAGTTTATGAAATCCGTTACAACAAAGAGCTGGTGTGACAAAGATTTCGGTAACGGCAGAGCGCAACTAGTATACAATGATACATACCTTGCTTGATAAAGATGAACTCTGCCGGAGTCAACGAACTACTTGATAAATGCGTGTGCTACAGCTGGCTGGATGTCATCAAAATTGAGTTGCAGAAGAGGAATTCCTTCCGCTTAGTTGGCGATGTGTACTTCTCTGGATATAGCTTGGGCGATGTGTTTTGTTTTAGGGGGGCAATCTGGGATGTAGTTACTTAAAGGCGCGGTTAGGGTGGGTAGGGCCGCCATGTCGGTTTAATTTATGGCGGGAAATGGTGTTGGGACTGAGCGACAGACGACGTTGAGGATTTCCTGTTTGGGATCTGTGCAAGACGATCGAGTGGACGTGATATACGCCGGGCCAGCTTTCGATATAAATCAATCAATCAATCAACCTGTATCCGATAAATGATCTACCCCGCCAGCATCTCATCATCAGGATTCGATCCCAACGACGTGCAGAAACAATTAATCCCGGCTGGGATCAATATTCTGTGACCTGTGTTGGGTGTGACATTGCGCAGCTGCACGGCAAGGCCAAGACCAGCGCCGCCAGCCATCCTTCGGGACGGCATCTCCTTTCCGCCATCTCATTCGACGTGTCTCATGCAGCTACTCCCATCGAAAAGACCATCTCTCGTCGCCTAGTCTCTTTTATCCCGCCAGTTCTGGGAACCGATTACTTTTTTTTTTCTTCGTTCGGCACGTTTACCTAACAATTGGCACACCTCTTCATAACCCTTGTGATACCGCTCTCAGTGTAATTTTTTTTCATTTTTTTTACTTTTCTTGCCAAAAAAATGACAAGCCTTCTTGTCCTTCCTTCTTCCGTTCCTAGCTTCTTCGCCGATGAAGCAGTATCGTCAGCAGCATCAGACCTCCGCCGTCGCGTTGATCATTCGGAGGTGTACGACTTGCCGCTGGACAGGGAACAGGCGTATGATTGGATCTTGAAACGGTGTTTGGAGCGAGGTATGGATCTTTTTTTGTGATATGTTTCGTGTTAATTGATGGCAAAAGAGCATTCAAGACGTGTGCTTTAATGCGCTAGCAACGATATGCCTCATGCCGTCAGTTATGTTCAATGCGGGTCTGTCTTTGTGAGACATCGACCCTTTCTCTTGTGGGAGCACAGACGTTGACTGACGATTGGTTACATCACCCGCTTCACCCAGTCTCCGACACGCGCGCGTATAAGCATCAAAGCTACACTTCTGTCACTGTGAGGGAAGACACCGCTCGGCCTCGCGTACCGGTTAAGAGGCAGTTCGAATCGTAAGCTTACGTCTTCCGCCTCGGCCCCTGCAACTGTGGTCTTTCCTTATAAACTGCTACTTACACCTCATATTCAACAGCTTCAGCAACGATCACTCAGCCATGGCGGACCGTCGTAGCTCGCGTCGCATTGCGAATGCTGCTTCTCAGCAATCTCCACCAGCGGCACAATCTCAGAACGGTCGGGGCTCTAGAGGAAACGCGAAGAAAGACGACACTCTTGACAGTATCACCGTATCTCAGCCGTCTACACGCTCGCATACGAGAACTGCGTCGGTAGAGACCACAAAGGCGCCTTGTGAGCATATCGCATCACACGACAGCAGGTGCAGTGATTTGAGCTAACACAAGCCGACTGGCTATTCTAGTACCCAAAACCTCATCAAACATTCGCACCGTCCCTGCTGGCCGCAGCACCCGTACCTCGGCAGCAGCAAACACACGTTCTCAACCATCTCGCACATCTGGCCGCTCTCAACCTGCTCGTAGCGCTGCTGCTCCTGCAACTACACGGTCCAGACGCCGCTTACCATCTAGCGATAGCGAGGAGGACGAGTCCAACATTGATATAGCCGATGACGACGACCTAGAAGCTAGCCAAGAATCCGAAGAGGAGGAGGAGGAGGAAGAGGAGGAAGAATCCGAACCGGTACCTAAACGCCGTTCACGTGGTGGTGGAACTCGACAGATGCCGAAACGACGGGCTGCTAAAGCTGTATTCTCGGATGAGGATGCGCCAGGTGAAACGGATGATGGGATGGATATCGACGATACACCGCCAGTACCTGCTTCTAGTACGATGCGTGGAAAAGCTGTCACTGCTGCTGCTGCCGCAGCAGCTGCAGCAGCCGCAGCTCGCGAATATGAGGACGAGGATGCGGAAGGAGAACCGGATGACGAGGAGATGGGCGTAATTGTGGCTCCTATCGCGAAGCCGATCGCCAAGCCTATCCCAAAGCCTATCCCAATACCAAAGATTGTGGCGCCGGAAACTGAGGATGACGAAAGTGATGATTTGAGCGATGAGGATAGCGATGATGAGGACGAGGACGCGGAGGGTGCAGTGGACGATGAAGAGGACGAAGAGATGGACGATTCGCCTGAGGGGATGGTGTCCGCGACTGATATCAGCAGGCCAGATACGCCGGATTTGGGCAAGCTGACGAGGAGGCAGAGAGGGAAATTTGAAGATTTCTCCGGGGATCTGTTGGAGTTGCCGGACGATTTTGGTAAGAAGGAGGATTTAGAATTGATTTAGGGAGGATGGTTGCTAATCAGGGTGCTTTTTAGGGTCCACGAAAAAGGCTGTCCCATTGACGGCTGCCGAACAGGCTAGTAGACGCGCGGAGATGGCGCGTAGAAGAAAGAACCAGAGCGAACAGCGCAGGGAGGAAGAAAAGGTATGCCATAATACGGCTGAAATAAAATCTTCATGCATCACAACTTATCACTAAATCTATACTTTTTTAGATGGAAACAATCAATAAACTCCTAAAACGACAAGCCACCAAAGTTAACCGCCGCAGCCACAAGCAATTGGACGACGAGGTCGCAGCGGAGGACGCGGCTGAAGCGGGAACGCCCGAACCAACAGATCCACCGAGGATGGTGAGATGGGTCAGTAACAAGGATGGGTTTCTCGTAGGAGTGCCAAAGAGTTGGTTGGATGGGCCTGCAGGGCAGGTTTTTGAGAAGAAGGACGTAGCATGGAGGAGAGGTGGGAGGTTAGTGCAAGAGGTAGACGAGGTTATGGGGGAAGCTTAGACGACCACTTTCATCTTGTAAAGTGCTCGGTATATCTGATATAGAAATTTTAGTCGCCTCGAACCTGAATTTGTAAGCACATGTCACCTACATCAATCTCTGGTGAAGTTTGATAGTAGCCCCCAATCCAGGTTAATAGTAGGTAGAAAACAGTTGCCAGGCCACCACCCTTGCACATGTCCACCGCGGCTGAGTCAATTCGAGTCAGGCCGTTCACTTGCATGAACCTTAGATCCTTTCCATTATCCGTTCGAACCACATTCACACAATCCCAATCCTATTTTGTATCAAACTCTTTCTAGTGAAATCACAATTATCTATCTCACGTCGCTACCATGTATCGCTTGCTGATATAACCATTATTCGTATACCACCGGCCCAAATCGTTCACGCTCTCTAGCGCGTCACGAGCTGAACTTCCCAAGCGCGCCATCAAAGTCCAACACGTCCAACAACACAGCCCTTGAAAATGTCTCTATCAACACTACCCCCAGAGCTCCTAACGACGATTCTCACTTATCTCTCATTGAATGATATCTTCTCCCTCCTCCAAACATCCAAGTTCTTCTTTGCACCCTGTCATCGCGAACTCTGGTCCACCCTCCACCTCTGCGACCGAATTCCGTCGAAATACAAAGGTCCGCCGTGTCCTCCTTTTGTGCACAATGAGGAAAGAGCGGTGGGGAACAAAGGGTGTAAAAAGTTGGCTACCCTTATAAGGGAGGGAGGAGAAGGGTTCCAGTTTATCCGTGGATTGGTGTTGGAGCCCGAAGTTTTCAGCAGGAGCACGGCGTGCGCGGGGAACGGGGTGGTGAGAGGGTTAGGAGATTTTATCGAGAAGGGGGAAGTGGGGATCAAGTGGGTCAAGGTTAGCGTTTGGAGTAGCTGTGAGTAGTTCTATCATTTGTCCTCTCATATACCTCGTATTATACGAGAGAAAATTTAGGGTTTGGTTTGATTGACTGGTATTTATTTAATTTTTGTAGATATGGAGACAGCGGATACCCCGCCTTCTGGTTTAGAACACTTTCTGAAGATTCTGAAGAAATACTCGGAAGGGAAGACTGCGGATGAGTTCTCGTTGATACTAGATACGAGCTTTATCTCGGCGATATCGCCGTGGTGCATTCCTAAAAGCTCGCTATTCGATCTGATCGATATGGAGAAGATGACGAGTTTGGATTTGGGGTTGGATTTATGGGATGATGAGGAAGGCATATACGTCGGTCAAGATCAAAATAATAACGGTGGAGAAGAAAACGCCGGCGGTGATAGAAGCGACCAAGATAGCGAAGATGAGAAGAGCTATACGACCGCCCCACCGCTAGAGGAACAACAGGTACAATATACCGGCTCGGTTGCGAACCAAATTATAGACCTGACCCGTCTCCTCACGAGATCACCCAACCTTCGGACTCTGAAGCTCGAGACCAACTCGGACGAACCGAGGTACTCGCCTCCACCGTTATACCAAATGATAGATCTACTGGATGACCTGCGAAGAGCCTTCGCCGGTTTGAAGAGACTGGAATGGCTATACTTCCGGGGTATGCTTTTCCACCCTTCGTTCTTTATAATGCCGCCGGAGAGCGTCAAGGTGCTCAAGATAAAATGCGCCGTCTCGGTTTCTTGGTGGAGAAAGTTTGGGGTTTGTAGGATGAAGGGGGTCGAGGAGTTGACGTTGTTCAATGTGGCGGTGGAGGCCGGTGGATGGATGTGTGACCTAGATGAGGATGATTATGAATATGAGGGGTGGGAAGGGGATGGCTTTGGAGGGTGGCCGTACGAGTTTGGGCTCGGGGAGGTGGCCGTTGAAGGGTTGAAGGAGCTGTGGGTGCAGGGAGGATTTGCGCCGACGGACTTGGTGGATTGTGTTATAAGGAAGAGCAAAGGGGAGATTAGGATTATAGAAGGGACGGGTGTTCCTGTAAGAGAGGTGGTGGCGGAGGTGGTGGCGTAGGAGATATCAAAGGGTAGTAGAAGGGATGGGCAAAGGTCGCGTGGTTGTACGAGTGTGTGGTTTATCAAATTCTATATCGATCTAGACCTGGGAAAAGAATGTAGCACTGGTTATCCGGCGTGGCGGTACTTCACGCCGAAACTACGTACCCAAGTATGAGATATGAAGTACGCTCTGATTTTCGATGAATGAAAGCTCATATATGCATACCATAATTCAAGGCGAGACGCGGGTAGATGTTGCTCTAGCACGATGCAGCTATATACCTAAGGGACAGTATTACCTCGCGAATAGGATCACCTATAAAATTTTCGAAAAATCCAATAGATGATTTTGGTAACACTGGTAGTTAGAGCTCAAGGGACCTCTGTCTTCATCATCGCCGTATCCATCATCTCTTCTTCTTTAAACCTTAAATAGAAGCCCTTCTCTGTGGCTTGGTATTCAAATCAACTAAGCCTCAGCATCCCATCTCTTCCTCCACTATAGTTTCATCTAGCGTTACCCCTTTAACCTCGAATAGAGGTCCTAAAAAATTATTACAGCATAATTGAAAGTCTCAGCCCCAGCAAGCGTCATGAAGCCAGTCATTATCAACTGGCTTGCATTAGCTACCATCTTGCTAGTAACCCCAGCAACCCCTCTTCGTCATCATCTAAGGATAAACCCATCAATGTGAGTTTCGTTCATCCTATCAAATGTTATTTTTTAACCTATATATAACGCTCGTACTCGAGCGCCAGTTACAATACTTCCAGCCCCACGGCCTCGTTTTCCGCGGCCCACCTAAGCCCCTAACTAAGATCGTTGGCTTCCAATTCGACGGCATCTCAGTCCAATCCATCGAACACAAGAATCGTACTAGCGAAAACGATGTCAAGGAGCACATCGTTCCGTTCATTCCGGCCCAAAGAGATACTGACAAAACGAAGGCAAGTATCACAGCTGTCGAGGAGCCCTTTAGTGTCACGTCCGTGGATGGTGTCTGCTGTAACGCTACCGTCGGAAATTTCTCGGATGGTAAATGCCAGCCAGTTGAGTGCAAGATTACGGTTTTCGGTCGCGATGCTGCGGGAAGGAAGATATTTAAGAAATGCTTCATCAAGAAGCCCGCTGATGGAGGGCTGATGGGGTTAGAGAGAGCGAGGGGGGAAAGCAACGGCGGCATCAAATTTTCCTCGAAAAGGATTCACATATTGGATATTTTGGTCGAGTCGGCAGCGAAGATTCGAAACACACGGGGTTTAGTGAGTTGTTGCTCTTCTCTTACATATTAATTTCTTGCGTCCGTCAATTGACCCTTTATTACACCCCTTCATGATTTCTGCGGAAGCTACGCACATTCGTTGGGGTTGCGGGTTTGATTCTATTATCAACACTAAGTTACGATCTGTAGAAACCGGGATTGAATGCTCTCCGTCATACACAATCTGGGGGTCTACCTAAGCCCGTCGACATAACATTTCGGTTCCTAGGTGGAGTCTTGGACTTTGATATTTATCTTGGGACATACCCAAGCTAGTCTCCGTTCCTTGGTATTTAGCTTTTGGTCTTCGACGAGGCAACCCGTTGCCCACCTCTGTCTCCTTGAAAAGAGAGCTAACTCGATTGTCTTTTGGCTATTGAGGAAGAAGGAGAATGGCCTCTCTATTTGTCCCCTTTGAATACTCTCGGTTGTGCGAAGGGTTTTTTAATACAATACCGTCCTTACTTTATCCAATGCTTTCAGCTTTAATTGGAACCTAGTTCTTCTTAACCTCCTACGTATTATTCTTTCTCTACTGGTATGATCTTCTCTATTTTTACCATCGGTACGGTAATAGAATTTCGATACTTTGCCACAAATTCCGCTAACATTTTGGGCATCAAAGGAGAGGAGAACCAAGAAATTTCTTGAGAGACGGCTTTGGCTCGGAAAATTTTTGGACGTTGTGTTCGTAATCGAACAATTGGAACCTATAGTCCTTTCTCTCTAATACGGTTGTTAATAAAAGTCTACACGCGTTCCTCCCAATGTTTATAGTCTTCTTTTAGAATTCGCCTTCCATCCAACCTGCATTTATGATTTCTCTTATCGTCTATTCGGGTTTTTTAGTTTGGTCGCCGGGATGGTGATATGTTCCGTTCAAATTCAATCCCGTTGACTTTCCGGAATCGCTAGCTCACCCTATATTCCAACTAGAAACTTTACCACACTTAGTATTTCCATATGCAAGCCCCTGAAACTCCTTAGACATATCTCTTTTTATTTGTTAGCTTTCCTCGATTTCAATTTCTTCTTTGTTTACATTAGTCTAGCCTTAAATCCATGGGCTATATGTAGTTGTGTAGCCGCACATCCCTTCCAATACCAGCGTTCCCCGCTGATTATATATTGATGATAGGACGAACACCAACAAGAAATCGAAAGAAGAGACAATCTCGTAACCAGACAATCAAGAGATTGGGGAGACGATATTTTCTTGATAATCGACAAACTGGCGCCTGTACTTTCCCCGCTTATTCCTTCTTTGGGTATGTACTTATTTATGCCAATTTTTATACGCATTTCTACTGTTGACTTACTGACTCGTTGGGTTTTTCTAGTGCGTTCTAGGTTTCAAGATCCTGACTCTCTCCATCCTCTCAGTTACCACCCGAGTTTCCTTAAATTTTCTTATGAAGACTTGGTTTCCAGTTCTAATGCATGGTACGCGCAAAAAATAGATGGCAGGGGACATATATAAGCTGCCACAGTCGCACAAATGATTTTGCGGTTAACTTCAATTCCAAGACTGACCCTAACTCACGGGTGTTGGGTATCACCCAACCAATGTCAAGATTCCACATTCTGTGAAAGAGGTTTCGTCGGAATCAGACCGTTCCGGTTCCCAGATGCCTAATATTGAGGATCCTGCATGTAGCACTCGGCAGATACGTTCAGATCTGGGGTTAAAATTTCGTGCCGCCGCTGGGGCAGGAGACTGGATCTGGCAGGAGATTTTGTGTGACAGCATGGGTTAAGTAATAGATAACGATGTGTGGTATGGATCCATGGAACTCTCTCCGCCGGTTTAGTGTTCTCCCTTTCATTTTAGGTGTGGTAGCCTCCCATTGGTGTTTGGGTGTACCCCGTACCTTGATTTGTGATATATAAGAATTCTTACCTGGGTGATGATGTACAAGATGCCAGTTTCGGTAGCTCTGTTGTTTGCATGCACCGGCATCAACAACCATCGTGTGGAATATGCCCAGCAGCAACATTTATTAATCTTGGATGATTGAATGTGGCAACAAAAAAAACCAGAATCAAGAAACTTGCAAGATCTTTGTATCTATCGAAATCGAAGCCCGAGTTTCTGGGTTACATAGTTTCCAGTCCAGCCTCCTCGATTGGCTCTCTGCTTCAACCCGCCGTTGCACAAGATGCAAGTCTAGACCAGGGCTCTACCGATACCGCTGCCGTGTTGCAGTAAAATCCGCCGTTCAAAAAATGTCAGTTTCGCGGGTTACACCAAAGAATTAAGGTTAGCCAGGCCGATCGAACGACACCCTCATTGCGACTTTTGAGCATTGGTGCATAATCGATCCGGGGAACATATCCAGATGCGAGTCACATCCACCAGAACAAACCTTGGTTAAACATGTCACTCGGGCGTGATCAAAAGAGAGAAACCTCTCGTAATCGGCCTCCCAGAAGGGGAAAGCTGTCAGCAGGGTGCCGCTAAAATGGGCCAGGGTGGTGATACGACCTTCGCTCTTCGCTGAATGTCTCATTTCTGCATGTGTTTCTTGCGAAAAGGATGGCGGAGGGAAACGTATCGGGTCTACGTAGATGAAAGGTTATGGTCACGAGATCGTGAGAGAATGTCTCCCTGAAGGCCGCGAGGTTGATATGGAGGTTGATATCGGACCATGACTCTCCTGAGTGTACTGCGCATGTACTGATGTTCTAATGGTCACAATTGAGCCTGGTTATTCTGAACAGGCGGCTTTTCGCGAGCGAACAGGAGATGAGCCAACGGTGGCACTGAGGAAAAATTAGCCGTGTGACCAACCAGAGAGGGCCGAAAGTATATGTAGTCTGGGGTTACGAAGAGGCGAATTGCCTGGGACCCACCTCGTTAGCAAAAGAAGCTCTGGTGGGCGACATTGGCATTAACAAATTTCTTCGGATCAAGATCGTTCCGTGCGAAAAAGCAAACCACGATGGCCGCGGCGGCGTTCACTCCTTAAAGACCAAAGCAAGTGCCGAGTTTTTAAGGGAACGGTTGTTTTTGTTCGTCAGCAAGCTGAATAACCCCTTCATATTCAGTCTCGTAGACGGGTTTTAAAGAAGTTTTCTGTCAATATCGCAGAAAATCGGCGGCTCCAAAGTTCTGTTCCAGGTAAGTCTCAATTAACGCTGCCCTCCCGCGCACATGGCAATCAGATGGGGTCCCTGAATTAACGTGCATTCCTCCCCCCAGAAATGGGTTTAGAAGGTAGCGAGAAAACGGCAAGTTCCGCTCCGGCAGGAACGGATGTCAAACTCACCGAGAATTCCACAACCACCACTCCGACACCCGTTGAAGCTCCGCCACTCGATAGTAAGGATGCGGAACGAACCGTTCCCGGGAGCAGCTCAAATTCCGAAGGGACTGCGGTTCCTGAGAAGCTAGACGAGAAGCACGGCGCGGTGGCGGCTGAACACCAACCTAAGGACGAGATAGCAATAGCTTCTGATGAAAAGGCCGCCGAAGCTGTCGAGGATGACGAAGATGAATCGAAATACCCAGGAGGAGTCTCTCTGGCCATCTTGACAATTGGTCTTTGTTTATCGACTTTTGTGATCGCTTTAGGTAAGGGACCAGGAATATCAATTCCCTTTCCGATGTAGTGATACATGCTTATTTGGAACACTTCTAGATAACTCGATTATTGCGACCGCTATCCCGCGTATCACATCCCAATTCAACTCTATTGGAGACGTTGGTTGGTACGGTTCGTCGTATCTCTTGACGCAAACCTCCCTCCAACCAACGTTCGGTAAGATTTATACGTACTTTAACGTAAAATGGACCTTCTTGTCCGCCCTCTTTATATTCGAGGTTGGCTCTGTTATTTGCGCATCGGCTCCCAACTCCACCGCCTTTATCGTCGGCCGTGCCATAGCTGGTATCGGCGCTTCGGCGCTGTTTTCCGGTGGCATGACGATTATTGGGTTTACTGTCCCGCTGAGGAAACGAGCCATCTATATCGCGGCTCTCAGTTCCATGTTTGGTATATCGAGTGTTATTGGACCGCTACTGGGTATGCTGAACCCAACTTGCTGTTTTCGCATAATATTGAAAGATATATTACTAACCTTCGTGTTTAGGCGGTGCTTTCACTGATGCTGAAAAACTCACATGGCGATGGTGCTTCTGGATTAACCTTCCAATTGGTTTCATTGCATTCGCAGGTGTTTTGTTCTTCTTCAAGCCTCCAGAGCGCCCGGCTTCCAATCTCACCATAAGGGAGAGAATTGCAAAAATCGATCTTCTTGGCGCATTCTTTCTCATCTGCGCCATCGTCTGTCTCTTGCTCGCTCTTCAGTGGGGAGGTTTCACATACTCATGGAAGGATTCTCGAGTCTGGGGATGCATCATCGGTTTCGGTCTGCTCATTTTGATCTTCATCTATCTTCAATTCCGAGAACAGGATCTTGCCACTATCCCTCCAAGAATCTTCCTTCATAACCGGACCGTCCTTGCATCATGCACCTTCAGCGCCTTCTTGTCCATGGCAATCTATGCACACATCTACTTCTTGCCATTTTACTTTCAAGCCGCCCGAGGTACTTCAGCTGTGCAGTCCGGTATCCGATGTATCCCGTACCTTATATCGGTCACGGTTGCATCTATTATCGTTGGAGGATCGGTCACCGTCTTTGGATACTACACTCCATTCATGTGGGCTAGTGCTGTCATCTTTACTATTGGGGCTGGTCTGCTGCATACCCTCGAAGTCGACTCGCCATCGAGCAAATGGATCGGGTACCAAGTTCTGGCCGGTTTTGGTGCTGGGATGGGTATACAGATACCTTTCGTAGCCGTGCAGGTGGTCTTGAGTTCTCAGGATATGCCTGTTGGAAGTATGTACCCGCTAAAACCTCACTTTGGTCCAAAATAGAGATAGTTTGCTAATCCCCTTTTTTTAGACGCACTTGCAATCTTTTTCAATTCCCTCGGAGGCGCGATTTCCATCTCTGTCGCACAAAATATCTTTACAAATACCTTGCTCAAGGACTTGCCCAGGCTTGCACCGGACGTTAATCCGCAGGTCGTTATCCAAGCAGGTGCTACCGCCATCCGAAACGTCATTTCGAAGGAAAGCCTCGTGGGCGTTATACTGGCTTACAACAATGCTATAATGACATGCTTCATATTACCTATCGCCGTCGGCGCTGTCGCGTTCTTGTGCTCATTGGGAGTAAGTTTTGAAATCCTATCTGTTCCTCACCACATTCGTATGCTAACGTCGCGTTCAACAGATGGAAATGAAGTCCATCAAGGGCAAGAAGATTGGGATAGGTGGCGGTGCTTAAGCGCACACACTAGCCATCCTCTCTCTACTGTGCTATTTCTTTTCAAAATTTCTTTTAATCTCCGCAAGATTCACGTCTAGGGCGTCAGAATTTTCTACGCCTCGACTTGCTAGCCTGCTTTGCAGCAAAAATTCTCTTTCATTATGCACCATATGTTGTGCAAGACTGATGATGAAGTAACGGATACCCGGGCCTCAAAACTATAGATTCTTTCATTTATTATATTATAATCACGAGGTTGGCCCTCATGCGCCTTTTGAAATGCGTCATATTGTGTGGCGTGAAACACCCTACTCAATTTTTCTTTCTGTATATATCTTTTTTAATCGAATAAAGATTTGGTAGATGCCGTTTGATAGTTTACGTATTTTCGGTAAAGTTTAAACACGTCTCAAGAATCATTCTCACGCCATTATTGTAGATGGCAGCGATAACTTCGTGTGAGCCTACGAAAAGGTCACACCACTCAGGGTATCCGGGCAAGCCTTACGATTTACGATACCCGCCGGCCCATCCACCGCCACTTTGCCATGCAACAACCCCACCACCGATCCTTCCGATCAAGAAAACAATTCCCCCAGGTAGCTATACGTATATATGTTCGTGTCATGGTTATTCCCCGCACTAATCAGACATAGTCCTATGCGACGATTTTGGAATATGACTCGCCAAACCGCACACCCCACCGAGAAACTCCATCGACGTGACCCGACCTCCCGGAGGAGAATCAAAACCACGGAGAAGATAACACGGCTTGACAGTAAAGCCACGGGGCGAGCGACCGATTCTTCTCGTCTCCCAACCGACAGAGCTTATACAAAAATTGTAATGATTTGCGATTTAAAAATATCGAACCATTGAAGGCGGGTAGTTTCGTTCGATCTCGTGAGGGTGATGTCGAAAAAAGAGAGCGCACTATCGACTTTTCCCGTGAAGGAGAAGGACTGTGGTCGTCTTTTGATTGGGGACTTGGTGTTTGAAGAGAGAAGAAGAAGAAGAGGAAAGAAATTTTTGGTGATGCGACGATTTTTATGGGCTCGCGTGCCAAGACAAACTTTTTTTGATTTGCGAAAAAAAAGCAAACGGAGCACAACACAAAGCTTTAAACAAAATACAACACGGTTGCGGCTTCAGTATTGCTGATGCGGTCAAAGGCAGGCAGGCTCATCAATCCCCAAGCTATCACCACATTTAACTGTAATAAAAGCTGAAGTTCTCTTTGTGAAACAATAATGAGTGTAAAATCAGCTTTTCTCATTGTTGTTTCGTGTCTCGACAATCCTGAATTCAGACGCTGCATATGCAATATCCCAAAGTACTCTCATAAGCGCCGCGTTCTATATATAGCGCCAAGGAGAAATTCCCGCCATAATATTTTGACAGAGATATTCGCATGGCGAAGGTTTGTTTGTTTTACAACTGAGTGAGCTTCATGCATGCGCATACGCTCATCGCGATGACACGACTGGCGCCCGATCATATAAGACCCCATGGTCTGTTCCGTGGCTAGAGGAGATTTCTCTAGCAAAGCATTGGAATCCTACCCTCATTGTTATTTTTTACCACAAAACAGATATCGTGGTTTCTGAGTTTTGAAAGTTGGCGGAATATAGATGGCTTCGGACTCAAGCACCGCGTCGAGGGTTTCAGTTGTATCACTATGGTCACATGAATCGTTCAGCTTTGATAGCGATAGTGATAGCGATAGTAAGACGAATATGCATTTTTCTAGACCTAGTTCTCTTTCTATTTGTGTATCAGATGCCTAATGTACGTAACTATAACAGCTGTAGACGGTACCGGTACCTACGAGGACTATTTCAGATCTGCTTTCCCAGTCACAGGATTTTCTCGAACAAGTAGACTTGCAGAATGGTACCGCGACTGGCTTAACGAGCAAATCAGTACTCTGCCCAAACTCGTCAAAAAAAGAATCCCAAATGTCGCGGATCTACTATTACCCATATCCTTTTTGTTCAAAGACGGCCAACGTCTCGAAGATGTTGGCGAATTTATTCTCTCTCAATTTCTTCATGGTGAAAGGGACGCACAATCCAGGAAACTAGCTATAACGGTGGCGTTTACGATTCTGGGCTGGCAAACTATGCTGTTCCTACCATCAATAAACACAAGCCCGTTGGAGGATCTCGAGGTTTTAGATGTCTTTGACGGGCATACCATTCCGGCCTTTTTGGAACTTCGACAGGATTACAATCGTGCTTCCATGAGTTTATCCGATTTTCTTTCAGGATTCGGAATGATGCTTCCACGAGGCAATATTTTTATCAGCGATGACCCAGAAGCAAATCAAAACTTTGAGAAAACAACAATTGTTCGACCGAGCGAGTTCAACGCGAGGCTACTTTGCAAGCTGGGCAAAATCAGAATACAGTGGACGGAGGTCTTATCAGCACATATGGAGTTTGACCCAGATGAGAAAGTTTTATTTCTGTATCGATATCCGTCGTTTTGTTTGTTGAACATTCCATGGGGCGAGGCTAAAAATAGCGTTGGCAGTGTTGGTGTGATTCACTGGTGAGCTCTATCGACACAAACCTTTCCAAATATATATAGTTCTATTGGCAGCGTCAACCGGCAATCTGGATTCTAACCACCAAAACCGTGTTTTCACAGCTGCGCCTCCGATCGATCTGGAGAAGACAATTGGGCATCAACAGATGAAATCACCCAGTTCCTGCGAGAGGTCATCCTCAGCTATCGTCTTCTTTTCGGCCAACTCTCGGAGTCCCGCCAAATGTTCACAAAACCCGGCCCGTTCCATTACAAAGGAAGAACGATTTGTGACCCAATGCTAGAGAAGCTCTGCACACTTTCATACGCGGATACAGGATATGATCTCCAGCTACAGGAACGAGATTCATACCGACACAAAAGAGATTTTCCGATACTTAGATCGAGGATTGCGATTCTTCAGCATGCTTTGGCGAGGTCGAAGCCCAAAGGGTGGTCGGGTGTTTGGATTGATAAGAGAGATTCGGCGGCTTGGTATACATTTTGGGTAGTTCTCGTTATTGGAGGGTTAGGTGTAATATTCGCGTTTGTTCAGGTCGTTCTCCAAGCAGTTCAGCTGGCTGGGCTTGGGGCTTCGCATTAAACTTATGATAAATTAGAACTAAAACTGAGTTATATTTCGGATGGCGTCCATTTTGTTTCGGAGATAATACGGGATAGCTGCAGGAGCGAGCGAAAAGATAGTACAAGGCCTTCAACAGTTATGCTCGAGCTTAAGCGCTTGCTGATACATATAATGCTTTAATTCTAAGAACTTAAAACTCATCGTGCACAGACAGCTAGCCAGTTATCCCGAAAATTGGAGCATTTTACCCTGGTTTAAACGAGGGCAAGTCACTCAGAAAATACGGGCGCTCTGTCCCGGTTTCAACAAGGGCAAGTTATCCCGATAGATTGGGTGACTTGCTCTATTTTTAGCATAAGATACGCTCTATCAAAGACAGAGGTAAACTGTAAATACTGGGATTGCCTGCCCCATATCCTACTGTGTAATCTGGATTAAGTTTTCAACAATCCAAAACTTTGTTCGAGAAGAATAGTGATAGGTTACAATTAGCAGAAGCCAATGCAATGTTTAGAACACCATTCGAGCATTCAGGCGAGGAATGACGAGGCTTTTCCAAAGCAGGAGTATTGGCCATATTTTGCTTTAATGGATCGATATTGACCCAATAACTGGTCTCGCTGGCCAGATACAACATAAGGCAAAGTCAATAGCTAAGCTAACGATGTTTGGATAAGATTCAGTCGCGATATAGCGTGAAGATTTGTGAGCCCAAAGCGGCCTTGTTGGAGGAGAAGTGTTGCACAAAGTCGGTCCAAAATTCTTATCTCCGTCACTCGCCGAGGTAGGGAAATTATTTCCGATCACGTTGAACTTTTTCACCAACCTCACTCGAAGTATCGCGAGAGCCTCAAAGCACAACAACCCATGATATCAACTACACCAGAACCCATTGGCCGACAGTAGACACCTGAAAGTCCCGCTCACTACACACATAGCGGCCCCGGCGGCCCTACAACATCCATACCGCCCACCATGCCGCCACGAATACCCCACCCCGTCCTCCCTCGTCCTACGACGACGACGAACCCCTCCACCCTCCTCCTCTTGACCGCCCGCGCTTTCACCACATCCACACCCCTCCCCTCCCGCGCTTCCAAAGCCAAACTTGACCAAATCCTCGCCAAAGCGCCCCCTTACCCCTACAAGATCAAACCCACTTTCAAACAATCCTGGTTCGGTCTCTACGCTTCCAAACACGTCCAGTTCGGTAACAACATCCCACGCAAAGAATTCACCATCACCAGGCGCCGATGGTACCCGAATATCAAATACAAGAAACTCTGGTCCTTCGGTCTGGGCGAATGGGTTACCTGCAAGCTCGCCACGAACGTGCTGAGGACTATCGATAAAGTGGGCGGGTTGGATAACTACCTACTATCGGAGAAGACGGCGCGGTTGAAGGATTTGGGGCCTTGGGGGTGGGAGTTGAGGTACAGGCTTCAGAATACAAAGGCCGTGCAAAGAAAGTATCAGGAGCAGAGGGTGGCGTTTGGGTTGATCACTAAACCGGAGATGTGGGAGGAGAACGTGAAGAGGGGCATAGCGAGGGGTGTTCACGAGACGGAGAAGGTTATAACTCGAGTTCCAGTGAAGAGGAAGGATAAGGCCCTAGGGTTCGAGGAGAGGTGGAAGAAGAGCGGGAATGTGAAGAAGGTGCTGTTCGGGGAGCCTTGGAGGTCGAGAAAGTATGTTGGCAAGGAGACAGATAGGGAAAGGGCGATGAAGATAGATGCGGAGAGGAAGAGGGTAGAGAGGGTGGAAGCCGTTATGGCGAGACAGAAGGCGCAGAGAAAGGTCGAGAAGGATATCGCGAAAGAGGAAACACGAATCGAGGAGGAAGAAAAGATGGAGAGGTTGACCAAGGTTCTAGCGGGGAGGAAGAGCGCTGCCGGGCGGGAGCCTGTTGCGCAACAGTAGCCTGCGACGTCTCCTGTTACATTGTTGTCCCAGGTGTGTTCAACCCCAGCGCACACAATATCAAGTCAATTGATTATAGAAGTTGTAAGATAATATGTATATATCCCGTTTATCTAGCTGAAATCATGTCCCAATAGACCATTGGTACCGATAGTAGTCTCAATTATCTAATATTCATTAATGATAGTTGTGAATAGAAGCACCTTTTGTGCAATCTGCAAAAGCGCCATCAAGATCTGAAACATGAATGATCTGAAAACATCAAGATTCACAGGAGGAAGACACTGATGTCTGCGAGTTTAAAGCTTTGAGGATATTGATAGAGAAATAAAATAACTGCTGAGATTTTGATTTTTGCTTTGACTTTTGACATTTTTTGATTCAAACCCATTCCCACTCAGTGGGAAAGAGTTTTGGGTAGACAGTATAGTAAAACGAAATTAAAATATTAACCATGCTGGGACAAGTAGAAACTCTTTCTCTTCCTCGGATGAAGAGGCTGTTGCACATAACAGCTTAAAAAGACTCGGGAAACAAAGGGAAATTGTAGACAATAGAAACTCGTGCATTGAAACTCACAATGCAATGTAAGAACTGGAAGGAACCATATTCTCTTTGGGGTATAAAGTGAAAGAAAATACAGTAAAAGACGCTTCGAATGCACAAAGTGAAACAAAAAAACTAAACCCAGCACCAGAAAAAATGCTCAGAGGACTTAAAACTTGCAAGGCAGGAATGATAGATTTCACCATCTAGGCTTCAACAGTCATCCCAAGATACCTCTTCCCTCTCATCTACTGTGAAATCTCACCATGATGACTTCCAACCCACGGTCGCTCCTTCGTATGTGCCCTTCTTGTCGGGCTCGCGATTGCCGCAGGTACGCTTTCATCATCGGTGCTACCTCTCAGTCCGCGGTTCAAGTCTGTTTCCGACTTCTCTGAGAATTGGGGGAAAACAGGAGCGACCCTTTCATCATTCTTATCATGGAAGGTCTGTCTACCGTCTCCCGTTAACCCTCGCGAACCACCTTCGGCTCTAGTTTTGTCCCGTCCCAGCATCATGAATGCGACACGGATTGCGCCGATGAGGCAAACGAACAACCAGATACCGATCAGACCGCAAGAAATGTACGTCTCGATGAGTAGCGAATCCTCGTATTTATCGGCGAGCTTGACAACCACGTCGGTGATCTTATCAGCGGCTTTGGAGCCGGTATCTGCTAGGAAACTATCAGACCCGCTCTGCGCATCCGGTCCGACGCTGGTCGCTGCGCCGAGGGAGAAGGTGTCGTTGGGAAAGTGAGGGAATGAGACTTCAGAGTTGTCGTGAGCCCAGGTCAGACCCTTCTGGATACCTTTGACCTTGAGTTCGACGAGGCAGAAAAAGATGTTCTTGATTGGCTCCTCGAGTGGGGTATTGCCAAAGATGTCTGAGATGCCGTCCTGCATCGTGTCGACAAAGTCATTGAGAGTATTGTTCAAAGCCACGCTGCCGTTGTGAACCCAGCCGAGAACCTCATCGTTGAGTTTGAATTTGGTTTGATCGATGACACCGTTGGCATCGTTGGCCCATGCGAGAGAGGCGTCGGTAAGCTGGTTGACGACGACATCGGCGAATTGCCCGACTTCATTGGCAAGTTCCGGCGTGGCATTGACAACCTGCTTGAGGACGATGTATTGACCGAGGCAAGAAATGAGGCCAGCGATACCGAGAGAAAGGACGAAGAGTGAGGCTGGAGAGGAGATGTACGCGAACCACCATCTAACGGCGACTTGGCGGCGAGTAGCCTTGAACCAGGCGGCGGCTTTCAGACCAAGAGTGGAAGAGTACGGGTGAGTAGAGATCTGAACGATATCAACGGGATCGAATTGTGTTCCGGCAGAGGAGAGCATGAATGCACGTTGTCGCATGCTCCTGTAGCGCCACCATTCGCGGTAGGCCATTGGGATCATGACAAGCACCGCCAAACCGATAAGGACACCGAGCAGGATGTTTCTGACGCTTTGAACTTTCTCGTGAATGCTATCGAAGAAGTTTCCGATTGTCGGGTTGTCCGAACAGAAAGTTAGGGTATTCTTCTCAGGGATCGGGAGAACTTGACGATTGAATTCGTAGACGGTAAGAGAATTGTTGAGTTCGTTTCGGATGAGGTCGAATGGGAGCCTGAGGGCTGAATTGTACATGGCATCGACCTGATCGAACGTTGGGATCGTCTTGTTGAGAGTTTCTAATCCCTGAGCGACGCTGTCTGGGATCTTGATGTTGCTCAGTCTGGAGAGTGAGGGCAGCGAAAGCGATGGGACCTGGGTATCGGAACCGAAAAAGTTACCGATAGAGTTGAGGCCATCAACGAACTTATTGAGACCGTCCTGGAAGGTCTTCGCATCATCCTGAATGTCTCCAGTAATATCGGTAAGAGTCTTGTTCAAAAAGTCGGTGATCTCGCTGGCGGCGCCAAGAACAGTTCCCAGACTGCTCCTGATGGCAAATGTCAAGAGACAGATGTAAGTCTGGACGAGAACGTTGATAGCAAAAATGACGATGGCTTCAACGGCGGTCAGACCCAAGAAAAGAGTCTTCTGCAGGCCGCGAACAGCTGCTTCGATACCCTTAGCTGCCGCCTCATTGACACCACTTGCCATATAATGGGGCATCGACGCCATGGCGCTACCCATGCTTTCCACGCCAGTACATGCCGACAGAGCTTGAATCTGAGCTGAGTCAAGATCTTTGTTCATGCCAGCGACTAATATGATCGTTCGTACAACAATCAACATGAGTAATATTGTCCATCGGTTGAACCATACTTGCGATAATCTGGCTCGCAGACCGAGGTATGGTGTGTGGTAGGGTAGAGCGGAGTGTGCTACCGGTGGCGGCTGCGCATCGTCGGCATGTCGGTGGGGTGTTAGCGATGGCGGGAGGTTGGGGTACGGGAATGCTTCATCTCTCCGCTGATAGATGCTCCGAGTTACTCTATCTCTCAAACTCATCTTGGGAGAGATATTTTAGGAAAGAACGGGAGGAAGTGGGGATAGTGGTCGCTCGAAGGCGAAGGGGGTGGTTTTATTGCCTATATGACGAGAATATTATGGTTAACACCGTAGGAGGAAGGTTTTCGAGTTCGAGCCTTCGAGGTGAATTACCTAATGTGCAACGATATACTTCGATGTCGAGTTACGAGGCAGATGCCTGAGAATGTTGAGACTCTCCTTCACGATCGGAAAGCGCTGGAAGGACGAGGGCGGGTATTGACTGTCCGAGGGTATGTGCAATAGAAAGGAAAGAGAAACTGATGAAAAACTTGTCCGTGGATAGTGTCGATGGAAAATATAGAAAAATCGTTTCGTTTGTGTGGAGGAATAAATGCACAAAGATTTCGCGGTCAACAAGCAAAAAAATATTGGCGGAACAACAACTCTTCCTGAGAGATATCCACAACCAAAATCAACAAGTAGAGCGGGGAAAAACTTGTATTCGAAAGAAAGTCGTTTTTCGTGAAAGTGAAGATGATAGTGCTATGATGAGAATGCTCAAATGTGTATTCCGAAGAAAGCTGTCAGTTGTTCGTCTTTGCGTTGAGGTGTTGCAGTTGTCGTCCCTGAAAATGGCGGTCGTCGTTTGTGGTACTTTCCCAAAAGAGGCAGAAATATTCGCAAGAGTGATTTAACGCTTCGCGAAGAGTCCCGCTATAGTTTGACAAGAGTATAACAGAAGATTTGGGTGTGTCGGGGTCGCGCGCACTGTTATATAAGATGCGAATTGTGGTGTGTTTAGAGAAGCGCCGGTGATATTTGACTCGAGTTTTAGGCAAAGTGAAACGCAGCTTCACACAAGTCTCGAGAGAAGAGGAGGAGGAAAAAAGGTGAGGCAAATATCTGGGGCTGAGGAAGAGGGATATATAAGAAGACTAGTTAGTTGACAGGAGGAAGCCTGAGCATAGAGCGACCCGAGTAAAAGAAAGGCGGAAGAACAGAGAAGCGCAGGAAACGTGAACTGTATTTCAACGTTTATCAGCGGTGAACACCAGTGTCCTCGCTACTCGATCGCACTAGCTGCAAGGGTACTAAGCAGGAACGCCATCAGAATGCAGCAGAACGAAAACAGGAACAGCAGCCGACTGGCGACTCCACAAACTCTGCAGATGCCAAATAAGGACTCTATTGGTGTCGCTTTGACGCCTCAGAGGAAGACCTGGAAGGCTCGAAGGCAATTGAGCTCATCCAAAAAAGACCCACAAAACCTGTTGTTGATGTTCGAGATGCTGGTGACCACAATAGCATCATACCGCATAACAGGCTCTCTTAACGAGAATGCCGACAGGGGGCTTCAGCCAATCGTAGCGTCAGAGCGCTGCAAAGTCAGGGATGCGCTGCCTGAATCCCAGCCTGGGACTCGAAGATCCAAGACCAGTAAATTCGAGCAAGTGACTTGCGCGCTCACCTATTTTTGCCCTGAAGTCAGAGTAACCGCCTGCCACCATTCCAGTCATCTCGGACCCTGAGCACCAAAAAGTGTAACCCACCACCACGAGTTTTTTTCTTTCTCGATTTTACCGAGAGCGATATTGATAGATGAAAATGACGTTTTGCCACCATTTTAGCGATCCGGTTTTCGAGAATTGCACTGCCCTCAGCCACACCTTTCGATATCAGAGGCTTCCTGGATCGCCAGAAAACCGTTCATCTGATCTTCGCAGTCGAAGGTCAACGGTTTCCTGCGGGTACCTGACACCCTGGCACCCCGACACCCCGAGTACCTGGCACGGATTTACCCTCCGATGACTCGAATCTGTTTCTCGTGCACTTCCCTCGAATCCTTTGGCTGATGACGGACGCCTAGCAAAACGATTACATTATTTCATCGAATTTTATGTGAACACGTTCACACGGTCCCCGGTCGATAAATACAAGGTAATGTATGGACTGCGACCAGTACTGTTGGAAATGGGGTTCTCCAAACAAGCATGAAAAAGTCCCCAGCCAAGGGCTCTTGAAGCCTCGTCAGCACCGCGCATCACTTCTATAATCTCGCATCAACTAGGCGTACTATTCAAAGTTTAATTCCTTATTCTTCATTTACCAATCGTCTTTTGCAATGGTTCGCCCAATGTTAAGCTTAAGCTGGTAGCCGCCCGACCCCGGCTTCTCTCCCCACGTGGAAATTCCGGTGCGACAAGCTCACAGCCAATCAACACATTCACAGGAGGCATTCTGGCCCAGCGAAATTTCTCCGCTGTCAAATTCCCAAAAATAAACCTGCCTTGTCCAGCATAAGTCTCCAAACGCCCTCATCCTGCTAGTAAAATCTGAAACTCGACCCTTATGTAGCCCTATGCCTAATTTTCTGCACCGGGCCGGAGACAATTCCGAAGAAATTTTTCCGACTTTTCGGACCCTTTGAACGCAAATGAAGGATCAGGCTACACTGGTATCGGTAAGCGCCGCCGCGCTATTTGAGCAGGAGAGAGTAAGACCACGAACTTCTTCTACAGACCGGCCAAGCTTTAGATCGCAATTTAGGCTTTATACCTGAAAAGGGCTTGTTACTGATAATGGTTCTGGTGCTTCTATTTTTGTGAGAGGTTATATTATCGCGCTTAGATCGTTCGATAAAAAGGAAATTTGCTTGCCAGATGCCGCATGCCTAATAATCATACTCCCAGCTCTGCAGGCTCGGATTCACTGATGCGATCTAATCTTGAAAGACGAGAACTTTATTGTATCTATATTTAAACACCTATTTACTGAAACGGGAGGGTCGCGATTCGGGCCGTCTCCGTTCTGGATACACTTGATCAGTTGTTTTATAAAACACAAGCACGGAAGTTTTCAAACTGAGCCCAATTCAGTCTTTCAATCCTTATTGTCGGTCTCGGTTATCCCTTCCTTCCGATCCAACCCTTTCCTCTCCTGTTCCTCCTCAGTGAAAGGTGCCTTATCTTTGTCACCTTCACTTGCGCGATCCATGATTTTTTCGTCACTGGATTTTGCCGATTGAGAATCCCGGCCTTCGTCGCTCGGAAGGACCGGTCGTTCTTCGCTACCAGCTGGTGGGTAATTGTTGGAACGGGTTGTGGATAACAATCGACGTTGAAATATGATATTTGGGGATTGGGTGAACGCAAGCCTGGAGATGGAGGATCGGGGCCTCTGGACAAGTCTAGCTGCGGCGAAGCGGTTCATGATTGCTATGACCCTTTGGTGGTAAAATAAGACGACGTGGAATGATGAGTGTGGCTTTTTTTAGATGGAATTGTATCCTGATAGTATGAGGTTTTCTAGGTGTACCTCATGATTATTCTCAGCGTTTGTGATTAAATCGGGTCCTATGTCGAGTGATGTCATTTCGCCGTCAATAGAAATGACCGCTTGGAGTTAGGACGGACCGCAACACAAGCAGACGGCAGTTAATGGTCTGTGCTCAGAGCCGGCCACACTATCAACTAACCTGCAAACCAGGCCGTCCGTCTCTTCCCACCCACCTCTTTCAATAGAAACTCGATATTTGTGTATTTTGCACGACAGTTTCCGGCTAAAAGTCCAACACCAAGTCGCTGAAATCCTGTATTTTGTTTGTAATAGCGGAGGGAAACAAGTAGCAGGCCTGCTATTCAGCTGCTGCACAGTGATACACCCATCAAATGAATTATTGGCCATATTGGACGCATCGTTCTTGCAACGAAGCATGCAAATTCTCTTGGAATCATCATACAAGTGCGTTCCCTCCGCAGTTGAGATTTTTTTGTAAAATCACTCCCGCGTACCAATCCTACGTACTGCAAAGATTAGCTCCGTAACGTCCCAGGATAAACGACACCCATCTGGGTGATGGTTTCCGTGATGGAGAACCCGCCAAGCGCTTATAATCGATGAAAATATAACATACTTGGGGTGTTGGGGTCAAGTTAGCGGATAGCCTCCTTCTCATTATCAACCGGTTGATCCCGCGGTACCAACCGTACTCCCGCGCCTCGTGTGGTTATCTCCAACGTTTTCTTACCTATATCCTCGCAACCTAGTTGCGCGCGCTTTAAGTTTTGAAAGCGTGAAGATATCGGATGCACCGCATTCTTCCTGGATAATCGCCGCCAAGTGCTCTCTTGACCCTGTTTTACCTCTATCATCAGAGCGCTTTATCTACTGGGTTGCTAAACACTGATTTACCATATTCCATAAAAGGAACAAAGTTTTTAGAAGGCTACAAATATGCATTCTATCGACAAATGTGGTGTAGATGTTTTTTTACATAATAACTTCTACCAAATTCGTGAAGCGTCTTGCACTAGACTGCGTCAACAAGTCTGCTTGAATCAACGCCCGAGATTTTTTTACTTTTCTTGACCAATTTGGTGCAACTATAACCCAATGGCGATTATTTGGAGGATGCACCCCGCTTACTCTTCAGTGATTGGTTTGACAAGATTTCCCTCTATGATAATGCGGATTTGAGCTGGCTACATGAGCTGGCTGCATGAGCTGGAAAGTGTTTAAAAAAAAGGCAGACGAGGAATCAAAGAAAAGAAACCTATTGGATGGAGCGTACCTTCGGGTCTCCACACTTGAGTGAAAATAGCAGTAGTAACCGAGCAGCGGGACTCCTTCCAGGCTCTCAATTTGGTTCCAGATTTTCCAGTTCGCAGTCGCAAACCATTCCTTTGGCGAGTGAACTCGATTTTCCGATTTTTCAGCGCCGTCAAGTAAATCCCATATTCTCGTCCACGCCCATACGCTAAAGATTGTAGGACAACATGGACCTGGAGTAATAAGTCATGTAATTTACCACTGATTCTCAATATTTTGGATGTAAGCATGTACAACATCTTCAACGCAAGAACTGCGGACTTCCAAGTGCCCGGCATCGGTGGTAATATCTATGGTAGAGGAACGAAAAAGATCTCGAGCAGGGAACTTAATCTGATACCATTATCGCAGAGCAAATCACAATACTCATTACATCGGAGATAGCAGATTATCCAACCATTCAGAAAAGCCTGAGTCCTAAGCTTGGCGATATATTTCTTTTCGTAGACTTCCGTTTCGCTCAGATGGCATCTTCCGGGGCTATGAAATTATATTTAAACATTCGCGCGCGACCAGCCTTTACGTGATAGAAGCTTACTATCGTGCATATGCATCTTGTTTTCATACGCAGCTCCGGAGCGGGGGGGTTGGTGGTGCGCTGGCCTCCCGTTTTCTATCGGAAGACATGTAAAAAAAGAGCTCTCCAGTTTGTCCTCTGGCGCGATGTAAGCTGGCGAAATTTATCCTACACCTCATCCGAGACTCAAACTAGGCTGCAATTCGAAGTCTTTACTAACTGCCTTGAGTTAGCTGTCGCTGAAAGGCGAAATTTGTCGAGGTTTGGATAGCTCATATCTGTGGTTGGAGCTGAATTAGATTCGCGCTAATGTCGCAATGCGCATACGTTATTTAGCTATCTGACACCAAAATTGCGCCACCTTCGCACTTTAGATTTGTGAAGGCAATGTTGAAGGCCGGTGGCTATCGGAGCTGATAAGCAGCCTTAGCCGGTGAGCGCACCTAGTCATCAATTGTGAAATCGCTACATTTTTCAACTTAGATGAGATATCACCCAAAAGCAAAGCATGGCTAAAATGGGCCTAGTTGATATCGACTAGTAGTATAATCGTGGTTTAAGAGCCGATCTGAACTATACTCTCCAAATCGACTTATTCTGTGCTGTGCGAAGCGAACGAATATAGTCTACGAAGCTATAAGCCAATATGGGAGTTTCTGTGTTACATTGAGCTTAAAAAACACGAGAGAAAGCTTTTTCATGGCCCCAACATGCTCTTGCAAACGTCTAACATTTATAGTTGCCATACTTAGTCGGGGATAACCTATTTATGCATAATAATACTTAAACTTTTGCGATCGAGGCATAAATTTCTAAAGCTGTATAGCTAATCTCTATTCGCGTCTTAAAAGGATCTGTGACCGAGATCCGTGGCAGTTCTTCCGCCTGCCACAGACTAAGACGAACCTGACATTTCCCCCGTCGAGTTTGCGAAAGGGTCATATCAATATCACAATACATATACCGGTATCGGCTATATCTAGCAAGAGACTGTAGGGTAAGTGATATTGGCTCGTAAGTAAAGTGGAGTATCTCGCGGGTACTTAGATTATCATGAGAGAACTAACGATTAAACCCAGTTTATCATTTATGGTTGGATTTCTTGCAACGTGGCTCAGGTAATTTCAGTTATCTTGAGAGCGATAGACTAAAGATGGATCTTAGGGACTCAGTGTTGTGGAATTTTGTGCGTCTTATCTTATGGCCGATGCAAGGCGTGCTAGCTGCCTGTTACCTACAGACTGATTTGTTCCAAATGGTAAGATATGAATTTTATACAGTAGTCCCTCTGTGGAAAGTGCACAGGGGTAGATAGACTTTTGAAAATGAAACTGTGCCCAAATTTTAGCTGAAGCTTTAGAATTTCTCCTTTTCGAAACAAAACTTCCAAAGAGAAAAGGGAAACCAAGGCCTCCATCTTCTGCAACTTACCACCTCAATCTTAGGACGTCCCTAATCAATAAATCAAACCATTCATACTTCATACTTACCATGTACTCATGCTCAAGCTAAAGCCTATCGTTTTAGTTAATGTTATATTGAATGATAGAAAATGTAGCTTCAGCCTTCGAACAAAATCAGGCTATATATGTATAAATCTAACAACCAATAGAATCATCGACTTTATTTGCTGTGTCGTTAGGTTACAAGACTGGCAACTAGTACTGATGCGTGCAAAGTTTAACAGAGGCTATGCAAGATTTTGAACCTTCGCTGTATATTCCAAAGAAGAAAGCATCCGCGCACGACTGAATTATTCAATCCATTCATCTTTATCTATCAAGGTAGGTGATTTGTAAGACCTGAAGGACTAAGAGCGCAAAATCCTCTCGTCTCCGAGCTCCCAGAAACTGATACCTCAGATGAGTATTGACTCTCTCCAGTCAGCGGACAAGGCTTTAGAGTCTCGTCGAAATATAACAGCTCTGCCTAACGGCCGCAGCCGCAGTCAATCTGCACTTTTGGGCTTCAAGCCTGCTGGAAAACGATGTGAGCTCAGTTGATCGATGGAAAATAACCATAAAATCCAAATAAAACAGAGAATATGACGTGTATCAGCGAATACCATTGGATAATAGCCATCGGAAAATTCCGTTAGTGTCATGAGTTTTAGCTGCAGTCATCGCTGATATAACCTTACCAAGAGCAAAAGTCGTCAACATGCAGATACAAGGTGGCTATTAGCCATGATAAAACAACGAACAACAAGAAACTCAATGTTATATATCGTTAGAGACGTCCAAGACCAGAACAAAACTCCTAATATATTGAACGTTAAAGAAAATTCGGTAACTAAGATAAAACCACATCTGTTGGGTATTACGCGTCTGTGACATCCAGTTGATACAGGTAAAAGCGAGCGATATTCTTGTCGACTTCTAGGGCTGCTTCTAAGATGCGATTCGCGATAATGTAACTGAAGGAGACGATTTAAGACTAAACGTTCGCAGTCACCTCGTATTTTCGCTTATTCTCGACAGCGCGAACGGTTTATATAACTGGTTTCTATCAGTTCTAGATAAGTATTTAGCCATGGAATCAAACACGCAAGCTATGGACAGGGGACATCTTATGCAACCCGCCGTTTTCTCGATCAGCCCCCTCTTAAGCTCTTCCCCAAATAATCAGCCAAGCCGGGAAGACGGACAAGGCGTCCTGTCAAAAGGGTTTTAACCTCCCCGAATATGCATGATTGGCCCACACTCGGTTCCTACCGTATGTGCGAGCAATCCCTGTGAGAGGTCAGTGCAGCTGCGCAAGATTTACTTAGGTAGCTGTTGCTGTCAGCTGTAATATATAACCCCGGATTTCAACAGCGAACTTGGAGCTCTGGAATGCAAAACTAACATGCAATTGATATTTACCGATATCTGCAAAATATGGCAGATATCATGAGTGAGCGATTTATTCGTGTACAAAGTTGCATACAATGGCAATGCGCGAAATATTAGCCAAGGCAGCGACGAATCGGGGCCTGTATGCTGTGTGACACAGATCTGAACAGGCCTTGTTCCATATCACACAGCCCGCACACAACAACACACTCAGGAAGATTTCTCGAATTTAGATATGAATGCCCGTGCCTTGGCCACATTAGAATACAAGATGTATTGTAGTCTATATATGCGCATATTTAAACCAATAGTGGCGTGGAAATTTAAAGTCTATATTTCTAATTTGCTAATCATTCGTTCGAATTAACTAACGGCATGAAAGTCTTAATTTTTTGAACTTTAAAATGAATTATTATATATAAGTGAAGTCCTGTTACATTTTATAGATCTAGGTTGAAAGGCTTGATTGAACCATTCCCAAAATGCTACGTACTCTGGTCAGCCTGATATGGCTCTGAGAGAGAACTAGTTCAGTTAGAAAGTAATTAACTAAGTTCAAACTCTCATGGCCACAAGTGAGAACTGTAATGAGAAGTTATCATTAATACAAATTCAAGACATCGACGCCACCGGCCCTCAACCAATTTTACCCTAGGAAGTTCCATATTACTCCCAATGTTTCGCGAATCGCGAGTGTAGGATATATATCTCGGGTTATCTAGGTCATTGGAGATCTACAGGGATACCAGCAGACTGCGAACAATTATCTTGCTCAGGTGCTATCGATCGATGTATCCTTCCTTTAGAGTTGATGGGTGGTTCCGTAATGTTGAATATACAGGGCGAATCAGCTTGTTGAACCAGGATCTGAAAGCCAGTAATAACGATACCTACCAGAGGCTATGTTACGCTCAATTGGCTAACAATTGGAATGTCTACGGTGGTGAATGTCGTTTGCTGTATTTTTGAAATTATTTAAAGAGACCCGAAAGTCCTCAAGCTCGTTATCATATATTTCAGATCATCAACAGAACATTCTATATCCATTTGAAAGCATATATATCTTATATATACTACCATCATCGCCTATCCAAGCTCTCTGATATATCTAAACTATCATCTAGTTCAGTAGTAAAATTTATTTTACTGACAGAATGATCGGGTTTCTCAACGCAGCTGTCGCAGCCACGGGTTTTTTCAGTGCTCTCGGAGCAGCTGTTGCTGTTCCTGCACCAGGACCTACCGGCAAAGCCATCAAGCCACCTACTATCCCACCAAAAACTGACTATGTCTCCCTCATCCGCCCAGGGAAAGGTCTTCCATCCGTTGCTGAGCTCAATCTCACGAATGCAGATCTCTTGAAGCCTGTCCCGGGTAACTCATTCCTTTTTGATATTTCAAATATACATATAAACTATATGTTAACCTTGATATACCTTTTGTGAATTGGCGACTGACCTTGGCTTAAATACAGCACTCGCTCATCTTAAAGAACGTGATGAGGAACATGGTCTCCTGCAGAAGCGATACACCCCACAATGCTGGGGTGATCCGAAGTGCTACTATTGGGACGCCGTTGCTTGCTACAACTATTTGAACAGTCTCGGTGGTACAAACTGCGAAGCTAGCGGTTCCATTCAGATGTGTTGGGCTGGTAGCTGCCGATGGTACGGAAGATCTTACAACACTGGATACGCCGCTACTTCTTGGTACGTAATAATATTAAGCCATTGAATAATTTCGAAGTGAAACTTGGTTGATTCTGTTGTAGCTCTTCGGTGGCCGCTGGAGGTGCTTGGGTCCTTAATAACTGCAACAATAACAACTGGGTCTCCGGTAAGATGAATATCTGAGATTGCAGTGACAGTTTCGATACTGATTTTGTTTTTCCCATAGGCTCTAACGCTGCTTATGGAAATGGAAACTTGGCTGTTGATATATTGGCTGCTTAGCCCTGTCACCATCGGCTGTACATGCTGGCTTCGATTAAATTAACATAAGAGTATATTCCAGACTTTCGAAAAGAAGTCAAAAGCCTACAAATTCACGATCATTCAATCAAAGTCCAACATTGGGGACACCTGTTTAAGTCAATCTTTGCAATCGGAAGCTACCTTCTTATATTCTCTCAATTCGCATTAATTTAAATCACATATATTGAGTACAAGATCTAGTCTACTGATATAAATCCCCGAATTTACAAATCGGTCGTGACTAATCTCGAAGTTCTTTAAATGAAAAATCCCGTCTATGAAGTATATAAATGAAGATCGGATGAATTTGTTCTGGATTGGACTGTCTAAAACAAGCTGAACGAGAAGTTGGTGCACGCAGCGAACAAGCGCTAAATAAACAGCGAGTGTTCATGGAGATGGGAACCATCCCAATAGACGGGTGTACAGGGCATCGAAACGCGATTAGAATTTGGACAAGATATACACTAACCCACAACCCGCTTGTCTTTCGCCTCAATTGATAGGCCCCGGGATGCGGCGGTGAATACACCTACAGGCATACGGATCTAAACAGTTCCCGCCCGCCATCCGGAGCAACCGCAGCGGTTGTCCGATGCCATGCGGTTTTTCGACAGAGCCTTCGAAAATATTTACAGTTTTAATAAATATTCCAAATTTGTCAATCAACGATATTAAGAATGATTTCATGGCGCTGTGATTGAGGTGTGGGCTTCATTTACCCTTCTCGCGAACTAGCTTTGTGTTACGCACAAAATCCACAATAATAATTAGTACCTTCTGGTCTTGTACGCATCATTCCGTCAGATTTTGCATCAAGGGCTCACCGGCTATCATGGTCAATTCGAAGCGTGAACATGGGATCGAACTTAGTTGCCCGCTACTGCCTTCTCATTGGAAGTTTCCGGAGCCGGGACCACTTGCCTCGGGCACTGGGAATGTAACCTCTCGGGAACCTTGGCGCCGCTATTTGTGTCGATTGCGTTGTCGAGATATCTTCCAATGTATTTGACCCACCAGACTTGCAGGGTAGGACCCACAGCAATCGATCCCCATGACTTATTCTTTTTTTTGACTATAGGGCAAGCGAGTTCGGTGGGAGGTAGCACTAGTACGCTGTTGCTTAAAACAGCTTTATACAACTGCAGAGTATTAATTTCATACTTTATATAGCCATATAGCGATCGTTTTTGCTCGTTATTACCTGGTTTGCCGAGCTGCTTGAGCCCCAAAGTTGAGCTAACCCAGGAAACATTGCGAGAAGGCGCGTGCATTACATCAAAAGCAACGACTGCAGCCGTCAAATTTCAGGCGAATCCGACTTAATATATACCAATTCATAAATTATAACGACGAGCCACTCATATGATTACCCCGCGAAGCTTGAGAATTAACATTTATATTTAGTACGATATATAGCTAATAAACAACTCTACGAAGAGATGCTAGAATGAAGAACGTAAATCGGTTCACTTGTAGCGTTTCGGTAGTAACCCTATTTTGACATTTTCTGGCTCAGATCGCACCAAATGAAGCGTATATCTTCTACAAAAGGCTTATAATTACCACTTACATCTCAGCAATCCGAGATGAGTCGAGCCGGGCCATGTCATCATACTACAGGTTCCACGATACAGTCTTGGTTTTCTAAAGGGAGAGGTATTTCTTCTCAAACATTGAACATGACCATTATGGCGCCTTTCAATCGTACATCTCCTGCAGCTTATAAATAGTAGGTTCACCGACATTTCCTGTAGGACTTCTTTTTCGAGGCCCGTAGAGTCCATGCTACTTATAGAAGTGGCTACATTACCCCCATCATCTCGTTAAACTTTCAAGTTTCTCCGTTACTATGAAGCTTAGGCTCCTTGCCGTATGTGTACACCTCTGTGGCTTCGCCCTTGGCGCAAGTCGCATAGGCCTACCGATTGGTTTAACGGGAATCGATTTCAAAGTATATAATCAGCAAACAGGTCTGATCGGCGGGAATTTAACCCTAGAAAAGAAAATTTACGATCTTGTCTATGCAGACTTGAATGGTAATTTTGGGATTGACGATAATGATGATCTCGTTATCGGAAGCTCGGGATTGTTAGAGAAAGCCAGAATCATCAGGGTGCAACCAGGACCACTGATAGAGTTTACAACCAACAAAGCTGCGAAGACTTTTGAAATCAACTTGAATCAATTTTTCTTCGTCGATACGGTTGAGACTAGTCCAAAATTCTGCCAAGCGGTCTTCATAAAGACGTAGGTATCTTCACTCTATTGAATATATGATAAACCTAGACAGGTCAACTGATTCAACACGTGGACAACAGCTCTGATAACCTTCGTGTCTCGGGTGATGCTTTTAAGCTCAGTGTTAACTGGGACGGCTCTTCGCTTAAGAGCGTTATATGGTCTGGTATTCTCGAGGATAAGTTTGGGAAATTGGTTCCTGCCGAATATGATTTGCTACCACACCTACAAGATCAACTCCTCTTCCTTGCACCAAACCCAAATGACCCGCTAGTCGAAAGTTACGACTCGGTCCATCTTGACCCAGATGACCCGTATACCCTGGTGGGGTTTCTGACCAGATTTGGTGGTGAGCGAATCCACATCCCTCTCGATAAATCCTTTGTGAATAAGAACGGCAAGATCGAATACCAAGACCCGTATGATACGCCCCTCTAGTTCTGAAATCTTCTCATTGCATTATGCCCCGTCTAACTTTAAAAATAACAGGTTGAACGAGGCATTCGAAGCAAATGGTGCAGTTACTCAATTCATTGAAGGTATTCCGGTCTTCGGTTATGCCATGTACATCAGGCATTTAATTGAGGATAATGCGGTAAGTTCTCCAGGCTTTGTAATTAATACCTCGCCAGTTTCAGTAATCTCATGCGAACTTCTCATAGGATCAAAAAACAAGAGCGCTAGCTAAAGCTTCCTATGCTTCCATAGTGGCAGTCTCTTCTTTCGTAGTAGGTGCCGCCGGTGGTGGTATAGTTGCAGTCGCAGTCGCTACGACTCTTGCTACTGTCGTAGGCTTGGGTGTTCAAGACCTCATTAAACGGGATATCGAGGATGGTAAAATAGCGGACGGAATTGATGAGCCTACCGTGGCAGGTTACGCTGTTGAGATCGCCCTGAACGTGGTTGGTGGTGGGTTGAACGGTGCAATCTCCAAGAAGATAATTGCAAAAGGGGCCGCGCCATTCTTGCAAAAAATCGGGAAAAACACGTTCTCTGCTGTTTCGAAAGCCGCAGACCCAAAGTACCTGCAACCGGCTTTTGAGAATACCGCCGGAAATTACGTAGCAGCGTAAGTTTTACCGCACCCTCTATTTTGTCGGATCCATGCATGGGCTGGTGAATGACAGATTGATGGATTGACCAACTAACCAAATATTCTATATTTAAGAGTCGGGGCCGAAGTTTACAAGCGAATGATCAACGAATATACAAAAGGCTCGGACTCAAAGGTAGATTTTGGAGACAACCTGTTCAGTCCATCTACCCAATGGATCGTAGATCACCCGCCACCAAATTACTATCCTACCAACGTCAATATCGTTGAAACTACTACTGCCAAACTTGCCCCGGCCCCGACTTCACCAGCAGGAAAAACCATAGTAGTTTCTGATGGAGGTGCAGGGGCTAAGCTCATCAAGCTCAGAGACCTCCGCCCTACGACGTTATTGAAGGAAAGGCGCTCTGAAAAGTCGAAGACCGATTCTGAAGCCGCGACAAACACAGATATTTCTCCATGAGCAGTAAAATTGAGTAGTTGGAAAAAGGGAGAAAGAGAATTACGCATCAAGACGCAAACCCCATAGAATGCATTCCTGAAAGCTTGCAGCTCTTTCTTTCTGTTCATTTTTTAGAAGGTTTCACTTAGATTTAGAATACTTGGATGATTTAAGGGTGCTAGCTAGAAATAGATTATTGCATTCTCCGTTATCTTTTCACACGGATACTAAGTAAAATCGTAACGCTCCGAGAAGAACTACGCATCGTCGAACTGAACCTTCCTTTCTGTCGGGCATTTCCAGAAATTAGACCACAATTTAATATCGATTCATGTATACCAGCGGCTCGCGTTCTACTTTCGCCACGAAATTACCGCGCTGAATAGAACCCTAGCTGAAGAATAAACCTAACTTGAGATGGTTCTAGCTTACATATATACACTGAAGTGCACATATAATATATATTGAAGAATTGGTAACATAATAATAAATCAACTCTTTTGGGGAGACGATACTCTTATTTTGCAAAATAATAGCTCTTTTCATTTTAATCATCCCTCACATCAAACTGACTTATGTCCCAGTCCCAGTCAACATCGTTCGCGTTCTCAAATGCAAAAGGTTGAGCCCCAAAGTTGACTTTGAATGTTTCATGGTCGTCTGTAACCATGAAAGCTGGAAAATACCTACCAGGCTCTAAAGTGTGTACTTTAGGTAAAGGATTCCCATTCACCGTGAAAAATACTGTCCTTTCCAACGGTTTAATGCCGCACCCAATGATAGTTTGACTCAGTGTTTGTATCTCGGGGTGCCGCGATTCGTAACGTCGTACATCATCTTTTTCTTTTATAACAAGCCCTAGCGTTGAATAAAACAGACTGTACCAGCAGCTTCTATCTTCCTTTGGGTTAAGAATAGGCCGCAGGCCAATAAAGCAGATGTTCCAACCTGGTTGATTCCTAAGAAAGGATGAGCTAACTTATGTTAGTGTTTACAAGCTAAGGATCTAGCAACTTTCCCAATTTGTCGTGTACTCACCCTTCTCGCTTTGCGGCGTCAAAGCTAGGTTCCATTGGAACCTGCATTTCGAAATAGATTCCACCCTTAGTTGGCGGTATCGGGTGGTCCGCAATTAGGATAGACCAGGGGAAAGGTCCAGATCGTTTCCTCGGTAGTTCTAGTATTAGAGACATGGGGAAAGAGATATAGTCAGCTACAGTGGTCTTGTCAAAAGTAGGGCAACGATTATGAGGTAAAAGTACCAGGTATGAAACATTCGAGGCCATCATCAGAGACACTGCTCCTGCCGCTGACTATTCGTCCTATCCGTGATGGTTTTGAAAATCTCTCGGGAGATGAGGGAGTTCTCTGTGAGAGAAACTCAATTAGATGATTATATCCGATCGTTGACAAAACGTCAAATAGTAACCACCCATGAGGGTCCCTAAAAGGAGCATCGTAAAACCCAAATATTTTTCGGATATCCAGAAGTTTTAGTACACGTTCGGATAAAATGATTTTGAAAAGCGAGGTTTCGACAAAAGAGAAAGAACAGGGTTTCCCGACTTCAATAAGATGATTAATGATCTCACAATGTGTTCCACATGAAGCTTTCAAGATGTATTCGTCGTCTGATGTGACTAGTAGAAGTTTCAATGACAATTCTTTACAGCTTTCGTCTAAAGCAGTATATCCGTTGTAGCCACGATGGGTGATCTCAGCGTTGATTGTTGTAATAGATTTCACAACGCCGACCCGGTCCCTCCTGCTTGCTATAATTAATGATGTAGCCCCTCTGTGTAATTCTGGCTCTAAAACGTAAGCCTCAAGGTTGACAAAAGGCCGAAGCGCATGCAATAGCTTTTGGAAAATATCCGTTCTGACATTCGAGTCCAGGTTGTAATCAGTAGCGTTATGAAGCAGTGTGTCTCCACGTAGACTCCTAAATAAAAGAGGATTCTTTTCCGGAAATTGATGCCCGAATTCCACATATTTTGAAAGGAAATATTCAATGAGCTTTGGATAGCCTTGCGCTACAGCAATACTTAAGGGCGTTTGCCCTAAGTTACATTGAATCGTATAGTCTACCTGAGCGTCAAGCAAGAGTTGAGAAATGGCATAGAACTCGGAATCTGCATCGATGTACCGAGATCTGTATCCATCTACCAGTTGGTGAAAGGAATTTCGGCCTGAATTGTCTTTATCGTGGCAGTCCGCCCCTAGCTCAATTAGATGCCTGACCCCTTCTGTAAAACCTTCTCTGATAGCGTATGCCAGAACATTCTCGCTATAGGAATCCTCAGCGTTAATCAAATCGCCGCCGTCAAAGCGCTTCATTTTAAGCATTATTCGGCAAATCCGAAATATCTCTTCCCTTTCTTCCCCGTTTCGTGGTACTATTTGGCTGAATAGGTGGTGCATTGGCGTTCGACCTTGATCATCCGTCGCATGGATATCCCAAGATATATCTCCTGAGACGCAAAGCAATTTGAAAAACTTGAGGTCTCCGACTGCTGCAGCCAAGTGAAGGAGCGTTCCGCCAGTCTCCGACTTGACATTCAGGTCTGCGCCTTCCGAGACCAAAATGGTAGCTGATTTCAACACCAATTGTCGATCTTCCTTTCGGGCGTATAACCTTAATCTAACGATTTCAAGGATTAATATTAACGGTGGGTCATACCTCAAGCCCCTCAAATCCATACCAGCATAAGGGACTTTGTTAATATCTGCGCCACACCTAATCAAGTGTTTCAGAGTATCCGGACACGGGGCTGCGATAACTAGCGGCAAGACTCCCCTCGGATCTGGCCTATCGTATATGGGCTCATCCTCTTGGTAGCTCCCGAGTATTTGAAAACGCCCCAAAGTAACCAGAGCATATAGCTTGCAGTATTCGTTATTGTAAAGCTTTCCCATATAATCAAGAATACGGCCACCATCATGGTTATACTCTTGTAGAAAGAACGTTACATCCTGCTTCAAACCACCGCCCAAAAATGGTGAGGATTCGTATATTTTTTCGACCAGTCCGGAATTTTCGTCGGAAAGATTAAGCATCCGGTTCGCCAACCAAGCCGTCCTAAGAGGAGTAGGCATTCCACTAACTAATTCGGCCCAGTTTTCAACGTCATAAAGTCGGATATCCTTCTCAAATCTTGAATCCAAGAAGCTGATTACCTCGCGATGGTCGAGATTTAGCGTTAGCTGATAGATATTCTGAGGAGGTTGTTCCATAGTTTGAATAGCAGTCATCCTCAGGCCTTTCAAAGACTCGATATTCAACTCTCGCCCCAGGTGTAAATCGTCAAAGCGTGGTGGCTGAGGTTTTAACAAAATGTCGATTAAAATGTAAAGTCCATACTCAGATGCAACATGGATTGGTTCTTCAAAAATCTGGGTGATTATAATCTCATCCCGCCGCTGACCTCTGTTAGCATGAGACGGCGGTTTGTATATAGCCCAGCGATACCAATTCTCAGGCCTTAGGAAAATAGAGATCTGAAGAAGGAGCTCAGACCACCAAGAATCATTAAAACTGTCCACCGTCCACCATTTTTGTAAAGCTCGAAGATGATCCTGCCAATGATCAATTTCGTACCGCTGTTTCTTATACGAATCCCCCCAGTTTTTGTCCCAGGGCATATATTTCTCTTGAAAAGACTCGTTATTGAGGGCACGCACTAATTTTTACCGCCGTGCGTTTGATCATTTAGTGCAATTCTCATTCAAAAAATTTCGGAAGGGAAAACTCAATACTTACGCATACTCAACGCAATAGACATATGAGCTTCTCTCTCGTTGAAGAGCTCAGAAAGGTTGTCTCCATATTTGATAAATGATGCTGTATCAATAAGAAACCCCTAGTTAGTATGAATCTCGATATTTTGGACTATAGAAGCTTTCAAGGAGACTACTTTGGGATATGATGAGCATTATCTAACCTGTAAGTCGAAATTTGAAAACTGTAGTACCATCCTCATCACGATACTTTTTGAACCCGCGAGAGTCCTTGGTTACGGAATTGGAAGTAACTGTATCTTGTATCCATTCCCGAACCGAGATATCTACGTTTACAAATCCAGTCTTCCGGTCGAATTTGAAGAAGTCCCGTCCGGCATTCTCCAGATGATAAATTATATCTTTAATCTCTGGATCTTTGTAGGGGTTTTGGCGTATGACATCTTCGATTTCAGGAGAGTATAAGGTCTCAAGATAGCTCTTGTCCATTCCGTCCTTTGCCCGCACTTTTGACGAGCTTTTGTAGATTTCTCTATAATGATCTGCGATTTCGAGTATTGTTAGTCCTGTAATACCCCAGACGACCCATTTTAGAGTCGATACAATAAGTTCTTGCTCATCAGGACTTAGTGACTCGAGGCTCGCCATATATATATCTCCAATAGCAGCCGGTAACTGTTCTACCTTTTGCTCCAATGACCTTTTAGAGGGTTGCTGTAGATTGGCGATAATCATTCTGGCGAGAGTAAAATCGCCATTAGACTTCTGGTGTATTATTGTGACGATCCTAGCGACTTCTGTTTTCAAGAACTCGGAGAATATCTTCCCCTCAGACTGGTCAATTCTCCTACTCAAAACTTGGTAGACATCTTGGGTAAGATAATCATCCAAGTCATTCCAATTTCTGGCCGCCGTAATTTCTATAATTTTTATTTTTATATTTTCCTCCGACGAAAGGTCTAAAGGCGGTCCGCTATCTTTGTCAGTGAGCTCTCCAACAATATCAACACTATCCCGTGCCGAAATTACTATTTTCAAGTTTTGTACTGTTTCATCTTTACGATCTGATACCAAGGATCGAAGAAGTTGAGGAAGATCACTTTCACGCCGATCTTGGCATTCGTCCAATGCGTCTATTATCAAGTAGACGTGGCGCCGGATAGCATTTGATACCCTCCTGATGGCGTTGCAGAGTGCTGGCAGATCACCCAAAAAATCTGCTTGTGCCCTGTTTATTTCTGAAACTGGTTCGCCAAAGGCCGGGTTGAGGACGCTGACTACAGTAATCAGAGCTCCTGTATCTCTGCGGAGCTCATTGTTGCCCAGTAGTTGGCTCAGGACTGACTCTAGTCCTGTCCGTGCTTTTTGGATATCTTGTTCGCCTTTTTTGAAGAAGAATTGACATATCAAGGGTATTTCTGTGCTGAAGTCTGGCTCACTATCCTTTCCGATAGGATTTCCCCCAGCAGGTCCGTTTCGAAGTTCTCTGTGGATGCCCATCATAGCAACTGACTTTCCGTGTCCTCGAGGTGCTTTTATATATAAGAAATTTGCCGAGCCGTTTCTCCAATCGAGATAACCTTCATCCTTGAATAGCCAATTGGTCACCGACCGTTTCTTACGCTGTTTAAGGATCACGTTGAAACGATCACTCAAGGATGTGAAATGTACCCTATGGGAGTTTGACTCAGGAATTTTGGCCTGTTGGCGATCTAATTCGTAGAGAAACTCTTGTTTCTGAACAGCCTCAAGGAGGTCTGTACTTATCGAAACATACTCTAGACAAATAATCCCAGGCATCAATGGTAAATTCGAATTGGAAGCAAATTTCAACTCAAAGCCAAGTAACACCATAGACTGGAATATACTTACTCTCGAGGTCTTTTTTTATTTGCGTCACCTTTGTTCCGGTTTCTGAGGTAGTAAGACATTTAGTTTAATGCTTTCGGCCATTATCTCGTCAAATATAGAATCATACTCAAACTTTCGTACAATACGGAGTCCTGAAAGTGGGCCTCTGCAACCTGCACAATACTTTGGTATTTCTCCAGCAATGCATCAACCTTTTGCTGAAGTTCTTTCGTAAAAATGTCTTTGAATGTACTGCCGATCCCTATTCAAGTTTCCATAACTCTTGATTAGCATTTGCACTTTCGTCAGAGGGTTTTACAACGATCATTTTGCAACGAGCATTTTGCGTAATAATTTATCATATATTTTGATGGCTTGGGGCTTTTTGGATTACCCAGAACAAAGAACCGATGTCTAGGTTATGAGCAGCTTTCAATCTCATAAAAAAAAACCATATCACATACTTTTCAATCTGTTGGGGTCCAGATGAGGTTTCGCGCTCCAGAGGAAATCCAAAACGTTGAAAATCAGGTCTGGGATATCTAATTCCCATATGTCAAGGCTCGGAGAGCCTTCCGTAGCATTAGCTTCCAGTTGCATTCGAGCCTCCCATCTCACACAGTCCCCGACAATATTCGTAATGCTATCGCAAGCACCGCATATCAACAATAGCGTCTGCAACTTGGCGCCTCCTATCTAAAAAACCCCGTATATCTGTGAGCAACCCCGGCAATATGAAGAGATGTGTTTCATCTTTCAAACTCACAGTTATGAGGGAACTGATACCGAACCAAACGATAGAAACACTTTCCGGCGCGAAGTCCAGGAATGCATCTCCTACCGCCTTTATCTGATCGAGCGTAGTCAGCAGCTTTGCTGCATTATTTGCCTTATCCTCAGCTTTGCTGTTCAGACTCTTGCACGCCTGTTCGAGTTCCGTAAGACCTGTTGCGGTCCCTTTGAGAAATCTTTCCAGGTTAGCCAGACGCTGAGGATCCTTCAGAAGCGATAACCCGAATTTCTGACGGAAGCGAACGCAAGCTTCTTCGAAACCTTGCGTCAAAGTTTTTCTTTTGACCCCTTTCAGGTCGCCATCTGCCTTTGCCATTGCTATAGACCTCAAGAAGACTTTATTTATTCATTTAATTTTTGTATTCAAAATGTCGAGTGGTTTATATTTTGAGCTTGCTCAAGTTATCGTTCAAAGGCGGGGCAGAACACATCTTTGATATATTGGTACATAAAAAGCAAACAACGAATAGTTACTCAGCCTTTATGCTTGACAGAAAAGCTACCAGGCTTTATAGAATTTGGTACCAACAGAATCCGTTTACATTTTGGTTTTGACCTGGTCTTGATACTCAGAAGTGCATCAACTAATATATAATAAGGGCCTAGAATATATGACAGGTATGCCGACACTGCGATAGCTTCTTGTGAATTTCAAAGTTTCCACAATTCGCGAATCACTTATATATACAAACACTAGATGAATGCTATCGCAGCACTAAAAGCCCGACTAACTTATATGCTCTTTAGATTGGCAACTATGGGCGGGTACGAGCACAAAAGATTCGTCCTACGGATGCTAGAAAACTACGCATCATCGAACTAAACCCTCCTTTCAGTCGGGCATTGTAATTGATATTTTCAGGGTATATTATTGTTATTATTAAAGTCTATACAACAAGAATCAAATATTATACATCCGAAGGACTAGGAGACCTAAATCCTCCTCAAACTCTTCCTCATCCCATCCCTCAGAATCTCCATCCTCGTCAGATCCCCGTCCCCAATATCCCCCACCGCCTTCAAATCCCACTTTCCCCCAACCTTCCCCCTCCACAGTATCGCCATGACCACACTCTTCTTACTCCCCGTATTCCCGCCTCTCGTGCTCCCAAAATTGTAATTGGCCAACTCGACCTTGCTCAACTTGTCCACCAACCCCACCTCTGGCGTCTTGAAATCCCCCAAGCGCGCGTTACTCCACGCGCTCATGCAGAACACCAGACTTTTCACGTTCTTGTACGCCGCCATGGCTTCCAGGTTGACCTCGATGGTGTGCTCCCCCCTGCACACAGATTCATCCATCTGATCCCCGGAATGCCTCAACGCCGCCGTCTGGTTCCTTTTCCCTTCGTCCGCGCAGAATGCGATCCGCGTACCATAATTGACCTCGTCGATGAATTTATCGTCCCAGTCGAATACCGTGCACGTAGCATCCAGAAAATTCGAGCCGGCGCTGGAATCCCACCGCCAGCTCTCCTTCATCTCCAGCTTCTTCAGGTTGGGGGGCACGCTGTAACTTTGGCCCTTGAGGAGGATGCGGGATACGCCGGAGGCTTGGATGCGGGAGAAGTCCATGCCGGCGCGGTGGTAGCGTTTCCTGAGGGAGTTGCGGACGGATTGCTGGAGGAGAGCTGTTAGATTAGCTTTTGTTGGTCGTCGTACGAATAGGGCGTCGAAGAATTCGGGCCAGCTGTCCAGCGTCATGATCTTTTGCACCGTTCCTTGGAACTTCTCCACGACGGGTCTGGGCGGACGTCCGAAGAGCAAGTCGTTCGCGGTGGAAATCTCATCCATACCGCCTTGCTTCTGTTGGATGGAGTAGAGCAGCCTAACGTGGAAAACCATCAGGCGCCTGGAAACCTGCCCGGCGTCCAACCACATCCCTAAATACCGATCATTGGCCTCCACCTCCTTGGGCGCAAACTTTTGCACGTTCACAATCTTCGGGTGCTCCCTGGCGGTCCAGATCACCGCCCTATCGAAGAACTCCCCGATGAGAGCCCTGCTCAAGCCCGGTGTGATCCAAGAGTACTTTTCCGAAACCGCCAGCAGCGGCAAAAAGTTACCCAGGCTCGGCAGCGCCCCCTTGGTTCTCCCGTCCTCGCTCCCCATGACCCGCCTGATCCTCCCATCAATCTCCGCCTGCAGCTGCGGGTACTCAGCAATCATCGCCCTGAACAACCGGTGCAGCAGGAAGTATCCCTCGATGGCTTTGCTCGAGATGCGCTCCCCGTTATCCATGAGCAGGACCACCAAGGTGTTCATCATCTTGGGTATCACGTCCAGCACCATCCTCGGTACGAACAGTCGGGATCCGTACTCGGGGCACATGGACACCATGAACTCCTTGATATCCGGTAGCGCCCGGCGGAAATGTTCTTCCGTCAGGTACATCGGGCACCAAGCTTTGAACTCCTTGTTCCATGTTGTCTTTCTCACCTTGTCGTCGTGGAACGCCGAGCGGGAAAGGAAATCGGAGGAATCGACAAGATAGACGTAGTCCACCTGCTTTGTTCTGGGATTCAGGGTCCAATCGATAGGTACTCCAAGAACATCCTCGTCCATGCTGACCTTGGAGGCGTAGCACTTCATCTCCGAGCCCGCAAAATTGCTCTCCTGGGCAAAGGCGACGAGCCAGTCGTCCAGGTTAGAAGCCACAAGGTCAGAGTTGGGGTAGCAGCGCTGGAAGAAGGATTTCCAAAAGTAGCCGTCGGTGCAGAAGGAGTGGACGTGCTTGCAGGATAAGCTAAAGTTGAGCACGTCACGAGCGGTGAGGCCACCGGAGAGTAAAACCTGGAGCATCATCTCGTAAGGGAGTTTGGAGAAGAGTCCGGCGTGCGAGCGTTCGATCGACTTGAAGTACAGATCCCGCGGGGTCTCCTCCGACTCCTCGACCGGTGCCGGACGGGCTTCGGTAGGTTTCGCGACGGTGAGCTTTTCGAGATCCTTCAGAGCAATGATTTTGGGCGCACGCTGGATCATATGACCCGGCTTGATAACCAAAACCTTACCCGCGGCTGCTGCGTAATTTACCGATTTCCCCTTCTTATCCTCCACCTGCGGCTTCTTTGGCGAAACATCGTTCCACCCGTCGGAGTCCGCCTTCCTCTTTACAACGTCGACCTTCTTCTCCACTTGTTTTCCCTTGACGATCTTTGGTCTCTTCACCTCCCTGACAGCCCGCTTTTGAACCTCCTCGGGAGTAGGAAAAGCAGGCCACACCTTCCGGCTCTTGCTCCCGCAGCTGCACTCGAAACGCAGAGCGTCTTGCTTGGCTTGCTCCATACTACCCAACCTGAAATTGACCAGCTCCTTCTCATCCCCCAGAAAAGCCTCCAGTTGCATCAGAATGCTCCTGACAGAGTAACTCTGCGACCAGCCCTTGTACTCCCCGTCGATGCTGTCGTCCAACATGTCGAGGCAGACTTTGTACCCGCCGACGGCGCGAAGGACGTTCTCGTGAGGGAGGAGGGTGAAAAGAAGGAGAGACGGCGGGGAGGTGGGATAGTTTGTAGGGAAGAGCATGGAGAAGTGGAGGGTGACCGAGTGCTGGGAGAGGGTGAGGTTGCCGTGCCATTGGTAAATGTCGGATTCGAGGGGGTGGGCGTGAACCGAGGTGGAGACTGGGGAAGACTGGAGTTCGCGGTGGTCTGCGAGGAGACGGCGGGTGGCGGTTGGGAGGGTGGTTGCCATTTTTGATATATTTTTTTATATTGTTATCTTAATTGTGAGTTAATTGTATATGTATCGAAGACCCTTGTGATCTATTCGACAAGCCGAAACCAGCGACTAGTTAAAGTGTGGTTTGCGTTTAAAGATTGTGGTTTTGCTGTGCAAATTTATAAAATGTTTGAAGAATGTTCGAATTGTTCGAGCTGTTCCCCTCTTCGTGTGTAGACCGTGTAGTAATGATCGATGATACTGAAAAGAACCCCTAAGCAGGTCGTCAAGGGCGATACTTATACATGTTTCCCCCTATCGATCTCCATTGTCGATTAGCCGCAAGCCGCCATGAGGAAAGCCTTCGTTTAGAGCCTTGAGTCAACAGGCGTGATGGCTTGACGACCCGCTTAGGTTTTCAGGCGTGCCTGAGAAAAGGTAGAGAGCATCGCGAGTTTCAGGAGTGGTGGTTAGAGTCACCCAACGCAACCGTTCATTTCAACGTGCGACGCTATTCCGGATTGCGTTTAGACCGTGGCCTCGTGCAGGACCAAGGCGAGGTGAAAGGCAGGAACCGCAGAAAAAAATCCCAGTCTCAATCTCAGGCTTTGGGTATCGAGATCTGGGTGATTCACAGGTGCATCTGCAGAGTTTAATCGTCTCAATTGGCCAATCGGAATGGTGCCAGCCTACTCAGGGCTGAAAGTTGCACATGGTCGGGCTTTTGCATGATATCAGTCTACACTTTTCGCAGGCACCGCAGGCACAACCCTCTTGCTCCTCCCCAACCCCTCCTTGCCGTAAAAGTCCATCGGATAGCTCCCATCTCCCTCCTTTGTCCACTCCTGCCTCTTCCCCAGAGCCACAAAGGCTTCGTACGGACTCAGCAACGGCCTAGGAAAGGCGTACCCCCAATCGATACTCAATCTCGGACAAGCGACCTGCACCCACGCTTCCACGTCCCCAAACATTGCCAGCTTGCCCGGAAATATCTCTGATAGCAACAGTAGCACGTAGTCGATCCCCAACTCCTTCAACCTATCCTCCAAATTCGCCAAAGTGTTCGGATTGCCCTGCCTGCCCAGAGTTCCCAGAATCAACCCAAACTTTTTCGCCTTTTTGGCTTCCCGTATGGCATCCATCCGCAAGCCCTGCATCTCCGTATGATCGTACTCTTCTCTCGTGAATTTTCTGGAATAAGGGTCGTATCTGTACGCCGGCAGATCCGGGTTCTGGATCATTACGCTCTCCAGATGGAACCTCCCGTCGCCCAGATACACCACCGCGTCTACACCCTCGACGATAGTACCGTCTCTGTTCTTCTGCGCCGACAATTTCGGCGCCGTGCAACCAAGAATTTCACCTTTGCTCAGTGGTAGAATCTGGGGGACAACAATCTTCAAACCGGCCTCCTCGAGTTCGTGCTTGACACCGTGAACCGTGGCATTGAACTGTATGGTACCCACGACGGCCAAGGTCTTACCAGACGTGAAATTCCTCTTCATAGTCGCGACGAAATGCTTGGCGTCGATGCCGATGCTGACAAAGACGTATAACGTCTTGATCTTGTTGACATCGCTAGGGATAAGACAGCTGTGAGCGTAATGAACCATGAAATCGCATCCTAACGCTCTTGCAGTGTAATCATCGATGCAGCAGGCGCCGTATGTGACGTCGCCCATGATTAGGACCTCGCAGTTGTTGCAGAACTGGGTGATAATGTCGGAGAGGGTGCAGGCGAAGAGGAGGAGGCCTTCGGGGAGTTGGAGGGCGACACGAGTGGCCGAGTTTTTGAGAATATTGTGGACGGTCTTGTGAATTTCGAAATTGTAGTTTGCAGGGAGGAGGGAGATGGCAGCATTGAGGGCTTCATTGTTGAGGATTTCAGGTGGGATCTGGTTAGTTGTGCGGCCTGCAGGACGGCGGGGTGTAGCTACAAAAAGTTATTAGCATCTTTGATAGATAGTAGATGATGATAGACTGAGAAGTGCGAATACCCTGCACTACGACACTGTCCTCGACAGAGACATCTGCTTGATTAGCATCGGCTTTGGCTTTGTGAAGTTCGGCGGCGGCTCTCTTGCCCATGAAGCGACGACGGGGTTGCTTCTGGACCGGGGCGGTTTCCGGTTGCAGGCCGGACGGCTCGCCAATGTCCGCCATTCTCTGCTATCGATAGTGTCAAAAGTAGGCTTCCAAGCGTATATATCGAGTATGCGGGGGCCTCGGGAGGTACGGAGGTGATGATTGGTGTTTCCGTCGGTCGGGCGCAAGCGGTGTCGAAATATAAAAAATTACTCTGTTAGTAATTATAATGCCGACTACCCCACACTCACTTCAGTCCATGCGAGTGAGCTCGAGCTCCCCCGTCTGCACCTGCACTGTTTGGCCTCCCCCACCATCCCACCCCTCCGCATTCCTGCGCAATAAGCTGCCATTCGGAGACTCCGCGGCTACCTTCGGGGCGTCACAAGCTGGTTTCAGCTGGTCCGGTTCCTGCGGCAGTGCACTATGATTTCATCCGTTTTCCACACCGCCGAATCTGATATAGAAACGCCGAAGCATCCAACTTTTGACCTTCGGCATTTCCTCTTCCCCAAATTATTCCCGTCTCTACCCTGCTTTTTTTATTCATTTTTTAACGTCGCAAGACCACCGCTCATTACTCTGCTTCTTTCTCTGAATATACTTCTTAAAACCACTTTGACAGTTGCTTTAAAAAACATTAATTACGAATCGAAAATAAGAAAATTAAAATGTTCTGCGCCTCGAAACACATCTTCGGTCGGCTGGCTCCCCTGCGCGCCGCCACATCGCCCACATCACCAACCTTCCCCCTGCGACCTTCATTCTTCTCCCCGAGGACGATATCCCAGTCCCGTCTGTTCGCTTCCGTCAAGGATCTCTACTACTACAATAACAACAAGCCGAATGCCGCCAGCGACAGTGTCAACAGTAATAACACAGCTGACTTTGTCAAAATCGTCGAAGTCGGTCCCCGCGATGGCCTCCAGAACGAGAAAACAATCGTCCCGTTGGAAACCAAGATCAATCTCATCGAGAAACTCAGCACTACCGGTTTACGTGTGATCGAGGCTGGCAGCTTTGTAGCTCCAAAGTGGGTGCCGCAGGTATGTACCCCCTTCATCCTCAAGTCAATCCCTAGCACATCAACAGTAGTCAGAATTATACTAACGATATTTTAATTCTTACACAGATGGCAAATTCGTCCTCGATCCTCTCCCACCTCGCTCAGAACCCTCCTCCCGCCCCGAAAAATATCAATATCACCTACCCGTTCCTGGTGCCCAACCTCAAAGGCCTGGAAGCAGCTCTCATACCTTCCAATCCGGCCTCCGAGATCTCAATCTTCGCATCAGCATCCGAAGGCTTCTCCCAGAAAAACCTCAACTGCAGCATCGCCGAATCGTTCGATCGGTTCGCCCCGGTTGTCGAGAAGGCTCTGGAGAAAGGCTTGAAGGTCAGAGGATACGTCAGCATGGTTATCAGCTGTCCTTACTCAGGCGATACACCTCCCGAGAAGGTGGCAGAAGTCACCCAGAAGCTGCTAGATATGGGATGCTACGAGGTCTCGCTCGGAGACACCACCGGAGTGGGGAATCCCTATTCCATCGATGTGTTGATGAAAGCTATCCTCGAAGCTGGTATACCGGTGGAGAAGCTGGCGTGCCATTTCCACGATACTTTCGGTCAAGCAATCGTTAATTGCATGGTGGGGTTGGCGAACGGGGTTAGAGTGTTTGATAGCAGTGTCGCAGGGTTGGGAGGATGTCCCTACGCGAAGGGTGCGACAGGGAACGTGGCGACCGAGGATTTAGTTTATTTGTAAGTTCTCTCTTTTCCTTGCTCCTTTTGAGATGAAAGGAATAATTGTGCTAATTCTGAGGTTTCTTCTATATAGCATGCACAGTGTAGGTATGAAGACGGGCGTTGATCTGGAAAAGGTATCCGAGGTTGGAGCGTGGATATCCGAAGCCATCGGGAGGAAGAATAACAGCAAGGTTGGACCTGCGCTGCTAGCAAAGAGACCGGAGCCAAATGCCAGTTAAATCAGTTTGGTTCAAGCTTGGGCAAGTATTAAGATATCGACGGAGGGTTGTACATAGGCACGGCGACGTTATGATTGTATAATGTGCGATACGACTTTGACGCATTTCACGGAGCCAGTTTTGTTATTTTTCCGGTCTTGTTTTTGAATTCCAATTTCATACAGCATCGATATCCACTTGTAGGCAGATTTGGTCTTTTTCTCGACTGTTATTTTCTATTTTTCATCATGCATGGTACCTCCGAGACGTTTTTTTATATCAGCATCTTGACGCATCTTCACAGTCAGCGAACCTTGACAATCTAAACCATTCAAAGACATTAATATCCCGGTTTATGAACACATGCACCCTCGAGTGGATACTTCCTGCCCCATATTCCTTCCTTTGGATTCTAGAATCCCTCGTGTCGGCGCCGATCAGCCAATCACCGCCTCAGTTGCATTCAGCCGGCAGACAGTGTGGCACCCGCCCGCTAATTGGCCGGGTCGTATTGAACCCTGCTGCGCCGTTCATGGCCAAAGAGCCGGTAGCTACCACCGCCAAAAAAGTAATGAAGGCAAAGAAATTCCGGTATCTAGCGCGAAAGAATAGACAAAAAGAAGACCGAGAGAAGAATACAGATCTTCTTCTTCTCTCTCTCTCTTCTTTCCCATTCATTCCTGTGATGCTTCCTGTAAATCCATCCGTCGCATAAACCATCGTCGGCCTCAGTCAACACAGTCCCTCCTCCTGCTGCTCCCCACCTGTTCAACGTCATAACATACTCGCGATGAAGTTCTCCACAGTCCTCCTCCCGCTCTTCCTCTCCATCTCCACCGCGTCAGCGCAATGGGAGGGCCTGCAGAATTTCCTGAACTCGCGTTCCCAAGCCGCACAGGAGGACCCGGTCTTCGAACCCGGCGTCGTCTACCCGGTCGACATTTACAGCTACCGTAATACGCTCCAGCACACCGAAGTCGACTGGCTGGTGCTGTTCACCACCAGTGTAGAGAACTGTCCCGGCTGTGAGATCTATGACAGGGTACGTTTTTACATCCCGTCTTCAATACGTGCTCTATAGGTTGCACAAATGCTAATTCACCGGGTTTAGGCTTACAACGTACGTTTATCAAAAAGAGAGATACACGATGCGTGAGCGCGAGAGCTGCATATGCTGACAGAAATTACCCCAGGAATCCGTCGCCCTCCTCCAGGATAACAAGGAGATCCGGTTTGCCCGTGTGGAATGCGACAACCAAGCCCGTACGTCTACTGATCCCACTTACCAGGTGCCCGCGCGCATACTAACCACTCCTATCCCAAGTCCTCTGCTCCATCTTCTCCGCCTGGGGCTCCCGCATCTACCACATAACCCACACGAAAAGCTACACCCTGGGCATGGTCGAGCACAACTCCCACATCCGCCCCGTACCCTTCCACCGTCCGGGAACCGAAGCCCCACCTTTCAAGGACGAAAATGGCAAGGAAACGAAAGCCCCCCCGCCGCTTCCCGATGCCAAATACATCGCGGAGATTGTGAACGAGGGCACTTGGAAGGACTTGGACAAGTGGACGGGGCTCACGCATCCGTTTGACGGGTTCGCGCAGCAGCCGTTGTATCTGTTCTGGTGGGTTGTGAGTTTGTTCTCCGGGGTGCCGCCGATGGCGATGATGATTGGAATCGGGTTGTTTTCGAGGTTTATTACGTGAGTATATCATCCTTCTTTTTTTACATTTTGACTGGGAGATGGTTGAGTGTCTGTGAGTGTTGAGGCTAATTGGGATTTATACAGGGGACGATTTACGGGAAGGACCTTGGCGCCGCCGCCTCAGAGGAGGGAGGAGCCCGTTGCTAATGTTGTCAAGGCTGCTACCAAGGGCTCTAAAAAGAAGAATTAGTGGCAGAAGAGCAAGCGGAGCAGCTGTCATATTGTTTTGTTCTTGTTTATTGGAATCGCATTGAAGACGTTCGCGTTCGTTTTGGTGTTTGAACAATGGGGATCATTGCGGATTTCTCTCTAATCTCTAAATACTACCGAATTGATGAATTAAAAAGTAATGAAATAAAGTCTGGTATACAAATTACATCTCCAAACTATAGCTACCGTAGTCCCGACCGTTCGTATCCGTAGCGTTGAATACATCCATGTCGATATTGAGGCTCTGCGGCCGATTCGCGAGATGATATCACACTCCGCCCAACGCAGCTTCCCTCGGCCCAAAACCCTTCACCACAAAATCCGTGACATTTCATCTCTACTATGACCTTCAACATAACATTTACACACCATCGCCTCCACCGAAAGATACCGCGCATGATGCTCACCCGCCCTCTCCTCCGCCTACCTCGCCACCGCCTCCTCCTCATCCGACCCTTCTCCAAAACCCTCACACCCACCGCGCCCTTCAAACAAACACCCTCCCCGCCCCGTCTCCCCAAAGAGGACCAAGAAACCTTCGAAAACTTAACCAAAGCCTCCCTCGGCGCCTTTTCTACATCCCACCTCACATCTCAACCGCCAAGTTCATCATCATCAGCATCGTCGAAATCCTCAAATGCCGATACGGAGATACTGAGCCCCACCGGCAAGAACCAGCATAAAGACCTGCTCACCGGTGGCGAGAAACCCTTGTTCGAGGGTGAGAGGAATCCGGTTACCGGGGAGGTCGGAGGTCCCAAGACCGATCCTTTGAAGTACGGGGATTGGAGTTATAACGGACGGTGTTCGGATTTCTGAGCAGAGTTGGGGTTGGAAGGGTGGGAGTGGATATTCAATGTCGCTCTACGGTTTAGGGTGCCTTTGAGGGGGAAGTTTTCTTCGGGTGCCTATGATTTATGATCCGAAAATTTCGAGAACGTGCATTCCGAGATCTACGGTACACTGGGAAGGGATAAGGGCATAGTAGGGATGAGGGTGGTAGTATATGGATAGCAGATAAAAGCACGAATATCAGGATATCAGAGACTGTAACAACAGAAGACTAGGTCGAAGGATCGAAATTGTATATATCACAAGGGATGGAATTAGTAAAAGTTTTGTATTATATCGCGATAATGACTGAATGAACGGGTGGATTAGCACATATATAACGGCATGGCCTTTCAATTTCCTTCAAAACGTCACAATCTATGAGTAGAGAGTAATGGGCGTGGTCGGTATTTTGAGAAATCGAAAACAATTGTATGTACGAACATGAAATCGATGGAGCAACCAATTGCATGATATTATACAAAATTGCTCATTGGCTGGAAGAAGATTCCGATGCGATATGCGATATGTATTAATCTTTACTTGATCGCGAGATCTCAAAGTCCTTAGCATGTAGGCTTGATTGCTTATGAGAGGACTCGGATGCAGTCTGTCTATCATATTTACTTAAAAACTCAATTGAACCTGACCAGAATTTCAACTTTTATATATGCCAAAATCCACTAAAATCACACGAAAACCCGATAGAAGGAGTTGCATGCCGACTAGCTCGAAACGGCGGTCCCGACGTCACTAGCGCCAGATCCCCATCGCATCGATCGCGACATCTAGTTTGGGCCTATCTCGAACCCCCGCTTTCAAACAGGCTCCTATTACTTCGCACTGGTTTTCTTGGATCGTACCTTTGGATTTTACTTTCTCTGCAGTAATATTTGCTACATCAATTACGATTGTCAACAACCCTCACGTTACCTATACTCAACGCCTCTATCTCTCCGTACACACATCTAGGATTATCGATATCGTAAACCATGTCGAACCCAACCACTTCAGCTCCGAAACCAGATCTTTCAGATGCGGGTAAGTTTATTGTTTCACGCTCAGTTTCTAATCGAACTCTTGAAGTTCATATCGATCGATTATTTCGCAATTAATATCTGTGAAATATAAATGTATACCATTTCATGAATTCGGGCCAATTGCTAAAACTTGACACTTTCCTTTTCAGCCGAATCCGCGCCATCGGTAACCACGAACCCCGTTTCTAAGACCACGAGTGGACCCACGCTTCCCGGCGGTAACAATTTCTTACCTCTCACGGAGCCGAAGGATGATGAGGGAGTGAAGGAAGGGAGCGGTGAGCAGGCGAAGGATGCTTCTGCGACTTGAATTCCTATAGCTGTACTCTAATAACGTTCCTTACGTTTTGTGTTCTTGTGATTTGTTCGAAATGTAGCTAGCCAGATGAGTAAAGTTTTGTATTAGAGGATCAGACTCCGGATGCCGTATAAATATACACAGGTATATCGTGTATACAGTTTCGATGCGAAATATAAACAAAAGGCTAGATATCGCAAGAGAGGAAATAGTCGCTCAGACAGAAAAAAAAAAAAGATATAAATCGCCCAGAAGGTTCAGGGGTATTCTAAACTCTCCACTTTCGTCTCCTCCGTTCCAATTCGCATGATGGAATCCCCGTAGCCACCTGATCTCGTGAATCAATATCTCCTACCTAACAATTTTGATGCTTTCTTGGATATTGAGACCATAACATCCCATAAAATCCAGACCGCCCTCCACCTCACTCACTCGCTCGCTCACAAAATCCTATTTTTCAAATTCAACCCCCTACTCAAGACAAAGCCCCCCTTATCCCTCTTATCCCCCTTATCTCTCAACATTTTCTGCCTCTTCGTCTCCTTTGTCTCAACGAAACCCTTCTCCTCCCAATCCTCCCACACGGTATCCCCCCTCTTCTTCCACCTCTGCATTCTATCCTTCTCCTCCTCGGGCTTCGGCGTCCATTTACTCCTCAGAACCCTCCTCAGCGCATCCGGGGAAATCTTGAAAATCGGCGCGTACTCCTCCACTGTCATACCCGGATTCTCCTGCTTGAGCTGCTTCAACGTGGCCACCGCCGCGGGCGACAACCTCTGGAACGGATTCCAATTTTTATCCCCCAGTTTTTCCTTCACGGCCAGCTTGTGAATCTTCCAGGCCGGCATCGCCCTGCGGTCCTCGTCACTCAGCGTTTTCCCATCCTTGTCCTTGAGAAAACTGAGCCCCCTGTTACCGAGATCATCGCGGTACTTGTCCAAGCTGAACGCCGGGGATATGCTCGGTTTCCATTTCAGCTCCCCCGTGGGGACGTCCAGAGCGGCGTATTTGCTTATCCGGATGCCGTTGACTATTGTTTTGGGCTGGTAGAGCTCCCGGACCTTGGCGTGGGACCACAGAGCGGGCGTGGACCATTCCTTCCAGGCGTTCCCCACGGGGTCGTGCGGCGTGCTCAGTTTCTTCTTGATCCGCTCCGGGTCCGACCAGGGGATTTCCGCGTCATCGTCGTAAGCCTTTTCTTCCCTTCCTTCTTCTCCCTCCGAAGTTGTTTCTTCCGTGTACCGGGTTGGGAATTTCTTCTTGAGGGAGTTTGGCATGGATCTCAGCTGGTCCCTGTAGGTTTTCGGAGCTGGTGACAGCACGTCATCCGCCGCTGCTGCTGCTGCTTCTGATGTTGCTTTATTTGAAAATGTTGATGATGCATCGGATAATGGTGTGCTGGTGGCCGTGAAATCGTCGAGAAAGTCGGAATCGTCCGATTTGCGGGAATTGGTGAGCGATGTGTCGGATAACCGTATCGCACCGTCACGGACGGACGAGAGGTCCGTTTCCGGTTTCCAGGAACCGGACCAAGCCGTCAGTGCCTCCTTGTTGTTACGTTTGGCGGCTCCCGTGTAAATGTTCAAAAAGTCCGGGTTGGAGGAGCCATTGGGAGGGGTGGAGATTTCGGCACTCTGGGAACGGGCCGCGGAGGAAGATGCGTACCGGGCAGACAAGCGGGAATGGGTGAGGCGGTTGAGCGTGCGTCGCGGGGTCGTGGTTTTGATTGTGGGGTTGATGGAGAGGTCCGCTACGAACGAGCGTAGGATGCGGGTGGTGCACTGCGAGCAGGTCATTTCTTTTTGATCTCCTTACAGAAAAAAGTGAATGTTACTGTCCGATGGTGTCAGTTCGTATGAGCCCGGTGAGCGGCAATTGCGGTTGGAGATGTGGTTTAAAGCGGGCGTGTATTTGAGGTTGAAGTGGAAAAGGTGGAGGTTGAGAAATTATAGTCGAAGGGAAAGCTTTATCTACTCCACCCGCAAAAAAAATAATTTAGTCAGGTTCCGCAACACAGAATGTTCAACCGGTTTGCTCCACCAAAAACGGTTAAAGCGGTTGGCTGCAACGGCCGCATTGGGATTCGTTTCACGCCTACAGATGACACTAGCGCGATGGCCTGAGGAAATGGAGGTGCTGACGATTTTCGTGATCAGTAAGGTCATTATGAGAGTTAAGGACAGGAGGGGGAGTGATAAATAAAGCGGGTATTGAACGGCGGCATATTGTACATGAGAATAAGAGGCTGTAGGGAACGGTCACCAGAGCATGCGCCGAAAAAAGCGAGAACGTGGGATAACAAATAGAGCGTTAGTGCGAGAAAGCGGTCTTCTAATGATAAAAGACGGAAGAAGACAGCCTCGATCAGTGAAGTTTTAGACGATAGATATCCTCATAGGTTCCACGCAGGAAAGTAGAAGGCAGCGAGAAATCGAGAGGTCAGAGGGGATTGACCGAGAGTAGGAGACACTAATAGTGGTAAGGAATAGCGATAGTGTTCAAAATGTATGAAAGCGCGATATCTCAGATACTGGTGAGTTAGAGGTTGGTTGGTGCGTATGATAGGCGTAATGTGGATGTTATATACTCCTATATAACCCCATCGGTATAGTTCATTAAGTGAAGGAGGAGGCGAGCAACCTGTAATATTTATGGAGAGGTAGCGTTGTAGGATGGAGGTGCTAATCACATTATGATATCGTAAGTCTGAGGTTTCTCGTTCTCTGAAGGGTGGTAAAGTGGACTTACGCTGCTCGTACTCTGAGAGGATATACTTCTCGTGGTTTCGTGAGACAAACATCATAATCTCGTCCAGGTACTCTCGCAGCGAGTTGACGGCCTGGGAATCCATGTTGGTGTGGGCGATGAGCTCCGGCATGGTGACTGCAACCGAGTCTGTTAGCCAAGCGTGCCACTTGTTGCATCAAACACAAAACGATACATACCGAAAAGTCTGAGCAGGTGCTCAGTCCCGTAGAGATCGCACATATCCGCCTCCGGGTACTGTTTCTTGATCTCATTATACTGATCACGCTCGAATCGGTAAAGTAACATGGTGCCGAGACACTTGTCAAAGTAGGCGCGGATTCCGGCGAGGATTTCGTCGTAACCCTCTCGCTGGGCGCCGTTGTACTTGTGCTGGGTGTTGGTATTGAAGTCGGTAAGGAATTGGTTTACGGTAATCTCTCGAGGTAACGTGACGAGGGTTCCATTCTTGGTAACATTCTCCCAGTCGTCGACGAGAAGGGACTTGATGATCTCGGGGACATTGATTTTGATCTCGTGGCGTTTGATGAAATCCTCCTCCTGGAGTCATCGTTAGGAAAGTTCGACCCAAAGGAATGCTTTTATCAGTGCTTACTTTGTCCATGTCCATCTCACGAGCGCGCTTCTGGCCTCTGACCGTCGGAACGACAGGTTCTTCAGCATGAGTGCTTTTCTTCTCCTTCTCTATTTTCTTCTTCGGGTTGTGTTCCTCTCTCAGTTCCTTTTGCTTTTGCAGGTTTTCACTGGTCCAGCCGAGGACACGATCTTGAGGTACCCATTCATCCCAGCTAGACATTGATTACGATTAGTTCTTTTTCGGGAGTGATTGTCCTCCTCCGAATTCAATGGATATCGCCATACCTGGACTTCCACCCCTTATAGTGCACCTTGTAGCTATAACTGGCGGGCGGCTCGCCAGCGAGAGGGCTCTTGATTTCTAGGACCTTTGCTTCATAAAGAAGAGGTCCATGGAAACACAAGACACGCTCGCTGACCTCATACAGAGGTGGGGCTGGTTTTGCCGCTTTTGGTGGCATGGTTATCGAGTTTGAGCGGTGACCTCGAGAGGAATCGCGATGAGCTCCGGTAGAGGGTAAAACCGACACTGGTAAAGTCAGAAGCGCGAATACAATCAGGCGACGGGGCGGGGAGGTGTTCCAGAGGTGGGTGATGAATGTCGAGGGTGTGAGGTGGATGGGGTCGAGTCGTGTCGATGCGGTCGCGGGAGTTGGAGATGAGAAAACGCGTTTCGTGCGCCCAATCGAACAACCGGCTGGGCAGGATCCCGGCCTTGGCCTTGGCGCTGGCGCAGATGAGCCTCACCCGCACACACTTTATCATCATGCCTGGCAATTGCCCTTGGCTTTATTGGCGGTGACATCAAGTATACCAGTCGTTGCATGCATGCATTTGTTCCGGGTCACTAGCTGCTAACTAGCAGTACGGGTGTGCAGTCTACGTACTATCGTGAATACAGTCGAGCGTCGGCAAGCTACGGCGCCTCGTCGCTCCGGCTAAGAAGTATGTATATATATAGCTCTCGGACTGACGCTCCCGTGACTTCAGGCTCTGCGACACCGCTTATATATGATCGATGTGCAGTTATATTAATCCTGTACAGATATTAATATGTACAATACAGCTGATGCACAGGCAGTTTTGGCCAGGTCCGACGACTGCCTACGGCCCACCCTGCTCGATTGCGCCTACACACGGTTGATAAATGCGGTTTGAAAAATCGGCACCTTGCAGCTGCTGCCATGCTTTTTTTGGTTTCAATTTTCATTATAATACCACCATACTTCGAAATCTGCAAGTCTGCACGGCAGCTGTAAGCATATAAGATCTCCTGCTTAATAACCCATTTAGCCATCGACGCGACGGTGACAGCGACAGGCGGGTTGGCTTTCATCATCCTCCCAGCTGGCCAGCCGATCATTGGCTGCTTAGCTCCAGACCAAGACCAAGCGCATGATCATGCGAACATGAGCAGTTCTTCGAAACGCCACTCGGTTCGCCGCCGAAGAAAATAGGATCTTGCGATTGCATCGATTGACGTTTGCATCATGTTTGACAGCAGATGCCGGCGATGATATCGTCCAAGACTTGGAGTCGTGGAACCGTTGCCCGAGCCGAACGGTTCCAACGTTGTTCGAGCATTCCTCCGGAAATATTACCGAATACCAAGCCCGGATCCCTTTCCACCTATCTCTGTCTCGCCATCGCATTCGACCTGTTGCGAGGCGGATTGGGACGGGTTTCATTATAAATTGTTCAGATTGTGTATCTTAAATTTTGTTCTGTAGTTTCGGACCAACGGAGGCGCCTTTCACCCGTGTCGAGCAGGATCCCTTGGTTAATCGTCCCCACAACCCGGCCACTGCCCCGAAAAGAGATCGATTGCATAATATCAGTCGGTCTCAGAAGCCGTACGGTAGGCATGCATGTGCCTGGCTTGGAAAAATAGGCAGTTTCTTAGCTGGAGATACGTACCATGTCCGGGATGATAGCAAAGTTACAGATTATTATTATTGTTATTATCACACTTCTTTTTTCTCAATCTCTCGCGCACAACCCCCAGCGCTGTTGCTGCAGCGACTGGAAAAAGAGAACTAGCTAGCTAGGTAGCCCTATTTTTTTTCCTGCGACGTATCCGCGAATGGGATATGCAAGAGAGGGAATTCACAGGTGAAAGGAGGGGTAGGACGGTTAAGTTTTACAAGATGTAAACTTTTGTGAGAGGCTATCCTGATCATCTCGAAAGAGGGCCATGCTATATAAGGTCCACCGATCGTCCCCCCTCGAATTCGATTGATCCCGTCCTCTCTTCCTTCAAAACGTATCATCGCCATTGCTGGGAGAATACAGACTCTCCAGGAAGCATCAGATCAACCGATTGGGCTCTCGGTACTCGATTCCTTTCAGAGGAAAGCCAAAATCTAGTAAGATTCGGACTTTCGGACATACGACCCTGCAGGAGACGGAAACAGCGCTGGGCCCGCAACTCTAATTTTTTCGCCATCGACAGGACACAGCGAGCAAGGTTATAATATCGTAGTATAATAGCACTGCAGAGGGAAGAGAAGAGCCATTTTTGATGACCGCGCATCAAAGGCACCGACGCACGATCGAATAACCGTCTGTACGCACGTCTGACCGATATCGAATTCCATACACCCGTCATTGCCGACAAGCTTCCTTTTTCCCTTGGATAATCATCAAGCGACGCAGCCAAGTGATTTAGCCTGCGTGCGCTTGCACCGACTGGCCCCGGTCCCATCATCCACCCCGCACTTTTTGGCTGCATATCTGACACTCCTTCCTTCCACCACTCGGGGATATTTCGCCCTTCCCCTTCGGTTGCCTTCGAAGGAAAGAAGGAAGCTGCGTTAGGCTCGAACCAGCATAGTTGATATCTGAGCTCCGGAACCATTGTGGTTGCTTCGCTGATCCCGTTCATTTGAGAAAAGGCGACGACCACAATTGATTCCATGTGGGTACATATAGCCCCCTCCTCCCTCTTCCATCCGCTACCCTAGACTCCCTCTCCCTCGTGTCTATTAAATTTCCAGTCTTTGTTTGTTGGGCGCTCGATATTTATATAAATATACTGCAGCCACCGGTCACCCCGCATACAGCATCATCGTGTTGCTTATACCCCACCAGTGCATTGCCCTCCCGCATATCCACACCCCACCTATCTACCTACCTACTTACGTGACAGCCCACCCTAAGCTCACCTCTCCTTCTCTTTTCCCGTAGAAAAAACTGAGAAGCAGAGTCGGCAGCAAGTCTGCAAAAGGCTCTCCGCTCCAGCAAACCACGAACGGCGTCTCAAAGCCCACCAACGGTGTCACCAGCAGTGCGACCAACGGCGCAACCAACGGCGTGACGAACGGCGCTCACAAGGAAAAGGCCCCGGAAACATCCATCATGGCTACAGGTAACGGTAACGGGACCCCAGTGGTCATCGAGGCGCACAATGTCGAGACATTTCCGGTCCCGGAGGCTTTCCTCAAGTGAGTTTTTATAAATATTTCAATTGATGACGAGTGCAATACATTTCGGTGTTTTCGCTAGAAACGTGTGGTTAACGTAAAGAATCAAAAACGATGTAGAAACCACCCCGGGAAGCCAAACATCTCTAACATGGAACAGTACAAGCAAATGTACGACGAGTCCATCAACGAACCGGAAAAATTTTGGGGCAAGCTGGCCACCGAACTTCTTCAATGGGACGCCCCCTTCAAGACCGTCAGCCATGGCGGCCTCGAATTTGGCGACGCCAGCTGGTTCCCTGAAGGTCGTCTGAACGCCTCCGTCAACTGCGTCGACCGCTGGGCCTTTAAGGATCCTAACCGTCCTGCCATCTACTACGAAGCCGACGAACCGGGCCAAGGCCGCGTCATCAGCTATGGCGAACTTCTCCGCGAAGTCTCCAAAGTCGCCTACGTTCTCAAGCAGATGGGTGTTCGAAAGGGTGACACTGTCGCCGTCTACCTTCCCATGATCCCGGAAGCCGTGATCGCTCTCCTCGCCATCGTCCGTATCGGCGCCATGCACTCCGTAGTCTTCGCCGGCTTCTCCTCGGAATCTCTCCGAGATCGTATCCTCGATGGCAGGTCCAAGGTCGTCATCACCACCGACGAAGGCAAGCGTGGCGGAAAAATCATCGGTACCAAGAAGATCGTAGACGACGCTCTCAAGTCGTGCCCGGAGGTCAAGAACGTCCTGGTCTTCAAGCGTACTGGGAACGCAGAGGTCCCCTTCACCGAGGGCCGCGACTACTGGTGGCACGAGGAAACCGCAAAGTACCCACCCTACTGCGCGCCAGAGTCTATGAGCTCCGAGGACCCTCTGTTCCTTCTATACACCTCCGGCTCCACGGGAAAACCTAAGGGTGTCATGCACACCACGGGGGGATACCTACTCGGTGCTGCCGCTACCGGTAAATACGTCTTTGACCTCCAGGACGGTGACATTATGGGTACCGCCGGTGACGTCGGCTGGATCACCGGTCACACCTATGTCGTCTACGCTCCTCTCCTCTTGGGTGTTGGCACCTTGGTCTTCGAGAGCACACCGGCCTACCCCAACTTTTCGCGCTACTGGGATTGCGTTGAAAAATACAAGGTCACGCAGTTTTACGTTGCACCCACTGCTTTGCGATTGCTCAAGAAGGCGGGTGACAAGTACATCCATCACGATCTGTCGAGTTTGAGAGTTCTGGGCTCGGTCGGTGAGCCGATTGCCGAGGAGGTTTGGAGGTGGTATAACGACAAGGTTGGCAAGGGCAATTGTCATATCGTCGATGTGAGTACACCTAACCCCCCCTCGACATATACAAAATTTCGAATACTGATGATATCCACTAGACATACTGGCAAACGGAAACCGGTTCCAACGTCATCACCCCTCTCGCTGGTATCACACCAACCAAGCCGGGATCCGCCACCCTACCCTTCTTCGGTATCAAACCAGTGATTCTAGACCCAGTCAATGGCAAGGTCTTGGAAGGCAACGACGTAGAGGGCGTCCTCGCCATCGAGAAGCCGTGGCCGAGTATGGCACGTACCGTTTGGGGCTCGCATTCGCGATACATGGATACCTATCTGAATGTCTACAACGGCTACTACGTATGTGAACGGCATATAAAGTTTAGAAATGGAATTACTATGCTAACTGATTTTTTTGCTTCAGTTTACTGGTGACGGTGCCGGCCGTGATCACGATGGATACTACTGGATCCGAGGACGTGTCGACGATGTCGTCAACGTATCCGGACACAGATTGTCGACCGCCGAAATCGAAGCCGCTCTGCTCACACATCGTAGGTTTCCCCCTCTACACCTCCTTTACACGCTTTCACCGTCCTTGTGCTAACCGTTTCTTCCCCTATAGCATCCGTAGCAGAAGCCGCCGCCGTCGGCGTAGCTGAAGAACTCACCGGCCAAGCCGTCATCGTCTTTGTCGCCCTCAAGGACGGCTACGACAACACTCCGGAGCTGAGAAAGGAGCTTGTCCTACAGGTCAGGAAGAGTATCGGACCCTTCGCGGCCCCCAAGGCTATCCACATCGTCGACGATCTGCCCAAGACGCGGTCTGGTAAGATTATGAGGCGAATTTTGAGGAAGATTGTGGCTGGTGAGGAGGACTCTTTGGGTGATATTTCGACTGTGAGTTTTTTTTTTTCCTTTTCTTTTTCCTTTTTCTTTGGCTCCGTTTATGTCACATGTACTAATCTGTTTGGTTGTAGTTGGCCGATCCTTCCGTCGTCGAGGGTATTATCAAGAAAGTGCACGAGACCAGAGCTAGCAAATAAAAAAGTCGATATTGTGAAGAGGAGGAGGAAAATTCTTTTGTAATGTCTAGTGATTGGATCTGTTTCTCATTTTTTTCATTTCTGGATTTGGGATCTTTTGGTTTGGAGTGGTTTTGACTACAATATTTTGGAGAATTCCCTTGCGAGGGTTTTAAAGTTGTGACGTTTTGGTCAATTGAAAAGAGCAAAATGTCCGGCAGTAGTCTTTTTATTTTTTTCTTTTCTTTTTATCTGTTGTATTTTTAGTTACCGATGAATCGATATCCCGTTCTTGAATCGAGATGACGCGGAATTGAAGGGCCTCTGATTTGTGCAACCACATCTTGTCCCGAGATTGTGTGCAACCATGATTGGATTCGTGACGATGTTGTATTTAGGATATACCAACACAAAAGCTTTAACTGTAGCCCGAAAAAAATCCGGTTGCAAGATCGTTTACAAAAAAGGTACTCGCGTTTTCTCTGCCAGCCTGAAGGGCTGGGTTGATAGTTCCATTATATAAGAGCGTATCCGTACATGCTGAAATGACTTTTTCAGGAGGGGAAGAAAGTGAATGAAAATAAAAATCCCATCATTAATAAACAAAACGTATCGTATCATTACAGATCGTCCCGTCGTAGGTTATATCGATATCCGTTGCCTTTCAAACACCCGTATTCAAAAACCCAAAGCTTAAGCCTGCAATCCAATCTTACCACCAAAGGAAATTTTTAAAAAAAAACGAAGGATGAAGGTAGACTAAGAAGAAAAATGGAGATAAAAGAAGAAGAAGAAGAAGAAGAAGAAGAAGAAAAAGCGAATAAATTCGCCTCTGGTATCATCACAAATAAGTACTGATTTCAAGCAGCAGTAACAACCGTCGTCGCCTCCGATTTCTCGCTCACGGATGCCTTCTTATCATCAGATCTTGTTATTGTCGCGACGGATCCCATTCGGGTGAGTAGTTTCGGTGCGTAAAACATTACCAGCGCTCTGACTGCTGGTGCGCAGGAGCAGATTAAGGAAAGGTTTAGTTCAATACTGTTATTTATTTAGATTTGTTAGAGATCATGTCCGTATATGCATATTTTGCGCGACCGATGCGATGGTACTTACATTGTCCAGGCATCAATCAAGAGAGAAGAGCTGCTCTTCGCGCTGTAATTCTGGAACTTGACGATGGCTTCGACGCGGAAACCGCTAGCGATACATGCACTATCGATAGAAGGAAAACAGTTGTCAGTACGAGAAAGTAGACACGAGATTATCAAAAAAACAGGAATGTTGGCGGAACAAGAAAGGCACTTACACAGCACCAATTCCAAAAGTCACTACCGCCAAAGCCTTTTCCTTCGGCTTCAATTTTAGCTTAAATACCAATGGCATTGGTATCGCCCACGTCGCTATGTCCGTTATAATGTACATCGAACCGATGACGATTAACGGTGTCTTCTGGTCTATACATGGCGAGTGCAGAAAATAGTCCCAGTAGTTGATAGGACGGCAGGCGAGCATGGCGACCAAGAAACCAGCGACAGTGTTGGCAACCGTAAGGATACCTGTGGCCCAGACCGCGTATCGGATCGAAGGGAGCGGGGTCATCTGGTGGTAGAATAGTAGGAGAGATATTTTGATCATGCCCATAGCCCATGGATAAAAGGCATTTAAAAAGAAGTAGGTCTTAATGAAGCGGGTTACAGATCAGTAAAAGCCTTTCACAGGTGTTGAAAAGGTAGGAGGATGTATGGGAGTTGAAATACCTTATAGTGTTCGCGTAGCAAATCCCAGGTTTTATCCCAGTATGCTTCATATTTCCCGTCTTTGAAACGTTTAGTGTTAGCTTTAATATCACAATGAAAATCTGGGGTAGGTGGGAAGCTTGTAGGGGTACTTTAAACTTACTGACGTTGCTGTGGTGAACTGCCGCTCCACCCCAAACAACAGTGAAAACCTAGAAAGAATTCAAAAACGCCTTGTTAGTGACGGTCGTTCCTCACATGAGGGAGAAAGGATTGCAGTTCCTAATTGCAGTTTAAGGAAACTTCCAGAATATTGGGCAACTCACATATCCCACCACTGTCAAATAGTCGAAAAGCATGATCGCACCAGCTACTCTATGTCTCGACCAAAGCCTTAAAACAACGGCAATAGTGGTGAGAACGGTGAATGCAACAAACAACGGCACAACGATGTCAGTATTCCTCGGGTGAGGGAGCAGATCCTCTACCCCAACCACGGCTGGTAAAAAGATACCCATGTTCTCCACACCTCCCAATCGATCTATCATGATAGGAGCATCAGAAGGCTTTGTACCAAAGTATTTGGTCAAATCTTCTGCGGTGAAGTTGTAATTCATCGCTTCGATCCATGATGCATAGGTTTCTATGACGTTGAGAATCCGAATATCGGAAAATTTAGGAGATCCGGCACCGATAAGGAGGGAGGCACTCAGGACTTGGACAATGTCATCTGGGGTAAGAGGCTCAGGCTGTTCAGTCGAGTCCGACATTCTGGATGAATCTTTTAATGATTAATTTTTCTTTTACAAAAAAAAACAGATAAAAGCAATAAATGATCACTTTTTAGAATGATCTTGTAAGAAAAGAAACCCGTAGATGCATGGGTCCCCATTTATGTAGGTGCAGGGGTAGAAATATTTATATCAGTTGGAAATTTCGAAGTTAGATAGTCAAACAATCGACAGGCACACATTCTGACTATAGTTCATCCTGCACGTCACTTTTGGACACTCGCTGATCCTGTCGACATCTAATGCTGACCTGAAGGTCCGGCTGAGTGCGGGAACATTTTTCAGCTTGGTCAAAAACTATGCAGCCATCATGCCGAGTATATGCACAGGAGAATTTGTCTAAACCCAGAAACTAGATCTATCCAGCCTTCTCCGATTTATCGATAGTAACTAGCTTGTTCCTGCTACACAAGTTTTTGTTTTTGTTTTTTTTCTAGTCTCGATTTCCAGCGTCGTATTTTCCATCCGTTATCGCCACTGTTTCTCTTAATAAGGATTTTTGGGACATAAATCTGATTTCTTTTTCTAGTCGCTCCCGTGATTTGGTGGAATCTTTCACTCTCCGGAATTTTGCGACTTTAAGGATGTTTTGGGCCAACGGTTCAAACCACCCCCAATATGACCTCAATTGTATCTAAATAAACCGTGCTTCGAGAACATTTATAAAGAATCTGATAATTCTCGCCACTAGGTCTTAAGCTAGTACTTTATTCTAATTTTCGTCAGCATAACAAAAACTCCCAATATTCAATATGTATCTCAAATTCTGGCACAGTCTCTTCCTCTTTACGTTTTGGCCACTACTCGTCGCCGGTCTCGCTGGAGGCGCAAACGTCAAGAGAAGCAATGGCCCTGCCAAACGAGAAATCAATATTCTCGACACATTTGAGGACATATCCCTGTCACCTGCGCACGTAGCAAGAGCCAATCTACTCGAAAAGAAACAAGCCCAGCCTAGCTGCTTCTGCGCTGACAATATATTAACATTTTATCCTCTTGAAGGGCTCTCAACCTATATGGCCGCACCGTACGCAGAGTGTACTGTCACCGCGGAAACATCAAATCTCTGCCCGACGGACTATCGCTGCGCCTGTCAAACGAACGGATCGAGCATTTGCCTCCCCAAAACAGTGTCAACTGCTGCCGCTTGCGACTCACCGTATCTCAGCTCTTATATAGAGCCGGATACAACATACTATGTTCTGTCCGAGATACCCACAGACTTAGCAGGAATTTCCGGACAATGTGGGGGGACCACTCAGGCTTCGGCAACAACTAGTAAGGAATTTTATTGGCCCTCCTGTTACAATTCCGATACCGAAATCTAACATATAACCTTGAAGCTTGGACTTCTGTACAAACCCGCTGTCCTGTAACACAAGCCTGCCAGTGCCAGTCCAGTGGTGCTTACTCTGAATGCGTCGAAACCAGCACCTCCGGTTATCGCGGTACCGTCTGCCCGAACCCGTGTTCAGACTATCGGTACGAGTTCACCGTTTCGCTGCCTCCTCCCTCCGCAACGGCCAAGATTGGAGGTCAATGTGGTGGTAAATGCTGGCAGGGACCGACGAACTGCCCCCCCGGCGCTTCTTGTTTTACAGAGATTAGCCCTATCCCGGGTGGTTATGCCGCGTGTGCCACTGGCCAACCGACACCGGATTACAAGATTAGACGATATGAGGGCGTCGACATCCCGATGAAGGCCAGGGCGATTGCGACCAAGATCTATTATCAGTGATTATTCAGAGCTTTTTGGGGTCTCCCATGATGTATAATCAATATAATGCTGTTTAGCTTGACGACTCGATGTCGAGATGCTTTTCCTGTTTTCTTGTTTCGTTCACATGATATCATGTACCAATAATGCCATAATAATGCGATCAACGAAATAATACTACATATCTACGATATTCCTTTTAAATTGTCATGATATCCAATAATCGAAAAGTAAAGTTGAAGGCTCGTCTTTGATGCTCTGCCCTCCCGAAACTTTGCAAGGGACCCCAGCAGAGGCTGCCGCAGGTCCAAAGATCCAAACACGTGGGATTAGACGCTGCATGTCTTGAACGAAGACTCCGAGTAGATGGGCCCATGCTTTGTTTTTTTTTTTGTTTTTTTTTGTTATTAAATTCTCCGCATAACTGCAGGTCACACCCTCAGCTGAACGTACCTGAAGCGTGGGCATTCTTCTTTTGACATCGCTTTATAGTCGCGAATGCAGCTGGTGCACGGACTTGGTCGATTTCGCTTGGAGCTCAGTCTAGGTCGTCAAGGCCAAATCCGGGGACCTGCGTCCGAAGATTCGCTTTAAATCGGATGGTATGGGTCGGTAAATGTGTCGTGGAGTTAGTCTCATTGTGCTTCCCGCGTGAAGTCTGGCCATTGTTCCGGATGATTGGCTCTCCCCGACTGGCCGCTTTGACCGTGGCATTTGGGCTGCATCGACCTGTTTTCTGGATCTTGAACCAACATGTCCATCTTCATGGCCAATACCTTACAGCCAATACCTTACAGCTAAAGAGTTTATTTGAAGGTATGCAGTAAATCTCGTGGCGGAGAGGCTGGGACCCAAGCCTGGGCATCAGGAACCGGAAGGCTAGCACTCAACGCGGATATATTTTGTGAAGTATAAGTTGCGAACGCCTGTGAACCTTTCTAAGCTACATGGAGTCAAGATACGCGGTACGAATTCGAAGTCATTGGACTCTGCCGTGGGGGCTTTTACTCAAGTATTATCCAAGTGGATTTAGTGCTAGCCTGCTGGGAAACAAACTTTATATTTCCGGATCGAAGAGATGGGAAAACTTTTTGAGAGCTGCAGCTTTCAGATTCTGTCTGGGCATCAGAGCCTGGTTCAACGAGACCAGTCTGGGCTCGTCTTATAAAAAAATACACACCATTCCTTGATTGCGCAGGCAAAAAGTGGCTTATCGACGTGAAGGTCGATCGGTCCAAAAGCTCTCGACCTCTTTTACCTCTCACATGTACATACATCGAAACATTGCGATATACTGACCAGATTACCACTGAATATTCGCAACTCATGGCTATCTGCTGAAGAATAACAAAAAACGGTGGACGGTCTCGCTAAGCTTTAGGGCGGGGCCATCCCGACCGATGATTGTCTCTCGATAGCTCTCTCGCCTAACGTTTAGCTAACTATAATTTTTCGTCCCGCGGTGGTGGCTCAATAGAAATCCTCCCAGCAAGGAAGCAACTATAACAATTGGCTATTATTCTTTCGAGAACAGGTTTCCGAACCCTTTTTGGCCTTGGTGGATCGATCGCACCAAGCTTGCAAGCTATTCGGGAACTACACAAAAAATGTGTTTCTCCGATCAGTCACGGGTGCTGGGCTGGTGGCAAGTTTGCATCCAGATATCCCAAGCGATGCGGTCGGGGAAGTCCGTTCAGAACCGCATTATATGCTAACTTCCTCCACCTCTCAACAAAGTTTCATGCAACTGATCGGTGAAGGGGTATAAAGCAGGAGTTGTTGATAAATCCTATTATATGGCCGTACAATCTGACAATAGTTACAGGTTATATATATATTAAGACCTTAGAAGCGTTAGTGGCAATGATTTTCTTCTAGTTACGGGCTGCCCAGTTCCGAAGATTCCGAATTTCAAATCGCCGTTCTCGAAATGTTTCAACCACCTCAGAATTAACACTATACAGGAAGAGGTTTATCTTAGCTTGACAATCCAGCTAGCTCTGGAGCTACTGGAAAAGCACTCCGCAAACATCAAATTGAGGTCGGTGGCGTGGTACAAGTTGGCTAACAACGATCGTCACAGCGGAGGGTTCAGTTGTAAGTCTGTACTACTTGCAACGGCGGTTAGGCGTCACAGCCCGAGACGAACCGCACCATTGGTGACGGGCTGCGAATAACGGAGTTTACATGTGTTCTTCAAAGCTATCCCGTTTGAATACCTTTTTACGGAACGGCCTTTCCTCTCTAAGCCGATAATTTACACACTAACAAACCTTACTTGCCTCGTTGACCAGAAGCTAGACACAAGACAACCTTGCGGAACCGAAGAACCATCCATTCAGTATCAGCTTCAAAAGGACTGGATTGCTGGTATACGAGATGATCAGATATCCTAAACTTGAATGTCGAACAGCGCCAGATTTTATGTAGTTCTTGGCCACAGGGCAACCGGGATACCATGGATACCCGAATACCCGTAATCTCACTGATTTTTGGAGCTCATATTAATCCAATGGTATTATAGCAGGGGACGTGCTGGTATCTCAGAGACCCCGCTATTGATAGCAATCTAGTTGTCACTCTGTTTAGTAAATCGTTACCGATATCCCGTCCCCACAACTAGCGTATTCCTAGTCTCTTTGATCTTTCCGGTCAAAAAAGGAACGGATTTTTTGTCTCACAAACCTCAAGTTTCTGGCCACCTCATATATTTCACCTCTACATATAGAGGTACGTATTATGGATTACTCATAGTAATATTGCAAAGCAATTAAGACTTCCCTACGTTTATTCTTGCACGCTTTCATAAGCTTCCTCTCCCAACTCACTAGTGACTTTAACCGAATCAATCTAGACTCTAGTTAGGAAAGCAATCGTCAATTGAAGATTATAACATAGCTAGCGTGGGGGGGTAACACAGCTCGACAGATTGCAACTAACTAACTAACTAACTACTTTAGGAATATAACCAACTTGGTTAAACTTGGCAGCTTCTACGATCCGGCTCTGCGGTATACGTATACTGAGATATTGAGATACACCAAGGCGGTTAATTGTGATATTTCATCCATGAGATCGAGCGGAAACTCGCGGCCTCAATAATGCGTGCTAAGTAGATGCGATGCTATAAAAGCACGACCCAACCATGCACAGCCTCAAAAATATGCTTTCTCGATTGCTCCGTTCAAAGATTTTGTTCTTTCTTTGTGTACTTTAGGAAAGCAATTGCCAATTTGAATACTTCAACATGGCTAGCGCTAGATCTTTGAGGGAACAAAGCTCGATACTTTAAACCATTTTGGGACTATAATCAACCGGATAACCTTAGCAAGGTTTTGCGTTCCGACTTTGAGGTATCTTGAGATCTTGAGACCCTGAGACCCTGAGATACGATGCATGGTACTTGAGATAGAGCGAGACAGGACTAGAGGCTTCAATAAATTATGTCACTAGATGCTTTGATACAGGATCACGACTCAATTGTGCACAGCCTCAAAAATATCACATCCAGATGCTCCATCTAAACTTTTTTTTCCCTCCGTGTACTTGCATGCGTAGTGGCAAAAGAAAGAAGATATCGACGGAAGATCCGATTCGACGACAGTCGTACATGCGCACCTGCATGTGATCCCTTCCCTGCTAGTCCTCCTCGGACTATTTCATGAGCATACGTATATAACGCGGCAGAGGTGGAGTTTTTTGATCTGTCAGCAAGCCGAGCGGTTAAAATTCGGTAGCTATAGCTATATACTGTCCAGATCTTGAGCTTTCCATCCTGTCATCAGTACTGCTCAGCCTCCGTCAATGCAACGCAAGAGCCCGAATAAGGCTTGTGGTGTTTTTTTCGGTCAAAGGAACAATACTAAATGTGTTGGACGGCGTTGCACAGTATTTGAGATAACCTGGCCAGTCTCGTAACCTTGCGGAGTATTGCGAATTGCGATAGGATGGCTGCTCCGAGCTGGCAAAGTAGCTTTTGTGCAAGGCTGGGGGCGAAGTCTATTGGTTCCACGTTTTGTCCTTTTGGTTTTCTCTGAAAAGATCGAACATTCTTTTCCTATTCCGAGGTTCTTCGACCGTTTCGCATAGCAAATGTCCCTTGGCGAAAGTGGATCTTCCCGCTGGACGCGTAATTCATTGTCTCCGCAGCTGCCATTCTGCATTGGCTCGCCTGTTTTCGACGACATTTTTTCCTGGCGGTTCTCCCGAATGTAATAGTAGCAGTTGTGTACATGTTTGGATTCTCCACTTTGTCGACGCTTCTAGCGGTTTAAATTGATTGATAAAGGTGATAGCTCATTTACATCGTATACATCGTATCATGACGATATCAAGAATGATGTTTCTCACCAAGCCCGGTGGGTTTACTTTTCTCCGCGAATTCGTTTTGCAGATCTTGTACCGGCAGGGGACCCCCGGGCGAGATGTCAACGAGTTGGAAACGCTGCGGGTGTCGACATGTCGGTCGCATTTTTTTCTTCTGTGACATTTTTTGCAATGAACCAAGCCGCTCCGCGAGCGAGCAGGGGTACTTGCCTTCTTTGTCAGCAAAATGTCAGTTCCTGCAGCAAACAGGAAGCTCCCAAGAACGAAGAAAAATAAAATATGTTGCGATATTACACAGCAAGGAGAGAGAGAGCGGTTTCATAATGGTGTCCTGTTGCCCCTTGGTTTACGTTGGTTTACGTTGGTTTACGAGGTGCGAATAAAGGCTTGGCTCTTTATAAAGATAGAAGAACATGGGAAGCCTTTGTGGGACAGCAAAAAAAGGTATTTGGATTTTTCGAAGATCTTAATTTGTTGGCCGCAAATGGCCTTGTTGGAACGTAACAGTACGTCGTCTCCCATTAGCCTCCCGCGATCCGAGACTGATGCCTTGAACCGAGTATCCAAGGCTTTGATCTCGATACTCAAATCGCCGGCTTGGGGTTTAAAATGGTTCGGCAGCGCCAAGAGCATATCGATATCGCCAGCCTCGCTGGAATTTGCTTTAGTTTCCGCTTTTTGCGAAAAGATCATGGGGTTGTGAATGCTCGCGGTTTGCCGCAGCTTCCGAGGAACCGAGTTACTTTTCTTGCTTCTAGCCTCTTGCCTCTTTCTTTTTTTCTTTCTTGGATTTGGCCGAACCAGTCAACGTATAGATGTCTACAAACCCACAAGTACTCGTCAGTTGTGGGGTAGGAAGAAAGAAAAAAAATACTAGCCTTCCTCCTGGGTTTGGTTCCGTGGTGGGGACCTGTTTGTCGATAGCTACAAATATCGACCGGTTCGGAAGAGAGGTTGGCCGAAGAGCCAATAGGAATTAAGGCTGGTGGGGTCGGGTGTCGACACGAGGTTTTTTATTCATTCTACACAGCCCACTTGATTTACAGCATCGTCTAGGAAAGACAAGATCTTGAGACGGAATGGAAGATCGGGAGGCAGGGCTTTGCTGTAGGTGGACAGCGAGTCAAGACGGTATACGTCAATTATTGGATCTAGGAGCTTCGCGGGGCACATTCGGTAGCTTGTAGATGCATAGATGTTGATATGATTTTAGCATATTTTTTTATCACCTGAATTGAACCGGCAGCAGCCCTGGATTAAGCCCAGACCCAAGTTAAGCTCCTTGCATGCCGCTGATGGGTTTTGAAATAATAGCCTCTGGGCCTTCTCGCGTAGCAGCAGAGTTTGAAGTTTACAACCCCAAACCGTGGGAACTTTCGTTGCTCTTCTGTCCCCTTTTGGCCCCAACTTGGCAGTTTATGATCAGCCTTCTCAAGTATTTTAAATTTTTAGGCTCTGAAAGGACTCACATCTTGTATTCTTTTGAATAGTCTTTTCCTGGATTCAATCGGTAGATATATCTGGAAGCTGTGTATTTTGAGTCCTGCTAGGCCAGCGCCAGGTGCGACTCGACAACCACCCCTTAGCTAAGTAAGTAAGTGCACTGCACTGCATCCTACCCGTCGAGCAGGCTGTCGGCAAGGAACAAGCACAAAAAGTCAAATACGAAGACAAGTCGTCGTCTATTCTTAGCTTGCTCTGGTCCTTTTCCCTGCTGACGAAGTGCAGCTCGCTGTGACATGGTACCTTGCCTGCATGTCTCTCTGTGCTCCTTGGCCATTCCTGCTTCTCTTCCCTCCAACTCTCAGCCTCTTTGCCAACCCGGCATCCTCTTCAAATACTTTTAGACAACCAGCCAGCCAGACCTGGCCTTCCCCGATCGACACCACTATCTCTCCCTCTCCCTCTTTCGCCCGCCGTCTCTCTCCGCTTCGAAAGGGTAGATGCCGCCGCCCGAGGGTTTTTGATATATAGACCGATAGAGCGAAAGCCCGCCCGTCAAAAGGGGCGCCATATCCGGCGTTTGACGTTTTCTGGTGTTGTTCGGCTTGTTCCTTTGCCTCACCGAGTTTTCTTCGCCCACGTTTTCCCACGCCACAGGAAATAACAATAATCCCATCTAATTGATATATGAGGGAGTAGACGATACCCTCGCAAACAAGTAATCAATTCTAACGACCGTTACACTCTCGGATCATCGCTCTCGTTCTCGACACACTTTCGCTGGGTGGATCATAGCTGGTCTGTTTTCTTTCGGCTTCCGTCGCTCTTCCACCGGTTCCTCTCTCTATCTCTCGCGGTTCTTTCTTAGAAGAGGCTGGGCGGCATCGTCTGTTTTTTTTATTGTTTTTATTTTAAGCTTAGCATATTTCCGCTTGTTTTGATTCGGCACCTTTGAATCTCGTCGCCTCTCATCGCCGTCCGACTGGGATGGTGCTTCTTCACAGGGTGGATGCCGTCCTGACTGGCATACTGATATCGCTGCTTCTCGCATTCTCGCATGGTACGCTCATCTCTCCTTCAGCTGGCGGCGATAGACGCTGCACGCTACAGATCACCAACCCTCGTTGATCGCACTCGCAATCCTAAATAAGGAACACGACAAAGCTGACCATCGTTCTAATTCAAATTTAGCACACTCGGTATCCCGCGGTCCCATCCCCTCCGTCGGCCTCATCAAAGATGCAAAAATACACGGCGACGGTACATCGCAGCGCATTCACGCCTTCTCGTCCTTCTCCCTCACGTTCGCCGTCGACCGGCCGCACAAGCAGATCAAACTCGCCCTCGAACCTAACCACGATGTCATCGACCATGCCGTGAAAATCTCCTACGTCGGATCCGACGGCGAGATCGTACAGTCCGAAACCATCGATCGGAACGGCGAGAAGGTCTACAAGGGAACCGCGTACGTTTTGGACGAGGACTTTGGATGGGAGTTTGCCGGATACGCTAGGATCTACGTGTACAGAGATGGCGAAGACCCGTTGTTCGGCGGCGCTTTTACAGTGTTTGGAGACGATCACCATGTGCAGTTAAGATCGGGGTACATGACTACGAAACATGAGGAAGACCCGACCGTTGAGGGTGAGGAGGAATTCATGGTTGTCGTGAGGGATTCGGACGTCAATGCAGGAATCAGGCTGCAGCAGAAGAGAGGACTTGAAGTTGAGAGCAGCTGTGGGAGCGACAAGCTGTCGTTCAACACTGATCCAAACCACAAAATCCGGAGGCAGATTATGGATGCCGCAGAGGCAGGTATCAAGAGAGACGTTAGCTGGAATCCGTTGGGTTCGGCGAGAATTTTCGGAGGGATGAGGAAGAGACAAGTTGATAGCAGCAGCTGTAAGGACAACTCCTAATACCGGATCCACATCGTGACTGGTTCTAACATCTGTTTTGGACAGCTGGCGGTTTCGGTGGTGGAATCAACCTGAGGAGTGTTATCGGTAGCACTCAAGGATGCCCGACTACTAGAAAGGTTGCCTTGATGGGCATCGTTGCGGATTGCGAATACGTTGCCAGCTTTAACAACAACGGAGAACGGGTCCGACAAAACATCCTCAGTGTCGTCAACGAAGCCTCCAGTCTCTTCGAGCAGACTTTCAACATCACCCTTGGTCTCGCGAATCTGATTGTCAGCAACCCCAATGAAACCTGCCCCGTTTCCGCACCGGCGTCTGCTCCCTGGAACCTGCAATGTAGCAGCAATAATACTATCGAAGACCGGTTGAACATCTTTTCGAGGTGGAGAGGTACCAAGTCGGGTGACGGATTAGCATTTTGGACCCAGCTCACCAACTGTCCTACTGGGGCTTCCGTTGGTCTTGCATGGCTCGGTCTTCTCTGCCAATCTGAGGCCAACCAGCAGAGTGATAACTTTGTCAGTGGTGCCAATGTCGTCGCTCGAACGAGTCAGGAATACAAAGTCCTAGCGTAAGTAGTCCCCTTAGATGATAGAATACCAGCGAATCTTTGAATATCTGCTAACAACCAATATAGACACGAGGTCGGACACACTTTTGGTGCTGTTCACGACTGCAATGGCGCCGCATGTCAGGATTCAGCCTACGTTGCGACCTCGCAATGTTGTCCTCTGGCTGCCAACTCTTGTGATGCTGGCGGCAGGTTCATCATGAACCCGTCAACAGGCGATCAGATCACCCAATTCAGTCCCTGTTCCGTCGGCAACGTTTGCACGGGTCTGGGAAGGGGCACGGTTAATAGCAACTGCCTGACGACCAACCGTAATGTTCCCACGATCACTGATGGTGTTTGCGGCAACGGAATCGTCGAGGAAGGTGAGGAGTGCGACAGCGGTGGAGATTCCACATGCTGCGATCCTCAAACCTGCAAATACCGTACCGGAGCTGTTTGCGACCCCACCAACGAAGAATGCTGCACTTCCCAATGCGCATTCGCCTCCCAAAGTCAAATCTGCCGCCCTAGCAATGGTGCATGCGATCCAGAAGAAACCTGTTCGGGCACCAGCTCTTCCTGCCCGGCTGATGTCACTACTCCTGATGGTCAGTCGTGCGGCGACTCCGGTGTTGGAACCTACTGTGCTAGTGGCCACTGTACCAGTCGTGATGCGCAATGTCGAAACCTGATCGGTGTTCTCCAGGGTATCGGTAACGATACTAGGAGCTGTGACGATACAAACTGCCAACTTACGTGTACTTCTCCGCAATTGGGCCAAGGCGTGTGCTACGGTATGCAGCAATGGTTTGTGGACGGAACCAAGTGCGGGTCCGGTGTCTGCAGATCCGGTGCGTGCACTGGAAATAACGTTTTCAACGATGTCAGAGGATGGGTTCAAAGGGTAAGTGGTTATCCACTTTTATATATCATAGTATCTACCTGTTGTTGATTTTGAGGCTAACATATTTGTTTACAGCATCTGCCACTAGTCATCGGTCTCTCCGCCGGTATCGGTGGTCTCATCGTCCTTTTGATCCTTTACTGCTGCGTTCGCAGTTGCATCCGCAGACATAAGCGCAGAAAGATGCGCGCGCACCCACCAATCTTTATCCCACCGCAGGATATGGGTTACGTTCCGCCGCCGTACGGTGCTCCAGTACCACATCCCGGACCTGGGTCCAGAAGACTCAGCAGAAGGGATACCAGTCAGAGTAGAGGGTCGGGACCAATGTCGCCACAACACCGCCCTCCACCGCCGCCACCACCGAATCAGTTCGGATACGATCAGCAGTACTATATGGAGCAGGCGGCGGCGTTGGATTTCTACAACAATCAGAGGAACGGTGGAAATGCCAATTCGCCGGGCGGAAACGCTGGAGGTTATCCAGGATACCAGCCGCCGGCGTATGGTGCACCGGAACCCCCTCAGAGGAACCAGAGTGTGCGGTATGCTTGAGAGCATTCTAACCATTTTATTCCTCCCTCTCTCTCACTCTCTCAAAGAGTCGTGTGAATAACTATATCCATTTGTTTTCGCTTTCGTTTTGAGCTTTTCGTCGAGACTTTTTGTTCTCGTATCTCTCATCCTTTTATTGTCTATTGTCTATTGTTTAAAAACTAGTCACGACCGATAACTACGAAACCACCTCCTTTTTGTTCTGTTTTTGGATCGCATGAGGCTCTTACACTGGAACTGGGTTTGCTGGATTTCTTGCATACATTCATTTGTCTCAAGGTTTACCATTTTAGGGATTTTTCTAGCATTTGGAGCAGGCGTTCTATAGGCGTTTATCTTTTTTTATAGTCTTGTACTTTGGTTTTGTGGGGATATCATCTTTCAGTATATCTGTGCGATATATGTGTACAAAAAATGGTATATTTATACGCATTTTCATTGGATAGTGGATCGGCAGATAGCATTGTAATCTTAGTTGATAGGCGATGAGAAAACTTTTGTCGTCCCATAGTTTTACCAATATCACTGAAGTTCATCCGCATTGATATCTCCGGCTATTCTACAAACTTACATTTCCATATCTTCACAAAAAATATTAGTCCGCTCCAGTCTTACGAATGAACCTCCTTTGACCTAACTAGTTGTAACTTTCTAGAATAAAAGTCCAATCAACGTTACGGATATCAACTGCCGAGAGTATTCCGGATTCCGGATACCGCTGTTGCACTTTTCTACAAAAACTCTTGGCCCGTTCTGGAATGTTGAAGCCAAAATGTGCAAGCGAAAATGTGACATCCAAGGCAGAATAATCAGAAGTTCCCAGGTTTCGAAATTCTTCGGGACCCAACAACAAAACGGAAGTTGGACCGGTTTCGTCATGCGCATCGTATATACCCACGAGCCAACGATTTGATTTCGTATTTATTTGCGAAATTTCATATCTCGAAATCGCAGGTTCGGAATCCGGCATCTTTCTTACCGTTTATCATAACGTGCTTTTTCTGGAAAGCCTTGGGTTTTGCCTATCTCCACTTTCCTCGTGGGTAGGTGGGCAACAGGGTTACCGTCAATGCCTTTAGATTATTACACGCTTGCGTAATCTCGTGAATTTTTGGTTAAGGGAAAGGTTTCCTTGGTTTCGCATTTTTCTTGAACTGTGAAATACCAGTTTCGGACGTTGAAGGAAAGTTAGAACCAAGGCTGATCAGAATGGATCCGTCGGGTGATTGACGGACGGGAATGCAAGGGGGGAAATAATGGAAACCTGTCAGTCGTCGAATCAAAGGTTTTTGGCTTTAAAAGGCTACTGGTACCGCCGGCTTTCTAGAACAACTTGGGGTTTAGATTCAAAAAAAAAAATCCAAGAAAATCCGAGGTGACATTGCAGCAAGTGGGCTATACCTCGCCAAGACGGAGCGTATTATCACTAGATCTGGGGTCTTCCAGGTTGTTTTGACTGGTTACATATCGACGAACCTTTCGGAAAGGGTCTCATTTCTCAAACGGACTAGAACTAATCCTACGTCAATCCGCTCCTTATAAGCTCTTTCGTAGACGTCTAGTTTCTTTTATTCATACGTTCCCTCTTATTTATTATATTCTAGCTTTGGTGCTTTATACATTTTATACTTTTGCGGATTTAAATCTACGAGACAATTATATCAACCTTCCGGAACCAAGAATACATCGAGCCATCTACCAGGTTATAAACATACGTACTACATACTACTAGCTAAAGATCCAGAGCTTCGAAGCTTCATAAACCTGAAAGCTGTTCCTCTTTCGACAAAAACCACCCACCATGGCCTACCCACCTTTAATACAAGCCGTCACCTCGAACGACTCAACCGCAGTCGCCAAACTCCTAGATCAAAAGCACGCACTGTCCGAAACCGCCGGCAGAAACTCCTGGACAGCCCTCCACTTTGCATCCTACTACCAACACACCTCGATCCTCAAAGTCATCCTCTCCAAAGCACCCAGCTCCGCGATAGACGCCACTGAATCAAAGGACGGCTTCACCCCTCTCCACAAAGCCGCCGAACGCGGCTACGTCGATATAATCGACCTCCTCCTCGATTCCGGAGCGGACATCGAAGCCACCACCGCAAACGCGGGCAGCACCCCTCTCCTCATCGCTGTGAAATTCGGCCACCTGAAAGCCGTTCAGGTCCTACTACGACGAGGGGCGGATATCCTCACCACGGACCGCACGGGTAGATCTGTAGCACACATCGCAGCCGAACGGGGCAATCTCGAACTGTTAAAACTCCTGCACAGGAACAAGCACGCAGCAGAAATCGATTCGGGGAACGAAAAGGGGAGGACGCCGTTATACCTCGCCGTGAGGAACGGACACCGAGCCGTGGTTGAATACCTGCTGGAATCCGGTGCGGATGCTGATGCTCAAGGGGAAGACGGGTGGACGGCGTTGCACGCCGTGGGGTTCTACGGTAAACCCGGGAGCGCCAAGGCGATTGCGATTATGCTGATGGAAGGTGGTGCGGATGTGGGGAGGAAGGTTACGGCTACGGGGTATACGGCGCTGCATAAAGCTGCCGAGACGGGGAATCTGGCGGTGGTGAAGTGGCTGGTCGGGATGGGTGCGGATGTCAACGTGAAGAGCGAGAGGGGACACACGCCGCTTTATGCGGCTGTGAGGTTTGGGAAGGGAGGGGAGAAGGAGATTATGGGCGTTGTGAAGTTTTTGGTGGAGAAGGGGGCGGATGCGGGGATCAAGGATGATTTTGGGATGGGGGTGGGGAGCATTGGGAGGCAGAGGGGGTTGTTGGAGGTTGTTGCAGTTTTGGGATTGTAGATTCATTCGTTATTAAAAGACAGCATATGGGTGGTGTTCAGTCTCGAACTCGAGACCTGGTGGTGTTTACTTTATCAATGGCGTTACGGATGGGGCTTTTGATTTACAAATAGCAATTTAATCAAGTAAATAGAATACTAGTATACGATTCTGGGTTTGTTCTGAATTCAACAACGACGATTTTACTCATCTTCGAATCTAAAAAAGAAGCGCTTAGAAGAGCGTAATATTGAGCACAGTTCTCGTATGGGATATAAAATTAAGTGGTTAGTTTCTGTGATATGTTGCCATTCCAGTTGCAGTCTCGGAACATGTTGCGAGATATTTGACATGAATGAGACTATAGAACACGACCAGCCAGACAATCAAATTGTATTCTCCGAGACCTAGACAAACAAATGTGACTCTGGTCTCGTTAAATTTATCAACCAGGCCCTGTGTGCACATGTGTGACTCCTACCGCCGACTGTCGGTGCGTTGGACATTGTTGGATTCGGGTGTGTGTTACCAGCGTCGTAAACCTGCTGACCCGGCTTCGATTCAAAAGTATGACTTTCACTCCGCCTTGGACGCCGACCGGGAAGTCAAAATACCGAACCAGATAGCGGTGTATCTAATAATAATAACATCCGGAACGAGGCCTGGAAACGATTGCAATTTCGGGACGTTTATGACGAGGCCAGTTACATAAGCTCACGGTGAGCCGGCCCCAGCTGCAGCACCCGATTGGACCCGATATCGTGGACACCGGAAGCAGACTAGTTGAGCCCCGCGCAGGCAGGCACGGGAGATGAGGGGCAATTTAACAGAATCGGTCACGAGCGCCCAATGGCAGGCCTGCACAAACTGCGGCGGCGGCGGCATCGCAGACACTGGCAGGATCGCAGTGCGCAGGTTGACGTTGCGCAGGGGAGATATGACGGAAATGAAACTCTGCGCCAGTGCGCGCGCTGCATGCTTGGAATCGAGGATTTGGATTTAAAGTTGTCGGGTCCCGTCCTCGTTCGCTGTTATCGGCGGTATCGCAGCTATCATCACCAGACGGTCGTTTCACTTTGCCATTTCTTCCTATCTATTCACTCTATATTAATTATTATCTCTTCGTCTGTACCATATCTTGTCGACGTTCCCTTCGCTGCATATATATATCTATATTATAATTGCCTATCTACCACCCTGTCCGTCTGCTGGTCCGACTGCATCCACCGTAATCCGAATTCGCCGGCATCGACGTCCATTTCGGCTTTCACAGAGGTCTCAATTGCGACATCGCATCGGTTCTGTGACACAATTCTTGTACATACTCACTGCTCGTCGTACATTTAAATATCTCTCATTTGACACTCTCCTCTCTTTCCTTCTCCCTTTCCCTCTTTCTCTTCTTTTCTCCGAACGCAATGCGCCCGTTCATCCCGATTTTGCCCATCAACCCGATTTATCGAAGTGTGTTTTTACGGCTGGCGCCTTCTCCAATTGCAGCAAACGCCGCGGCAAACCTCGCCAGACACACAACCGCAACCTCTGCATCGACGCTGGGCAGGAACGTGGGGATATCAATCTTTCAAGCAGCACACATGGCGACTCAGATCAGACCCGCCAGACGGGTTGCCAATCAGAACCAGGATGTACGACGCCTCTCCTCCTCCTCCTCTTCTGGCCCATCTCCATCGCCATCGGCCGACTCATTATTCCGAGCTTGAATGGTTATGAGGGGTTTTCCACTGCGCAACGACTAAAATTCGGTGTTTAATTATCAGGTCTGGACAATCGTCAACGAAGCCGCGAAGAGTAGCAAAGTCTCTCCCGTCATAAATCTTGGGTAATTTCCTTTCCCCCCTCGCCGTTTTTTATCAACAAGCAGAGAGCTGACCGTCACACCGCAGTCAAGGCTTTTTCGGTTACAACCCTCCCAAATTCGTTCTCGATGCCGCCAAGGAAGCTTTGAACAGAGTCGACTGCAACCAGTACTCCCCTACCAAAGGCCGTCCGCGCCTCAAGAAGGCCCTCTCGGATGCCTACTCCCCGTATTTCGGTCGAGAACTCGACCCGGAGACGGAGATCACAATAACGACTGGTGCCAACGAAGGCATGTTGTCTGCATTCATGGCATTCGTGGAGCAAGGAGATGAGGTTATCGTCTTTGAGCCGTATTTCGATCAGTACATTTCAAACATTGAGATGGCAGGCGGCAAAGTGGTCTACGTCAACCTGATTCCGCCAGAGAGGGGAGATCTCGAAACTACTCCAAGTAGCGAGTGGAAAGTCGATTTCGAGATGTTGAAGCAGAGAATCACCCCCAGATCGAGAATGTTGGTAAGTTCATTGCAGCCAATTTCCATCGAATTCTCAAATGTATATTTTGTGCTAACTGCATCAAATAGGTTCTCAATACTCCGTACGTATAAAAAACCAGGATCCACCAGATTTCTCAGACCCTCGAGAAACTTGCAACTGATCAGCACCCACCGGATCTACTACAATAGACATAACCCAATCGGCAAAATCTTCTCGCGAGATGAACTTCAGCAGATCGGTGATTTATGTGTCGAAAACAACATTATCATCTTATCCGACGAAGTCTACGACCGATTGTACTACACACCGTTCACTAGGATTGCAACGTTAACCCCGGAAATCGATAACTTGACCTTGACCGTTGGGTCTGCTGGAAAATGTTTTTATGCGACTGGATGGTATGCTTTCTCAACATCTTCTAGAGTCAACATCATATAAATTGTGGTTGCTAATGGGCATTCGGAGAGATATAGGCGGGTTGGCTGGTTGATCGGTCGTCCTCACTTGATCCAATACGTCTCTGCTGCTCACACTCGGGTGAGTAAAACAGACCTACTCTCTAGTATTCATGCCAAATTATCGTAAAGCTAACACAGCCTAGATTTGCTACTCCTCGGTCTCCCCTCTCCAAGAAGCCGTCGCTATCGGTCTAGAACAGGCCGAAGAGGAAGGTTTCTGGGAACAATCAAAGCAAGACATGAAAAACAAGCAATTGCGGTTCAATGCCATCTGGGATGAACTTGGTCTTCCTTAGTACGTCCAATCGAGATATACAGTACTTTAATGCACAGGATCCGCTAATTCGAGTGAAATGATTATAGTACCGATCCTGAAGGTGGCTACTTTGTCCTCGTCAACATGGCCAAGGTTAAACTTCCGGAAGACTACCCGTTCCCCGATTTCGTTGCGTCCCGGCCTAGAGATTTCAAGTATGTCTTATCTGGCAACAATAGATTTTCTCATTATCCTAATTTTTGCTAACTGATACCCCCACCAGGCTTTCATGGTTCCTCATCAAAGAACTCGGTGTAGCAGCAATCCCACCCACAGAATTCGTTCAAGCCGGCTCAATCATGGAAAAACTCACAGAAAACTACCTCCGATTCGCCGTCTGTAAAGACGACAAAGTTCTCGAAGCGGCGAAGGACAGGCTAAGAGGGTTGAAGAAATATATGGAATAGTAGACATCTTTTTTGTCCTCAATCTATATGAATTTCTGCATAACAAAGGAGGGAGTTTAAAACGCATTAGATGTATTATTCGGCGAATTGCGCTGACGGGGGGGTATTTCGGTTTAATACCGCCCCCCGTGCAGCTTAGAAAGAGTTCCTCTAGCAAGGGACGGAAACCAGGTTTTTTTCTAGTAAAAGACCAGGTTTGCATACATATCATCTTCTTCCTCAGAGAGGTTCGAGAGATGATTCATACATTCACACAATACTGTACAGCCTCTTTTTTTTGTTCCCCTCCCACTAAACTGCCTCACGGCACACAATTCTTCTTTTGTTGTACCCTTTAAACATCGTCACCTCATTCATTCCATCTCCCACTACTAGACGATAATGAATATTAAAAAGTTATGATTCCCAAGTGGATGAAACAATCGTATTTGATATCCACGTTTTCAAATGCCTAACTGCAAAAGATGAAAATGCATTTTGAAGATATCCACAATGTTAATTGGCGAAGTTATCTGGTCAGCTTTGGACAGTATACCCCTAAGTCCTCTGCAAGGTATAAGTCGGATCATACGGCATCTCCAACCTCTCCAATATCGCCCTCACAGCCCATTCATCTCCCCGTCGAGTCTGGTATCGATACCCTCGAGTTGAATCGTGATCGTACCCTGCAGTTCGTCGAGTAATCTGAGCGTATATTCCATACCCCCCCCGCCTTGGTCAGACTTTTCGTCGCAATGACCTTTCGCTCATCCGTGAATTTGGACTGCCTGGATTGCATTTAAAGAAGGCTGAGGAGTTGTTTGCCCTTTAGCGTGGTTGAGAGCGTGAATTAACATTGAAAGATTATTTGCCTTTGTCGAGGTCGGAGGGGGAGCACTTTGCTATGGCGTACTATTTTGTCACCCTTGTTAGTATCGGCCCATACGGGTGAGTAGATCTTTCGACATCGAGGTCCCTGGGGGGATAAATTGGGTAAACTCGTTAACTCGTTGAAAACCTGGTGGTTTAATATCAAGAGAAATATTCGAAATATCGTGTGTAAACTGACTCTTTCTGCGTCGCTTCAGATTCCACTAGTCGACATGGCATTCTGAACAACCCGCACGTTTCCATTTTATTGAAATGAATATTTATGAGTAAACCCCCACAAGACTCCTAGAGACCAATATTTAAAGTAAAGAGGCTTGAAAAACTTCCTCCTCGTGCGCAGGTCAAAGTCGTCTTCAATGTCATCGATGGCGGCGTTCCGGGTCCTCTTAGAGGGTATGGCTTCGATATAGTGCATCGGGTTTACAACGATCTATAAACCAGCCAGCGACACTGTTCAGCCCGAATCTCTCATAGAGAATGTTCTTCAAAGTTTACTAGATTCGGGAATCCAAGGGACATTTTGCTATTCTATATATCGTATGTGCTAACCTCGTCTGAAAATTTTGGTTATTTTGCGAGCCAGGGCGGTAGGCTTTCGAGGTCCGAATTTTTAGACTTATCATTGTTGTATTTTGTCCTTCTTACCATCAGATTGTCTCGTAGGACTAGAAGCTAGACACAAAGCCATTATATGTGGTTAGCTAAAACTCGGTGCGCATTAAGACTGTTCAGACGTAAAGACCATATATTCGAGAAGCATCATTATACCGAAAGAACCCAAATCTTGTGCCTGAAAACCCATTGTCCGCTAAAGCGGTTCGTTGCATGCGAGCGTGAACTATCGGAGACATCATTTGATTACCTTTAGACTGGGCCGTCGGCGGAATATCAGAGGTATTATCATCAGAGTCCGAGACCGGTTTTCGGGGCAAGTCTTCGATTTAATGATGCAGCTCTGGATAGAGAGGACTGCCCCGTTTAGTGATAAAACGAGGGTGACTCTAAATACTTACAAGATGACCACGGTATATATATTGAATATATGTCGTATATATAGCGTACGTCTCTCCACCGGCGAACAGCTCTCCAAGAGCTGGTTTCGGCGCTCGACAAAATCCAGCTCCATGCATAGTGAATGTTGTGTTACCCACTCCTTGGCTTCCGCCAGAGTTATATCGTGTCATTTAATGGCAAAATGCCTGGCAGATCCGATCGGAACTCCTCCCCGGCTTTGGGAGCGTGTGAGATCTGATCCTTTTCGGCGGAGACCATGTCGTTAAAGAGGAAAGTCATTGCGTAGCATAGACGTATCCAGCGAACGGACATCCCAAGCTATCGGGCCGTCAGCTTGAGTCGGTTAATATATAATGCTAGCTCGGCGTATACGCTATACAGATACTGCTTAGAAGCTTCAAACTCTATTAATTCGCTAGAGGGGGGTTCGTACTCTATTCCACGAGTTCGAAATCTCTGAAGAAAATACTCTTCAATATTCTTTGGTTACACAGTTTCCAGTTTTACGTCTGAGATAGCAACTTTGAGGTCCTGTTTGTATATATCCCATTCTTCGACGAATGCTATAGTCTCGTTGTCACTACTCAGCATCTCCGCATAGAGCTTTGACTTCATCTGGTGGATTATCAGGCGGGCTCTTTGTCGAAGTTTTCTCTAGTTACTTCCATGCCTTGTCCACCGAGAACAAAGATATTGCGTATCGTCAAGAATGTTTGTGAGAGCCAAAATCGTACTGAAAATCCACAATCTCTTGGGGTCGCATTCAAGGAATGTTAAAGCTAAATTCTGTCGGATGGCAACCCTCAACCAAGGTGGGCTCGAGTTCTTATTGCCGTTTTCGAAACAGTAGATTTGGTAGTATTCATACTACGGCGGAGGCGATCTCAGGTCTAGATCCGGGCCCTTCTCTAGTATATGATTATATATAAGATTGGTTGTTTACGTGACGATCTAGAAAGATTGAAACTCACAAGAAGTTTTAGCATCCTGTTGGGATGCGAATATTGCAGGACTATGGAATGTATCTTCAGTTTAATGTTAAGTTCAGGCATTGGGATTTCAGCTCTTTTTCTCAAGCTACTCCGAAATTGATGCAAAAGGGATCAAACTGCCATCTTTTTTCCCGTGAACGGGGATAACAATATAGTTGAGGTTTGCACTAGAGTTCAACACGTAGGAGGTTGAGTTGAAGAGTATATGCATCTAGGACGAAGAAAAGACACAAAGTCTTTCGGAGTTCTTTTGTGGTCTTTAGTATATATAGCTCTGAGGCGCGAATCAAGCGAGTTGGCCTGTTAACTGTGAGGGTTAACTTTCAGTTGTATATCATTTGAGTGTATGAAGCTCTTAAGTTTTAATTTTTAGGCTGACGATAACCTGTGTCGGTCCCAATCCCAGATATTAGTTAGATCTGACCTCCCTCAACCAAACTGGTATGGGTAGGTGGTCACTTATGCAAAGTGAGAAGTGGTAAAGTTGTAGCTAAGGGTCAAGTAGTAAGCTAATATCACTACCTGTTCTTACATTTGGAATGTTTGGATTGAGTTTTTCTGGCTTCTGTCATTTGGATGCATTCTACCAGTATGCGAATAAGCACTAATAACTGTTGACCATCATCGACTTGATGCATTCCAAATTTCCGAGCGCCAGATCCAAGATCCTACAAAACTGTTACGTATCTATTTAGTAAGCTATATAAGCCGAAGTTATTGTGCATTATTGTCTTAATAGACCCGATCCTCAAAGCAGTAAGATTCTGTACCGTTTCGCTCACAGGGTAACATTCCTTAGCGTTCCGCTGACAACGTTACCTGCGTTTCGATTCGTGAACCCGACGAAGTTTCACTTTTATGATACTTTGGGTTATATTTGACTATCAACGGTACCTAGAACCTAGAACGACCTCTTCACAATTAATATATCGATTCCTCAGATTATTGCAGATCCAAGATTTTGGTCTATTAGATCAACTGATTATCGACATCTATTATCAATTATCAAACTTGCCCGTTGGAAATATCGCCTGCATGCTCTTTTAATTGGTGATTATTCCCTAATATCCTATAAAATATGTATATCATACACACGCTCAAGGAAGATCTTAAGTCCTCGGTACTTATCAGGAATTTGAAAAAATTCAAGGAATCCCCTTGAAAAGAATAATGTACACTCCCATTCCGTGCGCTTGTGGAGCGGCAGCCTACCGTTACCACTGACAAAACGCTTTAGAATGAACACTTTACTTAAAAGGAAACTTATAATAATAATATAATATAGGTATCCGATAGTGTATTCGGCCACCAGCGAAGCGTATCCTCACAACATATACATACCAGCATAACATATAGAGGCTGATCGACGTTAGCAAAACATGCAAGTGGGCATAGGTGTCGTGATTTGATGAAGTGCATATTTGCGCTATGCCTACAATCTCCGCCCCAACCGCCCAAGCAATCTACAAAATGGTGCGAGAATCCACAGCCGAAGATCAGGAGCATGAGCTACATGCAAAGATATCCGCATCAAGCAATTAATATATTAAAAACTAAATATCGATATCACACGCGGGCCCTGCAATTATGCTCGGAGTCTAGCCTCCGAGCTCCACCATGAGCCTGATATGCTGTACTCGGTGGAGTAAAAATTTATCAGTATCTACGTCGGTAAACCTCGGGGCACAGGAGTGATAAAAAAAAAACCCTTATCAGGTCTGGTACCACCTCACGTCACCGGCAACTCCCCCCTAAACCCCAGGGCTTCCCGATGGCCCCATCGCGATATCGGCGTCTAACTCTCACAACTCAGGGCCAGACTTCGTAACTTTGTTCTTAAACAAGAAAGGTCGATAAAAGGGGTGTACTAAGTAAACCTATATGAGTGGAGAGGCCGTAATATATATAACACTGGTCTAATATAGAGGCAATGCAAGGGGATCTCAAACGTGAAAATTTTTGTGTTGCTACAAATCTTGAAAATTGCGAAACGAAACACTCAGACGGAAGGAATCACAGTGGCGCATTCTCAGTCAGGCACAGACACGTTTTTTTGTTCTCGCTGGGAAGCAAACGTGCTCGGAATTGAAGGCCGGCTGGCTCATAGGAGATATATCGTATCTCGAAACATGTATCCGTAGCGATGCGGCAGTGCAACAGTACTTTGTGAAATACCCAAAAATAATGTCCAGAATGTTTGAGCCATCACTTCTGAAAATATTTCGCGCATTCTCCTATGTGATGACCATCCCATCACCCAATTCCCAAAGGTTTCTACTATTGAGCAAGCAAAAAACACTATTGAGAGCAGGCAGACATCTCGTCTCCAAGAAAACGGCCGGTTTTCTGCCCATAATCAAGCACCTTGCCATCTCGGAAGGACGGTCGATCGAAGTTCTCCAAGGAACCTCCTTGCACCGCACTTTAACCATCATATACCTCGGTGGTATGACTTGCTAACTGCGTTTTTGATACTCCGGTTCCTCCAATTCCTCGCTCAAATTGTCTTCTTTGGGTATAATATGTTTGATCAGTTGATGAATCCAACCGTTTGGGCCACTAGTGATACAGCGGTGGACCCGGTAGGTTCATATTGAGGCTTTGTTCAAACATGGATGCTCAACAGGAAGTTAGTGTTGTTGTTGTTTGTCATTAGATCTGATCCACAAAGTTTATAAAATCAATTTACCTGGTTCACGAAACCCCATTCTCTTCGCGCAAAAACAGCTAAGCTTGCTTCAGAAGGTAGGCACTGGTGGGCTCCTCGGCAACTCTGAACTCAAAAGAAGAAACCGAGGATGCAAATCAGCGAACGGGGGAAACGGGAAGGTATCTCCTGGCTTCTCGGGTCCCCCCTTTCGTTTCTGGGGTATAAAGTCTCCTTAATATGACTTCTTCCTAGGTTTGGATTGGCTCGCTTCTAGAATTCTCTTGCAGTAAACCAACTTCTGTTGGAGCGTCTCGTAAATCTTCCCAGTTGAAGAAGTCCGCGCGGTTTTTCAAATGTTTCCAAGGGTGTAGCGTCAATAGGGGGACCGCAGCCTCCGAGTTTCTCGGGGTGGCTGGAGATAGGGAAGAAATCGAAGGGTGGGGGATTGTTCCAAGGCCCGACCGTTTGTTGTGATCAGGGCCTAAGCTCAAAGCTTATAGTGGGGCCTCTGGACTAGCGGCAGCTGCGATCCTTTGACAGGCGGGAAATAGTTTAACTTCATAGGATACCAAGAAGCGCGTAGCGTAACACTGCAGGTGTATGTCAAGTCGGCAAGCTCGAGATCGTGACCAAGTCTGCCGGGTACTGATAAGACTGGCAGCTGTGGTTCGTAAGACCGTTCCATGGCTACGGTCATGCCGCTTTTTCGAGGAACTCAGAGTCCTCAAGTGATTTCGTTGAAGTGATTGCCGGGGAACAGGGTCTGGACCTGTGTGAAGTGTGATAGGTCTCCTGGCGGTCTAGCGCTCTGGGCCGTGTCACTGAGGGATAATACACATGTTAAGAGATGCAGGAGATGTCACATTTACCTGTCTTCCCGAGCGACGGGAAAAGACAATTTGGGTAGTCTTGTCTCCTGTGAGCTGACTACTACAGGGGCACTTTCTCTGATTTTTTTCTTTATTTTATTTTATATTTTGGCGACAGTGGGGCGGAAATATGCAGATGTTGTGCGCAAGAAAGCATCGGGTTGACCAATTTGTTACGATATAAAACTTCACAACACTCCGTTTGTGAACGGATCATTCACGGTCATAGTATAGAAAGAGAGAATTATCCACGTGCAGGACAGATATGTATAATACTTACAAGCCATATGTACTTTGAAAGTATTATTCCGTATTAACTGGCTGCCCGGAACGCCAGTTTCCACACTGTCGGATATGGCGTTCACTCAACCTGATTCCAAAGTCGAAGGTTCTTTCTGAGCAGGGCACCTCTCCGTGAAGTAATTTGTATTTGCCAATCGAAATTACAAAATGCTTCCTTATCACCATGTTCTCTATAGAGAAGTACCAAGTGAAAGATTTTCCTTCGTAATTTGAAGGAGACATCCCCAGTAGCCGCTCCTTCTGAAGCCGGCGCGTTCTGCGGCCTGGAATATTCGAATGCGCATGCGCATGCATGCTATGACTCGAGCTTGTCGACCCTGACCACTTTGAAAGCTTGCATTCTAACTCGTTGCGTCTCTGACGCTTTCCTTATCGCTGGTGCCGATGCGATTCGCTCTCAGGGCGACGGTGACGGCGAGGTATCAATTCAAGCGATCTTACTGACTGCGTACCATCGATTACCGAATATACGAGCCTTCCCCGGGTCAACTAGTAATATTGAGGAAGGTAGCGTTCACGGAATATCCAAGGACGACACCGCCAACGCAAAAACCTTGGTGGTAAAAACACCCATGGCCATTCTCAGCAGGCCAGACCACACACCCTCGCAGATTCGTGCAATATCCTCGGAAAATAACTCGTCCCGCGAGACCCAGGCACATCCTAACCTCTTCATCCATGCCGAACTCACCAAAACTAGCATTGAGGAGCCGGATGCAAGCCGACTCGTGTTATCCTATCGGGGAATATCAATTGAACCACCCCAAGATTTCATAGGCTTAAGGTCACCTATCGACAAGGCCCTTGTCGCAGCTGTAGGATGCAAGGTAGAACCCTCGAACTTCGAGGCCATCCCGAACATGGAGCGGTATATTTTTCAACCGCTGAGAGAGCTCTACCGCATAAGCACAACTATCATACTCGATGTCGGTTCAAATGTCCAAGCTTTTTAAGGCAGACAACAAAAAGGTTTGATGGACATGGCCCCATGTTGCCTCCCGACCTCCTTCGCAGACCTCCAGGTGAGGGTCCCATGGGCCGTAAGCTAAATAACACAGCGCAGAATGTCAAGTCCAGATTCCCCACGATTCGGTTCAACTCTTGTCACAGTGGGGTTTTAAACCCATTTTATGCAACCCGATAGGTTGTTTTTTCTTTCGTGCGGGATTCTAGTCAATATGAACATTTTGCCTTTCGTACGGTTAAACCAACCGGCTAGGAGACATCCGTTTCCCCTTTGGTATCCCTGGTTCCCGATGATACAATCAGGCGGGGTAACAAGTAGCCAGAGAGAGAGAGTTGGATTTGATGTTGGTGATGGACAAGTCCCCACCTTTCTGTTTCAATCCTATATGCCCTCTGGCTCGGTTTTTATGATCGAAAAGAGCAAAGGTTCCGGTAGCGGGAATTTCTTCATTTACCAAGTTCTTGGCGCTGGTCCATCCGAAGGGAGAGGAAAATCTGATACACCAGATTTATGGTTTTCTGGTTGACACTTACCACCAAGCCCACTATAGACGCCGGAAGAAGGGAGGCGAGGTGCATAATCTTATTATTCAAACGTTGGAGCTGTGCAGAAGCGATGTGTTTCAAAACTGTGGTTAACGTTCGATGGCTATGCAAATCGTATGATAATTTATAAGAATGAACAATTGATTACTAATTTTTCTCTCTTGTTTCCGTCGAATGGACTAATTACAATGTATGAAGTGATAGAAATCATATTGAATGAGATGAAAGGAAAAGGTAATATTTATGATAAAAAATATCAGAAGGCAAACGCCCAAGGGCGGTTTCAAGTATACAGAGAGATAATTTCGTTAAGGAGATTTTCGGAATAAAGAGAGTGAAAATATAGAAAACGGTGGAAATCAGGAAAGTGCAAGTGAATTCTAATGAGTGGACTTATCTTCGTTGAAGAGGCAACAAGCGAATCAAAAAAGCAAGATACCTTTAACGCCAGAGCTATAATACTACAGTATTCAGCAAGAAAAAGAAAAAGAAAAAGAAGCTTGTTAGGAGGCCTCGAAAGAGAAAAGAAAGTGAGAGATCTGCAAAAGGAGTGAAAAAAACACTGTTTTGTACCCCAAAGAAAGTAAAATATCAGTTGCGCCTGTTTTTCGCAAAGGAACACCTGTAAAGATTATAGAGATAAAAAATAAAAATCAAGGCATCGTCATCGTAAATCGCATGACGCTCAGTATAGAAGAAGAAGAAGAAGTGATTGCTTGAACAAAGTCATACAAGTAATGAAGGTATTTGTTTTTAAACGCAGCCGAACGTCATTAAATTCGTGCTTCTGTAAACATTCTAGAGTGTTGTTAGTATTGGTGTGATCAAAAAGAGGCAGCGAAGTCATACTCACTTTCCGTACTCGTTTTCAACATCAGCCAAGAGTGCATACACTTTGATTGATTGTGTTTTGTCCTCTAGACTCTTTCGGTTTTCTGGAGTGGACGGAGGGGTGTCTCCTCTCGCGCCATCACGGGCGCCGTCAACACTTAGAGCTGCAGCGATATGTTCCAACAGCTTGCGGTGGACTTGCGCCCTTCTAGTTTCGGCCCTTTCCATCTTGGCTTCCCAGTCGTCGATAGAGCTGTCGAGGTCAGCGAGAGCCTCTTGTTGTTTCAACAATGTTTCTCTCGAAAAGCTCCCAGATCGATCGGAACGGAGATGTTGAAGCATCTTCATGTGTAGAGCCTTCTTCCCCGATCGGAGGGATTGATGAGTTCTTCGAAGGTATTCACAACGTTCCTCGAGAGAAGCGAGTTCAGCTGTCAGGGCGTCGACCTCTGCCGGTGATAGCACTGCAAACTTCTCGCAGGTTTTGCGAGCAGCACTTTGAAGCGAGGCGATGACGGGCGGTTGCAATGTCTTCACAACGTCAACGGGACGCATCCCTCTGGGCATTGTTCTGCTTCTCCTCTTGTTCGCCATGGGTGTTGGAGTGCTTGTTTTGGTCCTTTGTAAATCCCGTTCCGATGCATGTCTCTTATGAATCACTGTGTTAATTCTAGGAGGCTTTTCGACTGTGGACTCGGATGCGCCGCGGACACGATGGGTGGTGCTTTTGGCGACATTGAGAGGTGCGGTATCCTTGGGAGGTACAGTAGGCGGCAAGTCATCCGGCTGAGATGGAATGGTGTGAAGACTCGAGGAAGGTAAGTTTGGTGACCGTGTGGGAACGGGTACAGCAGGCGAGAGTTTTGGTGTTTGCACAATTTTGGGAGTCTCAACAAGTTTCAGCGTCGACTCTGATCTCTTGTGAAGCAAGACCTTCGGTCTGTCAACATCCCTAGCACCAGATGTCGAACGCTTGTGTTCCTTCTTTTCGGAATGCTTGAACATGGCATCACCAAAAGGTGGAGCGGAGAACGCTGATGAAGGAAGACTGGCTTGCCTGTCATGCGCTGGAGGCCGTCCTGGGATTGTGGCTTTACAGATGTTAGAGATAAGATCCAGTAATTTGACGTAAGAATGGCTACTCACGAGAATCCATAGGCAAATCCTGCTCATGTATCATCAACTGGGCACTGGTTTGAATCTCAGGCATGCTACCCTTACGGCGCATGAATGTCTCCTTCGCTCTCATTTTGGCGCCAGCGAGATAAGAACCTTTTGAAATTGAATGAGGTTTTGCATTTGGGCTAGCAGGACGACGTGCATCGGCTGGAAGAGGCGGCAGAGAAATCGTTGGCGGCGGAGTCAAATTTTGGGCCGCTCTGGTTGGTGAGTTCTGTCGACTGTTGGAAGCGGAGCGGAGAGGACCCGGAGAACCAGACCTGGACTCGCTTCTCGATGCAAACGTTGGCAATGGAGGTACTATGCTCTAAATGTAGAGAAACAATAGCATATCAGCATGTGATTCTGTGCATAATTGACCGACAACAGGGATTGAACAATCGCCCGATTGTTGATAGATGCAAGTTGGAAGTTGAAACAGGGCATATGACTAGGAATAATCATATGCTAGGACTCTATGCATATACGTACCATTCTCTTGTCGGCATTCTCATTCAGACTCGATAGGATGTTGTTGAATTGACTTTTGTACTGTTCATGAGAAAACTTTTGCCTCTCTTCATGAGCTATCCTCGACTGTTCGTAGGAAGCATTGCTATCCGGCGCCTGAGGACCTTGCCTCGACGGAGCACGAGGGGGGAAGAGCGTCAACGCCATTGTATTGTGATTTTTCGATATTTCGACGGGGTGCGGTTGGTGTTGTGTTGGATGCGTTCCCTGTAATGATAGGCCTGCCCCGAAAGTTCGCCTGTTCGATTCGATATATCAAAATCCCAGCACCGCTTCGACGTCTAATCTTCTGGTAGTTGGGAAGTATATTGAACAAAGAGAAGAAGAAAAATGCCCGATGAGGTTCGAAAAGACCCGTTTCCCACACTCGATAGATATACAAAAGACTTTGTCGACAGATTTGTAGGGAGCCAGCACTATTATACTCCTTCGCAGAAGGATCGATTGTCTTTAGTCGTAGTTAGTTAGACCAGCCCTCCGCTGCTGTTCGAGCTTGTTTGCAAAGGCAAATGGAAAAGTCGAAACAAACTGTCAGTGTACAGTCCGTGGGGAGGGCGTAATGGATATATGTGCCCGCCCGAATACTATAGCAAGCAAGCACTCACTATGGGGGTGCTGCTGGTTTCCCCTTCTCACAATATTGGCGGTCTGGCACTTGCTAGCCCCATTGGCCTTTTTTTCTGCAGCCCATATCAGGTAAGGAACAGAAAAAATAAAAAATGAAAACGGGGGACTTGAAAGAAGCAATTCCCACTAGTATCATGGCTGGGGCTGTCAAGATTTAGACAGGCCTCTAGCCTTTCCTCCCAGGGCCTCTTGTCAGGAGGGACATGTGTTCTGGGAGAATCAAGGTCGTCTGGAGTTGGGGCTAAGCGGGAAGACGGTGGGATATGCTTTTTCGGCGGTGCAAAAGCAAAGAAGGGGCGGCCGTTTGGGTACCTACTGTTCTGGGGAGAAGGGGTTTCATGATAGCCATGCGCACGGTTGAGACGTGTGAAGGCAAGGGGTGTGGTGCATGGGTCATGAATGTACCGCACAACGAAGGCCCAACATATGCATGCGGAACAGAACACGAAGAAGCTTACTCTCCTCGATATTACGAAGGACGATATCTTGAAGAGAAAACACCTTCTCTACGGGATCGCGATGAAATTATGAGTCTCAACGGCGATTGCTTCTCGTCTTCCTCCGTGATCTTACGACAGAGGCTTGAATGTGCAAGTGCAAGCTTGCCTTGCCCCGTTCGGTCTGTTTGGCCGCCGCTATGCAACCTGCAGCTAACAGCTATGAAACAATCCAGGAGGTGGTCTACCAAAAAAGTTCGTGGTTTTGGCTCAGCACGCTATGTAATATCGTTATTTGTCGTCGCTCGAACGTGAATAATAGGCGGATATTTTTTTATTTTATTTTTTTAGATATATTACCAAGTACCTGCGACACCCGAGACCGAGCAGGAGAAAGTTCCATACGGCATATCAGCATAATGATGAGACGAGCGATCACCTCTGACTCTGTAGTTTATCAGTAACTGTAGACGAGATCGAAGGCATCACGACTGCTTATATTCGGAGCCCTCAAGGCGGCCGAAACGTGATAATACCGTTTCCTGTGATGCCCGGAACAAACTCAGACCGAAATGCAATATTCGACAAGTGTTGGCCTAGCTATTCATACCGCACCATTTTACCTGCGTAAAATGCCGGAGACATCGCCGGCTCGATCGATATGTCTAGACGTCTTCTAAATATTGGCGGATCATCTACGAAATTCTCGCTTCGTGATTCAATCTTTTTGGAACATCAGATCATTCGAGGTTCAGAGTTGCGATGCCAATCAAGCTCTCACTCGCCTTTCGCCCTTTCCTCCACAACCCTCGTTTGGCGTCATGCGGAGAAGCTTCTATGAAGGATCATGCACAGAATACCCACTTCAGTGCACCAAAAATACACAGATACAGCAAATTCGAAACGTAGAACGTATCGATCGGTATTGATCGGGATTTTGCCCGAATGGCCATTTTAGCATTTTATGCATTTCTATTCATTCAATCATCATTAAAAACTTGTGGGCTCTATTTTTCGGCTTGAGACTCTACTTAGCCGGAAGAGTCGTCTAGCCCGCTCGCCCAAGGTGCACTGGTGATGCGAATGACTTACATATGACGCATTTAATATTAGAAACAGGCCCTCTTTCAAATATGTATACAGCTTAAGCAGTATTTCTTCAATATTAGAAGGGTCGAGGTTGACTTAGAACTGAGGTGCGACATTGTTAGCTCTCCGATAAATCGAGGTGTTATCGACCTCGATGCTAAATCTGGCCACTATTCTTTTCCTAGCGAATATTGCTCCCTTCAGAGCTCTGAACATCACTTCCAATTTCCACCAGACCGAATTTCCCTAGACAAAAAAATTTCAAGCTGGGTTAGACGAGGATTCACGGCGGGATATTTGGGGCGAATGATTCGATATCTCCTCTAAACCCTCAGGCAATTTTATCACTGGTTAGGTAAACTTTCCCAAAAAATAATTGTACGCTCGCAGCGGAGGGTATCTCGCAGCTGCAGTTGTGGGAAACTAATCCGACATTCCGGGCCGGCCGACGGGCTGTGCACCGCACCACGCCTGGAATCAAATATTGGGAAAAGCTTGGGGCCGCCTGAGGTCTATTTGTTTCGTTTCGGTTTGAGCAGATGACTTCCTGCTTGATGCATGCGACAGGCGGTCCAATTAACAACATCCCAGCCTAACATATCCATCCCAGCCGTCCAAACGACAGAGTAAAAATGCTGGGGATATCGCAATACAACCGGCTCGCTTCCGTCGACAGACACCACCGAAAGGAAGGTCAATTAATCGTGCGCACGTACGTTTGAGCCGAGGGCACAATTCTCAAGGTTCAACTAAGGTAGCGGTAATTTATCTGTGGTTGAAACATGAACGCGATTCCTTGAAAAATGTTGGGGGTTCCCAATTGCAGAACTGTTTGCAGGGTAAGCCATGAAGCCGTATGCTTTCGGAGCAACAACAAGAATCCCGATCGCATGTACGCACGATCGTACGAATGCACGAAATTTGTATCTATCCTTTAAACAAGTTTTTGCGCACGACAATGTCTCTCTACCGTAAAGCTATCCAAGCTATTGAGCTTTAATAAGCAAGACAAGCTAAATAGTCACATGAGCTTCTTAAAGCTATCTTAGCCAAGTTCAAGCTTGGGTGACTACAATGCTCGAGCTCTACGCCAGTGTATTTGTATTACCGTCGTTGATTCACACCAAACGCTTAAAGTCTTAAATATAATGTTTGATGGCGTGATAAGCGGCGGGCATTTCATAGACGGAATAGTATCCGTACGCACAATTGCCAATGCAGGTACAGCCATTTACTATTCATCCCAGCTAAGGGGGAGAGGGAAATCTGTTTTAAACTGATATATACCTCATTGCCCACGTGCCCTCGACTTCTTAAAGGCGATGCCTCACCGACCATATCACATAGAACTTTGTGCCAGCCTTCTGCATAAAATCAAATCGCAAAGTAGTAGCGCTTAGTGTAGCTCTTGGTTTTACCGGTGCGATGCGCTATGTTCTCAGCAGATGAAGATCATGTGCTCGCATTTGGGGCATCGAGCTCTTGCATGAAATTTAAGGATTGTGAGTCGGTCCAGATCTATTCCGGCCGATCTGTAGTGGGAATTGTATATGTAAAATTATATTTCTTCTTCGTTGCTTATCACAGATACTAGGAGTTTGGTGACCCATTTCTGCTACAGACATCAACCGAATATCGTATCCAGCGTCGAGTTCGGAAGAATCCAGCCATGTGGCCGCCCATAGAAAAGCCATTTTTCCATTCTGCCTCCCGACAGTCCGTGTAATGGATATGTGTTAAGCCTGCCGCTTTGTCAAAGCGGGGAGTATCTGAGCGCAGTAGCCGCATGAAATGCACATTTTCCAATTCAGCCTCTATTGATAATTACTCCATGGCATGCACATGCAACAATTTAAACTAGAAGTACGAAGTAATGTTTAGTCATTTGTGCGAAATGCCAGTGCAGTGCGACATCTGAATTCTTTATGATAGAATTGGTTTTTGGTGACGGATAGATTTTGATACCATACGGTTTCCATCCCTGAGGACCCTGGAACATCTTCGGATACAAGGCAGATATATGGACGAATCGGCGACCGTCTGATGTTTGTACAACGCTAGCGATATCGAAATTCTGGGGATCGCAACACATTTCGGGCAATGTTCTCGAAATAGGAAGTTACCTTTTACGGATCCGGGGACAAGGCGAGCCTTCGAACGGCATCAGTGGAACGGTACTCGCATCTGCAGATTGGAAATCGAACGTTCCTCCCACTAAAATTAGACTTTCGAAAGATGGTTGTGACATTTATTAACTGGTTCGGCCGCCTCTTCCAGCTATCTGATAAATGATTATCAAATAGTGTCGCAAATCTGGAAGGAGGGTGCGAAGCGTGGTGCCTTTCTGCAGTGCAAAAGATCCCACAGAGGGGTTGTTGCAGGTCCCCATTTTCTGTTTCGTTTCAGAAAAAGTAGGCGAACTCGTAAAAATCGACGAGTATGGCATGCATATGCGTCCCGTCAATTGGTCTGCCTACTGGATGACTGAAAATTTCGCCAAATAGAAAATGTTTCCACCGTGATGCACGTCACATACATGTTTGAACGCAGCTTGCACACTTTGGTCTTGGTACTGCCTACTTTTTCTTCTTTACCTCGGTCTCGTGCTCAAGGGAAGTTGCAGTGCAGAATGCAAAATGCAGGTCTCAGCTCTTTTGCACGAGCAACTTGTTGATCAAAAAAACGTGGCCTCGCTTGACCGAGTTGATCACCCAAGCCATGACTTTCCTTCGGATATTAGGCAGTTTCAGAAACATGCAGTTCATTTCTACTTTGTCACTGTGGCGATCCAAGATATTATCAGAAATCCAGAGTCCATATGTAGATTATGAAGATATTATATTTTAACCCAAAACACTATCTATTGGTTGCCTTGTCCGGTTGCTTCCGTGTCGCCCATCCAGTCCTCGCGGCCTCGTATTCATTGCGGAACTGCGAGTTTGCCGCTGCTTTGACCCCCCGAATTTCTGGGCACTCGCTAAAGGTGCATTAAAGAGTGTTTTTTCCTTAATAAAAATTAACCGATTGTGGATGGCGGCCGAAGACCTGGTGGGTGTCGACAGATATTAAAATATTCGTTTCCCCTCATTCATAATAGCTTTTCCACGGTCCGGTAAAATTGGTGATGCTTGATAGGCACAGAATCATTCCTTTTCGTCAGCCAACCAAGCTCAGGCCTTCTTCTATCCCTTGCATCTTGCATTGCATTTTAAAATGATTATAAAACTCGAATGAGGGATGTAAGAAGATCAGCTGAAGCGTTTGGCCTGCATCTCCAATTGACTCTTTCTGAGAAATCTCTCCACTTTGACATACATAAGCTGTTAAACTCTTGGGTATGAGACTGTATCCACCGAGGAGATACGAAAGTTTTAAAACTTTCACGCAATGATCAGCCCATGTACGCACGGCTCGGATGATATGGAAATAAAGTTCGGATCTAGACCTTTACTACTTGTAGGCTGCAGCGGAGTGAATCCTGAAGGCATCAAAGTGTTAAAATATTGTTGGATCATAAAATGTGCACCCCACACATGACTGTTGGCCGTGATGCATCGGTTACGAAGCCGTGTTGGCCGGGTCACGACCGACCATATGGGCTCTGGCGAGATAATTGGCAACTGCGGTGGCAACAATCCTAACCACCTGTATACTGATATCCGAGTTTTGAAGCAGAATTGTTTTTTTTTGACCCCAGTCTCTGAGGAGGAGCGAGTCAGCACCGCCGGGGCCGAACCGAGCCCGAGGCAACTGGAATCGACCGGTCCAGTCAGAAGAATTAGACCTCCATATTCTTCGGGCCTGTGATTGGGACTCGTAAACTCGAAATAATTGCATTATGGTCCGTGTCTATCCTCAACAAGGTCGGTAACACCCTCACGGAACATAACGAGTTGCACAGCCCCTCAGCACACGATTGCTCAAGCTTTGGACGTGTTTTCCTATCTAAACCGTTTTTATACGGTATCCATAAGCGAAACTGATGAGGCGGTAGAAACAAATATCAGACAGGAATCATGAATATGGAACAGATCGAACATTCCACCTAGGTACTAACATCAGCTAGACCGTATACATTTTATAAGTTTCTACGTGCATGCCTTTTTATAGAGTTTGTCGACGGCGAAAGTGAAACTAACGGAGTGTTTGGAGCTGAAGTCCTAGCGTACCGTGAAAAAAACGAGTTAGCATTTACCATTTTTCACAAAGGTTGACGGAAGGAGCTCGAGGCTTAGATTTCCTTGAGCCCTAAACTGAATTAATATCTAGTACTAAGTTTCGAGTTTTAAACTTTCAAACACTAACTCCCATCTGGACCTCACAGCCCGCTGCGAGTTCGACTTTTCGTATATCGGCCCGCCAATCTACGGACTCGGAACATTAAATGCTTCGCATAAAACAGTGAGCCGATGAGGTGCTTTGCATGCGAGGTCCTCGGCACAGTCCGAAACATGACAGCGGAAAATAATATACTTGATTGCAAAGACAGCGATGGATGCTGATCTACGAGTCTCGAAGTCGATTTGAATAAAATAATAATAGATCAAGGACCAAATTAATTTCCAAGGATTGTGATGCTAAAATACCACAAAGCACCGACCCTGCGTTGAGATCCTTGTGGATTTTGTGGATTAGTCAGAAATTGCTAGCTCGGTCGCGATGACTCCGGACGTGACTCTTAAGTCTTCAATATATCGGCTGTGTTTCGTGTTCAAAGGCATATAAAAGAACGTCGTTTATATGCTGCTCTATAGAAGCCTTCGGTTGAGTAAACATCTCCCTTTGTTCTCAAGTCTTGCGATACCATCAGGCTGGTCTAGAAATCGATACACGGAGGTGGCATTGACCCAAATCAAGATGGCTGCATCCTCAAGCTCAAACAACACAAAAATTGACACAGACAACGGTATTTACTTCTGGAAACCCGAAAAAAGGTATGGCTATCTCGGACAATGGTACCCATCAGTCTTCACAGCTACCGGGGACGACGGGGAAGAAACTGTATACCAGAATTGCGAACAGTGAGTTTTTTTTTTCTTTCTACCGTCTCTTGCCTTCAACAGCTCGAATTCGCGGGGCTGGTGTAGATTGGCAATGCAGGGCCTCGGTTGTCATTTTCTCAATTTATATCTCACATTCGGAAATATTTTCAAACGGGTCTCAAAATCGCGAGATCGATAAGAGAGAAGCGGCTAGCGGGATGACTGATGACTGACGTGATTCGATTGGCTTGACAGGTATATGATGCACCAGAAAGGTAAAAAAAACATCCTTATCGCTTGTATCGCCGATTATCTTCATTTTTGTGGCGTGAGAGTCCTACGCATATACGAGGGGCTAGGTAGCGAAGCGGGGTGAAAATTTCCGTTTTCTTGGCCACGTGTGACCTGGACCCTGGTTCTCAATCCGGTGCAAAACACGAATTGCACATGGCTATGTTTTGTATGCAAGAAGATCCGAAGAGATGCCGTTCTGATGATCAAACTACTCTGCAGGAGTCCTTTTCGCGCCGGATGATCCTATTACGGCTGAGATTCTGACCGCAGAGCTTCACCCGGCCAAGATCAAAGCTCTAGGCCGTCTAGTCTCGAACTTTGATGATGAGACTTGGAAGGAGCATAGATATGAGATTGTTGTCCGGGGTAATTACTACAAGTTCACTCAGAACAAAGATCTGAAGGAGCAGTTGTTAAATACAGGGAACAAAGAACTGGTAAGCTGGCATTATGTTACATTTCGGATTAAAGGCATGCTCAGGTCGTATATACGAGCTTGTCGGTGATAAACAGACAATTTAACGATTCCACCCTGTAGGTCGAAGCATCCCCGCGGGATCGGATTTGGGGAGTAGGGTTTGGTGCACAGAATGCTCCAAGCAGCAGATCAAAATGGGGATTGAATTTACTGGGGAAGGCTTTGATGGAAGTAAGAGAGAGGATCCAAAGGGAAGAAGAGGGAGAAAAATCGGATGAGATCTAGGTTTAGAATATTAACTCATTGTGGGAGATACTCCCTTACCGTGAAAGTTTTCGCAAATTTATAGCGGAATATATTCAGGTTGATGCAAGAGTTCCTCGTCCTAAGCTTGCTTATCCGTCTCTCCTATTGCATATACGCATCGTAAAAAATTTCTTTTATCAATGGAGCTACCCGAGAAAAATGCAATTGCTGCCATTCCCCTCCTTCGAGCGGCTAGACTCGAGACCTACTACTTTACATGCGTATTTCTTCAATCTACGTACGCCTACACTGCGAATTAATAGGATCATTAAATTAAATTGATTGCTGTGGGTGACGAGTGTGGTCTCTCCGAATTGAGGTATTTTGTTAAGAGGAATATTACAATGCTGAAATAATCGAGAATGCGATAAACCATCTTTAGACTTGAAAATTATGGATTGTGCGTCGGATGCTGCAAAAATAAAAAAGGCTCAAAATTCCAGTTAACTTCTTCTATAGCTCGTTTATATGCATTTCAGATATACCAGTCTCGAAACCAGCCTCACTCAAAACCATAGATATAATAATTGCGTCTCTATTGGTCAGAGTTTTACTACGTGAATGTTGAAAGTATAATATCCGCCTACACATAAGATCAAATCCAATACCCTGGCAACAAAGTTCTTACAACGGAATAAAATATATCCAATATGTTTAATTTGTAGTGTCAATATTTTAATAATATTTGCCTATCCATATTCATATCTATATCTATCTCCAAAGGCGGATAGAAATTGATATTTTTACGGCTGGGTCAAGCTAAACTTAAATTTGAGTACCTGACTACAAAACAACATTGAATTGTTATCCGTAAGATACGAATTATCTACGAGCTTAACAACATATGGTTTAAAAATGAAGGTCAATGTCTTTTATTGACAATTTAGCTAGAGAACTTCTTTTTGGATTGAAGCCTTGAGCTAGCATAATGTTTCTGAATTATGTTAAACCTCGAGGCATCGCCCGTCAATCAAATCTACTATTCATTCGCTAGTACGAATATACCTGCGTTACGAGAGAGATTAGTTCACGAGACCACATATATACACCTAAGTCAGGAATAACATCTGCCCCAATTGATCCAACTAAAAGCCCTCCTCGATCTCCTCCTACTTTCCTCCCACCCTTCATACGTAGGCATGGACGCGACTCTCAACAATACAATTAATCAGCAAACCAAGTTCATCCGTATCCCGCTTATGTAGCAATACAGCATCCTCCAACCCAAGGTAAGCTGCCTCCGCAATTTCAATGTACGTTGTATGAACTCCGTAGTTGAGCAGTATAAAGATTTAGATTCGAGATTGACTCATAAGCCAAGATATCTCTAACTTGTGCCTGCACTTCACACGGCACCAGAAGTCTTGATATTACCAGCAAATTCGATATACATGTTTCGTCTGAGGTCATGTGGTAAACTACCAGGGTCTTCAATACACACGGTAATCATATAATCATGTATGGTATCTCTGATTAGATTCGATTTTATTAAAATAGGCATCATTATAGAGGACCTGGGGGCCTCCAGTTCCCGAAGTTGTTCCTGTTCCATCTGCACACTAAAGCCAGTTGGGTTCTACTTTCATATGTATCATACTTACGCCTGTAAATAACGATATTCTTTGTAATGCTTGATTAAGCCTACAGGCTTCATAGTTTTCTCCGTTCTATTACTTTGCTTTATATATGAAAAGAAATATAGCCTTGATGGGTTTGTTGTCAAAGCCTTGTTGTGAAAGCTTACCAACCAGCACAGCAGCTATGCTGGCGAAACCCATCTATTTCCTGGGCAATTTGAATGCAAGAAAAGGACAAATCTACTGTTATATTGCCAAGAAACGGGCCGACGTCTATGCAACGGAAATTTACACTCGATATTATAATTTTCATGCCGCCCGAGAGAAATTGGCAGCTTTAAGCCTGGAGAAGCTCTGTTCAGACACGGGCGTCCCGCCGAAAGAAGGATGGTGTTGTAGCACCCGACCAATCAACCAGCCATGTTTCGATCATCAACCTCAAGCTTCTAGAATGCCCGCTCATCTCCCAAATCAAACATGATCTAACTGGATCCCTCTCACGCGACTCACGGAATAAGCGTGCGTATCCGAAAGCTCCCCATGATGCCTCAAGTGGTGCCTCGCCGAAGGAACCATCAGCGGACCCCGGCGCTGACTCGTTCCCCGTCCGCCGACTCTTCCTCCGATTCCTCGACATCGACAACGAACACGGTCGTTTCGTCCTCGCAAGGATTGGTTCGTCAGAGCAGGCATCATGAGCAAGGAGCTGGGTATTTCGAGCCTTCGTTGAACACAACCTCTCAAGTAGCGGCTGCAGCGGCCGTGGCGAGAGAATCCGCGAGGAAACACTCCCAATCAGACCCATCTCCGCCGACAACAGCGATGGTTAATTCATCAATGCCAATGAGTGCTGCCGGGGCTGCGGCTCTCGCTGCCATGCCAAAGATAGACCGTGGACACTCCAGCGGGTACGAGAAGGAGAAGGAGAAGAAGGAGTCGAAAATGAAGATATTCTCGAAACCTCTTCGTTCAGCGCAGTCCGCGCAGGCCATGAAGAACGCGGACCCGAAACCGATCCCTTCACCTTCAAAACTATCCGCACCGTTGCCACGAATACCGTCGAACGTATCTTCCGATGGAAGCAGGCGGCCATCATTCACGTCTACAATCTCCGATACTCTCTATTCAAGTTCACCGCCCACGTCCTCACATAGTCACAAACACCATCTGCTGCTAAGAGGAAGAAAAGAGCAACCTTTGTCTAGCGCAAACTCAAACTCAAAACTTGTCTCCGAAGGCTCAAGCATATACAACTTCAACCCAAACAGTCCCTCCACAGCCAACTTCCCGGTCTCGGGCAACGTAAATCCAAGTCAGAAAACACTGGTTACAAACGCCGATATAAAGCACGTGGTGGGTGTTGTTTCGGGCAAAGATAAGGATGCAGCTGGGGAACAGGTGCTCGAGGAGGTGTGGCCGCTTTTGAGATCAAGGGTCCTCCCTTTGTTTGCCGGTGAAGGGCTACGAACACCGGTGGAGGACCTCAACAAGCTTGTCATGTAAGTTCCAAACCGAACCCATTTGAGTGTTTGTCTAACTGTTTCGATAGCGTTCACGTCAAACGTCAGGTCGAAAAGAAATCCGCAATTCTCTTGATTGATGATGTTCAAACATTACTCGAGCAGGGGATGGCCATGCTCGACAACTCGTCATCATCACTATCCAAACTTACAGATGTCCGTCTTATCCCTAGACTGGTCGAAATATGGAATTTCGTCTTCAGCACTGTTCTCCCCTACTTCGAGGCTGCATTTCTACCGCTCCAACAAGAGTTTAAAGGAATTGGAACTGTCTTGAGTGGACGGGAAGCTCGGGAGACCTGGGGGAATCCGGATCAGAGGCTTGATTTACGGCGAATGGCGCTTATTAGTTATCGAGACACCGTTATTTTGCCACTGTATAGTCGGTTGCATAGTAAGTTTGCTCTAATATTCGAAATCACGAGTGCAGTCAATCTCTAATCCTCGGTATAGCGATATTTTCCAAGCTCCAACTCGATTTCGACGCCCTACCGAATGTTACCGAAACCGTCGGTCGAGTGTTGCAATGCGTTAGCGTGCTAGCCTCCCTGCTATCAAACGATGACAAACAGGCAAAGATGGATGAATTGGCGAAAACGATGAAGCATAATTGGCTGAGTCGTGGAAGGACGGGTAGAAACCGACTTGGGTTTGTTGGGACCCGAGCCCGTGCTCTTGGCAGCGCAAATTCACTCGGTTCGAACCATGGATTCGGTGATTTTTCGGTGACTGAATAGGTGCTGCTTGCTCCTGCAGACCGAGAACTGGGTTCGAGGGTGCCGGGTGCGGTGGTAGGCTTGTTGTGTTTGAAATTCCGCTAGCCTTTCAATCCGCAAGCCACCCGAGAATCAGACCGACTTGCAACCGCCGGGTGAGAGACTGCGTGGTTATCACCCCGAAAAATAACCACCAAAAAACTCAGTTGGGTTTTTTTAGTGGGTAGCTGCTATTTGGGCAGCGAATCAAACTTATGGTTCTGGAGAGAGCAAACATCCCATCCAGTGTTTGCTTGAGCAAGCTAAGCGCGCCTACAACTTTCCCCGTGCTACGAGATTCTCGGGATAAACACTTTTCCTACACTCCTAGAGGGTTATCCTTCACTAGAACGCCATTTTATTGCAATTTATATATATGCTACGCAACTAACCGGGCACCACCTGCCCACACGAGGCAGGCCTGCAATTTGTTAGTCACAACGGGTCCCTGTCTAGTACGAAGCTATCAATTTAATCCTGGCGAATCTTTATCCTCATCTCACCTCACGTACCCCAATAGCGTGGCATCACGCACGGTCAATCCCGTGGAGGGTTTGCGTAACGTGGCACAACTTTGGGGAAATTGATACGTCTACGCCAGTGTTTCCCCGCGTGATCAACCTAATCTCGGGGGGCATCCTTGTGAATTTGTAACCGAGACGGGTTCACAAACTAGGATAGCCTCGAAGGGGTGCAAAAGCCTAAAGATTCTGCACAGATCTTCGGATTGTACAGTCTTGGTGATTGGCCGAACTTTCCTGCAGGAATTCATAACCGGGAGCTCTCAGGAATTCATAACCCTGTATTGTTCAAAACGGCCATAGCGGGTTCCATAAATATCAGCTGGTTAGATGAGAGCTACGTGCACTATAGAGGACGACGTCTAACTAGCCCTAATCATGTGAAAATACCACTAAATCAGGACAATGCTTGGAAGCTATTTCCTAGAAATTCCCATATCGAATTGCTGTAATAGCAGTTTCTTAGATACGTTGAGTCCTCTTTCAGGGTAATATATGTCCTTGATTGAGTCGATAAGTTTATATAATTACTCTACTAGAGCCCTCACGACAGTTCAGCTTATCATCAAATCAATAACTAAAAGCAGAAAAGCTTCCCAGTTTGACATAGTTGTAGTTGAATAAGTTTGCGTATACTCCCATAAGCTTATATCGTCAAAGCCACCGATATTCCAAACGTGCCCATTAACTGTGAAATCGCAAGAACAATGAGGCCAGAGTCAGGCTCTCTGACGTCCTCCTTCCTCCGTGTTGTTTCCCAGCGCTGGCTCAGAAAATCCAACAGGACCTCAGAGAAAAGAGCCCGCCATTTCGTTTCAAACCTGTCCGCACAAAAAAAACACAAACCACCATTCGATAACCCAGCTTTGTGCGCCAGCCCCAAAGCTACAGCACCGCCTCCTCGCCATTCCCTTTTTTTCTTCCTTTCCTTCTCTCCGAACCCCACAGGCTCCGAAGCCCCGGGTTCCTTGCCGGCAATGGATGGAGGCATGCCACCAGAGCAGCTGCCTCCGCAGGTTTTCACCACTGGAGCGCAGCTGTTGGATCTCACCGATAGTACGTTTTGCAAAAAAAGCGCCACAAAAATGACCGACCCCCATCGCTCCGACCCGGTAAAAGCTAACCGCGTCAAATTTACATCTGTTCAGAGAAGCTCGTCATCGTTCTACGAGACGGCAGGAAGCTCGTAGGAGTCTTGCGAAGCTACGATCAATACGGTACACTCGTCCCATTCCTTTTTTCGCCTCCCACTTGCTACCCCACCATTTAGCTCACTTGGAGCTTCGTGCGTGATTCATATTACCTATAATCACTGGATTTTGCTGACCTTTACACTCTTTTCACTTTGATTGTAGCAAACCTCGTTCTCCAAGACACCGTGGAACGTCTATACTCCCAAAATTTATACGCCGACGTCCCACGAGGTGTTTATATAGTCCGTGGTGAAAACGTCCTGCTGCTGGGCGAAATCGTACGTACCTTCTTAGCTTTTCCTACGATTTGAATATATTACCATCTGCTAACCTTTCCGTTTCCGGCTGGTCAAAAATAGGACCTGGACAAAGAAGACGATACCCCCCTCCAACAAGCCACCGTCGACGAAATCTACGATGCCCAGCGCGCCGAATCAGCGCATAAGAAGCAGAAAGAAAAGAAGAAGGCCCGAAAACTCCACAGTCTCGGATTCGAAGCGGAGAACGAGTTGATCCTGTAGGACAGGGTCGATGTCGTGAAGCCGCTCGTGATTTTTAGGAGTCTTGGAATTACGAGGGTTGCAATCAGGGAGGTGAATTTTGTTAATAGGGGGTTTATTTATGAGCTGGGAGGGAGGAGAATTAATAGGGAAGCTGATATCGAAGGGGCTCACAGGCACTATTTCAGGGCCCGGGCAATGCACCAGATGGCGGGAGTTGGGTCGCAGTTTTGGGGGGTTAGGGACGATGTGACGGAGCCGAGTTCAGATGGGGAGGAAGTGGTAATGGTGGATTCAGACGAAGAATTGGATCGATTGATAGATGAAGAATCGATTGAAGAATCGGATGAGTCTCTTGCAACCATCGATGAGGAAGTTGAACCGGACGAGGATGAGGAGGATGACGGACCGGAGACACCAGAAAATCAAAAACAAGAAAAGCCTAGAGATCTCGATATGAAAGCTACGAACAAGGCGAAACCGGGAGATCAGGTGACAACGGGAAGAGCAGAACTAGAAGAGGAGGAAGAGGAGGAGTATGTACCCAACGTCTGGTTCACGAGACGGAACAAGGTTGTGTGGATGACAGACTCGGAACAGAAAGCAGTAGAAAGAAGAGAGGCGGAGAGGAGGAGAGGAGAGGAAAACGAGGCGGCCATGAAAAGAAAGGAACGAGAAGAAAAAGAGAAACTCCAGCAAAAAAATCGAAAACCACGAGGCGGATCCTCTAGACCAGCAAACGAAAGCGACGGATATGGCGAATTTAATGGGCGTGGGGGTGTACAGCTGAGCGAGAAGTAAGGGGAAGATTTTGAAAACAAGCCGAGGGAAAGAGCCGACTGCAGAACCACAGATGCAGTTTGAGCGGTAGTATCATATTATTATGAAGAAAAGCGGCGTGGGATGGTTTTATCGCTACCAACCTATCCTTGCCGTATGAAGACGGGTTGCATGACCTTAGAAATATTAAATTTAAATCAATAAAAGTATTTTTCAACTTGGGTGCAAGGGATTGAAAGCAGTCTCCAGTGCCATGTTCATACAATTCCATTGTGCTAGGTCTAAGCTACAAATGGTCTCTCAAGTCAGTCTCGCCAAAGTACGAAGGATACAATGCATGACCCTCTATAAAACTCCCATCTACAAGTCGACACGCGATATATATATCCAGCTAATAACCATAATCCATACCCACCTAACCCACTACAGTATACCTCACTTACCTCTTTCTCAAATCTTCTGACTCTGTCCCTTCCAAAGTATCAGCCGCCCACTCCAACGTCTCCATCAAGCTCTGATCAGTCGTCCTCGGAGTTCTCAACCCGCTCTTTAACGCTTCCTCCGTCAAAATGCCCTGATCCATATTCCCATCTTTGTACAAATACCCGTGCTGCTCCAGGTACGCCGGCCAAACCAGCAATTCAAAGTACCCCTCCGGATCGTGCCAAAATCCTTCCACCGTATTATAACCTTCTCTGTCTTCCCTTCTTTTCTTTGCCTGCAACATAAGAACCTTTTATCAGCAAAATGGTCACTCTCCACTTTCCCAAAGGAAAACCCCAAACAGTAATAAAAATAGACAAAAGTGGATATATTTCGTACCTTCTCATACGGCGTCCGAATCATAAACTTGATATCAAACTCCGCCTTCAACTCCTCCGGCACCCCCTTCCCAAAAATCAAAAACCCATCCACGATAACCACATTATCAACCTTCTTCCCCGTATCCTTCTCGATCTTTGATAACCACCCCGCGATCCGTTCCTCCAAAGCTACAATCCTCTCCTTGCCCCCCTCGCTCCCGTTCGTGAGTCGGAGGATACTCTCTTCCACCCCGACAGCATGCGTACCCTCGAAACTCTGATGCTCTTCCGGTAAGGAACCGTGGAGTTTGGCGTACCTGACGCTGGACAGGAAGGAAGGGAAATCGAGGGCCTCCGGGCAGTCCCAATCTTGAACCTTTTCACCCGTGTTGCCGAGTTGAACGACCGGTAGCTTGGAGTCCGGGATGTAAAAGTCGTCGCCGTGGAGGATCACGCATTTTGGCGGTGCGGTGGAGGAGGAAGATGCGAATGCGGTGCGGAGGAGGCGGGATAGTGAGGTTTTGCCAGAGGAGGAGGGACCTGGAGTTAACTACCCGTTAATTCAAGAATGTAACAAAGAATTGAGAAGAAGAAAAAATATATATCGAAAAGAAGTATAAACAAGTAATATATTGTCCCCAAGACGGCATATACGAGTTTCTCGAAATGATTCCGAGTCGTTATCGCCAATAAGTCACGTGAACATGAGGAAGGGAAACGATGGATGGCTCGGAACGGTGATGACGAACCGGATATTGCGATACAGATCGAGGATGATGCCATGTCGGGCGGTTGGGGAATTCCTACGGGCAAAAAAGTCAACGAGGGCCGGAAAAGCCGTGTGTATGCGCTTTATGCGGTGTGTACGTGTGCGACCTCGAGAGGATGACTTTTTGTTGGTAGGATGACTTTTTTGTTGTTTGGATTTATATGACGTACGAGAAATTCAAAAGACGAGAATGTCCATGTGGTTTCGTTCATGCAGGCATTTTATTAGATTTTACCCGATGCGATATTGCCCGCAAACTGCAAACGACAGCTCTAGTCTAGTGTAAAAAGGGGACCACAGAACGAACCCTGGTCAGGTTGTCATGTATTTTGGTATGCGAGCACTTGATCGTATCACAATGTCCTATCTGGAATGTATATTCGAATACGAAATCTTTTTTTTTTCACGTCATAATCATCGATTCAAGAAGCTATGATGACTGCTAGTGATATACAGAGAGAATTCCAACCAACTGTAAAGTTGGTCAGGTTGGTATGATGGATGGTGGTTGTGGAGCTCGTGAGAGAAAGTCGTTGTTTCGCCCAACGACACGGGGCGCCGTGACTGAAAAAAAATATACAGAGGTCGAAAAAGATATGCGTATAAAAAAACTCCCATAGCATAAGGAAAAGATGCGGCGGCACTACGATATATAAAGGGGTAACATGAAGGTGGCATTAAGAGGGTTAGGCAAAAACAGACGAGAAACCGAAAAGAAGGTATTTAAGTAGCAATATCCTTCTTGAGGGCTCCGAGGAACTTGTACTTCTCCTCGCTTGTCTGGAAGCCACCGCGGCCGAATTTCGAGGAGGTATCGATCCATTCTATTGTGACCGCCGTTAGCACGCCGAAATTTTTGAGAAATAAGTTGTGAGTGATATAAACTTACTGATGTCGACCTTCTCCAATGCCCTTCTGCTGGTGTGGGTGACGAGCGACTTCCTCAAGGTCAAGACTCTCTTCTTGACACCCGGGCACGATCCCTTGATCATGATAAAGTCGTTCTTGACATGCCCATATCGGACGAAACCTCCCATTGGGGTGATGGTCTTGTTCGAGACGTCGTACTCGGTGGAAGCGTTGTTGGGGTCCGTGCCCAAACCGACACGGTAAACCTTGTGGTTTACCGAGGTTCTGTGATGGTAACCGTACTGACCGGCACGGGCAACAGTCCATTGCACTACATGTGATGTCAGTTTACATATTCCATCAAAATAATTGCTTGTGTGAGAGTAGGAAACACACCGTGAGCAGGATGCCATGCACCGATACAAGCGACCTTTCGGAGACCCTTGTGGGTCTTTCTCGGCAACTTCTTGGTTCCCCAACGGGAAGTGACACCGTTGAAACCGTGACCCTTGGTGACACCGATAATATCGATAACCTCATCCTTCTCAAAGATCGAGGGGATCTCGATCGGCTTCTCGAAGAGGTTCTTGGCAAAGTCGACCTTGTCGGCGATGGAGCCACCGTTGATCTGGATCTCCATCAAATGGGCCTTCTTCTGCTTGAGTGGGGTCTTGCGGATCTGAGTGTGGGCGATGAGGCGGACGACGGTGGAGTACTTTTTGATGCGCTCGAGATCACGGGTGATGGCGGCACCGCTGTTCTCAGAGTGCTTCTTGGTGTAGCGGGAGAAAGCCTTCTTCTTGCTCTTGTACCAGTTCTTGTAGAATCTTCGTCGGATCTCGTCGCTCAAGTGCTCGGCCCAGACGGTGGTGAGAGATCGGAGACCGCGTGGGGTCTCGATGTAGCCAACGACACCGACAGCAATCATCTATAAATTTCCACAATATGAGCCATTCCAGTTCTTGATACCAAAAACATATATGTTGAAGTGTTTGTCGGAGAGCTACGTACTGGTGGGGTCTCGATGATGGTGACAGCCTCGACGATTTCCTTCTTGTGCATCTTGGCACCGGGTCGGTCGAGATCTCTGACAATGGTGGTCATACCGGCCTTGTACCCGAGGGCGGCGGTCAAATGGACTGGCTTCTTCGCATTGTCCTTGGGGAAGGCCTTTACTCTTCCTCTGTGTCTAGCAGCACGCTTCCTGGGAAGGAAACCGAGCGAACCGTGACGAGGAGCTTCCTGTGTTCCGAAAAAATCATACTTTTAGTTTATCGTTCTGTAGACAGGTAGATTCGGATATCGAGATGTGGTCGGATGATCATTGAGGTTCATTGTGGGAAACATACGTATTTTCTCTATAATATCAGCATTCAATGTTAGCTCCCAGCTCTCCAAAAACACAATCACAGCGATTCGTAAAACTCCCCCCGATTGAAGGGAGAGACTCGAGAGGAGTGATTCTGGACATACGTGAGACATGATGACTTGCTGTCGGGGAGGTCGATTCCTATGATGTTAGTATCGATGAGGTTTGGTAGATGGAGGTTTTTCTTGAAATCGAACGACGACGCTATATTCACCACCCATACAAAATTTTGGCTGGGTGTCGCTAAACGCAGCGTTTTTTGAGGGCTTGCCGGGCAGAACGTCTTTGAACCAACACCATTCCCGTTTGAGAATGAGCAGTCCATCCGACAAACATTTTCGTCGTCACGTGAGATAACCACAACGCAAGGATCAAACGCAACGCAGGGTCTACACGCGATCTGCTCGGACGACAGGCTATGAGATCATCTCCGCTGATAAGATCCGATTAGATTAGATTTAGTAGTTCCAAAAAAAGCATCCGCGCGCAGGGACCATCCAGCCTCGCTCTTATATACCCCTCGAGAACACGGTAACCCTCGACTCAACATCCGAAGCCTGAGCGATTTCCCGAGCGACATCACATCCGATCTCCATGTGGCTAATATTGTTCCGGCAATCTACGCGTAGCTGAAAGAGGAGTCTCGGGCTGAAAAGGCAGCAAGTTACGATAGGTGGCATCGATACCATTTGGTACGCGTGCTGAGGTGGTGGTGGTGGGCAAGCGAGACGAGAGCTCTGCGACCTTCGGGTATGTCATAGCCCTCTTCTTTTGTCTCTCTTGTCTTCCTTTGTTAGGTTCTTCCTAATGGGCAATTGTTTTTTTATTTTATTTTTAGGTTGACAGCCAACATGTTATTAGCTTGGGAATCTCATGCATACTCCCACCATCGACGTATCGGTAACCAGGAAAAGGCAAAAAGTATAAAAAAGTAAAAGTGAGATCAGTTGACATTCAAGTTTTTTATTTTATTTCTGTACGAACCAACCATGGTGGCGGCGAAAGCATCACCGTACTAGGAGGATTTGCGAGGTCAAACGCCATGTTTCGGTTTGCTTCCGTATCTGATTGATTTTCAAGTCAGCCGAATGAGAATGGGAGACAAGGCGAGAGACGACCCAGACCGAAGGGAAAAGCAGGCGTGTGGAGGAGGGCTGTGGGTAATTTTAGCATCTCCAAAGAGGGGGACCTGAGTGTTTTTGCTTTGGCTCCACCAGCCAACCAGTAAGCCCAGATCCGAGTGGGTCTTTTTCCCTTCCCATTCCCACGCCCATCATCGCAAGCATGCGAAAAAGCAAAGACGGAAACGAACGGCCAAGACAGAAGGTCACGGACGATCCACAAACCCAACTTTCTTTTCTTCTTTTATAGATAAAAGAAGAAAATATTAGTGGAGAAGAAATGGCAGGGGTAGAGGGCGCCCAGGGAAAAGCAAGCAAAGCGCCTTGTTTCAAGATTTGACCCTCAAGCGAAAGAGAAAAAGAGCCGGTGGGAAGGACAGGTACCCCCCAACTTGCTTTTTCCGGGCGACACCGCAGTCTGGTGCAGATGCGGGTCGAGGTGTTGCGAGCCGGGATGGATGGATGGGGGAAAAGAATGGGGCATGGAGAAAGCAAGATCGGAAACCAAAAAAAGAGACCGAAGAGGGAGATGTGTCAGCCAGCGAGCCCATGTAGTACCCGCCCACCAATGTCGACTTGCCCTTTTACCTCGCCAGCCGCCGTGTAAATAAGCACCCAGAGCTAGCCCGTTCGGATATTTTTTTTTTAAATACCTGCGTGAACGAAAATAATAGTCCACGGTGGTCCGTACAGTTTTTTTTGACCATATATAAAAAACTTTCCTCGATGGAGGCGCTTGCCGGGTGGAAGGCGTAAAGCCATCGTGGTATCCACAAAAATGCGACGTTATCTACAGAAGGGTACTTATGCCGACAGGTGTTGACCAACCGACTGCGATCGAGTCCCCGTTGGTCGGTCGGTAATAGCATTTCGTATCCTCTTGTCATTTCACAAAGACCCACTCACACAACCTCGCGTGCTAAATCTTCCTATCAGCTTCGGATGCTGAGGGAATCCGCCAAATTTGTGTTGGACGGTCGTGTGCGCATGTGCTCGCCAAGACGGTTTCATGAAACCGTCCTCTATTTTCCAATGAATGTTAACATCATGTGTATAATGCCGATTGCGAACCGTCGAGGTTCCAATTTTATCGTCGGCCCGTGTTTACGTGCTATGTGCCGGAGGACTTCAGGCTGACTGTGAGGCGATGTGCTTACGGATAAATAATCGAGGTTTTAATAGCCTCTTATATTACGGACAGTTGGACACACGCCTGAAATTCTCGTCTCTAAAATTCTAAGCACCAAATCGAGATTGTTTTCCTTAATGGGCAGCTTGTATTGTTTGAGCCTCTAAACCGAACAATAGAAGTTATAGTATTTAGGCCTGCACCTATAAGTATTACAAAATATATAATTATGCACATATGCACATATATTGCAAAGAAACAACAGCCCTATATGTTTAGAAACTATTACGGCAATCGAATCAACTCTAATTTTATGGAGACTTTCAAGAAACCTATCTACTGGTCTATCCTGTCGGTATCCATGTCGATATATCTGGCAGTTTGCGAGTGTGGCTTAGGTTGGATTAAGGATTTGCGAGAGCACCGATTTACCGGTGAGCGTGTCTTAATTTAAATTTGGAATCCACGGGAGTTCCAAAACCATTCAATCAAATGCGTAGCTATATAGCTTGCGCGTACTTTGACAAAGCAGGATCCGAAACCCTTCTGGAAACCTATCACCGATTTGCATGACTCAAAACCCGAGCCGGAACATCATATGTGGGAAAATCCATCGATGTCGCGGACCTTTTGCTATGCTATGTATAAAACCTGGCGCAAAAAAGCCTTCTACCCGCTTCCGAAAGCCGGACAGGGCTTCCGAAAGGAATAGGATTCCTCTAAAAGCTCATCACTAAGTACTTACGAATGAGATGGATTATTAGCTAGCTTGGTCTGATCTGGAACCCCGGCGGGGGTTGTGTTGTTTTGTTGCAAAACAATCCCCAGGATCTGGCTCGATCTGAGACCAAAACAGGTTCGTCCAGGGCTGACGGTAAGTCCGTTCACCGATAAAGGATGGGCAATCCGACGGTAAACTCATGACCTCTAAGCTTGCTCGGCACGACGAAGGAGAAGACGGGAAAAAAGAGAAATTGTGACGAGGTGGCTCTTTTCTTCTTCCTCTTAAGTTCTTCGGATTCGGGATGCATATTATGTACATGTATGTGTACGTGGATTGTATCACACACACAACCAAAGGTCTAAACGCAGAAAACAACCCTGCAACACGCGATAAAAAAAGAAGGGTTGGGTTTGTGAGTTGGGGGTGGAGAATGGAGAGCGCGCGAGGACTCGGACTCCTTTGGTGTTTCGACTCGAACGAATGCACCTCGCACGGGTATGAGGTATGAGATCCTTACAGACAGTAAAAATCACCAGAAAAGCATCCCCAAAAAGAAATGTTTGTTACTTTTTTCGATTCGAGATTTGTTCGTACCGTGGTTACGTGGTTTCGAACGAAAGGGAGAAAAAAGAGGGAAGCTGGCAAAAACCTAGAAACGGCTGTTCGCATGCGGCGGGGCTTGCAACAGAACGGGCTTTTTGCACCCCCTCACCTCGCCTCACCAGTTCCAACAGACAAGACGAAGCTTGGACTGCTGAGAAAGAACAGAAAGGGTTCGAGAAACAAGGAGAGAGAGAGAGATGGATAGAGAGAGAGGCAGAGAGAGAGAGAGGTGATACTCAACAGTTTATGTTGTGAGAGTTTTATAATTCTTTCTTTTTCCTTTGTGCAACGGATGTGACGAATTTCTGTCATATAGCCTGAATATAGGTCGATCACAATATATCTCTAAAAGGAGTGGGTGGGTTGTTAGAGATCGATGCTTGAGGTGTACGTAAGGAGTCGGCCGACGGACGGTTAAAAGTTCAGGAACCAAAAACCAAAAAGCGGGTCGGCTCCAAATCGTGGGTGGATGTGTGCGTGCGCGCGCAACGCCAATGCTTAAATTTGAAAATCACGAGAGAGAGAAAAAAACGGAATCGATCAGAAGGAAAACAAAAAAGGAGATCCAAGCCCTCCAGTTCTTCTCTTGCCTTCTGTATCCAAATACGGCCGGGTTTCATGAAGCACCTCATCCGATCCCAGCAAACTAAAAAAGTTATATGAAAAAAAAGAAGAAGAAGAAGAAAATAACTCGCTAGATTTCAGGAGTAACCGGAGTGAGGGCGGACGCCATTTTCATCGCAGGATAAACCGTCCCGCACCGGAAATATGAGAATTGATCCTCCTGCGAGGAAGCTTAAACAAAAAAGTACATTCGAAATTGTTTTTTTGTTTTGACACGTTCGGATGCGCATGAATGTGGAATGAAGGCACTCCCATTCCGATCTAGAACCCTACAAACACCCCTACCCTCCCCTTACTGCACTCCGGAGTTCGTCGAAGATGATGATGTAGTATCACAGTATTATAGCGGGTCGATAAGACCTGCATAAAAGAAGCAGAATAATAGCAGATAAACAAAGGGGACAATTAGGCCGGATGGGCTAACCACATACACGGTCTGGGGGGGAGCTGCATATTTTGTGGAGAGAAAGGAAAGGATAAAAATACAAGAGGGCTTTTGAAGGCTTGCTACTTTTTCCGCATTCACCTGCTGCATTTCGGATCTTGCCATTAGATGTCCTGGCGACCTTAAAACTCGGTAAAATTGCTTTTCACATTCTTTCGAAGGGGTGGGGAGGCACCGAATTTAATACGACTTGGCGAGAAGCTTCGGTTGCCCTTCGGCCGCGTTTCTTGTTAACATGTTGTTTGGGAATTATGAGACAAGGAATTCACAGAGATCTTGGAGAGACAAAATGATCGAGAAGTAGAAAAATAAAATAAAATAAGAAAAGGAAGAAAAAAACCCCCCAAAAATGCGAAAATATGACAGATAGATTAGAAATCTGTGAATGATGACGTTTAAATACCTCGGAGGGATGAGGGAGGGGGTGGTTCGATACCTGCATGCATGATTTCGGGTATGAAGTCGGCAGGTATCGACACGTTCGGATCTTATAATGGTTTACTCATTCGATGACAGCCTTCGCCAGACAAACAAAAAAGTCCCGAGGACATGTCTACACGGACGAATTTAGGTCACTCCTGTCCCCACGATGACCGACCGATACAATAGATGATCCATTTGTCATCGGTTGCATGCGCATGCGGGAGAAAAAAGGAACCGGTTCAAGGGTTGGTCGAAAAAAGTTAAATGCACCAGGTGTTGAAGGGGGGCCAAAAAAGAATCACAGTGTGGAAAATATGGGTATCGTTACTTTTTTGCACGTCGCCTGCCTTGGGACTAACGTGATCTGGGATACATAGGCTTTACCCACCCGGCAGCGGACACGAGAAAAGAAAGTGAGGTAAGAAGAAGCAATGTGCTAGTTCCTTGCTCCGATGTTGGCAACCTCGGACCCACAGCTTGGCTGTTTGCTTCTTCCTGGGTTGCTCGCTTTAACCCTGAGACGTTTGGACGTTGCTTTTTCTTTCTCTTCCTGGCGAGGGAAGGGTGTACCAAGGCAGGTCAAGTACATAAAGTTGCGGGAGCAGTCCCCCTCGTCATCTGGCGGTGGGTGATTGAGGGTGGGATGGGCCATCAGGAGGCTTAAAAATGGAGATAAACTAGCACAAAGGTGGCACTAATAAAACGATTATTGTGGACAGAAATTCACCGCAGCGAACGCTAGGGTATTATTTAGCTCCGGTGGAGTCAAATCTGCTTGCATTCCCTTTTTATTTTTATTTTTATTTGTTGCCTCCTTCAGGTAACTGATGCGAAAGAGAAAAAAGGTGCGGTCGGAAAGGCAGGATGATGTTGATGAGCTTGTTTCTTGAGGGCCAGCCGTCAACGTGTGGACGCATATCGTGGGTGTGCTATTACGCCGCAGAATTTCGAAATGAAGGGCGATCGAGAGCAGGACGGACGGACGGACAGAGGAGGGTAAGTATGTAACATGAGGGAAGGGAAGGGAAGGGCTGATGTCGTATTATGGGTGTACATACAGACAGACACAGTCCGGCCCCTCTCTGGAGACAATTGGGGAAGGAGGACCCCCAAATGCAGAAAAAAATAAAATAAATAAAACAATACAAGGGAAAAATAAAAAATGGAAAAAAGCGACCCAGCGCGAAAGAACGACCGAAGTTCCGCCAGAGCTGGAGAAGCAAATATACAAAAAAGGAAAAGAAGCAAGGAAAGCGTGGGCCTCCTTCTGTCTGTCAGTTTTAGTGACACGATCAATTTGGTTGGCGAGCAGCCGAAACGAAAAGAAGGACCGACCGAACGCAGGGAAAAAGCAAGTCGGGAAGAAGGGGAGTCTGGTCCATTGATTAATTATTACGCAGTTTAATCTGGGTGGGTCCCATCCATCCAGCCATGTATGTATGTAAGTAAGTGTGTATGTCCGTATGCATGTCCAGCCAGCCAGCAGCCAGCAGCCAGCCAGCCTGAGCCCGGTCGGTGGTGCTTGCTTGGTGGAGCATTCCCATCATACCCTCTTTGGCTTGATCGAACAAGGGCAATGGAAGAAAAGAAACAATCTGGAGATGTGCGTAATATATCGTTAGTTCTTCCAGCACACCCCCATTCTCGCATTCCAAGCCTGAGGGCATGCAGGAAAGATCCTTAGCGTCGTCGAAGATTGTTCTTCTTTCCTTTTTGCTTATCCCAGGCCGGACGAACCACCGGGAGCCATCCCCATGTTGTGGGTATGCACGTACATACGCTGTCGATGCTCCTGCTCGACTGGAGGAGGAGCAGCAGTAGTAATAGCAGCAGCAGCATCTGCGGCATCGGTGAGTGGCGGTCCACGATATCCCTCAGAGAACGAGAACCAGAGAGAGAGAGCGAGAGAGTCGTTACACCCTGGGAGCCCGAGTCGACGTACGGAACATCATATCCTCCATGACCCACCCGCCCCCATCTTTGGCCTAGTCGAACGAATAGGCTCGGAGGCTTGCTTTTTCCTTCTGCTGGACACCCGCGTGCGCCGTAATTGCTTTTGGCCTCAGAGACTGGTGGATGGTGCTAAAATAAAGAGCTTCCCGCCGCAGAAGAAACCATAAAGGAAGACAGGAGGAAAAAGAAAAGCTGGCGGTCCGGGGTCAAATAAACTACTGCAGGCTGCTGGCTGGCTCTGCCATTCTCTTGCTCCTCCCAAGTTGACTTTGCAGCGTGAAATCTGACTCGCTGATAATAATGTCGTGGGTCCTGATACTCGAGAAAGAAGAAATAACAGTTATAAACGCTAGGCTGTGATTATTACCCGTTCATGTGTGCTTTTTCCTCCTCGTCCTCCTCCGCCGCTGGGAATCTCTGTCTGGATCTATGCACACATACATACGTGCTAACGGTCCCTCTTTTTCTCTCCGCTGGTTCCTCTCTCTTTCTCTTTCCTTCTTCTCTTCTTCTTTCTTTTCCTCTTCCCTTCCTTCACAACTCTCAGCATCATCGTCGTCATCTCATCACCATCTCCATCATCTCCTCTGACACGTCCCACCCGCCCATCTACCATCCGCAGTCCATCCTCGCGGAAGGCTCGTGTCTGTAGATCGATCGTTCCTTTCGAATCTTATTTTAGTACTTTATTTTATTTCTTCTCGCTTTGCTTGCTTGCCTTTGCTGCCTGCCTCTGCTTCGAACAAAAAAGTTTCGGTTGACAAGCGTTACTTTTACGAGCGTGTACCCTTTTCTGTGAACCCAATTCTCCTCCTCCTCATCACCATCATCATTATCATCATCCCTCCTAATCGAATCGTCATCGTCACCTCCTGAACGGAGTCCTCCTACCTATATCTCCACCGTCCCTCTGTTTGGTGTATCGCTTGCAGCCAGCCAACCCGACCTGATACTCAGCCCTACCCAATCCTGTCTAACAATCCGACACTGCTGTTTCCAAGAATACTCACCTGCAAATCTCTGCCAACATAACACTCCCAACAGCCACCCGCGCATTCTCCTCTACTCTTCTGCTGCTGCTTCTGCTATCGTTTATTTCACATTAGATTGGGGCCGGGTCCTTGCGCTGTGGTTGTTTGAGCCGACTCGCTTCCCTGTCCACTCAATTCCTTACCGCCATCCAAGAAAAACCTCGCCTTTTCCCTCTTCCTTGTTTCTCCTGGCCCGTCCTCTCCGCATCTCCCTCGAAGCCCTTCGCGAACCCGTTCACCCGCAATCCGTCTCGTCACGTTTCTTCCCATCGAGTGGAATACATCTGTCTCCGTTACCGACATCCACCTTTCGATCGCCTGTAACGTTGGTCTATCCGGATCTCCAAACACTCGACCATCTTCACGTTTTCGTCTGTCCGAGTCGATTCATTCGGTAGATCGCTCACGGAATTCACCCATTCCGAACGCCCGTCCGCTGGAAAAAAATTAAAATAAATTAAAACTTCCGCAGCGACTCGGTCGTCATCGCGCCTTCAGTAGTGAACTGTCCCATCGACTGCCTCAACAGCCAACCGCCAATTCATCGCCTCGCTTCGGCGGTGTCGCGAGTTTTTCATAATCCTGTCTAAGGCTTACTATACTTATTCCCCCTTCCTCTTTAATCCGTCAACCTGCGACGGTCACCTATTTTCTCGCGCGTGACTCGCGCCGTGGTCGAAATGTCCGGTCCACCGCAAACTTCACCCCATCATCCTCACAATGCTCCTCCCGGACCGCTACCGAACGGTCACGGACCCCCAATGGGACCCGGTGGGAAATCCAGCGCGTCTCATCAACTCAGCCAGTTGAACGAAGCCGTCTGGCTGAAAATTGGTAAGTAATATTCACAACGTAATCTTCTCAATTGGCGCGATTTTTTTGTGTCCCGCTAGGTGTTATCCCAGGGGCTCGTTCATTCTTTCAATTCTAACTTGACATATCTAGGCTCGATTGCCGAGATGATGGGAAACATGGAGGGTGCAATGGATGCATACGAGGCAGCCTTGAGACAAAATACCTATTCGATACCCGCCATGGAGAATATTTCGCACATTCTGCGGACGCGTGAACAGTTTCCAAAAGCCGTTGAATATTTACAGGCTATTCTGAACATCGATGCCAACAATGGTGACGTGTGGGGGTCTCTAGGTAATTATATCCTTACCACTACCACTGATCTCTCCGAAGGTCCGTACGCTAACCTGAACGCAAGGCCACTGCTACCTAATGATGGACGACTTGCAAAAGGCGTACCAGGCATACCAACAAGCCCTCTACCACCTTCGAGACCCGAAGGAACCGAAACTCTGGTACGGCATCGGAATCCTATACGATCGTTACGGCTCCTTGGAGCATGCCGAAGAGGCCTTTTCTCAAGTCATGAGAATGGATCCCCATTTCGAAAAGGCCAACGAAATTTATTTCCGTCTCGGAATAATTTATAAACAGCAGCAGAAGTTTCAACAGAGTTTGGACTGCTTCAAGTTCATCGTGCAGGATCCCCCGCGCCCGCTTACCGAGGAGGACATCTGGTTCCAAATTGGCCATGTTCACGAACAACAGAAAGACGTATGTTTAAACCTCCTCCCCCCTGTCTGGGTAGTATGGTGAATTTGTGGGATTAACCAAAACCTTGGAATAGTTTGAAAATGCAAAGAAGGCATACTTAAGAGTATTGGACCGAGATCCAAACCACGCCAAAGTCCTCCAGCAACTCGGTTGGCTGTACCACCAGCGCAGCGGCAGCTATGAGAGCCAGGAAATCGCCATCGAGCACCTTGAGAAATCGGTCAGAGCTGGTGAGTAACCGCGTGAACAAAGATCAACCGTGAGATTGTACTAATTTTCCGGTAGACAACACCGATGCTCAGAGCTGGTATCTTTTGGGCCGTTGCTACATGTCGCAACAAAAATATCCTAAGGCATACGAAGCATACCAGCAAGCTGTGTACAGAGATGGAAGGAACCCGACATTCTGGTGTTCCATTGGTGTCTTGTACTACCAGATCAATCAATACAGAGATGCATTGGATGCTTACAGCAGAGCTATCAGGCTCAATCCATACATCTCTGAGGTTTGGTACGATCTTGGTACACTCGTAAGTGGAGATTTCATTTTTTACGCCTGGGATCAAGGTTGATGACTAATTGAAACAGTATGAATCTTGCAACAACCAAATCAACGATGCTCTGGACGCTTACCAGAGAGCTGCTGATCTTGATCCGACCAACGTCCACATCAAGGCGAGACTCAATTTGCTCAGAAACGGACAAGCATCCGGAGTCCCGCACAACAACAGTGCACCACCGCCAGCTCCTCTCCCGCAAGATGTTCAACAGTATCAGCCTGCCGCCCCTCCCAGTCACAGCTGGCCGCCTCAGAATACCCAACGAAGCCAGCAGCAGCAGCAATCACACCCAGGTCCTCCTGGACCGCCGGGACCAGTGTTGGCTCAATTGCCACCTGGCGGCCCCGGCCCGGCGCCATCGCCCTACCGAGGTCCTGATCCGATGGGACATCGACCACCGAGTTTGCGTAGTCCTGACATTGGTGCTGCAGATCCATCTCGTCACCCTCCTCCGCCACCACCTTTGCATCGCTACTCTCCTTCGCCCAAGATCGGCCACTCCTCCATGTACGGACCGCTTCCGCCATCTGGACCGAGTCAACAAGGACCGCCACCGATGCATCACCCGCAGATGGGCCCTCAATCTATGAACGGACCGCCACCACCAAGCCGCATTCTCAATCCACAGCACCACAGCCAAGGGCCGCCGCCGCCGCCGCCGCCACCATCTTCGCACAACCAGCTGAACCCACCCGTAAACGGGAATAATGCAATGGGGATGACATTTCATGGGACTCGCGGAAGTCCCATCCCCGAAATGAAACCAATGGGCGACCGTATGCCATCTCCAAGCTCCGGATTTCATTCACATAGTGTGCATGGTCAAGCTCATCTTCAACATCCACAGTCAGGAATCGCTAGTGGCGCGCCACCCCCGTCTGCAGCGCACCAAGCCGCTGAAAATGTTGCGCGTCATGACATCAGAGATCGAGATCCGAACAAACGCCCGAGAGAATGGGATGACGAACAAACAGACCAACACCCGAAGAAGCAAGCATCAGACATTACTCGTGAGAGGTTGGAGAGCCATATGCAGCATCGCTCGTCCCCACCTCGGAGAAACACTACGATTTCTCCGGATGTTCAGGGAAGACGCAGCTCCTCAGAGCGTCCGAGGGAAGAGTTCCGAGGCCCGCCTCCACCACCATCCCACCACAGCACCCCTGGCCCGAGACCCATGCATCAGTTTCCTCCCATGAGCGAGTCTCCGGCTATGCAACAGCAACCAAAGCAAGAAGAAAGGAGAGAGATTATCGAGCCACCGGCCCGACAGATGGACGTTGACGAGAACTACGATGATGAGCCTGAGGGTGACGACAGGAGACCATCTTCGGCTTCTGCCCCCGTCAAAACTGAAGGCGCCCCAAAACCATTGGTAGCCGTCAATGGCGATAAATGATCCTCTTACTCCCCTCTTGAATGTGGTGGGCACGGTTGGTGCTAAGCAAAGACTCTTCCATTCGCTTTTCTTTTTCCTCTTGAGTAATGCTTGATGCTGACATGATTTTTTTTTTCCGGGTCTCTCCTCTTCATTCTACTTGGTCGCGCTGCTTGGGTCTCTATCTCTTCTATACCCTCACATCCTAAAACGGTCTCCTTGGCATATTTCCCCTTCCACTATTTCATCCAGATGGTTCTTTTTTACTAGCCATCGCCACTTTTCATTTTCATAAGCAGTATTTTACTTTGTTCGGGGTTTCAATTCCAAAAAGGAACATTCGTTTTTCTTTCGTCACGATACCACACATTTCCTTTTTTCATCCTTGATTTCTTTATTTAACTCTTTGGACCTATTTCTTTAACTTGTCTACTTTTAGTTTTTTGCTGACATTTTCTTCCATTCTCGTGATATCGGTGTGATTTTATCCTTTTTTTATATTTTTGATAGTTATTTATTATCGCGAATATGTTTTTCTTACCTTATTTCCTTATACTATTTCTTTCGATATATATCGAGCTGGAGACATTTTGAGAGATGATAAGCAACACACGAAAGTGGGGTTTCAAAAAGCAGCTTTTTATATAGTTTGGTGTGAAAGCAACTGTCTTTCGCCTAATTTGGCGAGAAGAAGAAGCTGTTCACCTTTTTTTTCTGTGGATGTAAGAGAGAATTTTGAGAGAAGTGAATAAGAAAGCAATATCAACAATATGATCAGTAAATTTTTTGGAAATTGAGAACCTTGTGCGAGTATCACGTTCGGCTTTGTAGGCTGGTCGGGAACCTGTGATGGGTAGCAAGGAAGTATTAATTTGGTTTACGCAACCAGGTATACGTAAATGAGCGGCTCGTCCATGTGCTCTTCTACACTGCTCAAAACCGTTAACGAAGACTTTCACGCTTTTCCCGACGATGTGTTGATGTGTTGCAACCGACGTTGGGAAACGAGTTTTAGTCTGTAGTTTTTTCCCTTTCTGCGCAGCCAAAGAAAGAAGAGCTGCGGACGGGGAAAAAAATAAAATAAAATAAAAATTTAAATTGTAATTTCGGAGCATTCTTTTAACATACCCAGCATGCTGTTTTTTGCGCCGGGATTATCGTGGGGGACGGCACACGGGCTATAAGGCGCATGCTTTAGTCAACCGAATCCATCCTGTCCTACCGGGTCCAGTAGTCCAGGCACCACCACACAGATACGAATGAGAGAGAGAAAAAAACCAATAGTTGCGAGACATAACGGCACGGATAGTTCTTTTCTGGGGGGATCTATATATAAGAACTCCAGTATAGGTATCCCTTTTTCCTGTTCGGTTCAAAGTTTTGCGATACCACCTTCCGTAATCTCTAGGGTACCTTTTTTATTTACTTATCATTGTTATTATTATTATAAAAATTAGTTTGGGCGGCAGAATTAAAGGTTGGGGTTGGGGTGTTCGATTGTGATTCTGTGAGACCTTGAGGTGTAGTATCGATCACGGCTGTCTCAGCCTGAAATCTCGGATCAAGTGGAAAAAAAAAAGTGAAACGTTGATAATGCTGCGCACAGCTCAGCCTCCTTTTCTTCTCTCTTGCGCTTGCTCTGCTCTTGAAAAGCACGGTGAGGAAAGTGGTCACGTTTTAAACGGGTTTGGTCTCATCCGGGTCCATGGAATCCACTCCATCCGCGGTTTTTTTTGGCCTTCTAGAATTTCTAGATTTGGTTCTTTGAAGCTTTTTCCGCGAGTTCCTCTGAAAACGCTGTGAAAGCTTGTGAGACAAAAAGAATATACACAGGAACGAACCAAATGCTGACCCGGGGCTTCCCTTTCTCGCATTCTCCGTTCGGATATATATATACATATCTATATTTACACGGTCGCGCTCTTGAACGTGGTCGAAAAGCGGTAGAAGATCTGTTCGCGAGGTGTGTTCTAAATCGACAAAAGCATGGGATAGGTAACGATCTTTGCAGGTCTTTTTTGTTCTTCCGCTTTTATTTAGATGTAAACGTGTCGCATTCTAATTTTAAACCGCAGCTTTCCCTTGATATTAAATTGGAAAATACGTCATGAGCTCGTGGGTTACCAAGTTTTAAGAAGGATTTACAAGAATCGGCCCGCTGGACGTTGGCAGATTGACAGCACCCGTGTTGAAGATGATCGTTTAAAATTGTGTGACTGAAGATCCTAGCGGTAGATCTATACCTATTGATCGTGAAGAAAAAAGAGCAAAGGTTTATATACAAACGAGGGGTAACTGAATGCGAAAAAAAAAGAGAACAAGCCGCGCTAAACTCCTCGGTACACCTAGAGAAATATCATAAAAAGGGAAAAAGAAGAAATTAACACCGAGGGAAAGAGTCTGGGGAAATCATGAAGAAAGAGGCAACCTCTTTTTCTGATACCCTTTGATTGTATTATGCAATAATACGGCTGACAGATGGGAAAAAGAAACAGGAGAAAGAGATTATGCTGGCATAATTATTTCTTGCAAAGCAAAAAAAAAAGCGAAAAGAGACAACTGCTTGCAGATTTCTATAGCGTTGTAGATTCTATCCTAACGAAAATGCCAATCAGAATTGATTAAGGAGATTTTTCGAACGCTGATGATGGGTAAAGTAGTCGATGAGTTTGGTCTATATGATTCTGAGAAAATCGCTCGCGATTCTAGCCGTTGAAGTATTTTTTTCGGTTTAAAGGAAAGTGAGAAAAAAGGAGGGTAAGAAAAGACGTAAGAAGTTCGTTCCAATTTGTTGAAGGGAGGTAAACGCCGGGTATAGAAGTATAAAATCCAGAATAAATGTAAAGGAAAGACGTTATATTTTGTTTCGATGATCGAAGGCTTGGGTGATGAGTGTAAGGTGAACAAGCTTAGCACTTGTTCTCAAAGTTGTTCTTTGGTCGGGTGTAATTTGCCGCGTCCCTATAAAAGAGAAAGTTCAGGTTAGAAAATTTCCTCGATATCAAGTGACCATGAGATATTGAGAGCTTACCATGTGGTGACATTTGGGTTCATAAAAGCGATTGGGTGATCTTTGATGTACTGTGTAGTTTCATAGCCAGGGGGATCGCATGTTATAGACTCTTTGCCTGGTGGTTGGTAAATGCGGACCCAATCGATACGCATTTTGGCGGGTAGAAGCTCTGTTTTCGCGATTCGTTAGAAGAAAGCTCGTACACGTGTAAAGTGAAAATTCGAGGGAACTTACTAGCTATTTCTAAAAATTCAACGTATGCAAAACTAGTACCCATACCGACGTTCAGGACGATAGTCATCGGCTCCTTGGGGATAACCCGTTGACCAATGTTTCCGTTTGGTCCCACGGACGGCCCCTCCATCCTCCACGTTGGTGTCCTACCGATATCCCACTCGATATACCCATCTGCACCGGGCTTGTACTCGTACGAATAACTTTGGTATTTCTGACCGTCGTACCATTTGTTGTTAACCGTTGAGAGGCCCGAAATAGCCTGCTGGAAGATACCCCCACGGTATGCGTTCATCGTCGTGATTGATGAGTTGTAGACGGCCATAAAGTCGTAATCAGGTTGGTACCAAGTGTCAAACGGCGCGAACTGCGCGGATTGCGAGACGACACCAACTTTTGAACCCTGCTTGTTGATGACACTCACACTAGCTTCGAAAACGTCGATTTCCGGCGCCGAGCGTGATTTACCAGGTGTGGGGTGGTCTTCGCCCTAAATTTCGATATATTAGCATCTCCAATCCGCAGAATAGCTGTATAGGCGGGTACCGATGCTTACTTTGCAGGTACAAGCTGGCAATCTCATCCCGGGGAGTCCGCTGATACCATCCGTTGAAGATTGGTTCGCCGTAATGCCGGCGTCGCATTCATCATGATATGAGTATGGCCACATTCCTTCCGTCGACGCCAAGTAACCGGGTCGCCCCAAATTTCCCATAGTCCAGAAACCAGGCCAGAAGCCTGATACATCGCCTCGCCCAGGTAGTGATACACTAGCTTCAATTATACCACCAGTGAAACAAAGCTTATTCCAGCTCTGAAGCATTCCAGATCGATAGGGAAGATCGTGCGTCGGCCATGCGTCGAATGTTATCTCCAAAACTCCGTCCTTCGTTGTAATTTGACCAGGGTCGTACCACTAGATAAGCTTTTTAGTAACTGCATTCAAGATAACCAGATGTCTCCGTTATCAGACGGCGCTGAGGAAACTCACCTCAGAATCTTGCGTTGCGCCGTACCAAATGTCGACGGCTTCCCAGAACGGATCCTCGCCTGGATAAAATGTCCGGTTGGGGACGTTGAATTCGTCTGAAAAAACTAATTTCCAGTCCTTCCCGTCCGATGCTTTTCTAGTCATGGCGTTTGCAGGCGTGTCTGGATCAATCAAACCCCGCCTTGCATTCTTCAGCAGGGGCTGATTTTGGATATCTAGCGGGAGACATTCGAGGCCACGGCACGGGGGATCTGCCGTTCGTGGAGTTTCAGTAAAAGTTTGGACAAAGAATCTGGAAATGAAATTTGAATGTTAGTTTTTTTCTTTCTGTCAAGATGTGTAAAATGAAAGGTGCCGCGAATTATTGTGACGTACATCACCGGATATCCGATAAACAAGAACATGATACCCCCAACCAGTAACAACAGCCCGCCCAGGTTGACAATTCCTCTTTTCGTCCAGAAGTTAAAATCACGATCGACTTTTTTGCCATCTGGAGCGTGTAGTTCGTCATCAGGTTCCACATCTTTCGGGTACATTATTAGGCTGTCGTCTTGATAGATATCGTCGTTTTGGAAAATATTAAATTTCTCCGCCGACGTATAGATGCTGCTATCGTCGTTATCTCTGGTCGGTGGCCGTAGCCCATCATGGCGACTTTCCAGATCCCAGGGCTTTGGACTACCTAGAGGCGTGGAGAACGGATCTTTAGGTGCGCTGTATTGGTCGTAATTTTCGAACGAATCTCGACTGCTCTCATGTTGAACATAGTACTCGGGTATAAAGTTGGAATCGAGCGAGTCGGATTTGTATCTGTGCCCAGAGAATCCTTTATTCGGAGCTAGGAGTTTTTCTGTAGACACTGCCGAGTCGTTCGAGTGGTAGTATGGCCGTTCGTGCGCCGGGAGGATTGGAGAATTCGGAGCAGTGGAGTTGGGTGTTAAATTCCGGATTGGCCCTGTGTATTGCGCTCGTTCACTGTTTAGGAGATCCTCAGAGCTCGCATTAAGTGTTATCCTCGGTGAAGACGGTCGAAGCTGCTGTGATGAAGGGAATGGAGGCGGGGTTGAAAGATTGTTCGGGTTGAACGGGTTGAGCGTCGACCTCCTTGCAGGAGGGAGAGGTGGCGGTTGCCTTTTTTGCGACATTCTAAATATTATACTGATATCATGTAGCAGGAATTCAAAATAGCGGTATCAAGCAGCAATCAGTATTCCAGATCTATGGAATTCCTCTGTAAAGGTCTGCGACAGTTGGGATTCCTTGAAATCGTCGAGAATGTCCAGAGAGTGACTGTAGTTGGAAAAGTGGCCACAAGGACAAAGAGAATACACAACAGCGGAAAGGTCACTTGCAAGCTGGGAAAACGAACGATTGAAAGGGGGAGCTAGAGAATGTGAGAAATGAACCGGTGATGGAGTGAGTAGCACAGAACGAGAGGAGCGGTTGTCGTCAAAAAATAATAATCGAGAAGAGAGAAAACCAGACTTTGACGACACGATTGTGAGCGAAGCGATTGCAAAGAAGCTATTGCCAAGATTTGTTCGTGCTCCCAATTTAATTAGGAGAAAAGGGAAAGACCTTTTTTTGCTGCATGTGCATGGTGCGAGTTGTGGAAGGGGTGGTTAGCCAGCAGCCAGTTAAGATTAGAAGCAGCGTTGTGAATGGCTCCCTTTTCTTTTCTTTCTCCTGGTTCAGGGATCCATCCTATGCCATGCGTTTCCCGCCCCTGGTGTGAATCTCATAAGGCAGGATGTCAAACAGATTGGCGGGAACCATTGCTGCAATTGATTTTTGCCCATTACTCGCGGGAAAAAGTGACTGGTCTCAAGATGGCACTGGATGGGTCCGGCGACTAAGTTAGCGTGAATGGGGGTACAGCCACAAGTTGCGATAGTTGGCTGCTCTTCAACTTCTGCGCATCGGCTGTAACACCGCAAATAGGAAAGGCGGCGAGTTTCGGATTTGCCTTTCCCTCGTACACGTAGTCTGGCAGACAGAGCGGTCATCCCTGGTGGATGGGTTTTGGATCAGGTTTGCTTCGAAAGCGAGAGAAATTTATTCTTCCGGGAAGCTTGGATGGTAAGAATACGACCTTGGTTTGTGCCAGAGTTTTTTTGTCTTGAGCTGTATTTTTTTTGCCTTCCCACCAAGAAAAAACGGTCGCAGCATCTCCTTTTAGGGACTAGATGGATTTTCGAGTAAAGTACAAGCAGCGAAGTTTTGGCTGGCAGTCTTGACACGGTGCCTTTGGTTGGCTCCTGGTGGAGCAAAAACTTAAACAAGACAGACGCGGTGTGATTGTGGCAGTAATCAGCTGGTTTGGTACTTGCAGTCCCTCATTCTCAGCTTTCAATCGCCAGTACCTTGACTCCGACTAGCTGCTTTTGAGATCTATTGAGGCTCAGGACGTAGTACCATTTTCGAATTCCTGCATCATCCTGCGTGTATCTATAAACTGCGACTTCGGTTTCGGCCTCGCCGCCCGCTTTTTGGACTGCAGATATCACATCTTCATAGGCGCCCGTCAAATCCCATTCACTCGGTGGAAATCTTTCAACCTCGGACTCCTCAACCTCCACAAGGGACCCAAAATCCGCTGCAATTTCGAATTATTAAAAAATACCGGATTAGTAACTTCTTACGGGAAAGCGCCTCCCAATTCCATCCAATTGGTATTTATTGCTCACCTTCGTCTGGCAGGGCGACCCCTTCCCATTTAAATGTAACGTCGTTGAAAAGCTCGTCCGAATCGGATGTGTAAACCCTCTTCCCCAAGGCCCTTATCGCCTCGTGCGCACGTTTTGAGATACCCTCCTCCACAGCAGCGGGCTTCGTTGATGCATCGGAATAATCCTTATTGGCCTTGTTCAAGAAAGCAGTGTAATCCTCGTCCGACATTTTGAAAGGTCGCGAGAGCGAGAAATGACGTGCAATTAGAGTTGGCTGGAATGCGAGGTTTGTATCAAAATGCCTGGCAGAAGCGGTTGCCCTGGATCGGGAATATAATTTAAGATAGGGGAGGGTCCGAGCGGCGCCGATAACGCGAAATGAGGTCGGGATCTGTTGGGGGGTCAATTGGATGTCGTGAAGTATCGAACGGAGGCCGGAACAACGTCTTGATAGGATGGTAGATGGCTGCGAGATGGCCCTGTAGAAGATGCGGGACGAAGATGAGATTGATGTCGTCATGTTGCTTGCTGCTGCCAGGCCTGTGCGACGTGCGTGCCCTGACAACAAAAAAAAAACGCTCTCAGCTCAGGTCGACGGCATCGACAACACATTGTCCAAACACCTCAACACACCGCGCACTCCGACGGGACAGCCGCATAACAACTATCCTCTACGAATGGTCTCGTTGAACCAGACTCTGGCTCTCCAACGTAAACATTCCGTCCATGGCACTTTGAGAGCGCCCGCCGGACCAACGCCCACGAACAGACTCCTTCAAAATGCCTCCGCGCCCGTCTCTGACATCTCCTTCCAGCGCCGACAAGGCTGTCAGCAGTAGTGCATCTTCTACCCTCGAATCCCCCACCGATGATCCGAAAACCCTAGAGCTTCGCGAGTTCGCCGTAACCGCCCTCGAATCGTTCGAGATGCAATCGATTCTCTCGTTCACAAACGACCAGTCCCTTGCGAGGACACGATATCAGCTGCTCAAACGCCTTATTGGTCTGCCGTTGAACGAAACCCCTACGGGTCCTAGACGGGCAGCTGGCGACGAGCGTGAGAGCGGCAGCAGCGATGGCAGAGGGTTTGAAAACTCCGATGACGGTGAATATGGGGAGTCGGCCTTTAGGAGTTCTAGGGGCTCTAATAGAAGATGACCTGCTCTGAGACTTGGTCTTGATAGCTACAAGGCCGCAACTTGAATGGTCTTGCACCGATCCGACTTTCGATCTTTCTGGGACCGGAAGGGAGATTATATGAGGTGGGGGGTGCATAATTGGTGGTTTTATTATCTTGGTTGATGAGGAAGTCATCTATCATTCATATTTTTATGAAACCGCTCATGGGCCCCGATAGCAAATATGGGCAGCCTTATATTGCAATTCTTACACACGACCTCTTGGCTCCCTTCACCTGACGCGGCTCCGTCGGAGAAATCGTCGTCGTCCGAAAGGAAACCGTCTTCCATACCGTCCTCGTCTGCTTCCTCTACTGGAGGCTTCTCCTCGCTCGTTTCGTATTCCGGCTCTTCCTCGTCCAGCAACGTCTCATCCTGCTGCGTTTCCAACAACCCTTTTCGTTCCCAATCTCCCTCAGGGAACACCTCGTTATATCGTTTAAACATAGACGCAACATTCCCACCTTCGCTGCCTGTTTCTCCGCCACCCATATTTGTAGCAGCAATGTTGATCAACGCGAGATCATACTTCCCTCCACCTGGAATATCCGGCCCATGTAACCTTTTAAACAAAGACACTAGCGCTTCCTTAGCAAGCCTCCTAGCGCTTTCTTCAATCCGAGTATTTAAAGAGAATACAAAATTCGGCATAGGCGCCGATTTCGAGTTTCTGGTTCCGTATTTCATGGTGTTCCTGTCTCTTGTTGAGATTCGTAACGTTCTGGGAAATGTCTGCCATTTTTTGGATGGTTGACCGAGTTGGGTTATATCTACCGCCGCGTCATCCTGGGAAACGGGGGAAGGATTTGATGTTAACAAATCTGTTTTGAGCCTGCGGATCAATGTAATCGATAGCCGGACCAATATCGATTCCAACTGGTCTGCAGTGGTATCCTGGGTTACAGTTCCGGCGCTATCGCCCAGACATATTAGAATTTTAGCGTACTGGATAACTGCGTTTACGAAACCACGTTCGGAGTATGCATGGACATCATCTTACCGAAATGTATCCTCGATAGATACCTGCGTGGGCACCAAACTCGCTTTTGCAACCTCGGTGTGATCTATTCCATGCAGTAGCTCCCACACCCTGCCCGCACCGGGTGGTATATTACCGATAGCCACGTCCAATCTTTGTCTCGTGAGTAGCGTTCGAGCGTCTAGAACCTTGGTACTCACTTCGCCTTCAGGATAGTAAGCCATCAAGAAGTCATCTTTACTCGCTTGTTCTATGCTGTCTATCCCGTCATCGGGTAAATTATCTGTTTCTTCGAGATCGAACGTCTGCGTCGCATCTTGTTGATTAGTGGTAGCATTCACGTCCGGTTGAGCCTTCGCCTGTGAGAAACTTTTTCTCTCATTCACCAGATCCCGAATTATCCTCCCGGTTTTGCCTCCGATACCCGGGATCTTGAGAACTGCAAGATCGTCCAGGAACTCCTGGATGTGGTCTGGAAGCAGTAGGGTTTGAGCGCACGGCTTGTTTATCGTACCCGCCAGCTTTGCCGTTAACTTTGAGATGCACACACCAGCAGAGCAGGTGAACCCCTGTTGGTCTAGCAGGAGTAGTCTAAGATACTGTGCCAGATGGGTCGCAAGCAGGAGTCTTTTGGGTATTTGGTCAGATAAGTCTTGTGGGAGCTGACTGTTCGGTTTTATCAGAGATGGGTGCAAATGGCCAGGAAGTACGTTCCATTCGAATTTAAAACCGAAGTTTGGTTGATCAGGTTTCAGTTGGTAGAAGCCTGTTGCAAACCCTTCTTTTTCGGCTAGAGCGAGATTGTAATCGATCTAAGCGTCTCTCTTAGTAACTGTGACCTACGATAGAATAGTCCTGTCACGAAATTTCTGGGTGATTTGATGTATATATACCTGGTCCGTGACGTCCATGAAGACTTCATCGAATCCCAACCTCTCTATACGACCGCCCCAGATGTACTCTTTTAGAAACAAAAAGTTTTCTTTCGAGCAATCTCGGAAAAGGTCACTGCCGGTGTTAGGAATTCCATCAGTTTTGTTGCACTCAAGGAACCTTGGTAGATGCGGGTTTCTCACAGATTCTCGCCATTGACAATCACAAGCTCAGGGCATGCTCGCTTAGCTTCACTTAAAAGTTGGAGTTTGTGCAGTCCCTTCTTACGAGCTACATAATTGCAGGTGACGATGATTTGCTTTTGCTGTACGGCCACTTCAAAATTCGTTCAGGACGATATATGAGCTTCCCAGGAAATTATTAGGCCTTAATTGACTCGGTATTGGACTTACAAGGCAGATTCTTAAGTGCCGGGTTGAGCTTCTCGTGACATGACGCGTAGAAGCAATCTTTGAGATTAATCAAGGTTAGGCACTAAAAGTTATCTGAGAATGATCTGGAGGGCTTTAATGTTTATATACCATAGTCCTGCGAGGACCAAGTATGCGGATTAGTGTCGAAAGCAATATACGCTTATTTTACCGCGACGGTTTGGCTTCGCAATAGGTAAGAGTGAGCACTTACAAAATGCAGTATCACGCGCTTTGACTTGGTGTCGGATACCCGGGCCATTTATTTCAAGATATGGGAGGCTTTAAGGGAGCCGTCTTCTGCATTAATCGCCGAAATCGATATGATCTTGATATTGGTGAGCGTTTAAACACCGAGATGGTTGTTTTGGCTAAGTTTATAGGTTGATGATTTGTCGCGAAAATGTTGCATTTTGACAACTGCAACTCAGCAAGCTTTGTAATCAGAGTTGTAAAGATGGAGGCCGAGACAATTTTGTTTCATTGAATGAAGAAAATCTTACAATATAATTTTCATTTCTTCTCAGTCAATAACAGGAGAGTTGTTTTTGTTATTTGAAATAAATGATCTCTTAGATACAACTAGTTTCGATACCCAGAACCACCAAAATGTGATATAGCAGTACTACCTGGTATTTGTAAAATTCCTCCTCTATATGAATTTGATTCATAGATACAGCTTTATAATACCTATAGCTAAATATCGACAGCAGCTACAGACTCGGTATTGGTAAACTTAATTGGTTATAAAACTTACCACGCGGTTGGTGCCAAGCAGTTTTGGGACCAATTAGCCTTAAAGCCTTATAATGCCGAAAATGGATGGATAGAACTTCGATGTTTGAACTAGAGATACCGATAAATATATATGCCGTGGTTTCCATAGCAGAGATTTATCGTGTTCAGAAATCCCCGAGCTGTATTACTTACGTGTTAGACCCGGTATCACCACCGAACTACCCCGCTCACGTTTACCTCAAGAGTTTGGTAAAACATTCCTAGGCTCTGGTGATAATTATCCTAAACGAACTAGTAACACCTACACATTATATATATGTTGGTCGATATATGTCTGCCCTGCTATGTTCTATGCAATATTAGAAGAGTATGAGGAGAACAAGATTCTCGATTCTCGAGCGGGCTTAATCATTGAGCTCTTTAATCTTGTAGCAACAATAAATTTTCAGCATTGAAATAAATCTTGTAGTTGCTATAGAAGACATGAATTATAATTTCTTGAGCCACCCTGGTTTTGCTTGTGCGGGATCTACTCGGAAACTGTAGAAATAACTAAGACGTCTACTAGTAGAATGTGACATAAAATGATGTCACGGTATATGGGGGTTATTTGTATAGATTTAAGCCGTCTGATTGTACATGTGCGCTCCGAGATGCCCATCAAATAGGCCCTGACAGACTTGGAATAGAGGCTGGAATAGATTGAGGCTCTGGGGTTCGAGAGGTATGCACGTCAAGGCTATTTCGTCCGGACAAGGGAGTTGTATCTTGGACCTGTTTACAAGTACATCTACTTTGTAGACGATGAATGTTACCAGACAAGACTGCCACATGAGTATTATATGCATGCCAGCTGTAAATCAATACCCTTAATTTAGGAATATCGACTGATGAAAGTATGCATCATGGCGCGATCCACGTGCTGCACAGCTGCGTCTTCAAGCTTGTTGTTCTTCACATATCCAGCAAATGATAGCAAATTGGTTCGCATGCTTGTCTCTTAGTAGTCTATCGACAGTAACCGAGTGCTTACCACCCCTACTTTTATATTGTCTTTACTATTTAAAACCTGCCCAAGTGAGTAGCATATCTGAAATAGGAAAATAGGATACAACTTAGTCTGGAACATGTCCGATACTAGCCGGTAGCAACACTCTTGTATACACCCAACCTCAAATATTACAAATTGCAGCGAACGGGATATCTTAGAACCCGAATGTCGTATTGATTTCCAACCGAAGCTTCCTTTTGCGGGGTTCGTCTTTGAGGGCCGTGCATGGCAATCTATATTTGTGCTCGGTCACATGCCACATCATGCAGCTTACATCTCGATATATAAGCCAAACGCTGCAGGTGTTGGGGGGTAACCAGGGTACCGACCCCGCCTGAGGTTCACAAAGAGGTTATATCATATTAAGCTTTGCCAGACTGTGATCTAATACAAACCATACTACCCACATTTTCACTTTTGCACCTCATTAATGATACTCTAAAAGGAGAATTATTCCATCCTTTGCCTGAAATATAGATATGTAACATGGAGTCGTATCGTAATATCAGCTGTTACCCAGCTAGACGGTTTGACAAGGACCACCTGTTCTCACTTATGAGGCGGATTCGCAAAAAGGCGACCGTTTTGAAGGCCGTGCATGAATGTGAATCCTTCGGTTGCGTTTTACTGATAGCATCGAGATAGAACAGACGTGGCAGGGCGAGACCTTCAGCCGTTAGATGTTGTTTTTGAGACCTCTGATGCAAGACGCAGCGCGTTGTGTTGGTGAGTTGCTTGCATCATCGATGAATCAGCCTTTCCCCACGCTGTGGTCGACATGCTTCGCAATGTGCATCGATACATGTCCACCAAGCTGCCTACTGTTCTAGGTAAGAGTACCAAGCTGACCCCTATACTAGGCAAGAATACCAAGCTGCTGCTATTGACGAAAGCATTCCTAATATCCTTCTCCGAGGAGGCCGTGAATGCAAAACTCGGGAACGATTACCATCCCGAACGGCCTTAGCCGATGAGATGCTTGAGATGCCGGAAGGTGGCAGCCTTCAAAAAGAAAACTAAAAGGAAAACTCAACACCACGACGGCGATGTGGAGATCTGGGGGAAAGGGCAGTTAAGTCCGGCGACCCGGAGCTCCAAAGCCTCAGCCTTAGGAATCATCAATCACCACAATATTTGTGTCAAGCTTTCCCCGACTGACATCATTGGATCCATTGATCCCCGGGCGAGCCGCGCAATTAAGCTACTGAGCATTCCTCCCGCATGCAACAGCCAAGCGTCCCTACTGGTTCGTGCGGGGGTGCTGTTTAAGCTTCTTTTCTGGACCCTCTAATCCTTAATTGGAGCCTCGAGGCGAGGGATGTCGATATGTCCATCATCCATTGTCAAACCGTGCATGCTGCATGGACGTGCGGGGCAAAGGACTTCGGGACTTGTAACATCGTTACTTGTCATAGTACCAGTGCTGCGCAAAAGGTTAGTTACTGGCGAAGCTAACCGATGTATCACAATTTCTCCCTGGCCTTAGTACGAAAAGAGCGAATCGCGAAATTTGAAAATGGGCGGAGCACAAACCCGGGACTAGGATGACAGGAAGTTTGACTCGGCGATACCAAGAATCTCAGATCGATTCAGAGTGATGAATTTGAACGTTCGATGATGTCTTCCTTCCCGCGAGGCAGCGCAATATCCGAGAAACCCTGAACGAAACGAGGTCGGGAGAAGTTACCATAGAGGATTTTTGTGGGGTTAATCTAGACGGGTTTCTGGAAACAAGCGGAACAAGGGAAAACCGGCTGGAAGTGGAGGCCGGTCGAAGGGACCCTCCGGTATCATCCCAGCCTCGGGTGACATATTTGTCTGTAGACGCTATAGGCGAGTGCAAATCGAGCGGAGAGCGATCGCCAAAAGTACGGGAAAATTAGCTTGACAGCTCCTGCTATCTCACGCTTAGATGGTTGATGGATGCACAGAGGATTAACGGCATCCGTATGACCATTCTGCAGATAACTGCATGCGGTGGGGTGACTTGAAGACCACCCATTGGCGACATTTTTCCTTTCACAAGCCTCCAGGACAACCTTCGATCGGTTTTTGGTGTATCGAACAATAGATCTCTGATAACCTTGGCCAATTCTTTGCATACGTATGCCACACTTCCCCGAGTTTCATACCAGCCAGCCAACGATGATCGCCAGATTTTTGACGCTATTACTTTAGAGTTGGTTGGTGCATTGGGCAGAGGTGTGTGTGCGCCGCCGCCTGAGCTCTTCAACTCCTCCGTCTTGCCTCGAGGATGAGCGTTCGCCCAAGCTTTTCATCCTCAAACCTCCTTCAGCTTGTTATCTTTCAAACCCCCACTGATCCAGAGGAAAACACTCGCGTTCGTTTCTGCAGATGTTCATGCACGGCAAAACGCACTTGGCCAGAGTCGAAGCACCACCGCCTCTTCTTTCCCAATCGTCGATTCTATTGGCAAGAAAGCGAGAGAAGAGGGTCCTGGCCCAGCAAACAAGCTTAATCACCCCTGCTAGTATCCCCGGACTCGAAACTCGACTGGCAATGAGGGGCACGTGAAATGGGACTGGCACTCTTTACCCCTCGGAACGAATCAATTCCAGGCTCATGCGGAGAGGAGCTGGAGGAGCTTAACCTCGATAAACTCCAGCACCCACCACCACCACCACCTTAGCCTCGAGCCTTCTTTTATAAAATATAACCTCCATCCCATTTTGCAAACCCCCTCAATCTCCATCTTCAAGCACACTGCCGAAATACACGATATTCCCCCGACAAAGCACTGGACTGCTATCTAAACAAACCCGACCTGGTGATATCTTTGGACATACTTTCGACCTTCACACCGTCTACCCATTCGCCTATCTTGTCTCCGTCAACAACAACACAACAATACCGCCCACGATGTCGTGGAAGATGTCGCGGTCGCTTCTCGACCAGATCACACACTACAGCAGATTCCCTGCAACGCCGGTGAGCCTACGGCAGATGGTACAATTCGGACAGAATCCGTCACCGGGTATGTTTTCCTGTTCGATTTGACTGGGTCTTCATTGGTTTGAATGCTTATCTATTGGGGAACAGGTACGCTGTTCAGAGCATCACAGTTCTTGAGCGAGGAGTTGCCAATAAGACTGGCCCACCGAGTGAGAGAGCTGAACGACCTGCCGGACGGGTTGGGCGAGATGCCGTCCATCCAAAAAGTTGCAAATTGGTACGCACAATCGTTCGAGGTAAGCAAAATTCCATTTCAATATCACTATTTTCTCCAGTCATCGCCGTCAGCCATTCGACGGCCATGCGCTGCTTCGCCAGCCATGTGAAAGTGACTCAACTTCGGCTGCCCGGCTGTTTTTGTGTTGCGTTGCGGCCGGCCTCGGGCGCTTTTCGAGGACGTCACCGCAACACATCGCACCATCGGAACATTTCCCTCGCTTATGAGAGAACATGATCCCGATCCATGACTTGACCCATCGATTGAACTCAAAGCTAACTCTATCGGCTTGGACATGGGTCGGGCATAATTGCCTCGGTCCAACGGGTGCCATCCGCAATGCCTCATAGGAAATTACCACACTTTCAAAGCCTGCTCTCTCGGCAGACATCAAGAACGCTTTGGTCCGAGGGACCCGAGGGGCCCCTCTTCAGCTGTCCATGACAACTGAAAATCCCTCGATAACGAAGGGCATGTACACGAGTTCTCCGGTGTATGGGAACGGAAACAACGGCGCTAGGAAAGTGGCCGCCGCTGGCCGGTATGTTCCCGATAACACAAAATCACCACAGGGGTTGCAAAGTGGCAGTAGTAGCCAGCGTCCGCAGGATGTTGACGACGATGAATTTGAGCACAGCCGCTATTATGCCACCATCGACGAGGGCGTCCGATGGCCGTCCGAGATCCTTGACTACAACAAAAAATTCACCGATACCCTCAAGACAATCAAGAGGCGACATGACCCTGTTCTCACCACCGTCGGTACGTAATCACCATCCCATGTTTTCATGAATACGAGCGGGTGCTAATCTTGTGTTCTGGCAGCCCTTGGTATCAACGAATACAAGAAACAACGCCAGAGGACTGGTATTGATGATACCATCCAAAACTTCCTGGACAGGTTTTACATGTCCCGTATTGGCATCCGTATGCTAATCGGTCAGCATGTTGCTCTCAACGAACAGCCTCGTGAGCAGGATCATGTTGGCATCATCTGCACCAAGACTAATGTCAAAGAGCTGGCAGAAGAAGCCATTGAGAATGCAAGGTACATTTGCGAGAACTATTATGGTCTCTTCCAAGCTCCCCAAGTCCAACTCGTCTGCAAGGACGATTTGAACTTCATGTATGTTCCCGGTCATCTGTCGCACATGCTGTTCGAGACTCTCAAGAACAGTCTTCGTGCTGTCGTTGAGTCCAACGGTGTTGAGAACGAGGACTTCCCTCCAGTCAAGGTCATTGTTGCAGAGGGCAAGGAAGATATCACCATCAAGATCTCTGATGAGGGTGGTGGCATCCCAAGGAGCGCCATCCCATTGGTGTGGACTTACATGTACACCACTGTGGACAAGACTCCAGATATTGAGCCGGGCTTCGAGAAGGGCGACTTCCAGGCTCCCCTCGCAGGTTTCGGTTACGGTCTGCCCATTTCGCGACTTTATGCGAGGTACTTTGGCGGCGACCTCAAGTTGATCAGCATGGAAGGGTAAGTGTCAATTTTTGATATTCTGTAATCGAACACTTCACTAACATAATCTTGCAGTTACGGCACTGATGTCTACCTCCACTTGAATCGCCTGAGCACCTCATCCGAACCTCTCAACTAAACACTCGACTCCAACACTCATCCTCGAGCCATACGATCTTATCACAAACCTAATCACCCCCTATATTATATATATCATTTCTTTCTCTTTCTTCTTTTCACTCGACAATGACACGGGAACCGATTTTCACCAATAGCTCCGAAATAGCGTTTACCATTTTTAACAAATATCCTCTTATAACTACCTCTTCCTAATCTCGTTCGACAATTCGCCATCTCGAACCCTTTCGCCATCATCTATCTATATATATCTCTTATCTATCTTGGGCGGGACATTATCTTTTTATGACATTCTTACTATATTATATTATCTAACACCAAACAATTGTACACTAGCTTATGATACCTACGGTGTGATTTTTTTCTTTTCTTCTCATGGTTTGACGTTACTGGCGGGTATTGGCAACGTTTTTCTTGTTTCAAATATTCGAAATATTCTGGGAATTGGGTTTTTGTTTCTCTATTGACAGGCGATATGCATTGTTTCTGTTTTGGCTTCACGGAATTGTTTTCGCTATTTCTTTTATTCTTTTCAACTGGCGGGAACTGTACGAAGTATCATTGTTCACAAAAGTGGAGTTATTTTCGTTTATTGATTACTCAGGAACACGTTGTCTCCTTCTCTCTCACACACTCGCTTTTACATGACTTTGCTCCTTTTTCTTTGATTTGTTATCAAATAGTGTAAGCGGTGACAGAGAGAACAATCAATTTAGTCAATCTACAATATAATCTTTCTAAGTATACCTTATCGTATGAAGTGTTTAGTCACTCAAGTAAATATCAACCACCTAATCTCATAACATCCGCTCTAATCCTTTCAATCTCCCCTAGTACCTTTGCATATCTCTCCACATCCTTCTTGACACCTTCCCCGAACCCCTCGTACTCTTCCAACTCACCCTCCGCCTTCCTCCCCCGTTTCTTCAGTTTGACCTTCACATCCTCCAAATGCTCCTTGTAGAACCCCAAAGCGTTCACGGTGTCCGGGTCATACAACCTTTCTGCCGCTTCAAAGTACATGATTTTTACTTTACCTTCCAAGGAGTCCGACACCAGAGATAAATGTCTCGCCTGCGTTCTTTGAGCGCGCGCAGTGATGCCGTGTTTTGTCTGTTCGATTAGTTTGATGGTGGAGGAGATCAAATGGCGGTTCAGGTCGGCTAGCTGGAGGGATTTTTGCAAAGCACGGGCGCGGATCTGGTGGAGGGTCTGGCGGTGGGTTTGGAGGGTTGCGAGACGAGTCGTCAGGGTCGAGGTGAGATCCAAAGGGTTTATTTCTATAAATTTAGTGAGCAATCGATGATTTCTGAAAGCGTCCAACTTTTGGAGGTAAAGATTTGATACCTTTACCGCCGCACATGTTTGCTAGCTCGGTGGCATCTTCGAGGAGGATTTTATTGAGTGATTTGCAGATTAGAGGAACTCCCTCCTGATATTTTATTAATGCTGCGAAGTTTGGATATACGGAACAAGTGGCTGTAAAATAACGAACCAGAAAGAAAGCCTCATCGTCCTTTCTAAGGACGGCGCCGGAATTCTGACTTAAGAGGTAGAGGTCCACCACTTCTCCCAACTACAGATACGTAATAAATATCAGCTTGGAAGCTTTAAAATTTCACTGGGATATTGTATTTAGTAATTTGTGAAATATACTGACATCTGCAGGGAGATCATTCAACGTATGTGTTAATCTCTGACGGATTATTTTGATTTTCACCAGTTCCTCACGGAGAGCTGTAAGTCTCTACACTTTATTTAGCCCATATTCACGGATATGAATTCGAAATGGTGTATCTCGGAAAGCACGCACTTTGTCAACATCTTGAATCTCTTTGGCGCCTTCATTCGAGAGCTTCGAGGACGCGTCCTGGTTCAACTTGTTTGTCGTGAGGTCTTGGAAGATGACCTTGAACAGGGGGTTCTTCTGGAGGATCTCATCGGGGAATATAGGAATCATTGAGAGCTAATCGGGCGCTGATATCAAGCTTAGATCAGGAAGGTAGCTTCGGGTGGAGGCGATCAACTTTTCTGAAGTTGTCTGAAGTTGTGCGTTGCGCAAACCCCGCCAAGACTTTTTGATTTAAAGATTGGCCTGCGACTTTCTCAACTTCGAAATTGTTACTCATCGCGCCGTTACACACGTCGTCCTCACCTCACCAACGACCGCCGTATATCCCCACGCGACAAAACCGCCCGAGATGGCGAAAGAAGTCGTCGAAAGTATGTCCGTCGAGGAGACGAACCGGATCCGTATCTCGCTCGGGTTAAAGCCTCTACGGTCGACCGAGCCTGCACCACCGCCGCCGCCGCCAAAGGAAACGCAGCCTGCCAAGCAGGAAAACTCCGGCGATGGCGAGATGTCAATCGAAGAGACCAATCGGTTACGAATTGCTATGGGTCTGAAACCTCTGAGGACGGAATCGGCACCCGGCGCACCACCGGATGAAGATGATAACAGTTTCGACGCTCAAGAGCGTCGTGCAGCTGATAACTGGAAGAAGCTTGAGGAGGACGTGCAGAAGAAGAAGAGACGGGAAGAAGCGAAAGAGCAAGTTAGGAAAGCAAGGGATAAGGCTGATAGAGAGAGGTTGCTGGATGGGAAGGGGTTGGCGGATGATAGCGAAGATGATGATGCGAAGACTTGGATCAAGCAGGCGAAAAGGAGGCAAAAGAAAGCTGCTGCAAAGATTGAGAAGGATCTGAGGGAGCGAGAAGAGGAAGAGGCGAGATTGAGAAAGGATTATACAGCGAAGGATCTGGCGGGTTTGAAGATTGGCCACGACGTTGATGAGTTTGGGGATGCGATTGATGGAGCTATTCTCACGTTGAAAGATTCCGAGATTCTCGACAAAGATGAAGAAGGTGCGGCTGGAATAATATTACCCGAAATGTTTCTAAACGCAGATGCTGACTATTATACAGGAGACGAACTCGAGAACGCCGGTTTAATCGACCAACAGAAGCTGAAGGAACGGCTGGACTCGAAGAAGCGCAAAACCGACTACAACCCTTACGGTGATGACGACGAAGATGCAAACGGTGATATTCTGTCTAAATATGACGATGAAATCGATCCTAAAAAGAAGCGAAAGTTCTTTGTCCTCGACGATACCGGTTCTACGGCCGCATTCCCGCCCAAGAGCATCCAGCGTCAACAACAGATCTCCGAGAAGCTCAGAAAAATCCCCATAAGCCTCGATATTCTCAAGCCTGCGACGGAAGAAACGTCGGATTATGTTGATCCGTCAACCATTAAGGTAAAGAAGCCAAAAAAGAAGAAAGTCCGAACTCAAAGACGTGTTGCTGAAGAGGATGATGATCTGTTCTTGCCTGAAGCTGTCGCTATCGGGAACGCTACCGGTGCTTCTGGTAGTGCGATGAATATAGATTCAACGGCGGAAAGCAAGCCGAAGAAAGTTTTCGAAGAATCTTTCGTCGATGATGAAGATTTGTCGGCGGCATTGACGATTCAGCGACGGGCGGCGTTGAAGAAACAGAGAGCTTTGAAGCCGGAAGAACTGGCGAAAAAGCTAAAGGAAGAAGCCGCGGATGCGATGAAAGATGATGATGAAGAGGCTCCAGGAATGATCATCGACGATACCACGGAGTTTGTCGGTAGTCTTCAGGCCCCTCTCCTCGCCGAACGTCGACCGCGAGCTGCTCCCAGACCCGCTGACGATGACGTTAAATCTGAGCCTGGTTCGCTGGATGCTGATGCTGATGCTGATGGCGACACTGCCATGGATGGCGCCGACTTTGGCAGGAGCACGTCACCAGAAGCGAAAGATGTGAAAAAAGAGGCGACTGATACTCCCGCGATCACATCTACGGGTTTGGAAGAAGAGACCACAATCGGTGTGGGTGTCGGCGCCATGTTGTCAATGTTACGGCAGCGACAACTTGTCGAGTCCGCAGCCGACCCGGAAACTCATCGCAAGATGCAAGAGAAGGAAGCCTTTTTGGCCCGTCAGCGTGTGGCTCAACAAGAAGCCGATCGCAAAGCCAAGTCAGCTAGAGAGAGGGATCGTAATAGCGGTAAATTTGAAAAGATGTCCGCTCGTGAGAAGGAAGAATACGCTCGTTACGAGAACAAGCAGCGAGACACACAGGAGGCGAGGGAGGCTGCAGGAAGGTTTAGGGATTACAAGCCGGATGTAAAGATCGAATACAAGGACGAATACGGACGAGAGATGAACCAAAAGGAAGCGTTCAAATATCTTTCGCATCAGTTTCACGGCAAGGGATCTGGTAAGCAGAAGACGGAGAAGAAGCTCAAGAAGATTGAGGACGAGAAGAAGAGAATGGCGGCGAGCAGTCTTAATCCTGAGGGGTTGGTCGGGACTATCGCGGACACCGCGAAGAAGTCGAGAACGGCAGGCGTTAGACTTATGTGAAGGTCTTTCTATGTGCGAATTTAGAATGTCTCGGGACTGGAGTTTGGACGGTGTATGCTTTGCTCGCAGGTCTCCCCATGGAAATCGGCACATGAATGCTTTTGCTGTATACTATGCTACAATTCTATGCTACAAGTTCATGGCCTCGTCAAAATGAGCTTCAACTCTGGATACATCATTCGTGTGCTTCATAATAGCTTCAAATGCCCAGTGATTTGGTTGACCACACTCTTCGGTGCCGGACCAACTCCCAATACTGTCGCCGAACCCGACGCGATCTGTGTCCTTCCAGCGTCGTGAACGACCTTTGCTACTAATCCCAAACTCAAGGCTTGTGCCTGCAGCGTAAGAAGCTCCTCCTCCGAGTCGACTTTAAGCGCGATCTTGGCTTGTCCCATGTATTCCCAGCGTTTTAGCAGGAGCGGTGCGTGACGTGAGACGGCTTTGTAGCACGCGAGGGTGGCGTGGCCGCATTGGGCGGCGATTTTGCCTTTCGTCATACCGAGATCGGTGCGCACGCAAAGGACCTAATAGAAGCTGTGATTAGATGTTGTTCGTACGGGTTTGATATTTGTAGATATTAATAGGGTCGTACCAATTTGCACTCCTCGCTCAAAGCGCTCGCACCGAAGTGACTGTAGTCCGACTGGATCATGGCATCGGTGTCACTGTCTTCCTCCTCATCTTCTTCAGCTTCGCCGGCGCTGATGTTTTCGAACGAATCTTTTAACGGCGAGGAGGCGGACGAGGATTTGTCCTTTGAGGGTGGTGGGGAGGCTGCTGCGGGGAGGTCTCGGATTTTAGGTGAGCTGGCGCCAATGTAGTACCCGCCGAGGCCGCTGGCGAGAGCCGTGACGATCAAGGCGAGGAGGAAGTTTGGCGGGAGGTCCAGGCGGATCATTGTGGCTTGGAGTGGGGGAAATATGTGTCGATGAATGGAAGAGGGATTTCGGTAGGTTTTATGCGCAATTGCTATGACACATGGCGGCTGGTCGGCGACAACCACAATGCCGCACACCAAATTTCCTCATTGATATTGAATATGTGCATTGACATATATAACACAGCTCAGTTCAGAGCCTCATTATCAATTATAGGGCTCTGCGGTCAATAGCTAAGCTCACGATGGTGGAGCTCGTCGGCATGTGAGAAGATCAGATAATGCCGGCTGATCGCCTGATCGCCCGGCTAATTTCTCCCCTCAGTCAGGGCACAAGCACTAGCTCACCGCCAGAGCAGCCCGCCGATTGGCCGAAGAATTCCGTCTCTTCCCATGATGCATGGTCACAGTGGTCTGAACGGCGTCACAAAAAATTTGACAAGCGAGCTCCGGTTCTCGCTCTTCTAGCCCTAGCTGACTCTTTCTCCTCGAATTGCTCACCAGTATCCCCTTTTTAACTTGTTCACAATCTCGAAAGCCCACCTTTCACGTCCTCCCTCTTCTTCAATTGTCCCGTTTCGTCTTCGTTGGGTAAAAATTAAAGATGCAGGCTGTTTCCCGTTCGACGTTCAGTGCCGTGCGCGCTTCGGCCCGGCGAAACATCTTTTCATCCCGAGCCGGAGCTCAGGCTATTCGGTCCGTGTCCGCCTGGTCCAGTGTACCGGAGGGTCCCCCAGTAAGTCGTCCCGAACCAGAGACATCACCGTGCATCTTGCTCCTGTTGGGTTCCCTCGGCTGAACGAGCTAGAGTGAGGGGGGCCGGGGAATTATTTCTCCACAATTTGAGTCGCAGCGGTTTTTGGCTAACATGTCGAATTTGTGAAACATAGGATGTAAGCATTTAATCATACCGATTCGATTGATGAGAAACTTAAGCTTCGGTGTGCGTGGGGAGGGCTAACCTTGTTCTATCGCGGTTCGGAATGTTTGTAGGCGATTCTAGGTAGGTTGTCGCGATGTTGTGCCTGAAAGGGAGGACGGTGTCACTAATATAACGTCTGCTCGTAGGTATCACTGAAGCTTTCAAGGCCGACAAGAACCCAAAGAAGGTCAACGTCGGTACGTTCTAAATTACCCGCAACCGCAGCGATAATACGGCTACTGATATACCTCGTTCAGGTGTCGGCGCATATCGTGACGACCGTGGCAAGCCCTACGTCCTCCCATCCGTCCGAACAGCCGAAAAGAAGATTTTCGAGGAGGGCGTCGACAAGGAATACGCTGGCATCACCGGTGTTCCCAACTTTGTCAAGGCTGCTGCCGTCCTCGCCTACGGAAACGACTCGGCCCCTCTCAAGGAGAACCGTATCTCCATCACCCAGTCGATATCTGGCACCGGAGCTCTCAGGATCGGTGGTGACTTCCTCGCCCGATTCTTCCCTGGCGAGAAGACCATCTACATCCCATCACCATCTTGGGCCAACCACAAGGCGGTTTTCACGGACTCTGGATTGAATGTCAAGCAGTACAGGTATTACGACAAGACCAATATTGCCCTCGATGAGTCTGGCATGCTCGAGGACATCAAGTCCGCACCAAACGGCTCCATCATCCTCCTCCACGCTTGCGCCCACAACCCCACCGGTATCGACCCCACCCAGCAGCAATGGAAGGAAGTCTCAAAGATCATCAAGGAGAAGGGTCACTTTGCCTTCTTCGATATGGCTTACCAGGGCTTCGCTTCCGGTGATACCAACGGGGACGCTTTCGCCGTCCGTCACTTTGTTGCCGAGGGCCACAACGTTGCTCTGTGCCAGTCGTTCGCTAAGAATATGGGTCTCTACGGTGAGAGAGTCGGAGCTTTCTCCCTCGTTTGCGCTTCCGCAGAGGAGAAGAAGGCCGTCGACTCGCAGCTCAAGATTCTCATCAGGCCCATGTACAGGTATGAGCTCCCTTCATTCATAATCGAACACTCTTGGATTTGATCAGATGTTGAATATTAACCGTATAATATAGCAACCCACCTATCAACGGTGCCCGCATCGCCAGCCAGATCCTCAACGACCCAGAGTTGAACAAGCAATGGCTCTCTGAAGTCAAGGGAATGGCTGACCGTATCATCGTTATGCGAGAATCCCTCAAGAGTGAGCTCGAGAAGCTCGGATCGCAGAAGGATTGGTCGCATATCACTTCCCAGGTTTGTTCATTTCGTTGAATTGCAGCTTTTTTCTAGAATCAATATAACTAATATATGTGTCGACATAGATTGGTATGTTCACATACACCGGTCTCACACCAGAGCAGGTCGACCGTCTCGCCAAGGAGTTCTCCGTCTACGGAACCCGTGACGGACGTATGTCCGTTGCCGGTATGACTTCTGGTAACGTTGGCTACCTCGCTGAGGCCATCCACAAGGTTACCTCATCGTAAATATACTAGTCTATGTTCACCTTGTGAAGATACTCTTATTGAAGGATTTTCATGTGTAGATACTTGAGTTTGTGAAATGATATTTTTTTGCCGTTTTTACCATTCTGCTTTCGCATAGATCGTGTAACTAGATTGGGAATTCGGGCATTTTAAATATCAAAAGAAAAGGATTATTTCTCTGCTTTCACCTTAATTGAGAAGAGATAAACCGGTCAAATATGTTACAAAAGTTAGAAGCAGTGATATCATGATACCTGGTTACGCCTTCATCATAACCTTGTCATCAGCAGCCGGGCTGGAAAAGCCATGATTAATTCCAGCTGCCGCTGTGAAACAATTGAACGGAATACCCGCATCGCAGGACCCGTCCTGTTCAATCCTAATTCCATCCTCGGGCTGCTCCAATTGGTCTCGCAACCGCTTAGTCTGAAGGTGGCACAGAAAACGACAGGCCTCAATGCAACATTTAACAACGCGAGCCAATTGGACGGCATACTTTTGGCGGGTACAAATATAGCGTCCTGACCGAGATAAAAAATCCAGCACTGATTGCTATACAAGGGTTTTATATCCAGCGACATGCACATGCATTGCATTGTGATTACGACCAGCGCAAAGTCTGCCGTACGGCGGCTTCTGGTATTATGCCTGAAATATGGCTATATATCCTCTGATATTATATTAAACAGCGTCGTCAGGTCCCTTCCGGGTCCACAACAGTCTCTTGGAGCTCTGTGCAAAGATCTAGTAATATATTGTGGAGGAGGTTCAGACGGGAATATCGAAAATATCAAATGGTGTATCGAAATCTAATCGGGAAAGATTCAGATTATGAGTTTATCGCGGCGCTCGGACAGGGCGGGTTTGGATCTGTGGCGAAAGTCCGCAGGGTTAAAGATGGCAAGGTTTGTATATAACGTCTATCGTATATCGATAATGCTAACCCGTTTTTTTGCAGATAATGGCTTGTAAAGCAATCGACTGCCGCGCTAGTCCCAACCTACGTCTCTTCGCTTCTCGTGAAATCGATACGTGGGCGTCTTTCGCTTCGTCCGAGAAATATATAGCGAAATTCAGCCAAGATGTCGCTTGGACAGAACGAACGCAGACTGTCAGGTTGTACATGGATTATTACAAAGGTGGTGATTTGCAGCGGGTGATTGATGGGTGTCGTCATGAAGATGCGATTTTGCATCCATTCATAGCGACTTATTGGGCCATGGAGGTGGCTAGAGGAGTGAAAGCCTGTCACGACCATGCAATCATTCACCGGGATTTGAAACCAGCAAATGGTTAGTAAAGAAGTGGAGGGCGAGTAAGGGACATATTGGCTAATTCTGGTAACCGGAGGTAGTGCTTTTGTCTTTGCCGTATAATTATAATAAGATACTTTGGGCCGTGAGTGATGGGGGAGCATTAACAAGTAAGTAACTTTGGAAAAGTTTTGGTACCATACTATTCGTTTGATCTAGGCGTAGAAATTCGATGAGGTCAAATACAAACTAACAGGTGGACAAAAGACGATCAAAGGTTACTTGCAAAAGAGTTCTCATCATGGCTTGAAACCGGTTCGCCCTGGTGCCACATCACCGACTTTGGGCTGGGAAAATTTTCGAGCGCCGCAAAAGTTACCGCACGACACACAGTTGCTTCTTTTACTGGTATACTGGGCACACCAGGCTTCATGGCACCCGAAACAACAGGCGAAACCCCAGTTTTCTCAGTCCGATCTGATCTTTACAGTTTAGGATGTTTATTGTATTGCCTCTGCACCTGCCAGCCGCCGCTTGCAACGCCACTCATCCAAGGTGCAAAGGCTCCTGAGATATCAGAAGAATACCCAAAAGGCTTGAGAGAGATAATTATAAGATGCTTACAATCGGATTCCACACTGCGACCGAATAATACGGAAGTCGTAAACGAGCTCAGTGAGGCGTATGCAGGGTTGTTAGAAGATCAGAAGTTCGGGCGGATGAAATCAAAGTTGGAGAGCGCTTGTTTACCCACAAATCACTTATCGATACCTGACGCCCGTCCGGTGAACCCCTTTCGAAAAATGATGCAAAGAATACGTTTAAGCCCGTTGGAAGGCGATATCCGGTCTCGGATTCCGCAGAAGAGTGTTCTGCCTGGTAGCATTGGTCACGATCAACAATTGGATGGCGGTATGAGTCTTGCTCCGGAACCAGTGTGGAGTACCAAACCGACCCCATCATCGACTGCCCAACCGGTCCCAATGCCTGTCTTGAAGAATAAACCGATCTCGTTACCAGCCTCGCAAATAGCCCCATTGCCAGTCCTGCAGACCAAACCGGTTCTGCCACCAGTCCTGCAACTAGCTCCAAAACCAAAAGCAATCTCGTTACCATCAGGAGAGAGTCAAACCGAACTTGACACGATGCTGCGTGAAGCAGTATTCTCTTCGAACGTCGACGGTATAAGAGCCGCGATCATTGCTGGGGCGAACCCTAGAGCACCAGCTTTCAACAAAGACAAGCGCTATTACAAACGCGCTTTCGAAGATATCCCCTCGACTCAGGGATTCGCTGGAAAAGCTGTCGAGTTTCATTGTTATAAGATCTTTGATCACCAGTGCCGCAGCGTGCGGCAAGACTTGGCGAAAGTTAGCTTGGTTTCTGCTGCGGTTTACATTGATTCGGAAGACTCCACATCGGCTCTCCTTGAAAATGGGGGCAGAGCTGAGGATGATCCGACGGAAACTAGCATGATCGGTCCGGTCTTTCTCGCGGTTTTACAGGATCGGCCTAATCTCATCGAGGTCCTTTCAAAATGGGGATATAGTTTGGATATCAGAGAACTTCTTTCGAGTAGTACACCTCTCATAGTGGCAGCGGGATATGGAGCAGTAAAAGCGGTTCAAAAGCTCTTGGAGCTCGGTGTATCTCCGAGAATTACGGATAAGCTGGGTAGCGTTCCCTTGCACTACTCTTCAGGTAGCTTTGTAGATGCAGTACTTAAAGTTGGCGAGCCGGTTAAGTGGAAGTACAATTCGTTTGAAACTACCCGCTTACTGGTGGAGGCGGCGCCTGACCTCATTAACGTCCAAAACGATTCCGGATCTACACCTTTGCTCGAAGCGGTGCAAAAGGTGTGGGATTATAAAGCTCTGGCCAAAATTGATTACTTGATTGCCGCTGGAGCGAACCCCTACATCAAAAACAAATCCGGGAAGGATGCATTCCACGTTGTGAGCTGTATTGGTGGGAAAGGTCGCAAGTATATCGTGGTCGAAAAGGACGAGAGGGTGCGGCAGTCGCTAGAAAAGTCAAAATTTTGTCCTTGAGATATAAACACGTTGTTTTTATATATAATTATCCTTTTGGCTCCTAGTAAAACAGGATCGACATCCATTTAAACCATCAGATGAACTGTACTTGCTTTGAACCCACTTGTTACATCCCCTCATGCTTCCCTCGACGGAAACGTACAAATCTCATACGGCATCCTCCCCTCATACTTGTGCCAACTAGCCACGATGACCAGCCTCCCGGCCTCCATAGCCCAATCGTACTTTCCGTGCAACTTTATCGCCCCAAACGCTTCCTCTTCCTCTTTAGTAAACTCCGCATCACTATCGCACTGCCCCAACGCCACCTCCTTCAAACCCTCGAACCGTCTCCCCGCCGGATGCACCATCCCCAGCTTCCATTTCCAGGGTACTCTGGTCAACGGCCAAGCCGTATATGCCAACTCGCGAATGTACTCTGCATCCAAAGCGTCCACCTCCTCATCCGTGAGTTCCCCCTTGATAGCAAACTCGTGGCTCGTCGGGTGTAAGAGCACGGGGTACAGTTCGATGTTCACATTTAGATTCTTCCCGTTGGTAGGATCATTATGATCCGAAGGGAGGGGCAGGATATCCTTCAAACGAGTTCGTACGAACGGCATGAGTATCGATTTTATGCATTTTCTGATTTTTTCGGCGTTGGCGTGCGGTGCTTCGGCGGGTCTGAAAGCTACGACCCGGATATCGATTATACCAACGTGGAAGTGGCGGAGCAGGTGGCGGTAGCGCGGGAAGGGTGGGATGGAGATTTCGTGTTCTTTCAGACGGGTGAAGGGGATGCTGCCGTGGTGGCTGTCGTTGTGGTATTGTACCGGACTATTTTTTTGCGAGGATATATATGACGGTCTCAGCACATGCATTTCGAACAGCGCTTCTTTTATTTTTATTTTCATATTATTCAAATCTACTTTTTTTCTTCTTTCTGTTTTCTTTTCTTTTTTTTTGAATGAACGGGCAAGGGATTGAAGAATCTTAAATGTGGAAAGCGACTCACGTATTGTCACCGAGATCTTGTCTATAGTATACCTTCTCCCAAACGGTTTCGTACCCGGCGCTGAAGAAATTATTGGAACCATCCTCACGAAAGTTCGTTCCGTTAACGAGGATTTTGATTGGAAAGGTGTTTTTGGAGTAAAGGATGGTTGATGCTTCGTCGTGGATTTGCTTGTTCACGCGGAGGACGGATAGATCGAGACGTGGGTATTCGATATTAATCCAGTAAGACAATTGCTGGGGCGGAGGGGGCAAAGGAGAAATGTCAAATATCACCAGGTACTCGTAGATTTGGTCGCGGATCTCGGGAGGGAGGGTTAGAAAGGTGGTAGCCATTGTTGGAGGCGGGGGAAGGGGAAGACCGGTGGTTGGATTGCTGTGAAATGTCAAGTTTAAAATTAAAACTCGGAATGGCTTAGGGAATTGGCTGCCGGGGAATTGGGTATGCTATTGTATGCTCAGGTTTGATGTTACTGTGGGGTTCCGTGCTCTTGATATGGTTGGAGGGATAGATCGCGAGACTGAGGCTCGCTTGAACGTGATATGGGTAGTATCGTGATCACCTGACGTACCCCACACTTTGAATATACCGTTGGTAAATCCGTTGCACAAAGAGTTAGTGAGGGCCTGCATCATCATGTACGTTCATTGGCTGGCGGGCGAGGATATCCATCCCGGCCATTCGAATGATTGGAAAGAAAAACCCCTTGAACTCTCCATTATGAATCGGAACGACGTAGCGGCCGTGCATAACTTAACCCCCATATGTGTTTTTTGAAGGTTGGTCAATCACAGGATGGGGGCAAACTATTATCTTTTTGCGGGCGTTTCTGGAGACGTCCGGGTTTTTCAAGACGCCGAAAGGAAAAAAAGAATTGTCCATGCACGAGAAGAATTGTTGCCACTTAGCGAGTTTCAGAGGGACCGAAACGAACAGCTTACCGTAGACTCGGGTGCATGTTTGTGAGAATATTGATTATGTAGAATATCGATATACCTCATGAGAAGCTGAGCCAAGGCATTAGTTTGAGATGCTATTGCATGGTCTTGCAAGGGTTCCCGATCAATCAGAGGCCGAACAAGCCCGAGCAAAGTGAGTTGTCAAATGCAGGATCCGAGAGGCCCCGGTCTCAACAAGGCAAGTTTTGCCCCACTTTAATAGCCTACCCATCTGAAAGGGAGAAAAAACCGTTGTGGGAGGCTGGCCAACCATCGGGGGGCAGTTGGAAGCATATCCAAAGTAAAGGAGAGGTTGTGGTATGCGAGATTGATTGATTGCTGCTTGCGTCGGGGCAGTCCCGTACACAAACAACGGTGTGTGTTGCAGCGTGTTGCGGCGTGTTGTCGTGTTGCGGGGAGTGTTTGTTTGCGCCAAGACCCCAGGTGGGAGAGCTCCACATTGGCGATGACATCAGAGTGCAGGTGCGCGGTCGGGGCGGCACAGCTCTGTCAGGGCCCAGAACGTCACCGAACACCCCACCTTACCCGATTCGAGCACACGAAAAAAAAAGTTGGGGATGGGATGGAGATTTCATTCCCGTTTCTCAACCAGAAGAGAAAACCCTCGCAGATTGTCGTTATGCAGGTGCTCATTCTTTCGGTTTCGATTCTCGCATTTGGCGACGGGGGGACCGAGGAGGCTGGCTGGCTGGCTGGCTGGCTGCACTGAACTTGCACCGTGCAAAGGGATCGAGTTTGCTCTCCCTTCTTCTTCTCGACATGAGCATCAGATTTGGATCGGGTCTTGCCGCTCCAAATCTCGTCGTGCATTAGTCGGCATGCTGTGATTCGATGGGTCGGCGTTCCGACAAACCTCCTCGTCGGCCAACGGCCTGTTGACTGTTCCCTCTGGTGAGAACGAGGATACATTAGCCGGCCTGGATATCGGACGCCGGAACGACAAAGTCTAGATCGTGCCTGACTGCAATGCACGAATTGGTTTCCAAAACCATGTGTCTTTCCGGACCACCACGCCATTTTGCATCTCTGGTGCTGGAGACCCACAGATCGTCGGGAGGATGACCGCCATCGGGTGCGATGTTGGAGTTCAGGGCCTGGGTTTCGCCGCTGGAGGAAGGATACCCGGTGTAGAGCTTTGCAATTGTTCTAGAATCAGCGGCCAGAGACGGTTTGCGTATAAGGTTTCCGCTGTTGGATGACGACGGGGGCTGAACCCGTGATGATGATGGCGTAACAGGGTTGGTGTGATATGATGGATGAAATGGCTTTAAGGGTGCAATAAATCTTATATGTGTACCCGTTCGATTAACGATCAGATTAATATTATCATCGAGACAGTTAATACCCGTGTGATAATATTATCGTCGTTATAATATTAATGCGTCTGTGCTTTTAATTAATCCTACATACACACTCGGACGGTAATACTAATGCTCTCGTCTCAACTGGAATCCTCCCTCTCCTCATCCCCTTCCTCTTCTTCCTCCTCTTCCTCTCGTCATTGCGAGATTTAGCCGCCCCGCAGCTGCCAGTCCGGAACGGCTCTCGCTCGCATGCTCCATCGATACAGAAAAGATATTTCCAACGCAGAGGCACGATATACGAGTCGGCCCCACTTTCTCCCACATTTCTCCCCTCCCCTCGACGAAACACCGTGACCAAGAGAGAAAAGCAAAAGCAATAGTCAGGTCTGTGGTGTGCCGTTTCCTGCTTACCTTCGTTTCCCTTGCATGGGATAGTGCTTGCCAACTTTTTGTGAAGATTCTTCCGCATTTGCTCAGGGCTCCCCAAGCAGGCAGGAAAGGCTATTGGCGTCTAGCTAAGCATCGACGGTGGTTTCGTTTGGAGTCCCCTCTTTTCCTTAGCATATTATATCCGGATCAGCCCTCTCTTCTAGATTAATCTCTCCTGCCGGCCTTTTTTTGGTGTCCTTTGGCTTTATCTTTTTATTTTTTTATTTTTATTTTTATCCGCGAGCATCTGTCTGTGCGGGAAGGACCTGACCCGTCGTTGTCGTCGTCCGTTAATACATAATAGTCAAATCTTGAGTCCGTCCCTACCGGCCCCTACCGACCTACCCTGTAACGTCATATTCTCTCTCTCTTTTTTAATCTTATTTAAAAAAAGACTGATTTTCGGACGTTTTGGGTTTATTTGGAAGCAGCTGCCGGCAGCCCGCACTAACTCGCTTTTGTTTCATGCGCAGTTCAATCGCCCTCAAACAACCACCACCACGTTACCTGACTCTCCTCCCCACCGCCTTTGACAAACCAACCCTCAACGTCTCCGAATCCTCGTAAGTCACCAGCCATCGCTCACGCTCTTCCGCTGCCCCCCTCTCGCTCTTCGGAGGACCCGTTTTTGTTTCCCACGTGGGTGGGTGTATGTTTTTTTTAGCTTTGCCATCAGACGGGTGCGTTTTGGCGTGATTCTCGGGTTACGTTATGTCATATCCTGCTCTTGGATTTTCATGATCTGGCGACCCCTCCGAAACAGCTGCTACTGCTGCTGCTGCTGCACGATGCTTAACTCTCCCCCCGCCCCGAAAAGCACCACAAAATATCTACATCGCATCTTCGAAAGCTGACTCTCGCCGTCTTTCCGATCGCTCTCTAGATCTCGGCCTCTTCTGCTGGTTACTCCGGCGCCTTTTCATCAACCTACAAACTAAGATCTGCGAGATCGAACCGGAGCAAGATTCACTCTCTGAATCCTCATCTTAGCTCGCCGCCGACACCGACACTGACACCGACACCGACATCGCATAACCACTCTCGCTCGATTCTCAGCCTTCGTTCCATCACTCCCAGTCTTACCACCAAACATGTCGGACGACGTAAGCATCTCCAGACAAACCTCCCAAGGCCCCTACGACTGGAGGAAACGGAAAAGCTCTGAATCTGACCGCGCTCGTTTTTATTTTAATCTTCTAGGAGTCGTACGAGCTCCCACCAGACGCCGAAAAATATGTCGATATCTCAACGTTCGGGCAAATACTGGAGATGGACGATGACGACGAAAGCAGAGAATTTAGTCACCAGCTAGTATATGGTTTCTTTGAACAGGCGGAATCGACTTTTACAGAAATGAATGAAGCTTTGTATGTCGTCTTCTTCTCTGCAGAGCACCCTCGAAATGAGCCCCGCTGACTGGCTCTCCCTTCTCTTCTTTTAGGCTTGGAGAAGATCTTGATAAACTCTCCTCACTTGGCCATTTCTTAAAAGGCTCATCGGCAACACTAGGTATCACAAAAGTTCGAGATAGTTGCGAGAAGATCCAGAACTGGGGCGCTTCGAAGGACGAAACTGGAAACAACGAGATTGATCAGGATACGGCATTGAAGAACATCGAAGCCATCTTGCCAAAGATGACGGATGAATACGAGGAGGCGAAGAATTGGTTAATAAACTTTTTCGGCTCGGACGATCAGGATGACTAGTGGAGTCGGTTGGACTGAGCCCTTTTTTCTCCTCTAAGTTTTTTTATAAACAATTTTGAACTGATTAAAGTTGGAGGGATGATGGATGTTTGGTATCAGAAATGGGGGAAGAAGGGAAGGGGCAAGTTGGGGACTGCAATTCTGTTTATTCGTCTACTGTTTGTTTGGTTGATTTCGGTATTTCCTGCTTTTGTTGCTTACATCAAAAATCGGAATAGAATGCGGGGTGGTGCGGACGGGGGGGGGCTCTTTTTATATATATAGCGACGTGAACAGCTGCCTTCCTGCTTGCCCTTCACTTTCCCCCTCTTTTTGTTTCGCCCTTCCGCAGCTCTTCTATTCCTCTCACAGGATTTCTCGACGCTTACATCACTACTACTACCATTTTATATCCTATAATATCTTCAATGTGGTCCCGCTGGCTTCTAAACCATTTCCCATATTCTGTTTTTTTGCCCCCCTTCTATTCTAGTTGTATTCTTTGTTTTTCAGGGGAGAGACCCGGGTGGTGTAGTACCCCTCGCGAATGTAGAAAGGATCGATCGAACAGTTGAAAAGAGAAAAAAAAAGGATTGAATATCCGCCTCAAAGATTAACCGAAGTCTGGGATGTTGGCTGCTTTCTTTGTATGGCGTTATTTGGTTTTTCTTTTCGTGCGAGTGGTCATATTTGTTTGTAAATTCGCTGATATTGTCAGATATATATATTTGGTCTCAAAATGCGCATACTGTTCCTCTTGCAATTTAGTGTGGAGCGGTCAACAACGAGACTACCTCTTCACTGCCTCTACAAAAAAAAAAGTTTCTATCTCTATTTTTTTGTCGTTCTCTTCGAATTCGGTTTCACTAATAAATCTTTTCGAAGCATGCTTTGATAGCAGAGAGGATGAAGATTGCAAGGTCGCCACCATCGCGGTGAGTAAACCTGCGACAAACGGGAACAACATATTTGCACCGCCGTAAACCCACCCTAAGGCGAACCTGATCATATATTGAATCCAAAAACAAACCCGAGAATCGGTTCTTACAGCTTAACAGCTGCCATCACTATCCGATACCACACAAGCCTTCAACCCAACCACACTAGACACTCGAATGTGCAGTTTATACCCACATAAATCTTCCGTAATATGTATAGTTCCTCTTAAACCACCCTTACTCCGAGGTCTGCCGCTCCCTCTCATCGATAACCCGGTACAAATCATCCGCAATCTTACCCACCACATCCTTCCTCACTAACCCCTCCATCCATCTCGACGGGATACCTTCGAGTCCGTAGTACGCACCCGCCAAACCGCCGTATATAGCCCCCACGGTATCCGCGTCGTCACCTGTTTTAAAAAATACCCGTTCGTATTAACAGAGAAAAACAAATCTCACCTGGTATCCCATAGGACGGAAAAAGAGTTTTCTTATACTACGTACCCAAATTCACAACCTTGATGCATCCATCCTCGAAACTCCCCGTCGTGAAGAACGCCCACAGCGCGGCTTCGAGAGAGTGCACCACGTACCCGGAACTAGAAATCTTATCCTCGGATCTACCCTTGAAATCATCTAGATCTTTGTACACCTCAAACCTACCCTTCAAATTCGCGTCCTCGAACTGGAAAGCTTTGAACCTGTCAAACAGCGCCGATTTATCCGGGGTCTCCGAGGACGATAAGATATACGCCACGAGAAGGGAGTACACCGCACACGCTTCCCCGTTGGCCGGGAACGGATGCGTGAGCTGGCTGGCCCGATGCGCGTAATCGATGATTTTTTCCTCCGGGGAGGAATAGTAGAAGAGACCGATGGGGACGGTGCGCATGAGGGAGCCGTTGCCGCAGTATATCGAGCGTTTGTAGTTTTTATCCAGGATGGTTTGGAGCTGTTCCAGGTCTTCGGGTGTGACTGTTTTTCCGTCCTTGCTGTTGTTTTTGTTACTGCTGCTACTGCTTCCGCTGGGGTTGGAGTACCGCTTGGGAAGGTGAGTGCTCCAGAAACCGAGGGTGAGACGGGTCAGGTTACCGACGTCGAAGCAGCGGTCGATGACGGAGAGGTAGCCGAATTCGAGCCAGGACATGTAGTTTTGGATTTGGGTAAGCGGGGAGAAGGTGCGGCTGGAGATTAGGGATTGGGCGAGGCAGAGGGTCATGGAAGTATCGTCTGTCCAGCAGCTGCGGATGGGTCTTAGTATATGCCTGTAGTATGAACATTTAAACACATGCAATGAGGTTTTCATTTATGTATAATAACGATTATGAATGCATGCGATGAGGTTGGAAATGTGTTGCTGTGTGGTTATAGGCCAGTGTACCCTGCTGCGGTTGTGGTACTGAGCTGACGCACAGCTGCACAGGAATCACGTATCGACAGGTGAAGAGCTTACCCTGGCGGTAGGTTGAAATTTGTATTTATCTCATAATCTGTGATCTTGTTGAATGTTCCTCGACGGTTGAACTCGACTCTTTATATTACGTTAGTATAAATCTGGGGGTGTACAGATGTGGTGACTGGTGGGATCTTCACGTACGGTCCACCGAGAGCGTCTCCTACGGCTACGCCAAATAGGGCGCCTTTGATGCGAGACTCCAGGGTCGTCATTTCTGTGCGATATCAGGGTGTATTTTGGGTTGAAAAGTTGTGTGAAAGCTTTGGGGTTGTTGGCTAGAGGTATCGAGTGGTTCTCCACAGTGAAATACGCGTGTGTTTAAACTTCAGGGCATTTAGAGCATTTATACTTGGATTATAAAGTTCCTAGTATATTATCTGAGCACTGGTTGTGATTCATGGCGAGAGCCAAAAACGAAGGAGTGGGGCTGACCATCAGTTTACCTGCATTGTTTGACCCTCAGATCTCAGATCTCGATTGTAAGGTCGGATCTGTAGGGTTAAACTTGCTCTGATATCAGACTTTTTGCCGAAACTATTAAAACCTAGGGAAGGCTATCATACTCATGAACATATTTGGTTTATGGATTGGTTAACAATAGGATGTTTTGGGATTATCGGTTATCGATATGTGCGACATATCTTATTTTTTTGGTAACTTAAGTATAACAAGTCCTGGTGAAAGGTCTGGGAATACATTAACTTCTTGAATTCTGCTGCCCAATGCCTTCTATATATAACTGAACTTAAGCAATAAAATAATATATCCAACCCATCAGAATTCTTAGACCAAAGCGCAGCACGCGAAAGAGGCAATAATAAAATGCAAGTGCAAGAGCTAAAAGCAAAAAAGGCACAATGACGGTATGATAAAGAGAAAACATAGTCATTTCGAAGGGGCTAAAAAGCGGAAACTCCTCTAACAGATAGGACCAACTAAATTTAAAATCGTCTGGTTCGTCCAAATCGAATATCAGCTCCAGAGATTTACCCGATGAATGGGTCAAGATGATAAGATCGCCTCTCGTCGGCGAGACAATGGCTGCATGATAGCTCGGTGGAATCCAGAGAAGGCGTTCCTGCCCCCGAACCACCCACCCATCCTTTATCTGCAGGTCCAATACAAGCCTCCGGAAAGCCAGCCCGCGCCATTTTGATACCACAACCACCGCATCACCAGACGGGAGAAACCCGGACGTATCTATTTGCTCTGGGGCGATCGGAATAAATGGGGGTTTGGGGTCAAGAGTCCGTAGGCGTTTGAAGTTTTGTACACGTCGAGGTTCGCTTCCCGATATATCGTGTATCGAAAACATGTCATGGCCGATTGTCCCGATCCGCTTTTCGTTTGGAGAGACGATCAAACCACCAAGATGTTCCAGAGACCCAGGGGAGGAGGGCCTTTGTTGCGACGACATTTCCTGAGAGTCTGGTGTACTTATGTGACAAAGCCATTGACCGGCCGCATTTAGCATGAAAATACTAGTCCTGAATACTAGCGGTTCGTCAAACTCCAAAGTCCTTCTACGTAGCCACGAAACTAGGATATTTTTGTTCGAAAGACATCTAATGTGTGCAGAATGGAGGGTACCGATGTTTGAGTAGTCCTGGGGATATATCGTTTGTTTGCTGTTCGCGGTTAGGGCCAGTATTCGAGGTGTGTCGTCAATGGCGACCAAAGTTTTACTGTCCGGAATGAAAAAAAGGTCCAAAATATAAGTTTCATGCTCCTTCAGCCAGACCACAACCCCAGAGAGTGTGTCGTAAACAAAAATATTGGTTCCGATATTACAAGCCAGTTGTTTCCCGTCCGAAGAAAATCTCATATACCGTGGACGACCAGATAATTCTATACTGTGGAGGAGCTGCCCATTTCCTGGATCCCAGAGCATTAAAACGTTGTAGGTTAACACAGCTAAGATGTCGCGCTCACCCCTCGGCGAGAATAAAATTGAAGAAATATCAGATATACCATGTGCTAGTATTGTGCTTTTGACTTCTCGTGCCGACAGATTTTTAACAATGATTACACAGGACCTTGGATCGTTATATGCAATCAGTGCCCAGTCTGATGAGAAAGCTACTAGCCGAAACTCTAGGTTGTCTATATTTGCAAGTGTCTCTATGGGGATACCCGCGTATGCTGATTTTAGTTTTTGTAGAAACTCATATTGGTGCTGACTATCGTAAACTGTAAGTGGAATTTCTGTAATCTGTGCGACATTGGACGGGTTCTCCTCCAGTTCGAGAAATTTATCTAGGTAATATATTTGAAGAGGGGTGGCGTCAATAATGTCCGCATATGATGTTAGGAGTTTTTTGGTTCTTTTGATAGTGCTGATAGTTTGCGGCGGGAAGTCACGAGCATTTTCGGTCTATGTAAATTTGGTCGCAATTAGCCCCCACTTCAAATGTTAAGGGTATTCAAAAAGAGAGCTTACAGTGACCATTAGCTCAATCTCGCAAATAATCGAGAGAGCTGGTTTTGAAGATTCCATGAACCCCATAGCTTCCACCCAGTGTAGACTATGAACTGATAGGAGCTTTTGGACCTGCAGCCCCTCTTCAGAACCAGCTAAAGAGCAATTACCATTTCTAAAATGATGTAACCAATATTTGCAAGCATATGACAAAGAATGAAAGCACCCTAGGTACAGGGCGCTCGTCTCGGGGTTGTTATCTTCGCGTTTGGTTCCCTTTGCCTTCAGATTGAAAATGTCTGCTTTTAAAGATGTTGTCAATATCGATAAGAGTTTGCTGGAAAGTCTTTTATGAATGGCTTCTATTTTAGCGCCCTTAAACAAGGCGTGTGTATCGATCGTTATATCTTTGCGTAGTGTCTGGAAATAGTCCTCCTTAAACATCACTAGAGAGTCAAGTACTAAACCCCCTTCCGGGATTATAAAAATTGAAGGACTTGAAGTCACTCTTTCCAGAATTTCCTTTGTTGGGATGTCGCAAAATTGTCCAATGGCTTGGACTGTTTGAGGCTCTGGAAGTATGGACATAATTGCAAATAGCGTTTGGTGTTCTTGTTGAATATCTCTGCTTTGTCTAACCTTTTTCGTCTCGTACAGCTCATCTAGAAGTTTGAAGAATTGCTGCTTCCGTAAGGTATCAACTACCGCAGGCTTCGTTAGTGTCGTCGGCTCCAGAGCTAGAAACCCAGTAGGTTGATAGTCCTTTGGTAGGAGAGACTTGTAGATTTCCACCTCTTCTGATTTGCCTAATTTTTTGTATATCTTCATGAGTAGCAGATAGAAATCATTCATTTGATCATTGAGAGAATTCAGTCGAGCGATTTTGGATCCTCGTGTGAAGCATCGACCAGCTTTCTTGTAGTTATTCTGTCTTTCATAAATCATCCCTTCTATGAGGATAGCCTGTATTCGGCACGCTATAGAAAGTGATGTTTCTTCGTCTGCTTGTTCGTGAATACTGGTTATACGAGTGACGGTTTCAGGTTCAGGAAGAGTGCCTGCACGTAGAGAGAATTTGGCTAGATCAATGTACCATTCTGTGGGCACTATTTCACCGCTTTCTTCCCACGAGACCATCAATGACTTGGTAAGTTGAATGGCTAGAATCCAGTCCTTTTTGGTTACTGCGTCACCTAATTTGGGCCATTGTACGTTAATCGCCTTGGAAGCTTTCGATTGCCGGAGGCTTTTCCTTCTTCGCACTACGACAGAGTCGTCGGACGCATCCGAGTCGTTAAAGTCATCCGTGCCATCGATTAAACTCGGGAGCGACTGATTCCCATGAAATGAGTCGGGTTGCGTGGCTGGATTAGAGCGAACTGGGGTAGACGATTCCGAAGAGGAGCCTGGCTGTGGCTTGGAGTTTTCGATGGTGTACCATGATGTATAAGCATCTGAAGATAGCAGACGCTCTTTCTCAACCCTCCCTCGCCTTGACGGTCGGCTGGATTGCGATGCCATTAGTGACCTTAAATATGGATTTAGATTCTTTAATATTAGGGCTAGAAGAGTACACAGTCGATGGTTTTTAATGTTGTGATCGCGATATTAATCGATTAAACTTGTATATTTAAGGTATTTGCAATAACTGAGGGGAGGTTGATCGACCTACGTCCGGTTACAGCTAATCAATTCAGCTTCTCCGCACAAGGCTGAATGTGATATCATATTAAAGACAAATTTGCCAAGCAACTTATTTGATCGTGTCACTGCGTACTGCACTGGTCTAGTTGGACGGAACGGTTTGTTGATAACACGCGCCTCAATACTTCGAATACCCATTACAGCATGCTGGCATAATAAACAAATACAAATAGTCAGACTGAGATGTCGACATGACAATTTGTCCCGATTGATGTTAGTCAACCCAGCACTTCGGGGTCTCATAATCACCATTTTGACATCTGGTAGGCACATCGCCTATTTAAATGGTTAACGTTAAGATATTGGCCTCCGGCTCATACACTTACTATTTTTACGGCCAGCCTGAAGATTTGTGTAGGAGAAAGAAACCCAGTTGCAGATAGACTTGGAAGGAAATCGTTAGATCTATTCATTTTGGGACTAGTAGCTCTTGTGTTTTCCACAATAGATACTGTCAACAGCATCAAGCTGGTAGCAAATATATCTTCATACCATCAGACATATTACCGCGAAGAACCATTTACAACTAAAATAATTGATAAGATCGACAATTTTCACTGCTGGGTAAACCGTTATTTTTCGATCATTGCCAAACCCCTACCACCTGATCCTCAATATCTATGTAGAGGACGCTCGGGTTTCCGGGATGGAACTGTGGCACCAGCTGTCGGCTCCGTCCGCCTGGGATCCCTGCTGCGTCGCTGCCCCACGCCCATGTCGAGATTCTGACCGGACCCCCCAAAATTCCCCGACCGCTGACCTTCCCAAGCTGGAACTCGCATCTCAAAGTTGAGCAATCGGCGGGGTCACGAGCAGCCAATGATCGGGCGCCCATTTCGAAACTGGATCTAGCCGATGCTTGCTCTAGCTCGAGTCTTTTACGTGAGCTATCAATCGATCGGGCGTCGCCAGAGTTTTGCCTTCCTTCCCGATTGATAACGTAGTACCGTAACGAGTTAAGTGCTGGCTGGTCTTTCTCCGCAAACTCTGAACAAAAGCCCTTTTGATATTTCAGACCTCCTCGAGCTACCCTTTCCTCAAATCCAATCTTCTCCTCCGTAGCTTCCACCTCTTAATATTAATCTCGAGATATATATCCATCCGGGGAGTCTCGTGTGCGCCGATTGTTGCGATTTGACGTCCGCCAACACATTTTCCACTTTGTTCCTGAACCTTATCAGCGGCCGGCTCCACTTCTCGAGCTCCCGTGGTACAAAGCTCGTATATACCCCCGGTCTTTCACATCTGAAGACACTTCGGACTCTTTGATATTTATAAACCCGGTTGTAGTTTGTCCTCCTGAGGAAAAAAGAGGCCACATTCCGAAACCATGGCACCAGGACTCAGCGTCGAGCCCGGCCCAGCGGTCTCTGAAGAACGCAAGGTGTCACTCGCCGAAGTCACGAGCTCATACGATGATACCATTGTCTTCTACCTCAACGGGTCCAAAGTCACCCTCGAATCTATAGATCCTGAGATCACACTGCTAGAATACCTGCGGGGCATCGGACTGACTGGCACGAAGCTCGGTTGCGCCGAGGGCGGCTGTGGCGCTTGCACTGTCGTATGTACTTTTTCCATAATTTCTCCACGCAATGCGTCGTATTGCGGTATGATTAGTGATTTTATAATTTCTAACAACTATAATGGGCTATTCTATAGGTCGTATCGCAATATAACCCTACAACGAAAAAGATTTACCACGCTTCGGTGAACGCTTGTCTCGCACCTGTGGTGAGCGTTGACGGCAAGCATGTCATCACCGTCGAGGGCATCGGAAACTCGAAGAATCCGCATCCGGTGCAGGAGCGGATAGCGAAATGGCACGGCTCGCAGTGCGGGTTTTGCACACCTGGGATTGTCATGGTATGTTTTCCACAATTTCCTTAAAACCCGATGTACTGCTTTGTACTAATGCTGCTTTAGAGTCTATACGCTTTGCTACGAAATAACCCAGAACCATCCCACCACGACGTCGAAGAGGCGTTCGATGGTAATCTGTGCAGGTGTACCGGCTACAGACCCATCCTCGACGCTGCGCAGACGTTCAGCGTGGACGGTTGCGCCAAAACCGCTTCGAGCGGTGGCGGCGGCTGTTGCATGCAGAACGGAGATGGGGAGCGCCCCACCGGGTGCTGCATGAACAAGGGATCCAACGGCGATTCTGAGGATGAACCGGTGAAAAAGTTCACACCCCCGGGATTCAAAGAGTTCAGACCGGACCAGGAACTCATTTTCCCGCCCTCGCTGCAGAAATTCACGTTCAAACCCTTGGCGTTCGGGAACAAGAGGAAGAAGTGGTACAGACCGGTCACCATCCAGCAATTGCTCGAAATTAAGAGCGCATATCCGTCCGCTAAGGTTATCGGTGGAAGTACGGAGACGCAGATTGAAATCAAGTTCAAGGCTCTGCAGTATAGCGCTTCTGTCTTTGTCGGAGATATTGAAGAGTTACGGGGGTACAAATTTGAAGAGGATCATGTTTACGTTGGTGCGAATATCACCCTGACGGATCTGGAGACGGTGTGCAGAGAAGCAGGGGAGCACTACGGTGCTACGAAGGCGCAGCCATTCGCTGCAATGTTGAAGCAGTTGCATTTCTTCGCGGGAAGGCAGATTAGAAACGTTGGCACACCAGCAGGAAATCTGGCAACCGCGTCTCCAATCTCCGATCTGAACCCGTGCTTCGTAGCTAGCAATACAACTTTGATCGCCATGTCGTTGGAGGAAGGAGAGATTGAAATTCCAATGACTGAGTTCTTCAAGGGCTACAGAACAACGGCTCTACCGGCAAACGCTATTATTGCTGGGTTGAGGATCCCAGTTAGTAACGAAACCGGAGAGGTTTTCCAGGCGTTCAAGCAGGCGAAGAGGAAGGATGATGATATTGCTATTGTCAACGCCGCTATGAGGGTCAAGGTCGGAGAGGAGAACTCGATTGAAGCCATCAGCTTAGTATACGGTGGTATGGCAGCTACCACCATCGCGGCAAAGAAGACAATAGAGTATCTCCAAGGAAAGACCTGGGGTGACCCGGATGTTTTGGAGGGTGCGATGGGTGCCTTGGAAGAGGATTTTGATCTCAGGTTCGGTGTCCCAGGTGGTATGGCTACATACCGAAGAGCCCTGGCTTTCGGTTTCTTCTACAAATTCTGGCACGAATCGCTGCACAAGCTCGAAATCGGAACCTCAGAAATCGACGCTGAAGCTACGGAGGATATCACAAGAAACATTTCAACCGGAACCCGTGACCAGGATACTACCGTTGCGTACGAGCAACGGGTTCTCGGAAAGGGAGTTCCTCACGTTGCGGCTATGAGACAAACGGTGGGAGAAGCGCAGTATACTGACGATCTTCCACACCGCAAGAATGAGCTTTTCGGTTGCCTTGTATTGTCCACCAAGGCGCATGCGAAGCTCATCAGCGTGGACGCGTCTCCCGCTCTCGAACTGCCCGGCGTCACCATGTATATCGACCACACCGACCTTCCTACCCCGGAGGCAAATTGGTGGGGTGCGCCGGTTTGCGACGAGGTGTTCTTCGCCGTTGATGAAGTCTTCACGGCCGGTCAGCCAATCGGTATGATTCTCGCAGAGAGTGCGAATCAAGCCGCTGCTGGTGCCCGGGCTGTTGCTATTCAATATGAAGAGCTGCCCGCGATCTATTCGATGGAAGAGGCCATCGAGAAGGAGAGCTTCTTTGAGCATTTCAGGTTCATCAAACGTGGTCTCGAAATCGAGGAAGCTCTCGCCTCCGCTGACCGCATTGTTGAAGGTACGGCGAGGATGGGTGGACAGGAGCATTTCTACCTCGAAACTCAGGCCTGCGTGGCGATTCCAAAATTGGAAGACGGGGAGATGGAAGTCTGGTCTTCGACGCAGAATCCAACCGAGACTCAAACGTACGCCGCACAGGTCTGCGGTGTTTCGGCGAATCGCATTGTCGCAAAGGTCAAGAGACTAGGAGGTGGATTCGGTGGGAAAGAGACCAGATCCGTACAGCTTTCATCGATTTGTGCACTCGCAGCACAAAAATCAGGAAAGTCGGTCCGCTGCATGTTGAACAGAGATGAGGATATGATGACCTCGGGACAACGTCACCCTTTCCTCGCGAGATGGAGAGTTGGTGTGAACAATGACGGCAAGATTATTGCTCTCGATGCCGACGTTTTCAATAACGGTGGCTGGACGCAAGATCTTAGCGGTGCCGTCCTCGAGCGCTCGCTCTCTCACATTGACGGCTGCTACAATATCCCCAACGTCCACGTCCGTGGCCGCATCTGCAAAACCAACACGGTCTCAAACTCCGCCTTCCGAGGCTTCGGTGGTCCACAGGGTCTGTTCATTGCTGAGACGTACATCAGCGAGGTCGCAGACGCCCTGGGTATTGATGCTGACAAACTCCGAGAGATCAATTACTACCACGAAGGAGACGAAACTCACTTCAACCAGCCTCTTGAGGACTACCACGTCCCCCTGATGATCGATCAGGTCAAACAGGAGAGCGACTATGATGCCAGGAGGGAGGCCGTGGACAAGTTCAACGCGGAACACAAGTGGAAGAAGCGCGGTTTGGCGTTGATCCCGACAAAGTTTGGTATCAGTTTCACAGCCCTGTTTCTGAACCAGGCTGGTGCGCTCGTGCACATCTACCACGACGGATCGGTCCTGGTAGCGCACGGTGGAACGGAGATGGGACAGGGTTTGCACACAAAGATGACAATGGTTGCCGCCCAGGCCTTGGGCGTGCCGTTGGAGAGCGTGCTCATCTCCGAAACATCGACGAATACGGTTGCGAACACTTCGGCTACCGCGGCGTCTGCCTCCAGTGATCTGAACGGTTACGCCGTTTGGAACGCCTGTGAACAGTTGAACGAACGGTTGGCACCGTACAGGGAGAAACTCGGACCTGATGCGACGATGAAGGAAATTGCGCATGCGGCGTATTTCGACCGTGTCAACCTGTCCGCGAATGGTTTCTACAAGACGCCGAGGATCGGATACAAGTGGGGTGACAACAGCGGTTTGATGTTCTTTTATTTTACACAGGGTGTTGCGGCGGCTGAGGTTGAGATTGATACTCTGACGGGTGATTGGACGGTGCACCGGGTGGATTTGAAGATGGATGTCGGGAGATCTATCAATCCGGCAATTGACTAGTAAGTTTCTGCTACCTGAATACTTCAATGGAGATGGGGACTAACGATAGATTGTAGTGGACAAGTCGAAGGAGCGTTCGTTCAGGGTCAAGGACTGTTCACGACTGAGGAATCCTTGTGGCTACGTAACGGCCAGATGTTCACCAGAGGCCCTGGCGCTTACAAGATTCCCGGATTTCGGGATATTCCTCAGGTCTTCAACGTGAGCATGCTCAAGGACGTGGAATGGAAGAATCTGCAGACGATTCAGAGGAGCAGAGGTGTTGGAGAGTATGTTCCCTATCAATCCCGTTTTATCTATGGATTTGTATATAGAGCTTTTTGGCTAACTGCGATATTAGACCACCCTTATTCCTGGGTAGCTCTGTCTTCTTTGCGATTAGAGATGCGCTGAAGGCGGCGAGGAAGGATCATGGAGTAGAGGATATCCTGCATTTGGTATCGCCGGCTACGCCGGAGAGGATTAGGATTTCGACCGCGGATCCGATTATCAAGAGGGCGTATGTGGAGCCACGGGAGGGTGAGGAGTCGTTTTTCAGATACATATAATGCATTTCAGTAGTTTTACATGGATTGTGGTTTCTTTAAGAGGGGATAGAGTAGTGGTGAGAATTGCGTATTGGTGGCATCTAGCGTGTATATTTGATTTTTATAGATTGAACAAATAATTATACAAGTTATATTCTGATTTATAGCTGTTTAATAATTAATATTGAGCGGTATTCAAAAGGTCCACTGTGCTTGTATCATGATGTTGTCTTACTTTGTAGCTTGAACTATTATTCTGGATTGTACAAAGTTGATTACGGGATTCAACGGGGTAGGGAGGGAGCCCGGGATCAGTCACGGAAATGAAATTGGCGGCATTGAAGGGTATGAAAGGTCGGACGGTCGAATATTTAAAACTTACTGCTTGTAAGATAGATAATAAGATACTAAGTCAACTTGGCATATAACTCATCAGATAAAATTGATTCGGTACGATACCTCGATACCAATCATTCCGAGAATATTTGATTTGTGTGTTGGAGTGTTGCATCATTGGAAGCGGCGTAGTGAATTTGATGTCCACGTCCGATTCCATCATTATCGATGACCTACGCAATCTGTTGCCCGTTATATGTCAATCATCAAGTCGTCGTGCATTGTCGTTCCGGTTCCTGGCCGGGTGCACGTGGGACATGGTATCCCATTCCAACATTTGATTCCTGTTCCTGACCAACTTTTCTCTCTCTCATTGTGCATGCGCGTTGCAGGGTGTTCGTTCGCTAAGAAGCGTTCAACGACGTAATGCCCCAAGGAATCGGCTCCACACGGGCCTGCTCAGACCCTGGCGATTCTGATATCAACGATCTTCGTATTGCGTCGAACCTTGGAAGGACGCGAAGTGGCTGCAGAGGTGTGACGATATCGAGTTGTCTAGTTTTATTATGTCGCACATTCATATGGTCATTTATATGAGCCATGCCGAGTTCAAAGAGTGGCTTATGCGTATTCTCGAAGTGTTTCCTTCTCATATAAGAACTTCCATAAGTCACCATATCTTCACTTTACATTAAAAGAAAGTATTATTCCTCTATTTCCGCTGCGTCGAAACATTTGTCATTATTCTGGTGCTGCGCACTGGAGGAACCGTTCTACAATCAAATATTTACCGATTATTCTACTATAAGATACCGCTACAACTGCATAAAACATATACTAAAACGCGATAATGAAGCTCTCGACATTATTCCTCACTCATCTCTTTCTCATCTTCACTCGGGCAAATGCGCAGGGCGCAGATAAATCATACACCTCAGACAAAGTATTCAAAGAGGACGTCTTGAATGTGACAAATAGTAAGCCAAAACCAAGGCAACACAAGTCTCCCCACACGGTTGTACGGTACATGCTAAAAATTGAGCAGCGTACAGAGACTGGTATAACGCCACGGCCTTAACATGGAACGATACCCTTGCCGAGGCGGCAGAGGATGCTGTTACTGACTGTATATTCGTACATTCGGTATGTATCATCTTGTTCATAACTTTTGTAGAATTTTTAACTAATTCGGGAAATCGACATCGTAGGGCCAAGCGTACGGCGAGAATCTGGCGGCTGGATATGCAAATGTCACCGCTGCGATCACGGCATGGAAGGACGAGGTAGACGAGTATAATTACAAGGATCCGGATTTTAGTATGGAGGTATGTTTCCACCTGCGAATCATCTTTGGTAGAAGAATACGCCGTCTAACGGGCCACCGAATGGTACGCACAGACGGGACATTTCACTCAACTCGTCTGGGGAAACACAACAGAGGTCGGATGTGCTAGGAAGGAGTGTGGAGGGGAGGGAGAGGCTCCGGGGTGGTTTATCGCTTGTGGTTAGTATAAATTTCTACTTCTCATCTAGATTTCACGAGATTAGACGGAAAGAACTAACGGATATATGTTCTAGAATATTCTCCTCACGGCAACGTCCTGACGCAGTTTGGAGATAACGTTGACAAGCAAGTCAACGGTCCCGGCTCCGGCGCCGGGAAGAATGAAAGGTGGATTGCATTAGCGGTTGTCTGTGTTATTGTCCAAGGTATCATGCAATTCGTCTCGATTGACGCAAATATATGATACTTTCATAGCCATGACCGACCAAAGTTAACAGCGTATTTCTTTTGTTTTATTATACCCATATTCTCAGTTCTTGTGCATCGTGCTGTTGTTCATGTTTAGCGTTTTCCCGAGTACATAGCATCGACCCAGGATGGCTGGCACATCCGGGGGCAGCATATAGCAGTTTGCAATAAAGTCAACTTTACCAAAATACCTACATAACTAGCTACCTAAGTGATGAAAAGAAAAGGGTTTTAATCTTACAAGCCTTTTGGATAGTCTCTCATTCCCTCGAAGACGAAAGGATCCGCTCCGAAATCTACCTTGCCTTCCGCGCAAATCTTTGAACATCGCGCTGAGATAATGTCTATTTATGTTATAGAATATCACACCGGTATCCATACCCAATCGTATCGCCTTCTCGAAATTTGATGGATCTTTGAGTCCAGCTTCCGGTCTTCGAGACAATGTAGGCTCTAGGAAAGCTAGTAATTCAAAAATTTACGATACACTCTTCGAAACTCTAGGTAAGGTCGCTGTAACAGTAGTGTTCGCGGCTAGAATTTGGACAGTAAGACAAATTCAACGCTTGTGGTCCGCGTATACGTATGTTAGCCTCGTCACCAAACCCTCCACAGCGTCTATTCAAAGTAAATGAAGCCGAAATGGTTTTGTGTTGTGTTATCGATATTGCACCCGCCTGAGTTGACGTAGTGCGTCCCGCATCCCAGCACGCTCTTGAAAACCGCTGCTGTCCCCGTCAAACCACCTCCGAAGACCCTCCAAACCAGTATACGCGATACGTCCACCGACGGTGGAGATACCCAACCATGGCCGAGGCAAGACTAAACGCCCAAGAGGCCTTCGCAATCAACGCCGCTGCCGTAACCAGAAACTACGGTGTCCACCCTCGCATACGTTACAACACCGTCGCCGGTGTAAACGGACCCCTCGTCATCCTCGACAATGTCAAATTCCCCCGCTACAATGAGATTGTCGAGCTCACCCTTCCCGACCAAACAAAGAGAGCCGGTCAGGTTCTCGAAGTTCGAGGAAACCGGGCCATCGTCCAAGTCTTCGAGGGTACAACCGGTATCGACGTCAAGAAGACCAAGGTCGAGTTCACGGGCTCGAGTTTAAAGATTCCTGTTTCCGAGGACATGTTGGGCCGTATCTTTGATGGGTCTGGAAAGCCGATTGACAAAGGTCCCAAGGTTTTTGCAGAGGATTATCTGGATATCAACGGATCTCCGATCAACCCTTACACTCGAGTCTATCCCGAGGAAATGATCTCGACTGGTATCTCCGCTATCGATGGGATGAATTCGATTGCTCGTGGTCAGAAGATTCCCATCTTCTCCGCTTCCGGTCTGCCGCATAACGAAATCGCTGCTCAAATCTGTCGTCAAGCCGGCTTGGTTAAGCCTACAAAGGGTATTCACGATGACCATGAGGACAACTTCTCCATCGTCTTCGCAGCTATGGGTGTCAACATGGAAACCAGTCGTTTCTTCACAAGAGATTTCGAAGAGAATGGTTCTTTGGAGCGTGTCACACTGTTTTTGAACTTGGCCAACGATCCTACAATTGAACGTATTATCACTCCCCGTTTGGCGTTGACGACTGCGGAGTACTACGCCTACCAGCTTGAGAAGCACGTCCTAGTCATTATGACGGATCTTACAGCTTACTGCGACGCCTTGCGTGAGGTAAGGACAACATAAACTCAAGAGAGTCGTAAATGACGAACTAATATGATGTTTAGGTCTCTGCCGCCAGAGAAGAGGTGCCCGGTCGTCGTGGTTATCCAGGTTACATGTACACCGATTTGTCCACCATTTACGAGAGAGCTGGTCGTGTCGAAGGCCGGAACGGTTCTATCACTCAGATTCCAATTCTGACCATGCCTAACGACGATATTACCCACCCCATTCCCGACCTTACGGGTTATATTACGGAAGGCCAAATCTTTGTTGACCGTGGCCTGTGGAATCGAAATATTTATCCTCCTATCAACGTGTTGCCATCTCTTTCTCGTCTCATGAAGTCTGCTATTGGTGAAGTATGTGAACCTGAGTATTTCTGGGGTTGATGTTGTGTTGCTGACATGCTTCTTTTGCTAGGGCATGACGAGGAAAGACCACGGCGACGTCTCGAATCAGCTCTACGCCAAGTACGCTATCGGAAGAGACGCTGCCTCCATGAAGGCCGTTGTTGGTGAGGAAGCCTTGTCGGCCGAAGACAAGCTATCCTTGGAGTTCCTTGAGAAATTTGAGAGGAACTTTATTGCTCAGGGAGCTTACGAATCGAGAACCATCTTTGAGTCTCTTGACATCGCGTGGTCGTTACTTCGAATCTACCCCAAGGAGTTGTTGAATCGTAAGTAACGTTCATCTTTCCAGCTCGCCTTACATTAGAGTTGGTCATTAACATGCGTTTTTCTATAGGTATCCCGGAGAAGGTCATCAATGAGTTCTACCAGCGTTCCGCAGGAGATAGGAAGGGTAAGAAACCAACGAAGGATACCAGAGATACTGCTCCAAAGGATGATAAGAAACCTACAGAGGAAAACTTGGTTGATATCTAAGCAACGCGAATTGAATTTTGAATTACCGATACTTTGTGTTCTTTTTTTTCAAACATTCGCGGCGAGGCAGTTCGAAGATGTCAGCAGCATTTTCTTAGTTTTTGGATTGAAGCGATAATGCAAAATGTTAGATTTTGGCAGCTCTTCCGAAAGTAGATGATTTATATGTGGACTTTTTGCTCCGGTGACGTTCAAATGTCTTTGCGTTCCCGGGATCAGACGTTCCGACTTCGGCTCAAGGCAATACCGGCGCTGGTCGCGGCCGCGAAGTATATATATCCTTGTCCATGCAGCCCTACTTCTCATCGATGGCGACCCTTCCCTCTCCCTTCTTCGCGCTTTCCCTGACCGCCACACTCCCCTCCAGAATATTCTCTTTGCTAAATAGTAAACTAGATTTCTCTAAACAGTATTTATATACATATATATGTATATGTGTCAAATTTAAATCCTTTCATGCATAAGGGTGTCCAGACTTCTCGGTAATATGCCTGACCAATTTGTGTGATTGGGCTGTTTGAGGTAGCCTCGAAGTGAGGGGCTGTTTAAGCCTCATGTTTTGCCAAGAGTATATTATATGTAAGAGATTATGAAGGGCGCTTCTTGCTTGAGTTGACTTGTGTAGCCGAGGGCTGAGATTTTGGCATTGGGTGTTGGGAGGAAAGACCTCAAGCTGATTGGACGGGTCCATATGCACACTGCCCCTTAAGTTACCCTGTACGTAGCCTCGAAGGTCTAGGCGCCTGTACGCTGTGTCGGTCAACACCAACAGACTTGTATATATAAATGATATTGAAATTGAATTGTGAAGGAGAGACTATAGAATTGTAGAATAATGTGCACACCATTACATACATATGAGAGCCTTGATTAATCCATTTATTACGCCACTCAATACTTAGCGCCAGGCACTCGCCTACTGAGCGGGGCAGCCTCGTTCTGCGTCTGGGCTTGACTTGCCATGAATGTCATATCTGGTTCACGACACCACTATAACAGTAAGATCAAGTGCAAGTAGCAGAGGAGAGCAACTAAGTATGTGTAGCCCATGTTTGTGTCCAGCGTAGACATTCGACCTTTCCCTTCGTTGTAAGCTACTACCGTCTTAGTTGCCGGTGCTGCAACAGTGACTGTTGCGGGACCGCTCGTTTTGACTGTCACGGTTACTGGCACGGACGGTTGCGGCACATATACGGTTGATTCGGGTTGTTCTGTTGAAGCCCGGGTAGGGCTTGAGCCTCCGCTGGGAGCCTCATCTGAAGCCGATAAACAATTGCCGGTGCATACTGGATCGCCTACGTAGTTCCAAGTAAGGATCCCTTGACTCGGGTCGTTGGAGCCTTGATCGACGAAATGGACCGGGACACTCCCACAGGTGTCGCATCCGTGTACAAGTAGAGCATCCGCCAGAGGTTTGATTTCAGCGAGAGTTATCGGTGCAGCCAAGCTTTGAGGGAAGACGCATATTCCTATATATGAAATTCGTTTCGTCAGTAAGAGGTCCAGTTCATTTGGAAAGACGATAGTAGTACCTCCGGTACCAATTTTCCCGCTAGCTGATAGCGAGACAATTTCTCCGAGGCCAATAGTAATTGGCAAGCTCGCCGAAACACAGACAATATGATCACCAGAGTTGTAAGTCGTGTCATCCGGTAAAGTAGTCATGTAGATGGCATCGCGTAGGCCTTGAAGCAGGCCAACGTTTGCATCATTCGCGAATGTAGCAACTGCACAAAGGCCGGAACCCCGGCAATTTATTCCTAGGCCTGGTAGTAAATCAATATAAGTAGACGCTTATTGTACAAATAGACGGGCAGTTTTACCATAGGCTCTTGTTGTGTATAGGAAGAGTAAAACAGTCTTCTTAAGGCAGGCGTGCATTGTTATACGAAGAAAGTTGATGTATTTGTATCCGATCAAATGGTTAAAGGTATTGAATATCTCTTTTGTAATTCTCAAAGGTCTGAGGAGATTATATAACTATTATCTTAATTGGAGAGCACTGTTTAGCAGATCTGGTTTGCAAGATCAAGCTCTATTTTATTGGATATTCGAAGTGCGGCTGAAAGTTAATGCATGTTGATTTATGGTGGCCTTCCTCGAAGCACACCCCAGAGCGAAGCCCAGATATTCACTTGCCTAAGGTCAGCAACTTTCGCTCAAAAACTCAGCAAATCATGCGAAGTACATGATATGATGCCAATACAAGAAGGGTCTGTCGAGACTAGATATGATGATCGTATACTGTTCTTGTTTTTAGTATAAAAGACATTTTGTGATGAGACAATGCTCAAAAGTAATCGGCTGGTGGTTCTTTCAAGAAGTCGGCAACTTGTCAAGAGCGCCAAGCTTCGTGCCGTAAATTTTGTGATACGCCGCTTGAAATAGGTAAGTTTCATTGCCAATTTTTCGGTATATCCTGTGCTGGATAAGAGGCGTAATCAAGTGTAATGTATAGGAATTGAGAAAGTGAGCCGAAGAAAATAGGTTTTGTGATTCGCGCTTGCTTTCCGAGATAAAGGCTGCGCACATTGAGCCCCATGGGGGGGATTTAATATGTCCTAACCCCGACGAACTAAGATGGCCACTAGTTTCTGCCTCCTTGCATTAATGCCTTTTTCCGCAATTTCTTTTTACTGAAAACAAGATAACTTTTATTGAATGGAACTGTGTGGTAATGTTGTTGAAATTGTAACACGACGCCCAGATTGGCGTGCCATATTCGGCGTTCCGACCTCCCCGATTGGCCGGGGCATTCAGGCTGGCAAAGGAATACCAGTTGTTGCCCACTGCACCAAAAGGATCGAGTTTGTACGAACGACTTGTTCGCACGCTGGCCTTCCTGATACTACTCGTTTTCACACTTGTTTAACTTGATGTCCTTTTAATATACAATCTATTATCAGAATTTATTAAAAAGGGGTAAAGTTACTAGCGGTGTTTTGATTATTTTCATTGCAGGGGTGTTGCGAATGCAGAGCCTTCTTTCTTAATATTGTACGTATGTAAACAGTCTCGTTGCCAGCTAGTTTGGTTTTCGAGACTGGTGTATACATGTGGTGCAAATCGTAGCCTGATTTTGGTCTGGTGGGCGCTCCGGGTGCTATAACGCCTGGTTTGTTCCGGTACCGGTCCGAATATAGGCTGGGTAGCGGCTCTTGCAAAAGGGCCACTGGTCTGGCATGAACCAGGGCGGTAATACATACTGGAATAGCAAAGACAGCTAGCAGCAAGGGCCATGGATCTGGTCACTCGCATTTCCGCCGGTTGTCTATGCAGCCAAACGCAGAGCGGCGTTCGCGCCTAGGTTATCCGTCGTTGACAAAAAAATATTTTACCGGGGGCCGATAGTGGGGCGGGCCTCGCGGGGCGGGTTTGCAGCAAAAGTTTGTCGCCACTGCCCTGAAGCCCTGTCCTGAGCCGGAGCTTGACATCTGAGATTATCCAACAGACACCTTAGCCTGTTCTATGGAGAAAGGGCCGCCGTCTACTTTCGGCCATATTCTATGAGTCAATGAAATTCATTCCACTTCTGTGCGACTGTCGGACATAAAAGCTTCTTTGCATCCGCTGTAACCTCAAAGTGAGACTTCTTCCGAACGACATCAACAACACTTCACCTCTCTCCCACATCGACGGTTTACTCTCCTGCTTAAACACAACAATTGCCCCTCGTACGAATCATGGAAGGTCTCAAATCTGCTTTTGCGAAATGCAAGGCCGAAGGCAGAGTCCGTGGTCCTTTCCCAGCTTCTTTGTCCTATATTAGCGGTATCACTGACTCTGTTGTTAGAATGCCTTGGTCACCTACGTTACAGCCGGATACCCTACAGTCGAAGCTTCGGTCCCGATCCTGCAGGCGCTGCAGGCCGGCGGTGCTGGTATTTCTCTGCAAATATTCAATTAATCTTCTTTTTGAATGAGGTTAACTTGCATTGCGCATGCAGATGTCATTGAGCTCGGTCTACCGTTCACGGACCCAATTGGCGACGGACCAACAATCCAGGGATCGAATACCGTACGTACAAGTCGGAATTCTCATCACGCGATCATAATCAGAGGTCTTACTAAGTTGTTACGTAGATCGCTCTCCAAAACAATGTCAATGTCCCTACCGTCCTCGATATAACTAGGAAAGCCAGGAGCGCCGGTGTCACGGTACCGATTGTGATGATGGGATACTACAACCCCATGCTGATCTATGGCGAGGAGAGGTTAATAAAGGACAGTGCCGAAGCAGGTATCAATGGTTTTATTGTTGTTGACCTGCCGCCAGAGTCGGAGGCGCTGCAGTTCAGAGATCATTGTAATAAGGGAGGGTATGTCGCCAGTATCCATTATACACATATATTTTCCCATGCTAACGGCATTAATTTATTTTAGTCTGAGCTACGTTCCTCTCGTAGCACCGTCGACATCCGAAGGAAGGTTGAAGAAGCTGTGTGGAATCGCAGACAGCTTCATCTACCTGGTCTCGCGTATGGGTGTAACCGGCGCCACCGGCAAACTCAACACGGAGCTTCCCGAGTTGATCAAGAAGGTCAAGAAGGCATCGGGAAACAAACCCGTCGCTGTTGGCTTCGGTGTCAGCACCAGGGAACATTTCCAGCTGGTCGGTGCTGCGGCCGACGGTGTTGTCATTGGCTCCCAGATCGTGAACGTGATTCGCGAGTCGCCTGGAAACGAGACTCTGGCGCTCCGGAAGTATATTTACGAAATTCTGGGGAGGTCCGATTTAGGCGATGACTCCAAGCCCAACGGAGAGTATGTAGTAATGGCGAACGGAGAGAGCAGAGCTATGGACGGGCTTACGGTGCACGTCGATGGTGTGATTACGGAGGGACCGCACGGTACTGAGCCCGGTCTCGCTGATCAGATCGAGGCACTGAACCAGGAACACCCGCCCAACCCTGAAGTATGTATAACCTGGACTAGTTTCGCCCATAGATCTCAAAAGCTAACAATGCAATTTAGATTTTGCCATCGAGAATTGGCGAATTTGGTGGTCAATACGTCCCAGAGAGTCTGATGGACTGCCTCATTGAACTCGAAAGAGGATTCGATGAAGCCGTCAGAGATCCAGAATTCTGGAAAGAATTTGAGTCTTACTACCCGTACATGGGAAGACCCGGTCATTTGCATCTTGCCCCGAGACTCACTGAGTTCGCTGGAGGCTCTGACATCTACCTCAAACGTGAAGATTTAAACCACACCGGATCCCACAAGATCAATAACGCTCTGGGACAAATGCTCCTTGCCAAACGATTAGGCAAGACAAGAGTCATCGCCGAAACCGGAGCTGGCCAACACGGTGTTGCTACTGCTACTGTAGCTGCAAAATTTGGCATGAAGTGCACAGTCTATATGGGCGCTGAAGATTGCAGAAGACAAGCCCTGAACGTCTTCAGAATGAAACTGTTGGGCGCGGAAGTTATCGCTGTTGAAGCAGGTACTAGGACATTGAGAGATGCCGTCAACGAGGCATTGAGAGCCTGGGTTGTGGATCTCGATAGCACACATTACATTATTGGCTCCGCCATTGGACCGCATCCTTTCCCAACAATCGTCCGAACTGTGAGTTTCAAAACATCAGTCCAGAGAAGTGATGAATAGCTAACTCTATATCAGTTCCAAAGCGTCATCGGACGTGAAACCAGGGAAGGTATGCTGAAGCTTACTGGTAGGCTGCCGGATGCCGTCGTTGCCTGTGTTGGCGGTGGCAGCAACTGTGTTGGCATGTTCTATCCGTTCCAGGACGATACTTCCGTCCAGCTTCTCGGTGTTGAAGCTGGGGGTCACGGAATCGACACGCTGAAGCACAGCGCGACTCTGGTGGCAGGTCAGAAGGGTGTGTTGCACGGTGTTCGAACCTATATCTTACAGGACGAACACGGTCAGGTTCTCGATACTCATTCCGTAAGTAATCTTGTCAATATTCTTTCTAAATTAAGGGCCCGGTCTAATCATGAATTTAGGTTTCTGCTGGTTTGGATTACCCCGGTGTCGGTCCGCAACTTTCTCAATGGAAGGACAACGGACGGGCAGAATTCATCGCTGCAAACGACGACCATGCTTTTGAAGGGTTCAGGAGGCTGTCACAAACCGAAGGTATCATTCCAGCCCTCGAGTCTTCCCATGCGGTCTGGGGAGCCATGGAACTGGCGAAGAAGTTAGGCAAGGGCAAGAATATCGTAATCTGCCTTTCAGGTAGAGGCGACAAGGTATGTTTGAATACTTCTCGCTCCCATCGATGAAGGTAAAGCTAGTGCTAATCTCTGTAATACAGGACGTGCAAAGCGTGGCAGAGGAATTGCCAAATCTTGGTCCAAAGATTGGATGGGATCTGAGGTTCTAAGTTTATTCTGGAAAATCAGCTACCCCGAATGAAACTATATTGGAGAGTTGGTTGTGTATAGTATCAATTTTATTAAATCCAGTAGGTATCCGAGTCTTCATAGCTCGGATTATTGTGGATTCAAGATGGTAACCCGAAATATAAATTATAACTCAAGCTTTACCTAGTCTCGTAAACCAAGCTCTTCCTCACCTACTTCATATTTTGCAAATTTAGTGGTTCTGGGTCTCAAAACCAGCTTTAGTTTTCGTACGAGTCCCGTAGATAAAGTTTTGCTCGTGTTGAGCTGTATATCTGGCCCGTTTTGAAGGTCTCGTTCTGGCATTTATAGAAGATTAAGTATTTATAATAGTTATTTAAGAACTGTCGCAACTGGTTGAGATATCATATTTGATTGCTGTAGACCAGCCCAACAGCCTTTGAAACACCCATCTTGATTGGTCCATTTGACCCACGTTACCACATACGAAATATCACCCCACTAAGCCCTAATGACTTTTTACACTGCCTTTCCCTTCCCTTTGTCTTTCGGTTTAATAATCAAAGATAATGCAGCCTCTGGGCGTTCCTCCTCAAGGTAATGATGCTTCAAGTACTTGATGACAGCTTCCACCTCTAACAGTTTCGCTTTTCGAAGCCTGTTAAACAAATACATACTATCCCATGAGAACTCCGGATCGGTAAATACTTCTGACATCCAAATTTCAAATCCTTCCCGGAATTCTCCAAAACTATCAAATAGGTACTCTTTGGGTCCTGGTTCCTCGGTGGTATCGACTTCCTCTATTCTGGCTACCGAGAGAAGGTATCTCTTGGCTCGCGGCTCACTTATATCGTGACTGGATTCTGAAGACTTTGAACCTTGGCTCGCGTATAACGTAGACTCCGTAGATGGTGTTTGTGACATTATCCGCCTTGGTAGACTTCCCGTGCCGTTATGCTCCGCAGGGAGGTCGGAATTTAAAGGTGAAGCCAAACGGGGAAGAGGATCTAGATTGTTCAGTTCCTGGCCGAATTGGGAGGGAAATCTGCTGTTTAACGGGTAAAAATTGATGCTATCCACCAAACCCGTACTAGGAAATATTGAAGAATATAATTCCGGTGTTGGTGTAGTTAAATAAATGCCGAACGTATCCTGAAAATATTCCGGTGCCTGGTTAAACTCTCCTCTGAGGTGGTATTGTGGTGGCCAATGGATTTCAGGGCCGGCCAGGGCTCCAAGTGCATTACTCAAGGGCTGAGGTAATGCCATTTGAGGATGGTTTGCAGATGGGGTCGGGAAAAATCCATTCTGGGGACCGGTCTCTACCATATGACCAGGCAAAGCGTTCAAACCTGGGTTGGTAAAGTTTGCTGGAGGTAAACCGGCAAAACCTGACTCCATTAGATGTGATTCACCAAGCTGGCGCTGGTTTGGCTGCAGTTGCGTAGAATTTGCATTGAAAATATTCACACTGGTTGTCCTACCTGTAGACATTTCGCCCCTCAGGAAAGCTGCGCTATCAGTAGCATCAAGATCTTGTCCTTGTGCCACGATTGAAGCTGAAGCAGAGCTTGCGCTCGCAAATGCCGTAATTAGCCGGAAAACATCTTCCAAATCAATATCTAAGTAGTTGCACACGTCATTAGTATATTTATCATATAAAGCTGCGAGTATATGTCAGTATTTCTGCTTACATGGACTTGGGTAAGGCCTAGGTTGCCACCCCTGGATACAGCAATCGAATATACGGTTCCAGGACTCCACAAGGTTTCTACACTTCACACCCCGGATGTTGTCGGGCAGCTGTTTATTAAAGTGCCTACGTTTTAGGTGTTCCCTAGAGTAGGTAAATTCGAAGCACCCTAATAAGCAAAACGAGGTCTTGAGAGATTTATAGCAAATGGTCAACAGTGCTTACTTAATTCCAGGAATATCTTTCCTTCCCACAACGACACAACTCAAGTGGGCGGTGGGGTTCGCTTTCGCGAACGGGCATGCGAGTTTCCCATTAAGAGATATTATGTCGCTCCTTCTAAATCTTTTGGATAGACAAAGCTTTCCATCTTCATCTTCATCACCTTCCATTTCTCTCTCGTCTGACCTTCGCTTACGATTCTCACTTTTACCATGTCGATTGCTACTTTCTGATTCCCCTTCCGGTTTACCGCTGCTTTCAGCTGACCCGCTGCCGTTATTCCGATTTAAATCATTAATTCCGCCGCCGCCGTCATTATAATCATCGCCGTCGCCATCCAGTTCGGTGCCGTCATCTATATTGCTCACGTTATCTCCTGAGCTAAAATTGGAGCTGGATGTTGAAGCTGGCGATGAAGATTCGCGTTTTAAGACCAGTTCGCGAGAGATGAGAAGCTGGACCAAAAAGTATACCACCCTTATTTTAACTGTCCTTTCCTCCTCAAGTCCAGAATTTGATTCCGAAGGATCATCCGAATCGTCTTTTTGGTATGGCTTCGTCAAGGCTGGACTCTCAGGTGGGCTGTAGGTTCTTTCAGGGTAGACCATATCGTTTTGGCTTGAGTCTCCAATGACAACAGAGGTACCACATCGGGTGGCTTCCTCTTTGACGAATTCTATTGCGTGGTCCCTGCGGAAATAAACTGCTATCAGTAGTGATATCAATATAAGAGACTCCCATGAGGAGACCGTATTGATACCTGTTTTGCGGTATGTAATACTCTAAACCATGCTGAGAATTATCTCTGACGGTAATCCGAGAATCTCCGGATGCTTTTGATGTACCACTCTCAGATTCCGACCTACTACTTCCTTGCTTGACAAATCTTTTCGTATTGGGAACTGATCTTGATTCATCGAAAGGTTCTAGAAGTATTTTAGTAAGTTTTAGAGAGCCTTAATGACTAAAGCAATTCGAAAACGGACTTTGTGAAAAAGCGTCTTCCTTTTCAACATCCTCAGAGAATTCCTGCGAATGTTTGGGGTGGTTTCGCGCCCCCTCCGATCCGGCATATCCGCTATCCCTTGATACTCGATCAACGGAAGTCATCGGGATACCAAATGAGTCTGTTTCTGTTCATCCTTCGGTCAACCCTGAACGTTTTATAATAGCAGCGGCATAAAATACCTGGAGACGGTTTCGGCTTCGAACCCCAATCTGGGAAACAAAGATCAAAAAGAGAACTCCAAGTTTTATACGGTACTAAATCTGGGCGACTTTCTACTGGATGGCTTCTCTTGAGGTGTTCTCTAACAGATCTAGATTTTAGCGTAGAACATAGAAGTATATAAATGGGAATAACTCTTACTTGATTTCCCTGACATATTTATAGCTATTTAACCAGCATTCAACATAGGCTTCTGGTTTTCCTTTAGCATATGGACATGCAAAGCGATATCCAGAACAATCTTCTGAATCAAACATGCGCATTTGACCTTTCTCATCTCCATAATCGTCGCTATTATTAACGATTTCGAATTGGTGTTGCCTTTCAACACCTCTAGCCGCTATATTAACGGTTTCGCCTTTGGAAAAAGTTCCAGGTACGTGATACTGGGAGAAATCCGAATTGCTCAAGCCGGATGGATGGACCAAGCAGATATAACTTTTGTCTTATTTGAATTTTCAAAATTAAAATCTTCTTAGTCTGTTTCCGTGAGGATAAATTACCTAGGAAGCCACTTTTAAGCCTCTGCTCCAACTCCATCACGTCGCAGATCTCACTGAGAATATATCTCTTGGATAGGGGTAACGGATCATCCTCCAATGTGGCCAATGAAGCTCTCAATTGAGCAATTGGAATATGATCATCCCTGATAAGGGCCATGAGAAGCTTGATCATTTCTGTAAGCAGGCGTTAGCTCCTCTGGGTTCTGCGCTATAGGGAATGTGAGGATATTCACCTTTTGTGAGCAAAAGATCCGGTTCCACATGAGGCACACCATCTGGCCACCACCAAGGGCGTGTAGCATCGCCCCCTTTGTAGGGATTACGAGCTTGTTTCTTTGGCTCGATAACCTTTATCCAGGTCTTTGCTATAATCTGACGGCTCCTTGCACCGATTTGTTTGAGCTTACGCCATAAGTAATTGCTCACTGCTTCTTCATCTCCGACACGCAGTGGAATCACAGTTGTATCTTCCTCATTTTCGATATTACCTTTATCGTCTGGATCTTGATCTCCGATACCAAGGGTTTTCGTTGCTAACCATTCATTTCCCTTGATCTCTTTAATGGCGCCATTGAAAATCTCCGCCATTGATTATGGTTCACAAATCTCAAGTTATATTTAGTCGATATTTCTGAATTTGGTGCGAGATGCTGTCTAGCAAACCTAGGTGTTTAGGTATTCTCGCGGTCAACGTCGACGTCCGAAAACACTGCTTGTCTGATCTGATCCAAATGGAAAGCTTCGAAAAGGAAAAGCTAGCAACAGAGACGGGAAATATGAGTATTTATATCTTTCAGCTCCTTGAGCCTTCCCCGAGTTTCTCCTCATTTTTATCTGAGGTCAGCGTTGACGAATACCTCGAGCCTTGCTGCAACAGCATTGCCAAGCCTAAGCACTGCGATGGATTATGCGCACCATGGTATCATGGCAGCTATTCCATCGCACCACGGAGGCGTAGAAACATTGATAAGGTTGAACAGTGCAGGGCTCATGTAGCTGCGGTAAGATATTTTGTATTTTGCTTTTTGTTGGCGCGCGAAGATATGGTCGAAAGTCGTCGCTAGATTTACATCGATTTAGAATTCGAGAAACCTTGTAGACGATCGAATTGATGGGACATCAGGATTCGTATCTAGCACTCACTCATATTGCGACCCGATCAGCCACAATTTTACAGTCAAGGACCGAAATATCGAAATAACTTCCTTGCCCATATGCATGGCCACCAATTTGTTTGTATACACGCCGGTGCCAAGACACGGTTCCGGGCATGGCCCCGTTTTAACCGGCGTGCCTGCGCATCGGCGCCGTGGCCGGCGTCGCTAGCTTTGCGGCTTTTTAATAAAGAAACCCTTCCCGCCGCGCCAGGCCCGCTTTTGTTACCAGAAAACCCAACGTCTAACATGCTCCTGCGATTAGTCACAGTCGTTCCGTTCCGTAAATTGCTCTTCTTCCAAGTCGCGGAGGTCACTTGAAAAGAAGATTCACATCTCTTTTTCGATTCTTGCATTCGAATATTCCCGTTACCAGTTGAATCTACCTTATCTACACAATGGCGGCGCTCAGACTATCAACATCCACAACAACTGCACTCGGTAGATTGTCTACCCAGACCTCACGAGGAGTATGGGCTAGGACCATTGTCAGATCTACGAGCACTGCTACACAGACTGCCCAGACGGCGGAATTCGAAGGCGTACGTTCAATCTTACAATCAGTTCTATACTCCAGTCGAACGTGCATCCAAAGCTAACCTTGTCACAGGCATCTACGCCCTTCAACGCCAAAGATGTGATCAAAAAGGAAGCAAACTACATGGTTGCGACGTACTCCCGGCCAAATATCATGTTTGAAAGAGGCGAAGGATCCTATCTGTACGTTGCAGCCTCAATTATTACTACACTTATTAAAGGGCGCGAATAGCTAACACGAGACCAATTCTGGCGACAGATGGGATACGGATAAGAATAAATACCTCGACTTCACAGCCGGTATCGCCGTCAACTCGCTCGGACACGCGGATAAAGGTGTCAGCAGCGTCATCGCAGACCAGGTAGGATACCCAATTCGCAGCATAGGACTTCACGTATCGTATACTTACAAATCATAATGTATACAGGCCCAAAAACTTATCCACGTCTGCAACCTATACCACAACCCCTGGACCGGCGAACTCAGCCGTCTCATAGTCGACAATACCCGTGCTTCCGGCGCCATGATCGATGCTTCCAAAGCCTTCATCTGCAACTCCGGCTCTGAAGCTAACGAAGCAGCCATCAAATTCGCCCGAAAGGTCGGAAAATCCTCTGGCAACCCCGATAAAGTGCAGTTCGTATCGTTCCACAACTCGTTTCATGGACGTACCATGGGATCTTTGAGCGCTACCCCGAACTTGAAATATCAAAAACCGTTCGGACCCATGCTGCCGGGGTTCAAATACGGGAATCTGAACGACGTGGCCGCGATCGATGGGTTGGTCAACGAGAATGTGTGTGGTGTTATCGTGGAGCCGATACAAGGGGAGGGTGGGATTCACGCCGGTACCGAGGAGTTTTTGGTAGCGTTGAAGAAGCGGTGCGAGGCCGTCGGTGCTGTTCTGATATACGACGAAATTCAGTGCGGGCTCGGAAGGACCGGCGATCTGTGGGCGCACAGTGTTCTGCCCAAGGGGGCGCATCCGGATATCTTGACTACGGCAAAGGCGTTGGGTAACGGAGTCCCCATCGGAGCCACCATCGTCACCGAAAAGGTCGCAGAGAAGATTGTGATTGGTGATCACGGCACTACTTTCGGTGGGAATCCGTTGGCGGCGAGAGTCGCGCATCACGTGTTCACTAGGTTGTCCGCTAAGGAGACATTGATGGATGTGCGACGGAAAGGAGATATATTTAAGAACCAGTTGGAGAAGTTGAAAGTTAAATACCCTGGTTTGATTTCTGAAATCAGAGGGAAGGGGTTGATGATTGGTGTTCAGCTGACGAAGGACCCGGGAAGCATTGTGACAGAATGTCGGGATAAGGGTCTGCTGATTTTGACAGCTGGTACGAACACTTTGAGGATCGTCCCGCCGTTTGTTATCACGGAAGAGCAGATCAATGAGGGGCTGCGTATTTTGGATGATGTATTGGGCCATGCTGCAGAAGGACAGAACGAGCAGAATGCTGTTGGCAACTGAGGTTCATACTGGTATAGCGTTTTTACCCAGAAATGAACGTTTCTAGATTTTCATTTGTAGTAGATTTACATGTTATACAGCTGTTTCCAAAAGTTCTAATGACAAAAGTCCTTCGTTATCATCATGCCGTTTGAACGTCTATTTTGATATGCCATCTCGGAGCATTGAGCTCAGACTTGGCAATCGGAACGGGGCCTCACAACTGTACAATATCGACGCAAAACAAATACCAGCTATTATGACTATTACCAACTGCGAAATAAATTATTTAAAGATTGATATCATAAAGCAAACCCATACCAACCCGATCTATTTCATCCAGCGATATCCATACACCCGTTACCGAGGACGTCGGGAACCGATTTTTTGCGTTGAGTCCGTGATAAAATTATCGCCTGCCTCGGACAAACCAACAAGAAACCTCACCGAAAAACCCGAACGTCGACATCATAACTCATCCCCCACCAATTCCTACCCTCCGTGACCCGCCATCTCCGCTCCTACAATCCAAAGATGCTCTCCCGCACCGCAACCTCGATAGCCCGCGCGGCCTCCTCCACCGCGCCTCGCGCCGCAATCCTCTCCGCCGCCCGAACCTACGCCACAGCACCGGACACCAAACCTCCGGTAGCCCTCTACGGCGTCGACGGCACCTACGCCTCTTCCCTCGTACGTCCCATACCCCCCCAATTGCACCCCTCAATTGACCTCTCACTAACCCAATATACCAGTACATCGCCTCCGCCAAAACCTCCACCCTCGACACCGTCGACAAATCCCTCAAATCCCTAAAACAACTCCTGGACAAGGACCCCAAACTCACCGTCGTGATCTCCTCGCCCACCCTCACCCCGTCTGACAAGTCCGCACTCATCACCGAGATCCAAAAGGCCGTTCCGGGAGCTCAGGGCGATAAGAATTTCAAAAACTTGCTCGAGGTGCTGGCCGAACACAATCGGCTCGGATTGCTGGGAGGGATCGCGGACAAGTTTGCCGTGCTGATGGGTGCGTACAGGGGGGAGGTGGAGGCCACCATCACTTCGGCGCAGGCGTTGGACCCAAAGACTATTTCGAGGTTGGAGGCCGCGATCGGGAAGAGCAAGTATATTCGGCAGGGGCAGAAGTTGAAGGTTGTCAACAAGGTAAGAACAAGCTGATATAATTTTAATATTGGGGGTTTTGTGAATGATCGTGGAATGGCGATATGCTAACTGGTTACTTTTTTAATATTATAGGTCAGCCCGGACGTCCTCGGGGGTCTTATCGTCGAGGTCGGCGAGAGGACTATCGATCTCAGCGTTTCGGCCAAAATCTCTAAGCTCAACAAGCTGTTGACCGACGCTCTATAAACGACACTCTTCAAACTTTGGTATAGAACAAAACAAAAATAAAGCGTCAGTCTTGAAAAAGCGCGATTGGAGGAAAGTGGGGTGGTGTTTTGTAGAATAGAGCTCTGTTGGGGAGAGACGTCAACTTCCATGTAATTATCAAACATATATCTCCTTCACCGTCGATAAAGGATTCGACGGTAGAAGCTTTTCAACAGAGTAGGTACCTCAATGGTACATTAGTGACTTGCTGAGTTCCGCGTGTGACAGAATTACTGCATCATATATTCGAGTCCCACATTCCTCTGGTAAGAGTTGGCCAAAGTAAGTCTAATAGAACGAATGTAATTTTTGATCCGTCTATAAAAGCTATCTACTGCTTGTAAAAACAAAAGAAGGAATCATTCTCCGGCAGGTAGACTATCCGAGAATTGTAAATCAAAGCTAACAAACAAAACCACAGTTGCCAAACCAAAAGGGTAAAAGCATCGCAATCCGAAAACAGCTTTTCGCCATGCCGTGCGCGACCGTTCTAATGCATCCCGGTACAATTTCAGTCATCCATTGCCCGTGCAATTGGGTCGGGGAATCCATCAAAGTGCTCGCAGTCTGCCGTCTAAAACACAATCGCATCAGGGAGCTTAATCGAGCTGAGTCTCAAACTCATCCTCATCATCAAAGACGGACCCGTGCGTCCGCACACGCTCGAGTTGATTGGTAACATATTCAAGCACGTGCTCATCGTCCTTCTCGCGAGCCCGTTCTTGAGCCTCATCCTCACCCAGGCCGGTCCAATCGTCACTAGCGTCGTCGCTCACAAGATCGCTACGGCCTCCAATACTACGGGTCGAAGCGCGACGTACATTGGACATCTTTGGACGAATAACCTTGGAGAAGGACTCGTCAAAGTAATGTGAGGCGGCGGTGGTCGGCGTGCGAGGCGTACGCGGGAGACGACAGTTTATACCCGTGTCGTGGATAAGCTTGGCGATGAGCCCCGTCCAACCGGTTTGATGGCTCGCTCCGAGACCAGCGCCACTGTCAGCGTGAAAGAATTCGTGGAAAAACATGTAATCTCGCCAATGCGGATCTTGGTTCATCAGCTTGTTCCCCGCATTGCAAGCACGATTGCCACGCTCATCCCTAGTGAAAATGTGCTGCATACGGTGCTGAATCTCCTCGGCAACATGACCTGTGGAACTCGTCAGTTCAATTCTATATCTCTTCCGAATAAGGATCTAACTTACCAAGATGGACGAATTCTCCGGATCCGGTAGGACACTCAACCTTCAAAGAATCGCCGTAGTACATGTAGAATCGAAGGAGCGATTCAACGAGCAAGAAGTTGACGCAAAGCCAAATGGGCTGTAATAGTGTGTCAGTGACAAATCTCACAGAAGGTTCGGAATGCGAAAAAACTTACACCACGCCAGTTGCTGTTTCCTCCAAACATTCCGCTGTTGGAGTCTCCTGGGACGTAATCAACTTTGAACTCTTGCCCGTTTACATCCATAAAGTATGGATGTTCCTTGTGATGCTTCGAAAGCCTGTCATCATGTTAGCCTCCTCCAAGTAATCCTTCTAGGGTCAGGGAGCACTTACGATCGAACACCGAAATCAGAAAGGAACTCGCCCTCATCCAACATCTTTTGCAAAATACGGACCAAACGGTCCTTGTTGACCAGAGACAATAAAATCCTCTGGCCTTTACCACGGTGTCTTATACTGTGGATGTTACGTTCCGCCACTTCCGATTTGTTATCCACGAACCACTGAAATCGCTTCTTGAAGGATGGCAGACGCTTCATGACTTGCGGTTCGAGCGTCAAAACAGCGAATAATGGGATCAAGCCAACGAGCGATCTGACGGGCAATTGCTGAGCCCAGGGACCGCCCCAAGAGATAGCATCATAGTAGAAACCGTCCTCTTCGTTCCATAGGGAAGTCTCTCTGTCACCACGCTTATAGGTCAAAGCATCTGAGATTAGAATAAAATGCTCGAAGAACTTTGACGCGATATCTTCGTAGGTTCGTCGATGCTTCGCCAACTCTAGCGCGATATTCAACATGTTGAGGCAGTAGAATGCCATCCACCCGGTGCTGTCAGCTTGTTCGAGCACACCTCCGGTAGGCAGAGGTTCCGAGCGGTTGAAAAGACCAATATTGTCGAGACCCAGGAAACCTCCTTCGAAAACGTTCTTTCCCTCGGGATCTTTCCGATTGGCCCACCACGTAAAGTTCAACAGCAGCTTCTGGAAGACTCGTTCCAAGAAATCGAGATCCTCCCTTCCGTAGAGCTTTCGTTCAATCTTAAACGTACGGAAGGTAGCCCATGCGTGGACAGGTGGATTAACGTCACTAAAGTTCCATTCATAGGCCGGCAGCTGTCCATTCGGATGCATGTACCATTCCCTCGTCAAGACGTCGAGCTGCCTTTTGGCAAAGTCAGGATCAATCATCGCCAACGGAATGCAATGGAACGCGGTATCCCAAGCGGCGAAGAATGGATATTCCCAGGCTTCCGGCATAGAAAGGACATCGTCAAGGTAGAGATGCTTCCAAGCGTGGTTGCGAATCTGCTTTCGACCCTCCGGTGGAGGTGGCTGGGATGGATCGCCATTTGCCCAATGGTCCCAAACGAAGTGGTACCACTGTTTTGTCCACAACATGCCGCTCCACGCTAGCCTTTGGATATTTCGCAAATCGTCAGCCATAGGAAGTGGGCTCAATCTCCAGTAAAACTCGTCCGCCTCGCTCCGTCGAGCTTCGATGATTTCGTCGAAGAGTTCTTCATCGATAGCACCTTGTTCGGTTTCCCTAGTGAATTTAAACCGGACGACAGCGCAGCCTCCAGGTGGAACACCGTCCGCCTCGTCGAAAGCGTACCAAGCTGCGGATTTGGTGCCAAAGTTGTCAGGGTTGACGGCATCAACATCCTGGTTCACAATGTAACTATGGAATCCATCCTTGACGTAAGGCGTGGTATTCTTTCCGTTGTAAAGTTTGGCATAGTTGGTGTCGTTCTCGGTGAACAAGAGTTCGGGGCTGACATCCGCAGAATCTGCAGACACACCTGGAGACGGAGACAGTTGCAGATATCGATTCCCGAGTCTCCAGTGCTCAGCTTTAGCAATTGTTGGGCTTTCCTTGGAGATTTTAGGCTTCTTTTCTGGGCCCTCGCGACCCCACGCCCAGGTATTGCGGAACCACATCTGGGGGACGATATGGAGGGGTGCTGGCTCCGGCCCACGGTTGTAGGCCGTCACTCTGAACAACAGCTCTTCTTCATCCTCGCCATCTTTAGCCGTCTCGATAAAGATATCCCAGTAACGGTTATCACTAGATTTTCATCAGCCTTCTAATTCGAACCCGATAATCAAGATGTGGACGTACTCGAATGCGCCGGCATCGAAGATCGTGTATTCGGGCATGTTTCGGTCCCGCTTCTTATTCTCATCTACCAGCTTCTTGTACGGGAAGTGGCCTTGAGGATACTTGTAGAGGAATTTCATGTACGAGTGGGTCGGCGTATTGTCGAGATGGAAGTGGACTTCCTTAATGCTCTCACCATGATTTCCTTGAGGGTTCGACAGTCCAAAGAGCCGTTCCTTGAGGAAGGGACTGTGATTTCCATCAGTACAAAGAACCCATAACGGCGTGTACGGGAGACGGTGACAAACTCTTTTTCGTTCCAGAACGAAAACGCAACGTTCAGAAAGCCGTGATTGTCTGAAACTCCAGCAATACCGTCCTCACCCCATCGGAAAGCGCGTTGGCGAGCATCATCGTGCGTAAAGTCTGTCCGAGCATGGCACGTCAGGTTCTCATACTTTCAGTAGTGGTTGGAACGGGCAAACTCACGACTCCATGCATCACCGTCCGGTCTGATATTTGTGAAACCCGCATTTTTTAGCTCGTGAAATATCAACTTTGAGTACGAATAAAACTTACGAGTAATCCTCTCGCACTAGAGACCGGTGTTAGCAGCGTTCGGAATATATCAAAGGACACAACAGCCTACCTGTAGCCCATTGGCGCTCGGCAACATAAGGGCCCCATTTTTTCCAGTACTTTGTCCTCTCCTTGTCTTGCTTGAGACGCTTCTCCTCCTCGGTGAGGTACTCGTAGTCGCCGTGAACAACCATTGCGATAATTGAGTTTTCAGCGCAAAAGAGAGAGCGAAAGTTTAGAGAATTTGAAGGCCAAAAGATAAAGAAGCTTGGTGAGAATTGGCTTGGCAGGATACCTGTCTGGCTTGTTGGCTAACTGCAATGGGTAACGGGCATGCAAATCTTTGGGAGCTAGTGGGGGTAAACGTCGGATGTCGAGATATGGAGGGTCTGTTCTCTGGACGTGTGTCCGAGCGTGCTTTGCTGGACAAAGTTCCTACGGCCGCTAATGGAAGTGAATGTTGGCGCTGGCGAGCAATTGGGCTGTCTTTGAACGGTTGAGGGAATGTTGCAGATGGATCGGGGGCGATTGAGGTTTTCCCTTGCGGAGGCAGGAATGGAAGGGAGATGGAGAGAAGGGCAGCTCCGACGGTTCCGCACACAGCACAGATTACTAGCGTGATAATAATGATATTGTTACATGTAGTATTTCCATTAATCGCTGATATATATATTGTTATATCGCCACAGGGACAGCTGTAGCACCGTCGGAGGAATACTCGTCGATCGAGATAAGCCCATCGTTTTGACAGCGTGCGCATGTGAATTCGAATGTACAATCGGACCGCAGAAAAAGTGGCATGGCATCGCGTACCGACGTCACTTTTGCGAGGCCCCGGTTTGGCAGGTTATGTTGAGCGGCCAATCAGCGAGCTCGCCCGTTTGTTGGGAGACGACGCTAACCCGCCCAACTGCTTCCACGATAACGCCATCATCATCATCAACCACGACGCCACGTTCGAAAAGTCCAGCCACATCGAAGGAGTCCAGCCACAGTATGGACAGAAACCGTCGAATGAGGCGGGTGCCAGGAACGGCCAGTCGGTTATGCGAAAGAAACGGGAGGTTGGTTATCGTCCATCGGGATCCCGAATGCCTGTCCGCCAGCAGATGGCGACGAGGGCTCGGTTGATACGGAGCCTAAATTGCAGGCGTGGAATATTCGGTAAATTAGGGTGCCAGGGAGGCGTCAAGCTACCAATGTCGCCCTCAGTCCACGAAGATATATGCCCTTTGAGAATCCGTCCCATCCTGACTCGGCAGTCCCAGTCGTCATCCTACGCTGCATCGAGCACGGCCTCGGGCGCCTCGGACGGATGCAGGTATCCCAAGCGACTGCATATCCTGTCCCACAGAAGGCAGAAAACTCTCGAAACACTATGCTGAATGTGAGTGAAATCGATCGTGCATGTCAAAAAATGGGACTCCACGACGGTGGCTTGTCAGCTGAAACCTCTCGCGAGGGGCTTGGGGAGGTACTTTATCGGGTGGTAGGGATTGGTGATAATACCTCCGCCCTCACGCGGAGAGGAGCTGTTATTATTCATTACAAACATCTTAATCGGTCGCCGGCGAGGTTGGCCCACCGTATCGAAACCAGGACGACCTTCGAGACAGAGACACAGGAACCTTGTGCTCTCGCCGCAAGTGCAGAGTTGGGATCTGTGCATCCCGTCCATTTATCCAAGTACTAAGTAGGCAGCCGGGGATCCGAGTCGAAGGTTTGGCCTGCATGAAACAAGAACTCGCGTACGGAGTACATGCAGGTCCCTCCTCCAGCCATCGATATAAATATCTTTGCGACCAGTACAGACGGTTTCCTCTGACGATCAAACAGAGACCGACTTTTCTCGATCCGTCGGTGGCATCCCCCACTCCATGTAACTACCTATGTACGAAGCGTACGCACACGGTGCTGGTTCGTGGTATTTTTTTATCGACGCCGTTGCCCGGGCCGCTCTAGCTCGATAGCTTAAATCCTTCAATTGGAGATACATCTCCAACGCCTTGCCCGATAAGGCATGGCGCCAGGAGCACAAGCACTTGCGGCGCCAAGGAAGCGGCGACGACGCTGCTCACCGTTTTATAAATTTACCCCGTCACAACGCGACCCTTTTCTCGAAAGATCCCCCGCATAAAGCTGGTCCACCCGAAATTGTGTTTCCGCCGTCCCCACTTTGACATCCTTTTCAATAAAAGGTGGTGATGCTAGGAGATTATGTCGAGCCATAATTAGTTTCGCGATCCTCAGGTGTCTTTTTTCCCACGTCTATTCCGGCCCTTGTTGATCGTCGTGTTCCGAAAGACGCTCCCAATTTGCACGCCAGGACGGGACGCATCGTCGAAGTGAATACTCATTTCGTGAGAGAGAGACATCGCCTGTAGCTATACATCGACTATGCCTCTCCAAATGTCTATCCAGAATCAGGGCCAACTACACAATATCGGTCCCAATTTATGGAAGCGTTACCACACCCACGCACGTGTGGGCCGGATACCAATACAGGCAAAATGCCCTGGACGACTGAATACAATATTTCCCCAGAACTGGAAAACATAAAAAAATAAAACATGAAAAATGAAAACTAAACTTAGACTGCCCTGAGGCTTCGGGGCCAGCGCGCATTGGCTTCTCTCGCAACTGCAGCATCGCTCCGAAAGCAGGTGGGATGGGGAGCAAATCTAGCCAGCCCCATGTCCATATACTTTCGTTCCTTATGCACCACTTCGCGGCTGGTCCGCTCGAAATGGGGTACATTTCTCCATCGTGATGCCTTAAAGAGATACCTGTATAAAAGGTCATTCCGTCCCCTTCTAGTGCGTTACTCTGGGTCTTTCAACCTAGAGGTTCAACTTTAGAGTGACGATCGAGACTCCAACAGGCCAAGGTCTCGAAGCAACTGCTGACTGTCATATCCGGGAGGATTGTTACATATAGCCCTCGTTATATGTGTACTGGCTAATATCTAATCTTTAATCGATACCCTCGATAACCCCCAAGCCAAACCATGAAGGCAACTCTCGCTCTTGTCGTGCTCTCCCAGGCGGTTGCCTCGGTCAATGCATACTACTATGGCTGTCTCGCCGACAAATGTGCCAGCCAAGTCACCAACAACTACAATGGAAAAGCTGACTGCACCAGGTATCTGGTAAAAACAATCAAATCTGGCACCTCCACCAAGTCCGGAGTAACGACAGTGAAGAGGGTCACCACCAAGACTGTCAAGAAGGTCGTCACCACCACGGTCAGGAAGGTCGTCACCATCACAGACAACGAGACTGTTACAACGACGGTTGGGGAGACTGTCACCGAGACCGTTGGAGTAGTCGAGACCGAGACCGTTGGAGCCCAGTCGACCGAAACCGTTCCGGAGACCGCAACGGTAACGACGACGGGTACAGAAACCGCGACGGATGGCACGACTACCATCACCACCAGCCCGGCTCCAGTGACGGATGATCCTTCATACTTGGCCACCGGTGGTGCCTCCGCGACGGCAAGTGTAATCCCTCGGGACCTGGAAGAGCGATCTTATTATGAAACCCCGAACCCAAGGCTCGCCGGACAACCATCCAACTGTAAGCAGTGGGCTTTTGTCCGAGCCACCGATAGCGTCGACAGCCTGATCAAGAGATACTACGCCTCGAGCAAGATCAACAAGTCTAACTTGATCAAGTGGAACACGGCCATCAAGAGTGATTGCTCGGGGTTCTACAAGGTCAAGAGGACGTTCGTCTGCATCAACATTGATGCCTACCCATCGTACGCCTCTTCTTGCAATGCTTCCAAGTACACCTCTGTCTGCCAGTGTGCCTACGGCCTCAGCCCATCCACCAAGAAGATTTACGCCGCGACTACCACCAAGAAATCGACAAAGTATTCCACCTCTACCGCCGTCAAGACTTCTACTTCCACTTCGAGCACAACCACCACCTCAACTTCCACCGCTCACCAGACGGCCACCGCCTTCGCTACCACTACTGATACGACGACCATCACGACAACATCGACTACGACTGTTACCACTACTGCTGTTGCCACCATCACTGACACCACCACCGCCACCCTCGCTGCAACCTTCACCGAGACCGTCCCAGCGGCCACTACGACCGTCGTCGTCTGCCCAACAGGATACACCAACTGCAGCGGCTCCTGCGTCAGCCTCCTGACCAGCAGCAACAACTGCGGTGCATGCGGTAAGACTTGCAGCAGCTTCTGTCAAGGCGGTGCCTGCGCCGGTTGCACGACCGCCACCTCCAGCTGTACGGCAGGCGGTGGTCAACTCTGTGCGGACGGCTCCACCTGTATCTGTACCCTGAACATCGAAGAGCAACGTGTTTGCACCATCACTTCCGGATGTGCCGGTGCCGTCTGCGCCAAGTCCGCCGACTGCCCGTCCGGATGGACTTGCGTTCCGCATACCTGCTGCGGTGACCAACCGGTCTGCATGAGGACTCCGGACGGATGTCCGAACGGCCAGACGGTGAGACGTATCTTCAAGCGATCCCCGAGCGTTCCCAGCAATCGACGCGCCATGGTTGCGGAGTTCGATCCATCGTGGAAATTCAGAATGATGGATAAGAAGATGATCTAAACCAAATATATCCAAAACCAAATAAATCACAATTCGAAGAAAAACGGAAGATGGGGATTCATGATGTATAATCTAATGAAGGAGCATTGAGGAGTTTTTTTTAATCGAATTGAATTAATGTCCAAATATGTGTATTTTGTCTCCTTTCTCTGTTATTTTTTCCTTTCCTTGTTCAAAAATATACCTTTCCTTAAAGAATCCCCTTCTATTCTTCAACGGCATATATGCATACTATCTATTCCCTTAGATGTATTTATATTGTATAATTCAGAATCTTATTTTTCATATAACATTTACATCTAATTCACGATACTATAGAAAGAAATTCCGACAATGTCGGTATAGACAACACGGTCATGTTGTGGTATTTTCTGACGTTGCTATTTGGCTTGAAATTTGCTTCGTCTTTCCACGGCCACAATCGATAGTAATCCCCCCCCTTTGGTAATATCAAATTAGGACCAAGAGAAAAAATGTTCTTTTTCCCCAGAAAGCCTCGGAACCCAATCTCAAAAAAGATCGAAAATCTTTCCCTATAAAAAAAATAGTGATTGTCGTCGAGAAGAACAAAGAAAAAACCCAGCCTTAGGAACCAAAAGAATTCTAATTCATGCATACATGCAATAGTGATGTACATCTTATAACCTAACCGTACCTGCAATCGATTACGACTACCCTCCCCACCTCTTCCTTTTTTTTTCCGGTTCCCTTTCTATCAGTCTACCCGGGGAACAAAGAAATCCCAAAAGAAAAGAAAAGAAGAAAAATTAGCAAAAGGAAGCCCTTACACTACCGCACGCGGTAGTGGGGACCCACGGTTCCACGGATCGAGTGCACTAATTTAAGTATAGCCCTTTCCCCCTCCCCTCTCCACCAAACTTTTTGTTCCTTTCCATCTTCCAAAAGGTCCGTACTTCCTCGATCGATAGCGATAATAAACACTCCCGTTCGGGAGATGGTGGGCAAAAAAACCTTTCCTCCACATACGACTCTAGTACGTATAATAGTCACATACGAATAGTTATCAAGTGTTACCGGTACCTTTTGCTTAGCGCTTGGGGCTGGAGCGGAGTGAAATCTAGACTAGATAAGGGGGACGGGTACATTAGGTATCCATCCAGGTACATGTACCACAGTAACTATGTAAAGGGGAGAAGAGGAGAAAAATCAAGTGGTTGGAGTATGTTTATCAGATGTAGCTTTTTCCTACGGAGGAGGGGGAAAAGGTACATAATACTAGATTTTGACTACAACGGATCGAATACACCCGAGCCTTGTCACAAGCCACTCTCATTTTTTTTCTTGCCTGGCGTGCATGTACCCATATTATTTGCCTTCGAAGTTATACCAAAAGTACTTCAGGCCGGTCGAGCTCTTCCTGTGTTCCTGTAGCTATGTCATCGGAGCACCCTTGGAGCCGGCCGGGCTTTTTTCCTTTGATGCTAATCTTGAAGTATCTTAGTACGGGTTACATGGAGGAATATATTTATATATATATACTATCAGAAGCTCCCCCGAAGAAGGCTAAGAGTTATAAGTAGGCAAAGTATCCTCCAAGTCTAGGAGTTATAAATTGACCACTACTACTACCACCAACACCACGGGCGGACGATCGAATTCTATCGAGTTGGCGTTTTCTAGTCTTTCTTCGTTAAAAGGTCGTAGCTGGTTTTCCGCCCGTGTCGGTGGAGTAGCAGACGGGAATCCGAGATGGAACCGAAGTTTACGGATATCGGATCCCGAGATGGGTATATTGAGGGTATATAGTAGGTATCGTAATATCACGATGTAGGGGAGGGGGGGCGTACAGCTTCCGTACAGGCTTCTGTACGTACGACTTGACTTTTGTTTACAACCGAATTATGAATGCATGGATTTTTGTGTAACTTTAGGATCGTGAATGAAGTGGGGGCAGGCCGTGCCCGAAGAGAAAACCCGTCGTTGCTATTTTGATCTTCGTCAATATGTCCGGTTGATGTTTCTAGTGGAAACGCCAGATCATATGACCACCAGCCCTTCAAAGCCTAGTTGGAAAGATCGAAGATCGTCACATTGTATATACTCGACGTCTCATACCTCTCACGGGAGAAAAATAAAATATAACTTTGACGTGAGATATTTAGATCACACTATCATTACCCTATCAAAAGAAATTCTCCGAACTTTCCATTCTTTTTGCTCCAATGGTTTCAATTTACACAGAAAAAAAAAGAAAGAGAATATGATAAAAAAAGTGACGTGTACAACATCACAGCTTCAAAGCGTCTGTACAGTTTATACAACCCACGCCACACTCTCCACCTCGCCAGTGTTTTCTTTTTACCGACTTGTCGAATATAGCGTTCCCAATCACACCAAACAGACAGAATCAGACTGGTATTCTGATCTCGAAGCCAGCCTCACACGAAGACAAGAGTATAGTTTCGAGACCATATAGTATCTGATTTTAGTGCTTGGGGGGCGTACGGCTCAATCGCAGCGTCTTGTCGGTCAACAGCTTATTACCCATAGAATAACCGGCAGCTGTTAATAAACGAGCAGGTTAGATTGATATCTCTAGCAAAATCATCCATGTAAATATTGTAGGAAGGAAGACGAGCATACCAACAAGAGCGACGCTATATCGATATACGATATGTGATTAGCATATATGTTTGAAACTCCGAAATTCGAGATAATGGCGGCATCTAAAGGGCATAGATAGGACTCCCAATGGCACTCACCCGAGGACGACAGCTGTTGTTTCCAAAGTCGGATGGTTAGCGACAAGCATCCTTCCATAACACAATATAAAAAGCTAGGGTTCTTTAATACCGAGAGGGATAAGTTCGACTGGAATGTCTTTGATACGGCGGAGACGTTGGGAAACGGTGTGGCCTGTGTAGAATTAGAAAACAGCCAAGACGTCAGTGTGAGTTCCTTCCGATATTTGATAGCTATAATTGGTGTTTGTGTTTGTAAAGGTAGTATAAATGTAGTCGATCCGTATTCGGACAATGGGGAAATAGTGATTCGGCATCAACAAAGGGGCATTGAGTATCGGAACGAATGAAAGGGCTGTTTACCGCTCTGCTCCTCCTTCTACAATTCGTTCAAAACTGTTAGCAATCGCACCCGGCAAGAACATAACGCCACGGGAAGGGGGGGGGGGAATGGTACCGGAATAGCCATCCTGAGAATGGGGCTCTGTCTCATGGCGGCAGTCGGGGTCTGGCGCATCCTCAGCATGGGAGCCGGGCGCATTCTCAGAAACTGGGTGGCTCTCATCGTGATGTATGTTGTGATTTGAAGAGTGGAGATGGGTCCTTGCGGCAGACGAGGTCGGGAAAGTCGGTGAAGTGACGTTGAAGATGTTTGTTCGGAGGTTTTTGAGGTGTCAGGCCATCGCTAATTGACGACACTTCGGGCGAAGGGCCAACACAATCGAGTCCTCGTCCGTCCCGCATTCCAAGTCCGCGCCGAGGTTCGATTCACGAGGAGCACTTGTTCAAGCAGGAATGCATTTAAGGCGCTGATAGCCGCCAGCTCAGATATTCCTTTTAAATACTTTAAGTATCCAGGGGTACCTCCTCCAGTCGCTCCCTTCTCTCCATCGTGCCCATCGTGTCTTTATTTTTGTTCCGTGCTTCAATCAGTTGCATCGACAATTGCAATGTCCGGCGCCGTCTCCCGCCTGTCCCAGCTGGCTTCCCAGCTCCTGCCGCCCTCCTACTCCTCCCACAAGCGCCACATCCACACACTCTCTCCCACCTTCTTCCTCCCTCGCGCAGCCTCCATTGAGCCTGACGCCACCGCCGTCGTTCACGTCACCGCGAATAACAAAACCCTCCGTCGCACCTACCTTGAACTCGCAGACCGCGCCCGCGGCCTCGCCTACTTTCTCAAATCCCACTCCTACAAGCGTATCGGCATCCTCTGCCCAAACACCCCTGCTTTTCTCGAATCTTACTACGGAATTGCAGCAGCGGGCGGTGTCTCAGTCGCCATAAACTACCGTCTGAAACAGGACGATATCGCTTACATTTTCGACCATGCCGAAGTAGAGGTTATCATTTGTGACACGGAGTTTTTGGAACTGCTCCAAAAGTACAGGGAATCGCACCCCAAGACTGTGATTATCGAGGATACGGACACGGATGCCGTGGAAGGACAATTGTGCGGTCCGTTCGACGAGGCCGTGCTCGAAGGGTTGAAGTTTGATGCGCACAATGGAGCGAAGGGGTGGGATGGTCTCCAGGTTCAGGCTCAGGACGAAGACTCGCTTTTCTCTCTCGCCTATACCTCGGGTACCACGGCGAGACCAAAAGGCGTCGAGTACACACATCGCGGGGTCTACCTCGCCGCCCTCGGAAACGTGGTGGAATCGGGTCTGAACTACCACCGCGGAAGGTGCAAATACCTCTGGATACTACCAATGTTCCACGCCACAGGTTGGACGTTCCCGTGGTCCGTAACCATGGTTCGAGGAACGCATTACTGTCTTCGCAAGATTGATTATCCGATAATATGGCGCATGCTGAAGGAGGAAGGGATCACGCACTTCTCAGCGGCACCGACCGTGAACACTCTGCTTTGTAACGCAAAGGAAGCGGTCAAGTTGGAGCAGCCGGTCAGAGTGGCCGTCGCAGCTAGTCCACCGACCGCGCATCTGTTCCAGCAAATGACAGAGTTGAATTTACATCCGGTGCACGTGTACGGTATGACGGAGACTTACGGACCGATCAGTAAAGGGTACTATATGCCAACGTGGGATGATCTGCCCGAATCCGAAAGATTTGCAAAGATGGCGAGACAGGGTCACGGGTTTATTACCAGCTTGCCGGTGAGGGTTATAAAGACAGGGGAGAATGTTCCAGAAGGAACAGTCATTGATGTCAAGAAGGACGGGAAGGAGATCGGGGAGATTGTCTTTGTGGGAAATATCTGCGCAAAGGGGTATTATAAAAACCCCGAGGCGACGAGAAAGTTGTTTGCCGGCGGAGTGTTGCACAGTGGGGATTTGGCGGTTTGGCATGAAGACGGGGCGATTCAGATTTTGGATCGTGCTAAAGATATTATCATTAGTGGTGAGTTTGATTATGTGATGCATATGATATCGATGGATCCCATGGAGATGGTTTTGCTAATTTGTGGTCTAGGTGGTGAGAATATCTCGTCGATAGCCTTGGAATCGATGCTTGCAAAGCACCCGGATATCCTAGAAGCTGCGGTTGTCGCTGTCTCGGATTCGCATTGGGGTGAGCGACCAAAAGCTTTTGTCACAGTACAGGCCGGTAGAAAGGTCACAGGGGAAGATATCATCGATTGGGCGAAACATTCGAGCGATATCAGCAAGTTCATGGTCCCTCGGGAGGTGGAGATTATCGCTGACCTGCCCAAGACCAGCACCGGAAAGGTCCAGAAGAACGTCTTGAGAGAGTGGTCGAAGAGTAGCGACCGAAGTTTGGCCAAATGATTGGGCCAAGTGTTTTAATTCAGCGAATTTTTTGAGCGTGGGCATTAAGATATCACGGAGCACGACTATAGACAAGTTTACTTCACTACTGTATGATAGGAAAGCGAGTAGGAGTAATTTTGGTAGCAAAAGACAACGATTTGGTTGATTTCCGCTAGAAAAAGTCAGATGTCCATCAGTCTAGTGTACAAGTAATCCGATATAACGCCACGCTTCCCATGCCCGTCCTCCGTACCAACACCATCAATAGAAACTAAGCTACTAAGAATGAATGCAAATTATCTACTTAGACTACAATGGCCTTCCCCTTTCCTTTATTAGTCGTCTCCTCTTCCTCATCACTCGACGACAGAAAGTCATCATCCTCATCAAATCCAAACAGCTTCCTCGGCTGCACCTTGACCACTTTGACCTCCTTGACATCCTTGACGTCCACCACAGCCTCATTCTCGCTCGACGCAGACGAACCTTCCCCGGCATTATTGTCCTCCTCCTCGTCTTCATCGCTCTCCTCATCGCCATCCTCACTGGTAGAGCTCTCCTCGGGACTCAATCCCTGTGGAGTCCTAGCAGCCTTCATAGCCCTCAAAACCGCCTCTCTAGCCTTATCCCTTCCTTCATCCTTCTCCTCCAACCACTTGACATCGTCAAATCTCTGCGTCGCCGGTCCACCGCCTCCCCTGATCTTCTCATCCGCGGTCTCGATAACTTTCGCCCACCTCTCCTTCCGCTTCTCCCTCTCCTTCTTATCCATGTCGGGTTTGACCTCCAAATACTGCGCGAGCGCTTTGGCCTCCTTCACGGTGCGCAAGCGACGTCCGTCGAGATTTCTGCAGCTGTCGTTGTTTTCTTGGCCCTTGCGTTTACGCGAGGACATGCGACCGCCGGCGGCGCGGAGCTGGGAGCCGAAACCGCCTTTACCACCGGGAAGGGGTGCGGTGAGGCGAAGGGTGAGAAAATCATTCTGGGAGTTATCGAGGAGGGTGGATAGCGAAGATGAAGATGGGGAGAGTATGCCGCCTTTGGTTGTTGTGAGGCGGAGGGGGGTTGTTAGTGGTGGGAGGTAGGCGTCAAGGGTTGAGAAGAGGGAGGCGATGGACGCGGTCGATGGGAGAGGGAGGGAGAGGGTGGATGGGAGGCCGAGGCCAGAGAAGGTTTGGATGAGGATGTTTGTCGTGGCCATCGTATAATGTATGTGGATATCCGATGGTGATGTCGAGTATGAAGGTCGATGTTGATGTTATGTTGAGGATGGGATGAAGTCGGACGAGTGGCGATGACTTGATGTTGAACCATTGCCGAAAGGAGGCTGAAATCTATTAGCCTGGTTAGGAAATATAATTTTAATTTATTGTATATCCTAATACGGCTAGTGTTGGCAGAGGGCACAAACCCCTTCCGCCAAATCAAAAATTGGTGCAGGCTTGGCGAGCAGAGTTGTGTGTGGCCCTTCAACAAGCATAGCGCAGCAAGCAGCAGAGCATCCAACTTCAACATCTCCAATCGTCCGCCATCGTCGAATCGACATTACACACCTTCCGACCCTCTCGAAGTCCCCGGCTCATCACCAAATCATTCAATATGTACGTCTGCGAAATCCCGAAATTGTTTCAACCGATACCTCTCCAACAACGAAAAAAAGACTAACGATTCTGTGCAGGCTTATCCCAAAGAGTGACCGCAAGAAGATCCACGAGTACCTCTTCCGAGGTAAGAAACACCCCTTTGCGATATGCTCCCTAGGAAATTAGATTAGGAGGACCGATTTGAGGAAGAATTGAGGAGGGAGAAGCTACCGACCACGATCGACAAAAGGAGACGAATGACGACAAGGAGGAGACCTCCGACTATTCGACAGCAGTAGAAGCAGACAGATGCAGAATACGGGAATATATACAGGGGAATAATTTCAACTAGATGGACGAACGCTGACTGGGATATTCAAATGCAAACAGAGGGTGTCATGGTCGCCAAGAAGGACTACAACCTTCCCAAGCACCAGGAACTCGACGTCAAGAATCTCTTCGTTAGTACCCCTGCCGTCTCCCGACCTTCTCCAACTTGACGAAACGCCCAAATCTAATAAATCAATAAACAGGTCATCAAGGCGTGCCAGTCTCTTACCTCCCGCGGCTACCTAAAGACCCAGTTCTCCTGGCAATACTATTACTACACCCTCACCCCTACCGGTCTCGAGTACCTCCGAGAATGGCTACATCTCCCAAGCGAGATTGTCCCAGCTACCCACGTTAAGCAGCAGCGAAGCACCGCTCCACCACGTGGAATGATGGGAGGTGGTGACGAGCGACGAGAGAGGAGAGGCGGTGACCGTGGTGACCGTGAAGGTTACAGGAGAAGGGATAAGGAGGGTGGTGCTCCCGGTGAATTCAAGCCCGAATTGTGAGTCGCAAAGAAAATTTCCCTTATATCAGCTTTAATAAATCACGTACTAACTTTGATTTCTTTTACAGCCGCGGTGGATTCGGTCGTGGACGTGGTGCTCCCCCAGCGACACAGTAGATTCTTATATCCTGATGTCCACTTTTTATTCTCCCACCACCTCTGTTCGCACCTCTTCAAAAACCTTCATAACTACCGTTATCACGTAACCGTGATTCCGTAATGTCCATATTGCCGGTCTCCCTCTAACTACCTAAAATCGATCTTTTTATTACGATCGCCTCCTCCTTCTCCTCCTTTCTTATGGAATGTCCCTCTTATATATCATGTCGTCGTCCGCTTTCTTTTTTTACTTTTTTTATGTGTCTATACGGATTACTACGGCGTATACTTATTTGATTGAGATCACACACATCACCGTTGTTTCTTAATGAAGAGAATCTCAATTTGTGGTTTTTTCTCCTGGGTATGCGAGATGCCGGGAGAGAAGAGCTGAAAACTAGAATATTTGTAGTCGTTGAGTCGGAACCCCTGCAAGATGCTCCGCGGGTTATCCCTTCGGTTTTATTAGTCGTGCAAGATATTACTGTCAGAAAGGTGTAGTCCCGATGACTAATATAAGAAACCTATGATTCAACACATTATCGAGTTAAAAATCCAACCTTCTCCTGAACGCGTCGTTGCTTTTCGCCTCTTTATCAAGAACACCTTCAAGAAATTTGACAAAACTGCGTGCTTATAAACAGAGTACCTCGGATTTAGACGTTAAAGATTTTCATGTCAAACAAACTCCCCAAGAATCCATTTCTCTAAAATTACAGGAAGAATGTCCACCGCCCAACGCATCAGCTGCCCAGTATGCAACCGTGATATCGCCCTGTCGTCCATAAACCGGCATCTGGACGAAGGCTGTCCCGAGGAATCAAATGCATCGGAAACTCCAGTCTCCGGATTCTTCGCACCGACGAGAAATAAGCCGTCTACTATAACTCCGGCCTCATCTGCTGCTAATAACGGACGCGAAGCCATATCTTCGAGCCCTATCGGACCCAAAGCCGATACATCCATCATGAACCCGTTTTCTTCACCGGCATCAAAGCAACCGCAGCAGACGCAGTCCTCGCAACAGAAAAGAACATTCGCACTACCGTTCCAAGGATCCATCTCGGAATCTAAAAAACCAGATATCAGCAGCACGAGCGGTAAATCCTTCCACGATGCCACGGCCGTCATCGATCCAGACTCCCCTGCATCCAAACGCCAAAAGACAACCACTTCCACCGGCGGCCCAGCAGTAAACGCTCGCTCCGCCATGCCGCTGGCCGAACGTGTCCGTCCCACCAGCCTGGATTCAATATATGGTCAAGACCTCGTCGATCCCCGTGGGATCCTCAGACGAATGATCGAATCCGATTCCGTAAAGAGTATGATACTCTGGGGTAGTCCCGGGTGTGGGAAGACCACCATCGCGAGAACTATAGCCGCGAGTACGAAGGCTAGGTTTGTGGAGCTGTCCGGGACGACGAATAATGTGGCGGATTGTAAAAAGATTTTCGAGCAGGCGAAGAGCGAGATGGGGCTATTGGGGAGGAAGACAATATTGTTTATCGATGAGATTCATCGGTTTACCAAGGTAATGTTTATGTTTTCTTTTATACTTTTGTGAGGATTTCAGGGTTGAAATGAAGTAGTAATGTAAACCCAATTCTACCTTACCTGAGCCGGAGTACAAATAGAGGGGCTGAAGCTAATAGAGATCAAAAGATAGACGCAACAGGATGTATTTTGTAAGCTTGGCGTCAAGGTGCAGATGTGCGGTATTTACCTGAGCTAATATGTGATGGTTTGTTAGTGGCACCGGTTGAGAGCGGACAGGTTACACTGTAAGTGTTCGCTCCTCCAAAGATTATGTCATTTGTAGCCCTTTGCAACTCACCAAATTCTTAGAATAGGAGCTACAACCGGTAGGTACAGATCTATATCTGCAACTCTGATATTCCAGCCCTCATACATGTGTCATTCTAGAGAATCCCTCTTTCAAAATCCAATCCGCTCTCCTCTCCCGCTGTCGAGTTTTTACACTGAAACCTCTCACAACGGACTCGACTCTCAAAATTCTAAATCGTGCCTTATCAACTGAATTTCCCGATCCGTCAACGATCCCAAAGCTTCTGGATGCAAAGCTCCTAACCTACCTCGCGGAATTCGCATCCGGTGACGCGAGGACGGCATTGAACCTACTGGAAATATCGATACAGCTTGCTTGCCAGAATCGTGAAGACGATGAACAAGAGTTTACGCAGGAAGATTTGAAGAAGGCATTAACTCGGACGTTGGTTTACGATAGGCAAGGGGACGGGCATTATGATACAATATCTGCGTTTCACAAGAGTGTTAGAGGGAATGAGTAGGTTGCATCCCCATACGAACTGATAACCATCACTATTATGAAAAAAGCTAAACAGACTTATAAAGTCCGGATGCAGCCTTATATTATCTTGGGCGAATGATTGAAAGGTACATATGGTCGGGTTCAAATTGGGGACGCATCGACAACTGCTAACATGAGATAAAGTGGTGAAGACCCACTATTCATATCACGCCGGATGATGGTAATGGCGAGCGAAGATATCGGACTAGCGGATAGTAAGTCTCTTCTGTCAACGGAAATAACTCTCTTCCTTCGTCACAGATTTGTAAAAATGTATGTGAATGACTTATCGAAAACTCGACAGACACTCTACTACCACTAGCCACCGCAACACATTTTGCCGTTCAAAACGTTGGAATGCCCGAAGCGAGGTAACTTAGACGCCCTTGTGCGACCGCGCGGACCTCATATGCAACCAAGATTCTAACGCTTCGGCTTTTGACAGGATAAACATGGCACATTGTAACCTCACCTTGAGAAACACTGTACGAAACACTGACGAGAACGATAAGAATCTAACCTAGAGTCATTCGATACTATCTAGGCACGGTAGCCCTCTGTCTCGCAAAGAAATCGACCCGAGCGTACCGAGGTCTGAGCAATGTGTTGTCACTGCTGCATTCAGATCCGGAGGCGGCGAGTGCCCCGATTCCTCTGTGAGTTCTAGCTTTTCCTTTCCCATATTTGTGTCTCTGGTTAAACACGGCGGGCTACCGGACGGCCCGGCAGCAGCAGCTCCTTGCACACTTTTTTTTTTGTCTTGCTACCTAATCACTTGCAGCTTACTTCTCAACTGTGGCCCAGCACCTGAGTTTGCATCTTCGCAATTTTTGCGTCAGGAACGATTTTTTATGGCACAGTAGAGATGCTAGTTTAGTGTCGCAGCTCTCTTAGCTTAGGCAGTTACGCACTGTGCATAGGATACACCCTATTAGCGCCCTTTGAAAGCGAAAAAGCTCGAAGACCAGGGGTGGTCCCACTTCATCCTAGCGATCTGTTTTGTCATACATCGAAAGCCGCCCATTGATTTTCTGATCGGCTCCGGTTGCTTCCTTGATTTTGCTGACTGATCCGTGCCGCAAAATAATTGATATACTGCACTCAGCCACCTGCGAAACGCTCCTACAACATTGATGAAAACACTAGGATACGGCAAAGAGTACAAGTACCCGCCGAACTACGTGGACGGGATTGTGAAACAAGAGTACATGCCGGACAGGTTGGTGGGCAGGAAATTCTTGGAAGATGGGGATCTGGGGGAGATGATTGATGAGGAGGTGGCTGGGGAGTTTGGAGAGGATGAATTGAATGTTTTGTGATTCGATTCCGATCTCCGGTTGAGGCTGACTCGGCTCATACGAGACATTACGAGGCACGTCACTTTTTGTTTCACCCCAGACAGTTGTTTTGTCTCTTAAACGAGAACTACGACGCTAGTGATAGATTTATCGTATACCAGTACTGCAGTAGATCTCGTGGACTGATCATGATCACTGCACTGGTACTCTAGATCTATAACATTTCAGAATGCGATATATCTTGGAACCGTACTGATTCCAAAAAAATTCTCGTGTATTTGAATTATCTCCGTATTGTAACATGGTCATGAAAAAAACTCGTATTTACAACAAATGATGTTGGTTTATTTATAACTATTTGTCAAAGAAAAGGACGAAGGAAAAAGAACACCACCCGCCTACTCCGTCGATGATAAACTCCCAAGACCCCGTTCATGCGTGAATGTTTCATACGTTCCGATAAAGATTCGTGATAAATTCGTTAATTTCGAACGCCAATCGCCTGATCACCGTAGGCTTCCACGGGGCTCCCTCAGCACCACCACCAGTCGGCGCCGGCATGCTGATGATACCTAGCGCCTGGTCCTCCACACTCACCGCACCCATGCCGTCGTCGTTGCGCACGTATATCGTAACATTCGGCCGAGGACTACCCCTCCACACATCAATGCACCACTCGGACGTGTAAACGGGACTCACATTCCCGTTTGGCGAAAGTCGTTTCCTGGCGGTGCCGGAATGCGTTAGTATGTACTGCTGCAGAATTGCGACGGTGAGCGGCGGGGAGGACCGAAACTGTGCCGGTGGCGGTGCCCTCTGATCCCAAGGCGAGGACGTGACGCTGGACGAGGAGGACGAGACACCTGCGTTTTCGTATGCTGCGGTTAGTACGATGGTTTCGAACTGGCGCCTGGCAGCTGCTACGGCGCGAAGGTATTCGGATGCTAAATCTTCGGGTCCAGTTGATCTTTGCAGGAATGTTCGCCATTCGGACACGTCCATCAGTTGGTGAACTCCTACGTTTCTTGACCTCTCCAAAAGTTCGGACTGCAGGACATAAGAGAGCTCGGCGGCGAGTCTCTGATCTGTGACTTCGACGGAGACTAGGAACATTCTGCCTAGGACGGATGATTGGGTTCCAGCGCTTCCGCCGGCGGGAGAGAGAGAACGGCTAGACAAAGGTCGTGTGATTCGTTGTATTTGTTGGATTTTGTCGATAGGCGCCAATGTTGGTGTTGAAGATGTTGGTTGCTGGTGCTGATGCCGACGTTCTGCTGTTGGATCTCTGTGCTGTTGCTGTTGCTGCTGCATGTGCATATGCGTACTGGAAGAATAGTGATGAGGCTCGAGGTAATCAGGGGAGGAGAATGCATCCTGCCGAGGTTGCGGTTGGCGATAGCTGGAGGGATCCGACGCTCGTCGCTCACCGGTCGACTGGTAGCTCATTGGAGAGGTAGCTGTCCGAGATGGAATCGAATTAACGTTAGAATTGCTCGCACTAGTATTACACACTGCAGTTTTTTCATCATCTGATTCACGAATCGGCTCTCGCATCCGTTTCCTTTTCCACGGTTTCGATGGACTGGTAGCGTCATTTTCTTTTATTCTTCTTGCAGTTGCAGGCACCATGGTACCACTGGTGACGTTAGTGGAGGTGGGAGGAGCCATACTTCTTGATGGGTACTCTCGTTCGTGAGAACCGAGTTGTAACAGAGCTTCCGCCCCGTGCTGAAAGTAGCCGGCCTCGTCGCTCCTCTTGCGCTTGTGATCGCCCGGGCTAGGGTGCCGGCCGAAGATGGATGGCGAAGGTCCGAGTAGCTCTCGGAGGGAACCACTTCTGGACGGAACACCTGGCGGCGCGGTAGGTGTCGACACTGTTGGAACGGGGAGGATTGGAAACGACGGCGACTCCGTCGAGGAATAGGCACCGGTCTTGCCGCCGCATTTCGGACAACGTGTGGGTTCGCCGCTTGGCTCGCCGGGACTGCTTGCGGAACTACTACTACCCTTCTTTCCAGACCGACGGGGTTGGTACCGATAGTCCGGATATCTAGCCATATGCTGACGCTTTTCCTCCTAATGCGGAAACAACAATACAGGGTGAGCAGGTAGTCCAGGTAGCTCGAAGAGAGCTCGAATGAGCAGCAGCTTCGAGCTCCGGAAGGGAGCGCACTTACATCCGCGTGGTTTTGCCATTCCTTTCTGGTATCCTCGGATGCATTCTTCCACATTTCCCCAATAATCTTGGAGACTGCGGGATTCGACTTGCCAGGGTTTTGAGCCATGACAGCCGTGTGATGATGTTGGCGAAACAAGATGAATGCTGTTGGAAACAAATGACACAACAGGTAAGGAAGGTTAGCGCTCCTTCGTTAGCCACAATTTCGCACATGGTATTTAAGATGGTTTTGGTAACAGGTGATATGCTGTAAGGGATATCTCGGTCCTCTTCGGTCAGAAAGAGTTCAAGGGAGCTCGTGGTATTTTACCATTTCTAGGTCTCGGAATCTTTGGCGTCGGTTGGCAAAGACAGATATGCATGGGCGCCGGACTGGAGTGCGATGAAGACATTGGTGAGTTTGAGAACCCTTTTGGCTGGATACTTCTGGGTGGCATTCCATGCGTGATAATCGGCTGTCGGCAGAGTTTTTGGATCTTATAATGATCCTCGAGCTGTATTGTGTGTGCTTGTGTCTGGAGGTTATACCCTGAGGAGGATATTGTAGATGATTGGTAAGAATTATCGAACTTCTGAGTGAATATATAGCCCATCTGTACTCAATATTATAACCCGCATAAAGAAAAGAAGAAAGAACTGGGGCGCAGTGTATCTAACACGACAAAGAAAGCAATCTGATCTTCGAAGGGCTTTCTGCTTGTCAGACGCTCGTATATCAGGGGATATATGAAGGCGAAAGGAGAAGAGGGAAGAGAGGCCCGGTATAGCAGGTGGAAGAAAATCTGGTTGACGTGTAGTGGTCAAATCAGATGGTTTTTTTCCTCTTTTCAATCGCAAGCGGGAAAGAAAAGGAGCCGAAAACAATTGCGCAGCCTTCGTATATAGCACAATGGGATTGTATTCTCGGTGACTTGTGCCATGTACCTTTTGTTTTTTGCGAGACAGCAAGCTGCGAGGACGAGCTCAAGGCCGAATGTCTAGTGTTCTCTGGTGCAAGCCAGTAAGAAACATTAATTGTCATCCCAAGACAGGTAGCTGTTCTATCCGATTTACAATAGTGGTACACAGGACCGGGACTAGGGCAAGAGCTGTGCCGCTTAAAGGCACAGTGACGCCACGTCTTCCCATCCACCCAGCTGCGAAGGCCAAGGGGGGAGATCAGAAACGAAGTAGACGAGAGAACTCACTTGAGTCAGGGTAATTAATACCCGGTATGCCTGGCTATACCCGCCCCAAAAAGGATCTGTTTCTTATCAGCTACCGCTTCACCCGTGGCTCCTTATAAGTTTCCTTTTTTTTCACTGCTAGGCAAAAGACAGTATTGATGTGTGTTTTGCAGAATTCTCAAAGATTCAGCCGAGTTTTTAGTGGACGGGATAAGGAAGAAAAATAGTGGATAGTCGGACGGCAGGTTGGTGAGTGTGTATACGTTTTGGGACATGTACAGATGTTGCGAGGCGGCATACCATTGACGTATTGTTCTTTATCTTGACGCTGTAAACACTCATGCGCGGCTGATAAGATCTTCTGTTCACGCCTGCAGTTTGCAGCCCTCGGATTAAATGGCTGCAGCTAGGTATAAATTATTGTGCAAATGGTGTGCAGTTTAACGTCACGAGAGCCCCAATGGGAAAGGACGTTTCAATTCTGGCTATTGGCGGAAACGCACCTGCCTCGTATTTTTCCTTTTTTTTGGGTCCAAGATTCAGGTGACATATTGCAGCCCGTTTAAACGAACGCTGACGCGGTAAGTGCTTATGGAATGGGCGATTAAGTTTTATTGGGCAGTTTGGGGCGATGCCTTGATCGTAGATCGAGGTCTCGTATAGCCTGAGCACTCCCCCTTCTTCCCCCAGCATGACGCCAATCCGACTCTCCAGAGACCAGATACCAGTCATTTCACTTGGAAATTATTCCAACCAGGAGCAAAAAAAGAGTTTTGGCCAATCTAAAAACGGTTACCTGTTATTCTTGAGGTCTCGCGCTAGGTAAGTCGGTACCGTCCCGTCGGTAAATTGGCAACAAAGGGTTGAGGCGCACCTGCTCCACAGGAGAAACCCAAGAAAAAAAAACTTTCGTTAAACCACCTAACGGCCGGCCTTGAAATTTGGATTGGCGGACAACGGGATTTACGAGTGAGGGGTATCGTGTAGCTAATGGACAATCGATACTCTGTAATGTCATACGAGTTTCATAATAGCATTAAACCTCGTATATTTTACTCTAAAAACCTAAACTGGAGGTTAGTTGCTGTAAGTAGAACATTAGCTTCAGCTGTGCCGCATTGTTGCATATCGGTAGGGCTAGCCGTGCCTCTCCTAATTGGCTTAAATGGCTTAAATGGCAGTTGGATACGAAGAAAACTGCGCATCGAGCTCACCTGTTTTGATTTATTCGATTGCAGGGCCGTGTAGACATTCGTACATGGGGGCTCATGATCAGGTTTTTTCCTGAGTGCGGTTGTGTACTTGTAGCTCCCCCTGCGTGCGTGGAACAAAAGTTCCAGGTCATCCTGCAGGATACGCTGCAAGGACTTTGAAACTGGTGGTTCTGTTAACTAGAGCTGCAAGCCAAGGTCCAGGATAACCCTAGGAATTCCCCCAAGCCCTCTTTCTGATATTTGAAGTTTTCTTTCCGCCTGTGACATTGTTGGAGAAGGAAGCACGCAGCGAGATATGTTTCAAGAATCGCCGTCCGTATTTGCAACATCTGATGAACCACGTGGGAACGTTCCGATATCAACTACCAACCAACATTATCGCAATCGAACAGATTGGTTAGTTGAGCAGAATAACGAATCTACAGAGCCGCCTGCGCCAGCTCCGCCACAGGGTTAGCGAACCACTCATCTCCAACCCGTTGTGATTGTGTGATATCTAGATGCAGAGGGCCTAAGAGCCAGTCCAAGCCGCGAACGTTGGTGTTGAAATGATCTGTGTTGCTTCCGGAGTTCGCAAAATCCAAGCAGCTCCAAAGTATAACGACTGGCTATACCAGCACCGAGTTCTCGGAACTTGTCCTTTCCAAGTGCGTGATTTAATCTCACGCTTTCCTTTCCTTTTTTGTGATATCCCAATTCCTCCTGCACAGCTGTAGGTGGTCTTCGAGGCGGTGGATCCCGCGCGCTGCACCAATGCGGCACAGACGACCTGGCCCTCGAGCTTGGTGTTGATGTTGGGTTAGCTTCAACCTTCGTCTTGCCGCCGACCGGTTGCTAACTTTAGATCACGGTACCAACCACAACCCCTTCCAATTGGTAGAAGTTCCAGCTCCGGTTCGAGCTACACCTGTGGCGGACGGAACCCTAGCGTGATGTGCGTCCGAGTCCGAGTCCTTGGCTGGGAGAGGGTCCCGAGATCGAGAGCACGGAACAATTGATGGGAAAATCAGTGGTACGGGTTTGCCTCGTACGCCCCGGATTCTCGCTTCAGCAAGCCGTGATATCAACCTGGTCCCTGGTCCATGGCCTTGGTGTTTTCCATAGAGGCTTCGCCTCTTTGTCTCCTGCCACAGGCTGCATTTGATTAGGGTCTTGTAACATCATGACTGAGTGTCAGCGTCGCAATCTCAGGGCTAAGCTTTTCTGTCCCGTCGGGTCGCTTCTAGATGTGAAGGCGAATTCTTTTGTTCCTGATTGATCCCCCCACTAATGTTCTCTCTCGAAGCACCGGTAGAAGTCAATATGAGGATTTTTCCCTAGCACAAGCCTCAGTCTATCTAACAGATGGGGTCAGGGGCTGTTCAGCCTTTATTTACAGCCGCAAAATCCATCTCTTCTGCAAGGAAACTATACAGTTTGATCACGGGCGCTTACAGAGCCTTCAATGAATAAAAGGTTTCTCTTCGGCATCAAAACTCCAGCTTGCGCGGATTGTGTGTAAAAGAAAATACGAGATAATCAAGCATGAATTCGTCAGCATTACCCCGCACTTTAAAAAAATTATCATCTCAAATAAAAAACAGTCTCTGGCCATTCTCCATTCTCTTCCAGCCTGCCGTCCGCCCCCACAAAATGCATTTCTCAGGAAATGAAACTGTTTGGTTGGGCACCAGCAACAATCTTAGCGCTGCGTTTGGCATCGATGAAGAGATCTTCGCATTCCTGCACCTCGAGATCTGTGACTTCCTGCTTACTAGCAACTTTGGCCAAGATCCATGCCGGAGTGAGCAGTTGTAGGGCGTATCTTAAGCTTGTGTTGACCCCATGTTGACCTATCTTTTCGAGAGCACTATCGGAGACATTGATTCCTTCCGTCTTTGCCCTGAGCTTGATGATTGTCTTGATTTCCTCTGCGTTATAAGGCAGAGTTTGGATTATGAGCAACCGATCCAGGAGATCTGGTGGTATGCCATGCGCAGAGACAATATCTTCCGTGCCACGGATGTTACACAGCCCTCTGTTGGAAGCGAGAATAACGATAGGAGAGATGGAGGATTCGAGAGCACGGTTGAGATATGTGAAGCATTCGATATCAAGCATGTGGACCTGCATAAAAACCACACGGCACATTAAAACCCGGCGCTTCCGTCATGCATCGATTTTTATTTGGAAAAAAACTCACCTCATCAATAAACAAGACACCAGGAACAAGCTCTGCAATACCTTGGTCAATGTATTTGTTGACCACCTTGTTGATTTCCTGTCGTAGCTTGTCGGTGATTTCAGTCTTCTTCGGCTTCATCAATTGGCCCATCATGCTCATGATATCCTGTCCGCCTTGGGGTCTCGCGTTTGCGACATCGAGGTCGTGTAAGGTAACGTCCTGCACAATTTCCTTCTTCTTGTGAACCTCTCCTTTGGGGATTGGTACATATTCCTCCGCCTCCAGATCAAACTCCGTGGCGTAAGCATCGGACCTCCCTACCCGCTTCACAGCCCCAGTATTCGCTTCAATGTAGACAACGTCGCCAACGGCAACCCTCTCCTTTTGAACACTCTCAAAGACCGATGGATCGAGTCGTAACCTCTTCGTGCCTCTTGCCGACTTTAATCCCACAATAACACTCGCAATTGTCTTCCCGTAACCGCCCAGCGGATTGTCGGCCTCCTCGGGCGTCAACTCTGTGACCTCTCCCTCGTAAACTTCCTTCGTCTCGCGAACCCTCAATCCTATCGCCCGTCGAAAGTTCTCCATCAACGCCTCGGTCTTCTTCACCTCCGTCGAGAAGATTTCGCTACCGACTATCGGCCTGAAGGGTACCTTTGTTCCAAGCTCCTGTGATACTGCGAGCGCGAGCGCGGTTTTGCCGGTTCCCGGTCCACCAGCGAGGAGGACGGCATTTCCGGCCATGCTCTTCGATTTAATCAGGTCGACAACAATACCCAGAGCCTACAACCCATCATGAAAATATTAGATGGACGCTTGCAAAGACTTCCATTAACAAAGAAAGGAAGGCGACGGAAAGCTTACCTCGCGAGCTTTCTCCTGCCCTACAAACCCTCCTGCGACCTTCTCAGATGTTCCATCGGAACGGAGACCAAGACCTTTGATGTGGGTGTGGGCGGCGGTTCTGGTCTCACGGGAGTTACTCCGCACTTCGCTGATGTTCACCATGGTTGACAGATGGCGTAGGTTTTGACGTTAGGTGGCGGATTGTCGATGATATGGTGGATGAAGTTTTGGCGACGCGTCGAGCTTTTGCAACTATCAACTTTTTTCCTTTTCTTGTGCGACGTTGGTGGACGATAGAGCCGCAACACAAAAATCGCAACCAACCTCTCCTCACACCCAATAGAAGAGCCAGCCCAGCAGCGATTTTTACGACATCATGCATCACCTGAAAGATGTCGATAAATAAACTGTCAAAACCTAGGTCACGGTGATTACCATAATGTTATCTACCCTTTTTGAAAGTCGCAGGCATAGTAGAAAACTCTTGTTAGGTCGTAGAGTTGTAAGATGCCTCGATATATATAACCCATTCAGCTCTGCTTGAGCAGCACTTTATGCATAATTATGTTTGACATAAAAGATCGCCAAAACTTGCCTCATCTTTCGTTTGTCGTTCCGTGATTGGTTCGTGCCGATTTCCAGGTCCGCTTAAAGATAGCCAGTTTGTCGGCTGGCCGATACATCTGAGCCTTGTGCAGAAGTACGGTATAAAGTTGTGGTGGGATTGCGTGGGAACCAAGGTGGAGAGTGAATTCTTTCTCTCTTTCTTTAACAACCCAAACGAGGATATAGTGCCAGATTCCGTTCAGGAGTAAAATCCAATTCCTTATCGTATATTATTTGATTGCTCCACCGACTCTCCCGCTTTATTAGCCGCTTTACCCGTCTTTGTTTTTAGTCAATACATAAGGTAGACGGCGGCAACCCATAAAGGCCGAGCACCACAGTCGTCAATATACGAAAGTCATGGAAAAAACAAAAAGCCAATCTATGGAACGGGGTAAAACGGGTTCGGGTGTAATTGATGGCCGGGTTGTTAAAAGAAAGCAACAAATCAAAAAGGACAACAGCAAAAAGCTAGACGGGTTCTCCAAAGAAATAGGCTTCTATTCTGTTTCCCTCAACTACAAGGTGGAGAAAGTTCGAGAGACGATGGAGACAATATTTGATATTGGTGCTACGTAAGTAACTCCTCCTTAAACTTCGGGATATAGGTTCTAGGGAACCAATTAGCTATTTAACGCCGTGAATATGATACTAACGGTTGATTTAACAATCGCAGGATTTCACAGTATCGAGGATACATCGAGAGAGCTCAACAGCTTAGCAAGTCACTAAAGGAAGACGAGTGGAAAATAATTGCGCCACGATACTATGCTCGCAAAGCTTCCGGTTTGGATACAGCACTACGGTTGAATGGTTGCCGAGTTATTACCCCGAAACAGGTGGAGAAGGGTATTCGCCGTAATACAACTTGCCTTGAGAATTTGATCCTCTCCCAGTCAAAGGTACGAGGCTACTTATATTTCTAAAGCCCAAGATACTTCCGAGCTGTAGTTGACGATACTTAAAAGGAACTCCAAGTTACAAATAAGGCGGAGTGGGTGGAGTCAAAGGACCCCCAGCGGCATATCGAGCTATTTACACCCGTTGGAACCTCATTCTCGTCCAGGATACCAGATTCCATATTAAATCGTCTCCCAATCCAGTTAGGAAAGGCTCATTCGCTTAGGATACACCAGGGTGATACTGGCTCTGAGCTTTCGAGTCTCACGGTGGCGAAATCCTCGGACAGGAACGACCATTCAGCTTTATGGCGCTTGATATACCTACTTTCTAACAAACTATACACACTAGATGAAGTAGACGATTTGCTTGACGCAGTTATAATAAACGGACACCGGGATACTTTAAAGGCTATCCTGTCGCAGGATACACTATCGATATCCACCACCTGCGAAAATTTAATGCCCTTTTTGATTTTACGAGGGGACTTGGATATGATACAGTACCTCCTCGATCACAAACTAATTGTTGGCTCCTGGTACTCACACCTGAATTTGATCGAAGAGCACAGGAATGGCCCGCAGTCATGGGGGTTTCTTAATCATAAATACGATAACTCGTATTACACTCGATTCTGTATCCAGCGGATCCTAGACGCCAATATCCCCCCGGGTATCATGAGAGACGCTATTAATCTGTTATCAATGACAATTTATCATCAGATCATACCATTTGACAGCTTGGTAAAACTGTGGAACTGGAAACTAAACTTGCGACATCTTGAGCATTTCTATTATAGAGAACATGAGGAGTTTCCTGTGTACTCATGTCTTGCTACCGGCTCTTACCAACTAGCAATACGTTTCCTGGAATTCGGATTTGGTCGTCACATTCCCTTTGTTGCTCTGGTGGAAATTTTGCGTTTCAGCCTCGCAGCTATATCTCCCACCCTCCAGCATTGTGACGACGTAGTTCGACAATCAAGATCAAATTTGTTCCGGGAACTAGTTATGGTGAATGGTTCATTGAGTAAAGCCGATAGTAACATTTTTTCATACTCTTTATCCTCAAAAATAAGTGAGATATATGAAGTTGCTTTCCTGCTGCAGAGCCCGGGGTTAAAGAATATATTTCTCGAATATCTTCACACCAGTCATACTTCTCTGATCGAGGAAGTTTTATATGAATGCATCCAAAAACTAGAACGTACCGTCATTCGTCACCAAACAGCACAAGCCGAGCTTGGGAAAAACGTCTCTTCTTTGCCCAGGGCAGGTTTTTATAATCACCAAAACTATATGGAGTGGGTGCAACAGCTATTTGATCGAGGCACAAAGTCTGATCCAGCTTTCACTCGGAAATCATCTCTCGTTCATATGGTGGTTGTGGGTGGAGATAAATCATTGATATCGGCTTTGATAAACGCTGGGGCTGATCTCAATGCGAAATTTGGCAACATAGGCCAAGTACCTCTAGATTTGGCACTGAAAGGCCGCTCCTCTGATATTTATGTCCAGCTTTTATCTACAGGAGCCAAATCGATCAGGGGATTCAAGTATTGGCACAACCGGAACCTCGAACCGCTTATTACCAAGGAATTTGCTGAGTGTACTCTCAGAAGAGACTACAAGCGCATCAGGAAGCTCTGGGATACGCGGTTTGAGATGCACAGAAGTAAAATTCATAAGGATCGATGTACGGCTGTGTTTTCACGTATAAATGACAGGGAGGACGACTTGATTAATATATTGGTAGAACTGACGAGAGTGAACAACAGTAACCATCCCAGTCAGCCTTCAAATCACGAGATGGAGGGGAATCTATTCAATAAGATCCTAGTATTGGCGCGAAGAACAGATATTGCTATCGAAATAGCCATCCCCCATAGTTGCAAAACTGTCAGCGTAATGCAGTATGTCGCTAGGTTAGGAAACTTTGACCTTTTATCAAGAGTACTGGACATTCGACAGGAGTTCAAAGATCAGCTTTGCAAAGAATACCTTCATTCCAACTCCCCGTTAAGGTGTGCGATCGAAGTAAAGGCAAGCCTTGCTTGTATCCAAACTCTTGTCGAAAACGGGGCAGATATAAATGAAAGCCCCTATTATACTGCTTGCGAATGCAAACCCCCCTATTGGCCATGGAAATCGATTAGTCAGCGCAAGACTATATTACATCAAGCAGTCGAAAACGGGGATTTAGCGGTCATTCGATACCTTCTCGAGAACGGTGCCAACATTTATGCTAGAAGTTGGCCGCGATGGCTAGATATCTCTACTGGACATCCCCTTGCTGATGTAAGTTCGGTTGTGGAGTATGCTGCCTATCTCCAACGGATAGACACAGTCTCTCTTTTTCTTCACTTTGATATCGGGTGCCGCGAAATGGCTTTTAGAGTTGCTCGTGATCACGGGTATGAAAATCTCGCACACTATATCCGTAATTTTAGACCTTCAGAAAATAAGGCCGTACCGATAGATAGAAGGATAGATGGGTTAGGCGATGTGTTCTGAGTTTGTCATTCAGTCACCACTGTTTTTTGAGATTTTAAACTCGGCCTTAAGTTTGGTGTTTAGTTCTTTTCAGACTTTACAGCTTGTGTCAGTGTCGCCCGCCTCCTTGCACGCGATATAAATGCTAAGTTATCAAATCGTCAAAAACAGAATACGGTTCAGGTGATGTGTACTGTTCAAAGATCAAAAGCGCAGTCTTAACCAATAGCCACCCAGCTGATACATACCATGTGCGTACCTATGCATGTATATACCTATGTTCGCTCACCGAAGCGGCAGCGCTTTCCCCTACACATTCGTAACAAAATAAAATCATTTGAAAAAGATAAAAAATTTTACAAATAGGTAGCCTCGAACACTAGACAGCTGACAGACTTGGTTGGAAAGACTAACAAATAGGATTGATCTCCAAACGTCCTTGCACACCCATGTTGCCTGTCACCCTGTCAAGCCCTTGTTTATGTGCAATCACCAAATCGGGTAGTCGACTCTCGTCAACATGATCCGGCGCGATCCGCATTTCACCAAAGTCTGGGCGCGCTGAAACGAAACACATTTTTAAACTTGAATTGGTTGCACAATGACGGGGCGGGTATCTGTTGACGACATAAGAGAAACAAACCGAGGAGCTATCATCTGCGAGGGGGTCCCGAAAGCGAGACGCATAAAAATCGCTTGAAATTAAGTCAAATTAGCCAAATATACACCGAGTTGGTCTCAAAGTTTCGTGCCCAGCCCTGCAACTCGCCGGTAGTAGAGGTGCGCTTACCGCTTCCCAAATCGACTATAACATCAATGCATCATTGTGTCACGTTTGCAAGCGCCTCATGCATTAGAATTCGGGAATATATCAACCACAAGATCGATTTCACAACACAAAATTCATACGAACGTTCGTAGAAAATCTATATAAACTCTCCCATCATGCCGTTTCTGCTCCTACTCTCATTAGCTCATCAGCAGTCTGCTTCGCAGTTTATATACTTGCATTTTCACATTCATTTGTCAATATCTAGCCTGGCGGCATTCTTTTCCTACATAAATACACATTCTTTTTCCCAATGCATTTCACACTTGATGCAACAGCCGTACTGGCTCTATTAAGTCTTGCATCATCTGCTGCCGGCCATGGTGTCTTCGTCGATGCCGTAGGCGACGGCTCCAAGGTCCACGGCCACGGCCTAGGTTACGACGCTTCCATCAAACGTGGCGGCAAATGGGCCGGTACATCTCAAAATCCATTCCAAAGAGATGTTGCAGTCTTTCACAATCCAATTGTTCCAAACAAGTGGAACCGTAAGACCCGGAAATATCTCGATACAGGCTGCGGAATTAGCATCGCTGTAGTTAATCACTGGGCCAAGACCAAGTGGCCCAAGAAATGGAAAGGGGCAAAATGGTGGCAGATTGACTCCTGGTACTACCAGAAGCCTGTCCCCGCTGGCGTTGCCATTGATGTGGAGGCATCAATAACTGCTATGGCGTATAAGAATTTGATTCCAGCCGCCTGCTCAAACGGCAAACTCTGGATTAAATTGTACCAAGTCAATGCCGACGGAGCAGGGCCCTTTAAGTGCAGGATTGATGAGACAGCCACCGGAAATAGTTGGTCGAGCCCGTGGCTCAAAGTCCCCAAGAACGCTCCTGGAGAAGCCAAAAAATTCTCTGTGTTCAACTGGGGCTCGAAAAAGTTCCATTGGATTACAGTTCAACTTCCTGAAAACCTCAAGTGTCGAGGCTCTTACGGCGGAAAGAACAATATCTGTCTCGTCAGATGCGAAAACCACGCTAAAAATGGTCCCTTCGGCGGGTGCGTTCCCTTCCAGCAACTCGGTGTTCCACAACCCCAGGCTCCAAAGGCGGACCCTCCAGCTACCGAAACACCACCAGCACCAGAAGTTCTCGCTGCATCTAAGCCTCTCAACGATAAACAAATCGCGGCAGTTGCTGGCGGTGAGGAATTTGACGAAGAGGATAAGGCCGCCATCAAGGCTGAACCAGTTCCAGAGGCCGAGAAACAGGCTTTGGATGAGGCGGAAGAGGCCAATACTGCGCCAGTTGAGGAGCCTGATGAATCTGAGGATTAGACTATGATGTTAGCAAGGGGCCTTTCAGAATTTCATAGGGTCGCTGTAACAAACTCTGATATATTTAGCTCTCCTACGGTTTTATGAATTAACGAATTTCACGAATTTCATTTAACAAATGTCAAACAAACTAGCATTCACTCGAGGATAAATTACCATGCAAGCATGTATATTCGAGAAATTAGACACTTGACGTTTTAAATCATCTGCCAAATGCAATACATTCTTCTCTCAAGGTCTTCTAGATAATCATAGATGCTGCATATGCGATCACGTCGTGTTGGATGTTCTGTGCGACCTAGCTATAATTGAGATAAATAAAATGCTTTCAGCACTACGCAAACACTTCCTCAAATGGGTAACCATTTCAGTCGGCCAATACCTCTGGGTCTCCTTTAAGCATAAAAAAGTCTCAAGCATCTCGATTTTTAAAGGCAACTCTTTCCAACTAGACCTGTGTACATGTAAGCCAGGCATGTTCTCGGCTGCAATTCGGAGATCGATCCGAGGCTTACAGCCAAGTCTGCAAGCCAGTCAGCTGTCGGCGCCTCGCCAACAAAAAATTAGAATAATAAAAATTTAGTACCCACTTTCCCGCCGTCGTGCAACTACTATAAATTGTCAATTATTTTGGCCTGCAGCGAACCTTATTCATAAAATATGGTGCTACAAGGCAAGACTTGCCCTAAAGTTATGAGGCGTTGGTCGTACTCGCCGCCCATGTGCATATCACCAGGCACTTCATGAAACCCGGGTACTTGCACCCTCGATTATGTAGGTGCATGCAAAGGGCCAAGATAAAAAAGATATGTTTTTTTTCTGCGTCTGTAACAACACCATGACCCATCAGCGTCTTTCGAAGGCCGTATTTCGAGTTACCACCACACAACGATCAAAACGCAACAAGTTCACAAGATTTAAGTACTATGGAAAAAAAGAAAGCAACAGATTTCTAGGTAATTATCTTCAGAAATCGGCTATGAAACCTATGAATTCCTTCTTGATCTACTACGATCCATGGAGCCCTTCCGGCTTGCATTTAAAGTCGCATGCATATTCCCAATTTTTTGGCGAGATCGGGTTCCCCGGCGGCCGCGTTTGATATACTATTGCCGAGTCCCTATAGCACCATTTTTTCGGTGCAGGATTTCGTACAATTCTAGAATAACTCTGTCAGCAATACCGACATGCTTGTGTGCACATTAATAACTCCTTACCAGCCTCAGAAAGAGTATTTCACAATGTCTGTAAACCGAGACCCTCCTGCTAAATCGACATGTCGGTTTTCCGACTTGGAAACCTGATGCGGTCATTTGTTTTGTGTCTCCTTGGTGTCTACAACTCTCCAAATATGATATTTTATTTCTAAGTACATTTGGCTCTTTATAAATTTGCTAGGGCAGTGGGCTCTCGAACTCTGTCTCCCGTCAGATTGTTTTTCTATATATATTACAGGAAATTTAAGTTTGGGCGAGGGAACCGGGTAACTCCGTATCCATCGAACAGAATTCCTAAGGGACACTTGGACCCAGGTCCGCTGGGCTTGGGATTATGTTTGAACGTTTAGTTAATTGATTCAGCTGCGTTTGAAATATGCAGATAGTATAAAACCTAAGATCTCATAATTTCACGTGGTACTCTTCAATGGGTACTTCTCCTGATTTAGGGTACCACGTCATTGCTAAATATCATGGCATCCATAAATCTTAACACCAACAAATATATTACAAGTAATTTTGTACACAGGCTAGTATTAGTTTGATCAGCAAGTTTCGCAGTGCTAAATATTACGAGAAATCATATCATCAGGTTAAATCTTGTGAATGATATATGTCTGCCCTTCAACTGAAACCTCCAGCGCTGCCGACTTGCTTCCGCAACTTGCGCAGTTCCCCTTTCTCAGCCTTCTTCGCGCCCTTCATAGATCTCCTCGGTCGACTACCAGGTGATACCTTGGATCCAGGCTTCTGGCTCTCCTCATATGCTTTCATCGTCTCCCTCTGCAATATACTCTCGCCCATAGGTGACCAAACTTCAATTTCAGGACACGCATTATCCTTCCCAACCTGCGCCGAAACTTCCAGCCACCCGAACCCTTCGACCACAATATCCGTAGCGTAAACTTTAAACGGCAATTTTTTAAATTTATCTTCTCCAATGTAATCGGCCAACGGCCGGCTTCTCTTCTTCGTGATATCGTCCGTGAGCTTGAATAAACCCGCAGACTTGAAGCTCTCCCCGATCCCCTTGTTCGCCCACACGAACTGTCTCCCCGGATCACCCGGTGCGATGTTCATGTACGCCTCCACCTTTTCATCCTTCGCAACGTGACCGGGAAGATTGTTAAACACGGCCACCTCGAGCGTAACCGGCCTGCCGGCGTCCTTCTGTACCGGACTGACCCTGACCAGTCCTCCCAATAAGAACGACTTGCCCGGTGTGACAACGTACCTCTCTGGATTCGTCTTGTTTACCAGGACCGTCTCTCTGATGTGATTCCTGTCGACATACTTCATCAACCCACCTCTCGAGAACCCGGGCAGATCGACCAATTGCCCTCTCCCCGCCGCGAAATCGATGGCGATAGGTCCAACCGTCGTCCCGGGTACTTTGCTCGCCAGCGGCATATCCGGATACCTGACCCTCTGCCCATTCTGCACGTACCACTCCTCGCCCCCTTCCCTCTCAGTATTCTTCAAATCCGACCTCCCGAAATCCCCTTTCCTCGCTTTGAAATCCTTCGCGTTCCGTTTCGGAAAGACGGCTTCGTACAACCTACTCTTGCCCACATTCGTCTTACCGAGCAAAACAACCCCTCCCTTCCTAGCTCTGATCTCATCCTTCAACCTCTCCGTGGTCCACGTCCTCTTGGCGCTCACGACTCTTAGGTCCTTCAGGTCCGCGTTATCCTCGCCCAAATGATTGATAAGTACCCGTCTGATATAAGTCATCAGACTGATCACTTTTTGCTCCGTTGGCATCAACAAGTCCGCTCGGGTGATCACATAAGACATTGTGACATCCTTCCTCTTCCCGTCCTTGTAATCCTTCAGATTCTTCAGTATAGCCCTCCTTGCGTTCGGAATCACACTCATGGGGAAATCCGCCGCATCGATGAGATGGTACACGTGCACCCTATTAAAAGGCGAATTGGCCACCGCCTCGGCGGCCTGCGTGAAGGTTGCGTCCGGCGTATCAGAAATCTTCTCAAGGTGATTCAAAAGACTTCTGCACCTGCCGCATAGGATATTCGGACGTTCGCGCTTGCTAACCTCCGGTTCGTGGTTCTCCGGATTCTCGGGCTCGAGAGCTTGGATCCAGGATTCGGATTCGGGACTCGATGAAGGTGGGACGTTTTCGAAGGGGAGGAGGTCTTCCTCGTACCGGGTTTCCAGTTCTTTGTTTACGGGTTTGCCGGTGGAGTATACGTCTTCCTCGGATTCCGGTGGAGGACGCATGTTTGACTGCCGGAGTATCTCTTTGACCTCGTCAGACATTTGTGCCAGCGAGGCGTTATAGATCTCGAGAAGATTAGCCTTCTTGGGCTGCATGTGGACGGGATCCTCCGAGTTTGGTTTGGGTCGGGGCATGCTGGCTTCCGGACCGTACCAGCCCGGTATACTAGGGTCTTCGGTATGCGATTTGGCACCGCAGCCGGGACAGAAGGTCGGGAACGCGATGGGTGGATCTTTCTTGTCCGCAGCTTCGGGCAAAGAGAGGCTTTCGATTATAGGGCCTGAAGGCGGAGGTGAAGTCGGATCACGGAATGATAGAATGTCGGGAGCATCATTTGGAGCTGTGAATCCGCCAATCTCGAGCGAAGTTTCTTGTTGCTCATCGATGCCTAGCTCTCTATCCAGTTCATTCTCTGACGCTTTATTGTCCTCAAGTCGATCTTCTAGCACTTCTCTCTCCTGAACTTCAATCTCTGTCGCATCACTCTCCTGTAGACCTTCAACGGTCGTAGATTTCACCTCCTCTGCCACCGCCGCTTCCTCCCCAGACTTCCCATTGCCACTCTGAACATCAACCTCTGTATTCTTTTCTTCAGTCGAGTACCATCTCACCCTCCCTAGTCCAAATCCTTGCTCGCATAACCTCTTTTCCCGTAACCTTGGTCCATGGCTATTATAATCAGCCCGTAAGTGCACACATCTTGCTTGCGACGATCGTAACCATCTTGATTGGAGACTACTGCTCCCGATGCGAATCTGCAATCGTATGACGGCCCTCCGTGTCAACATTCACAAACCTTTGTCGAGTATTCGTAGGGTCTAGGAGGTACCGGGTCTCCTAGTTCTATACCTGGTTCATGGAAGTGGTTTGTTGATAAAAGGTTGGAGGTGTCTTGTTGTTGAGGTCGTTGGTTTTTTTTCCCACGCCTTTTAAATTTTTATATGCAACGCAGAAATTACTTCGCCCTATAAGGCTCAGCATGTTATGGGCATGAATGTCTCAGAGACAAGCGGGTATCTACTCGTTTCCTGGTCATTTTTCTCATTCAAAGTCTTCCATCTCAGATTTTGTGTATTGTATCATCATACGAAGTTGCCAGAATAGATACTTTTGAATTAGTATGAAAATGTAGCATGCCTTCCTTGAATCTAATCTAATCGAAAGCAAGGTAAATCGATGCTGAGAAGAAAAGCTGCAAAGATATCGTACACTAGAAGAAAATTGAAGCTGCCCCTTCAGATACACAGATGAACCAACCAAAAATAGGAAACAGGTGACAAAGAAATAACACTGCGGCGAAAAGATCAAGAAGCAAGATCACCTCCTCGACACTTTAGCAACCTTGACAGGTTTGCCTTTCGGTTTCTTCACCACTTTGGGAGCCTCTTCCTCGCTCTCGTCGTCCAGAAGGCCGGCATCTTGACTATCGTAGTCCACTTCATCATCGTCAACTACGAACCCATCGAGATCCGTGTCTTCACCTGTGCTATCATCACCAGTCTCTTCCGCTTCCCTGTCAAGATAGATCCCAGGTCCATCCTCATCGTCGTCACTGTCCTCATCATCTTCTTCTCCTTCACTAGCCGAATCCAAAACCCCATTCACCCCATCTTCACTATCATCATCCTCCTCCTCAGATTCATCCACATCTCCCAAAATTTCATCCTCTTCCTCGTCACTACTGCTTTCATCATCCCTATCCACCCCTTCAACATACACCACGGCTGCATCTCCACTAGCTCCCAGCCTATCCCGAGCCATACTCCTCAACTTCATCTGTGCCACCAACATGCTCAATCTACCCCTTAGCGCTAGCATTTTCGGTAGCGCCTCCGCACGCTTTCCAAGCACTCTCTGCAGCGATGCCATTGTTCTCACCAGATCTGGTAGCGTGAGCAAATGTCCACCGTGATTGACTAAAGTCTTCTGAATCCACACCATCAAGCTCCCTGCCCTCCCCGGTTTCCTCGCGATAATTTCCGCCAACTTTGTAACCAGATCTGCAGCGAGTAAGGAGTCCAACCTTTGAATCGTCGACTCTATCATATCCACCTTTGTGACCTGCAAACACGTCTCCAGTAGCACGCGATCGTCGGTTTTGAGAGCTTGCGTTAGGACAGTGGTGAGCGATGTTGCGTTCGGGAACTTTACGGAGCGATTCGCTATGATTGCTGCTCCTTCGGCGGATGGTACGGTGATGTTTGTCATGGGCGATACGTCCGATCTCGCGGACTTTTCGGTGCTGCCAGCGGATCCGCCGGCGGAAAGGTTGAGCGCTTTTATCCTATCCTCGAACGTTTGTTCTTCCGGGTCGTCCGCGTTTTCCTGCTCCTCGTCGCTGTCCGCGGCGGCAGCAGCGGCTTCTTCTTCCTCGTCCTCCTCGGGGTTTTCTGGCGCGTCCACCATACCGATATCCTGCGTGTCGGCGCCTTCGATAACGACGGTGTGGCTCTGCTTCAGATTTACGTTGCTGAGATCTTTGATATCATTCGTGTCCCTGCTGGTAGCGGCTCCACCGATACCCACGGTCTTTGCCTTTGTGATCACCACGTCGCCGCTGATGGTCAACTCGCCTCCAGCGGATAAACACTTGACCTTCTCGAACAGCACGCTGGTCGCATTCTCAACCCAAGCAACAAGCAAGCTGTCACCGCTAAAAGAAGCATCTGTAACCTTTACGACGGACCCGTCCGGCCTCACAACTTTTATCTTCGCCTCCGAAGTCTTGGTCAGAGCTTTCTTTCGCTTCATGGACGCCTCCTCGTCTGTTTCCGCAGCGGACTGGAAAGACCACGGTTGCAGGAATATCTCGACGATTCCATCGGCTGTGACAGCTGCGAGCGCTGTATCCTGGCTCGCGGTATCCACTTTTACGACATCGGATTTGGCTACTAGCGAACCCAAAGATTTTTCCTTCTTGGTGTCGGAGACGTAGATGAAGCGATCGCTATCCGCCGCTGAGAGGAATTTGTTCTGTTTGGCGGTCCGGCGCAGGGTGTGCACCTGGGAGGTGTGGGAGGAGAATGTGGATGTCAAGTCTGTGGGTGGGGAGGTGGGGTCTACTAGGTACGTTGAGTACGAGGCGCAAATGATGGTGTCAGGGAGGGGCAGGGTTTTGAAAAGGTTCAAGGTTTCTCCGAATGTGATATTTCTGAATATACGTGTTAGTATACCGATTGAACTATCCGTAAAGGTAAATTATGAGAGGAGGTTAAGGGAAAATACCTGATGGATACGCCCTTCTTCACATCCCACTCGACGAGCTTGTTACCACCGCAGCTCCAAGCTCTAACTCCCTTTCCGGATTCTACGAATTGAAAATCTGTGACGGGTCCTACGTGGCCGCCTTCTAGCGTCTTTACAATCTCTGCCTGCACCGGCGAGTACAAGAATACCTTGCCTGTATTTGTCGTCGCAGCGATAACAATTTCCGCCCCATCGTTCGTCGGTTCCTCGTCGTCGTCCACGACAGCATCGGCATCGCTAGCCCTCTTTCTCTTCTTCTTTTTGTTCTTCTTGTCCTTCTCGATATCAGCTAGAGAACCCCACGAAAGCGAGTTCACTTCGATATTCTTGTCGAATATGTGTTCGCATTGGAGACGATTGGAGACGGTATCGTGACATCGCAGGCGCTGGGCGTCGAGGCCGCGTAGGACCGAGGAGAAGAGGGTGAGTTTGGACCAGGAAGGGGAGAAGGCGGATTTGAGAATGGGGGAGGCGGTCGAGAGGGAGGTGGATTGGGCGAGGGTGCGTTTGGTGGAGGCTGTGGTCGTGCCGTTGCTGGTGAGCTTTTGCTTTTTGGATTTGCCGGCCATCTTTTATGAAGGTCTTTCGCGAAAGAGAGAGTGAAAATATATCAGGTCCGCGATTGGTGGTGAATGTTTGGAAAGAGCGAACTGGTGGAGAGTAGGTAGGCTGCCGGTTAGAGGACTCGTCGTTCCAGGGAGTGTGGAAGACTGTCGAGATGGCAATTGCGGGCGGGGATAATGTTTTGTCGACAGATTTGAAGTTATCGAAAGAGAGGATGAAGAAACTTTTTGTCCATAAACTTTTTTTTTTCTTTGGTCGTTGATAAAAAAAAATTCGCGGCTTGAACTGATTTCCCAAAAAGGAAAGTTTTCTCCACTCAAAGCTGCCCTCTTCGCAACGCAGAACTTGCAACATCTGTTTTTTGGTGGAGCACATTAAATGATATTCTATCTAGGCGTATGGATCCGCTGACCCAATTGGTACGTTATCATACCGTTAGGTTGGTTGCGCTTCCATTGTAGGGAAGACAAGATCCCTCTGCTATCAGGATTTGTATTTGCAAACCCGATCTGCAAATCCGATTCTTTGTGCATATTTAAATCCATTTGGCGAAAAGATATCATGCGATCGAGAGTGGAAGCCGAAAATTAACGATTTACATAGCTGCGTCATTGTAAGTTTAACTTAGTACTGTGATACCGACGCTAGCTTTTGGTCTCTGACGAGACAGATTAGCCACATTAATAGCTCGAGAGCGGAGAAACAATCGCGACAGCATCCGGGTATTAGCGCCCATGTTAAACCACGTTTCTCTGGAAAGCAACGGCTTTGGAGCTTCTGATTATCTACCTAGTAGCCTATCTGTTGAGTAATTTGCATGTAATATTTAGACATCTTTTGTATTGATACGTATACGCGTGTACGGATACGACATGACATGACCTGGAACGCGGGAGCCCGCATGGTTGTTTTTACCCAAGCAAGATGTTGTCTCCCCACGACCGGTATATATATGATAAATTTGGACTTTGGAACAAACAAATAGATATATAGAGATGAGTAATTATTCACAAGAAAATACAAAAGTGATGTTCCAAGGATTCGATGGCGTTTGTGAGTATTATAGTAGTAATTCAAATTTAGAAGTTTTATCGATCAAAAAGTCCAGTTGTTACGATATTCAAGTGTCATATGCGAATATGGGCTTTAAAACCCGTAGCTTATTGTTTATTACTATCACTAGATCTGTAGAGAGTGCTAGATTTAGCGCCATGAGCTAAAGAGCCAAGTTCGCCCGGGTATGTATGCAAAGCACATTTCTAGAATTCTTAGAAATACTCAAACTAATAAAACTATGGGAGGGCTGTGGCCGGTCAAGTGCTAGTATGATTGGAGCATAACACTAGTTTGGAACGATTCCGGAATGTCTTCACGGGTGAGCCTAGAGCGTAATAAAGCGTTCCAGACCGCTGCGATATAGGTCCGGGTCAGGTGATAAGACGGAGCTGTGTTGCAGGGCGGCGGATTTAGTGTGAAATGGAAACTGTCACACGATTGGCTGCGTCAGGATCTGCCCCGAACGATAAAAAGAATAATAAATAGAAAAAGGATAATAACTAATTGGGAGGCTAGCAGGTAGTACTATCGCTCTTCCTTGGTCCGGATGACCTCCAGCAGAGACCACCGGATTTGCTTACAAACTTCTGGTAAAACCGCATCACCGACTTTTCCCTCTCTCGTTCGACTCGAATCCGCAGTGATCAATACTGACAGACCGGGAACTCGCCATTTTGGCTTGACGGGACTGATGTTTTTGTCCGCAGACGTTACAAGCATCCTTGGTCTCTCGCAGAGATGGCAGGATCCAGCAGCAGCAGCAGCAGCAGAAGCACCACCTTTCCTCGACACATCCGGGAGCTCTTGATCTATCATTCCCGTTTCAAAGTCAACAAACGCACGTCGTAAAGCAGTCCTACATATCCGAACTACGAAGTTCGAACAAGCATACACCTGTTCTACTATCGGTGGAAGGCTAATGTGTAACGGTCGCTGACGACAATAACACGCCCAAGATCCTTCTCTAGCCCACGACGACGACCCGGTACCCCTCCCCCATCGCCATCGGGCCCCTTCCCTTTCGGCCAACGAATCTGGTGTGCGTATCCATCCATCACCTCTCCTGCATCTTGCCCCTCTTTGACAGGAACCCCTCCCTCCTGGATGAATCGAAGAAGAAAGAAAAGTAAAAAAAGAGTCTAGCTAACGGCAGCCGCTTCCTATCTGGCACAGAATCCCTCCTAAAAATGCGCCCCGGATATCGACATTGTTCTGTTTGTGATGTCCACGAACAGCCAGCCAACCAACCCAAACCCCACCCGGACGCCAAATGAGGATCTCTTCTCGACTGCTCTTTCCCGCCAAGTTTGTGTTGAACAAGACCTTGCAGGGTCCACGCAAGACTTCGTGGCGGGTTCAAATTTCTTCTCGTACAGGTGGTATTTTTATTTTATTCCGCTCACCAAAAAAACCTTACAAAGGTGTTCCGGGACGAAAGACGAGAAATTTAAGGAGCGAGAAAGCCTCTTTGAAAATGCCACGATCAATACCGGACAGTTCGCTATTCCGAGAACCCGTGTGAGGGAAATGTTCGGCTATCTGTCAAAGTGTTCTCTCCCGCTTCTATTATGGGGACCTTTTTCTCTCTTTTTTTTCATGGGGACCTGGCGGGTCTTCGCTCGAATCTTCTGGCTCTTACGCGTTTGTCTCACACTTGCTGACCCGATGGTTGGTTGGAATGCTGCAGCAAAACGGCGGGAGAGTCACGGGATCATTGGCCCAAAGAAAACCCTTTCGACGGGTTTGGCTGGGGCCACTCCTCGCGTCCACCCAAATCAAGATGCATTCCAGAAAAGAGGGACAAGAAGACAGTGTTGAGCGCAGAAGATTCAGGCACGATAATGTTATCACAGGTGAGGGGAAAACTAGCTGTCAGATGGCGGAAGCGAGGAAGAAAAAGGATCTCAGACTAACCGGTATTCGGGATAAAGGGAAGGAAGGTCCAGCTTCTGCTGTTCGTCGACAGACTTCAAGCCTCCAGCGCGATTATTACATATTATTTCGAACTGCAGCCCCTTGTTGGAATGAGGACATGGGGAACGGGACAGCATGTGGGAAAAAGAAACGAGAGGCTCACTTTTCCTCTGCAGTGAGCGGGTTGCTCGCAGTGGGCCTCTCTCGGTTGCCCTTATCCTGTGGATTCCGCCAAATTGGCCCAAAAAACCAAAACAAAGAGCAGAAAAAATGAGGGGCAAGGGTTCGTACAGTTCAGCTTTTTTTTTTTTTTTTGCTCTTCCTCAATACTCACTTCTGACTTCGCACACGGTCTGTTGCATGGCCCAGGGGTCGGTGACTAGGCTGGTTTGGGCAAAGGAGCTTTGATTCATCGTCCATTTAAAACCACCCGCCGCTGCTCCCCCAAAAATCTCAAAGTCCCGTAATTTTCTCTTGATATACCCCAGCGGCACCCACACTCAAGCACCATCCTTTTTTATTTTTTATTTTTTATTTTTTTCCCTTTAAAACTGTTTGACGAAAATAATTTTCACGGGACTAACACATATTATTTTCTCAGAAGGGGAATCTTATCGACTAGCAGGACCCCCCCTCTCTTAAATACGATCGGTCGCCGCTGCTTAGATCCGTGTTATTGGGCGGATTTCCTCTCCTCCAACTCACGAGACCCATTCGACCACGCAACGCATTTCCATTTCACAAACCACGACTGACGACATTTCAAAGCAAAAAAGTATCCTCTTACACGACACCTTTTTGCTTTTTTATCGATAATACTTTCCTGTCTATATTTTATTATTGAACCAAAAAAAAGAAGTACTCTGGTAGGTGATCTTTTATTATTATTCTCTCTCTGCCCTCTGCCTTCCCGTCCTGCCACATTCCTTCACGCATCTTCAACCTTTTTTTTTGGTTTTTATTGTTATCGTCCTTGTTCGGATTCGGTCGGTTGGAGGCCCAGCGAGTCTTGCTGGCTGGCTCTGGCTAGCTTGGAATATCAGGCCATCGGCATCACGGTTTTATATCGTGTTGGCGGCGAGAGTTACATAGGCTTTCCGGGAGAAGATTAGCAGCGGACCTGGACCTGACCCGACCAGACCTGATCAGACCTGACCGGGACGTGGGTTTGTTCGGTACGGTGGCCTTGTTAGTCAGCATATAAATTTTGTGCTGGCCTTCCTGCGCCGCGTTTGATTTCAGTCCTCAATTTATTCCCACTTTTGCTTTTTCCCCACCCGCCCAATCAGCTCTTTTCGTCTCGAGCTCCACCGCAACACCTGCACGCTCCTCCATCCCCACGCCGGAACCAAAGAATAAAATACTTCTCGCCGTCGCTAGCCTTCGCTACCATATTCTGCTTGATGGTTGTTATCATTTTCCGTCTCGGTGGCCGTGGCCGGTCGCCGTAGTAGTGGTTATTGTGTGTGTGTGCAGGCGCTGACTGTTCCTTCTGCGACCTTTGTGTCTTTTTTCTTTTGCAGGTGCATTCAATATCGTCACCACCACCATCATCACATCTACCACCTCCACCATCGCTCTCGTCGTCGTTTCAGTCGTCAAGATAAAGGTCTCAAACACACCGCCAGCTATAAAGCCTACGTTCTCCCATCATGGCGAACCTTCCTTCCACTTCCTCACCCCTTCCCACGTCAGACCACGACACATCCGCTTCCTCATCGAAACAGATTCCCCCCACCACATCCAACCTTCATGACAACACATCACCCCTCCCACCATCAGACATCACTTCTAAACGAGACGAGAGCCTTACCGTTAACCAGGAGCCTGATACAGCTATCGCCGTCTCGGATTCAGACGGTAACGCCAGCCACGATAACGCCAGCTCTTCCTCAAAGCCTATAACCGCTCCTTTATCCCCGCCAATCCCCACCCCGCCATTCACCGAAAGCTTCGACACATCTGCCCAAGGGCAACGAGCCATGAGCAATCTCACATTAGAATCGCCCGAAGCGACTTCTAAACCCGTCGAACCTTCTGGCACCGTCATTCCACCCGTTGCCAATGAATCCGAAATCTCGAAACAGCTAAACACCGCCGTTCCAGCGATTGTCGAGCAACCTACCTCTGACGTTAGAGACGAACCAAAGCCTTCAGAGTCACCAGAGGTCCAGATGGAGGATGCGGCTCCTGCTCCTACAAGTGTTTCCGCCCCAGTAACCGAAGAATCTAAACCTACAGAGACAGAGACAGCAGCAGCAGCAGTCACGACCGGGAAATCTGCCACCGCCGCCTCCCCAGACTCCGAAATGCCGGATGCTCCAGCTCACGCCTCGTCGCCACCTTCGATCATGAGTTCGTCGCTCGTCCGTGCTCGATCAGAATCTGCTGAACCTGAACGTCCTAACAAGCGCCAGAAGACCGCGGAACCCGAGTCGCTGCCGGATGCTGCAGCTCCGGAACACCCAACCCCGACAAACGGAAACACCGCCAAGCCAGAGCTAATGAGCCCGATCGACATGGATACGAGTCTGGATCAACCAACAAGAACCGAAGAACCGAAGAAGGCAGCTACTTCGACATTCATCGGAGAACCGATGCCACAGCACCAGAGCAGATTCGCGCTTTCGGCGTTAAAGAATATCAAACGTCTCAAGGATGCCGCACCGTTTCTCAATCCCGTGGACCCTATCAAGTTGGCGCTTCCGACTTATCTCGAGATTATCAAGCAGCCCATCTCCATGGCAGAAATCGAGAGAAAGCTTGTTAGCAACGAGTATCACAATCCGGAGGAAGTCAAAGCTGATTTTAACCTGATGGTTGAAAACTCGGTCTTGTTCAACGGAATCGAGCACGCTGTTACCCAATCCGGCAAACACGTTCAGATAAAATTCCTGTCCGCCCTGGAGAAGATGCCGGCTGCTGAGATCGCTCAGAAAGCGAAATCTCAGCCCAAACGACCAACAGTCAATACCACTTCCACCACCAAAACTCCACCGGTTGCTCCTCCAGTTGCTCCTCCTCCAGTTGCGACCCCAGTTGCCACTCCGGTGGCTCCGTCTCCGGATGTTATCAAAGTCGACCCCAGAAATCGCCGAGAGTCGGCTCGAGCTTCGGTTCCAAATTCAGCCATGTCTCCAACCGCTGCTTCTCCCACATTTTCACTTACTCCTGGAGGTGTCCCACAAATTAGGCGCGACAGTATAGTAACTGCGGATGGCCGTCCGAAGCGTCCGATACATGCACCACCACCGAAAGACCTCCCTTATTCCGATATGAAGCCCCGTCGCAAAAAGTCGGTCGCCGAATTCAAGTTTTGCGAAGGGATTATGAAGGAAATCTGGAAGAAGCAACACCACGCCGTTGCGTATCCTTTCTATAATCCGGTGGACCCTGTCGCGCTTGAGATTCCAGACTATTTCAAGATTATCAAGAAACCTATGGACATGTCCGAGATCCAACGAAAGCTCAACCACAACGAGTACAACAATGCAAATGAGTTCGAGGCTGATATTCGACTCATGTTCAACAACTGCTACAAGTTCAACCCACCAGATTCTCCCGTTTACAAATGTGGTAAGACTTTGGAGGCTGTTTTCGATGAAAAGTGGTCTCAGAAGCCCAGCTTCAAAGAAGAGACCCCTACACCACCGGCTGCCGAAGAGGAAGAAGACGACGATTCGGACGAAGAGGAGAGCGAGGACGAAGCTTCACCTCAGTTAGAAAAGCTCGAAGCTCAGCTCTCCCGCCTTCATTCCGAGATCGAAACCATCCGCAAACAGAAAAAGACGAAGAAATCTCCCCCAGCGGCATCCAAGAAACACAAGAAGAGTGTTAGTGCCGGTAGCGCTGTCGGCAAGCCCAGTGGGAAATCCTCGAGCAAGAAGAAGAGCTCTGGTAAGAAGAAGGAATCGACTACACCCTACATGACTTTCGCCCAAAAGCAAGAGTTGAGTGAGCGGATTAATACTCTGTCGCCCGCTAAAATGCACCAGGCGTTAAATCTTATTAAGATGGCACATCCCCATTTGGCGGTATGTTATATATATGCTCTTTCCAAATATCTTATCAACGAACACTAATCGTATCTGCAGCAGGACGGCGACGAGATTGAACTTGATATCGACGAACTCGCTCCAGCAACTCTACATAAGCTGTACAAGTTCGTTAGCGAAAACACCCTTGCTCCCGAGACACCTACCACACCTTTGGTTCCCGTGCACGCGCAGAAGAGTAGCAATAAGAATGCTCCATCCAAAGCCCGCAAAAAGAACAAGCCAATGTCCGCTACCGAGCAGGAACGAAAAATCCGCGAACTCCAGAGCCAGATCGAAGGTTTCGAGGGGGGATCTCCGACTGATGAAGGACCGAGGTCGCTAGCATCGATGGGAGTTAAACGTACGTTGTTACAGAAAACGAATGATTACAACGTTCCCGATTGCTAACTTTTTACCCCCAATAGAAGCTGAAAGCTCCAGCGATGATGATTCTTCTTCCGGATCGGAGAGCGAGGAGGAATAAACTTTTATTTCCAATGATGGAAATCCCTTGCCGGGTTATCTTCTTGTTGTCTTTCTTTCTTTCTGTTGAACCGAGATACCTCTTCTGTTTTTTCTAATGTTCTGGCCGGGGATTTTCTTTTTTTTGCTTTTCGCTTTTACTGATATTTTCGCGAGAGATGTGGTGTTTCTCCGAATTCTCTATCACTCATGCTTCACAACGAATGGTTCTATAATCTCTTGGGACCTCCTCCTCACAAGCACCACCACCGCCTCTTTCCCCCCATTTCATGTGTACGCCACATTCTCTTCCACACCCACAATACGCTGTCTTTCTCCGGTATTATCTACGCTTCTTTTCTGTTTTGGAAAAAGGCACCTCCTGTATCCCCCTCGCTTTCTTGTGCTTAAAAAAAAAGCCTGAAACAAATATAGGAGAAAGGGACAGGGCTACGTAATGTTACAGCGAAAAATGGGGACAGTGATTGTCCTTTTTTTCGACTTTTGTCTTGTTCAAAAATACAAAGCATGTATTTCTCCAAACAAAACGGCGTATTTGTTGAGCCGTAAAAAAGAGAAGAATCACGAAAAGACGATGGTTTTTTTTTAAACTATGAGAATACAATTCAATTTAAGCAAGTACGTCCCCCGTGTAAAACGAAACGATGGGGGTTTTTTTTCTTAATAGGGATTGCGCATTTTCTTGGATTATAATTGACATGTTGTCTTGAATGTTATCTTTCCTTCTTCTGCAAATATGGTAACATAAACCCCTAGAGGAGTTCGAGTCGGCGGGCTGCACTTTTAAAAAGGTATTTAATAACGCTTATGTTTTACCGGGTATGATAGAGCAAAAAGGGTATCCTTCCGAATGCGTTTCCTTTTTTTTTATATACCCGTACCCACCGCTTTACAACCCCGTTTCTTTTCTCTCGTGACGGTGAACGGGTTTACTTGTGTCTTATTCTCTAAAATGGTGTGTTATTATCAGGTCACCGGATGGGATGGAGACTGAGGGGGTCAAAATTTATCATGGCGGTAGTAATAAAGATCGGAGAATTTAGAAGATAAGAAGGTACGAATCATTATCGGTGTACATGACTCACCAATTGATATATCGCTTGACCTGCATATAGTTTACCTCAATAAGGATTATTAGTGGTTTTATGGGTTTTATATCCATAGAGAGATTGCTAGAGTATATACGGATCAGACCTCGTTGTAAAACAGAAGATACCGATATAATAAACTGTACATGAGATTGGCAACAGCCAACTATAAAAACCGTAGGCTATAAATACTAATCTCTCAGGAGAAAGTGTCAGGTCCTATGATGGAGAGCGGCGATATTGTGATTATTCGATTCCCCAGTTATTCTGTTTTTATCCGTTTTACCAGCTAGACACAAAATAAGGATGATTTAGGCTTATGTGATCTCGTAAGCCGGGCTCTCCGTTTCATACTTTGTAAATTTGGTGGTTCTGGGTATCGATCGAGACTAGGTTTAGAGAGACTGGTTTACTAAATAGTATTATTTAGGAAGAACCTATCTGACTAGACCAGTGTATTTGCCGTCCACTCGATTAATTACATAGGTATGTGGCCCTCCCACCAGCATGCTATCAATCACAGTTGCGAATTCGACAAGACTTTAATGGTGCTATCAATTTGCGGTTCTCATTGCATAAAGATTTTTCTTTGATAAACGCGACTGCGGTAATGTAGTGGCGCGGTGGCGCTAGCTAGTTGATGACATCACGATGACATTTGGATGGTACTAAATGCTTATATTCCTAACACATAAGCCCACCTCTCGGCCAACGAGCGGCGTCTTTTTGTTCAATGTGTTAATTAGGAATTATATTATTTCTTTCATTCTGTAACGTATAACGAAGGGATTGAGGATATTTGGAACGCTGGTAGGCAGCTGGACGCATACACGTAGAACTTGGTTTCCTTTGGTATATATTATAGAAAATTTCGTGAAACTTGCATTGCTGGCGAGATGGTGTGGAAATATAGATAGGAGCACCCGATTTTCGGAGCAGACAATTAGTTCCCCGTATATACGTCTACGCAGTGATTGCGAAATAACTGGAAATTTAAAATATAAAAAAATTGTTGATCAAGTCTTCAAATTGCGATTTTATCCTGGAATGGTCTCGAAACCAGCCTCACACAAAGACACATCCTGTAACGTTAACGTTTTCGTTATAGATTTATATTGTGGATGATATTCATCAATACCCTGGTTCCAGCTACGTACGCACCAGTCAACAGAAAACTTGACGGTATAGCAGTGAGTTTTCTTAAATTGGCGGGCTCTCAATGATTTCTTTTAGAAATCACGGGTTCTGCAACCTGCATAGTTGGAGAAACCAGCCACAGCCAGGTGTCGAGGCTTTTGCTCCAATCGAGGCCCGGATATATGGGTGGGTGGCTAAGGCATCCAAGATGCTGGGTCGGTTTCTCCCCCACCACCTGGGCTTACTTGCTCGTTTGAGGGAATTAGCGGAAACAGGGTAATTTCAATTCCTCTATTCAGCGATTGTTTGGGTTAGTTTTCTAAATGTAATGCCCGAATAAGATTTCGATTCCTCCAATTCGGTATCCGAAAACCGCTTTCGATTCAGAGCCTATGTAAGCCTGCAATAAGCACATATTGTCTTGCGTCCTCATGCCCAAAAAGTTCTCTGCGCATGAGAAATCCAGAGCACAGACGGAAGGCCGAGACATGGGTGCATATACCCCCGCTTCTTGGTCCTGGGTATATGTATATCAAGTTGCATAAAGAAAAAAAGGTGGCGAGCACTGCCTTGGCCACGTGGAACTCTTCGCACATGTGCATTGCATTGCAGCCGTTGAAACCCACCGGAAATAATATTAATGAAAAAACAGACGTACATCAAACGCTACCGGTCTGCTTGGAGGAGCGCTGAGATTAGCTGCATGGATCCACGGGTTCCATGCAAGTGTTTTTCGGCTTTCGACGTGATTGGAAATCTACGGGGAGAAATAACTTTGTTTTCAGGGTAGTAGTATTAAATTCTCTTTGTGCTTTGTATAGCTACCGCCTAATTTCTAAGGCTTCGATACTATGATCAGAATGGGTGATTCTAGGTAACTTTAATCAAGAAAATGCTTGAATATTGGGACGCGCATCGGCTTTTATCAAAATAGTCGGAGTGAATTTCCCTTGATCAACATGTTCTTTAAATTTGTTCAACGATGCCTTGCTTTGAATACCGAGTTTAAACATTCCAAAGGACAGAACAACAGGCAGAATCAGGTTCAAGAATTCCAGTTCAACCGGCCGCGGCTCCGCGCAGCCGATTTATTGCTACTTGCAAAAGTTCCCCGCTTCGACTGACAGGAGAATCATCACAGACACACACACATACACGCACAGATATAATTTTATCAGGAGAATCTCAGAAGCCTCAAAGTTCTTCTGTGGGAGGTTCTTTACTTCAAGCAGATCAAATATCAAGTATGAAGGAAAACTACTAGATTGCTAAGTTTGTGACAAGATACAAGATGTGAGGTATGTACCTCAAGTGTGCTGTATAAACAAATAAAACGATCCATTAACTCCGGTTCCGCCGCGGTTCCTTCTTGCGACTTATTCCTCAACTCCGGGTTTGGCCGTTAATAATTACAATGCTGGCTGGTAACTGTGAAAAAAACAAGGACACTATAAAGAGAAAATTACATCCGAACGAATAGCCGTACAACTCCATATCGCCTTCGACACCAGAAAACTGTATATCAAAGAGTTATCTGGTCCACAAGCCGTTCACATTTACAATGCAAGACTAGTTGCAGGGCGCTATATAAACTCAAGTCCATACTCAACTCCGATTGAAACGCAGCTTCACAGGATTAGGACCCGCTTGCAATTGTTCCTCCGACCGCTTCACATTTCCGTTGGAACCGACCTCCCTCTTTTCAGGCCGCGCAACCGCTTGGTTAAGCTCAGCGAAACTTGGTAGTTCTCTAACCTTCAGCAAACCTCTCCTGGCCTTATAGCCAGTGGTATTCTTCAGATATACAATACCGTCGGAACCGCTGTTTGTATCGTCGAAATAAACGTCCGAAGGAACCGGGCTGGATTGCCATTGGCCTTTGGGGCCTCCGGCGGTCAGGCGGACGCGAAGGTTGGCACGGCCGCCACCGAGAGTGAAAGTAACGTAGTAACCTACGGCGCCAGCGTTGAATGTAGCTGTAGCACCTGGGGCAATGGTGGCCGGGGCATCATTGATGCCGGCTGGTTCTAGCGCGAACGGGTTTACGATTTTGGTGAGGGTGACGGATGTGCTCTGGTTCTTGAAGGTGATGAGGACTAGATTTCGAGGAAACGTTAGATATTGTTAATTTCATGCGAGGAAAAATTTTAAGCAGAGAGCTTAGGGTTATGATAAAGATATATAATCGGTATCTATAGACATAGGCGTTGATTATCAACGGAATGAATAAAAGTCTTACCCATTTTGTCTCTTATTTATGTTATATCGATAACCGATTTAAGTTCTGAGGACAGAGAGAGGTGTGATGTCTTCTATGAGGAGGTATTCCAGTTCTTTGTTACGATATGAGACGGAGGGTCAGATGATAAAAGCAGGTACAGAGGATAGTGCAATTTATATCTTATCGTATGAAAAGCAATAGGAAAAGGGGGGACCAAATCAGCGGCAGATAGATATCTGTGAAAGTAACTCAGGTACTCTTCTGTCTGCCTTGGTCCTGGTACATTGAGGGAACCAGCGCTCTCTTTTATATTCTGGTCGCTGCTGGTCTGCCGTCATGTCTCGGTCAAAGTCATCCGACAAAATATCGCAAAGATGCTATGAATGTGGGGTAGCAAGTACCATAACAGTCTCTCCGTCTCAGAGCACCGGAGAGACAACCTCTGTCCTTTGTAATATACGACGGCAGGTGGTTCTCTCGCTAACTGCATGCATTTGCATTTGCATTTGCATGCATGAAATGAGCTCAAGTAGCATATTGGTTTGAGAAGAAGGCCCCCAAAAATCCAACAATCTCCAACACCAAAAGGAATAAAAAATGTGTGGCCCAATGGCGGTCGCAAAGGAGAGTCAGGGACGGGATGGAGGAAAAAGCAGGCACCGCAATTTGGTTTAGTGCAAACTCGAAGTAAAAGGACGGTATTATGATTTCTCGCCGACAAAGCGTCGACGAGTCGGCGCTGCCCCACCTTGGAACATGAACGATAGCTGATTGCAAGTGTTTGACCGGGTCTTCCTTGTATCGCGATATCGTGGATACCCTCATGTGACATTTGAACAATTATCTTGTCGTATTGGAAGATTAATATTCCGCGATATATCTCAATCCTAACCAATGAATCTTTCGGCCCAACCTTCTGGCTTCGATTTGGTTCAGAAGCAATCCCTAAACGGGTAAGTCCAGTTCGGATATATGATAATGTCCAATAAAGACCGGAGTCCGTTGTCTTTCGTCATCCAATCTGAAGAAACCCGTCGACCCGAGTGAACCCGAATATCATATTCGGTCACCGGACCACGAAGAATTGTTCCTGGATGTTGAGGGTTTCGTCGGCGAAGCTGGTGTGGGCAACACAATATATCAGCGAATGGCTGCGACGATACAACCGCTGCTATTTGGCACTAATGTGTTCCCAGAAAACATGAATACTCAAGAGGTATGCAGTATATCAGATTGATTGGGAATTGTTTGTATACGTGTAGGAACTCTTGTCGTTGGTTTGTCCCGCAATACGAATCTCAGGTTGAGTGCTGCAATCTCACTGCATAAGCTTTCAAGAATATTTGTTTGTTCATTCAGGTGACTTGGATTGTTCTGCAGACACGGGAACCCACGGGCGACCGAAGCATCCAATCATATTTTTAAAATTTTATTTCTGGAAAACATCGAAAAGTCGAACGCTCAATAATGCTGTGCTTTCGTAAGCGCAGGGGTGCTCGCTATCATGCTATCCTAGGCAGAATGTTAACTTTAATTGACGGAGGGGATGACGACGAAATCGCCTTTTCTGCAGGTCAGCACAGACAAACGTTTAAACGGTTTGTTCGCCTTCTCTGCACATGGGCCCTCGTACCGTTCCAGTACCAGAGAATTTCCCAGTATCCTTGCACGGGCGCTCGTGGCGCCCAAGGAGGGTTCGAACGTTCTAGCTTTATCCTTCCATCAACTTTGACCACACACAGGAGACCCTGTCGCAGTTGTTTTGTGATCGGGTGAATGTTTGCGGGTCGAGCTCCCTGACGGCGATCGATCACTAAACTGATCACGCAGCGGTTCGTAGGCTTCTTCATTTTTGACCTTATAAACATTTGCTATACACCATCCTCTCCTTTCCACAGCGCTAACGATTCAGGAATTTGGGATGCATAGGCGATTGAAACCGTACGATCAAGTTCTACCGGCCGCTAACTCTGCAAAGTTAGTGTCAGGCAAAACGCATAAAAACGTCCAATATTAAAAAGAGAAAACATTTAAACACCAGTTGATAAGAGGCTAAATATCGTCGGCTACCGCACCTTATTTTCAGGTTTCAAGTGAACGAGGTTCGACAGCCTTGCATCCCACCTCAACACCACAAATGGCGATATCCACCCGACTCTGCATCTGGCTCCGAGAACTCCGCCAAGCTACCATTTTCGACAGCGCCTTTGATTGACCCATAGCCATAGCGAAGCCACCTAACGTGATTTTCGACATCAGCTGAATCTGCTGCATTGCAGGCTTTCACATGCAGGCGGCCTGCAGGTTGTCTTTCTAGTGATTGTCGGCTCAACTTTTTACCAACTCTGCCCCTCCCTCCAGGCGCTCGTGGTGGTGGTGGTGGTGGTGGTGGTGGTGGTGGTGGTATCGTGACGCATGAGGCGGACGTTGCGTTCTCTCAATTGGTATTTATTTGGTAGATTCAAAACCTCTTATACCGTTTTGGCACAAGCCTCATGCATTTGCGCCAACCTTCTGACTTTCGAACCAAAGAGGTCTTTACAATTTTCAGCCGGAGAAGGTCTGGACGGGAATTCCGTCATTTATCGAGGGAGAGCCCCGCGGAATCCTTGAACCTAGTCAGATACCTGGTTACATTGGTTTGCAACTTGCAATCTAACAGTCCGATATTTCGTGGACCCTTATAATAGCATACAGAGGTTGATTATCTGAGTGATATCATAAAAGTGATGCCACCTCCAGCTGGTTTCAACAAACTTGGCTGTAGACACATAAATATCATGAAAACTCGACTTTAGGTAGGATAATTTCTGACCTGCTTGGATATCTAATTGCAGCAAAATAAATCCCAATCCACAAAGAAACATCAGTGTACGACCTCCATCTGAAGCGGGCTTTAATTGTTCAGTCCACTGGGTGATATAAGTGGGTAGTCTATAGGGAGACGAAATCCCACACGGGCAACGCATCTCACACGCGAGGTATCCAGAGCTAACCTCAATCTTGTGCAGTCATTCGGCCACGTTTTTTAAGTCTCGGAGACGCTACCATGTGAGCTTGATAGCGCCTCCGAGGCTACACGTTTTTATCCGATCTGTCGCGACGATACATTCTGTGCTCACGCAAGTAAATAAAGAGCAACTTGATTAATAGGTTGCCACTTATGCGCTAACCAGGTGTATGCACGTATGCATACTCCACTATACTAGCGGCTGCGCTGATGCCGATGAAACCCTATGTCTGCAATATCAACCAGCACCGCTTGCAAATATATACCTAGAATACGAAATCAAGCTTGCTTGCAATAGCGGTGTCTGATTTGCAAGTGATTCAACCCGAGATATTTCATTTCTGGGTGGGGGCATCTTCACGCGCTTTTCAATATCCCCAACTTCTACCGTTGTATCACGGCAAGGAGAGTATCCGGATTTCTATTCATTAATGACTTCTGATAGTGACGCCATGAGAGATACTAGCTAGATGCCAGTGTCTCAACAAAAGCTGGCTCGAGTTCAACGCTAGTTAGGCCCACTTTACCCCACTCCACGTGTGCACTTGAGGGAGATATCTAACGGCGAGGTTTATCGTTCTCGGGAAACTGCAGTATCTAGTTTAGGGAGATGGAAGGGGCCCTTCAATGTTGAACTTCTTGGAATCTTATAGAAGTACACAAGGCCAACGCATTTGGAGGGTATCGATCATGCCGAATCGTAAGAGTTCATACAAGCGTATAGGAGAAGCTTATCAATACAGAGATATCCTTTACAGTTCTCGGCATCATATCTATGCATACATTAGATTATTCAAGGCTATTTGATACAACATTGGGTACTGTAGGGATAACCTGAATTAGCACTTGGTTTGGATAATTTGGCGTTCATGAAAAGAGTTTAGCATACCTTTGTAAAGACGAGAAAAAGTTGCTTGACCATACAGTTATGTAGGTGATCCCTTTAAGAAAACAGAGCCATTTTAACAAATTAGGGAAAAGTTGCTTGACCATCATTGTCACCAACTCCAATTCAAGCCGTTTCTGTGTCTGTTTTCTCGGCTTTCTCAGCGGCATCCTGAGCCTGTTCTGCCCACGTACCACGCGGCGTTTCTGGAGTCTGCTCAACGGGTGCCCCGGGAGCTTTCTCTGTCGTTTCAACTTTTAGCTTTGCCCCAGGAAGCGCTGGAAACTCGGCCTCATTGCGAACATCGGCTGGAGTGGTATGTTGGCCACGAGGACCTCCGTGGCCCCCTCGTCCGCCGCCGCCACCTCTGTCACCTCTATCCCCTCTGTCACCCCGCCTTCCCCTGCCACCTCTACCCCTACCGCGCGGTGAATGAAATGATCGTTCCCCATCACCTTCTGCGGCAGGTTCACCGTCACCATCTCGGGAGTAAGTAGCATCCGGATTGGAAATAAAACCTGATACTCCGCCATGCGCGCCCCGATGAGATCTGCTCGAGAACCTCGATGGGTTGTAATCTTCTTCCGTCTTGGTAACATCCCATTCTCGGTTCTGTAGTGCTTTGAGTTTTCGTTGACGATTTTGTTCTCGTTCGGCGCTATATCTAATGTTAGAGCCGCTGTTTAAGAGGCTTGGTGGATTATAATTGAATATCTTACTCGAGCTCCTTCTTTTTCTTACCGTCTTCGACCTGCCTTCGACGGTCGTCCGCGCGTTTCTTGACCTCTTCAGCTTTCCTCACCTGCTCTGCCTCATTGAACCTTTGTTCATCTTCAGCAGCACGTAAGTGCTTTTCGGTACGAGCTTGGTTTTTGAGCTTCACAGCTTCCATGCGACTCGCCAATTCCTGTTCTGTGAGTTTTGGTCTGTTCGGACCCCCGGTGGCAATGCGGTTTCGTGATGGGAATTCCTTGCGAGGGGTACCGGCAGCGGGTCCAGTTGGAGGTGTCTGTGTGGGCTGTTCTGTCGCACCATCGGCGATTGGACTCGTAGGCTCTGCAGTTCCCTCGGCCTCGGCCGTTTCCTCTTTCGCAACGTTCTCTTCTGTCGTAACTTCTGGAGTGGCGGGGGCCGCAGGAGTCTCAGGAGTCTCAGGAGTCTCAAGAGCCGCAGGAGTCTCAGAGACTGCAGGAGGAGCAGTAACAGGAGCAGTAACAGGAGCGGCAACAGGAGCGGCAACGGGAGCAGCTTGAGCGGGTGCGAACCTACTTACAATGCTGCTCCCACCACTATCTCCACCTTTCGATTCTGAGGGTGCAGGAGAGGCGGCGGCGTATCCTCCTCGAGCGCCGCCTCTACCGCGTGGCGCGCCTCTCCCTCGACCTCTTCCACGGGGTGTTCCTCGACCCCGCCCATTATTGTGAGCTTTGGGACCCGTAGGTATGACGACTTCTTCTTTTTGCGGGGACGGATTTCGTACAATCTCGTCGTCAAATAAGTCTTCGGCCGGCCGTCCGGTATTCGCAAAGTCGTCCTCGAGCGTCGGAATCGTCTGCATGTTTTCGTCCTAGATACCTGTGTCAACTTTCTGAAATCTTGAAATCTTGATTTTTGGCGCTTTGAAAAACTCAAAAAACGCCACATTCTTGCGTTCCTGTACCGAAATGCGGGGAAAGACGTGAACTCACCATGTTGGAAGGAGGATCGTGGTCAATTGGTATGTGGTAATGTATGAATTGGTGTAGATGGAACTGTTTCTTCACGCGACGGGGTCAATTGGAGTAAAATGGTCCCTGGCGGATCACGGCAGAGGGGCAAGGTAGTTGGTATTTAAGAGGGGGGAGCTTGCCCCGCTAGTGTCGACATTTTCAACCAGTTTGCCGTTTTTCCAGCGCCAATCCTGCGAATCGCGCGCTGGTTTCTCGCGACGTGGAAAAGTATAAGGAAACCATAAAAAGTGATATTGTCGTACAGATACCGCTTCAATTCATCCATCTAAATGCATATATATATATAGGAAACAAAGGTAACATCACGCCACATTGAAAGAATTCTTTTGGAGGGTATCCTTGAACGCCAAAACCCGCAGATATTGTACACTTCACAGGAGTAAGAGATAAACGAATTGTGCGACACATATGGTTTACCTCGCCGGCGGTCTATAAAATCTTGAAACCGCAGGACCAAGTTCTTCGCGCTTTGATTCCGCAAGACCCTGTGCCAGTCGCTTTCGCTTCTCCTTCACAGCCTCAAGTTTGAGACTCTTTTCGTCGATAATATTCTTCTTTCCCGACTTGCGAAGATACCGTCTTAGAGCGGAGTTTTTGCCCCTTTGACGGTCTTTTATCTTGATTTTCTCATCAATCTGGTTACAATCATGTTAGCATTTGTCGCGAATATCAAAGGATCTTATCAGAAAGCTTACCCTCTTCTTCTCTGATTCCTGCCAGCTTTCCGTATCCCTTTCTTCTGCCTTTCTTCGATCCAATTTACCAATATTATCTGGATCTAGCGCAATCATCTCAGGTTGCAATTTATTCAGCAGCATTCGGACTTCAGCCTCCTGTCGTTGTTTCTTGCTTTCAAATGGATTCAACTCTAGAGCGTCAAAGTTGGCTTCTCCGGAGCCGGGTATAATGATTGATTCAAAGCCACCTGCGTGCCCAATCCCCAGCACGTCCTCAAAGGGACAGAATCGAACATCTTCTACCATATTTGCAGGGGTATGGTGCTGTAGGTAGGGAGAGTTGGCCTTTGTCCTGAATGCATCCTTCCAGATCGTGGTATGAGAACCCCATCCGATCGCTAACAACCCCCTATCCGAGATGGTTATCGATTTCGCCGGTATAGGTGTTGAATAGCTGTGCACTTTTTTGTACATCCGATTATCCCAAATGCTGACGAGAGATTCCTGGCCGACAGTTGCCATGTAGGTACCCTCTCTATCAACCGCTACCGCGCGAACCGGACCCTTGTGGCATAACATTTTGACCAAGGGTGTCGTCACATTCGGGGACCACAAGGTAACCACCCCTTTTGCATGACCGACGTGTAAAATGCCGTTTCGTGGGTTCTGCGTCATGGACATCGGAGTGCCCATTTTTGTGTTAATTTCGCACACTAGATTCCCGGTCGAGGTGTCTTGGTACTTCAACCAGCCTGCGTTTCCGATCGTCGCGAGGAGGAAATGGTAAGGCAGGAACTCCATATTTGTTACTTCGATATGCTTCTTCAAGCAATGGACTTCGATACCCTTGAGATCGTAAATGTAAACGTACTTTTTCTGGGATACGGCGAAAAATTGGGAGTTATGGAGCCATCTAGCCAAAGCAGTTAGTTTCGTATTAAAGCGATTAAGAAGCTTACGGTCTTACTTGATGTCGCGAATCGTTTCGTTTAATTGCAACTCCGTATGTAAAGAGGAAGACCGCCAGTCGAACGCAGCAACATGTCCTTTTCGACCTCCAATCAACAAATCCGTCCCGGTCCGATTGTAGTCGACACAATATGGTCCAAAAGTTGGAAGCTTGAGCTCGAATCCCTTTTTCGCAGTTCCGACATCCAATTCTTTCTGCAAGTCTTTCTGCGTAAAATGATAGGTCTTCTCGAGCCCCTCAGCTTCGAGGTAACCTGGTGTCTCTTCCAATAAAAGCTCCGCGCCTTTGGCCTGGATCGCTCCGTCTCTAAACTTGCTCTCCATACGCTTCATGTTCTCCCGTAGTCTTTTCGTCTTGATGCTCTTGACGGGTATCCTAGCGCCTCTGCCATACTCTTCGATCGCGTTTTGCTGGAAGGTCTTGATCGCTTTCGCTTCAGCTTCGGCGGCCTGGTTTTCTTGCAGTCGCTTTCGTATCATAGTTTTTACGTCGAACTTGGTAGGCCTCGTCGAGGCAACAGCCCCGACTTCTTCGTCGTCCGAGTCCATGTTGGATTGGTTGGTAGCTTGATTGTTAAGGATGGTGTGGATAGAAACTTTTTTTCTTCGCGACGAACTTTTAGCTGCGACTCACGTGGTGATAAGGCGCACAAAAAAAACACAAGCAACAAATTTTCTACTTTTTTTTTCCAACTAGCTCCCCGAACCACAGCAACCCCACCACAGGCGCAATTCGACTTCAATTTGCGGATTGTTACCCTACTTACGATAAAGTCGAGCTGGAAATTTGTTCGATAGTTCTTTTACGCTATAGTAAAGATGGTGTCGAACTCCCACTCCCACCGCTCGAGCACAAGATCCGGCCATAAGGCTTTCAAATCCCGGCATGCCACCAAAGGCCAACTCGCAAAGCAGAGCAAGGGCAAAATCGAGAAAAATAGAGGTGTACGACAGTCGCCTGCGCAAACACTCAAATCGAAGCTCGACAGACGGAATCAAGCTCGGCAAAGACAGGTCCAAAAGGCTATTGAGCGGGCAAAGGAGGACAAGGTCTTTGATGGTAGGAATGGAGCTCCTAGGATAGTCGCCGTGGTACCTTTGTGCGCCGATACGTACTCCGAAGAAGTTTTGAACCATTTGAACGTTGCACTGGGTCTGGAGACAAACAAGTACCCCACCGGTGTACATACCATTGGGTAGGTATGCTCTTGAACTGGAGGTAAACTTGCTTGAATATATGCTTACACGGATATGGTGAACAGGATCGATAGGTTCAAGCAGAAGATACAGTATATCGTACCCGAACGGAAACTGTTGCCAGTTCTCGACGCCTGCAAGTTCGCCGACTTTATATTTTTCGTATTATCCGCTACACAAGAGGTTGATGACATCGGAGAAGCATTATTACGGGCGATCGAATGGCAAGGGGTTTCTACGATCTTCAGTTTAGTGCAAAATCTAAATCAAGTGGAACCGGTAAAGCGACGGCCAGACGTTAAAAAGTCGCTACTAAGCTATATCAATCATTTTTTTGCTGCAGAGGACAAGGTTTATGCGGTGGACAATCCGTCCGAAGCTCTCAACGTCATTCGGTCGGTGTGCACGCAACATCCAAAGGGAATACTGTGGCGAGACGCTCGATCTTACATGCTGGCATCGGATATAGAATGGGATGATGCCGAAAATATGGCGTACGTTTCGGGTACAGTCCGCGGGAAGGCTCTCAAGGCGGACAGATTGGTCCAACTACAAGATGGTGGTGTTTATCAGGTTGAAAAGGTTGTGTCGCTACCAAGTGAATCACACAGAAGCGATGCAATGGATACATCGACAGTCGTCAATACCCCTTCGGAAGACCAGGACTCCTTGGGACAGGTCCCAGATGAAGTCTTCATGGAGGAGGACGCCATTTCGTTACCTGACACTCGGAAAGGTGTTTTGTTAGACGATCACCATTACTTTGATGATGATGAAATCGATGGAATAGCTCCGGAACCGGAGAGGAAGCGAAGGCTACCAGCTGGCACATCTGAGACGCAAGCCCGATGGATCGTAGACAGTGATACAGACGACTCCGATCTTGAGGACACAGAAGAAGTGGAGGAGCTGATGGAAACTGAACTGGATCCGGAAGACGAGGACAAGATGGATGCTGAGGAAGAGATGGACGATGCAACGACAACGTTTGGAACATCGAAGAGCGAGATGTTCTTGGACCTATCTCCAGAGGAAGAGGCGAAAGCGTAAGTTCAGAATAGCAAAGCGCATCTCCAATGACCCAATTGCTAACCATTGAACAGAATCGCCGAGTTCCGGCAAAGGAAGAAAGAGGCAGAAGACGATCTCGAATATCCTGATGAGTTTGAACTTCCACCTGATGGAAACGCACGAGAACGGCTGCACCGCTATAGAGGTCTGAAAGACTTTAGAACATCACCCTGGGAGATGAGCGAAGATGTTCCGTTCCAACCTAAGAAATGGGATTCCCTAGCCAGAATTGACAACTACAAAGCCACGAAACTAAAAGTCCAACGGGAGGCTTTAGTAGGTGGTGTTGCGACCGGTTCTAAAGTCAAGGTATATCTTAAGGGTGTCCCGAAAGAACTGGCCACGATGGCAGTTGACGAGTACAACGGGCGTGTAACAGGCCTCTTCAGTCTGTTACGGCATGAATACAAGAAGGCGGTTGTCAACTATAGCATTACGATGAGCAAGGACTACGAAGGTCCAGCGATCAAGTCCAAGGATACATTAATCCTTCAGTGCGGTTCCAGAAGATGGAAGGTCAAACCATTGTTCAGTCAGGGAGGAGCAACCAAGAACAATGTTCACAAATACGAGCGATTCTTGCAGCCTGGAATGACATGTGTAGCCACTCTAGTTGGAGAGGTTGTCTTTGGAAGTGTGCCAGTGCTGTGGTGGAAGCAACATCAAAATGGTAAGACGACTCAAATTGTACCCCAGATTCCAGTGCTAATATGATGAACAGGAAACCTCGAATTGGTTGGTACCGGTTCTTTCCTCAACACTGACCACGAAAGAGTTATCGCCAAGCGCCGCGTTCTTACCGGCCATCCGTACAAGATCCACAAGAAGCTAGTGACTATTCGGTACATGTTCTTCAATTCTGAGGATGTCAACTGGTTCAAGGCCCTGCCGCTGCACACAAAACGCGGACGGAGTGGGTTCATCAAAATGAGTCTTGGCACTCACGGGTACTTCAAAGCAACGTTTGATGCCAAGTTGAACCCGCAGGATACCGTATGCGTGTACCTGTATAAGAGGTGCTTCCCGTTCGAAGCGGAGGAATGGCATGGACGGTAGATCTTTTTCTGAAATAAAAACATACATTGCTGGCAGCAGCGGTTTTGCATACTTGGGCCATATGTTCTAGATTTAGGAGTTCTTTTAGTGCGGTTAAAAGCAAGCTTGATTTCTGGGTGGCAATTGCAATGGGGGTAGTTTGGTGCGGCCCGAAGCTCGATCCGGTACTTTATCTACAATCCAACATTCTGCGGTCTCGTGATGTGATGTAATGGCGGCACAAGGGGGTGGGCCCTTGAAGTTTAGTGACGACCGCAAACCTCATATCGGCATGATTTGCTAGAAAACGACTAGCATAATCCAGTACTAGACGCTTGTATGGTATATTTGGGCCGGATCTGAAGATCCCATTGAGCTCCAATGACGTTGATTTCATAAAGTGTAATACCTCTTGGCACTACAGAGCTATCAGCATAAATACTTCGATACCAGCTCCCTCCTTTAAGAAAGCAGTAAACTATTTAGCTATCATTCACACAATACATCTATCTACTCCATATATAAAGTTCAAGATATTAAATAAAGTTCGTCACACAATCCAATCATCCTCTAAGACACCTTCAGTACACTGACATTTGGGCCAATCATGCAGGAAACAACACAAAAACACCCAACATGAACTCCAATTCGAACGACAGATCCAGCATGAGCGGTTATCAGGAGGTATGTTCTTTCCAATTTCACCTAACGATACAATGGTTAGAGACTTATTTTCGTTAGGGTATGCGAAGCAACGTCGACCGTGAAGATAATCCAATGCAACTTCCAGAAAGAAGAAAGAGCTGGGTAAGTCATACATCCATACCTTTATTCCGATATAAAAAAATCCTATTATCTAGACGCTAACTATATGCTCAGACCGAAACTATCCGAGATACCATGGGATTTTCCAAGAAGCCCGTACCGCAATCCTCAGACAAGCCGATCGCCCAGCAAGCCCAGATGAAAGTCGAGTCCGCCATGGATGATATGAAAAACTCCATGGAATCCACTGAGACTGGCGCGAAGATGCAGAAACGCGGAAATGAGATAATGGAAGAAGTAAAGAAAGAAACAATGAACAAGGATGTCGGTGGTAGTCAGCTCTTCGGTTCGCCGAAGGGAGCCAAGACAGAAGGGACTGCTGGGAACGCTTTTTTGACAAAGTATGCAAATGAAAGCGCACCCGGTGAAAATACTGCTTGAGAATTTTCGTATCCTTTAAGTAATTTTCAGAATAATATTCTGTTCTTGAATGTATATTAGTTACAGGCAATACACTATCTGATGTCAAAGTTCTCAACTCTTTCCGAGCAAGCCATTTTATTTTGTGCTCATCAAACGTTCACCGAATTTTACGCGTCTGGTAATACCATCTCTTCTTACTATAGACATGATGCAGAATAAGGCGAAGAGATAAACCCTTGTAGCAGTCTCGTTACCAGGACTCTGTTATAGCGAACACCTCTCTACTGGTGGCAAACCCATTGGCTGATAATGTGTTGTTTATGTTGTATTGTGCAATTGTGTGAATATAAAATTTTCAAATTCGAAGCGACAAATTTTCCAGGCTAGGGTGACATCCTTTTAAACAATAAATTATTAGAGGAAGTATCCTAATAATCCTAGACATTATAATTGCCAAATCTAGCAAGAGTCTGTTATCACATTTAAATTACAAATATCCTAGTAAACTTGCGATTCCGCTGTATTGTGGTTGTTATACTGTAGATTCAATCAATTGCCATCTGCGGTCACTGCAAGAGTATACATTGGGTATCCCGTCCGCTCTGCCTTACACAAGCCTCTTAGCGATCGATTAGTAGTATTGTGGGTGACCAAATGCGAATCCCGATTACCGCAGATCTGACTTGAATTTTTTTTTCGTTCTTATAACTTTCGAACGATCATATATAATTTTTTTAGCAGTGGTTCGTGAGATGTCATGACAATAATTAAAAATCGGGCGAATCTGGACGCATTACGGTTATACGAGTAGGCTCGGTGATGCTACCCTACCACCTTACGAACTTGATTATACGAGATTCTTTATTCTACTTTTAGTTAAGTAGTCTCAGGGTACAAATCTATATAACACTTAATGCGGGCAATTTTTCTCTACCAACAGTATATTCTGATACTTAGATCCATTACTACTAAAGTATCAGATGGGTAGATAGCTTTTGCCATGCTGACATTTATATATACCAAGGTCAGAATTACTTCAACTTTCCAATTAGATCACATTCAATAGCATTTTGGGGGGATAAGTCTCTGGGTATTTAAGTTATTGTAGTCCCATCTGAACACCTGGTTGGAAATATATTGCAAATTTTTGAAGATACGCCTTCATGCATACCAGGGTCTTCTTATAGGGAGTTCAAACCAAAGAAATACTTATAAACAATTAGAAGTCGGGATAAAATAGATCACTAAATAGAGAATGTGAAAGCATGTGAATAGTTTTGTGGCGTTAGGTCTAAGAGGCCGCCTTTTTACACTGCGAGACGCATTCTCAGGTGAAAATGGATGTTAAATTGAATTAAAATAAAATAATCGTATTATACTGCTATACTATTAATTGCTATAATAGAATCTTTTATAGGTTACCAGGAGCCGCCAGCAGTCCCCCGATAGTATTTGCACCTAAAATCGCCCACCTTTATTGTCACCCACGTTAACTTGGCTGATATCACCATTCCGATAAATATGCCAGGTGGAAGTGAATTTTCGTTTCTTCTCGTCCTTGACGTTGTTCCAAAGCCTAACGGTTCCATGCGGGTTATCGCCATTTTCATGCCAACCGGCTAGGATCCAGAGCTGTAAATGTATATGTGTGTTAGAAGATGCTTTCCGTGATACTTTGAAAAAAGGGAAGAAAATACAAACCTCTTTTCCCTTTTGCTGAAGCTGTCCCTCTCCAGCTTCAGATGTCAAGGTCTTTAGTGCTGGGTTAAATGTGTTTCTGTTGATGGCTTTGACGATTCCAGCTGCGTCTTCTGCATCAACTTCTTTTCTTAAAAAGAGGCCACTTTCTTTTTGGGGTTTTGGTGTTCCATTAATCCCACTACGTGGGTAATCGTTGTTTATCTGCCTTGCTTGTAGAGGATGAAGCGAATTGGCGACCTGGACAGGCCCTGCCAGGGTAGAAGTCACAAAAGCCGCAACGGCGAGGATGCCAGTTAACTTCATTGTGAAAGATTTATGGAAGTAGGGTGCTTGGGAATCGATACGGTTAAAATAATACTGTTTTGTTATAATATGTATGGGTTACTTCTAACAAAGTTATTATGACCGGCTGTAAGTTTTGTTTAGTGTGCAGTTGAAGATATTTGGTAGTGGTGGTGATGATGAGGTGATTGAAAAAGCGGTTGCATGATAGCCAATTATATAGCACTGAGATTATGCACCATTGTTTGGAGATATTCTATCTTGTCGACGTAATTAACCAAGCTGCTCTACGGATCCATTGAAACGCAAAGATTTGGAGATGAACCCGACACTAGATCGTATTTGAGCTTAAAACGGAAACGGGTACACTTTAAAACTGGGTCTCAACGCTCCCCTCGCTTGCCAAGATATTGGTGCCGCTTCTAGACGTTTTCAATTCGAGGCTAGGGTCTCACCGAACCATATCACTGTGTTGTCCGAGCTCCCTCAGACCAACAGTCAACTATATTCGAACTATACATATACTGTAGCGGAAAGGAATTAGCCCTATGTAGCAAAATTTCTGGGCCTACAGAAGCTGAAAATCTCTTAAACGTAAGTACTTAGTATCGTCATGAAGCTTCAAGAAGTTCCAAACATTAGCATAACGTATAACAACAGATTTCCGAGGCACTCCTCTAATCTATGGGCAATTATATCTGGGATGCGCAAGAAAAGAGCTCATATCCGACAGTTGCTCCCTTGTAGCGCGGGGGCCTTTGTTACAGGCTTGGTCAAAATACTCGTGACCTCTAGTTAACAATCAGTACTAGTCGTTGAATATTGCTGTTGGTGTTAGTGATAATATGAGATCCCTACGTCATTGTAATCACGGCGATTCTTGCCTAAGAACTAGAAGCACATGTGCTAATCATAGTTTTATTGGTTTTCTAGACGTTTCTAAATTGAGTGTGTCGAATCAGCTAAAATCTCGGAGTAATATTCCGTATTATATACTGTTGCTTTTCATAATCGTACGTGTTCCAATTGCAACCTAGTGATAGTTAATTCACGTCACGCTTCAACTAGAACACACAATGTACTCCCGTTTTCCCTGCTACCACTCGGATATAGACTTTCCTAGGATATGAGAGGCTCTGGCTTACGAGACTACCTAGATGCAAATCAATAATCCAGCCGGTTTCGCAAATCTTTCTTGCTCACTCAGTGGGACCCAGAACAAAGCTTACAGTTGATATTAATTGGAGTTGCTCATCATCGCTATTTCCGGATTCGATGCTTGACTGGGGGAAAACTTTTATATTGGCGCAATTTAAGCCGGTAGCTAACCAGATCAGCAAGTAATGGATAACATAAATTATCAGTTTGGCTCTTTTGGGGACTTCTATGTTAAGAAATTCTTTTTGACAAAAAAAGAATAGCTTTTGAATGATAAAATATCTCTTACATTAAACGTAGTAGCAGTAAAGAAGGATACTACTATACGTTATAAATAGCTAAGAATCAGACTAGGGAGAGAAATTAAAGATTAAATCCTCTCACCTATATGGTGGTATTTAATAGTTAGCGCCATGGAATAACATTTCTCTTTTCCTCCGTTCCAAATGTCTGGTTGACACGGTCTTGCAAACCAACCCCCCCTTGCCCATACTGCTCTTATATGTTTACAGAAAATTGATAATGCTATAACATTCCTATGAAAGAGCCCGCACCTACCTCTCATTATGTGTAGACACCGAACCAAAGATAAAATTTCGAACACCCTTCCTACACAAAAACCGCCAGCATATCCAGCAGCCAAGATACATTGAGCATAATGGTCGGATTCGTCCACATCCCCAACTTAGATTCCTGAGCCCCCTGATTAGAGGAGTAGACACCCACACACACGTAGGCGTCCCTCCCGCACGTGACTTTGGTCCCGTTGAGCGTGCAGCCTACTATATTCGCCGTAGCAGCACCGTTTGGAAACGTGCTGTAAAGCGGATTACCCTCCGCCGTCTCCGCAAAACTGAACGGCTGATTACCAGAGTCGAACACATTGCCCGTGGCTGGATCTGCCTGGAACAGTACTGCTTGAGCTTCATTGGGTACCATGATGAGGCGAGTGTTCCCCGTCCCGGCCTCCGTTTCGGAGCCGATCCAGGACGTTCTGTACGGGTTCAGCGTGGATTGGGAGTCCGTATTGTAGCGTATTCGGAACGGTCTGGCGGCTTTTGTAGCAGTCGCACCGACGGAAGTGGGAAATGGTACCGCCTTCAGTACCGCGGGTCCGGTACCGCCGTTGTTATATATGTCCCAAACGTTGGGGTAGATTTTTAGATAATTAGTCGCGTTGGCGAAAGCCATGTACGAGCGTCCGGCACCCTGACATTGGAAGATGCGTGCCGCATCGATCCAGCAACCGATCTGTTGTATTGTTTGAAGGGCGTATAATTCGTACAGATTGTCGGTCGGTCCAGCTCCTGCCGGATAAGCCCCAAACGGGACGGCGTAACCACCCGTGTTAAAGTTTGGTCCCGTCACATTACCATTGGAGTCCGCCACATACTTTGTTGCTTGCGATATATCGGGAGTGAAAACCACGTGCGCAAAATTGTTTTCCGCCGGGTCGATAAACACGTACGCGTATTGTCCCTTGAAGCTGCCATTGGCATCGTCTTCCGTAGCCTGAATGGCAAATGACGTGTACCCGGCTACGATGCTTGTCAGGGTTGTCGTGGCATCTTGGGTGAATGTTTGCGTGCTACTGGTTTCGAGCGTGGTGGTCTCTCGGATGGTCTGCGTGACAACCGTTGTTTCGGTCACAGAGGTGGTGATGATGGAGGTTAGGGTTGTAGCGGCGATACGAAAGTATGTTGTTCCGTCAGTGGATACACCGATGCACGTGCAGGCCGAGGAGTAGGCTGCATCATTCGTACACGAGGCAGCGTAAGGGGGTAAAGCGGTGGCTTGACGCTTTTGCATCTGGGTGCCCAGGGATTCTATCGGGATGAGTGAGGTGCTCACAGTCGTTATTTCGGTAGCGATAATGTTGGGGACGTCTGTGGATTCTACATCTAGTATGACATCCGTCTGCGTCAATGTGAGTAGGGCGGTCTGAGTAACGGTAGCTGAGATGGTTGTCGTTCTCCTCAAAAATACAGTTCTAAGGTGTACATGGTAGTCAGACACATTTACTTCTGAACAAACCGTTCCTATGATCTCTAATTGAGCGAGTTCTAGAAACTATAGAAGCTTAACAAGGGTAATAAATTGACGTACGTAGATGCGATAGTGGAGTGTGTCCAGAGGAAATTTCTACAGTCGTCAACAGTTGCTTGAGCGGGAAAGTATGCAGTGCCCTTCAAAGCTATTCGTCTCGATAAAGATTAGTTAGCTAGTCCAATTGCCTTTAATTGAATCCGGATATGAGTATGTGAATGCGAAAATTCAGAGTTAATAGCTGACAGCATACCTCGAAGACAGTCGTTGTTCGTACACGCGCATGAGCATGACTGTGCCGCAACATAACTTGACAGCAGAGCGATCGCTCCAAAAAAGGAACGCATCCTTGTGCCGAAGGGTCGAAGGTTCGATTACGAGGTTTTATTTGATCCGGATATAAACATGGAAGGATCTGGGGAAATGGAGGCGCCGTCTTTCAACCAATCTTGATAGTTAAGGCAGGAATACTATAGGATAGCCATCCATATATATATTCATCCCAGGGTGCAGCCAGTACCCGTTATTATTGGACCCTTGCAGAGGAATAATCCACGAAACTAAGTACTCAAAGCCTAGAAACACATCGCACCGCTTCAGACCGCAATGGCAGGCGAACTCTCCGTTACGTGTATCCATCAATAAGGTACCAAAATTTACCACGAGGTTGCACTTGGGGCGTCCGAATAGGTCTAAAAAATCACGAAAATAGAGCTGTTAGTCCGAGCCGTGGCCTGGTAGAGCACAACCAAGTAGGCGCTGAACCTCATTGGGGTTGAACTCGCTGCTCGTCAAATCGTATTCTCCGTGACTGAGCGCGAGGGGGCTGAAGGTTTGGGTAACAATCCCATATTTGCATTAGCTTTGACTGACCTTGAGTCAGTCAAAGGGATTAAGTCGGTATTCTCAACAGGAGATTTGAGCTCGTCTAACCAATTCATAACAAGCTTGATCGATCTAATAGTTTCCAATATATAGTTATGAGAAGCTATTCCAGTCTCGTAAAGACTGTTCACGTTTGAGATGTCGACAATTATCCAAAGTGTGTTGCTGAAAAATATTCCAACACGACAAACTGCAACAACCAAATCCGACATCAACACCATCAAAACCTCAATCCGAACCTCATCCATCGCGACTCCCATATCAGGTATACCGATTCCAAAATGCCGCCTCCAACACCCCTATCGCCTCCTGAGCTCTCCTACCTCTTCAGCTCTCTCTCCCTAAGTCCTCCAATCCGCCCGGACCTCCGCTCGCCCTCCCAATTCCGTCCCATAGTCGCAGAATGCAGCTTCCTCCCCCACTGCAACGGCTCCTCCCGGATCTGCATGTCCGAAGCCGGCGAGTGCATCGTAGGGATAAAAGCCGAAGTCGAAAAGGATACCACATCGAAATACGCCACTATAGTCGAGCGCGAAAAGTGGATTGAGATATCTGTCGAGGTCGCTGGCGGTGGAGCTTCGGGACCGGGGAGCGGTGTCGGCGTCGGAGGGATATCCGGTGCCGGTGGTGCTGCCGGACGGGATGATGGTGACGGCGGTGCGGCGGTTTGGTTGAAGGAGGGACTGCTCGCTGGTGGTGCTGGCGGGTGGAGTATTTTGGATCGGTTGGTGATAAGTAAAGGCTGGCACTGGAAGCTCTACATCGATGTATGTCCTTTGATGATGGAGACTTCAGGTTTCACAGCTAACGGTATACTCTAGGTGCTGCTTTTAACACCTACTTCACACCCTTCACCGCTTCTCCTCTCCAGCGCCGTCAATATGGCGCTAGACTCGACGTATATGCCCAAGCTCAAATCACCTCACGATGTCGACGATATTCCCACCTTTTCGGACGACTGGGCAATCTCGATACCGCTTTACGAGCCGACAACTTTTCCACGGCCGCCAATTTCTCTACCCATCGTTGCGATTGGTGACAATGTCTTCCTCGACCCGAGCGTAGCAGAAGTTGCTACCGCAGAAGTAGGACTCGTGATAACTCTCACGTTGACGGATTCGGACGGTGGGTGCGATATTGTCGGTGTGAGAAGCATGGAAGTTGGACGCGGAGGCGGTAAAGAAGGCGATCGCAAGGGCATAAATCGAAAGCTGCTCCGCAGTATGATCACGGCGTGCGTCAACGAAGCCGGCGAGCTGATCAAAGGCTTGGGCGATGCTACACGCAAGCAAATGTTCCGAGCTTGAATCTTGAGTGTCTAAATATTTCTTGTTTTCTGTAGCTTTTTGGCATCTGGCATGGCGTCTATTTTATGGGGGGGTATATCAAAAAAGTATATGTACAATATAGAATAATTTACGCGGTACAGTAGTTCGACAAACATCAGCCCCATCTACCACCACGTCTTCTTGCCCTCGTTCCCAGCAGTAAGCGGCTGCTCGTCCAATGTTACGACCGGAGCATGTCCCCCTTCCTTCTCTTTCTTTTCCTTTTTCTCTTTTTCCTTATCGTCGATATATCGATCAATGGTCTTCCCATCAATCAGAATCCCCCATCCAAAGTCCTCATCTTTCTGCGACCTCCTGATCCCCCAGCTCCCCAGGCCTTCGCCAGGCGCACCCATCTTTCCCTCAACCACATATCTGTAATGCGCCTTCCTCTCCATATCCTCGGAAATCTGCCTCCTCTTCTCCAGAATCCTCGCGGTGTTGATCCGATCGCTCTCCCTGTACGCTTCAACAAAACTCTTGACCGAAAGGATCGGATGCTTCCAGTCCCAATACGCCAACTTGGCCGCCTCGTCGTGTTCCATAAAGTTCCGGTAGATTACGTATATTGTGAGCGAGAAGAGCACGCTTACAGCGAACAGGCCGTGGAGTTTGGGGGAGTGGAGTATCCAATGGGTTATCGTGCCCGGGGAGGGCATCATGCCGGGATAGTGAGTGCGTTCTTCCTTGTGAGGCTTTTGAGGTAGCGGTTTGTGCGCCGATTCGCGAACCGGGCGGGGGCCCGTCGGGTGGGATGGGGGTACGTATTTGGTGGGCTGTTCGAGGACCGGCGGGGAGGGTTTGGGGAACTTTGGCGGGATGCGGAGAAACCGTTTGGCAGTAGCGGTGGTCGGATGGGCTATAGGGAGGTTGATGGGTCGGGATTGGAGCCTGACGAGGCCGTTAGGCCACCGCGGGAGGAGGAGCCGCGGGATGGCTGTTTTTGCTGTCATGGTGGTTTGACGATATCGAGGTTTTGAAGAGGTTTGGCGAGGTTGAAGTTCGAATTTATAGCACCGAAATTTCCAACAGCAACGCAAAGCGGGTCCGGAAACATGGAAAGCTTTCTAGAGAGTTACCGAATGCCGCCCCAGCTATTTGATATCCTGCACATTACATCGGAGAAAAGATGTATCAACCTTGAAATAGAACCAGTTGGTAATTTGGGAGACATCACAATACTATACGGTGCAAGATTGACATCAAACTTGACCTTGAGACGACTATTTACAACGGATATCTATAACAGTTAGTGTGGCTAGTAGAGGTTTCAGTTGAATACTGCGACCCAAAAAGAACGAATTCTAGACGATAACTCCGTTGAACCAGGACGCCATAACCATAGCAATAAGTAAGAGAAGACACTACAGAATATTCCCACAACCCCATTTCCAGTCCAGGACAATCACTCCTCCTTGACACCCTCTTCCGCCTCTTCATCATCTTCGTCCGCCCCGATATCTGCCACTCCAACCGCAATCTTGTCGAGAATACCCTTTGTCTAAAAGCGTATGATTAGCATTCGCTTTTCCAAGCCTTATAACAGGACTGGATTGGGATAATCAAAACTTACCCAATTTCTCACATAACCCCATACGAAAATCAGAAAGTTGATCACACCCCAAGCGATAATAATCCAGCTCAATTGTCCGAGTCTATCCCTTCCATTTCCCTGCCTCGCACCCGGGGCGCCTCCAAAGATATACCTGAGCCAATGATGCGAGAACACCAGCACTTTGGCAAAGCCGATAAGTCCCAGAGCGCTCATACCACGGACCATATGCTCCAGCCATCCGACTTTACCACCAGCGGCAGCTCCCAGGGGAGTTCTGGGAACGCGGTTCGCCATGGTGGGGCCGTAAAGGGTGAACCCGTTAAGGTTGAAGGAGAAGCTCCCACCATCGACGGCGTACCAGGGGTTTATGTAGAGGTTGATGATCGGTTCGGCAACGAAGCCCCTATTCAAGCAACTCTCATTAGCATCTGGCCAGCAAAATAATAGTAGTCTATTATCGAAGAAGACATACAAAAGATACACCGTGATTAAAAAGATGATTGACGTGATTCCAATCTGCACAGCCGCGCTGGCGATAACCTGAGCGATTTTGAGCCGCCGGAACTGGTATTCGAAATGGCATGTCGGACATTTGTAGAAACTCTGCGAGTTGGCAGAGTGCAAGCGCCAGGCGCGGAGGCACTCCTCGTGGACATAGCGCGCCGAACCTTTACATTTGCAGGGCGATATCAGGCGGCCGAGTTCCTCGTCGGCGTCTTCGGTCGAAGTGTCAAGACATATACGACATTGTTTGATTGTACGACGACGAGGGCGGCGGGGGAGCTCCTGCGATGTCGACTGAGAGGAAGAGCCGGCGGAAGATGTGGTTGATGCGCCGGAAGGGCCCGGCTCCGAGGGGAACGGAGTGGATGTCGTGTGGGCAGGAAACGTCGGGATTTCGGGATCGGAGTCCCAGCCGCCCGGGGTATTACTACTGACCCAGATGTACTGCTGCAAAGCGGCGTCCTGATCGTTATCTCCTCCGCTGGCCATTTTTTCCCGAATTGTTTTTAACTTGTCGATAAAAGACGATCGATGAGAAGGTTTGAACAGGAGGGGTCTGATGTCCTCAGGAGCGAGAAGTGGTGGGCTGGGCCGGCATTATCAACCAGCAACGCCGGGGCTTGGAGGGATTAAACGAAAGCCGTGCAATTTAAGCCGTGCGATTTGAATTTGATAAACCCTGGCGAGTGCAGCATCGATATCGCCGCATTCGAAGCCTATGGATGTATGCAGAATTACCAGTTTATCGACATCCAACGTGGTCTTTAAATGCGAGACATCGAAGGGTGGTTAGCTCCCGCTGACTAAGCCCGTCGGCGTGCGTTGGGGGAGTCGACCTCACCTCAAACACTCAAACACGCTTCTGCTAGCCGCGTAACCTCCACTACAACCATCCCACCTCCTCCAGCATCATCTCCATCTCAATCCACCTTGCCTGCCTCGTCGCCGTCGTCCGTTCGCATTCAATTAGGACCGTCACGATAAACACAACCCTCTTTGTCCATCTATTTACAGTCCGATAAGCTCCAGGAGCTTGAATACTTCAATCCACTATGGCAGACCGATACTCCTTCTCGTTAACCACCTTCTCCCCCAGGTACGTAATACCTCCATCCGAGCTCCATCGAGCTTTAAGAATGCTAACAATCGTCCCGTGTGCAGCGGAAAGCTTGTCCAGATAGGTTCGCATGCCTCCAAACCCTCAGATAACGCCGTCCCCACAGCTAGTTTATAGCTGCTAACCATACGTTCAATCTCTCAGAGTACGCCTTGAATGCCGTAAATCAAGGCATAACAGCTCTCGGTATCAAAGGTACGTCGCACCCTTCGTCTCTTATCACCAAAAGCCTCACCATTTACACCCATCCCGTCCCACTTTCCTGTATAATCTCCCCTCCCCATGCTCCGAAAAACTAACACTATGCCCGATTCGGTACAACAGCAACAAACGGCGTCGTCCTCGCCACGGAAAAAAAATCCTCTTCTTCCTTAATAACTCCCAACTCGCTCGAAAAAATCTCCCTCATAACTCCAAACATCGGCATGGTCTACGCTGGCATGGGCCCGGATTTCCGCGTCCTCGTCGACAAAGCCAGAAAGGTCTCGCACACCTCCTACAAGCGCATCTATAACGAATACCCGCCGACCCGTATTCTTGTGCAGGAGGTCGCTCGTGTCGTGCAGGAGGCCACGCAGAGCGGTGGTGTGAGGCCTTACGGGGTGAGTATGTTGGTGGCCGGCTGGGACGAGCACACGGATCAGCCCAGTTTGTATCAGGTCGATCCTTCGGGGAGTTATTTCCCTTGGAAGGCGACGGCGATAGGCAAGAGTGCGACGAGCGCGAAGACCTTTTTGGAGAAGAGGTACGCCGAGGGTTTGGAGTTGGAGGATGCGATACACGTGGCATTGTTGACGTTGAAGGAGACGATTGAGGGCGAGATGAATGGGGATACCGTGGAGATTGGTATGTTTATCATCTTTTTTTCCCCTTTCTCTTCTTTTCTGCCGATTGAAGAGGGTTCTTGGTGGGAATATTTTGCTAATGGTAAATGTATTCAGGCATCGTCGGTCCACCAGCAGATCATCTGTTAGGATACGAGGGCGTCGAAGGCAAACAGGGACCGAGATTTAGAAAGCTAACACCACAGGAGATTGAAGATTACCTTACTAACTTATAAGCTAATAACAAAGTATTTTTGATTCGCTTCTTCCTTTAGCCAGTATATATCATGAGCTTATACAATCCGGCGAGGGTATAAAAAAGAAAGAATACAATCCGGAGCAAAACGGTATTCCCGGGTCTCCTATCCACATATCAATTCTTTTGCTTTTCGATAAAAGCAAGATGAAAGCAAGCAAGAATATAAAAGTATTGAAGTAATAAAGTCCTTACATTCCAAGGTAAACTATCCAAAGAATACTCCCCAATCCCACCTACTCTTTTTTTCATATATACCTGCACACCATTAAGTTGCCACAAAGCCAGCATTCAACCACCGGGTTATGCAATTCTCTCCTCCATGGCGTGTCAATTAGTCTGTGTCGCAAATATTCATTTTTTTCTATTATCAGACATCATACGCGAGTATGCACGACGATGATTTTAAAATCCCACCCTTTCCCACTTCCTTTTCCCTTTTTCTTCGGAAAAGGGATTGGAAGTGTTTTTTTTCACTTCACCTGAAATACCCCTCACCGCTCCTTACCCCCGTTATCGGTCTTTTTTGTGATTCACGTCTTGTGTTTCATTGATTTCGGAGGGCCGAGGATCCTGTCGGTGGGTTTTTGTTGCTCTCCGAGTACGGGAGCGTAATGTAGATATCGGTACGGACGGGACCGTATTTTTTTTATCGGTCGAGATTCACGCTGTGCCTTGGTGATGAGGGTGGGAAATTCATTTATTTACTGTCACGCTTTTACACCTTTTATCTTGTATTGATTATATTGAAGGCTTTCTTCTTCTTCAACATTGATACTTAGTTTGAAAATCCATTCTATAAACCTTGATCTAGAAATCAATAATTGTTTCTTTATCCCAAAACGAGCTTTACTTGGAGACTTTTACTCCAATGAATTGGATTAGATGCATGTTTATACTAAAATTTTCGATAAAAAACCAGTTGATTCTTTTGTTTTCTTTTTCTCTAGTACAAAAAAATATATTTAAAAAAAAAAGGGAAACTGCTTGAAACTGTCGTTACAAAAGACGTCTTATCCAAAAGATAAAAAACAAAGACACAACTTACAGCTACTGCAGGATAGCTTTTAGACAAAAATAGGAAACACTAAATAAGGATTCGCCGCAAGGAAGAGAGGAGAATTGCATGGAGTGATAGAGAGGGATAAAAAAAGATGGGAGAGATAAAATATTTCTTTTTGAACAGGAGGAACGGCGTATGCGAAGACAGGTGGGAAAAGAGGCGCTGAATCGCAAATAAACTGGGTTTGAAGTAGGTATACGGTGCGGGTGCGTAGGTATTAGTGATGTTAGGTAGAGAGCAACAATGGAAGAAAAAAAACTGAAGGGATATATTGAAGTAACGGGGAATGATTTTTCGCAAGAAAACAAGACTGAAGACCAAAAAAATAATTTGTACGCCGACCTTGAGACTTCATTAAAAAAAAACTTTAGAAAAGAAAAACTCCCCTTCGATATTTTGGTTAAAAACGTGAAAAGCAAAAAGAAAAAAAAAAGGCAGGTGCTGACAGGGGTGAAAAGGACCGTCAGTTTGCAATTGGTGAAAGGGACGGCTGATAAATGAGATACGAAGAAAAGACTTCGTCATTTAATTGGCCATGGTAAAAGTCAGTGTAGAGATTCTTGGCTACCAACTCAGGGAGTATAAAAAATGTCCAAGGGCGCTCCCGTCAAACAGATGAATCAATTTAAAGAACCGGTTGCAAACAGAATTTTTTGGCCCTAAGGGGGGTGTGGGGGAAAGAAATAGGTAGCTAGGAGTTAAAAAAAGTTCGTGCATCGTTCGTCGTCGTTTCGTTAAAATAGGTTACGGATGATTCGCAATGTGATGAGGTAGGAGGAGGTTTCACTGAGGCAATGGAGGCGGAGGAGGGGGCGGCAGAGCGGGGCCAGCATTTTCCCATACTATCCTCAAGGTCTTTCCGTTGATGAGATGGATGGAAACTATGTTTGCAGATTCGCTGGCGCTCTGTAACACCGAGACAATCGTGTAACGAGGTCATATAATTCATTAGCAAATCTTATTCTCGAATAAACGATGGAAATCGGGTTTAGAAATCAGGGTGGGAAAAAGGAAGGAAGGGAGGGGCAAAGACGAGGCAAAATGGAGGGACATGCAAGCAAGAGATGCAGGTTAACGTGTCGTGCACTCAATTGAGCAACGACAGCATCCATCCAAATGCTGCATCGTTTTTTATGCACGCACAGGAGGAGACAAGTGGGAAAAAATAAAATAAAATTTGAATGGAAACCAGATAAATATCTGTTAAACGAAATAGAAGCCAAATTGCAGAATTTCTTGCACATACGATCAAGATATCGCTGCCGTTCCCAGGTTGGGTGTTCACCAGCGTTACTGTCCCACCGTTCGGTGTTGTCGTCGTTGTTTGTTGCAAAGTCGAGTCTTCGGGAGGGTATTGGGGATGTTGCGACGAACCAGACCCTGGAGGTGGCGGCGGAGGCAGGTTTGGCAGCACTCGTCTAGCAGCGATGACAGGAACGGGACCCTCGGACGCGACCGAGGTCTTGGGCGCCCCGAGCATAGGCAAGCCGCGACGGATTGGCATGATTTCGAGAAGCCGAGATTTTCGGGAAAAACAGCCAGAGCAGAGGTAGAGGAGGGAGGAGGAGAGGGATCGGATCGAATCGACAGCTGATTCGAAAGAAAAAAAAGTCGTTAACGATCCCGAAAGAGAATTTTATCCCTAGGCGGGCTTGATCGGCAGCAGCAGCTAATGTGGTCGCCTCGATTACCCGTTCCTGGCGTGAGGTTCGGTGATTGGTTGGGTGACCACCAGGTCAGATGTTGTATTCGAAGCTGGGTAGCGGGACTGGGCTCTTCGTTTCGTCGTCTGGATGCGATGATATTGTTGCGTCTTATTTTTTTGTTCGGAAATGGGAGATGGGACCTGTCAGATATGGAGACTGTGACTGTATGACTGTGCTCGATGCTCAGACGAGCTCTCTCTCTCTCTCTCTGCTACGGCAGGAGGGTGCAATGCCAGGAGCGAGCGTCGACCTGTTCAATGGGAATGTTATTGAGACGGAATTCCGGAGAGCTGGTTGCCCTGAGGCCTGGTGGCGGCGGAAGCAATCCCTTGGGCAACACAAGGGCGAGGACGCAGGCAGTCAGGCTGAGGGCCGGATGGAACCGTGACCGTGGGACAGAAAGGAGATTCGTTATCGGCAGACGTCGTGACGGCCTGGGAGCGGCGTTTGGAAGAAGTCGGCGATGGCGAGGAGGCGGCGGGGAAGATTGTTGAAAAAAAGAGTGTCGAGATGAAAAGGTGGCGGGGAGAGGAAGTTATTAAAAGGACGGCGGCGGCGGTGACGATGGGAAATGAATTAAATTGAAGCTGACGATGGCCTGCAGCCGGGCACCCAATTTAGCGACACCACCTTCAAACCAACCAAACCACTAACAGACTGACGAACAGATGCACAGAAGAACAACCGATGGTCAAACGAAACCGGCCTTGTCTCACGCACACGAACGTACTTGAGTATATATGGATACCTGGGGACGTTGTTCCTTCTACAGATGCACGGGAGCTGATGGTGGTGGGTGGTGCTGTGCGACGGGAAGAGCCTCGAACTGGACCCACGAGGTTGGACAACAGGGAGAATACGGAACAAGGCAGAAAAAAGGCCAGGAAGGATTTCTGATCGAATGGAAGAAGGAGAGAAGGAAGAAAAAAATCCAACATCGGGACCCAGAACAAAGTTGGTGGAATGCATGCTGCCAACATGCTATGCAAGCCATACCTCTTTGTCCGGACGACCAAGAACAGAAGGGACGACCGAAGTGGTCCGCCTCAAAATTAGAAACCGCTCCTCGAGATCTCGACACTATGCCTGACACGGACTCTGATTTTCGATTGCTGCATGCAAGCGCGCCCACAGCCAGACAATCGATATCGTTCTTATCCTGCTGCTTTCCCAGCCGGGCAGGAGGTTGAGCAAATCGATATCGGGGACAAATGCCATATCGGACCCGGTTTCGATTATATAATGATAATATTATTATATATATCACGAAATCGTTTCGCTGCGGTGACAATCGACCTGCTCACCTGCAGCTGCCCTTTCGCTCTCCCCCGGGACGCCGGCGTTCCGTGGGGCCTTTCTCTCTCTCACACAAAGCTGTACCGTCTGGTGATACTGGACGGTCCGTCGCACATTTTTTATTTTTTTTGGTTACGAGCTCGAAATACGCCGACCGCTCGATTCATTCGGTCGCATGCGAGGTACCATGCGCAGCGAACAGGGAGATGGGCTGTTACGTCCTTCGGCCATTCTCCAGGCCTGCCAGGATGCAGCCATGTTGGAATCCCAGATGCCATTTGCAATTCAGAATATCCTGCTGGACCCGTGCATGTGGAGCCTCTTCGGCCTCTGACTAGCTACATTTCGCTAAATCCCCAACCAAAAAAGAGAAGAGAGAAAAAGGTCCGCCCTGTTTTGCTTTTCGACAGCCGGGCCTAGTCGAAATGCCCAACCGGTCCCATCTTCTTGTGCGACTCGCCTTTTCCCTGTTTCTCGTTTCCACCTCGTCTGCTGGCTTTAGCCTAACTATGTATGCGCCGCCATATGCACCCCAACCAAACTCTGGGGAATACATGAAATCTCTTCTTTTTTTTTTGTCAATTATTTCGAGTATACAGATACTTCTCAAGTAAGTACTCGGACGTTTGACATCTCAACGGCTTTCTGTCTCTGCGCCGGCTGGCCGCGGCAACTCTGCAAGGTTTGTTCGAACCCGGTCGTTGATCTCTCGTTCCGCTCGATCAATTGGACGGCTTCGATTGGAGGATTGTATCTCAAATACGAGAAACTGGGATCATGCATATATATCTGCTGCACGACACTCGGATCTCCAACGTTTCCAGAACCCCCAGAATCGTTCCATCACGATATTAAAAACAATCTGATATAAAACATCCTGAACCGCCAGGGTTATCAACACCCTTCCTTCCGAAACTGGCAATATATATCATCGACCTGAATTTCGACCCCCCAAAAACTCGAGAAATGAATACCTCCCAAAATCCAATCAATATAAATCGATTTCATCACGAATCCGCACAAATCAACTTCACACCGATCAAATGACACAGCACGAACAGATAGTCCCCCTGCAAATACGCCAACCTCTCCAACCACCCCCACCCTCTATGTCCCATTCTCTGCAGCTGCAAATCCGTCCGTATCTCCCTCAACGCGAGCGCCCCCTTCCCCGTCATTTCCTCCACCCTCCCAGGCAGCTCCGGGTACTCGTACGCATCCTTCATCCGCCCAATGCACCTCACGATATCCTCCCTGACCCCGTCCCTCAACTCGTTCAGCCGAAAAAGCCCATCCCTCACCTCCTTCGTGTGAACGTGCGTCAGCCGTGACAACATTTTCCCACCCCCTCCTTCGCTTACGTCAACCTTGCGCCGTCCCATAATCTCAGCTACGAGACTTATCCCCTCGCTGTTTATACTCCCTCCTCCTCCTCTTTCCCTCCCGTTGCCGTAACTATTGCCATTGCTGTTGCCGTTGCCGTTGCTGTGCACCACCACCGCTTTCCCCCTTGCCAGATACCGCTTCTCGACCCCATACAAGGCGACCACTAAATCCGGAATCCGGAGCTTCGGACACTCCTCCACCGTCAGATATTTCAGACTCTTGCACGTATCCAACAGATCCCTCAGCAGGTGCTTATCCGCATCCGTCCGGCTCAGATCGATAGAGGTGTACATGGCCAAGGGTAGAAAACGGGCGAGTAAGGTGAGGGTGGTATCGATTGATAGGTACCGTCGGGATTCCTGATTCGGTGAGCTCGCTCCGGCGTCGTGGTTGCCACTCGTCCTTCTACTCCTCGGCCTGCCGCCGCCGCCGTATCTGTTATCAGCAGCAGCAGCGGTAGGACTCCCGGTGTGTCTCCTGACAGCGATCGTGCTGTCAAATACGCTGGTCGCGTACGCTCTCTGTTCGAACGGTCTGGACGGTGAGTAGAAGGATACGGCGCGCCATGCTGCCTTTGAGGAGAAGAGGCAGGAACGGATCGGTCGTGATGTTGCGGACCAGTATATCAGATCGATTGTGTGCAGGTATGTTACTATGCAGTCGAGGATTGGTGGGATGAGGGTTAGGGTTATGAGGGTCGGAGTCGGTTGCGGGGATTCGGTCATTTTTTATGCGAGATTTGTATATTTGGATTTTATATATCCAAAGTAAGAGGTGAGGAGGGATATATTTGTAGAGTGGTGATTTTTGGGAGGCCGGTATGTTTTTATAGTATATCAGATATCGAATTGCTACTGTGATATCTGGAACAAGGCTTCGAGGCTGGTCCGAATTCCAATACAGTAAATTATCATGCATTGCGGTCCGTGTTGCGAATCGGTTCAGTGGTGTTTTCTGCTTTTGACGCACTTCATGATGAATCGAATACGCTGCAATTGGGCCCCTTTCGAGTGGGATCCTATTGGAAAGATTCCAGGGTTGGTCGATGGTGGGGGTGTGGTGTTTACCTACTTAAGTAAAGTAAACCGATTGTAGGCGGCGACCCGTATTTTATATAACGTCCAAAAACTACGTTGGGAGGTGCGGTATCGGTTCAGCAGCCTGGAGTGCCTGGCTGGCTGGCTAGCTCCGACGTTGGCTCCCGTTTTGGTCCCCCATGCAGGTCCGTTATCGTGCATGAGGACATGGTCACGCCAGTCAACGACTAATCAACGGTTTTCCCAAGAGAGAATATAATGATAGGGACGGATTTTATATATATACTCTGTAGAACTCGTATAGACTGTATAACGAAAGGTAGAACCATGCGGTTTAAAAAAGCAGTAGCGTCGCTCGAAAAAGAATAAAAATGTATGATACACCAATCCCGTCCAAAAATTCACCATCCGATCAACAAGAAAGAGTATTAGTTCCTCACCTAGACAATGATCTAGGGCAGTTGCGCAGTTTCTAGAGATGAATACCGAGGAAACAAAGAAAAAAGTCCAAAAAAAGGCAAAGGTCGCCTTTATACCTGTAGGAGAGGGCTCCTACCGCGATTCACACACACATCAATTACAATCCTTATACCCAAAGAAATTCCAAAAACTCCTATTGATTCCCCCGTTCATCTAAACTTGCTGAAAATAACCGCAATGATGAGAAGCACAAGGACCGTGATGATTGCAATCGTAATCATTCGGTTCGTCGCCATCCTAAAATCTTGATCGTTAGCTCGATATGTCCCAGAATAACATATTACCCAATCCCAATCGTCACCTCAACTACCCATTGAAATCTCTCTCTCTCTCTCTCTCTCAAAAACAATAGAAGGAAGAAAAACCTACCGCCTAGCCATTCCCCTCAGCGTCTGCACGCTCTTATTAACATACCCCTCCCCTTCCAGCAAATTATCCCTCGCATTCATCAACGTGTTCCTCTGCCCGTAAAGATCGCTCAGAATGCCCGCACCGATATTCTCCGTATCGGCCGCCAACCGCTGGCTGTTCTGCAACCGCTGCGAGCTCCTCTCCAAGCGCTCAGTGCCGCCCAGCAGCTGCTGCCTCTGCTCGTAAACGGAGTCCTGACCCGTGGGACCTTTGCCGCCGTAGAGGTTGGCCCTCTCAGATTCAACGGCCAGGCGTTTGAGGGCCTGCTTGGACTTGTCGAGGTCATGGTCGTAGTTTCGGACGCGCGGGGAGAATTTGCTGCGGATCGCGGTGGGGATGTTTTGCACTTCTATGCGCATTTGGGAGACCTATGTATATAATTTCGTATTATTAGAAGAGATGCTCAAGCCGGCCTTTTTCTCCCCCCCTCTCTCCGTGGATATTAGGTAGTTTAATTCATTGCGAGAGAATCGGAGAAGAAGTAAAGTGATTGGAAGAAAACGTACAATCTCATCGGCCTCCTCGAGCGCCCTCTGCGCCGCTCGGATGGCGGCCTTTTTGGGCTCGCCACCGAGTTCGGGGATTTGATCAAGTTTCTGAGAAATGTCGGCTTCGACGAGCTTGAAATCGGCTTCGTAAGAAGCGAAGAGCTCGGAGCCCGGTTCTGAGTCTAGTGCGATGGACATGTTTTCGCTGTAAGTGTTGATTCTCTTCGGGGGTTGGAGTTGGGGTTGGTTGATGAAGGGCGAACGGGCAGCTGACGCAAGCTGAATGGGAAAAGGTGGGAGGGAAGAAAAGGTCTAAGCGATGAGCGGCAGGTGTGGGAGAAGACGTTCTTCGAGCTATGCGAGCTTTTGTGAGTTTGTCGGATCGGTCGGGAGGGAGCGGGCTTCTAATCTCGGAAAGTTGTAGCGGTCGTGGTGATGCGATGAAAGTAAGAAGATGGAGGAGAGGGAAGAAAGGAAAGGCGGCGAAGGGTCGAGCGAGTGGTGTTTGGAAGGGGCGGCGATGTCACAAGCCCCGTTTTGAAGCTCCTCAAACCTGCGCATGCGGCTGGTCCGGGTCCCCTGTTCTTTTCGCATGCATTACGACATGCCCTTTGGGAGGGCGAAGAAAAAGAATTGGAATTCCATCTGACGATAATAATAATAATAATACTTTGTAGTAATATTCAAGGTTTCTATGCTCCGACGACACCGATATTTCGCTTTTACCAAAATGCACATTTGCGATCCCAAAGAGCCAGCCAGCTACAAAAGCAAAGACAAAGAAAACGACCCAATGCTGCTCCCAAAAAAATAACCTTGCTATCTTTTCGTGAGTTCAATCCGCCGACGCAATCATCGTGTCCACCAGCTCTTTCAGCGGACCCCAATAGTCCCTTCCTTGATCCAGTTTGAACTCCTTCACAAACAGCACGAAATGCTTGAACGAGGTGTTCATGTGTTTGTCCAGCGCCAGCGCTCCGATGATTGGGAAATGATGACAATAAACGTGGGCGTAGACCCGGGCCAGACGTTTGAAGAATTGCAATACGAGCGGACGAAATTCATCCGTGAATTCGACACCTGAATAAAAGATATAATGCTGCCGTTAGTGGTTGAAGAAAACCATCAATTGAAAGGATGGGGGAGGTCTCGCACCATTCCGCGACGGAAAGACCTTGTCGTCGTCGATATTCTTCTGAACCCAGGTCATCAGGTGCTCGACGTACTCAGACGCCGGCATCTTTGTCGGTTTCTTGTACTTGTCGTTGTCCTGCCAGAGGTACTCAAACTCGTCCGTGGCTTTCATTTCGGGGCACGAGGCTACGGTGCAGAACTCGGAGACGGCGCCGTACTGTTCGTTTCCCTTTAGCTGCGTAATAAAGTTGTAAACTTTGGAGGTGTGCATACCAGTAGGTTTATCTGATTGTAAAAGTCCACCACTACAAAATAGCATCAGTCAAAGTCAAGCCGGGAACCACACTCGAGGCGTATCGCATACGGTTGAACGCCAGCCATTCGTTCTCATCCTGCTCTCGCCATACATGTTAGCACCTTATAAACAAAGCTATATGGAAATATAGAATGTATTTCGCACCTCCCCCTCGGGGAGCATGACAACTTTGCGCAAGCTGCCGCTTCCCAGTGTCGCCTGCGCATACTGTCGCAAGTGAAAGCTGGTGATGCCCTGTCGCGCCCTGCTGGGTCTGAACGCTGCCGGTGGTTTTCTACGGTTTCCCAAAAAAAGACTGGTTAGCGGCGGAATGTAGCGTATCACTTGGAGGGTTGCAGAGCGTACGTAGCCATTGTGGGTATATCTGTTGGTGGCGAGGTAGACGAGAGAATGGAAGGGATGGTCGGTTGTTGGTAGAGGTGGTGGTGGTGGGTGGTGGGGTGGATGCTTAAAAAGGGCAATTCGAAAGTGGCATGTTGCCATGTTAGCGAGCCTTCAGTTGAGGTTGACTAGACTCCATGCCATTGTTGGATCGCATGGAGCGCAACGAGACCCATTTCACAACTAGCTGGCGTTGCTAGCTGGAAATGAGTTAGTTACTATTATATATATTATATCATTAGAAATTATAACAATGAGGATGGTAAAGTAGTATAGCATGCTGGCCAAATAATTAGTAATAGCTAAGGTAACGTGGTTATTGATTGTTTTCTCGTTCAATATAAATATTCACCACTCCGCTTGAAACTTGATCGGTTGATTCAACATGAATTTGAATTGACAGCACTCCAGCTCTTACTCTGGCTCGTTGATACAATACGCTATGAGTTCTTGGTTCGTCTGAATTTGCTTAACTTAGTTTAATCGATATCAATCTCGACTAACCGCATGTCAGCCGGATTACCTCAGTCAAAGAGGCTCGTGATTTGAAGTTACAGAGCTCATCCCTAAATTGAAAGTCTAGGGATTCGTATATTCGATTGAAACGGCTTGGTCGGTATAGCTACCTTCAAAAACCATAAAGGTCTCGAATATTAGGGTCTCATTCTTTCCCGATACCCGAAACACTAGTGTGGAGCGGTCATACAACGAGACTACCTGAAACAGCTGATATCCTCGTGTTAGCTTTATATACGCCGTGGTTTTGGGGAAACTTTTTTACTGCAGTTTCCGGCCAAACGCTCCCGAAATGGCTAAACACAGAACACCAAACAAGAAGCCTTCGATAGAGATCATGTTGATATGGATAGTATCCAGCATGCTACCGGTTTGGTACCGCAGGATGATGAAACCAACCCAAACCTCGAACCCCCCCCATTGCTACTAATATATTAATCATCTTGGCCATGGATAGTTTATACTTAAGCTTGTTACTTTGCAGCTTCTCTATAAAACCCAATAAATGTAGCCTCGATATCGTTCTTTATTCTTTCATCAGATATCCAATAGACCACCATCTTGGGTATACAACTATACTAACATTAATAGTGTGACACTAGCCTACCTACAGAAACTACCGTATATACTTTGCAACAGCGAGCTGGACTCGAGATTGCACAAATTATATACAGTACAATAACATATCGAAAAATAACAGAAAATGAAAAGCCAACTTATTCTCCTCTTCCTCTTCTCCCTTCCCTCAGCCTTCTCGGCCACTCTTCCTAAACCCAGAGCCGTCGAGAAACCCCTCGGCGTAGACTCGACAAAGGCCTACATAATAACCCTAAAACGCACCGAAAAGCGTCCATGGGCAGAGATCCTAAAAGTCTTTGAACAAAAGCCCCAACCGGATAGCGTGATAGCGGAAGAGTTGCGAGCTTACACTCTAAAACTATCCCCCGCCGACGCTGCTAAAATTTCAAAATTGCCATTCGTGAGAGCTGTGAATCTTGATATCCTGGTTACGCTTCCGAAACACGAAGTTCGAACCATCGGCGAGGCCGTTCCGGGACCGGCCGCGGGAGCAGCTACAAAACCACACCACCGCGCTCGAGATACATCTCTCAATCCCGCACTTCGAGCGAGGGCGGAGCTGACATCTCAGACGGATGCGACCTGGGGTATGCAGCGCATCTCCACGGGCGCCAAAGTCGTAAAAAAAACGGACTCTAGAACTTACACCTACACTTACGATCCCGCTACCGATAGCGGAGCCGGTGTGGATGTATACGTTATCGATACCGGGATTGATTTTGGGAACAAGGAGTTTGAAGGACGGGCAAAGGAGACGTTTCCCAAGGATGTGGTGCTTCCCAGTGGGGACAAAGATGGTCATGGGTATGTATATGTCCTTTCTTTCATTTATGCATTAGGCGACTTGCATGGTAGTATAATTTGTAGAGGTTGAAAATACTAACATCTCCTTTTTATCACCTTTTAGAACCCATGTAGCAGGCATAATCGGCTCCAAATCCTTTGGCATCGCCAAAAAGGTCAACCTGATAGCTGTCAAAATCTTTGACAAGCCGGATGACCAAGTAAGCCTGCGCACAGTAGCCAAAGGAATTGTAACAGCGATCAGAGGCCACGCGGCTCGCGAAAAGGAATCTGGTTTTGTAGCGTCAATCATAAACATGTCTATAGGTTCAGAAGATTCTGAGATCACTGCACTCACACAGTTCCTAGAATTTGCGGAGGAGGAAGGGATGCATATAGTAACCGCTGCAGGGAACGGGAAAAAGGACGCTTGTAATATCTATCCAGGTCTTATCAAGGTCCAATCCATGATTACAGTAGGTAACTCGAACATTAAGGATGAAGTGGAAGAATCGTCGAATTTTGGTAAATGCGTGGATATTTTTGCGCCGGGAACTGATATTGATAGTGTCGGGCTACCGGTATGGTGGAAGTTTGGAAAGCCTAGAACGGTTTCAATGACAGGAACTAGTATGGCTAGCCCTATGGTTGCGGGGCTTATAGCCGGTCAAGCTGTCAAGCATGAGAATTTGAGGAGAAATCCGAAGGAGATGAAGCAACATATTTTGAAAATGGCAAAGGAGGGGGCGATTGTTAGTTATAGTAAGGGACCGAACCGTATTCTTTTCAGAAAAAACTAGAAGATCTAGAAGCGCTGGCGCTGGCTGGGTCTTTTGGTCGAAACATTAGAGATACAATTTTAGATACCAACGTTTTGTACATATATAATTCATTTACGTTTGCTGCTAGCAATTTCTGATGATACATATTTTGAATTTCTTCCCTTCTATAGATCTAGTCGGTGTGCATATGCATCTATATATCTGATGTATAATATATTGCAGCGAACATGCATCCCACTCCAACCATATTTATCAAAAAATAAAACAAACCAGAATTTAGACCTCAAATATCATGCCCCATATTTACATATCCTGATTGGTATCCCGGTCAAAAATTTGGGTATTTGGGGGGTATCAAAGGCCGAGTTTCATTGTACATAGTATACTTATTTACGCATTCATCAAAAGGTTGTCTGGCAAGTAGTTGTGTCGAATGAAGGTTACAGCCCTTCAAATCAAGCTCTAGCTAGTCTCGCTGGCCAGTTACAACACAAAGCAAAGCTGCTCTAGCTAAACCTGTGAACTGAGCGACTCTGAAGCTGTAGATTCACCTATGAGATAGGTGATCTGACCTTCAATCCGACGATATAGGAGGCACCCACTCCCCGGATATCTGCTCGTCTCCTTTCTTCTCCTTCTCCTTCATCTTCCGCCTCACCTTCTTCAACCTGTTCAGCCTCGTCTTCTTCTCCCTATCTTCATCTTCGGTCCGCTTGTGCACCACGGCCTGAACGGCCTGCCCCACCGCTGCCTTCTTCTTCTTATTCTTCTTCTTGACCGCAATCTTCGCTTTGGCCTCCTCCTCCGCGGCTCGCACCTGGCGCTGTTTAATCCGCAGCTTCTTACTCGGACGGCGCCGTCTCCTCCTCTCTATCGTCTGCGGCAGGGCTTCCAGAATCACATTCGACGGCTTCTTATTCTTATCCTTCGCGGGAGCCGCATCCACGAGCGTGAGCTTAGTCACCCGCCACGGCATCTCGCAACCCCACCATCGCTGCTCACTCCCCTTCAAGACATCCTCCCCGGATACGGCAGCGTCTCTGATCCGTGCGGCCCGCTCGCCGTCTTCCTCGAGCGGCGGGGTAAGGTAGTAGTACCGCGGCGGACGATGTCGGGCGTGCGCCTTCTCGACGTCTTCCTGGGAGAATTGTGCGACTTTGGGAGTATTCGACGTTAACTCCTCCGAAAGGAGAGCTTGCTCCGGTGGAGGGGAGGGCGGGAGGACGTAGGTGTGGACGTTGTCGGTATCGTCGGTGGTGGGAGCGAAGAGGCGGAAGGAGACTTCGCCGGGTTGGTCATGTCCTCGGTGGGAAGGGGCTGATGCTATGGATACGTCGTCGTCGTCATCGTCATCTCGAGCGCTAGGGTCGTCAATGGTGTAGCCGAGGATCGAGGACCAGTCCACGGCTCGCGACGGGCGCTCTGGGGATTTGGGCGGGACGAGGGCCTCCCGGGAGACTCTGCCATGGCGGAGAAAAAGTTGAGAGTTAGCGAGAAATCGTGCCGTTCCCCCGCATTTCTTGTCATGAGGATCGAAAAGAGTGTCGTGTGATGCAAAAAATATTGAGCTTACATTTCGGTCTGGGTGGTATCAAGCATGGCGGTGCCGTTTGGGAGATGTCATGGTTGATATCGATCTCGATGAGAGGTTGAAATTCTGCGATGAAGGATGTTTAAACGTGCGCTCGGTGGGGACTCCGATTCGCCTGTCAGATTGGGCGCATGATGCATCCATCCAACGACCACCGTCCACCCCACGCCTCTCCCAGACACTAGCCCTGGGGTCTTAACTAGCTCTAGCTCCCGGTAAGATACTTGCTTCAGTAGTAGTAGGTACTTTGGTATAGAGTTTGAGTGAGTGTCTGAGCATATTCCACTCCGTGTATAGTTTCTGTTCTATGGGGCAAATATTCCAATTAATCTCAACACAGAATCTTCCATCATCTCCTATCATACAAGAACAGTAGCTATTGATATTAATATCGATTCGGATAGCTCTCTCACTTTAGTAAAGTTACAATGCCCAATTGATATCTGGCTCACTCGATTGGGTTGAGATTACCAGAGAGTACATTGATCTACAATGAACGATACAGATATCAGCTCAGAGAACTTTAAAATAAATAACCATCCAGCTGCAATCTTCTCCAATATAAATAGCACACCGAAGTTTCAATCAGTAGTTTATATCACCACCTTCCCAGTGACATACACTCTCTGGAGCAGAAGTGAAGAAAAATATCGATATGCCAGCAGCAAAATACCCCGCAGCTCTCTTGTCTCGTAAACCAGACTCTCCCTCACAAGCAGCTCTCCCAAGATACAGCAGTCTTGCCAACAGCCGCTCAAGACCCCCCATACGGGTAGACGAGGTCGACCTAGCGCAGTATATTCCCTACAAGGAAGGTTCTTTGGACTTGTTCCGATGCCGCATCCACAAGGATATTCTGTTTACGATTCCCAAGCCCGAAGCCCCGGAAGAAAAGCAATTTGGCGGGCCGAGTTCGAGCGCTTCCCAATATGTAGCGGCGGCTGAGACCTTCCAAGTAAAGTCGAGTACCTTAGAATCTCTCATATCCGTTGCGAGAAGCTGTGCATACTTCACCGCGGTCCGTTTGAGGCCTGAAGACATGATTTTTGCTCACCAGATCGCCGGAAGGCACAAATACTTTAACAGTGATGAAGTTCGTACGCTGAGGTGGCTGAGCTCCAATACTGATTTGGAATCGATCCTGAGCTATCAAAGATGCTTGCAGAGCTGTAAGGATTCCACGGAGGCGATAGTTCACATATTACAAGGTATAAAAAAACATTCCTAGATGACATCGTAGACCCGAAATATACTCATCATGTATGGCTTTACCGCTCTGTAGAAGCCCTGGAGAAATATGACGATGATCCTCATATTCTTTGGAGTCTATGGATGCATCAGAGCATTAGTTTTACTTGGGAATCAAAGACCGCGTTGGAGGAGCTTCGGAAATGGTCGACTGTCTTTCAGAATCAAGAATCGCACAAAGATGGAGAATGGAATGAAACTGAAATACACGAAAAGCAAGAGGCCGCGCGGTTCAACCGTTTGCAGCGAGAGAAATACCAGGTAAGAGTCAGTCTCGTAACCAAACCACACAACAAAAACAAAGTTGTGTGGTAAAGAGACTGATATGCATTTCCTGGATTCAAAGTTGTGTGCGTTGGAGACGAAAATACCAACGTAGTTGTGGAGGTGCCAGAAATATAATTCAGCCAAAGCTAACGATCCCGATGCGATAGATAAGCCACTGCACGTGTCCCCAGGTCACCTTGGGGAGGCGCAAATTCTGGCAAAGAATAAAAGATGTTTTTCACCCTACCATCTGTAACGATTGTAAGCAGAGGAACGTAAAACCTGCGTATTGGTGGTCAGAAGGTGGATATCTACCGCGGTCTACGTTGTCAGAGCCATTGAGATGATCTGAAGAGGTTACTCTGTCTTTCCCAGAATTTGGTTTCCGGGTAGCTTATTTCAATAATAATAGGAATGTCCACTCTAATGTCTCCTTCAAAAGTATATGTGCACTTGGGTAGAAACGACGTTGCATGATTATGTCTGGCATATGGCTTATCACAAAACAAACAAAGCAACCAGTACCATAAATACGATTGATAAACTTTGAGAGATATTTTTTTCCTTCTAAATAACCTCCACCAAAGTACTTCTCTTTCAACATTCTAGTTCCCGTATTCAACCTAAATATGAATCACGTCTATGAAAGTTATTTACGATATGTTCCACCCTAATACCATACCATCGATATCAACAGGTCTAAGATCCTACTAGTCAACAGAACCATGCTCGAATCTGATGGACCTGCTCTCAGAGACAATACTCGATCAGAATAACCCCCATTTTCTCTAATAATTCAAAACTACCAACAATCAGGATAGCATCACCATGAATGCACTCTCAATTACACGTCATGCATAATCCCTAATCTCACATGCTGAGCCAAACTATACTGACATTACACATCCCGCCTATCCTATGGCGAGTCTGTGAGTTTACAACCAAATATCTCAGAAGCCCGTCTTCAAAAATAATCACAAACTAAATATCCGCTGTGTAGCAAGCCCTTTTGGATCAGCCCTCTCAGGTCCAGGCCCTGAGATCAGTCGGTGATCGTTGCAATGTTATCAATCATCTCGGCCTTCGTCGCCGGATATTGTATAAAACCAGAGCTAACGGAAACATGCTGGCCAAGAAAATCTTTGGCTCGATTATTGGAGGGACATGTCTGTTGTTTCTTTTCACTCCTTTGTTCTTCAACGTTTTGGAATATGGCTGAGTAGGTTCCAGCATCGCCACCGTGGCCGCTGGATTGCTCACCATTTTCCAAAACTACGCTCAACACTGCTTCCGACGACCGGAACTATTTCAGCCTGAGCCTGACCTGTGACTGCACATATCCTACAATAAGCTCTGAGCCTTCGACCACAACGGTAATTGCCATTCTCACCGCCTATTTTACGATTGGTGGTGCGATGGGACTACTAGTGGCAGCTGTACCTGTCAACAGCGGCAGTATGACGTTGGCATAGGCGGGATGATACTAGTGTGCCTGTCAGAGGACTGTTAGCATGCGGTGGGCGGGGACTGCTATTACCCCCAGTAGAGACTGGGGATGATCGATGGGAGATCAAGATCTAGAACAAGTGAAAATCTTTGAGATGCTGTGTTCCGTTGGGAGTGGTACGAAGATTGCTTTTGTCTCTTCGAAGACCAGAAGCTGGACACAACAGCTTTTTATTTGGTTCTCGATAGCCGAGGGACCGGGAGGTGGTCTTGATATAAGAACAGCATGCGCATGCTAGCGGTGTTGAGTGGTTCATATCTTTGGTTATTTTTATCGTAATGTATATATTCATATTTATTGAACAGCTATAATTACATAATTAAGTATTAATATTACATCTTCAGTATTTTCAAATCTCGTACCGGTGTCCGAACCAAATGCTGATTATATAGATAATATAAAAAAATGAAAAACGGAAAATAAATATACAAATCCCCTCACTTTGCAGTATTTCATTCGTTCAGTCGGAGACCAGAGAAATCTTTGTTGGTAAAGACTCCTTAGCTTTACGTAGTAGCTTGTGATGGACTTTAAACTCTGGAACACATGTCGGCTGCAACAGAGTGGGGGTCGCACCAAGTCCGGTCATGGGGTCCTTTGCTTCCCCTGCAGGATCGTGAGTGTACGTGCGTCGGGGGACATGAACACGGTGCTCCGGGCGGTGCTTGCTTGCTTGGGACCGTGCCTGGTATCACGTAATGGAACGGTGCACCAACCGTGTCCTGGAACATCATGTCATCATTCGGCTTCCAACTCGACCGTTTCAATCGTCCAGCCCCCCCCGTACGTACCTCTCTCCCAGCTGCTGCTCCTCCGTGCAGAGTACTCTGTACATCCAGAACAAATCCCCCCCAATCAGATGATTCGTCCGGCAGCGGCACTGTGAAGGACGTCGGCAATAACTCCCCTTATCCTCGTAGCCTCTCTCTCATTCACTCTTTCCTGCGTTCTATCTTGCATTCCCGGGCCTCATCCGATCGTGTGACGCTTTTGATAATCAAACCCCATTTAAACCGCTTGGATCCCCTGAAGATCCGATTCCTGTGAGTTTTTATCGCTTTTCTCCAAACACTCACGTTCTTCACTAACGTGCACTCATAAACTTTCGCAGCCGACAAACGTGTCCGGCCACGGCACCTCTCACCGGCCTCCCACCGACACTCATTCTTACGAGCTCGATACACTCAACCGGCCCCCGTCGGCCCCCTCACCCTCCTCGCCTGCCGACAGACACTTTGACCCGGAACGAGAGAAGCGGCGGGAAGCCAAGTGGCTTCGGGTCCTCGACGAGATGAAGTTCAGCCACTCCGTCCAGTTCAATGCCGTCCCGGACTGGTCCTCAAACTACATCGCCTACTCCAATCTCAAGAAACTGTGCGCCCTCCAACTCCCTCATCCATCTCACGGACGGAAACGTTACTAACTGCTGAACAGGATATATACTCTCGAGAAAAAAGTCAACGAGGCGGCCAACCAACGGACCGAAGACGAAGAGAGCACATCGCTCATCCGTGACGACACCGACCCGGACCCAATCTTCAGACGCGCCCTCGACAACGAACTCGAAAAGATTGCCGAGTTTTACCAAATCAAGGAACTCGAACTCTACGGTGAACTCGACGAGCTTATTAAAGACAAGGAAACCTTTGAGAAAAATCAACTGGAGGAACTCGGAAACTCCACCGAACTCGACGGTTCCCAGCTTCTAAGCAAACGCCGTATCACTCTCGCTACAAACGTTCCCGCAGCTACCAGTCCCACAGCCCTCTCCCCCGTCAACGGCAAGAAAACCGGCTTCCAATCCGATTCGGAGTCCGAAAACTCTGAAGATGAACTCATCAGCTCGGCATCTGCCCCCAGACGTCGCAATCGCGCCTCCACGATCGGAACGGCCGGTAGCAACGATCTCCTATCCGGGGCCGCGAAAGCCAAGCGCCGTACCTCGCAAGCCTACGATGAATTTAATGAAGGCATCCTCACCGCCCTCTACGATCAACGTATAACCCTCAAAAAGCGAATCGTAAACCTCTACGTCTCCATGGTGGAACTCAAATCCTTCATCCAGCTCAACAAGACGGGTTTCACGAAAGCTCTGAAAAAATACGACAAGATTCTCAATCGAAATCTGAGGGATAAGTACATTCACACTTCAGTACTGCCAGCGTACGTGTTTGGACAGCAGACTATAAGGGGTCTGGTGGACGCGATCGGCAACCTGGAAAAAGTGTACGCCGACTTGATCACAAATGAGGATTTGGATGCGGCAAAGAAGGAATTGAGGCTGTACCTGAGAGAACACATCGTGTGGGAACGAAATACGGTGTGGAGGGATATGATTGGGATCGAGAGGAAGGCGCAGGCGGCAAATTTGGGAGTCAGGAGGACGTTGCTGGGCGCCGATGTACCCGACGAACGAACGAGACGGCAGGGAGACGAAGCAGAGTTGCCGGAGAAAACGGAGATCCGCACCCCTCTGGGAACGGTGACCTGTCCGAGGTGGCTAGTCAGCTCAAATTTATTCGTTCTGCTGATCGCGGTTGCGATATTCGTGGGGCTGCTATTCGCGCCCATCTTTCATTCACCAGAGCAGAGGGGTTGTTTTGCTATTCTAGTGTTCGCATCAGTATTATGGGCTACGGAAGTTATCCCACTATTCGTTACCTCGCTATTGATACCGTTCCTCGCAGTGATACTGAGGGTGTGCCGGGAAGACGCGAAGCCTCACGCCAGGCTGGATGCGAAGGATGCTGCGAAATACATATTTGCGGCGATGTGGACGCCGGTAATCATGCTACTACTCGGCGGGTTTACCATCGCGGCGGCGTTGAGCAAATACCATATCGCAAAGTTGATAGCGACAAAGGTGCTGAGTATGGCGGGCACAAGGCCGAGGACAGTTCTCTTGACAAACATGTTTGTAGCCATGATTGCGAGCATGTGGATCAGCAACGTCGCAGCACCGGTGCTTTGCTATTCCCTTATTCAGGTAAATTCCTTTCCTCGAGACATTTATATTCTTTGGATACTGATATAGAGACAGCCTATGCTACGAAACCTCCAGCCAGACTCCGCCATGAGCAAAGCCCTCATCTTAGGCATCGCCCTTGCATCGAATGTGGGCGGCATGGCGTCTCCAATTGCTAGCCCACAAAACATTATCGCATTGCAAAACATGAAACCGGAACCCAGCTGGGGAGAGTGGTTCATCATTTCCATCCCCGTCAGTATTCTCTCGATCCTAGCGATATGGGTCATCCTCCTGGTCACCTTCAAGCCCGGCCGCGGCACAAACATCGTCCCCATCCGACCCATGAAAGATCCGTTCACTGGAGTCCAATGGTTCATCTCCATCGTCACGATCGCCACCATCCTGCTCTGGTGCTTCGCACACCGCCTCGAAGCCGAGTTTGGAGACATGGGCGTCGTCGCCATCATCCCCATCATTATGTTTTTCGGCACCGGAATCCTAACAAAAGAAGACTTCAACAATTTCCTCTGGACAATCATCATCCTCGCGGCCGGTGGGCTCTCCCTGGGCAAAGCGGTAAACAGCTCCGGCTTACTCCACACTATTGCCCGTAACATCGAGCACGTGACTCATACTATGAGTTTGTACGGAGTGCTGGTGACGTTTGCGGCATTGATATTGGTTATCGCGACTTTTATCAGTCATACCGTTGCCGCGTTGATCATTTTACCCATCGTGGCGCAGGTCGGGTCGCAAATGGAGGACCCCCATCCGAGGATCCTGGTTATGGCGAGCGCGCTGATGTGTTCGGCGGCGATGGGGTTGCCGACCAGCGGGTTTCCGAATATGAGTAAGTCTCAGACTTTTTTTTTTTTTCTTTAAAAAGCTTTCGTTTATCCAGTCGGCTTTTTGGTCGGCGAAAGATAGATAAATAGGTAGATGGCTAATGTGTAATTCTTTTTTATAGCTGCAATCATGATGGAAGACAACCAAACCGGACAGCGGTACCTACGGGTCACGCATTTCATATCGAGGGGTGTACCGAGCAGTATCACGACCTTTATAGTGGTGATAACGGTTGGTTACGGGTTGATGCGAATCGTAGGGTTCTGAGCGTTCCTTCCGTTCTCTTTCTTTCTACCGCTTCCTAGCTTTGGTTGCAGAAGAAGCAGTGAAACTTTCGGTTTTTTTTTTTTTTGGTTTTTATAGATGTGCCGATTGGTCGGCATCGAGCCGTGGTATAACCGGTTGGAGTGATAAAAAATCGGTTGGAGGTTGACTCTGTAACTGGCATTGCCTTTTCTTTCTCTTTCGGTTTTCGAGTAAAAACTGCTTGCTGTGGCATTCGTTCATGATAGCGGGCAATGGGAGTATGTTCTTGTTTTTCGAATCCGGGTTCCTTTGGGAATCTGGGAGGTATATGATTTGCTATCGATATATATCACAATCTGTAGTCTCAAATACTAAATTCTAAGTTTTATTTTGTGTATATGTTAAAGATATAATCAACATCTCGGTCGTGCTATAGTTCAGTTTATTACAACCGATAAGGGAATGATCACACAAACACATTTTGAACATACGATACTTGGTGGTATATATATTTTTGCTTCATGTAATATAGCATAAGCTCGATATGATTCCGCTTGATAACAAGGAAATAATCATGATCATCCGATAAGAAACGGCCATGCATGTTGTGAGATAGAAAAAAAGAAAAACGTCTGATGGTATATAGTACAGTCGCTAAATGCAATATCTCAAATAGGAAAAAAAAGATAACAGTATTGCTCTAAGATAAAAGGCTTGATGGAAAGGTAAAAGAAACGGCAAAAGGCGAGAAAAAAGGTGCCTATGGTAAAACGCCGTGAAAGAGTATCCCTGCGAGAAGAAGAAGAAAAAAGATCCGCAAACGTGGAGGATAAGAGCACGCAAACTCGTACGTGCCCAGTTCCTCCGTTTGTATATATCCACCCGTATATCATGTCATAATCGGACTCATTTCGGGAGAGAAATTGTTTATACTGTTTTTCGTGTGAGGCTGGTTTTGAGACCAGTTTATACCGTCTTTTCCTTCTCCTTGGTACTGTCGCCACTGCTGCTGCTACTGCCATTACGGCGTGCCGGTTGCGAGGGTGTAAAATCAACATAGGCTCCAATGTTATCCTCCCCAAAGTAATCCCGCAGTTTTCTCTCCCTTGTCGTTGGCGTCGCTCCGGCCCTGTACGTGCCCCTGCTCGACCCGATTACCGCGGGTGGGGTCTCCCCTTGGTCCTCCCTCAGGTTATCCTCCTTGGCCCACGCCGGCGTGACGATGCCGCTCATGGGCGTCGCGGGATCGATCACCGATCCGAGTTTTTCGTACTGCTCTCTCGTGATGATATCCCTCAGCAGTGATGAGCCCTCCGCGGATCTCGTGCGTGTTACTTGAGATGCGAGTCTCTGTCTGGGTTCCTCCGGGGAAGCGGAAGACGATTGCGGGGAGTATCCTTTCCCCTTGCCGCTCACGTCTTCCAGCTTCATGTGTTCCCAGGGTGGGGTTTCCACGATGGGGGTATGAGTCTCGTCCGGTGGTTCGACGATTTCCTTCTCATTGGCGAGTTCTGCGACGTCGGTTTGCTCTTTTCGTGCTCCTAGGGGGGCTTCCCCGGTTGAAGCGGAGCTCGATCGGTTCTTCGAGGACCCGGGTGCGTTCAAATGGTCGCTGGATATGGTCGGGGTATCCAAACCGGGAGGAGGAGGTGGAAGGAGAGGCTCTGGACCCATCTTTATAGACCGTCGTTTATCCGTTGGGGATATGTCCGTGTCCTGGCTTACTTTCCGGGAACCCGGTTCGTGAATCTGAGGGATCGGACCGCTCTGCTTGTTTGGTATTTCGAGGGATAAATTTTCAGGTTTCGATTTATTCCTGGAGCGACTGATTCCAAATATTGTAGACGGCGCGCGGGTGGATGAGGAAGCCGTAGACGATGAAGAAGCTTTACGGCTTTTCTTTTTCTTTATTACCGGCTGAGGGGAAGAGACCGCCTCGCCTGGGGGTTTGGTATTGCTTTTCGGTGTAAACGGCGATGTGAATCCAATAAGATTTGGGTCGTCCGATCCTGGAAGCTCTAGTTTCTCCCAAGGCGGCACGTCATCGCCACTTCCTTGGGGTTCGCCCGGCCGCCGCGGGGACAGCGCCAAGCCTCTCGAATCCAGTGGGTCGATTTCGTCTGGATCCTCTTTATCCCATTGCATATTCTGTGCTTTCGAAGAGAGCGGAAAGTATTCAAGGTAGCTACTCGCCTCGCTCGGTCGCGCGACAGCGGTCGACCCGCTGATACCCGAGTCTTCCAAACTCCCATACCTATTCCGCTCCGGAATTCTAGATAGGGTTCCCGGCGGAGTTTTGATGAAGATATTATTATCCTGCCACAAAGCGGCTTCCAATCTGTTGGCGGGATGATTCGTTTCCCTCCTCGCTCGGATTGGCGATATGATTTTGCCATCGGTGTCAACATGACCCAACTCGCCGATTTGGCCTCGGCTATCTCCGTGAGCGGACAACCACCCGATGCCAATCGAAGGCCGGTGGCTCGTACTGCCAATCGTACCCCGGCGAGCCATGGGCATCGTGGGAGTCCCGGCTCCGTACGCATAAGTTGGATCGTAGTGCGTGTTCTCCCGATTCCCTTCGGAAAGTGACGTCGTACCTAGCCAACCTGGGAAAAATCTTGATATCAGAGGTTTGGTCATCGGGATCGAAGCGCAGACGATTCCGACGTTGACTTCAATCGCTGCCCACATGAATGAATACGCTGCGTTAAAATCAAAGTCTAGTGCCTGCGTTTCAGTGAGTTGGAAGTAGTGAATTCGGATTATTCCCACGACAATGTCAAAGACGCCGAGGCTGAATACGACGAGGAGGATTGCTTTTTGGCGGGCCGGTAGGCGCAGCGAAGTCAGGACGGGGATGGGTAGGACAATTATGGCGAGGTCTTCGAGTATGTTTATCGGGGCCGATGCGAAATATATCCTAAGTTTTGGGGGTCAGTATCACCGCATGTCTACGATATGAGCTTCAATCAATCGCTTACCGAACGGTCCCAATGCAGCCCGGGAAAGGCTGTCGGTTCGACTCGGGGTCGAAGACAAGCCCTATGGGCTGGCATCGAAAAGCCAAAAGAAGCGTAAGCGCAAGTCCCGCGACGATAACTATAGCCATTGTGATCCAGCAGAACCTCCTAAAGTGTTTCTGAACCTTAAAAACGAGCAGGTAGAAGGTCAATATCGACGCCTTGGTGAAAGCGATTGCCGGGTTGAACAACAAGGTGAAGGCATATTGGTATTTCTGCTTCTCCAGGGCCATCGAGTACGGGATTGTGTTGGAATGCCGTCCGAAGCCATAGTTTACGCCTTGTATGATCGAGAGACACATGCCGAGTGATAACGCGAAGGCTACGAGGATGAGATGGTCGTCAATTCGCATTTTCCGTGCGATAAAGCCTCGTGCGATAACCCGGAGTGTGACGGATACGAATGCCAGAACCAGAAAGACGACCGTGGTCGCGTAGACTGTTGGGCCGTGGTCATCTCCATTGACGTTTGGTGATGCGAGGGTCGTGCTGGTGCTGTAGAGTTTGCTCGTCGTTGTCGACGCCGCGGCTTCAGTAATCGAGGCGGTAAGCGTGCCTGTGGTGAGGGAACCGCCATTATCCATTATACTACATTGGCTGCATCAAACATCTGCAAACTTAGAGATCGGACAGAGCATTGATATCATCGACAGAAGGTAAGTGGTCTCGGTCTCAGATACGACCGAGTCGAAAGGATGAATAGATGGTCGACAAAAGAAGCTGTTCCTCCCATGGTGCGGCCCGTCCGCTGCCTATACGAGGACGTACTTAATCTTGCATGAAAATCCTCATGTGCTGGAGCACGTCAAAGGAAAAAAAACATGTACCAGGAAGACGAGGTTTTGGCTGGGGAAAATATCTCTGTTTAAACGGCAATTTTAAGCCACGCCATGGCACCCCTGCACGGTGTCGGTAATCCTCACTCCAACTGGTTTCCCTGGACTCAGCAGCGTGCATTCTGTCTCACCAGGTCGTACCGTCGACGGCTAAAGGGCAAACATAAACCTTTGGCGGCGATGAAGGATCTCAGATCACAGACATTCCTGAGGATTCAAACCGGCCGACAGGCGCGGATTCTTTTCAGGATAAAAATTCCTGGGAGGGCCTGTCGAGCTTGTCCGAGCTAGTGCTAGGCGAGCAACTGGAAAGCTCCAAGACAGGATGACATACATCGTTCAGGCAGTTGGCCTCGGACTTTGGATCGCCGGGGCTTCAGGATTTCACAAAGGTTATTTTGCATCATGCGAAATCAAGTTTCCCGAAGAGAGCGTGTTCCCTCCGGCGAGCCGGCAAAATGCGGGGGTCCAACCTCCAGATTTGAGGACTTCACCGCGAGGAGTGGATCCGCCAGAGATCCCCCATCTGATTGCGAATTCAACAGAAAGAAATAAAAAATTGATTTCGGATTCTGGATTCCCTCGAGCTGGCGGAATTCATAGGACCGAAATTCTTAATTCTGATATCGAATTGCTTGCATATTTCTTGGTAAAGGTTAAAAAGAGCGTTAGCAAATTCATCGCTGCCTCCGGTTAGAGCCAAATGAGCTTAACTTACGACAAGAGTGCAACGTGGGTATTGGATTATGGAGTCCTCCAACTTGCAGGGATATGGGACAGACATCCAACTGGGCACTCATCATATGGGGGCCCACCGCAGAGAGCAGTTAATCGCGCTCGTCCGGGTTAAAATTTCAGAAGCCATCCCAAGGCTTCCTTCCTGTCTCTTTTCCCTCCGTTCTAGCTGCTACCAGCCGTGAACGTCAGTATTCACATTTGCAAGTGGATGAGGACCATGAACTCGAGTCAGCAATTCAGAACCCACCGGACATTTATGAGTTCCCAATCGCCGCGTTGACGTCCACGCAGCGACTAAGGGCCCCGGCTCGGATGGGGCCGCGATCTCCCCGAGCCAACGGCATCGAGAGCTGGAGACAGGATGATAGTATCGGATCCGCAGGACACACCGAACTTCGACAGCCGTCGCCAAATCCCAGCTTTGGCGATGACCCGAATAACACCTTTGTCCAACTGCACTCTTCAAAGTCGGCTGTGGAGCTGAGTGGCCATGAGTCGATCGCTCCGGTTGCAATTGTGACGATTCTGTTTTTCCTCTGGGGATTTGCTTCGGGACTGCTATCAGTGGTGAGTGAGGCCGTCGTTGGTTTTTGCATCTGAGATCGATTGCGTAACACACTGCTAACGTGAACATTTCAATTTGAAACACAGAGTCTCAACAACACCACAATGTATATGCACCGATTTGGATACAAGACTGATGGGCGATAACAGGTTCTCAATAACAAAATAAACGGCACCATTAAAAGCACAGAGAGCGCCTTGGTTGGTCTGCACAGTGCGTATTACGGGTATGGTGATGTCTACAGTTTAAAGGGCTATATCGTGCGCGATATGCATCACGGGATTATAAACTCATGCTAAACTCCAAGTACCCAGTGGCTACCTATTCGGCCCATTGACTTTTAGCGGATACATATTCCGGCATTACGGATTTCGAATCACCTTTATCGTCGGCCTCGTCATCTATGGCGTCGGTTGCATCGTATTCTGGCCCTGCGCTGTCCTCCAAACGTACTCTGGTTTCATAATATCGAATTTTATCAGCGGTCTCGGGGTAGCTACGTACGGATTACTCATCCCGAAACGAACCGTCGTAAACTTTAAGCTAAACCCATTGTCAATAGTATCGAAGTTGCAGCCAATCTTTTCGTCGCAATATGTGGGCCACCGGATTTCTGGGAAGCGAGGTTGAACCTATCGCAGGGTGCGCAAGCCGTCGGAAACGTTTTCGCACCGATCCTCGCGGACAAGGTCATATTTCGAAGAGACGAGAGGTCATCCAACTCTGAGTGGTTGATAAGCGTTCAGTGGGGCTACCTGGGTGTCGCCTTCTTCGATTTTGCTCTGGCCTTGTTCTTCTGGTACGTTCCGCTGCCGGAATGCACGTAAGTCTTTTCCATCATAGTAGTGTACCCGGGAACTACGAAATATTTACTAATAGTTGGTTTCAGAGACGCCGAGATATCCCGAGTGAATAGATGGCGTCCAGCACGCACGTCTCTGAACGAGAAAAGTCGGAAGAGATTTGTGGGTAAGAAGGCACTGCTGCTCATTGGTGTATGGGCTCAGTTCTGCTATACCGGAGCTCAGGAGATAATATCCGTCAACGGTGCTGCTCTCATTGCAACTTATTCACCCCAATACATGTGAGCCAAATTCTTTTCAACGAAATCGATTTGACATTCGATGCTAATATTTGCGTGCGAACGAGCAGACAAAAGACCAACACGTACCTCTGGTCCGCTGAAGGATTGCTCGCATTCGGAAGATTAGCTGGCGGCATCGGCATGTTCTACATACCGGCTAGATGGTGGTATCTCCTCTTCACCGCCGGCACGATCGCAACCTCGTCTCTGATCCTCGGTTTGCAATATACTCCCGACAACAGCCAGTCCATAATCGCCCTCCGAATGCTCCTCCAATTCTTCGAATCCATCCTGTTCCCGACAATCTTTGCCATATCCCTCCGAGGTTTATCGGGTAGAAACGTCAAATGGGGCGCATCGTGGCAGGTGCTAGGTGTTTGCGGTGGCGCCGTGTGGCCGCCGGTTTATCAAGCGATTCGGAACAGGTACCCCGATGCGCTCTCTGGAAATAGAGTAGCGTGGGTTCTGGTTATCGTGCTGTTCAGCGTGGGGACCGGTGTCCAAGCTCTGTGTGTGAACTTTGTACCGAGTTGGAAGCATAAATTGGACGCGTTAAGTAAGCAGGAGCTAAGAGAACGCTACGAAGCCGATGGGACGATCGGTGGCCGGTTGGACGAGCGGAACGATCATGTCGCATGATTGTGATGATGAAGATCGATCCCGGGGTGCCTAAAAGGCTAAACCCGTTGGATATACAACTAGGAGAGAGAGAGAGAGAAGAGCAAGATGTTCGATCTTCTCGACGAGATGCAGTTGGATTTCCACTTTCTATAGCCGTTCAAGCGGGCGTACAGGCGTCTTTGGTTTTTCTTTTGGTATATATCAGCGTACAGGTTTCCCATAGCCATTTCACGCATAGCATTGAACTTCCAAGATTAGAGTCACCAATTTCACAAGTTTATCTCTGAATACATTTCGGTACCACGACTGCAGGCGAGAAGGCAATCTTCTCAATCATGTTGCCTCTACAGGACGTAATTGCCATCAGAAACATTCGCTTCACACGTATAAAAGATATCCGCCTCGGCATAACCCGTACGAGAAGATACTCCGGTCTCCTGATATCAGGTCGGAACTAAAATAACGAAATTTCATGTTGATAATTGGCGTATCTCGTGATATAAACCAATTAAGTATATCCGTGGAAACAAAAGATCGCTTGTTTTTGTATGCCTTGCATCTGCATGTCACATCAATTTCTCGTTTCACTGTCTCCTTCCTGGTTCGCTTCAACCCGCACGGATTTGTTAAGTTTTTCCCTGATATCTTTTCGAGAAGCAAATAATTAGGGACGATATCACGAAGGCATCAAATTTGAGGTTCCCCCCGGGTTCGTCGCCCGGATCGGAACCAGTTAAATTGAAATTTGACAGGCAGGATTCCCAACCAACGGATTATTTCCACATTTCTGGGAACGAAACATCAAGTGGCCATATTCGTGGGTTTGAGGACACAACGTTATTTCCCTGGGGTTTCGTACCAAGCGGGGTTACTTGTGATTATGTCGGAATATCTCTCGATATTAGAAAGACCCTACTCTGTATCGCCAGATAGATTGAGAGAGTCCCAATACTATCCTGGACGAACGCTAATTTCCCTTCCCAGTTCCCCGAGTTTGGGTGTCGACCCACTTGGATTTTCCAATGCGTTTCGCTGAAAACGGGGGAGGGCGCCAATTGTCGCAAAGAAATTCGAAATTCTCGAATTTATTGAGGGCCTTGCCAATAGCGATTAAGGTTAACAGGTCTAATCTCGGGATGTCCCAAGCAAAACTGCCGTTCCCTGTCTCGATTCTGTTCACCATAATTCTTTGATCTTTTTCCGATCAATCCGCAATTTAAAAGTTATCAATAGAAATGCAAAGTCGGTTCGCGATCAGTATTCGAATAACCTCGGAATGCTCGTGCGTTGAGTCTCAAGTCTAGAAACATAATTTTTTTGATATCGCGCCACCCGGAAACAGTCACCTAAATGACGATGAAAGAAAAGGGGTGAGGCGAAAGGGTCCGATAATCAGTTTCCCACGTGTGTTTGAGAGGTTTGGTACGCCCCCCGATATGCGAGGGGGAAGGAATGTGGTAGGACCTTCCGAAGTTTGAGCCCTGATACCCGAGGAAAGAGATAGGAGAATGGAAGGAAGGGAAAACGATCCCTCTCTCTCCCGCCATGTCCTTTTCGGACCTGCATGAAGGCGATTCACGGTCACGGAAAAAAACCCTAAAAAAATAAAATAAAATATCCAAATGCTTGGTATCACCTCGCAGATATTCTGGTGGGGGTACGGGAATGGAGCCTCGTGGAAGTCCCAAGATTCTGGATCGGCAGGACATTTTTACTACCTTGCTATTTATGAATATTTGGAAAGAGGAGTTTCCAAAGATATCGTTGATGCGAAGCAGTGAGATGTTCTGACGCTGGCAACGGTGCTGGCTGCCCTGCGCAACCTAAGCCCTTAAGACCTTTCCCCCAAAAAACATATTACTGCATACATGATAGTTGACATCGCATGATGACTTGGGTATATCCCTCGCTTCGAGGTCTTCGAATTTGTTCTTGACAGTTTCTTTTATGCAATGCAGGGACGGGACCTTTTTCCCCTTCCCCTTCATGCCGCGATGAACATCCGGAATCGGACTGGAGAACTGTAAGGATGTCATCATCTCCGTCGCAGAGAATTTTTTTTAGCACGGCGAACAGGTCAGGCATCGAAAAGAAACCGCTGCACTATTTCCTAATGCCGGAGTCATGATCTTTTTGCAACAATCCCGAGACGATTATTGAGTGCTTCTTATTGGCGAAGGTGTCGCAGTTTTAAAAATCCCGGCCTGTCCGTTTAATCGCGCAAAGAAAAAAAAAACGAAGAGACGAAACAATGGAAAACGTTCAAACAATCATGATCGATGCCTGGCAACCTGAACGGGAGCGTCGACGTTCTACCTGCTTCCGTGTAAGATTTTCGCAAGCCCGTCCTCGCATGGAACGATTATGTGATGGAGTCGCCCTATTCGTTCTCTTTTGAAAAAATAGAACACCACGTGCATGAATAAGTCACGTTGACAGGGTTTTCCTTCCCTTTCTTTCTCTTATGAACCCGCAACCGCAGAGGCTTTGCAGAAACAACAAATAGCCGCTGCCGGAAGGGAGCTGCGAACGTTTGCAAAGAGGATTCGTCGTTAGTCGATGCCGTCCGTCATGGGTGTTGGGGACGATTGGTGATAACGTCGACACCACTTCTTTGAGACCAACTGTTGGCCCAGCGGCAATCTATGACAATTCGGCACGAAGAAACGTAAAGGCCCAAGCAAACCGGCCTCTCACTTGATGGCACTATGACGCTTGGCGGGCGTGTCGAAACGTTCTAGTGCCGGCCGACCACCCCAGCCATCCCGTTTGAGTTCAGGAAGATTCAAGAGTTGGGATAAGGGGCAAGCTGAGGACGTGAACCGCAGGGGAAACACACTAAGGAATTTTGGGGGTGAGACATGCGAGCGAATAGAAGTCGAGACATGCCCGTTACCCACTCTCATTGGTATTCCAGTATGATAGCAGAGGTATCGGAGCGGTAGATGGTACTTTAGATATGGGCCTATCTGAAGAAGGAAGAGGCGTCTGTAGGCTGCATCGTTAGTCGGTTCCAGTTCTGGAAGCAAAACCGTGACTTTTTCGAGTCAGGGGATGTTGGTTGAGAGAGGGTAAGAGGGTTGGGAGGGCGAGGAAAACGTGATGGAGGCCAAACTTGGGATAGTTGCGTGTGGGGAAGCATGTAGAGAAGGTAGCAGCAGACAGTCGAGAAAAGAATGCATAGACACCTCAGCAGCGGTGAAGCGACCGGCTGGCTGGCTAGCTGGTGGAGGAGGAGGAGGTGGTCTGCAGGATGCACAGTCGAGCTCAGATGTGATTGATGCTGTTCTCCAGAGGCCAATGATCCATCGTCACCGTTGTTTTGGTTTTTTTGATTTTATACTCAGACCAACCTCTTTCTATACACCTGTTCAAACCTGCCTCTTTATATCACCATCACCATCACCATCTTCTTCATCGTCGTCACCGTCATTATATTGTCAACAACGCCTCTCCCTCCCTCCCCTCTGACCGTTGCAACAGCTCAACCAGCATCCGTCCATAATTGCTTTCTCGGGTCGCCCCTTGCCAATCCGTTTGAGAAGAGAGCGGCCGTCGAATCAAGAAACTGGTAAGGGGAAAAAGAGGAAATTACAGTCCAGAGCAGGTTAGTTCCGTTGCTTTTTTGCACCTTCGGGCGGGCAGGCCCCCTCTCGTTTGTTTCTTTCAAGCCGTCCGTTATGGATTGGCCATCCCATCAGGTCAGGTCAATCCAGAGGTACTGGCACACTGGGTCCGGTGCGTATGGTGTGCGGGCACTGGCTCTCAAACCTTTTCTTCTTTCCTGCGTGTCAGTCCAGGTCATGGATGATAGCCTCTCTTATTAAGTGGCCCCCCAGGCATATTATTTATTTCCAATATTGGTTTCCGAGCAAAATTGCCATTTCAAATGCGTTGAAAGGCTCGCGGCCCAAGGACGTGTCGTATCTTCTTCTTCTCAATAGCGAGCATCAATAATTAATTGTATATCGATGCCATAATTTCTTCTTCCCTTCCTGCTTCGAATCTCCTATTCGAAGCCAACCAGGTCCTCTCTCACTCTCCCTCCCTCTCTTGTTCTCCCTCCTCCTACTCCTCCTGCAGCCATCCCGCCCTCATTTACATATCTCCTTCTCCCGTTTCCTTTCCTTTAGATATATCTTTATTTTTCTTTCGTGACCGTCATTTTTTCTTTCTTTCTGTCATATCGCACGTTTTCGGTCGTTCATTTGGTAGAATCAGGAATCGTATTCCGGGAAGGACAGGGCCATCTCTAACACTGCAAGGAGAATCTCAGAAGAGCCAGCAGCAACGGGCATCCACAATTGCATACTACTATCCCACGACCGCCCTAAGACGCCCACCTCCTTGCGTCAATCCGCCCTCTCTCCTGCCTTCCTTCCGCCCTCCCTTGATCGCCTCCTCCGCGCAACGGCGACAATCGTGCAACCCGAAATTCGCGATACGGCATTCATTCTCTCGCTCTGCCGTGGAGAGGCCCATCACCGGTCAAGCCTAGGGGGAAACCATTCTTGCCGTCTCGACTGCCTGGTGTCTGACACTAACCGGCTCTAAAACGCATATATAACTTTTCATCGCCTGCACGGTTTGTTCAGTCGCTTGGGAACTCAGCCGACCTCCTCTGTCGATCCGTGAGTACCGCCAAACCGCGGGCTTGCATCCAGACGTCCCTAAATATAGCCAGAAAAAGACATTTATATCCGTTTCTGTGAAGCGGTTCTTTTTCTCTGGGTCTGCCAATTCACGATTCCGGTTTTCAACCTCCTCGCCATCGATAACGCATCTCGGTTGTCGTTCCGACAAGGTTAGTGCTTTGGTCTTTTAATTCACCTGTTTTTCTCTTTTTGTCTCGACGTCGATTACGCACGTTCATAAAAGTACCACGGGGGCGGTCAGCAGCGCGAGAAAGAATTGTACGACCCGGCACGGATCTTTGGAAGCCCATATTTTTGAGTTCCTGAAGGCTGACGGGCGAGACACCTTTTTGCGTAATTCTCAAGACTGCCGACCGCATTTCTTCAGATGTATGCATTCTCGCTTTCTTAAGGGGGCATTCCTCACACTCCCTCATAATTGTCACAACTATCATCTCTCTCCACATCCCATTTCATATTTAAGAGAGTTGGTGGAAACCCTACAACTCATCATCACTCCCCTTTCCCCTGCTGTCAGCCCGACCACTGGTGGTTTGTCAAATCCATCGCTTCTGTGGACGCATCCGGTTGCCCGTTTTGTCGAGCGAGAGGCTAAATCGGGGTCACTTTGGCTTGGTACCTGGTCGTACTAGTCTATTTGTTGTTCGGCTTTGTAAGGATTTCCTTCCGCATCGAAGGACGGCTGAGCGTTTAATTTTCTTTGTATGTTCCTGATATTTAGGAGAAACTCGTCATTGTTTTTTCTACTCCGGATGCATTTCTTCTCTTTTATTTGATTCTCTTCCACTTGTATTGTTTTTACTGACGATGATTTTATCGACCATAGCGACCCTATAAACCACAATGTCTTTAATAACGTCGGGGAGCGGTTTATCCCTAACGGATAAGTTTGACATCGTCAAGGATATTGGAGATGGCAGTTTCGGCAGTGTTGTCCTCGCCAAAGTGCGAAGTGCCGGCAGCGGTGTTGCACGTCGGGGCAGCGTGGTACGTTTAATCGAAATCGACATCACCGACATCACGGTAAACTAACATGATTTGAATTCGATAGGTCGCGATTAAGACGATGAAGAAGACGTTCGACTCGTTTGCGCCATGTTTGGAACTACGAGAAGTTATATTTTTACAGAAACTTCCTCCTCATCCTCACTTAGTCCCGGCTCTCGATATTTTTCTCGATCCAACCACCCGAAAATTACATATCGCTATGGAATATATGGATGGAAATCTCTACCAATTGATGAAATCGAGAGATCATAAATGTTTGGACCAAGAAACCGTTAAGAGTATACTGTAAGTTGCTCCGCGTACTCTGTAACGCCAACGGACACTGACGATCGAATACAGTTATCAGATAATGTCTGGTCTGGAACATATTCACGCCCAAGGTTTCTTTCATCGTGACATCAAACCCGAAAACATTCTCGTTTCGACATCGGCTGGACCTTCTTATGAATCCAACACGCCGTTTAGAAGGCACTCTAACATGACGCCTCCTGCCACACCTGGCGCTTACACTGTCAAGATTGCCGATTTTGGACTCGCACGAGAGATGCATTCGAAAGTTCCATACACGACCTACGTTTCGACGAGATGGTACAGAGCGCCTGAAGTCCTCCTCAGAGCGGGTGAATACTCCGCACCCGTTGATATCTGGGCCGTTGGGGCTATGGCTGTTGAAATTGCCACTCTCAAACCATTGTTTCCCGGAAGCAATGAGGTCGACCAAGTGTGGAGAGTATGTGAAGTTATGGGGAGCCCAGGGAACTGGCAGTCCCGTAGCGGAAGGAAGATTGGTGGTGGTGAGTGGAAGGAAGGTATACGGTTGGCTCAAAAGCTCGGTTTCTCGTTCCCGAGAATGACACCGCAGTCTATTGAGCAGCATTATCTCCCATTGTCCCAGTGGCCTGCTTCGCTTTCCCAGTTTGTTACCTCGTGTCTGATGTGGGATCCGAGAACCCGGCCTACTTCTACACAAGCATTGGCGCACGAGTACTTTATCGGTGCTGTCGACCCATTGAAGCCAAAGGCTTTGCCTCAAGTGCAGACTCGCAACCTGAGGAGTCGGCAGTCCGAGCTCGCTCGTCCATCAACGGAGCAGCTCGTTCAATCGAACCCCCAACCAGTTTTGAATACCAAGCATTCTTGGTTTCGGAAGTCATTTGCTGGCACCAATACATCAGTATTACAGGTTTCATCCACCGTCGTCCAGAGTGATCTAAAGCCATCGCCCAAAGTCACACAGCAGGAGATCCCAGCACCCACTCACGTACGCCAGCCAGTAGAGAAGCGATCGACGTGGCATGGTCTCCGAGGCTCCGGCGCCGCTCCCATCCCCATTCTTCCTACCATCCGGCCGATTACCCCCCTCTCCGATACCGTTCACGCCCAAGCCACGAACCACTACCACGACACCGACGGGGCGGCTAAGCACCTTACCTTTGACGAAAAGTCGGGCAAGAAGATCGGTCGGCAGCTATCGACGAATAGCCAACAGCAGTACACGAATCCTGCTCACGCCGCCGCTCTTTCATCGTTGACAGGCCAGAACGGTAACAGGGGGGTGATGTCGCCTCCAGGCACCAAGGAAGGAATATTCTCCCACTTCCGCAAGAGAGTTCGTAGATTGTCCGGAAGAACTTCCATTCCTGTAAGTCCAGCGGACGATATCGAAGCACAAGTTGGGTGCGGACCTTGGTCGTCGAATAGATCCTCAATGGTGATTGATCAGATTTCGAGTCCGACAGGCACAGCTTCCGGCGACTTTAAGGAAGCCAGCCGCGAATACGCTCCTGTTCAGGTTTCGGAAATCCCCAACGTCGCCGGCCTCAACGGAAACAACCGACACTCGCGATCTCAGTTGATCTCACCACCTCCTAGCATGAATTCGCAGATTAAAAGGAATCCGTCGTACCCACCACGAGTCGAGCCACCGTCGCAGTTGCCATCGCAGAACAGCAAAACCCGTAGACAGATGGTTAGGAACTCGGCTGCCCGATACGAGACCCCAGACGAAGAAGAGGAACTGCTGGATGAGGCTCTCATCTCCGCCGCCCGAGTAATCAGGAGGCTGGAGAGAGGGTCGCCGGTTATGCTGCAGCAAGGAACGCCCGAAAGAGCTGCTCCTTCGCACGGCTACCCGACCCCTCCATCCCACAAGCAGCAGAAGCCAGCTCTCCAAATCGCTAGCATCAACACCCGAACCGACGTGGCGAAGGGACGTAAGAGGTCCGGCCAGCGAAATTCGGAAGATGATAGCCCGATTCCCAAATGGAACTCGCCACTGCTCGATAGCGGTAACTGGGCTGCCTCTGCTGCCGCCAGTGCATACGCTGGATCGAAACGCTAAGTTGATACTCCGCGACTCTGTTCCGTGCACTTCATTCCCGAACACTCTCGCACTCCATTTCGATTGCGTCTTGATCTACACTTGAGAAACACATTTCCTTTGTTCTGTTTTGATTTTACCATTAGACATTTGCTTTTTCAGTTTTGTCATTGACATATAATTGGCAAGGGGGTTTCTCTTTTTTTGGTTTTAGCGATCTGCCTGCTATCGCGGTGTGTTTTATCTATATAACTTGTTGTAATACGTCTAGACCAAACAGACACGATATCGATCGGAAAAGGAAAGGAAGAAACGGCCTAAGGGAAAAAAACTTCCACTGCTTTTGATTATGTTTGTTGATCAGAGCAGGATTCTGACCGAAAACCGCCCCCCATCTTTCCTCAAAAACCCCTACGATTTACTCCTTTCATTATCATCTCTTTCCTTCTCTCGACATATATTGGCGGTTTTTGTTTTCGGATCCTTGGATACTTTGCGTTCAGGTTGACACAGTGGTGGTCCCCTTCTCAAAACTATAGCCCATAATTACTTGTATAAATACTCTACCTCTACACTCTTTTTAATTGGCCTTCTTCCTGCACACCCGCGCACTTATTGCACGCACCCTTCCTCCTCGATACCGTTGTTTGTATCATCCCCAAAAACCAAAACCACAGAAAGGCTGGGTTTCTTTCGCTCGCTTGCGTTTTGCCTTGTTTTGCAGAGGGCGTTTTGTTATTCTGTATCCTTGAAAAAAACTGTCTGCTCTTCTTGATTACTTTTCACTATTCTTGCATATACGGTGTTATTCTTGACTTTTTTGTTCTATCCCATCATTCGAACAGTTTTTCTCCTGTCGCAACTTTTCTTTTTCCTTTGTTCACGCTCCCTATATATATATACTTGAGTCCGTATCTTTTTTTTCCTTTGTATCTATTTCTCTCACAGTCCCTTACATCCTTTTTGAAAAGGGCATTCTTTATTGTCTTTAGTTACCACCAAAAAAGCGACCCACACCTCTTTCAGAATTTGGTTCCCTCCATTCCTCATTCTCTCACTCTGATTTTATACTGTTCTCTGTCGAAGGCGTTTCTCTTATATGCTCCGTGCGCTTTTTTACCATTTCCTTTGTCCATACTTTCTTCTCGATCGACGTATACATACCTTTCCTACTTGGTTTTTTTTTTCCTCTCTTACCCTCAAATTGCTGGCTGGGTCGTTCGATCGATCGCCCTTTATCTTTTTGGTATGTGTTTTATTTTATTTTAGATAGATAGAAAGTTGCTTTTTGAGAGACGCAAGGAGAGAAACGAAAAGGAGGGGATAATATATTAATTTCTGATACCGAAAAAAGAAACAAAGAAAGAAAGAAGAATTTCTACTAGCCTCCTTGATACCATTCGTCTATAAGGGTTGATAATGTTACTCGAGTGTGTGTGTGTATGTGTGGCCTATACCAAAGGAAATGCGTTGGAATCGATGTTAACTTGGTGTACATCTGTGCTTGTGTGTGTGTAACTTTCGATTGCTTTTTTTTATTTTTTATAGTTTTCTGATTTAGGAACGGGATGAGATCCTCCCGCAGATCGAATGGTTTAGGTACGGATGTGGAAATAATATCTCAGATTTGGAAAAAAAATGAGCTCGCGATGACAAAAAAAGTATAAGCTTTTTTTAGTCTGTAACTTTATATCCCTGGACCTGACTCGCCCAAGTATTTGTAAAACACCGAGAGAGAAAAGAGAGCCGGAATAATATATGATAAACTATCGAACTACAAGGGCAGAGGAGGTTTCTAAATCTGGATACTGGAATATTGGCTTGTGAGGTCCAGATTTCTGATTTTGATGAGGATAGTCTTTCTTTTTATCATGTGCTCTAGCTATACAAACTAGACGAAAAACGAAGACACCACGCGACGGAGATCTCCATGTTTGCAACTTTGTGTAATGGGATGGAAATGTGGTATCTAAATTGAGAGAATACGAAAAAGTCCATAGAAAATGCTATCATTGATCTTCCCGTTTCCGGTAATCGGTGTGCTGGAAGAAGAGTGAAGAATACACTGAGATCCTCCGAAAGCAAATCCTAAAAATCCATACTTCCATCAAAGAAAACAAATAGGGTTGGAAGTGAGCGGGAACTTAGATTTCCTCAAGGAAAAGAATATCCTGGCTTCATGATGTATACAGAGTGAGAGGAGCAGAGAAGAATCAGGGAGGAGAGTATCTTCGAGAACCGAACAAATTCATATCGGAGAGTGAGAAATCGAAAAAGCCATCAAATACTGATTATCCATAGATAAACCTGGGAAAATTCACCGGTAGTAGCGGGACCAGGGATCCGTGTCAAAATCTGTTTTGACTTTTTGAGTTCTATCAGTCCATCCAGTAGCTGCAGTGTTGACAGACTCGTCGTCATCGTCGTCTTCATAGCGGCTCGCTTTCTTGGACTGAGGCTGTTTTTTGATCTTGTCAACTCTAGCCCACCCGTTCTTCCGGGTTTCGGGTTGCCTAGGTTGAACCTGGCGAAAGGATGCGTTAGACGCTGCCTCTTCTCCGAAATCGGAAGTGCCGTGGTCATATGTCATGGTGGCCGGTAGCTGTCGTTTTTTAGTTGTCCAACCACCGCCATCGTCGGCTTGCTCGGGAGCATCCGAAGTGGAGGTTTCCAATCGATTCAGATTGTTCAGTGTCAACGAATTATTGTCAGTGACGGCACTAGAAGCCGCATATGTGCTACCACCTCGAATAACGTTTTTCGCCTGCGATTCGTCAATTCTGGCACCGGTGTCGAAGTCGGCATTCTAAGCAAGTTAGTAAACCCATTCTCAAAAGTTTCAAGCATGGAAGTCGGAAAACCTACCTCGTCCTCGGAATCAGATGATACATACTCGTCGCTGTCGGGAACCGCCAGATCAGGAGCTGTATCCGCCTGCTGCTTGATGCACTTCTTGCACCGCTGTACGATATGCCAACTCTCAGTCACAATTTCGTCCCACGAATTTTTTTTAATCCGCGATATCTAATTCGTGCTTACCGCTTTGTCCGGATTCTTCCGCTGGGTGTTGGCGAAATGAGAGAGACCGTGAGTCTCACCGCAGGCGATGCAAGTGAGCTCGGTGGTCTGGTCCGGGGTGCAAGCCTTGCAGGTTGTTCGAGCTTCAGTTTTAACCCTGCCACCCGGGGCGTAGGCTGAAATCGATGAAAGACATTAGCATTAAAACTAGGCAAACCTTTCGATAGGTTTATACGGACTCACGTTGATAAATCGTCGATTTCCATTTCTGTAGCTGACGGGTGGAGTACTGAGATTGTGGCTTCTGTCGGCCGCAGACGTAGCAAGAGATCCTGTTTCAAAGCGCGAAGCTGAGCACGGACTATCCTAAACCCATAGGCCCGGACTATATCAGAGGATCACTTACGACTCAGGATAGGTGACTCTTTATAGACATAGATTGTTAGTTTAGTGGCGTCAAAAATTACAACGCCCGTAAAACGCGTTGTTTGGCAAGGAAGCTTGGAAGCTTTTGGGGAAACAAAAGAGAGCTCAAACTTACCTGCCAGACTTGCTGTTTGCACCGTGTGAGGAGCCCTCGTTGTAAAGGTTCCTGTTTAACTTGGGAAGCTGTGGAGGAGGCATCTTGACGAGCTTGTTGGCAGAGGCCAATCCGCTTGCGAGGTGGCGATAAAGGTGGGTTGCAGAAATGTTGCCTGAAATTGTTAGAGGGGGAGGGGTGAATAGAGGGAATAGTGCCAGGATGTCGATATTCTCCCTTAAATAGTCTCGATTGACACTAGCAATGAGGGAATTGGGGAAATAGCAGCATATGGAAAAGGCACGACCGATACAATTGAGGGCCTCGAATTAGACTGGAGCTCAGCTGGGATTGTTGTTTGGAGGTGGTGTTGGTTGCTGCGGGTGGTTTTAGACAAAGCCCTGGATACACCACCAGAATTGGCACCGAAACAGGAGGAATGCATTGACAACAACATGATTATCATGGCGACTGCTGTTAGGGGGTGAGGAGGTGGCTGCTAGTATTAAGTCGAGGTTTAACGGCTGGTGGTGGTGATGATGGAGAGTATGGAAAAGAGGATGATGAGTGTGAAGCGGACTTGAAAAGTAGAGGACTAGCTTTTGACGACAGTTGACAAAGGCTGTTTGTGTAACTCAGCTGTCTCAGCAAAAATACCTGATTCGATTCGTGACCAACAGCTTAATTGCATACTGACAATTTAGTCTTGTGCTACAAGAGTCTCTAGTGTATAGTGTGCTGAGTTTATTATGTACCATCTGGTACTATAACACCTGTATCTACCAAAAGCTCAAATTTAACTCCCAGGGCTCCAGTTAATAGAAATTTATTATTGTGCTTTAATTGTTCAGTCTCGAATACAATACACTATAATTGAACCTTGAGGTTATTATGTGGAAGACTGCAGAGCTCACGCAGGAGAACCACGATACAGGAGTCAAGGGTTAACAAGGCTCAGAAACTCAGAGTTAACATAGGAGAAACAGAACGCTTGCGTGCAAGCAGTGAAGAGTTGCTTTGAGCATTTAACTCAAGGAAACGACAAGGTGATAGCAAAAATTGGTAGAGCAGAGAATCCATGAGACGAGCTTGATACGCGTCGAGCATTCGTAAATCTCAATTCTCGGTTTCAGAAACATCCTCCCAGCGATTTTCATGATTGCGGCGCTCTTTCTCATGTCCATTAGGGATATGCTCCCAGGTGATACAAGTGTCGGTAGTCCAACCCAGTTCCTTAACTGAGGTATTCGCAAGACGAGATCCGGGATTGATAACCTCGACCGGATGGTAACGGGTGCGGTCTCTGGCTGGTGCTAAAACAACTAACCTCGTCCATTCGATGCTCTTTCCGAGCGATTTGAGGATACGTGCCGGGGTCCAGTGGCTTGACAAGGAGACCAAAAGTCTACTGTTGACATCGTCAGGAACGGCCTTGTTCTTCTGGCTTGGTTTGACCAGGTGGAAACTGATCTTTTTGGGATCCTTTGTCTCAGTAGTCGTGACGGTGTTTTGATTGTCGACCTGAGCTTGAACAGCGGTATTGTCAGCTTGGGATGGCTGTGGCTTCTGAGAATCGGCGTCCGTCGACTCGATGGGCTGGTCACCAGTCGTGAGAGCTGGAGGAGGTGGAATACACTTGTTGGCAGCCAGGTGAGGGACGTAGTTTTCGAGATCTTCGTCGGAATCGTTGGGGTACGTGATCTTGAGAGTCCTTCCGGCATCGATTTTGACACCAGCGAATATTTTCCCAAGGCCCTTTACCGCAGGATCAGACGTGCCAGTTGTCTTTCCCTTCTCGGCCAAGGTGCTGCTCGAGATGATGGCCGGCTTGTTTGCGACTGGCTTCTTGACCGCTGGTTCTGAGATATCGCGGCGGATAACCAGGTGAGTACCAGATTGATTTGCCTCTTTTTTATCCTTCACACCCATAACGGCTCGAGCGATCTGGGCTGCATCATTCGGTTTGGATCTGGTGGCCGCAACTTGAACGTGTAGTGGTGGTGGAGGGGGAGGAGGAGTGCCAGCAGCAGGTTCATTTCGAAGTGAAGTTTTACCCGTGGCATCAGGAGCCAGCTGGGAACTAGAAGATCGCAAGTTAGGAGCAGAAGGAGGGGACAACTGAGCTTCAGCGACGAGACTTCCAATATATTGATCAAACTGTGGTGTGCCGTTATTGGATCTGGAAAATCGACGTTTGACATAGGTATCGTTCAAGTCGGCCATGTACCAGTTGTTGGGTTCGACAATTTCCTCCCAATCATCCCAGTGAATGACGCTCATAGTTTTGTTGAACATGACAATCTTGGTACCCTCGTCGCAGCCGGTACGTTGGCGGATGATGTCACGGAGGGTCTAAGATGGTCCAGATGTTAGAGAGGCTACCTTTGTATAACGTCATGTTTGGAGTTGTGCGTGTTTTCCTAAGCTAGGAATGAATAGGGAAATACGTGAGGAAGAGAGAGAGAATGCCAGCAGTTTCGCTGGTTATGGATTACGTACTTGTGCATTCTTGGCCTTTTTGTAGGGAAGCATGAATGGGATTGGGGTTCTCCCATGACCAATCTGAAGCTCGATGGAACCCATTTCGTTTACGAATTGGGCTTTGCTGTTTGAATAATCTGAGACTTTGGGGAAGGGGGGGATGACTTTAGAGTGATCTCGAAGGGCGGCGAGTGATTATGCTAAGGAGATAGAGCACGTCTGAGTTTTTGAAGAGCGAGAAGAGGGTTGTAACGATGAGGTTTTGCTGATATTGAGGGAGTTGGTTGCAATCGTCACGGCGATGAATTTGATGAAGATTTAAAAAGTTGCCGAGGGAAAGTACGCAGAAGAAAGTGAACAAGAGGCTCTTAGGGCTTTTACGATTGTAATTACTTCAAATAGGTGTAGACGGAGTTTTTTATATCACGTCGCCGCTGAGAGAGGGTTCGAAGGTTGCCATAGAAGCAGTGAAGGGCAGAACAAATATATAGTGACTTGTAACGAACCACTTTATAAAAAGCTTGCCAATATCGTCTATAGCTATACTCCTGATGTAAAATGGGAGATCTCTACATGTGGAGTTTCTGATTTTGGTCCGATACTCATTGAAGTTTTATATCTTAAAATGCATCAACGTCCCATTGGCGAACAAGTTAAACACTCGAGAACTTACTGTTTCTTCAGCTGTCTTTTACGGACTGCACTGACTGGAGCTATCAGCAATTATTCTCCAACTACTGCTGCTTCGGGATATTAATCTAACCTATTATTGTTTGATATTAGAAATAATGTTTCTGAGCAGTCTTCAGCAAGTAGTTTCTTCTTGCGGCGCAGAGCGTGCTGAATGTATTTTGTTTCGTGTTGTTTCGAATTTTAGGTAAACCGCAAGACCGAAACGAATTCAAATTGGCTTTATCACAAAGTGCCACGCAAGTATACACTATCGACATAAACTACGGTTTCGGGTCTGAATTTCTGTTTAAGAGACAATGTAGACCCGTGGGCTTTGTGTGATTGTACGGATATATGGTTTTGTAGGTGCATTGATGCTGTGGAAGTGTTCAATCGAACTATATTAAATGTGTTTCTTCATACTACGGTACCGTGGATTAAAGATAGAAGGTACAAATATCCGAAGAAAGTCTTACCCTCGTTCATATATGAAGCAGTTCATTTGATAGAGACCCAAGATACTCGTAATCCTGTCTATATCCAGCCGCATCTCGAGACCCCAAGTAATTTTCGAATTTACAAAAATGACAAGACCGATTGAATCTGTCCACCCTAGCCACCCAGCCCACATCATCCATCACGAGAAATGCGGCCACGTCCTTCGCAGGGTGCTCAAACTCGACCCTGAAGACATCTCGGAAACAGGGTGCATCTGTAGCGAACCACCTGAGCAAATCTGGCAGACTAAAAGACTCGAACGAGGCGGCGTGTGCTGCGAGATTGACGAGTTGACGTGCGAAGCCGAATCTTTACCAACTGAATGTAACGCTTGCATCGATGCACAAGCTAACGGAGGGCATCATGTAAACTCGGAGTCCGAGAGCGACAACTGGAAGACTAAAGAGGTGCCTGTTAAACGTGGGAGGAAGCCGGGGAGGAAGATCGCAGGTGCCAAGGGCGCGAAGAAGCGGATTAGTTTGTCGCAGGCAAAAGCTACTCCTGCGACCAAGCTAGCTGCGGGGTTAAGAGAGCTGGATATAGAGTCTCCTTCCACAGCTGGGAGTTCCAGCTCGGATTTCGGCAAAACGGTGAGGAGGGGAAGGAGCACGAGGTTGGAGGGAGGGAATGAGGATTCGGTTGAGGAACGTGTTTGGAAGCATTTACGCAGCGGACCGGTCGGGAGCCTCTAGATCTATAGAGCAACCAACGTCTCGGAGACTTGTATACTGTGCTTTTAAAAAGTAATAAAGGACGTGGAAGAGAGAGCGACCCGTGTTTATGCGAATGCAATGCGAACTGGCGGCTAAAATGTTGCAAAATGGGTGTTGCAGGCAGCTCGCGTTGGACAGGCTGCCGCATCCGCGCTCCCAGCTGGTTGGTAGGCCGACGTTTTCCCAGAATCTTCGTTGGTTTCCCCGTCTCCATCGGAATGCATCTGATCGAAGCAAGGGCGGATCGACTCTCCTAATCGATGGTGATGACGAGAAATGCATTAAAAGTCCATAGGCTTCGTGCATGCCCGAGCCTCTCGACTGGCTTGGACTCTGGCGTGGCTGCCTCGTTGAACCGTGCACAGGTGATTTCCCAGATATGCATCTGGATGGATGGATACAGCTCACTCCGTTCCGTGGAGATTCCGAGCTTCGAACCTTGGAAATGACGGTCGATCTCGAACAGAAGACGGCGAATATTGGGGATCGAAGCATGGTGAAATCTGGACCCTGGGACGGAAGGGCTGCATCTGAGCCAAGGTTGGCGTCCACATCCAGCAGGGCCCGTGTCCGCAAGCAACCGTCCCAAACTTATTAGCAGGCCCGGTGCCACTCGATCGATTCCCGTCAGCTGTCAGTGTTTCCTCAAAGACGAGTCCATCTCTCGCGCTGTCGGGTGCTTCAATTCCATCTCCTCCTTCTTCTTCTTTGGTGTCTCGCATCTGTTCGGTCGAGGTTTTTTCTGTTCCAGGGCAAGCTGCGTGTGCCACCAGGGGAATTGAACTCATGCAGACCAGCAGGAAACGGCCTCTGTGATCGTAAATTTCGCGGTATCGCGCAACTCTCGGACATCCTCGGTCCATAGAAGGCCTCCAAAACCACCGCAGTCCGGTCCACCCATGACGCTTGTTTAGCCCCCCAGGCCCTGCTCCAAAAAAAACCATTGGATTACCGTATCAGCAGCTGGGGCCGACTCTGCGAATAATGAATATCCAGCAATTGGTCTCCAAGTCGCAGTCCTCCGACAATCACCAGTTGTCCGGCGCCGCGACACAGAAGGACAAGCCGAATAAACGTTTGGCTGTATGTGATATATATCCACCTCCCTGCACCTCCAACCCCCCCCCCCTCTCGTGCTGTCATATTTCCCCATATTTCCTTCGATATCGTATATTATATTGGTTCGATGCTGATCTAAGCCATGGCACCCGTTGACCTCTCACAGCTCTCCTGCACGAAATGCCGGGCACGAAAAGTAAAATGTGACCGCGTCCAACCATGTCAATCATGCTGCCTCCGTGGAGAACCCGAATTGTGCAGGTTTCCTGGGGCCGAAACCACTTTTCAAGCCGTTAATCAGGCCTACGAGATCCGTCGGTTGCGGAAAGAGGTTGACAACTGGAAACTCAAATACAAGGAGCTTCAAGCCCAGATCGATGGCTCCGCGTCCGGTGCGACCGAGCTGGCGTTTCCGGCCCCGAAGGAACCGAGGGACTCGTTGCCCTCTCCGACGTCTTCGAGGAACATGTCTGTCACATCAGCATCGGAAACTGGCAGGCGGGGGAGTGAGTTGATAGCTATCGATGAAAAATCGCATCTCCATTTTGGTGCACCCGGACTGTGAGTGGTCTCTAAATATTTATATTGAGACAACCAAGACTCTAACATGAGCTCGAAAACTTCAGAACGACAGTTATAAACGAGGTTAGGAAGGCAACTTTTTGCACGTTGAATTGCTGGCGAGAAAGGTTGAAAAGCTAATAATAATCATGGTTACAGTTTACAAATATGCACGTCAAAGGCGGCGCGGTTCGTCTCCATCATATTCCAGAAGCCGTGGATATCCTCTCGGCACGTCACCCACGAGGGTTTCCTTTCCCCACGCTCTGGAAAGCGACTGATGGGCTCGGTGCGATATGGAGCTGCCTACCACCCATTGACGAAGCGCTCGTCTATATTGACTCCTTTAGGCATCGAGCACAGGTGCGAGCATTTCCCATGCCGTTTAAAATACGACCTAAGTCTTAATACTAACGAGTACCAGTGTGCTTATCCTTATATATATGCCGAGCTGCAAGACAATCAAGCATTGAGACGTTTCCTCGAAGGGGGTGTACAGAACGCGGAAAAACAACCGAGTCTTCTTGCACTGATATTGATAAGCATCGCATTGGGTATCCAGTGTTCTGTATATCATAGGCGCGGACACAGATGGGTTAGCGGGGCTATGGAAGAAGACCGGCGGTTCTCCGAAGTTTATTGTCAGTCTAAGTGTTTATTTTTTGATATTAGAGGATCTGATATGCTGACTAGAGTTCAACGCGAATAGTTGCCGCGTCGTTCCAAACCTTGCGGATAATGGGTTTCTCTGCTAGACCAGACGCTCTGGTTCTGCAGACGCTGCTTATGATACTGCCCTACCTCACAAACAGCGGCAGATGCTGTGATGCTTGGGTGGTTCACGGCATGGCTATAAGGTTTGCACTACACGGTAAATTATGTGTATTATAACATCATTCTAACTTATCAATTTTGTTCAGAGTCGCTCAATCGATGGGCTATCACAGGGATCCCACTCTTCTACGCCCATCTCCACCCCCGGACGAAGCACACGTCCGACGTATTCTCTGGTGGTGGGTTCTGTACCAGGACGTGCACCTCTCAATGATCTTTGGCCGGCCTCTCGGAGTCTCCGGGATTGGAGACGTGTTACCGCCAGAGCTTGTGACACCGATGCCGTCTACCTTTAAAGAATTCGTCCTGCCTTATACGGTTCTGATGCGGCAGCTACTTTCCACGGATGATTTTAGCGAAGCCATGATCGATAAGCTCACGGAGGACGCGCTCGGGTTATTGCAAAAGCTACCGGCTGTCTTGCAGTTTGATCCGGATACCTGGATACGTGATGATTTTAGCGGACCGCCATGGCCGGCAAACATGCTGGCTGTCCTGCATGTCTCAAAGGTCAACAACATGGTTATTCTGTTAAATAAACGGCGGAAGGACCTTGAAGAGACGAAAAATAGCAGCGGACAGGGGATTGGGCTGCAAAGAATCCTGAGAAGCTGTAGGATGATCCTAAAGTGTCAGGAGTTCATGCACAAACATGCGAGGCAGGGTCTTTTATGCTGGTAAGCTCCTACGAATTTAAACGACCGACGAACCAGATTTCAGAAAAGAACACAAATGCTAACAGTTGCAATCAAGGTTCTCGAACCAATGTTGGTTCAATGCTTCGGTATGAATTCTCACCCTCGAACGAAAACTGTCAATTAAGGAATTCAAACGCTAACTGTCCTGTCTTCCCAGATGATCTTGGGCCTCAACATCATGGAAAACTCCAACTACCCGGAAATCGAGTCCGACAAGGCAGAGCTCCGGCAGTCCTACGTAAGGTTCCAAGACGAAGCCTACCTCGGTATCCACGAACTTGCCGAAATAGCGGTGGAACACCTAGGAAGAATGTTCCAACAAGTGGGTATCCCCATGGAAGGTATCGAATACATCAACACCAGCGCAACCATCAGCAGTTGTAACAGCAGCAACGGCGATAGCGTCGTAATGAGACAGCCGCCGGAAGCTGAAAACGAATACGGCACGATCCCACAAACTTTTGGTTACGGGCTGAGAATACCGGATACGCTTTTCAAAAATGGGGATATTTGCAGCAATTCGTGGCATCGCGTATGATTTGCGATTTGTTTTTGGAGGGGGTTTTCTATATTACATTACTCTGTTGGGGGTTCTTTAAGTTTCCAGGCACGAGAAACCGATACGGATAAGGTGAACGAGTCTACTTTTTGACGATATACCATTATGTTATTATTTCTCGCGAGCCGCATTTATTGGTTAGTTACCATGGCGTTTATGGGATTTGATTACAAGGGTCGTGGGTGCATGTACACACGCGGGAATATTATTTCCTGCCAATATAATATCGTTACCAGAAAATACTAAAGAATTCACAGTGGCATCTGAATATCTAGATTGACGTTGTAAAGGTTTGTTGCAAGGGGATCAGAGCCTCTAGGGGCAGCACGTCCTCCTTGCTAAGGCACCGACTGACTATTGAAATAAAATACATGATCGCTGCGGCTATAGCTATTGCTATATATATTCCAGGCAACGATTCTTTTTACGTGCAAATATAAACTCGTACGCTGAAGCAGGTAAGCGTGGAGGTAAGACTAGAAACATGGGCAAAAAACGCTTCCTACTCGAACTTTGAATCCTCAGGGCCAGGCTGGCGTGCCTTCAGGTCCATCCTCTCCTAATATATGTATTAATCGGTGATTCGAATCGAATATCCCGCGAAGTCCCCCCAAAGTGCCAAGGGATAGTGGGCCTAAGGATATTTTGGCAGCTCGGTTCAGAATTCAGCCTCAGCCGTGCCAGTGGCCAGCAAGCGGGACGAAACAGCAGCGAGACCAAGGTACTTGTCCTGTCAGGAGTTAGTAATGCGGTACGTCCGAACACGCATTAATATTTTAGTAGTATATACTGGGAGTAGTATAACTGGGATGTGATGGAGCCATGTTGGATCGTGATACCCCTCCTTTTTTTCCCTTTCTTTTTAATTCTTGGACTTCTGTAATTTTCAGCAGGTCATCACAGCGTCTCATCAACCATTCCACCCAATACCTAATGATCAATTAACGGATCTCAAACCTCAACCGTCATCTCGTATTGCCAGCTGCCTTCCTCGGGAACTCTCACCCAATTGCCAATTTGTAAGCCCGCGTGGATCTGTTGTTTTTTTATACAGCTCTCGAGGCAAGCTCCCGGGCAGAGTGCAACCCTTGCAAGTGGTCCTGCCCGCTTTCCACATCCAGCGGCCTCCAAACTTGCGAGCCCCCCGTAAACCCACAGCAGCGACCTCCATCCATACATCCTGTCAAAGGAGTCTCGCTCCATCCCATCTCCATTCCTTCCTCCTCCGGCACCCCCCTTCCTACCTATCATCCAATCCAGCTCCGTTCTAGTTTTACTACGAACCTCATCCCGATACCCTCACGATAAACAAAAGAACCTACGACGCCGACCGAAACTACGTGTACCTACCAACATGTCCGACCCTTCGCTCGCGGAAGACGAGGTCTCCAGGATGCGAACCGGATCTACCGCCGGAGCTTCGACGGGTAACACAGGCCAGCCTCCGGAGCGACAGCAGGACAGACTGATCGTGGGTGTCGACTTTGGAACTACCTACAGGTAAGGGCTACCCTGCTCTGCATTTTTTTTGTTTTGCTATAAACCGAAATAAACAGCTGGCTAACGTTCCGATCCCTTTTTTGCCTTCTCTCTCCTACAGTGGTGCGTATTTGGCCCATCCTCCGAAACGCTTATTCGTATATAAGTATGATTGAAAAAAAGTTATGAGAATCGGTTTCTGACATTTTGGGGCAACACAGGCGTCGCCGCCGTCTACACATCAACGCCCGAAGACGTGGAAGTCATCAAGACCTGGCCCGGCGGCAACGGAATCACATCCGACAAGGTCCCCACCGAGATATCCTACATCACCCCGCCGGGTGCCACCGCCGTGCAAGCCAACAAATGGGGGTTCCAATTCAAACCCGAAGAGGAGCGCCTGCGCTGTATCAAGCTCTTCCTCGACCGGAACCAAAAGCTGCCCCATTTCGTCTCCCCGCTGGAAACCGCCGCGCAGCTCAGAAAGTACAACAAGAACGTGGTCGACGCGGTGTCGGATTACCTCACGGCGATATACAAGCACACCATGGATACCCTCGGGCGACGATACGGCGACAGTTTTATGCAGTCCACCAAGGTGGAGTTTGTGCTCACCGTGCCCGCTGTGTGGAGCGACGCGGCCAAGAATGCGACCTTGCAGGCGGCGGAGAGGGCTGGGATGGGCAACCGTCACGATCTGAGGTTGATCAGTGAGCCGGAGGCCGCTGCAGTGTACACGCTCAAGGCGATTCAGCCGAATCATTTGAAGGTCGGGGATAACTTTATCGTCTGCGACGCTGGCGGTGGTACCGTGGTACGTATCAATTTCTATTCTACCGATCCCCCCACGGCAATACAGAGGCGATACTAAAAGGTGCATTAGGACTTAATTTCCTACAAGATCACGCAGATAGCGCCGCTGAGAGTGGAAGAATCCGCGGTTGGTACCGGTGGCCTCTGCGGCTCCGCCTTTCTCAATTACAGATTCGAAGACCACGTCAAGTCCAGAGTCGGCACGACCACATACAATGCCATGAAACCGCGAACGAGAATGATGGGGTTGAAATACTGGGACGAATACGTCAAGCGAAACTTTAACGACGAGGACCAGGAGTTACCGGTGCCGTTCCCCGGATTGGTCGATAACGAGGAGGCAGGTGTCGAGGGAGGTTTCCTAGTTCTGACGAGAGAACACGTCCGGGACATCTTCGAGCCGATCATTAAGGAGGTCGTGGAACTCGTCGAGGGACAGGTCGAAACCATAAAGAGGAGAGGAGGAATTATCGCGGTAAGCCACGTTTTTTCATCTTATGTTTAATTCCCAAAGATCGACATTGTTCCACGGACACGTGCTGATGAGATATTCAGGGTATTGTGTTGGTTGGAGGTTTCGGACAATCGAACTATCTCTACAATAGACTCAAAAGCCACTTCAATGCTGCCCCTCCGCCGTACTCTGAGCGCCCTACGAACCATAGCATCGTCGAAGTCATGCAGCCCGTGTACGCCTGGACTGCTGTTGTTCGAGGAGCGGTTCTCCGTGGGCTTGAAGGCTCCATGGTCGTGAGCCGACGGTCGAGATGGCACTACGGAACGAGCTATGCTACGGTCTTTGACGAGGAGAAACATCCCATCTCGGACAGATACTGGTCACCATTGTGGGAGCGATGGATGGTCAGCGATAGAATGCAGTGGCATATCGCCAAGGTAATATTCAATTGTTTTGTTTGGTAATATTTTTTTATATCAGAACTCTGACGATTTTCTACCTTTGCGCAGGACGAGAAAGTGTCAGAGAGGAAAGCCGTGTCTTTCCATTACACGCGTAATTTCAGGCCGGGGCAGTCATTGATAGTAGAGGACGACTTGATAGCGTGCGATGCGGACACGGCACCGGACTCCATGAAGAAGGGTCTCATCAACGTGTGCACATTAACGACAGATCTTAACGCGGTTCCGAAATCGCTATTCACCAGACTAACGACGAGCAAGGGGATTGAGTTTGACAATCTAGATTTCACGCTGGACATGACGATTGATTCGGCCAGCCTTATCTTTGAGCTCAAAGTGGACGGAGTTCCTTACGGGAAGGTTGTGGCGAAGTTCCATTGAGTTTGCTTTCTACTTTTTTTTCTTTCTTTTCGCTACACGTCTTCCCGTGGATGGTAATTTTTTTTTTTGCCTCCAATTCTTCTTCTTCTTCTTCTTCTTCTCCAGATGAGAATGATATTTTGTTTGCGGCAGACTTGGTCGATACGAGGGTATTTCCTTTGTCATATATGTGATCGTATGATGGAGTTGGTTCTGGTTCTAGTTCTTTGATGTATTAGCGAATCTGACAAAAATATGTTTCTCCCCCACACACCTGTACCGCACGCGCAATGCTGAGGCTCAACGTGCTTTCTGATTGAAAAGAATACACTACTTTTTTTCCATTCGAAGAGAGGCCTTTTTCTCTTGTGGCTTCCTGTTCTGGCGAGCCGGTTCCCCATTCGAGGACGCGCCGTTTGACATACCCCGCAAGACCGATTATATATATACAGTGTTAACCGTACGAGATGTATATCTATTACATGGTCTGGGGGGAAGGAAGGGAAGGGTAGCGATATACAAGCGATCCGAAGCATTGGGAAATTTACGACGAATTATATCGACGCACGTACCGAGCGGGCATCATTCGTAGAACTCCCATTTGTGATACTTGAGCGGTAGCCGTCTGCAACCCGCCCAATGCGATAAAGCTTTTCCCTCGTAGCTACTCGGTAGCTATCATGCCATCGAGATGGTCTCCCCTTGAGCCTTGGGGAGGAGTTCCACCGAAATGAGAAAAGGAAAAAATCGTGTTGGTCCGCGATAGGCGAAATCCTCAAGTGCTCTCGTATCACCAACAGTATCTACTTGATGTATGTGGTGAACTCCGGAGCTGTCAATTAAACCATCTCTCTTCTCTTTTCTCCCGCAACGGCTGTAACTGACTGCAGGCCCGTACCGTCTTCAGGGTTACAACCAAAAAGTGAGGGGCCTGGATTTACTAGAACGAGAGATATAACCAATGCAAGTCAACAGCCAGGGCAGGGACTCGACGTCTGGGTGAGGTATCACGGGGGGTGCGTCCCAGGAGAGCTTAGCCCGACCGACCAAACAAGACGAGAGAGCAAAACCCCACTTTTCGCGCCAAGTTTCTGTGGTTTCCGGCCTGGGAATCAGGTCAGTTCCTCCCACTCTCCCACCCTCCCCATAGCTTGTAGACATCCCGAGTACAAGGCCGGTACATGTAGCTGATTGTCTCCTGACGGCCCATGGGATAGGTCTGCCTCCGTAAACCGTAAGCGGAGAAGTCCCTTTTGAAAGGGCTCCAGTTCCAGGACAAGCGGAGTCCCGCCCTTTTTATCTGCAAGATATCTGAGACCTTTCCTCAGTCAGCCAAAGCCCGCAGCTCGACCCCGCCAGAAAAGCAGCAGAGAGACAGCAAGAGACAGCAAGAGACAGCAGCAGCAGCAGCAGCAGCAGCAGCCGTTCCTTCCCCCCCTGCCAGATATCAGCTTTTTCATTATTGCAGACGGATGGATACTAGCTGAGTTGTCGTGCTCTCTCGTGCTCTCTCGCCCTTCTCGCTGGCTCTTCTGGATCTCGAGACAGATCTCTTCCAACATCTTCTCACCTGTCTGTTTCAATTGCACCAGATTCCAAAGCTCAAGGACGACGTATAGCCTCAGATGTTCTAGATTCAGCCACTGCGAACTCTCCCTAGCTCTCCACGACAGGGACGCGGAACTGATCGATCTTGCACCAAACAAGACAATAAGGTCCATTCCACGACGGCCCTGGTAACTCTCTGGCTTGTTTGTCCAATATCGCAGTGTTGATATCGACACTGAACCGAGAAAAAAAAAAAAAAAAAAAAAGAGGCTGCTGCTCACCTTCCGCTTCCTCTGCAATTTTTTAATGCTTGTTTGAGCGAGAGAGTGAGCGAAAGAGAGAAGGAGAAAGAGAGAGAGGCTCGAATTCGGTCCCGCTTGAAGACGTCCCGAAGGTCAATTGAGTGATCCTTCAGAGTCTTCGACAGCGGAATCCCAATCCTTTTTTTTATATATCATTTTTTTATTTCCCCTCTCCTCTCCCAACGACCCGCTGCAATATAGGGGACCTTGCAACCCCTCACTAACAGGCCCCCGCTTCAACCGTGACGTCCTACTCTCAAGACGCATTTTACGGGGGTGGAAGCGGTTGGAGACCACCGCAAGGCTCAGGTTACCAGCAGTCTGGAGTAGTACCGCCTTCGCCTAGCACCTATTCGCCTTCGTACAGAGGTGGAGGAGGCGCCGGTGGTGGTGCTGGCGGGTACGAAGACTACGAGCCTTCCAGCGTCGGTTCCTCATACTACGATCCTTCCGCGTATGGAGGGCCACCCGAATATCACTACCTATCCAGCAGCAATCAATCACAGCGGGCCTCGCAGCCCAGATCGAGAAACAGGAGCGCCAGTCACTCGCAGAGGGATCCCTCCGCCGCTGCCCCGCTGCCCACCCGGGCCTCGACCATCCAGAGCCAGCACGCGCAGCAGCAGCAGCATCACAGGTCCCATTCCTTCAGCAGCGCTTCAGGTCCCAGGCTAAACCTTCACACGCAAGAGGCGGCGGCTCACGTACACTCCCCGCGCCACGGGCCCGAGGATCCTTGGTCCGCAAAGCGCACCGCCCGACACAGTTTCACCCGAGACGTCTCCGATAGGGAACGGGACTCCGTAAGGGAGAAGAGCAGACAGAAAGGAGGGGAGTTCTTCCCTCCTGGGGCGGCCGGCCGTCTCTCTGAGATCATCCCTGCGCCGACTCCACCTGTTCCTGATATCTTCAACAAGCGTGAGCGTCGTTCGTCGAGACGCAACAGGACCTCGCAGACTTCGGTCAAGTCTCCTCTCTACGAAGATTACGTATCATACACCGCCGCCGGAGATAGCGCCTTTGAAGAGGCTGCGGCAATCCCTCCCCCCGCTCCCGCCCCGCCCAGCCGACCAGAAAGCGTAGACCCGGAGGAAATCAAACGACGTGAGAAGGATAAGAGACGGGAAGCACGGGAAGCCAGAGCCAAAGAAGAACGCGAGAAGCTCGCCAAGGAGGAACGACGTGAGCGGAAGGAGAGAAAGAGACAGGAACGTGAAAGCAGCTTTGCCAGCGAAACCTCGGACCCATATTCGTATCAACCGCAATCCGCGGCAACACATTACTCCACTTACGACCAGTCGCCCTACGGGAGCTATACCACTCCGGTTGATCCTTATCAAACAGGAAGCCACGGTTCGCAGCACGGGTTCCCAGCCGCGGGATACACATACCCTCCGGAGACATATCCTCCGGCCGAGCCCGTCTTCGGGTTTACCGAACCCACCCCACCTTTTGCTCCGGCATATGCCCCCACCCCTCCACCCCCTCCCACTCTCACCCCTTCACCCCTCGGTACCATCAAACGAGAGGGTGGCTCTCGAGTCAACTCTCCCCTGCCCAGGAAGGCGAGAACCGGCAGCGGCTCAACTGAGCTTCCAAGGCCCAGACGTGGTGACTCCAAAGGTGAGGAAGATTATTACGGGAGCGTAAAGGGATCGGACTACGAAACCAGCAGCAGAAAGAAGACCCGTCCGTCGAAACTCTCCGTCGAACCGGAACAGTACGAAGGGAGATACTCCTCCCCCCGACCACCGTTCAAGAGACGGGGATCAGGTGTTCCATCAGAGCGGGATATCGATAGAAAGGCTTCGTTAGATATCGAAAGACGCGGAACTCCCAAGCTCAAGGCTATCGAAGCCCCACCAGCACCACAACCCAGACGTCACAGACGTCGGGAATCCGAATCTTACCACAGGGAAATAGAGGAAGAAGACAACAGCGAGAGCAGTACCGCACCGATTGCGATCCCCGGTGGTGAACCGAGAAAGACCAGACGGACAAAGACGCTCCCCGCGCTCGACACCACTCGTGCTTACAGCCCCAGCAGCAACCAAGGTAGCGTCAGGAGACCGCCTCTGAAGCTTCTCGACAAGCCCGGTCGACGCTACTCCTCAAATTCTTCCCGTCCCAATTCCGTTGCCGATTCTTACTCCAAAACTCCGGAAGAATTAACGGAGGAGAGCTCATCCTCAGAAAGCGAATCGGTCACCGGCAGCGAATCCGAAGACGACGACGGTACCGTCCTAGGTGCTCCCGAGGCTATCAAGCCCAGTCAGATTTCAGTAAAGAAGGGATCAGGTCGTAGTTCCAGGAAGGAGTCGAGAGGTTCGCCGCTTGCGATTACCTGGGGAGGCGAAGATATCGAGGAGAAGGAACGAAGGGATAGAGAGGAGGAATCATCAACTCCAAAACGCAGACCTCGACGAAACACCACCAAGAGGAAGAAGCATCAACTATCCGTCGAAACTAGAGCGGACGACGACGAAGAACCTGCCGCAGAGGAGGAGAAACCTAGAAAACCCCGCAAAGCGAAGAGGACCAGAGCCAAACCGAAGGCAAAGAGAGAGAAGACACCGGAACCGATCAACGAATCCGCCATCACTGAAGAATCCGAAGCGGTCGACGACTCCCAGGCGGTTGTCAGCGATACAGAAGAAGACAAAAAGGCCGAATCGGAATCGGATAGGAGCATCAAAGTTCACTCTCCCAGCGATTCATCCCAGTCGGCGAGAAGCCTAAAATCAGCACAATCCCGAGAAGCACCAGAGCGGTCCGCTTCAGTTTCACCAAACCCGGCCGCACTTCTCAACATCCCATCATCCGTATCCCGTCCGCCATCATCGCACGGTAGCCGCAGACGTAGGCGACGCAGCAATAAATCGTCACCACCTCGCAGCCCGACCAGTCTCTCACACAGCGAGCCCAGTGTCAAAGCGGAGGGGTCATCCGTTTCCCAGTCGGACTCAGGCAGCGACGAGCCCAGTAACGCGGAGAGCGAAGTTCGTCAGAACTCGCAGGCTCTACCCATTGCCATCCCGGGATCCGCCCCGAGATCCAGAGCGTCGACACCCGCGAGGTCTCCTGCCAAAAACAAGGGAACCCCGTTGCTCAGATCGTCGACTCCGGTCAACATCCCAAGGATCCCAACCCCCACCGGTAGCTTGGCTGGTAGCATCAGACTCGCCGGTGCACCCCGAAGACCGCTGAAGAGATCTCCCATATCCAACATATCCAGAGCTCTATCTCCATTAGCTGCCGCCGCCGCCACAACTGCCCTAGCCGGCACTGAAATCGAAGCGGCACTCGCAAAATCTAGAGAGCTAGCGGCCACCCCTTCCGAAGCGAGTGAAAGGGAAGAACAGGCCAAGGCGGAGGATAAATCGGCATCGGAGAGCGACTCTGAAGAATCCGAAAAGGGGGAGGAAGAGCAAGCGGAAGCACACATCTCGGAAGAAGAAGAAGAAGAGGAAGCTGCTGAAAAGCCAGAGGACGGACCGGAGATTATAGAATTAGAGCCGGAAGCGGAGGAACAGGCAAAGGAATCATCCGAGGAATCGAGTTCTGAAGAAGAGGAAAACTATCAGTCAGCATCTGAAGTTGACAAGGCGGGAGAAGAGGAAGAGGAAGAGGGAGAGGAAGATAGGCCCAGCGTTCCAGCTAACCTTCCAGCTGCGGATCAAGAAGAAGCCGCTGCAGAAGAAGAAGCCGAGGCTGCCCCAGTAGTTGAAGAGCTAGCTAAATCTGAGAGCGAGAGTGGGTCCGAAGAATCATCTTCAGAAGACGAATCGGACAAAGAGCATTCTGTCAAGGCGAAAGCCGAAGATCCCCTTGCATTTGGATCCGAGAAAGCAGAAAGCAGCGCGGAGTCGGGGAGCGATAGCGAAGGCTCAAGCTCTGACTCTGACGACACATCGAAGAGCTCTAAATCGATCAAAGAGAGATCTGGAAGCACGAGGAGCAACAGCATAGCGAGCGCGACTAGTTCGAACATGAAACGAAAAGGTAAGGCGGTTCTCGCTTTGTTTCCCGGTTTTATAAAATCAGCTTGCGTTTTTTGATTAGTTTGCTGTTTCGACGTGCGTGTAAGAAATGATTTGGTGAAACCAACACTCTAACGTTGCATTTTAGCAGACCTGAGCTCTTCTATGACAGATCCAACTTCACCTACAGCTTCGAGTATTCGACGAGGTTCCATCCCCGAAATAATCGCTAGAAGAGGCTCTGATGCCGATGAGGAGCTAGTAAGCCCTCTTACATCAACTAGAGATCCAGAAGGAGATTTGTCTATGACCGACATGCCTGATAAGAATTTTGAGAGCAAGGCGGAGCTGATTGCAGCCCAGCTGTCCGGCGGTTCAAAGGATGAGTAAGATTTTTCTCTCTCGGATACTCATTCGTAAAATTTATGTTCTAACATGCGGTTCGACAGTTTTGAGGATATAGTGCGTAGATATAAACGAGATATCGAGGCGCTTCGCTCAGCTTGTGACGATGCCGTGAAGGAGCGTGACAAGCTCAGCAAGAAGCTTGACAAGGTCGATCGAGCGTATGAACGGAAAGACAACGACCTAAAAGACGCAAAGAAGGCATTCGAAGATGTAAGGGAGACAATTCGCTATTTTTCCCAAACATAGTGCTAATAATTTTATAGCTAAACCGTCGTGTCCACGACCTTCGAGACCAACACGATGTAGATGTCAAGCGAGCAATCGCAGTTCGTGACAAGGATTGGGATAAAACATGGACGGAGAAGAACAAGCATTTGATCAGAGATCTCGAGGCCGCGAGAAGTCAGCGGCACTCTCTTGAAAAAATCATCTCGGAGAAGGAAGATTTGGTGCACGATCTCGAGGAGCAAATCGGACGGCTCAAGCACGATATCAGCATGAGCACACGTACCGAGGCACAAAAGACGGATGACCTCTTCAATCAAGAGCTCGGCGATCTGTGGAGAAATCTCCAGCAGTGGGTGTTTGCCAATTTCAAGGGCAAGATTAGTATGTTGGCTTTCCGTCCGAGTGGTTCTTATGATATCACTAACCGGACACACCAGGCTTCGATGGCCTGCCCGATAACACAAAGGCAACTCTGACAGCTGTCACAAACGGAAATCCTCAGCTGATTCTCTCAAAACGATACTTTGTCATCTCGGCCGTGATTTCGCAGGCCGTTATTGACAGTGTCTTCAACTCGTACATGTACGGCATGACCAAGGAGACCAACGAGGGCTTGGCGGCTTTAGAGCAGTATCTAGCTTGTGAGTATTTCAAATTCCGAGTTATAATTCCCAAGAGGAAAAAAAACTTTCGCTAACCAGAAAATTCTAGCTCTGTCGAAAGGAGCATCTTACGATGCTGCTATCAACCGCTGGCGATCCCAGACGCTCACAATGATCAGAAGGCACTCCATGCCCACAATCGGCAACGTACCTCTTGCCAGCGTACCGACCCTATCATCAACCGAAGAATTCCTGACAACTTCCCTCGAGGATCTTCTCCTCCACCTCACCACATCCCTGGCACCGCTGGGTCTCTCGACCGCTGCCGAACCTCGCGAGAAGCTCCGAGTAATCCTCGAAACGGCAGCAGGTATCGCGGTTGACCTTCGCGTTCAACGAGCGAGGTTCGCCGTGAATCCTGTCAGCCTTCTCGGTGAGGGATTTGACGCGGAGACGATGGATGATCTGGAAGGTAACGAGGATGAGGACTGCAACGGGAAAAAGGTGGCGTGCGTGGCTTGGCCGGCGGTGTGGAAGAGCGGTGATGAGAATGGGGAGAACACTCATTTGAGGAATTTGATTTACAAGGCGCAGGTCTTTTTGATTAATTAAGGATGGTGGGGGGGCCAAGATGGAGAGGGGAGAGTGCCCTCGTTGGGTATGGTTGGAATTGGGGGCCCGTGTGATTGTTTTTCTTTTGCATAGCAGAATTTTTTTTACTATCTTAATGTTTGATATAGGCAGTTTTCTAGTTGAGGGGGGCTATTTTTTAATGTTATGAAAGTTTTTACGAACAAATGTGATGCATCTAGCATATTGATGCTAGTGATGGATTCTTTACTTGACGTCGGTTTTTGGGATTTCCTCACCCAATAAGCTTCCTCTTGTTTTTGATAATACCAGAAGGTACCTTTCTGTCTAGCTTCTGGTCTTCGACGAGACAAGAAGCTACAGAAATTCACACAACTGGTATAAGTCCAATACGAACGATATATTATTGGGGAATATCACACTTCTAGGGATATAATAAATCCTCATAGTAACCACCTTATAATTTATCGCCTCCCGTCCGCATATCGGAGAATATCAAGCCCAAATAACGGCGTCACACACCACACACACACAGCAACGCCACAGTTGTGAGAAAAAGTTTTAATAGATCAGGAGGAATCATTGGGTTAGAACTCAAACGGCAACTCTGTTCATGCACGCTGACCGTTCACCTAGCTTTGCGGGGGGGGCGAAAAACCGGTGCGGCCACCTGAGTGGTCCATTCCAACCCCAAAACCGGAACCTGCAACACTCGAATTGCAACAAAGTCGGGGAAAGAAGGCGGTTTGGTTTGTACAATTGTGACTTTGCAGATCGTCGGATGCTAAGCCAACGATTTTTTGACCATCAGAGCAACTCGTTTGGTGAGACATGAGTGGGAGGTGTTTATATTAAGTTGATATTCGAGTGAACTAGTTGATGATTCCTCGTTCTGCTGAGTACGGATCGGTGACTATCTTTGGGCGTCATAGAACCCATATACGATTATATATATCTGTCGATTCTAAAATCTTGTTTACTTACGTTATACTCGGTGTCTCGTGGGGCATTGGGTACATAGTCTTTCTTACCCGTTCGGTACAGTAATATATACGCATGGAAGCATATATGTTATACGAACTGAATCACAATACTAACATATATTCCATTCAAAGTACATCTTTATAACCCACCCCTCCGTCTTCAATGACCAAAAAATCGTCTTTGGAATCGCTCGAGATTGAGACCCCATCGATTCATTCTAAACTTGCAAGCAGAAATATGGCACTGCCAAGCCCATGATACAAGCCAAACCCGCACATTATATATGCAAAAGTAAAAAAAGAAATCCACTCTGAAGCCAACCTCCAAACTTGTGCAAGATATCCCTCCCACAATAGAGATCTTTATATTATAACTGGAGTGTATTCCTTTCTATCATTTCTTCTATTTCCCGCCTCCACCTATATGAACGACGAGGTAATAGGGATACTGGAAAGAGAAATAATTTTATCAATTGTAACTGCAACTAAAAACGGCATGTATGTATACTCAAGTTTGTTTGATATTTTTTCTTGAGTTGGTACGAGTTGACGGGAAGAAAAGAACTGTGGCCTTGTCGTCACCGAAAGGGGTTATCAGTTGGCATTTTTAAATGCAGGAAAGTAACAGCGGGTTTACAGCGGGTATTCCCTCTACCGTGACAAAGGCGGCGATGAACGCTTTGGTCGCGAATTTTTGTGGTGGAGTTGAATGGGGAAGGGGATACTTTGCTTTTCCCAATCGGGGTTTGTGCTGATGGAGAAGCACGAGCGTACACAGGAAGTTTTCCAAAAGTTTTCCTTTAAAAATGCAGGATTGGAACAATACTCTAAAAGGATTAAAATGAAACATAAATATACGGCTAACGATTCGGATCACTCGGATGTTTCCCCAGGAAGTCCTCGCCATGCTGTCCGACACGTGGGAGAAGGCTTGGCCGGATTTTAAATTGTTGACATGATGGGTGCTGCAACACCTGAGAAGGGGATGCTGAATCACGTCGAGAATTTGGTCAGTACGGGAGGGCATCTTTCGTTCATAGGAGATAAACAATTCGTCGGAAAGCCATTTTCTTCTTTCTCCCCTGCTAGAAGGGAACTTTAAACTTTAGAACAAGTTGGCGTAAGGGGGCTTCGAGGCTGTCGAGTCGGCAAATAAATGTTTGATTTTCCAAAAGAGGAGCTGAAAGATGCCAAGTTGGAGTAAGCAAATCCGAGGCTCGTAAAAGCACCAGAGGTTGGAAAGGCAGACGATTTTCGAGGCCACGAATTCGACGTCTGTTTAATTATAGATCTACGAGGCTGGACATGGTGTTCTTTTATTTATTTCAGAATAATTTACGAGTCGATTGGGCAAGTCCGGAGTTGTTACGACTCTGCCAATTCCACCTCGATCGCAGCCCTAAAGTTTTCCCCGACGGCTAGCAAGAAATGGGTCGTAGCGGATCCACAAAATGCCGCCCGGGCTGAGAGAGAGAGATTCTAAACAAGTGACAAGAAATAATCACAAAATGGTAATCACTCGAGAGAAAACAATCTTTCTATCCGTTTCCATGTCTTTCCTGCATATAGCAGCAGGCACATCTATCGAATGGAATAATCCGCGGTAGGTAATAATAAAAGGTTGGAGGGAAGAGGGGGGAGGCCAACACATGGGCTTCAAACTCCGTGATATTTTTGAAACGGGACTGGCTTCTTGTGACACCCTGCGAACCGACCCAATAACATCATTTCGGCCCTCAGGAATGCCAAATGCATCCGCCTCAACATGGTTGGATTTAAAAAGTACTCGCTAGTAAAAGTTACCACAGCTCTTACGAATAAAAAGGAAAAGAAAAGGAAAGAAAAAGGCGTAAAGACGGAAGGGATGGCGTGGATGGGCAGGATCGCATGAATTTCGCATTTGCCCCAATCAACGTAAACAAATGGCTTTGCATGACGATATTGCTTTCCGTCCACGAGTCGTAATTGCTCGCCCAGCAACCGTTATCGCTATCGTTTATGTAAAGAGAGAGAGAGAAGGAAAGAGAGCTTCGATTAGGCTGAGTCCGTCCGTCCGCACCTCCATGGGAAATGCGGTGCAGGAAATAGCGGCAGCAGCTTGGGTGGGTTTTCTGGGAAGCTCGAGGGGAGCCGACCTGCAGCAGGAGGCTTGTACACGTCGCAACCGGCTAACAAACCTGGACCCGGTTCCTACATATTAAGGTCCAGCCGATGGATCTAACAAGCTTCTCCATGAATGGCACTTGTCGCAAGAACAAGAACAACATGCGACACGTGCGCCGCAGTTGGGGCCTGCAGGGAGAGCCCGTCGCCAGCGCAGGATCCAACGAGAGAGAGGCAAAGAAAGAACGAGAGGGCACTCGATTATTGTTATTATCATTTTATTATTTTATTCGGTGGGCGTAATACGATCAGATCTTAGCACTGTGGTAATATGAGCGATAAAAAGGGCGAGGACAAACCAAAACAAATGGGGAAAATGGGAAAGGAAAAAAAGGTGTGTCTGGGAAAGAAAAATAAATAAAATAAAACGAGAATGAGAGGGAGAGTAGTATATCCATCGGTTGCTAAGCTGGATTGCGATAGAGTAGGGCTGTCTGTCTAGTGGTGGTGGTAGTGTAGTGGTAGTGGTCCATCTGTCGTCTCGTTCCCCCCGCCGAACTATTTCTTATTTATTCTCGTCAGCCACCTCGATTATTCCCCTTCTCCCCCATCGCACCTTCTCCCGTCTTCTTATCTGCTGCGTAAAATTGCAACCATCTGATCTCCTCCCGATAAAAAGCTCTGATTCCCCGTCGCGATCCTTCGCACGAGCTCCCTCTGTCAAAGGTTTTTCAAATTTCCGATCGCAAGTGAATTTTCTTCCCGTCTATCAAAGCGGAGTTCCGAGCTGTCTTTTCTCTTTCTCTCTCCCACTCGCCAACAAGTCACAACAACTCGCGGAAAGAAAAAAAACCCAACCCATCGCACCATCCTCCACACCTCAACCACCTTCACCATCCACTCTGACCCCTCTCCTCCCCGTCCCTTTGACATTATAAAAATTTAAAAGAAATGGCTCCAACTGTCAATACCACGACGACGACCAAGTCCGGTCCAGGTCGCAAGAAGAAGCCATCAGTCCCCACCGAGCCAACCCGCCGGTCCACTCGGACTATCACTCCCCGCACCGTCTTCAGCGCTGGCGTCACCAAACCAAAAGCTGCTCCTAAGAAGAGAAAGACAACCGTAACAGACAAGGTTGTCGGCACCGCCAAAAAGGTCAAAGGAACCGTCACTAAGAAGCCCGCCGTCAAGTCTGCAGGCACCAAAAAAATCAAGNCCCCCCGGTTTATCGCGCCATTATCAACAAATTTGATGCATATCCGCAAAACCACACATTTATAAATATCCTCAACTAACAATGTCATTTAAAGGGGAACTGACGGCAAGGGCGTCAAGAAGACGAAGACAAAGGTTTGATTGCCATAATTTGCAATCATATCCTTTGCTTTTTCGCTTCTGATGTTTTTCTTCATTCTTAACGGCTTTTGGGTCATATGAGGTGGCATCATCATCGCCATCCTTCTTTTCCCTCCAATAAGCCCTTATTTTTTTTTTACACCTACTTGGTTTTATTGGTATTGACGGGAGCATCGAACAATTGGGTCAGAGACCCGCTGCTTTTTATTTTCCTTATGCTTCCTTTGTAAGATATCTCTCTTTTTTTGTCAGTCTGGATCCTCCGGCTTCCTCAATTTTTTTTAATACGGGGAAAGACCGATGAGGAGTTTCTGCTTTTTTTTCTTTTATGTACTGGCATGCATCCTGAGATTCATCCTCATACGCAATTTCTCTACGCGGCTGAGGGTTTTATCCTGGGGACGGGCTCATATTACGGCAATCATCAATCTTTCGGCTTTATCACACTCACAATGCTCTTTCCTCATCCTCACCCCCATCATCCAACGACCTCCTCTTGCCCCCCTCCTCTTTCACTTCTGACGACTTTGCACCCCCCATCTCTCTCCTTTGTCAAATTTCCTCTTTTGATACCATGGATGATATTGCCTCCTCTGCTTTGTTTTTTTGATATTTTCCGTCTAAGCGTTTGAATGGATGTCATTTTTTTTGCTCGGAACACTACTATTTGCTCTTCCCTTTATTCGCTCGCAACCTCACCCTGTCAAAGAAAGAAAGAAACATGCATGTAATCAATCCGCCAAAACATGTAAATTATAGCCAGTGAACCAACCCCCCTATAGCTAGATGAGGTGAACATTACAAATCGAATAAAAGAGACCAAATGAAGAATTGAAATAGAATGGGATGCGTTTCCAAGTGATGGTGATATAATTTCTGTGGAGATACTTGGATCCGGTTTTATACTATATTAATAGTTTATATTTTAAGAGTTCCGAATTATATACACTTATATAGACCTAGATGTATATATATATATATATATATATATATATATATATGATATTAGCAGGCTAGCTAGTCTCTATTCTCATGGGTGCTATGGTTATATGTTATTGGCCTTGCAGGAAACATCATATCTGAAGTCATACTCTAAGGATTATATATATAACTTTACTACAGGGCCAAAAGATTTTACACTCAGCAAACCAGAGCTCCTCGAACCAGCACACTCTAACACCGTCTTGCAGATTAGGTTGACCCGTGAAAGTATCTACACTGACAATTCCCTAGGCATGAACTAGTAAAATAGGTGCATCGAATCTGATTCGATATCTTTCTAAACGGAAATCATACTGTATGATTTAACAATTTGAACTGTGCGGGCTCCCTCGAAATCGGTGCCGTATGCACGGGTTTCTTTTTCAGTATACTACAAAATTCGCTATTACGACCAAAAAAATATAGACAAGGTATTTACACAGAATTCACAGAATCAGGAATACGAGAGAATGTAACTCCACCACATCCTTCGATTTAGGTTATCTTGCGAAGAAGAGCCAGGTAGGGTAAGAAAAGGGTTACTTGTTCCATTCCATTCAATATATTGGGGGAAAAACAGCGAGTTTACTTTCTGTACCACATTCTTGTGATCTATCCCATCCGAGCAGTTAGTTTATACTCTTTAACAGAAGCCCTTTAAATCCTCAAAATCCAAGGAAATTGAAAGTAAAAGATGAGCTCACCTTTGTATTCCTCATCTTCTTCTGAAGCTGCATAATCCCATACATCAACGCTTCAGCCGTCGGCGGACATCCCGGAACGTAGATATCCACCGGCACGACCCTATCGCACCCTCTCGTCACCGAATAAGAATAATGATAATACCCACCGCCATTCGCGCAGGATCCCATGGATATAACCCAGCGGGGCTCGGGCATCTGATCGTACACCTGACGCAAGGCCGGTGCCATCTTGTTTGTGAGCGTGCCGGCTACAATCATAACGTCGGATTGACGCGGCGAAGCACGGAAAATGATGCCCAGACGATCTTGATCGTAACGCGGGGTAGAGAGATGCATCATCTCGACGGCGCAGCAGGCGAGACCGAACGTCATGGGCCAGAGGGAGCCCTGGCGGGCCCAGTTGGCAATGGCGTCGAGGGTGGTGCTGCGAATTGAGGGGGATGGTTAGCCATTGGATCTTTTGAGGATAGCTTCAACATTGCGTAGTGAGGGAGTAGAGAGCGGTTTTTCGGTTCACGTACAGTGCGTAGTCGACAACGCTTTCGGGTTTCTGCTGGCTCGGGAGTGGGACCTCCTTCCTAGGCACGACGCTGAGGCCGCTGCCAACGGGTGATAGCTGCGATACATCACGCCTCGGTTGTAACGAAGAACGGGTTGCCAGAGCGGGTACTAATGATGCTATTACGCGAAGGGGGGGGCCGTCAGCTTTATGAGGTTCCTTTTTTTGTCGGACGAGGGTGGCCGTTTTGATATATCCCGGCTGGAAAGTGTGTATATATGTGCTCACCTCTGGGTATGAGAGCCATCGCTGCGCTCCGTGCCGTCAAGGCCCGTCTCGGTATTATCGAAGCCATTGAGGGTACGCTTTTGGTGGCCGAGTGGTATACGGAGGAGGAGGAGGCGGGCGGGCGGCGGTTGGAGGTGGGTTGTGTTCGTGATATGGGAGTGGCTACAACATGGCAAATGGAGGCGAGTTGGAGGTTGAGGTTAGCGGAAACCAGACCCATGCCGTCACAATATTAATCGCCGCCGTTTCATTCGCTGGAGACAATATCACGTGACAACTCGGCAACGCACGCTTTCCAACAATGTCGTCGACCATCAAATCTCATTACGACTGGTTGAGCACATTTCGCCTTGGAGAATATCATGATGCATTGTGAATGTCTCATGATTACTGTGATACCTACAGTAGAGCTTACGACATCTCTTGAGGATATCTTGACTTGTGAACTTTGAGGAAGACGTCCCCTTGGCCACGGGAGAATTGGGTGCCGTTACAGCATTGTTTTGATTCTCACAGAGAATACCAAGGTATCGTGCCTTGAATTACGATAGTGTCTTCGAGATTAATAGAAGTAATTCACCCTCTTCAAGTTCTCTATACCTATTATCAGGAAGTTTGCATGTCCAATAGCCGAGGATGTAGAAATCTCTGCTCGTTTTTCGGGAGCCTGCATCACAACCCTCCCACAAAAGACAAAAGCAAACCCTTCATGCAGATTCAAAAAAAAATAGAAATCCAATGACAACCAAAAAGAAGAAGAAAAAAAGCCATCTCGGCGCTGTTAAGATTGAAAAAATCGTTGCCCACGGTCGGGTTCGAACCGACGATATCCAGAGCCCACACTTGGACCCCGATCACTCGGGATTGTTGTGATTCTGGCGAGATGACCACTACTCTACGCGGACCAGTTTTTTTTCTATAAACGGTACTACAGTCTGATGGAGTATATATGGGGAAAGTTTGCTGCGTGCCATATGTAAATACATTTTCTACTACATTATAAAAGTGTACGGGTTGGGTTTTCCTGGGGTATCTGACATCAAAGGTCTATGTCTCTGCCTTCATAACGTGCTATACTTAAGATTCGGCACCGGCTGCTGCATCATGGTATCCTTTGTCTGATTATCGTTAAATATATGTGTATTAAGAAATACAATCAGGTTGGCATATAAAAAGTTTGCTTAAGCTGACCGAGCTTGACTTAGTCAGCCCTTCCTACTCTGTACCTACGGGGTTAAAGAGACCTTCAGGAAATATCACACCCCTCTAGTCTCGAGTTCACGTATGTATCAATTTACCACTCCTCTAGACATCGTAGAGACCGCTATAAATATGCATAACTTTTGTCCCCATCAGAACAAAAAGATCTTTGAATTTAGTTTGTTTGAGAAAAATATACACAAAATGTACTTAAGTACGTACGTACAAGTTGGGAAAAAAGACAGCAGGTTGGAGAAATAAAAAAAAACCACAAAAATCAAGGGCGTTCAATAACCCCCCTTTTCTGAAACTGACAAGGAATACCAGACAAGAGATAAAACGCAATATTGTGGAAGATGAGGCTTTAGAAATCAGCAGATGGGGGGAAAATGGGGGGTTTTAATTTGTAAAAACAGAAAACCATCCCGACCGACCTGTCTTGCACGAAAAACCCCGATGAACGAACATGGGAGCGTTTCCTGAAAGACAACCAAAGAAGAGGGTATTTTTGTGCGAATGAGGTTTTTGGACAGATGTCTAAAACGGAGAAGAAAGCGGTGGAATGAAGGAGAAAGGCCTTATTTCTTGTACAAAGAAGAGAAGTAGGGGTGACAAAAACTGCTTGCTTTGAGAAAAAGAGAAAAAGAGAAGAAAAAAGACGTGGTGCAGTGCAAAAAGAGAAGTATATTAGATGCTAGAAGGGCTGTTTTTGTTATATAATCATTCCGAATTGTAACAGAATTAACGCCTTTCTAGAGTCGACGAGTCATGCGGAATTCCTCATCCCATAAATCAGAAAAATAAACCCAGAACAGAAGGCTGCAGACAAAAAGATGATGAAGAAAAAGGTGTAGCAATAAGTAACACAGAATGGTGTCTCCAGCTCAAATATTAGATGTGCTGTGAACTCTGATGCGGAGACAACAGGTGAAAAAAAAAGGACACGCGAGGGAAAAGCAGACAAGACTCGAACGCCGGACGAATTCTGCATGACTCTTCGACCCTAGATTATTCTTTTTGTCGTTAAAACATTTCCGTGCAAGTTGGCCGTTACAGTAGGAAGAATACAGATTTTAGAACCATGTAAAAAAAAAAAGTAATGGGCGGTGGAAAATATAATAGAGAGGAAGAAGATAAAATCAAAGAAAATTCATAATTTCCACGCTTACAGCGTGCGCGCTGGGTGAGCTGAGAGTGTTGAAGATGATAATAGAGGGAGGCGGGGCTCGGAAAACCAAAGTTTACTCGTGCTCCATGATGCCCTTGATGACTTTGGCTGGGTTTCCAGCTACGACAGTGTGTGGAGGGACATCTCTTGTGACAACGGCGCCGGCGCCGACGGTTGCACCAACACCGATTTTAACGCCAGGACTACAAACATCAGTCGTGTTAGTCGCTTGTGCTACCAAGCAAGCAGAAGACGGGATCTTACAGAATTGTAACGTTTCCGGCAATCCAGCAATCTTCTTCGATGATGACCGGTTTTCCAAACTCGGGACCCTTGGTTCCGTTACGAGTCCTTGGGTTGAGAGGGTGGGTTCCAGAATAAATGTTGACATTTGGCCCGATGAGAGTTCTGGCTTTTATAGTCACCTGTTCCAATTGTTAGCATTAGGACCATTGCCGTTGCAGCGAGTATTCATTGTACTTACGGCACACGTATCGATAATTGTGCAACCAAAATTGATAAAAACACCTGGGCCGAGTGTGATATTATAGCCGTAATCACACATGAAGGGGACTTCGATCCATGGTTCCTCGTTGACTGGATAGACGGGATCCTGCAAACCGAGATTCTTTCGAAGATGGCTGTTTGCAATGTCTCCATGCCACGCAGTTCCTTGTGGACCTCTAGTTCCAGCGGTGGGCCTGAAAATCTCCATTTGCAACCGTAGCTTCTCCTCCCTCGAGATGCAAAGGGTTGGGTTCGCCGCATTGTTGAATCTCCAGCACGCGGCACGGCATCGTTCACGTTCTTCGATCAATTCTGGTGTGAATGCGTGGAAGAGCTCGCCGTTCAGCATTCTTTCCTTCTCGGTGGATGAAAACCGCTGTGGTAGTGGGGGCTGCGGTGGAACTCTAGCGCCAGAGAACGGAGAGGCCTGGGGTTGCTGTTGTTGTGGCTTTGGCGGCTCGGGACCTTGGAGATGCGGTGGGTGTGGAGTGACTTGAGAGTCCCGTCGGATAGGCTGAACCGGTGGAGGAGGCGGGCCGGAAAGAGGTAATCCAGTTGCACCGAACGGCTTCCCTTCACCTGGCAAAGGCGCGTGTTGAACAATGGCGGTTTGAGTTGGTGGTGGCGGCGGTGGCGGGCGTGGATATTCCAGCGGTGGGAGAGGCTATCAAAGGAGAAATCTTGAGGACCTGCTGGACTCTAATTGAGTGTACTTGGGGTGAAAAACACTTACAGCGGGACGTTCGGTACGCATGACTGGAGTAGTCATCGTGGCAAAGCTGGCATTAATGGGAGCTGGACCGTTTGCCAAGATCGAATCAGCTTGTTGTCCTTGAGAAAAAATGGAACCGGATGGACCAAAGGGATTTGAACCCGCGACTTCGTTTTGGAGATGAGGATGTCCGGGAGCGTCGGTGGGAGTAAGTGGTCCCAGAAAAGGATTACTCTTACCAATGTATCCACCACAAACAAATCCCCCGCGCATGCAGTTATTGCCTGTTTGCGAACTGTCAGACATGTCTCCCTAAAACAAACGGTACTGAACAATGGGATTGTGCTACTAACACTGAGGCTTCCCCTCGTCACACTTCTTCTTCCTCCTTCGGCAGGTGACGCAGCCGGTTTTCGTCCTGTTACTAAAGATACGCTTCCTCTTGGTTTCCGGTTGTCCCGGAGGTGTGTGACCACCACCGTTGATAGGTGTCATACCAGGGGACATGTTTGCGCTGAAGGTGCGAATATGGTCGCTCTGAGGTGTGGACTGGAGCTGATTGACGTGTGCCTCAAAGTTAGCGGGATCGCGGGATCGCATATCCTCCATCTTGGCAGCCTCCTCGCTCGCCCTCTGGGCGATACGCTCACTCGTGTGTCGGTCCGACATCATCTCGTCGCTATTAGTCTCGGAGACATCAGCCATGCGGGTATCGTTGGTCATCGGCATGCTGTGGCCGTGATACTGAGGGTGCACGATATCGTTCGACATCTCGCGGACCTGGCCGTAAGCCTCCACGCGAGCGCCACCCTCAGCAGAGCGAGATCTCTTGCGTTTCTGATGGATGCTCTCGGGGCTACCGGACGGTCTCATGGACAGGTGTCTATCGGTGGCGGCATGCATGTACTTGGGATCGGGGTGGGAGTTTGGAGTAACGGGCGACTGGAGGTTGGATCCCGTGATGTCGCTGTGGTCGCCGGCGTCCTCGTCCTCACCACTCCCGGATTGGGAGGCGTGCGATGCGGTCTGGCTACGGTGATGATGGTGATGGCTGTGATGCGTGCTGCTCGCGTTGTGATGGTGGTGATGGTTCTGCTGAAGCTGAAGCAGCTGCTGGCTGGGCGAGTGGGCCTGCGACACGACAGCGGATACCGATGATGACGAGGAGGAGGGGAGAGGCGCCGGCGGGCCCGTGACCCGGGCCGCCGACGATGAGGATTCGGCGGGCCGCGATATCGAGTTCCCGTTGACGGCGGTGAAAGTAGAGCCAGAGGATGTCTCGCGAACGACGTGGGGAGAGCTGGTCCCGTTGACGGAGCCGTTCGTCGGTTTGCTGCTCGGGGTGGAGGTGTCTTCGGCGGACGGCATAATTTGGTCTTTGAGGTTCGAGATCCCGCTGGTCTTCTTATTCTTCTTATTCTTCTCTTTCTTTCTATCGTCGCGTGTATCCCCTTCACCAAACAGAAACGCACGCCAACTCTACAACCTAACGTCCCTCGATCGAGCCTGTCGGAATATGCAACCTGCCGGCTGTCGTCGTCGATGGATACGGTGCTCTGTCGGAAAGGATGACTGCGGTGCGGCAAATGAGAAGCAACTCGAAGACCTTTGCTAGCCGCCGGACTGGATTCAAAAAAAGACGTGGGAGGATTGAGGATTTGGGTCTTCGCCGCAAAGTCAATTTTGCCTCGAGACGATTTTCAGAGTTTCGGTCCTTTTGCGGCGGAATGAATGAACGCTCGAAGCTTATACCCGCGCGTGTACGCTTTCAGATCGGCCGTCGGTACGGGGAATGTAATCGATTGGGAGGATGTTGCGAGAAAAATAAAAACGAGAATGATAATAAAATGATAAACCTATTCCGCGGCGTTATTAAGGTAAGTAAGGCCCGAAGAGGAGACAAACGGATTCTGCAGGAAAATAATAACGGCAAAGTAGCAGCAGATGCACAGGAAAGAAAAGAAGGAGACGTCGAGGTAGAGACCGAAGACAAGGCGGAGAATGCGAGCGACCCGTCAGATATCGTCAAAAGCTGTTGCCGCGATGGGATATGCCAATGAGTCGACTAGCACCTCTGAGCTGGGTTGGATTGCAGCGCAACAGACCGCCACGATAAACGCCAACAGGAACCCGAAAAAACCAACGATGCTGTGAAGAGAAAGAGGAGCCGAAAGAACCAATTGCGGGTACGACGACGACGGGTGTACTAGGTTCAAGCGTGAGGGCAAGAAGGCCTACTTGGAGCACCTTTTCGCGCTCACCCTCGATACCGGTGCCGAAGGGAAGTGGAGGAAAGAATTGAAGGTTGAAACCCGCTTTTGTTTTTTCAATCTTTTTTTCTCCGAGGGGTCAAACAGAAAAGAAGAAGGGAAAGGGAAGAGAGAGGGTTAAGAGGGTGGTGCTCTTTCGGTGACAATATTGGGCCCCCAGCCCAATAGAAATTATCATGGACAATGGGCTTATTGTTAGAACTCGTGGGCGGACGGCAGCGGTATGTACCAGCCGACTTGCTAACGCAATACAAGGGCATGGCGACCTGAAAAAAGGAAATACAAAAGATACAGCGGCAATTTTTCACCTGCAGGCTAACCACTCGTCTTTTCTGCTTGCTAGGTTTGCAGCCTGCCCTTGTCCGCCCTTCCTGGAATACGGGCTTGCCATGCGCTGATTGGCCGTTAGAGCCGAACATGACAAGAGCATGGGCACCGAAACTCGACGAGGGGACGACGCAAGAAGATTGGAGAGGGTCTACTGGGCACCGACAGGATCTTGGAGGCCTTTGTTTTCCCCTTCTCGCAGATAAGGCGGAGCGAGTCCCAAGTTCAAAGAGACGCCCACGAAAGACATTCTCCCCTTTATCCAAAATATGGGCACCGGAGTACCTTCCACTCTCCCTGGTCCGGTTCCTTTTTTCCTTTCTCCCTTTCCGCTTCGTGCGAGGGGGGAAAAGGAAAAGAAAAAAACCGAATGGCCTGCTGCAGGCTGAGGCGCCCTACGCAAACCCGCAAGTGGTTGGGCTTCCCCTCGTGTGGTGCGTGTAAAACTGCAGATTTGGGTGGAAAGGTGTGGGTGTGGAAGGTCACAGCGGAAAATGCCCAGCTGCAGGGAGGGGAAGGGGAGATATCGGCTCTTTCTCTCGCGCGGTTCTTTTCCTCACGCAAAAACTTTGCAGGTTTGTTTCCTTTTTCTCCCAAGGCTTCGTCGTTTGACAAAACTACCGGCGGCCCAATTTTTTGGCTCGCCGCCCGCCGCTAATGGAATGGGAAGGGAGAAAGAAAGACAAAAAGAGAGAGAGAGAGAGAAAACTACGCCCCGAAGCTGCCTGGCAAGGGAGCAGGTAAGATTTCCGCCATTTCCTTCTTTTCGATAGGCGGCGGGTTGGTAATTGAAGAGCCCAAGAATCCATGCTGCCGACTGCGTTTCTCATGCATAAGAAAATTCTCAAGTCGGCAAGTCGACATGCACGCGGAAACGAGAGGCAAATGATGTATGGATAAAGCGAAGAGCAATGCAATAGTGAACAAAAATAAGACACCGGGACGTCGGTAGGATCAGCAAAAACTTGCTTCTAACTTACAGCAGAGCAGCTCTTCAGTGGGCTAATCCCATGCACATGCGCATGTTTCCTTAGAATTAGCGGCAATGTCGAAAATTGGCAGTCGGGTCTTTAATGCAGGTTTCTGACGTGACCAAAGAATTATCCAAGAGATGTAGAGGGAATTTTTAGGTTTTTTTTTTCCTTCCGAGAAAAAAGTAAGACGGAAGATGCGCTGCAGCTCGTGTTTATCGGGTGCACTTATATGCCGTCTTTTCAACTGGGATGGAATTCTACAACAGTCGTGTCCTAAAGCTTGTGGTTTGGAGGGGTGTACGTAAGATTCGACGGTGGAGTTGTTCTAGTTCGGCTATACTAGCTGCTGGAGGAATCGAATTATCGAACGGAAGGGAACTCCTGCGGGCAGAGAAGTTCGTCGTGTGGGAAGAGCAAAAGCCGCGGGCATTTGGCCTTAACGGCGGGTGTTTTGCTTATATACGTCAGGAAAACTCGCCTTCCTTTCGAGCTAATTTCAAGGCCGCCCGCTTGCAAGCGATCACAAAAGAAATAATGCAACATGAATTCATTGCTCCGTGCTGGCACATACAATCTCGCTAGCTCCAAAATAGTGCCCTATCCCTTGCCTTTTCCCATACAACATGGAAAGAAGGCTTCACAGGTGGGGATCGAAACAGAAGCAGGAGAATGGAAAAAGATTTGAGACGCCTTACAAAACAGCCAAATCGAATGGCGACAAGACGCAAAGACTCGGCCAAAAAGCACCGATGACTCCCCAAAAAAGCAATTTGGACGAGTCGTCTCTAACTAGCTTTTAGACGAGCCGCCTGGTTTTTGGACAGTCGTCCCAGCAGATTTTTGGCCGAGTCGCTGTGCAGTTTTTGGACGAGTCGCCCAGCAATTTTGCACGAGTCGTCCGGAACCCTGGTTCGGAACGCTTCTCAATTTCTTGCATGGGATCAACCTAAAACATGCGCGCACTAAAGACGTCCAGGATTTGGGGTTTTTCGGGGTTTTTGGATTTGCCTGACATGGCATCATGCTCCGTGGAATCACCAATGGCAGAATGCGTCGGCAAGTCGTCCAAAACCAGATTTCTGAATGCCTGCGCATGAAACGTCGACATATCGAGTAGGTCAGTGCTTCCCCGGTTGACGCCGTTTGCTACAAACCGCCTTGTTGGACGTTACTTTTAACAAAAAACCCAACAGCGAACCGGAGAGTACACAATCATGGACGGTGGTGACACGAGTTCAAAAGTTGTTTGGAGTGGGCTGCCTGTGATACGAAATGGGCTGGGAACGAAATGAAAGCCAAGTCGATACCTAGCACCCAACCGTATCGCAAGTCTTGAACTCTAAACACCTATCGGCATCCATCGTGGAGTCTGGATGTCCGGCATGTCGACGGCGCTGTTTCCAACGAACAAAGGTACGTAATGTCGCCACCAGTTTGAGGACACGGGCTTTTCGCTTGGGCCAGCCAGTTTAACCACGATAACGTTGCCGCTCTATCCGTCCGACATGTTTCCTCTTGAGAATCAGGAACTTGCATGTTCTCGAGCCGACGACAGAAGGGACAGCAGCGAGCTATCTTCTTTTAATTAATTGATTATTATTACTATCATTGTTATTATTATTTTTGGGTTTTTGTTTGAAACACCCGTCAAAGATTAATTGACGTTATTGTCGACCTGGTCTCTTCTGTTTCTCTGCCTTCCCGACTGGGCGTAAGAAGAGCCCAAAAGTCAGCCGCTCAAGGATTCGGTTCTCACTGAAAGCAGTCAACAATTGCCATTGTCTTCGCTAGCCTCGGGACCTTGTGCTTCTTTCCTACACGGGAGTTCCAGACGTTATTTGTGAGATCCCTGCTTTATTTCCGCTCGCATGTCGAGCGTAAGCACCCTTGTGTGTATGTATATCTCCCACAGGAAGTGGGAGCCTGTCTCTCCGAGTGAGAAAGAGAGAAAGAGAGAAAGACCCTCGTTCAGTAATCTGCGAGTTTTATACCCGTCGGGATCAAATATTCAATGTGAGCGCCTTTTTTCTTATAATTCTTTAAACCTGGAAGTGCAACTGCAGTTGACTTTGGGCTGGCGGCGGATAAGAGGCGGATTTGGCTCCGCAGGCGTTGGGCGGTGCCCTGCTCCGGGTGCTTGGAATGTCAGCCAACCGCGGGAAAAGGGCCAAATATTCGACGGCCAAGCAAACGGCCAAGCAGACGGACGGCGCAGGGCGGTTCGCTGGTCGAAGTCCCGTCGAGGGCTCCTTCTCCGTGCCACGGTCGTCCCAAACAGCGGATCCACTTGGCAAGCATCGTCCATGACGACCTGTGCACCCACTCACCCCCCCCAGGCAGGCAGGCTTCTCGCCCTGCTCGTCGACCGCCCCACCGTGTACCGACGACGACGGCTGGCCTTTTCACAAGAGGGATGGAGCGGTTTCTGCCTGATGGAATGCGCTTACTGTGGTGTGTGCAACCGCTGCCGGCATTCCCAGTGGCTGGCTGGCATCGCTCAGAGTTATTCCAGCCAGACAATCGCCGGACAGGGGCATCCCTGATTGCTACTTCCTAATGGAACCTTGATCTTGTGATCCAATACGGGTGTCCAGTCCTCTAAACTCGATACAGAGTCCGATAATTAATATCTCATGCAGCTTATCACCTATTCGCTCCTCCTCTCCTCCTCTCACTTTTTTTTTTGAATCCCTCAGCTCCTCTCGGAAGCAGCGAGACATAATACCCAAAGCGACTACTTGTCGCAAACAGCGGGCGGGAAAATGCAGGCCGGGCTTCTCCTCAGGTGATCTTAGCCCATTACCAAGTTTGTCCTACAATCCGCCTAGAACCGAGGCTGGGCGCTGTTTGATATGTACGAGAGACGAACGAGACGAGGTGCCGCTGGTGTACTTTGTATGCATGCATGCAACATATCCAACTGGCTTTTAAACGAAACACAAGAGAGGAAGAATAGCAAAAAATAAGAGTTACCTCCACCACGGAGGGAAAAAATAAACAAGCTGGACGGCTGGAAATTCTTTGCGAGCCGTGAATCAAATGTCTACATCTGGACAGCTAGACAGCAGGCAGGGTTGAGGCGAAGAAGTCTGCATGTTGGAGAGAGATACCTTTTGCTCCTCACCTCCCCAAGCACGTTCAAGGGTTTGAGCGCACACTTCGCAAGGGAAACTAGCGGGAGTCCAGCCCATTCGGACCGCTTATTCGTTTGTCGCGCCTTTGGGGACACATTTCCATTTCCCCTCCCCCTTCAGACCCGGATGTACTCTTCCACCGACAAATTGATGACTGAGCGTCTGTCTCCACTTTGACATCATCCACTTGATCGCTGCAAAACGTAGTGTACTCAGCCATGTTTCAGCGGGGAAGCGGTCTAATTTCGGCACTTGAGTGTGAATAGGCATAGGTCTGGCTGCTAACAAGCGATGTGTTTAAGCGCATGCCACCCTGCGTCGTCATCCTCATCCTAAGAAGGTGCCATCCTTCCGGGATCGAACCCATTCGATGCCTGTTAGCCGTGAATCTGTACGAAATCCTCCTCCGTTGCAACGTCTGTGGGACGCGAGCAGAACGGCGCCTCTTTTCGAAGCACCGATTTCAGAGAACACGCATGGCTTGGGTGGTATGTGATGAATGCAATAGCGCCTTCCGTGCTATCGCCAATCTCAAAGTGGCTCTTCTGGAACGGGCTCCGGATCTGATGTCGGATCAGCAAACACGACGGGTCCCAAGCGGTCGTCCCATTGGTCGGCTGGTCAGTTCCAACCTTGGGGGGATGCGTCGACGAGTGGTTCTCAATGTCAGGGTTTAGAGTTTTCCGGGGGGGCTGTTGGATCTCTCTCTCTGTCTCTCCGTCTCGTTCAATAGGGGATCGATTACGTGGGCTGGTTGTGCGACTAAGTTGGACGCGGAAATTCGAAGAACGTCAGCCCGGATGATGGCAGTGCAGCATCGGATGCATCGGCCTGTTTCAAGTCTGGTGGACAAGCTGGCGAACCGCCTAGACCAAGCCAGGAAAGTGACCCTTTCCAGCGCGCCTAATGCAGAAGGCTTGAATTAAAAGGAATTATACCATCTTATCTTACGCCCTCGTTCAATAATCTAAGCGCTGGGGCAGCCTGTCGTTGATTACTCCTGCGCAATTAATTTTAGCAATCAAAACAGCCAATAACCTTCCTAGGAAGGCTGGAACGTGTATTCCTTCGAAAAACTCGCAATCACTAGCTCGAACAGGATCGAAATGCATCGTTCGGCGCCGCCATGCCCAGATGCAACTGTATTATTCGGTGTCTATCATCGCCTGATCGATCTTATCGCCCGTGCTTTTTGGATCTCGCAAGCGCTTGTGACCACACCCTTCAAACACTACCATATCGCGAGAACCCCGGCTCGAACAAATCTGCCCGAGTGATTTCTTCTGGTGCTTTTATTCAGTTTTCAGTAATCACACGCCAGACAGCCGTTTCCCAACCGTCGGGTTAGGACGTCTAGCATGCGCTCTCCCGATCCAACGGTGGAATCCCAGCACGCAGCCCGATGCAGGGATAAGCACACCCTCTTTCCAACGCCGAAGAAGAAAGCAAAACTGGTTTGCAGTCGGCAATGGCCTGGTGCGATGCACTCAAAACACCAGCTTTGCGGCACAGAGCAGGCTGCGATTATATGATTATGGCGTACACTACTTGTCAGGTTTCAGAACCCACATGAGGCTCCACTTTTTCGATAAGCAGAAATAACAATATCGACATTCTTGGCGATTTGGTTGTAAGACCCAACGCAAAAATAACCACGCTGCAGGAGATTTACGTCTGCCGACGCTCGACACAAATCAGTCTTATACTCCGTAGCGTTCTAAATGTTGGTCGATGTATCTTTACTCTCCCTATCCTCCGAGGCAGCAGCGCTTTCCCAGCCGAGAATGTTGGTGACTTGATTGACCTGCGCAATAAGTTCAAAACACCTTTTACCGTCAATCTATCACCGGAATTCACCGCCCGTAGCTATTACCGGACCTGGATAGCATCAAGGATCCAGCGCCTACTTTCCTAAAAATTCTTTTTTCTTCTCGTTTTCGTTCGCCGCCTCGTAAAGTATTAGAAATATGATTCATTCCATCTAGATCATATCGCCTAAGTCGTAGGTGCTGGCAAAATTATCATTCCGTCGAGAGACTAAACTTACTGTGCCGCACAGCTGCATGATGGCTGCCAACCCCGGAAAATTTTGAACCTTCCAATCAGCCGATCTTTTTTTTTTTTTTTTCTATTCTAAAATCAAAATCTAAATGGTCGAAAGGAATCGCTGATAACAATCTCCCGCGTGTACCGATTCGCAAATATTCTTCAAGCTCCCGTACGGCTATTCATTGACCATCTCACCGTATATTCATCCCATTCAAATCCCAACATGGCGGTTTCTGGAAAGGCAGCAGATCACATTATACCACATTTCTGGAATGTATACGTGTTTGACGTATTTCACTGCGTGATGGAGGTCACTCGAAATAGAAAAAACCCATGACGAAATTTTGAATTTTTTTTGGAATTGCTCCATCCCACCATCAGATTAGAAATCCTAACACGTTAGCACCAAGACATGCATCGTACTTGACATCAGATATCAGAAATAACCTTCCCCACTTGAAAGCTTCAGAAATGAGAGCCGAGGCCAGTCGATCCGTGGTCCGGGGGGTTGGTCTCTGTATAGTCGTGCGTATTATCAGCCGTCATAACGTATATGTCTCAAATCAGCAGCCCCCGATCAAAGCTTGCCCCAATCGTTGAACAATTGTTCGATAGATGTTCGGTGAATGTTCGGTGAATGTTCGACAAATGTTCGATAAATGTTCAACAAATGTTCAACATGTAACCAGAGCTCGCACCAGCCTAAAGCGGGGCGGGTAAGAAAAAAAGACAACTGGCTATGGTACTATGAACATTTGTATTTGGTTGTTATACGAGCGGCTGACCATAGTTCCCCCCCGGTCTACATGCTACAACTTTTTCCCAGTCTGCTAAGCCTATTCGAGACTAACTCTGTGACTTTGCCGCAGGAATACAGCAGATTCCGAAAGAATATCGAGCAGAATTTACCGCCTTTTCGGTGCCTATCTCCGGACGCTGAGAAGAAGGCGGCCTGGGTTCTTGTTGGAACCATCCTTTTTAGTAGGTCCTTTTCAGCTCAAAACCTACTCGAAACGTATTCGTTTAGCGCACAAGAAACGCCCTACGGCAATGCCTGTCTCAGACAGCAGGTCGTAACAAATGTTGGCAAGGCGTCCTCGTAAACTAGGTTTTTTTCCTCATAACTACGGCAATTGAGATCGAGAGACAACAGACCCGGAAGCAAATCCGATTTCCAAATCCGAATGCATCACGCCTAATATGCATCGAACCCCCATCAATGTTGGCGACCCACGCCTACCCCGCCCATTCGATATCATCGCTCTCGCATTTCTTACGTAGACATCTTTCCCTTCCTGGTAGATTTCTGACCTCCAATCGCCCGCATGCATGGGAGCTCCTGAATCAATGAGACACAGCTGCGCAACCTACTTCAAATACGCAGAAAAAACTGCATATGCGACCCCGTAACCCTGTTCCACCAGCCTGATGCGCATGGGTTCAGAATTTGCTAAATTCCGATGTCATGAAGTGCATGTTGGAAAAATATCTTGGAAGAAGGATGGAGGGTCTTCTGTTGCGGGTCCGCGGATCCGGGACAAGGATGCGAACCGGCTGGGGGTGGTGGTTGTGTATTCATCTGGGAAGAGGGAAATAAACGAGCGCAAGTTTCTGTTACTCTGTTCCAGGCGTGCCGGGCTCAAGCGCAAATTTTTTTTGCCGTGCAGGCAGCCTATTTCCCTCCCTTTTGATTTGAACCGCCTTCCGGTTCTCGTGTGCGCAGACAGTTCTCGATCTCGTGCGTCATGAGCAGCAGCAGTGGGGCTTCGATCAGGCAAGAAAAGTAAAAGATGGAAAGGCGAACCAAATCATTTTTGATACTCTGCTTGAGATTTCGAGTCATGGGTCGTGGTTCTTCGAAGCCCGTTTAGCAGAGTCGGAAGGGATAAACGACTCTTCCATCCGTTTCGTATTTTGGACAACTAGGAGCTGAGCCTTTTCCCCCGTGATTTAATCAATCCGAGGTGCCGATGACCTTATCGTCTTGCTGTCTTTCTCCCTTCTAGATTGAAGTCACGCTAGAGTACTTGGAAGATCGCATTTCATAAAGGTTCAAAATTTAAAACCTTGGCTTATCACCATTCGGAATGAAATTCCGGAGTGCATGAATAGAGAAACTATTCTACGATCAGGACTAACAGAATTTTGGCAGATCTTCGAACCTTATCAATGCTACAGATATTAGGGTTATGGCAAACCCAAAATTGGTATTCACTGTAGTACAACAGAAGATTGAAAGTTAACTCTCAGAAATATTGCCCAATCGATGAATAAAATAGGCCAAGAAGCATCAACATCTAGTGGTTGTTGCCGTAGTGGTTCCAGCCACAAAAGTCGCAACCATAGTGGTAGTGGTGCCCGTAGTTGTGGTACCTATGGTGGTTGTAATTGGTAGTTCGCAAATCTACAAGTTAGCGGATTTGAAGTAGTATCTTGAACCTTGAGTGATACGAATACCACTTCCATTAAACATGGAAATAACACACTTCTTCAAATTATATAATACGAAGTGATATATGTATGTACCACTTTCAAAATTATATAAAACGCCTTACACTAAATTTTATAAAGTGATCGATTTGTGTCATCTAGAGCCAAATGATTGGTTCTTACTTAAGCGCAAACTAGTACACTCTGTTAGCCCGCCTAATTAGCACTTATGTTGTATGTATGTAATTTGTTTGTTGGACCAAGGCCTATCGTAACGCTATTTTAACCAATAAAGTACGAACTAGAATGTGAATGTAACTTAGAGATATATTTGCGGTTGCTTGAGGTCTCGGAGATATAAAGGGCGGAATTGAGGCTAGGTACTTTATCTAACATTTCACATATTATGGTATCAGAAGTCGCCAGTAATTGAGGTACAGAGCCTAAAATCAAGTCTCAATATTCCGAAGATGTTGGAAGTCAAGGAGCTGTGTACATGTACGGGCAATTTACCTCGTACAAACGAATTTACGCCACTAGATTTCAGACTAGAGGACTACAATTCATACATTGATGTAACATTTGTCCTAAGATCGAGACACCGACACTTGGTGGGCCTCTCGACCCCGCAGAGCGTATCTAATTATTGAACCTTTCACAGCCCCATCAACATGCCACCATTGCAAGATACCACCGATCCGGTGCACCAATAACTATCGGGTAGGCAAAGCATCCCTACGCATCCTGCGACCTCTTCGGGGGTCCCGCCCCGGCCTTTGGAGCCGCCGGTATTCATAAGAGGAGAATGCTCTAAAATTACCGTCCGGCATTCAGTAATCGACTCGATAGATCAAAAGAGCACAGTTGATACCACAGGCGGCCTCAACCCTCAAAACTGGTGAGAAACAAAGAATACGGTGGGGAGAAATAGCATACCTATAAATGGGCGCATAACTTCTTGGAACTCCTCACTAACGCCGCCATACATATCCTGGTTGAATAAACATTAGTTCAACAAACACTAAGGATTTTTGCAGTGTAGACATAGTTTTCAGCCTTACAGTCACCACGGGACCCGGGTTGACACAGGTAGCGGTACATCTCTCCGCCAGTTCCCTAGACCATGTTCTCGTCATCGCTTCTATCGCAGCCTTAGTTCCTAAACCGGAGTGTCAGTATCCGCATAAAAATTAAACATGACTTTGCAGAAATATCAAAAGTTGGTTATCAACATACCTCCATAGATGGCTTGTCCTGGTAAGCCAAGGGTAGCGGAAACTGATGATATGGAGACTATTCTCCCGGATCCATCGTAAGGCAAGTGGGGTATAGCGGCTTTGACCAACAGTAACGGTCCCAAAACGTTGACATCGTAATGCTCTTTGAATATTTCTGGGGTCACGTCTTGAGTTTTGACATTTCTCGAGATCCTAATCACAAATAACAAGTTAATTTTATTAATGCCCTTGAATACGTGCCTTCATCTCTTGCATGTACTGCAAATCCAAGATACGCGATTCCGGAAATAGAATAAATGAGCTCACCCAGCATTGTTAATGATGATGTCTACTACCAATGGTTTGGTGCTCTGCGAGTATAACGGTGAGTTCTTGATGCTCTCGATGATGATGTCTCCGGCCCTCGGGTCGCTCATATCCGCTCTGACGATAACGCTCTTTGTGCCATATTTTTCAGACAGATTCTTTGCAAGGTCTGCGGTCTTCTGTGAAGATGACTCGGAGGTGTAATTGAGAACGACGTTGGCTCCGTATGAAGCGAGCTTGTCAGCTATCGATGCGCCGATACCTATGGTTGAAGTTTTAGCAGTTGTGTTGTATCAATGTGGTATATTTGAACTGCTGCATTGGGAATCCTTACCTCGAGAAGCGCCGGTGACGATGGCTAGCTTGCCATTGAGGGGTTTGTAGCTTCCTTCGGACATGCTGTAAAATACTCGACTGCTGCTGCTTTATAGATATTTGAACTGCTGGAAATGAGGCTTGGAGACGGATTGTGGTCAATTTGAAGATTAAAGTCGAACGAAATCCTGAATTGAATCAAGGCTTTTATATTTCGAGAGAAAAGGTTCCATTGAGGGGTACCTCGTCTCGAGGAAGCTTAAGCTTAACGATGTGGGTCGCTTTGCAGCATGCTATCTAGCCGAAGTGCCCCGCAGCCCACACCCTTTACGATATTTCTTGCGGATAATTCGCGGACACCATCCGAAATTAGTACCGTTATGCTGCCGTTTCTATATGTATTTGACTTTATTTTCGTGTATGTTTTATTCTGCACCGGATCTAGATATCGAACTTGGCTAGGACTAATAGTGTCTAGATAGCTTTGATAATAAGTCCGATAGGAACCAATTGACAAAACTAGTCTATTCTTGGTCGATTGTCGAGAAAAAACGAGAATCTAGTTTGAATGCTTTACCAACTATCCTCTAGCCTAAGCTTCTCTGGATTTGCATATACGCGTGCGACTCTCTTCTATTCCCATTTGTTTAGTCCGCACACCCTTTTCTCAACTCCCACAACTTATCGAGCACCTCCCCGGTCCTCGCCGAAATCGCATTATGGTACATCACATTCGTCACAAACTCGTGAAAATTTCCCGTGATTGTCGCAAATTTTCTCGTGAGCTCAAAATCAACGTACATGTCCTCCATATAAGTTGCCGCGTACACGGGCACGGTGTTTTTGGCGAGAGCGTCCAGATCGTATAGTTGTCCTTCCCATTTCCTTTCCGAGAGAATATTGGCCACGTCTTTTACTTTGCGGAGGACGGCGTAGTCGTCGAGCATGGAAGGGAAGACCATTTCACCGGTGAAGAAGAGGGCGCCGTCTTCGCCGGTTTTTGCGGACGTGGATTCTTGGTAGACTTCATATGATTGTAATCTTGGGTCCGATTGCTGTCGAGGTTCCCTATCCGCCGACCATCTTGATGCATTGCCACTACATAATGTTTTATTAGCTATGAACCGTAAATCAGAAGACACGATAAGGGTTCGGAGTTGCCGTACTTTTGACAATAAATTGGTTCATGCAGGATACAATAGAGGATAACTTCATCGAAGGACTGTTGTTGTTCAATTTTCAGAAGTGTCGGAGTAAGAATCTTCCCAAACCGACTGATGTCGTTTTGGGTTCGGAAGATTATTCCTGCGGATAAATTTTAGCAATCAATTGTCTACCTTCCGGCTTTTCAAGCGCAAGATATTCGGGAAACTCTTACTGTGAATCGAATCTATACCGCCATGCATCCCGAATAAGATACCAATGTCTCGGAATCGGTTCAATGTCAGAGTACCTCCGCTTGGTAGGGTTACTTGGTTCTTTGTCAAAAACTGTGCGATTTCTTTGACTCGCTCGATATCCTTTGGATATTTCTGGTAGTATACCAGGTTTCTCGCCTTGACCCTTTCTGTAAATATCTCCTGTCAGTACTTTCAAACTCCTAGAGTAGCAACATGGTAAGAGGCTAATCTAGCCAACAATCTTAACGCACTGTATAGGTTGATATATATTTGATCTGGTGTATTTTCGCCGATGGGCGGGATACCTCCAAACATGAATGCTATAATACCAAAGCCGTCAGTTCCTCGATCCAATTTCATTTAGGAAGTCTCGGAAGAGAAAGATAGAACGGACCTTCAACCAGATGCTCCGGCCTTCAATTATTCCCGATTAGCTAAAAATGGACAAAACCGAGTGCAGCCAGCGTGCCTGTATACCCGAACGCGAGGTAGGAAAACTTACGCAAAACTTAGGTAGGTCGCAATGCAGAACCCTCCAAAGCTCTGACCCGCCAGACTCCAGCTCGCATCTTTCCCGACCAACTGTTCTCTTACGAACTCGCAATCTTTGACGATATTATCGGCACGAAAATGTGATACGTAGGTCGCCTTTTCTTCGGCAGTCTCTCCCGGAATATTCTCTGGGCTAATACATTCCGATAGACCCGTACCTCTCTGATCGAGGAGGACGACCTAAAGTAGGATGACTTAGTCAAATTTTCGATCTGAGGACTGTACCAGAAGCGTGACGTACAGTATACCCCTTTCCCAAGAATTTGGAGACATATTCGGCAGTCGGTACCGTATTGTTGAAACCAGGGCCACCTATTATCCGGGACCCAAAAGTTCACATATCAGTTCCCGTTATTCACTTATTTTAAGATTATATTATAAGAGCTATTCATGAAATTCAATGATACGCACCATTTAGATAGCATACTATAGTAAAGTATTAGCGTCAATACACTCGCTCATAAAAGCTGCCATAAAAATAGGAAACTTACGATACGATTCATCGCCTCCGTCGTCTTCTTCATCTTGCTCATCCTCATTTTTCTCTTTATTCTTTTTCTGTTTCAGAGGTACATCGTGCTTTCTCACCACTCGCGCGAATACCGTAATCGTATGCCCCTCCGGTTTGCTGTAGTCTAGGGGGACACTGAAGAAATGCTCCGATATGGCAAAGCCCGGGGACCCTATTTTATCGCAATCAAATCCCAAAAGTTAGAGAAGAATAAGCGATTAAAAGCTAGCGAACAAGCCGTAGTTCACAATTCAAGCGCCGTAATGTTTGTATGGCACTCATGCATGCGAAAGCAAGTAGAATCCGTAGAAATGTTCTCATGCTGAAAGCGGGGGAAAGTACCGCGGACCATCTAGTCCGGTACACATACCTCTGAGAACATAGGTCTCAATATCGTCTGCGTCGGCTCTCATAATGTAGAAACTTTGAAGCTGCAGGTTTATACTCTCAATTTCGAGGCTACCTCTCTAGAGTTTGGGTTTGTTGTTTCTCGTCTTAAAGTTCTCCGCACCATTGCCGCTAACTAAACTAAGAAAGAGCAGATACATGTTCCCATTTCACCATTTTCGACACCAAATGCCAAAATAAAAGAAAGAAACTAGGTAAATGATGACTGTTCTTCCTATTATCGTATCTTTCCAATCGAAAGTATATATAATAAAACTCGATAAGGGAATCAATTCACGCTTTGAGAAGTTCAATAGCACGACTTTCGAATAAAAGTTTATAAACTCATTACTAAGCAACAACAAGTCAAGACATCTCGGATGTCATTCCGATATCAGTGTCCTGGTGATAAGCGGTATCGGATATCGATTGTGGAGGAACATTGATGAGTGATCAATTCGAATGATAGATAAACTCGACTCCATCCAGCTAGTCCGTTCACAACTATTGGACATAATGTTGAAATTGGAGTTACGGCTTATGAGTGACTACAAACATAAATTGGCGTTGAAATTTAAAGCATCACGAGGGCATAAAGCAACAGAAGAGAATCGAGCAAAGCAAAGCAAATGAAATGCAATTTGGCACTGAGGTAGGTTTTCTGAAAAGACCCTGCTTTTTGGGGTGAATTGGGAAATACAAAAAAGAGAAAAGAAAAAAGCTTTGCAATAATCGTGCAGGCTAGATAGCAACCAAATAGATTAATTAACCCGCAAATTTTGGATGAAATAAAGAGAGAAAGTCGGAATAAGATAGCAATAGAATATGTGAAATATGAAAACTAAAATATTGCATCAGTGAGACGAGAGAAAAAGAGAGAGATGGGGTGGAGACAAGATAGCTTGGGGAAAAAAGATAGATGGAATGTATTGTTTGCTCCCGGCCAGATTGTATAGAGATATACTGGAGTCGCTACTACTTCCGTAGGTATGGTCTCTTGAGGCTCAAAGCCCTTTCCTCGTTTGCTCCCAGCTCGTGCAGAGATGTCCCAACATGGACCCCAAGAAAATCTCCTCAATCGCCAACTCCAAGCCTGCCACCACATTGATGCGGCCAAGCTTCTTCCTTGCCATCGTATGCTCGTACCAGGCTAGCTTGGTCTCCAATGGCTTTCCTTCTCCTAGGAGCCCGTTAATCTGAGTAGGTCTGAAGCCACTAGGGCCATCGTCGATTTCGAAAAGACTCTCGTTGGCCAATGTGCCGCCACCCTGTGCGTCAGGCTTCCATATGAACCTTCTCCCGTTGAATGTGAATATCCGTCGGCGAGTGCCGTTGGGTGTGCTCTCTCCTTGGGAGTAGACATCAACCGGGGTGGGTAAATAGTGCTTGTAAGACATGTCGCCAACGTTGAAAGACTGCCTTCCTTCCCGCAGAGGTGTATAGATATCCATGCACCTGGTCTTCTTGCCATCTTCGCGATGCAGAGACATTTCGATGAGCGGCGCGTTAGCTTGCTTGAGGCCGTAGAGATAATAGATGGGGTTCTTGGACCCGTCTTTGATCTCGATGTTCCAGCCTTCAGCACCGCCGCGATAACGTTGGGCGGCACCGTAACAATGGTACATTTTGACGGGAAGGCTGAGCCTTAGAAATGGCGTCAGAAGGTAGGTGCGGGGATCTGGCTGCTGCGATTGGAAGGTTCCGACTCTGGCAAGCGCATTGGGATCTCCATTCGGAGGATAGATAGGCTGCGAGTTGGTAGGCTGCGAGTTGATGATAGGTGGTTGTGGCTGTGGTTGGGATTGCGGTGAAGGGTACGATCCTGGTGGGTACGGACCCGGGCTGGAGGTGCCATAAGGGTTTGGATTTGGAGGTATATTGTTGTTCTGTTGTAGAGGAGGGTACGACCCAGGCGAAGAAACGCCATTGGTGGCACCTGGAGGTGGGTATCCTAGGGCTAGTAGAGGTTAGTACATACGTTAGAATTGTTTTGTTTATTTGAAATGCCGACGGGAATAGTTTACCTGCGCCCTGAGGTGGAGAAACGTGATGATTGTTGATAGGACTTGCGATAGAACCCTTTCGGTCGTGATCACTGGTAGGAGTAGCAGTGTTCCACGATGCAGGATTAGGAGGGATGCTCCCAGCGGATTGAGGATACGGCTGTCCCAACGGTTGTTGCTGCTGCGGTCCAGGCTGCTGCCCCGGGTATTGCGCGGTCGGTGTGGAGGAAGCATTTGAAGTCGGTGTCAGAGGATTGCCGTAAACAGCTGGCTTGTGGGGCTGCTGGACATCGTTGACGGGTGGCTGCACGGGATATCCACCGCCTCCACCACTACCACCCACTGGACCAGCAGACGTGATAGAATTGGCCGCGGCCGTATCAGGTGGCGGCACCGAATTGACGGGCGATTGCGTCGACGATGGAGCCGGGACGTACGAGAACTTGCGCAGTTTGGTTGAAATCTTGGGAGCGACGCTTTCCAGCCTGTCCCGCAAATCTTCGAGTTCCAACCATCCGGACTCGAGAGCGTTCTTCCGCTTATACCACGCGTTCAACTCGGCCAGGCGCTCGAAACGGATGAGGATTTGGCCCTGAGTCCAGTCGATGCGGTCCTCCTGGTTTTCGTTTTTCAGCGCATCGATGTAGAGTTTGAGGCATTCCTGGTACAAAAAGTACGCCTGTTTGTAGTCAGCAGCGGCGTCGGCCTGGATGGCCAGCTTGCCCAGCCGGCTGCCCTCAGCAACCGCGTCCTCCATTTCTTTGGGCCGGCGGACGTGATTGAGAAAAGGCTGTGAAAAAGCGGAGCGGGGGAGAGAGTCGCGCGGGTCGCGCCTGTGGATGGCGGTTTAGGGTAAAAGGCTGAGAGACAACGGTCTCCGATAGGGACGTTCCTGTCCAAGGGCGGTGCTAGGTGTGTACGAACGATGTTCAGCGCGCAGCGACGAAGCGAGGTCGGGTCCGATACGTCCAGCAAAGGAGGGTTCTAGAGAGACGAAGGATGGTGATGGATTTCGGCTGCGATGCCCAGTTCCACAATCGGGATATCGAATTTGTATTAATCTGGTCGCCTGGCTCGGGCCCGTCAGCCAATTTCGCTGGGTTTTTCGCTTTTGCACCGCACTGCAGGCTGATATTGAGGCAAGTGTGATCCTGCCAGCCGCTTGCACGTAAACCACTCAGCACTCAGGCCAGCAGCATCTTTCTTGTCTTTGCGCCGTTCGTTTGCTCACGTTCGGCCCAAAATCCCCGGGGGAACTGGCTGTTAATTGGCTGGCTGGTGCCGGCTGATGGGAGCGAGCGATTGGTGGTGTGGTTGGCGGTGGTGGGGTTAATTCAGGAGGCTGAAAGTGAAACCCGACAAGACTTTTAGCCAGCAGCCGCTGTGACTTGCTTGCGACAAAGACGACTGGAGGTTTTTGATTTAATCATCATTATGTGTTATATAATCACGGGGTGAGATTGATTCCGGATGGCCTGGAACACCCGATGCCGTATTCGTGTTATTATGTAAGTATCAAGTATGTATGTATGTATGTATCGTACAACGTTATCCCATTAGCCATTACAGTATTAATTAATCAAGTATTCCTATCGATAACACACACAACACCCAAAATGCATGCCAATATATGCAATATGCCTCGTAATATATAACGCCGGACAGCCACACGCCAACGACACGTCGGCTAGCTTGATGTATAGAAACAAAAACAGACATCCGTTACGGAATGATGATGATGATGATAATTAATTACTCATCTCCTCCTCCTTGGCAGCGGTGGCGGCGCCGCTGCTGCAAACACTACCTCGAACGATCCCAATACCGGACTATCGCATCTCGGGATCCCGTTCTCGTACTTTCTCTTCTTCCTCCTCAGCGACATTTTCCTCCTGACGCTGTTCTTTCTCCTCTCTTTGCCCGAATCGACTCTCCTGAACAATTTACCGCTGCTGGCGCTGGCGTTGGTGTTGGCGCTGCCGCCGGTCAGGTCGCTTTCCTCGCAACTTAACCGCATGGCGACGACGGCTCTATCCAGCTCTTCTATCGCTCGCTTCTGAAACTTGGCAGAGCCGAGAGATCCCGAACTCGGGGTTCTCAACGGCTTTCCTGCCGATGGTTTCCTGTGAGGAATTGCAATCCTCAATTGCTTGCTCTTGACCCGTCTGGGTCTGGGGTGATAAATCGTCGTAGGCGTAGTTGTGCAACTCCCGTAAGCTTTGCTCTCCCTTTCGGTATCGCAAATGGGAGAAAACTCCTCGTCCGTGATTGGCGGGGTCAACATTGTTTCCATCGACCTGCCAAAGATGCTGCTCGTGTGCCCCGTACCAATGGTGTTCACGGTGGTGGAGCTGATATCTGCAGCCCCGTTCTCGTAAATCCTCTTGGGCACTTCTTTCCGCCTGAAGGCTTTGTTATTGCACTTTGGCGGAATCTGCAGCTGCGAGGGGACCGGCTTGCGTTTCGGGATCTTTTTAGGATCGATGGGGCGGAAATCAGTCTTGACCGCCGGCGTGGCTGCGGTCACAGCTGAATCACACTCCCCTACGCTATGCGGCGGTGTTTCCGGCAGCACTACCTTGATAGCAATAGAGTCTACGCTGGTAGAGGATTTTGATTTTGATTTCCGAGAGTGAGATGCTCTCGAAAGTAATGTTTCAAAAGAATGTCGTGGGGTCAAGACCTCTTCGATGAGAGGCGTCAGACGATTGTAGGAGGCTGAATGGGTTGCAAAGAACACATGTTAGCCTAGCTCTTGAATTTGATATTGCCATTTTATGCAACAGTAAAGGCTTGCAGAGGCGCATGCGCCGAAAACCTTTAAGATTTATGGTGCGGAGCAGATGTGGAAACTTACTAAATCTTGACCTGGGTGCGGAATTGCAGCTGATCGGCGACGGTATCCTCGAAATATTCTTTCCAGAACGGCCCTTGTTGCCAGCATCTTCCGTATCGTCCGTATTGTCATTCCACCATTCCAGTCCTTCGAGGTCGAGTTCGGCGTAGGTAAATGTGTTTTCTTTGTCCGCCCTCAGCTCGCCCATGAAAGACGTAACTTTGGCGTTCAAAGATTGGAGGCTCTCGACCAGCAGTTCCAAGCCTTGTATTTGCATGCACATGTCCAGTTTTTCCTTACGAATAGTGGCCGTCATGCCATCTAGAAGAGTTTGCGCCATGTGCTCGTTCAGAGAGATCATGACGCCCTTGGAAAAGTCGGTCGTCATGGTTGTGGTATTTTGCAAAGTGTTGCTGAATGATATAAAAGTTTAACCGGCGGGAACGGGATGAAAGGCGAACTGGGGCAGACAAGGCAAGAATATACGGTGACAATGGGATATTGTCCAGGCCGGAATTACATGTATTCTTTGAACAAAGGTAGATTTGCATTTGTCACCGGTGGGGAATCAGAAAACACCGGTCGATTTCACTCAGCCTGATGCGCTGGGTATATATCTTATATTACAGCATGGGTGTTGGAAGAGGAAGGTTGAAAGGTAGGAATTTGGAAGAAAGAAAGTGCGCCCACTTCATCCCCAAGACTTCCGGGTGACGAGGAGATATATAAAAAAAAGCGGATGAGAAGAACCTGGTTACACTCGATTACAATAGAACAGATCTCACCCATGCACCTCTTCATTGACATCCATATTCGTGGGTGCGGGTGGTATTGCATCGATTGCCGCAGTTGGAGCCGTTCTAATTCTGCGAGAACAAACCGCCAGGAGCTCAGCTTGCCTGGGATGCGACTGGCAGACTGCGACAATCAATCAATCAAACAATCAGGAAAAGTCGGCAAGCGTGGGTTGCGAAGTAGGGCCCTTGGAGAGTGTGGTGGCACATGCGCACACCAAAAAAAGCATACTTTTTGGTGCTAGCGGGGTGGTATTTTTATTTTCTTTTGTCTGCTCTCTCACGAACTGGTTCCGCATCTTGCATTCAGACGGTCTACAAATAGCACCCTAGTTCGTTAGCTAGAATTCGGTTGCGCTCTTTGGCGAGTAAGGTACCATTGTATTTCTAACCCTGGCAGACAAGAAGTTTTCAAAGAAAATCGTTTGAAGATCTGTTGGTTAGATTCACGCAATTCTCATCATTTTTATGTTGGTGTTTTCGCCATCCCTCCAAAAGTGTCTGGATTTGGAAAACCGTTAGAAGTTCTCCCCCCAAAAAGAACGCAGGTCGCACCGCTGCCTCACTGCACTGCAGCTGTCAAAGGAACGCTCGGAACGTTTTTCTCCGTTTAACAACTCGATTATGCAACTCGATTCCTGTCGGTGTTATCACGAGAAACCTCAGGAGGCGATCTGCAACGTTTTGGGAAGCATCGCTGTTGGATATCGTCCCTTCATGACTGGCGGGGTTGCTCACCGACTCGGCATTTCTTTCCTGCCGATTATCCTGTCCTGCCCACCTACAGCCACGATAGTATCAACTCAAAAAATAAAAACCATGCATGTCAATCAGAATTAATCCTTAACCGATGGAAAAGTAGATACTTTAAGGTTCGAATATATTGCGACTTGACCAAATTTGGTGGATGACGGTCAATTGTTGGCTAGAGGTCTCTTCCCGTTGCGATTACTCTGCATGTTCTTCCCACTAAGCGAAAGGGCGACCCAGAGGGCCAGAAACTCTCTCTGCTGGCTAATATGCACCTGCTGGACAAGCTACACAAGAAACGGGGGAAGCCGGTGGTAGAAAGCCTGCTAGGGACCCACTTTTGAAACTTTTCTCTGCATAAGTCGGGATCAGAAGACCAGGGTGTTGGATGGGCTATGAGATCCGATTTTTGGAGAGTGTGTCCGGCAAAAGAGACAGGTTTCAAAGGCGGAGCAACAATCAGAAACCGACTATTGCCAATGTTGGGCCTGTAGGTACATCTATCCTGCATCGGAAAAAGGTTAACAGGACCTCAAGATAGCTGTACGTTGCACCTATAATTGCAATCCCTACGGGGTGGGGTTGGGAGAGCGCTTGAACATGAGCTCATGGGTGAGTAAATGTATGCAGGTTCGACAAAACGATGGACAGTTATTCATGTACGGTTTGAGCGTGAGGAGCCGCGAAATTTCCTCAATCGAACGAGCTTGGACTTCCGTCCAGTTGGAACTATCTTGTTTTCTAGCTAGCTGCTTCTACGAGAGTTGCGATATGCATACACCCGCCTGCGTGCTGACTTTCCACGTTGTCGTGCTTTTTGCACCTTTTCACGTTGCCATCTTGGCGAGCTTACTTGCACCTGCGCGCTGCGCAGCTGCCGGCGCTGGATAACAATTGAGATGTCCGAGACGTTTCAAAACAATCGGTCACAGGCCGTCGTTAGGGACTTATTATTATATATCGGAGACATTCCCCGGCGACCTCTAAGCCCATCGACATCGACCCGCGCGATGATGTCCATCTTACCTGTTACACAAGTCGTCCCTTCTGGCGACGATTTGTCAACACATCCTCACATCCAGTGGGTAGCTGCTGCCGCCCAAGTCTCACGACATTGCCCATGCCGAATCGGATGCCGGTAATACTGGTGAGAACGTTTCGCCGTCATCTCATGAAGGATAAAATATTTTTGTCTTGGCTGCGATCCGATTATAGGCACCGACTGTGCAGATATGATGAGGAGCGAGCGGACCATCCTTGCAATCCGTCCCAAATTCCCCCCCTCCCCACATCCTCCTCCTCCTCACAACCTGGCAGCGTTGAGCTCCAGAGTCCCTTTTTCCCACTAGTGCCGCCATCTGCGCTCCTAAAAATAAAAATAATTCCCAAGATGGGTCCCATGGCCTTTTTTACAGAGTATTCCGCGGACGGGACTTGGGTCTGCTCCTCGCTTATCATATAATCGACATTTATACATTGGGGCAGAAAAATCGGAATCTCACCAATGTGATATTTCTATCAATACATCGCAATTCCGAATTTGGTGGGATAACGTTAAACCGTGTGACGGTATCACAATTGCAGTAGGATTACGCGGGATTACGCAAAGAAGCGACGCGGAATTTTCCATTTGCGATAAGACACTGCTGGCAGATATGGTACTTACCCGCTGGTTTGGGATCCTGTTGACTTTTTGGAAATCCGCGCGGATATGTGCATTCGATATCTGTAATTTTTTTTTGTAGGCGGAATTATCGCAGAACTCGAATCTGAACTGCCATTCTGTGTCGCCAACCCTCAAAATTTATATTGTCATAAGTTTTTCCTGGACCGTTGATTCTCATTCTTTCATTCGTCGTCGCCGTCGCGAGCTCCATGCCAGTTCGAAGTCCTCCAGAACTTACTGCAGAACTTCTGCGACCCGCGAAGATGAAAGAGGAGGGTGTTGAGTAAGCCGGTTGCCGGATACCTATCGACGCTATCTTAGTGCTTACCTTCGCTTCGCCTCCAAGCCCTGCACCCGTCGAAAAAAAAAAGCATTTACCCGGATGCTCTTCAGCACAACGGAGCAGATGGACCAGAGATGATATGTGATTAGTAACAGACCCGAGACCTTCGAGAGCGGTACCAGAACGTTACTCGAATGCGACCCCTCTCAAGCAGAGCCTGCCGTCTCTGCAGATCAGCTGATGTGACATCATAGTTTCGGATATAAATATATATATCTGTCGCATGTCGGCATCGAAGGAGCGTGGGAGCATTCGGGGTCGAGGAGGTTGTCTCGGCTTCGGGATTGCAGCTGGCAGGCAGCTGGGCCGCCAACATGTGTTGAGGTGTTGATAGGGCACGGACGAAAGTGGTCTCGGGTTTTCGTCGGTGTCCGAAAATGCCAAGCCCGTTCCGAACCTCAAACCTCGTGTGAGCTCACGCCATCCCTCTCATCCCACCTCGAAACCACCCTCATGATGACGATGTCCTCCGCCTTATTGTTATGACATCCGCTCTTAATCGTATATAGCATCTCCTCCTCGCATCTACCGTAAACGCTAGCAACCATGGCAGCACGACCAGCGGCGGCTGCTCTCAGGAGAGCCGTCCTCCCACCCACATTCTTCACATCTCCGGCGGCCCGTCGGACGAACTTTCTCAACCCTCGATACTTCACCTCCAGAAACCTACAGTCCCAGATGACACCTCTGAAGCGATCGCTGACTCCCTTCTCCTCCGTCCTCAGCACCTTTCGAACCGCCAAACCCGCCCGGTTCCCGTCCGCCCGACAATTCTCCACTTTCACTTCGTCCGGAACGAATGGCAACGCCCACCTCACCGTCGGTCAGCGCATGCGCCAACTCTTCAAAGAGTACGGCATGTCCGCTGTCGGAGTCTATTTCCTCCTCTCCGTCCTCGACTTTCCCTTCTGCTTCCTCTTCGTGCGAATGGTCGGCACCGAAAAGATCGCGCACTACGAGCACATCATCATCGAAGGGTTTTGGAGTTGGATGCCGGAATCGATACGGCAGTTTAGGCCGAAGGCTGTAAAGGAAGCAAAGGCCGAAGCTGAGGCGGCGGTTACCGGTATCGGTGGAGATTTGGACTCTCTGGCGCACGGGGAAGGACTGAAGGACGGCAGCAGTGGGAAGAGCGGGGATTCGGCCAGTCTGTGGACCATGTTACTGCTAGCCTACGCGGTGCATAAGAGTTTAATATTCTTCAGGGTTCCGTTGACGGCGGCGGTGACACCCAAGATTGTTCAGAAGCTGCGGGGTTGGGGCTTTAACATTGGCAAAAAGGGTGGCGTACGGCAAGGTGTCAAGGACGCCAGGGCAAATCTCAAAGAGATGAGGGCGAAGAAAGGGAAGAAATCAGCTGATGATGACTGATTTGGGATCCAACTCTGCTACTTAGGGTTTTTCTGTTGGCGGTTTGGTTTTTGAAGGATTCATTATACGCCAATCTCAGGGTTCCTATAGGAACCTAATGAGAATTCTCCACACTTCCAATTACTACCGAGTTTTATAGTTTCACTTTATCCCCTGTATATATTTACTACCGCAATGTATAAAAATAGGTGTAGCATAGAACAAGCGGAGATTTTATTTTGTCAGAATTGGGTTACTAACCTAGAGTTCTATTTAGCATACTCGAAAACACTAAATATAAAACGAATCGATTCATAGCCTCGTATGGTCCCGTGGACTAAACTTCCTTTACTGTGCCTCTTAGTATCTGCACTTATCTTTTGTTTTCTTCCGGCTGACATGGTTTAGCAAATGAAATGTTTTAGCACGATTCAGTATGATGGATAGAGTTTTCTGTTTGTTTTACTAGTAATATTGTACTTTTTCTATATTCCGCTCACTGTTGTCCTAATATATATACATAGAAGTAGAAAATAAAAAAGATAAAAGGCCAAATATACAACCAAGATTATGCATCATTAATAATAGCGGCCCTACCCGTGAGAAGTATATACAATAGGTAAGGCAGAGAATGAGGCATTTATGCGAGAAATAAGAAAAGGAATAAGAAGAAATAAAACTCCGGTTCCATGCGATGGATATCAATATAGGGAATCATAAGACGCTACTCGTGAGGTACAATTGAACGAGTGAAAAGAAACGTGTGTAGATGACCGAAGGAAAAAAAATTAGGTTGAAAAAGATGAAACGCAAAAGAACTCGGAAGGATTATATTTATAAATTAAGAGTCCCAGATGGCACCGTAGGCGGGAACGCCACGGGATTCCATACCGTAGACGACCTTCTTGGTCAGGGACGGGTTGCTGATGATCACAACGGCCTCGGCTTGCGACTCTTGAACGAGGCTCCAAACCAACTTGACCATATCGGGCTTACCGTCGACCCGGGTGTCCCAGATGACGGCATTAGGATCGGCCGATAGCACGCCGTTGACGACTTCGTCGCCGAATGTCTCACGGGGCTTAGGAGTCGACCAGAGAACGCGAACCTGGATATTGTTCCTGGCTGCGGCGAGGAGAACCGGAAGACAAGGTCCGATACCGGAACCGGTACCGACAATGACCACACGGTTGAAGCAGTGCGCGACGTTCATAACACCGCGGGTTGGAACACCACGGATCCACATCTCGGTGGGTGGGTTGGCAATGTACTTGCCGGTCCAGTCGCCAGCTTTGCTGACGACCACGGAGAAACCGTTCTTCTCGGGAACAGCGATCGTGGCGAATGCGTGCCATTCCATGAGAGGATTGTCGGAGAGACGGACGAAAGATCCAGGAACCGGGTTGTTGCGGTGGCTGAAGTGGAGGCGGAGAGCGTGGTTTGAAAGCCTCTCGGGCGTAACTTTGACCTTTCGCAGCTGCGTCCACGGGGATGCGATGGAGATTGTAATTATGATTAAGCACCAGAACCCAGGCGTATTGATCAAGACCTTGCCGAAAGGCTTGCTGGGACCGCTGTAGTCGGAAACGAGGGAGAATGTCAAAATCCAAAACAGAATCAACACGGTCCAACCAGCGAACCTGTGAACCTGCTCGAATTGATCGTGCATCTTGCGGCGGATGCTAGGGTAGGCGAAGGAAAGCATGACTGTGAGAAGGAGCATGATGGCGTACGAGATGCCGACGGTGGCGGTCGACACCATTTTACGTTGCGGGTTGACAGTGCTGGGTCGGAACGCATCAAAGGAGGCTTCGACAACCAAGAATGCGAGCCAGAAAGTTGCTGATACACCGCACCCGCTGTGAAGGCCGCCCAGATGGTAGACCTTCGAGGTGTTTTTCCGAATCCATAAAGGCCAGGATCGAGGTACCCAACCGGCTACAAGGATCACGTCTGTTAGCAAGCGCGATTCTCGTATTTGAATATTTGCGTTGTCGACAACAGCAGTGGAGGAGTGTTGCATTTTGGACTTACCGATGCAGAAAAGTGCGTTGACGACGTTCTCCTGTCTGATAACTATCGATACGACCATGTTGATGCTGGCAGCCGTTGCCAGTGTAGGGCAGCTTGCTCCCTTGTAAAGCAGCCAGATGAACGGAACCATGTTGGCTACAAAGATAACAGCGAATATGCGTCGGTAAATCATCAAGGCGATGTATCGTAGATTTCGGAACGGCTTGGACAGGTTCTTCTCGGGCAGTTGACTTTCAAGATATTGTTCTTTCCATGATGAGGTTTCGTGGCCCACCTGCCCTGAGGATATGCTTGAAGAGGATGAAGTGATTTCCTTGACATGAACTCGCGGTGGTCGTAGTAGGTGCTCTGTCGATACGTTCTCGGATGCCTTTAGCCATTTTTCCAACTCCTCTTCGTCTATTGATCCCTTCTGTGTATACGGCATCTGTTGGAGAATGTGGTAGGACTCCGGGCGAGTGATACCCTCGTCCAGAGAGGACTCAAGTTGCGTTTCTATGCGTTTAATGTCGACAGTTTCCGGTGTGATGAAGGCGTGAATCTTTCCTTGGATCTCAAATGCAATAGCTTCGTTGACCCCCTCGCAACCCTATTTTGTTCGATTGATAATTGAGACTTGTCAGTTTACTTCCAGAAGTAAGATTTTGGATGCAAATCTTTGTCGAAACAGTACGGTTATCAAAAAAAATAAAAGAAACCGTATGTTTGGCGGAGAAGGAAGAATTGTTTGTAGGGTACCTTTAATTTGGATACAATAGTATATGTATCTATTTTGGGGCCGGCTAGGGCCTTTTGTATGGGGATATGGTCCGACATTGGTGTGCGCAGGTACAAAAATTGTAAAGGTCCGGTATGTCTCGGTGGGAAGACGGGGTAACAGATCGAGGGGTGATCTCTGCTGCAAAGGCTGCAATATGATGTTTCAAGTGTGGGAGTGACATCGCCTTATAACGACTCTGAAGTATCTCCAGAGAGCGATCCCTTCTCTACCAAAAGACGTTTGAGGAGTACATGACATATGCCGTCGGTGCTGCCTGTGGGAATGATGGCCCTGCGATAAGAATTTGTTTTTTCTTCTCATTTTCTTTCTGGACAGGGAACGTGACGAAGGTATCTACCTCGGTGCAGGGGGTATCGAGAACTATTACCTGCCCATATTTGGTAGTGCCTGTAACCTCCCAGGACTCGCCATGAGGGTCGGGGAATTTCGCATGGGGTTCAAAAATTTTGCCCGTCAGGATGGAGGTGGAGGGGTCGGAGAAGCAGTAGCCAAACGAGCACAGCTTTCTTTTGTCGAATCTGGATTGTACATCCTTCCGAACAGGGCTGTGGCGACCTTGTATGAAATTTCATGCAAGAGCTCATAGGATTAGTCCTGTTCCAGTAAACGGAGCCCAAGTTTAGGTGTGTTGCCCGATAAGAAACGAAGAGACAGAGCAGTTGGGCCTAGTGGCGCCAGAAGTGGTTCCTGATTCTCCGCCAATGTCGACCGGACAAAGATATTCTTTTGCAACCTTTCGTCTATTGCAAACGGGTAGCTTTCTGCGAGATAGATGCGATGGGAGACTCAGACATCCTGAGTGAAACATGCATTGCCAACCGGGCCACGATTGCGTCGTTGGGCGTGTGCGTTTCAACCGGCCCTCGCTACAGCCCACGCTTGCAGCATGCCACCAGTAGTATACTGCAGTGCAGTGCAGTATACCAGCAAATGTTTCCTGCCGCGGATCGCTGAAGGCTGCCGTGTGCCATGCAAAGATCTGTCGATGACCTGACATTCAATCCCACGTGGGGTCTGTTCTCGCCGCATCGCGTTGAGAACACCCATCCTGTCTCGTAAAAGGCATCTCCTAAATCCCATGCATCCCTTGAGCATAACCATGAGGTTTGACGAATATTCCGAACCATTCATCATGACCTCACCCCGGAAAATCAGCTCAGAATCCCTCAGCCCCGAGGAAGAAACATCGGTTGCGTGGTTCTCAGCTCGTTCTCAGCTCAACGATAGCCCGGTCAAACTGGAAGCTGCGTCGACACAGACTTTGGCTCTCGCAGGAAGGAACGGAAACCTGGCACAGGGTCATTGTATGGACAGTGCGGGGCACCACCACCACCACCATTGACAAACGCGACATGAACTGGCGGGTGCCGTACAAACAGCTCGGGGTGTCATGTCATTCTGGCCCTGCGCTCGCTTATGCGTCTCTCGAGAACTGCCCGAAACGAGTGACTCGCAAACGCAACAGGTCGCATTGAGGCAAAGAAGAGCAATCTCAGGGTTCGGCGATCGGTTTTTGAGGGCCCCAGAGTATCAGATTGAGATGATCCAGTTGATCGGGTTTGCGCTTTCTCCACAGTTTGATATCATCACCTGCTCCTCGAGCCGTCTGTAGATGCCGCGATGCTCTCGAAAGCTTTCCCGCATCCTGTTTTTTTTCTCTCTCTATCGTTATCACATACATACGTGTTGATTGCGCGATAGCTTACCGTCAGTGCATTCGATTCTCGAGGCCAAGGCACAGCCCGTTTGAAGGGAAAAGTAGCCGACGCTTCAGGTCCGTCCCAGACTTGCCTATTTTTAGTCCCCAAATCTTAACGGGCCCTATATCCCACGCTATTATTCCAGAATCGTCTAAAGAGTAGGCTGGGCCTCGGCTGCCTGCAAAAATGGCGTCGCCTACGGAATGGCTTGTTCCTGGCCAGCCGTACGAGTCGTGCAAATTTTCAGCAATCGAGCAAAGCGATCTGACAAGACTATTCTCAGAACTCGCTACTAAACAGGAGGTTCAAAGCCACACCGACGCAACATTACCATCCTTTCAGCCTTTGATAACACCCGATCAACCTTTCTGAATTGAAAGGTCCTTAACCTTCAATCTCTTCATATTGATTACCGGTTCATGCCGAGGTATTGCCGGGAAGGAGAAGCAAACCACGCCAAGTTGCTTGTACCAGCCACACTCCAGCCTTAGATAGTGGCCGTTGGAACAACCCGTATGTCTAGCCGGTATTTGGCAGGCCGTTCTGTAGAACCTACGAAACCATTCAATTGAATTAGGAATGTTGTACCCGGCGTCTATCAAAGTCGCCTCGGCCTCCGCTCCGGCCTGGTCCTCTCCCTAGGTATCCAACCCTCGATAAATCGCATGGCTGTGGCCAAATCCTCATGGATGCCGCGAAATTCTGCCTTTTTGATGCGGCACCATTGGCATTAATGTTGATGAAAAACCGACTGTTTTTCCCCTGCTTGCTAGTTTATCTGTTACAAAAGGAGAAGTTCTTTACACAAACAAAAACAAAAAAAACTTGCTCATTTACAGCGAATACTACTTGTGAAAGAACCAGGTCCAGGCTCTGGACTTTTAATGCAAGGACTTGGCTGTGCGCATGGTGTCAAAAGAACAAATATTCCTCTCGTCCCGAAGAGCCTGGTAGCGGGTTAGGCATGAACGGAATGACAGGTCAAGCCGCACAGAAAGAACAAAGCAATGCGATTTAATGTCTCGGTTGCTTTGTTATCTTCGGGAAAGTGTCAACGTCCTCCCTGTCAAGTGATTTTATCACGATTAGATCTATTTCGACAGGGGTGTAAAGATCCATTGATCAAAACTAGAAATTCAAAACATTGTTTCCAGCCCCATTCTAACAATACAAAGGGAAAACGTGCTCATGCGCATGCATCACCGTTGGGTCATACAGGATTACTTACGTACATGATATGTTTGGTGCATGCATGCTCGCTAGAACCTGTCAACCTGTCATAAACCCCCCACCGCCATCTCGGGCTTCTAGAATTCGTCGTCCCAACATTTTCACATAGTTGAATTGACTGTTTTCGCTTCGGCGACGTTACTAATTCCCCGTACCTGCATGCATTGTATAATTATACCGACATGGAACGTTAATTCTTTCCAGGTGAAGCAAGTAAGACGGGGGCCCGTGGCTTCCCAAACAATATCTCACTCGATATCTTGCTTCAGCTGAAGCATCACCATCGGATGATTACCACAGAATAAAGTAGTTGCAGGCGATTATCTTCATTCAAGTTTACATAACTCAAATACTAGGGCCCTGACTCCGAGATGCAAGGCGTTTCCCTATTCCCCGAGCTGAACTTTTTTCTGCGGACCGAAATGATCGAGGGTTTTCTTGGTAGTTACATATACCCTCAAGGCTCATGTGAATGCGATACAACTTCTTCATGTGTCATGGCGTAGATCGATATCCAAGGAACGGCCTTATTTTCGGACCATTATTCTGCTATTATAGACCGATATTCGGGCTCTCGTATATCGGGACAAATATAATGTTTCACAGCGCTTCGGATAAACCCACTTTCCCTCCGGGTCCGGTTCCTGGAAATTGCGAAAATAGAAAAGTTTAAAGTGGATTGTATCTGATGATCAAGAAACATGGCCGGGATATTTCAGCTTCCAAGCCTTGACGTCTTATCTTGGCTCTATCGTCGAGGATTCCACCTGCATCACATCCTCTACTTGCCTATTCTGGTAGACGCACGAATTTGTTATCAGATCGTCCCGAGAAGAACACATCGATTTAAACTGTAGCCTTGAATCATAAGGATAAACCGACGAGCTGTTGACTACAAACCGAGGGATAGGAAGTGGTGCCACTTTTACAAAAAGAAATTCCGTATCTCAATCGCCATTTTGTGACATCGGGAGGACACCACAGACAACCTCATACAAAATTTACGAGTATAGGCAAGGTATACAAGATATCAGAAGCTTGGAAATCCGGAAATGCGGCTCCAATATAAATTGAATTGAAGGCAGCATGCAACGCATACAGATGTTGGAAGTAGAGAGTACGGAGCTTAAGGAGAAGTCAAAGTTCAACGTCAACAGTGTCTTGATCCCAAAGGCTTGTAGAACGCATTTCTAATAATATGACATTTGCCAGATCTATTCATCAACACCCAATTAGCCGCCCTAGATATCGTTGATATCATGGGTTACTACAATGTGATAAAAAATATATTCTAGAGCTCGCTCGTTTGCATACGTGGGGGCTGGATGCTTGCTTTCATCCCGTCTATAGACCAATTTCCCACCGGTGATCGCCGCATCCTACCTTGGGTTAGATAGGGGTTTCCCGTACCAAGCTTGAAGACTAAATAAGAGGTATCAGCAGCCTAGCAGTCTTCCGACTTTATCGAATCAAGCTTTGACTGAACATTCAAGCTTTGCCTAGAGATTACCTGGAAGACACGTCGAATGAGGGGTTTTACTCCCAACTTCTCGAAGAACCGAATCCGGATATCTTGTGCCGCTTGAACAATTAATAATCAACATATATACCGCAGTACCTTGATATCCAAGTTCAAGGATATTAGCTGTCTTTCGAGCCGATATAGAGAATGCAGGCAAGGATGAGTTTAGTTATGGGACCAAAATAATGGAAAGATGGAAAGTCAACTTTAACATCTACCCCGCACGCCCACAACCCTCGAAATATCAATACTTGCGAAGGCAAGCAATAATTTACCTCGGCAGGTACAAAGTGAAATCATCATCTAAAATCTCATGAGAAGCAAATCAACTTATTGATGTATAGTACCGCCATCTCATAAGCCTAAGGGCAAAGATATCCTGATAGTGATTTAGAAATTGTCTCTCCGATGTAGAAAAATGGTATGCTCTCTCTGGACTTTCACCGAAATTCTGACTATACTTTCTCGAATAAAATCCCTCTAGCAGGCTACTCCATAGTTCAAAAGGATTGGCTATATTGGGTTCCTGATTCATGGGACAACTTACTTAGATACATGCGCTTATTGTCGGCCCGTGCTCTTATACGTGTATATACTTGTTCGCTGTGAATGGTTAGCGCGATTTACACATGAGGCAAGGTCATCCAATCCCGAGTCAAGTAGTTCACGATGATATCGGTTCACAGAGAAACAAGAAAAGTAGTAGTGGTGATATTAGTATGGTGTTATCATATGAAGACTTAAAAGATCTGAAAAGGTAAAGATTATTGTGGAAACAGGAGCTTCGAGGTCACACACAGATATGGGTTGTCTTTAAGCCTAATAAAGCGAATCGACTAGGCTTGGTCATCGTAGGGAAGCATTTTATACTGCCCCTACACCTTGTGTTTGGAGTATACAGTTATCTAGACGAAATTATATCATATCCTACAAAACGGAGGAACTTCTGGTCTGATCATTTCATAATATGACAGTAGTACTTGTAGGTTTTTAAATACAAACTCTTCCTCATATATAATTTCTGCTTTCGTCGATCCGTCCAAGCGCGCTTTGGCGAAACATGATAATATGTGGATAGATGAAGGTTTGGATTGAAACCAGCAACATCATTTCCCATATATCGATTGATCTTGTAGATCAATCTTTCAATTACTCGATCGCTCGATAAAAATAGCTGGTTGAGATTTCTCTGATAGGTCGCGAAATTGTCAACTTCTATGTATGGAATATGTCATATTAACGAATGGGAAATGAACACTACAAACAAATTCCGTCGATATACTGCTTATAGCCGCTTGCCAGAATTAATTAAGGTATGAGAAAATAAAAATAAAAATAAACGGTCCCATTGGTCTCGAAACCAGCCTCACACACACAAAAACACGGCTCCATGCATTTCTGCAGGCACGTAAGATCGTGCATGTGCTCAGCGGCTAAGATCCCGTGTCCGCTTAACAGCAGGTTTTAAGGCGGCTCAGCCTTTGGCGACACAACAACCTGGTAATCCTTGGTACCGTAGCTGCAAACCGCAGACACCACGGGAAAGTTCTTTCTAGAAGGATAGAAGAAAATATGTAATTGGTTTTCAGATTTTCAGATTTTAGGAGTGTGACCTGAAATTTATAGGCACTTTTATATGTGGATGATGATCTGCATACAGTCATGTAATTGACCAACTTGTAACGTTTGGTCTATTTGATACTGTAATTACAGCGCTTTCCCTCGATATCTTGAAACCCTTCGAAAGAGCGGCTAGTTTCGCAGATGTCCGACCGAATCCAACCCTTCAACCCTCCCAAATCACATTCTCTTCAAGCTCTGAAGACAGCAATCGCAGCCCTCACTGTAATCGCAGCCAAAACCCCAGAGCTCATAACAAACAACCCAAATCTCCTAGGAATCTTGTTCCCCAAACATTGCACGAACGAGTGCACAACCCTAAGTCCCACGTACCCCCATGCGAGCTTCACATCGGTCTGACTGCCCTTCCCCAATTGCGCGAGAACCAATAGAATAGCATAGAATTGTAGCGGTTGTTCCAGAAGATGGTTATAATTGTCAGCCTTCCAGCGGACGTTCGCTGGGATGATGGCGTCGAATTGTTGTTTTGTCATCTCTGGGGGCATTTTGGCCTTGGAATTTTGAACTGCGGGAATGCGTGTGGCATACATCCAAACCTCGATGGCGAGGGTCCAGAGGTTGAGGCCGACAACCGGGCCGAGGAGTTGGGCGGTAGTAGCCATTTAAACTTTGTATGCAAGGATCTGTATAATTTTTTGCAAGCTTGCAGGGGGCTTAATTTATCGCAATTTTTCAAATGCTATTCAATCGATATAAATCGATCAGAGAGAGACGGAGAATATGGGCGAGGAGAAGGAGGAAGGATTCTACTGTCAAAAGAGAATTACGGCAGCTCAATGGGCTAATAAATAGACCAACTTCCTCAATGGACCAAGTGGTCCCAACATCGTATCACCTGTATTTGTGGGTTTAGTTTCTGAGTGAATATGATATCCTCGGCTCGTGAAGCTTGCTAGAGACAAAAGTCGCACAAAGATGAGCAGATTCTTACATAACCCTTTCAACTCTATTAGCCGAACTGGGGAAATGTAGCGATGTTTTGCGTAGGGATATCTGCATCTGGGGTTCAAATGTCGGACCGTTGCGTGCCCCGGTGTCCGAGACTACGTATAAACACGCGTAGATACGTATGCTTGTCTGTGCTCTCCCTTTGACTGTATGTTCTGAACGATATCTGTGGCTTCATGTATACGTAAGCGAAATCTGGGATGCTGGACGCTGCATCTGCCAAGGCCTTATAAAATTTGGACCGGATTACAGAAGGCCCCGTTTTGATTCATCGTATGCTTGATATCAACAGTTCCACGATATGTCTAACAACCAGCTGCTTTGTCGGTAGTATTTCAGGATTTTCTCAAAATGATGGCGCATATACATCACCTTGCAATTGAGTTATCTGATCAACACTTTCCTTTTGGTAGTTATTGTCCACCCGAAGCGCCAGAGCCATGGAACTTCGGAGATACATTTGCATCCTGCATGAACGGGCAAATGAAGACCTGCAGAATGTGCAGATATTTTTGGCGCCCTTCACAGCTGGCCGGCGCAAAAGCCAAAAAGCTAAGCTTCCCCAGTCATATATCCCCGGGTCACCGTTTTTCTTCTTCCATCAGAATCATCATGACAGGACCCACTTTTTCGCAATACCGCCACACTTGTAAAAAACCACCACTGGCAAGCCTGGTAACAAGCCTTACATGTCCTGTCGCTGTGCCGTCGAAATGCGTCATTTCCGCTAACAGTGTCCAAGGTCCATTTTAAGCGCCTACTTTTTGGTTCCTGGCGAAGTTTCCGCATTCTGTTAAACTATTCTGCCAAGTCCGTCAAACCCAGCCGGACGGGTAAGGTCCCAGCATCCATCGTTCAGCAGGATGAGCAAAGGAGAGACAAAAAATACATCTATACTTTGTGTCTATCTTTAGCGCTCTCTGAGTGGCTGCTTCGGTGTCTGCAGCCATACGATCCCTTTTCGCCCCTTGCCGTTCGAAGCAATAAGGTCTTCATCAGCAGCAGACCAACCATGTGTAACTTGCCTGGTCCCGCAGACCTTAGTACTTGTGACTATACCCAGTTGATCCTAACGCCGCGACGCCCTGACAGCCAATCACATCGTCAAGTCCGTCATATCAGCTGCGGGGAGCCTTTGCCAGAAAAACAAGCAAGCAAAATTATGTCCCTATCATCAAGGGCAACAATGCCATTATTTGACGACATCTCCTCCTCAAACCCTCCTGATCGTGATTCTTCCTCTCCCTATACTCCTTTCTCATCTCGAATTTTCGTCGTCCACAACAGGCCTCGCGAAAGCCACATACCCGTTTCTCACCCGGTCAGAGACCGCGAAGGCGAATTTGGAAGCTCGCAGTGTCTGAGCAATAAAAACCGCGCAGACGCCCAAGTCATCTGTTAGAAAACCTCCATCGTGCAAGATAACTCGACGACGGAGAAGCCCATAAACATCCAAATATATCCCGTAGACATCACCCTTCTAACGTTCACCAGAAGGAAACGGAGCACCGTAAGCCGTTTTACCGTCCAGCATGGCGCACCTTCGAAGGAATCTCAATACACCGCCGCCAATGTCGCCCGCGACGACAAATGCTCACAACTTCTATAACACCTTCGCCCCCAGAAGAGGTGGCGGCGGTGTCAGTCCTCCGCCGTCAATGTACCCCTCGTCTCCGAACCCTCAACCCCCCTCGAACAGCATGCCACCACCTCGTCCGGCTTCTGCCATGCCCTCGCAGAGTACCGCGGCCTCAAACACCTTTTATCAGCCCGGTTCCAACTATGTAAACGCCCAGTACTACCGCGACGACAGGCAGTACACCGCCCGGCCTCAATCACCACAATTGCAACCGGGCTACGGTAGCATGAATATCGGTCCGACCCGGCAGCGAACACCTCCTCCTCCCCCAGGCACAAAAGCGGCAGCGGCATACGCAGCCCGCCCGATCCAGAGCGCCACGTACGCTCCGAACCATCCCAGCTACGGACGTCCGTCCCCCCCACCTCTAAACATTAATAATCTCAACGGTTCGTATAATTCTGCGGGGTTGGGTATCAGACGGCCCGCATCAGCTGCCGGAACCACCAGCAGGATGCCGGGTGCGTTCCCTGACGAGACAATTCGGGAACAGTCACCGAGAAACGATTTGCCGTTGAGGAATAACCCGAATATCGTCGGTATCAAAGCGGCAGCGGCAGCGAGGCAGCGGGATCAGGTTTTGGAGGAGCCGGAAGACGAGCCTGAGATTCCGAGGGCCGATAGCTTTTGGGGAGATTTGTTTGATAAGAGTGAGAGCCCGCCGACCGCGACGGTGACATTGTCACAGTTTCTGAGGGGTATTGCGGATTATATCGTAAGTCTAATATCGGGTTATCACAAACAGGAATGAGATGGCTAACATTTACGTCTTTTCAAAGATTACGGAATTCGAGCCGAGAAATTCGATAGTTATAAGCCCGCCAAAGATGATGGCATTTTATACCAAATTCCGGGCGCCTACCGGTGAGCGTCTTAGCTGGGAGAGTAAGTAAAAAGTTATAATTCCCAGTGCCCTTTGACAATTATTAAACTGTGAATCTGCAATAGATTTCTTCCTTGGTCGTCCCGTGAAGGCACTTTCCGAAGTGTATCAAGCACTCAACTGCCACCACCATCTCGTCCCACCAAAAGACTCATCATCCTCCCCACCAACGGTTCCAGGTCTCACCCCCCAAGGTTTCGAACGATGGATGACAATCCAAATATTATCGGATCCAGACCGCGAAGCTAAAAGGCTTATAACAGTCTTGAAGCAGTGTCCAATTCAGAACCCCTTTGAAAAAGACCCCATGATGCGAAGATTCCCAAAGACGCTGTCCAGAGAATCGTTTCCCAAATATGTGGACGGTGATACCCGAAGGTTGTGGGATCTGTTCGTTCCAGATGATGAACAACAGACACCTACCGTCGCCCGTCCTGCAGATAATCTTCCACCAAGTCGGGGTGGGGATTCAGAGCAAAAGGAACGGGAACAGAGAGAGCGGGAGAGGGAGCGTGATCAACGCGTACTCGAGGTTTTGCAAGACCGCGATGGCGGGAGCAGGTCGATCACCCCCAGGGGAGCTACCGGAGCGTACCCCCCACCATCGATCCCCGTGGAAGACAGCTCGATTCCCGAGCACCTTCGGAACGAAAGAGGGTACGAGAGCAAACCGCCACCGCCTCTCCCCAATGATAACGGTATCGAGCGGGAACGTAGCCCTTACTCTCGCACCATCTCCACGCGAAAAGAGGATATCACCCGGGCCCAGTATGACGATGATGACTATGATCAAGTGGGCCATCCGTTCACCTACGAGACCGCGAACGCCGTTCCGATGCAGACGCCGCATAGACCGGCGGGACCTTCGATCCCGCCCAAAACCCGTCCGTTGTCCCCTCCGCTCTCGGGTCCAAAGCTAGGCGATAAGCGGATCTCGGATTTCGACCGCGAGGAAGAAGACCTGTACAAGGTCATGGCGGCGAAACGAGCTGAAATCGCAGCGATCGAGGAACGCTTGCAAAAACAGGCTCGGTCTCCACCTCAAGAGGAGTACATTCCCATGCCGCAGGAGATGGTATCGCCACCTGAACCTTCGGTTTCTCTCGCTGACGGCGATTATGACTCGGATGAGGAAGCTGCTATCCGTAAGCGTGCCGAGGAAGATTGGGACCGTGAAGCCCGAGAGCGTGAGAAGTGGGTTGAAGCTCGACGACGCAGGCTTGAGATGGATAGCAGAGGCGAAGGAGAATATGAACCTGATTTCCAAGCTGCCACACCGATCAGTCAGTATTCTTGGAGGGACAGTTACTCATCGCCTGCACCCGTCGTGGTCAAGCGAAACACCCCACTGAATTTGAACTCCGGGAGGACGAGATTGAGCGGTGGTGGAGAGTGGGAGGAGTTTAGGGTTGACGAAACACCGACGGGCCCGGCTGCCAGAAGACCGAGTATGAGCCACGGCCACGATCGGCCGTACTCTAGTGGAAGTTCAGGGTGGCCCAGAGAACATTACCCCAACTGAGTACCCTGACGAGATGATGATGACGAGGATGACGATGGGATCATGGAGTCTGCGGTACAAGTAGATGAACCGTGTCGTTGATGTTACGATGTAATACTTTAATTTCACAGTTACCAGCGTTGACGGGTGGATGATGTTTGGTCCGAGTTTGATGTCTTTTTATTTTGAATGTCCTTTTAAAGCTTTTCAGCGAGCAAATTTATCTTTCACAACTTGTCTTGTTTCCATAGCATCTACGCATTCTTGCATTTATATCTGTTCAATTCAATGTGTATATACTACCTTGATCTTTTCAATTCATACTATAAGATTACGATAATGCATTGGGAAAAGAGGAGATGGATTATTGTCTTGAATACATGTGACGGAGAGAATGATGCTTGATAATAACAGTCAGTATTCATCCTCTGAGAACATGCAGTGATAATTCGAGAACATGCAGTGGCGATTTAAGATTTTCTATCTAACATTAAACAGCTAGAGGCTTCACCGTGGGAAAGAGTCTCCTCGCGGAATCCGTCGTATCTCCTGGCATCGAATTGAAGCCCAATTTAATATTGGCATCGTGCTCTCTGACTAAATTTACCAGCTTTTCGAAAAACTCTGTGAGCGGTGGAGCTCCTCTCACTCCGAATCCGATAATCACAGCATCCCAGTGCTTTCCCTCCAACTTTGCTTGAAACTTGTCAATATCACTGGGTTCGAAGAGGAACATTTCGGTGTCGAAGCCTGCGGAGATAGTGTCGGCCGTTGCATCGTCGAGCGATTTGGCCAACACTGCGCGATCGATATTGGCGTTCTTTGGGATGAGGGGTGAGTTGGTAGTGAGGCCGATGTAGAGGATCGATGGAGCCTTCATCTTGATATATGTATTTGATAGTAAATTTGTACTTGTTTGTTTATATTTGTGGACTCGACTCGACAGATATTGAACTGTGAGATTTGTCTTGTAAAAGGCCGCTGAAGCTTTGATAGAGTATAAGAGGCGATATATACTTTATATATATTGTTAACTTGTGGATGATGATGATGATGATGATGAGAGAGTAGGGGAAGCTACGGGCGGGCTCCCAGCTCTTTATATCTACAAATTTATGAACATTCAAGCAGAGGAGGAGGGTCTTTGCAATTGTTCCAGCGAGACTACATTCAAGCCAGCTGCATGTCGGCGGCCGTCTATGTTGAGTGTTGCCGACATGCAGATTACGTAGCTGGGCATCCAACCCGGCACCTTAGTCATGCACCAGTCGGATCGGCGAAACCTGCTTTGATTTGCCACTGCCGGATGGTTTCGTAGAACTTGCCCGACCGCTGGCCCCTCCGTGATACACAGATTTGCTTACAAGATCTTGCATGCCGCTATATCTTTTGAGGCTGCCCGGATGGCGACGGGGAGGTTGTCAACTGTGGGGAGCGAATTGTTGCAGGGGCGGATTTAGCAGCAGCTGCCGCCCTTGCAGCCGAGACGAGACCCCTTTCTTGCGCGTACTCTCCCTCCCACCTTTCAATCGCGAACCATCTTCCGACTCCCACTTCTATCGCATCTACCAGGTTCTTTTTTTCCCTTTCATTTGCAATAAGCACCCACCCGGCATTACGGCCGATAGCATCCTCACGATCGCTTCTGAATAATCAACATCTGTACATTGCTTATTCCCTTTGCATCGTCGTCAGCTGGACTGTTACGGCCTGACTCGACTGAGCTGTAAGCACCGACGTCCGACACCCATTTAGAATCCTATTCGCTGACTCGACATACCAGATCCGGTTCCAAGTGTGTATCTTAAGATCTCTCTCTCTCTCACCATGCGCTTCTCCGATATCGCCGCCATTGGGGCCTCCGTCCTCCCACTCCTCGCCTCGGCGAACACCATCAACACTCCGGTTCCGATGGCAACTGCGGCCGTCGATATGCCCGATTTCTCAAATCCCTATCGTCGCCCTACCTTTGACGAGCACCGCTTCCCTCCCCCAGCGGTTGTCCTCAACAATGAAAAGGTCCTGAAGAAACGACAAAGCGGCTCTGCGAACTTTATCGTGCACATGTGCCGTGATGCCACCCAGTCAAGCTGCGACCCGGTCTGGGTCTCCTCCGCCCAGTACTGTTTCGACAACGAGCATTGGTTCGGCTGGAGCGGTGATCCGGGAACCTTTATCAGCGCGAAGATGGAAGGGACCATGTGTTGTGCATTCTACAGCGACAAGACGTGCAACAAGGCCGGTGGACACGTCGGATGGGCGGCCAAGATCTGTGAGGGTGACTCGGGCGATGCCTTGATGGTCAACAAGAACGGAGCCGTCTTCTCGTGGATGTGCAACATCCCGTACGGAAGTGCGAATGTGCAGATGGACTCGTCGCCGGCGGATGTCAGCGCGGTTCCCGTTCAGGGTAACGGAGCGCCAGTTGCAACTCAGGTATTTTCACATTTTCTATCATTTTGTTTGCTAATTGAATTTCGGGACGCTAATATTGGATATAGTATGCCCCATAAATCATGCAAAAAAATAAACTCGGAAGTCCTATCCGGGACGTCCAGCTGGCTTCTTAATCTCTTAATAATGGCATTTACCTGGGTTATCGGAACGGTTTGTTTGGCTTTGGGGTATCGGCATTTCATGTATTTGTACGGAACGGTAATCAAAAAAAACTGTGCGCTTTGCTGCCCTTTGGCGGGCTTCTTTTTATACACATGCGCGTGCGATTGCTGCGACTCCAAAAACAAGCTTCCTCGATGAAGCGGCGGTATTTGTGGAGCCCGTTCAGTGCAACCCGCTATTCTGCAAACAAACGTCATAGAACAAGGGAGATGCGTCGATGCGATGCCTGTAAACTATACCCGATAAACTGACCTAGCCTTTTCCCTCCGGGCTCTTTAAATCTGTCGTCGAACCCAGAAGATCTCTTTCGTGCTACCTCTCTGCGGACGATCCTGTCTTTATCCCGCTCTTTCCAAAAACGTCTGCGGTTGCACGCTCTTTCGATTCGATCGGATCTGACGGATCGCCCAAACTTGGAGAACCTCATCGCACGCTCTTTTTGGGTGTTGCGCAACGCAGAGCGAACGCGATGGCCGTCTCCCAGCCTCGCATTATTTTAGCCATAGCCGTAGCTGTCTGCTGCATCAGCGCCAGCGTCGCCGCCGCAAATACCATCACGGGTCCGTCGCAGCCGAAATATACCATCCGTCTCCCACCTACTGCGAAATACTACCCAAAGGATGTTGACGATCTCGTTCGGCAGTATCATGCGTCCGATAACGATGCATCATCTCCCAAGCCGCCAAAACCCGTGATGAAACTCCTCGCCAACGGCGACGAAGGGCAAAAGTACTATGATTTTGACTCCTTCATATCCTTCCCTTCCGCGGGGCAAGAATTAGAACGGGGAAAGTTGTACCTACCCGTAAACGCTCACATCTCGGGACAAGGTGCGAACGGGCAAGTCGTAGAAGGTTGGACGGCGTGGTTCAAGTTTCCTCGTGCGGAACTCGAGAAGAGGCAGCAGAGTAATCCTTCTTGTCCGTCGGGGAACTCTGCCTGTACGAATATTCAAAAGCCGGGATATTGCTGTCCGACTGGGGCAAGTTGTGTGGGTATACAGGATACCGGATTCGGGAGCGTGGGTTGCTGTCCAAGTATGATATCCCCCCGTTTTCCTGGCAATAGCTTTGTTTTGTAAACGGTTTACTAATTGTCATTTTTTTTATGGATGGGAGTATAGACGGTCAGCCATGTGGTAATAGTCTTACTAGCTGTTCCCCTGGGTAAGATTACCCTAGTTCCAGTAATCAGAAAGCGCAAACATGACTGATATAACTCTTCATAGTTATAACAGATGCCCTCAAGGCTCCGGAGGAGGCTGCTGTCTCCCCGGATATATATGTTCACCTCAAGGCTGTCTCGTCAATAGCTCTGGTATAACCAAACCACCCACTATAACCTTGATCGCAACGGTCTATGCCGGTCTGGATATCTGCGGAGGAGCTGGATATTATCCTTGCCCCGCATCTCTGAGCTATGGTATTTGTCTCCCTCTCCCTAAAAAAATCTTCAGAGTTGGTATTAACAAAAGTCACATTCGCAAGGCTGCTGTCAAATCGGCTACCTCTGCGGTGTCACGGACTGTCCCTTCAATACGGGCTCCGGGACCCCAGGCACCGAGTTTTTATCCTCGGGGTTTGCGATCGCTACGTCCGCCAACCCTACAGCTACGGGCATCACGTACCCCACGGAAGGATTTTCAACTATAGCCATCTCCACCACTAGCCCTACGGCTACGGATACGGGCATCACATACCCCACGGACGGGTTTTCAACCATAGATATAGCCACCGTAAACCCTGCTTCGGTGAATACCCAACCCGGCCCTAAAATAACAGATGCTCCCGGTGCGATTTTGAGCGTTGCCAATTGCCCGGCAGGATGGTTGGCGTGCGGAGCAGAGTTTAACGGTGGGTGCTGCAGAGTCGGAAGGGAATGCGGGGTCAGTTATTGCCCTGTGGGAAGTGCCGGGACTGTGAGCAGCATTGTGACGGTGACCACGACGAGTGGAGCTTGTCCGAACGGTTGGTTCAACTGTCCGGCGTCTGTGTCTGGAGGCTGCTGTCCTTCTGGTGAGTTTATATCCCTATTCTTCTTCTTCTTTTTCTTCTTAATATTCCAAGATTTCATGGGGAATGAGAATTGACACTAGAGGTTCTTTATAGGCTACGGTTGCGGTGTCTATAATTGCCCAGCGACGACTACACAGAACGGCGCGGTGATTGTTGTTAGTACCGCGCCGGCTGTGCAAAAGGTCTCGGCAATCGGCCGAAATGGCGGAGGGAGAACCCGGGGAGACAGTCGAAGTCTGCTGGTTATAAGTTGGTTTTCTTGTTGTGCGATTTTAGCTGTTTTCCTTTGATATATGAGTTTACCACAGCTTGCAGAGCCAAAGCTTGGTGGTCTGGTTCCACGAGACAAACTATTACACGCATTTTGATACAGCGGGTGTTTCTATTAATGTATCTCTGATGATTTTACGGCCTGTAGTATGCATATTTTGATACCAATGCAGATATTGTTAGTTTACAAACAAATTATCCAATTTTTAAATATAAGGAAATATACGCAGGGTCTTGAAATAATTATTGGCCATAAATCGCAGCGATATCGATATCAGTATAATCCAAGAAGGTGGATAACTGTAGGTTATCAAATTATTCACGGAGCAATTGTTTCTTATGGTCGTTAGCGATGCTGTATCTGCATTCATCGAGGTTATTCTGATATCAGCATGTTTAAATATTCTTTGCATCTAGCTTCTGGTCTTCGGTGAGACAACCCAGACTTGATGGTATTTCATTCTTAAAATCTTGTTATATCCACTTGGAGATACCAAATCATGCATATTGTTGGGCTCTTATGTGAAAGAAGCTGCATAAATCTGCTGGGCAGTTGGCTTTTCGTTGCTCCAACAGCCATAAAGGTATCAGCTTGCCAAATCATTAGTGAGATATATAGCTGACTGCAATATTAATAATCCTATATGTAACGAATATGGGACCGTTTAGATACTAGAGAATATCAAATATACCCTGACCCTAGGATACAAACCTTAAAAAGGCTTCTGTTAGAATTTGTATTTCATCTAGATTAATGTACAACTAATTGTTTGTTTCAAGACTTTTGATTCTTCGATCGCATTCATCTTTTGGTTTCCCTTATTCGGAGTGAATATATAGAGAAATACCACAATATCAACACCTATACGATAATACCTTCAAATATAATCCAGTCACACATCATACGCGAACCATGAGAAAAGTATAGCATATAAAGATGGATACCCAAAATAATAAAACTTGAATTTTGTTAAAACCCAACCTATATACCGATCATGCAGCCATCGTACTGTACAAGAGTGACAAGAGCGTCCCTTGGTCAGGACGCAACCCAACACACAAGAGTTCCTAATTTTTCTAAATCACATCTCAACGTTTTTCTTCTTCTTCCAGCAAGCAATCCAAGATAAAGAGGGGGGGTAAAAAGTGATAATCAAAAAAAAATGAGTGAATAAAATAGTGAGGGTCATGAGGGTCGTAAAACACGTCGAATCATAATATCATAGTTTGTTTCCTAGTAAAACACAAAATCGTATACCCTCCAAGTTCTCCTCCTCTTGTGAACGAATGAAATGAAAAAATATATAAACAAAAAACGAGGGGAAAAAAACAAACTTTCAAGAACATAGACTTCTCTAGTTCCTATAGCGGCGACGGGGCTTATAGCTGTCGTCACCACCTCCGTAGCTATCGCCGTAGCTGTCGTCAGTTGGCTCTGGCTCCTCGGTGACCGACTTGACCGTTGGCGGCTCAGGTTCCTCTGACGTAGTTGGTGCGTCGGGCGTAGCGGTGACCGTTACCGTGACAGGGTCGGCAGTTATCGTCTTCGCATCGGCAGTCACCGTCTTCGGCTCAGGAGGCTCCGCGGTCACCGTTATATATTTGGTGCACGTCGTATGAATCGTCGTTCGGACGGTGACCACTTGCGGCGTGACCGTCATAACGACGGTCTGGGCTTTGACCGCGGGGGCATCAGCGGTGATTGTCACCGTCCTGATGATCGTGTTGTGAATCGTCGTTCTGATCGTGATCACTTGCGGTGTGATGGTTGAAACGATGGTCTGCGCGGCGGTTATGGTTACGACTTCCGGCTTGACCGGTTCCGCGGTCACCGTCTTTGTGACAACCTCCGCTTTGACGCTGGGCGGTTCAGCGGTTACCGTCTTCACGATGATCTCCCCCTTTGCGGTGACCGCGCTGCCTTGAGCTGTGATGGTGACCGGAGGTAGAGTTTTCGTGCAGGTTTTGTGAACTGTGGTCGTCACCGCGAGTGCCTTGATACTCGCGCCCGCTGCCGTTACCGTCTTGGTGGTACCCGGAAGGGTTTTGGTGCACGTCTTGTGAACCGTGACCGCTGATCCTTTACCCTGGTTTACAAGTTGCATCAATACCTCGGGGCGAAAGAGTAAAGCAGATATCAAGTACGCACCTGTTGAGTTACTGTTTTGGTGCATGTTTTATGGATGGTCACCGGCTTGCAAGATTCATGGGTAGCGAAGGTCAAATCGGCGCAAATGGCCATAAAAGCAACAACAGCAGTGAGCTTCATCTTTAAAAGAATGAACGTGGGGATAGAAACTATCCAAATATCCTCAAGGAGAGACTACAGAACTGGATAAAAAAGAGTGTACACTCTCGGTAGAAACCCAGAGGGGGGGGATGAAATGAAGGGGAACACCAGTAATACCGATAAGAGAACCAATACCGTTTGGAGGAAATGGTATTTAGTTTTATACTAGCATCACAACCAGCGGTTTCCGAGCCCGTAGCTCCTTCGCAAAGACATTCGCTACGTACCCTACTTAACCATGGCGAGGTGTGGACCAGAAACCATTTCGGCCAACGTAACATCAAGATATTCCCGCCCAAGAATGACCAAGCCCAGCCGACCGAAGTTTCCGGCTCGGGTGAGCAGTTGGCAACTTTTGCTTCCCCAATCCGACCGATCGATAGGACTTTTTTGACAGCTGCAGACTTCGAACGCAGGGAAAACCTCCCCGGGTCGCAAGCCGGCCAATTGCGTTGGGAGTTGAGAGGTTGTTGTATGCATTCCGGGTCTTGGCCGCACTGGGCAGGGCAAAACTACGACCAAGCGCAGGGTTAGCCGACGCGACCTGTCGCATGGATGGACCAAAAGAGCCTTCTTATCGCAACCAAGAACCTTTAGGGTGTGATGGAAGATAAAGGCACTCGTAGCCCTATACGCATACGTGGACCGTGAGGCCGGAAAAGATGCCTGAGACGTGAGCCCTGGTTTTGCTCCAACTAGCCACGAATGGGGAGCGGTAGGCGGCCTCGCTCACTTTTTCAACCAGACCCGATGCCATGGTGCCAAGGTTTTACAAAAGGTAGCGTTTACGACAGATTGGCCTATAATCGGATGGCGAAGATACTATAGCGTTCGCGCTTATACATGCTTTCTTCCGGGGGCTCTCTGGAGACGATGTGGCGATGTGACGATATAATGCGTCAATCCAAAAATACTCCGTGCGGCTCCGCAGCCACGTTGAGCTAAAGTTCCTATTCTCAACCTTCCAGCCTTCGTAGGGTTATTATAGCAGAGTCGTAAGATATGGTTTGTATGTCGGTATCCGGTGCCTTTCAGAACACCTCCATCGCTAATACACCGTTTTATCCAACGGGTGTCCGAGCAGAAGGTTTTTTTCGGGTCAGAACTCTAGACGTAACGAATCTCCTTTCAAGGTGTTAGTTTTCAAACTTTTTATCCAAAAATATGCATTTTTTGAAGTCGCATTTCAGAGACATAGGAAAATCATTGACGAGTCTTGTCTGGCGAGCCAGCAAGCCAGCCGGTGTTCATCCCGAGAAGCTAAGGTAGCGTATGCACACACACTCCGACATCCGAAATCCGACTTGGCATGTTACTTGAGTTTAGGGTAATATGTCGTGTCTTCCCTGTCCGGAACGTGCGGGTCTCTTCTGTTCCAGAGATCTTGTTGATCACAAGATCCTGCAAGATACAGTCAGCTGGTCATCCGATTGATACATGTCTCTACCCGTAAACCGAGGTCTGCTGCTCGCTAAAATGCTTATCCAGTCTCTCGATATTGGTTCATAAGTCGACCAGTTGACTAAGAGTCTAAGACGCAGGCAAAAAGGGGAAAGCTTGTCTGTGAGACTAGCCAATTTCTTTATGAGTTTCCCCTGTCTCGTCGAAGACCAGAAGCTAGACACGAGACAAACTTTTCCTATAACACAGAGCTTGATATCGAAAATTTATCCCTAACCTAGTCATTACCTAGCTCCGCAGCTTATGTAACCAGTTTAACTTTACGTAACCTGTACCTAATTTATAAGTGTAGACTTGATTTGAATACAAATTGGTTCTCATTCTCAGTCTCATTCTCAACCTGTATCAAAACTAACATTCTATCGCAAGGGCTTTTCCCTTCAAGCCCTCAATCATTCGCCTATAACACCACCCTCTGAGTTTGTCTTGTACATGAATTTGCTCTTGGCTCCATCGCTAACCCCCTGAATCATGTTTTCGCACCAAAGTTGCCTCTCGGTAGACAATATCTGTTCCCCAGCTTCACCGGCCAAAACATCCTCATCCAACGTTCCCGAAAACAAATCGATTTCAAGCGGAGTCTTGACGTTTCTCCAGCTTAATGTTGAGCCGCAAGCCTGGCAGAATCCTCGAAAGACGCCCTGTGAGGAAGAGTACTCGCGGAAACTACGGTCTTCGCAGACCCAGTTGATCTGCTGTGGGGAGACGGTGAGAAGATGTGACATGAGGGCACCGGTGGCTTTGCGGCATTGCGTGCAGTGGCAGATGTTATTCTTCTGCGGGAGATGACAAATTAGTCAGTGATATTGGAACCTCTCGAAGCATCCAGCCAGCCAGACCTGCTCGACTCGTCGAAGACCAGAAGCTAGACACAAAGAGCCCTGCCGTATATGCATGTGAGAAGGGCCGCGTGTTGCATTTGTGTTGGAAATTGTTGCAAGAAGCAGCTTCCGATCGAGATATATCCGAATGCAATCTGACACGGAACTAAAACGTACCTTTGGCGGCCAGCTGCCTGCCGGGAAGGAGATGGAATACCGAACAGCCTTGCACAGACACCCGCCAGAAATGGGTTGGTGGGCACCGATTCCGGCGGCCGACATTGTTGTGCCAAATGTTGAAGCCTCAGCTTAGCCTCGATGTTTACATAAGCTGTTGACCCGAGCTACCCCGACCGAGGCACAAAAAGTAAGCTTATATTATATTTGGGATACAAAAGTTACACGAAGTTTTAAAGTTGGATCTGAGGAAGGTCCGAAGTGTCGGTCTCCGGTGCGTTCCACGCTGGCGGATAAAGGTGGAGAGTGGACTCACACATGCATTCGCATCTGCATCTTCCAAGTTTTTTTTTTTTAAAGTTTTCTCACCACAGAGACCGACCCGGATAGTGCAGAGGCGGCCCAGATTGGTGTCAGCGGGGAGTGTCCATCTCTGCAACACGGTAACGTTATGGAGTCAAGTCGAGCGAGAGCAGCTCATGGCATATTCCGATCGTCGATTCAATCGGTCGCAGGACGCGAACCGCGAACCTCGTAACATCGTTTATGCAACTGCATGCTTAGTCCGCAACTGCCGGTGCAGTGGTCGAAGCCAAAAGGATATCCTGCAACGGGGATTATTTTCGTTACGTCCATGAAGAACGAACCCTGTGGCACCCGGATGGATGCTGCAGCATGCATAAACGGGTGCTGACTGTCCACCTTCCTCAATTTTCGTACGAAAAGAGACACGGTTCTGCCGCTCGTAACTACGGTGGTCGGACCGAAGTGGGTCTCCAGTATCTCCGGCCCCTGCAATTTTGCTGCCTCATGGCTTGCAACCAAGAAAATTTGAAAAGCTTGGTACTCTCGAAGCAACCTTTCCTGCCCAAAGGATTGGCGGTAGGAGCATGCCGGAGAGACATGTCCACTTTCACCGACTTTTTTCGATGATGAGGTCATGTCACCAAATTTCGGAAAGTTTAAGTTTGGCCTGCTATCGGTCGGTAGATTTGGGCCGATGGAGGATTCGGCCCTTAGAATTAAGGACCGGATGCTGACAATCATTGAAGAAAAGTGAAGGAAATTCTAGAATATTAATACTTTTTTCCTTCTAAACGTGCACGCAGACTTTCTGGAGGCAGGAATTTTTTTACGGTTGCCGGGTTTCCGGTTTCAGGCATTCCAACGAGGTCCTATCGATTTTGGAGCTCCACAAGCCCCCCGAACGGATATCATTTTCTGGTCGCGGTATCATTAGTCGATAGGAGAAAGTATCGTTCTCAGGCTGACAGGACGCTGCAGCATTGCATGAATTTGTGATTACGAGCAAAGCACTAATGTTTATATGTACGCACATGTACCTCCCCAGTCGCCATGGCCTAGGTTTATGGCAACAACGAGGTATTCATCTGTGTAGGGGAGCGATTGATTAATACCGCTGCTCCATTATATGCCCGTGTGTATACCGCTTTGCTCCGTCTCGAGTCTGCGTCCAGCGGAGATAAATGCTCACTTATGTAATCGGAGATCGTTCGGCTCATCCGATCCCCCTCCCCAAAAAACAGGACATGCAGACTGTGCCGAGGATGTCTCCCGCGCTAAGAATGTCCAAATCAGGACCCATGCCGGCCGGTGATCTCTCCGTGCTTGCTGGATTCTAACGGCCGAATCCTTTTTCAGATTAATATTCGCAAAGGAAAATGGTTGCTGGTCGTCATTTGCCATGCTAAAAGCGAAAGTTATTTAGACCCTCGATCCCCCTCCTGAGATCGTTCTCCTTCCATTCATTCCATCATTATCATCATCATACAGCATCATTCGCTAAAAGACAATCAATCACCTGTCATACATCCTACAATAACGCTACGCAGCCTTTGAATACTCACTTTCCCCCCATTGGCTCGACTCTGCCCTCGATAGTCGTCCGACGACGTCACAACGCACAACGCAAACATGAATGATCTTGACCTCGAACTCGTCAAATCCGAAGAGGATGCTGGCCGACACACGCGCAGCAGATTGGAACGGGAGGCCGCGGCTCTGAACAGTGACCAAAAGGTGTCGCTTGAAGATTCCACGGGTGCCGCCGTTTCCAGGGTCGCTACCGCCCGGGATGTCGAGTCCGGCTTGGACGCGCAGAGAACCAGGACTCTGATGTCTCGAACGAGGACCGCACAGTCGGTGCACGCAAATACAATCGGAGCCGACACCTCGAGAACACTATCCAAAAAGGAGAAACTTCCACCGTTCGGCAGCGGGAAGGAATATCCTCCCCAGCTACCTGATGTCGAGCAATACATTGTCGAGTTTGACGGTTTCGGTAAGTAGCATACTTTCATCCTCCTCAAGTATTCATATGCAAGGATTCTAATCGATAAAAATTTACAGATGACCCGCTACACCCCCAGAATTGGACATCGAGGAAGAAGGTTCTGCTTTCAGCCCTGCTCGCCGCCACCTCCGCCTTTTGCGTGTGGGGTTCCAGTATCTTCTCCCCCGCTATCCTCGCCGTTGCCGAGGAATTCAACGTTAGCGCCGAAGTCGGCACCCTCGGTGTGTCGCTCTACGTTCTAGGATTCGCAACAGGTCCGTTGATTTGGGCACCTCTCTCCGAGTTATACGGTCGAAGACTGCCAATCATCATTGCCAACTTTGGGTTCGCCATCTTTCAAATTGCCGTCGCCTCCTCGAAAGATCTCCAGACCGTTATCATCTGTCGTTTCTTCGGTGGGCTTTTTGCAGCCTGTCCTTTGGCAGTCGTGGGCGGGGCCTATGCCGATATCTTCAATAACGAGATGCGTGGCACAGCTATCAACATTTTCGCGTTGACCGTTTCCGCCCCGGCTCTGCTAGCCCCTATCGTCGGTTCCTACATCGTGAACAGCCACCTCGGGTGGAGATGGACCGAATGGATTACCGGCATCATCGGTTTCGTTCTTCTCGGTTTGAACTTGTTCTTCCTCGAGGAGACTTATGCCCCAATCGTGCTGGTCGACAAGGCTCGAAATCTCAGAAGATTGACCAAAAACTGGGGTATCCACGCCAAGCAGGAGCAGATCGAAGTCAACTTTAAGGAACTCGTCGAGAAGAATTTGTCCCGTCCTCTCAAGCTCCTCTTCACAGAGCCAATCGTCTTTTTCGTCTCCCTCTACGTCGCCTTCATCTACGGCATGCTGTACCTCCTACTCACAGCCTATCCAATCGTCTTTGCCAGATACCACCGCATCCACGGCGGAAACGCCGCTCTTCCATTTATCGGTCTTATTCTTGGGCAGGTTCTCGGTGCCACCATCGTCTTTCTGTTCGAACCTCGCTACGTCAGAGCCCTCAAAGCCAACCGCGGTATCCCAATCCCTGAGAACCGTCTCCCACCTGCCATGCTCGGTAGCATCCTCTTCCCCATCGGTCTCTTCTGGTTCGCCTGGACCGGTAACTACCCACAAATCCACTGGATCGTCCCCACGCTCTCCGGTATTCTCATCGGCGCGGGTATCTTCCTCATCTTCTTGCAGTGCCTCAACTACATTATCGACACCTACCTCATGTTTGCCGCCTCCGCTATCGCGGCCAACGCTTTCCTCAGATCGATCTTTGGCGCCGTATTCCCCCTATTCGCTACCTACATGTTCAACTCTCTGCACGTCAACTGGGCCGGTACTTTGCTGGCTCTTGTCAGCGTGGTCCTTCTACCGTGTCCCTTCATCTTTTACAAGTACGGAAAGATGCTTAGGAAGAAGAGCAAGTTCGCACCAACTTTTGGTGATAACGAAGATTAAGCGGTTGAGAATGTCGGAGTTTCGGTTCCCGCTCTGTAAATCCGAGACTTGAAAAGCACATTTTCAAAGTTACGAGTTCTCTTTTGATGAATTCTCATCCCTTCATCGGTTCTTCTTTCGATTCAAATATATTTTTAATCATCGTTGTTTACAAAATCATTGCTACGGCGTTTGGCTTTTTGTTTCTCCTATATTATGGTACGACATCTTTATTTAACTGTATAGCATAGATTAGGGATTGGGTATAATGGTGTGGGATCGTCCGATTTCTTCATGTAGTAATACGATAATTCAACACAATAATAGAAAGATTCTATGGAGTTATTGCAAGCATTGTGACGTATTTGAACTTCAGTCATACTAAGCTTTGTCTACAATAGGTGTTCAGTCTGAAGGGACCTAGCATGTATCATTTCTCCTTGAACAGCAAGACCGGTAAATCCTTTACGCTTTCCCACGGTTCTAGCAGCCGACAAACTTCGATCCAATGCAGGACTGCGGATCAACCTTTTCCCTCTGGCCAAGGCGCCCACTTCATATCTAATTTTTGGTCTTCGACGAGACAACAAGGTTCCATATAGCGCCTAAGCTTCCGCACCCAACTCACCCAAGGGGATGCACGATGCACGGAGCAGACGCCCCAGCGCGCTGGCAGCAAGGTGCACTAAATATTATTTTTTATTATTTTCGCGTTGGTCCTGGATGCAGGCGTCCGGAAACCAGCCTAAGCGTCCGAAGCACGGTACTCCTCCGCCCAATTGAACAACCCGGCGAAATCCCTGCACATGTGCGTGCTTCCGAACCCGTCGACTCCGTTCAACTCCTTTTTCCACGGCTCTAACGCCGAATCCGCGGAGCATATGATGCTGTTTCGCAGATATTCCAGACAGTGTTTCGTGTGAACCACATCGTGATCGTGCGAACCGAGGGCTGAAAAGTAGGATTTAACCACCATGTGGAGGCAGTGAAGTTGGTGAAATGAAGAGACGGCAAATTGGCCGGTGTGGGAAGTATCCATCCGTGCTAAAGAGGCGGGTATATCGTATTCTGATGCTTCGATGATTTTTGAGAGGGATATGAAGCCGCGGCCATCTAGTATATACCGATCAGTAAAAAACTTCAGAATGCGGATGATGTCTTGATACGGACTTGGTATCAGACTTTTCCATGCCTTTTCGCTAGCCAGTCTTCCTTCCTCCGTTGATCTGTTGAGGTATACTGTTTCGTCCCTGAATATTTTCGAGACCGGTCCTACTAAAAGTCCGAACGAATACGTCAGAAATGGACGGATAGAAGCGTATAGCAGTAAACGGTATTTTGGGAGGGAGATTTACAGGCAGAAACAGTCAAGTTTGGTAGTGTAAACTGCTGGCTGAATTGCGCCGGCTGTATGAAAGCTATATATAGCGATTGTATTGCTAGTGTGAGCATCGAAGATAGGATAGCAGTTACGATAATGGCGACGGCGAAAGGTGTCGGCCTGGGGCGGTATGTATTGCTTCGCTTTTGTGATGTGTTCCGTGTCTCTTCCGAGTCGTATGCATCCTTGAAGATGAAAGGCTCGTGTTCTGCATTTACCTGGTCCGCCATTTCCGCTGTTTGAGCGCCTCGATCCGAGTTCGCAAGATGGTATTTTCTCGATTAATTCCTTGGATAAACGATTCTTCAAAAAGTTTGGAAAGACGTCTCCCCAGATTTATTGGACTGATAACATATACCTGTCGATACCCCTGACAATTTCTTGAAACTGTGAACCGGGTAAAATGCCCGACGTCCGCGAAAGTAAGGCCATGGGTCTCCAGTCCCCACGGGTTGGGAGATGTTGCAACTTTTGTGTTGCGGCCCCATTCGGGCATGCTACACAAGCTCCAAGCTCCAACCAGCGACGACACCTTTCAACCAGCCCCAACCTGTCTTTGATCGCGACGCCCTCCCCCACAATGGCTTCAACACCTTCGATACCGGTAGTTGCCATCATAGGCAAGCAGGTAAGCATGCTCACCCCACATCCCCACGATCTCATATGCGCGGCTCCACCCTCTTCGAATCGAAAGGCTCTAGCTAACCTGTAATCCTTTTTACACCCAGAATAACCCAATTTACATCTACAACTCCCGCCTACCCCTCGCATCCACCTCCCTTACGACGTCACTAGACCTCCACCTCCTACTACACTCCACCCTCGATGTCTTCGAAGCCCGATTACCGCAAAAAACTGCGGACCAGGATTTTGGTCTCCTCTTCGCGATCGATGAACGTCTCGCATCGTACGGGTGGATGACAAACACAGGTGTTAAATTTGTCGTGATTGTAGACCAAGGGTTTAACAGCAGCAGCGCATTGAACACACGCGGTGGAGGGTTGGGAGGCGCGATTCGGGAGGCGGATTTGAAACCGGTAGGATTACAGCATTTTTCACGATTATGAAAAGGATGGCAAAGGCGGATAGGCTAACGATATTCTGGTTTGGTGATTGTGGGTGGATCAGGTATTCAAATCGATACACACGGAATATATCAAACTTATATCGAACCCGTTTTACGATCATGAGAGTAAAGAGATGGTTAAGAGTAAAAAGTTCTCATCCGCGATTGAGAAGATTGCGGAGACGGGGATCCCGGGAGTGTATTGACCGGGGAATGGTGAATGGCGCGAAGAACCTGTCCCACAGGTTAAACGACTGGTACGGGAGAGACTTTGACGGGCTTCAATAGTTGTAGCAGAGTGATACAACATATTTAGGACATTTTGGCCCGGCTGTCTCGGGCCGAGAGCATCATCTCAGCTGAGAGCTCCAAACACAGAGCCCGGAGGATATGTCCTGTTATAATCGGAGTCCTAGGACGGAAACTGGATTTGCATATCGTCATGCACCCAGGCGCCAAGGCCGTAAGTGGCTAGGTTTTGCATTGTTAGTTGGTTCATCTAGATCATAAGTTATTGTAGGGGGTTCGTCGTAGAGGATTACCCTGCACAGGGATATAACGGCGCGCATTGGACAGTGCTGGCACCTACTCCAAACAATCCATTATCTTAGGAGGCCTGTAACCAGTGGTAACTAATAATATCTTGGCGCCCGGCTTTTAAACCTTTACTTTCTTAGTTATAAAAGAAACTGAACAATAGTCTGCGTGCTGACAATACTTTAAATATATTTTATCAATTTTTATCTTTAGGTTCTATCTGTCCACGCTATATATAAAGGTATCGTGCTTTAAAAGTACCAAGGAAAAATCTTGAGGAAACATGTCAGGTCGTGAGAAAATGCATAACTATATGTATGCAACCACAAAAAGGAACAGAAGCGTTATCAACGCTGTTTGTTAGTTTAGTAAAACAAGGAAGAATGAAACAATCTCAGGAAAATATGACATCCAAATAGGATTCCGAAAGCAAGAATGAAACAATCAATGGCTAAATCGAAATTTAATTTTGTACAGCGAAAATGTGGAAGGAGATTAAAAGAATATATCCTGGGGTGTAGCTGTCGGCATTCCTCGACACCAGCTATCAAAACTTTTAGCTCACCGCATCTCTTCAGTTCACACCCGTTTCCTCAACGACAATACCCCACGGGTGTTGAACTCTTCCGTACATGATCTCCTTGAGCCAGGTCTTGATAGCGGAAGCGTAAGGTCCGGCCTTACCGCCATCCTCGGTCTTTGCAGTCATCGGGATGTCAAACCCATGGTCGACATACTGGATATAATTGATCGGAGCGACGAAGAAGGCGGTTCCGCAGGCGAAAGCCTCGATCAGTCTGCCTTCTTTATGAGCTTCGACGAGATCGTGGATGGTAAAGTTTTCTTCGACCACGTCAACTTTCTCCAGATTTTGGATCTCCTTGCGAATCTCGGTTGGGCTGTGGGTTAAACGGGCGCGGGACAGTTCGAGAACACTTCGGCGGGTGACACCGTCCAAAATGATCTTATCGCCAAGAGGAGCGGTAACGAGTTGGAGACGACCGGAGTGCTTGTTTTTCCATACGATGAAAAAGTTGGAGGCACCGGCTTCTGTAACACGACCTTCGGCTCCGAGGAGCCAGAGAATTTGGTCGAAGCCTCGCTCGCGGGCTTCGCCTTGAGCTTGGAGGGTTGGGCCATCTAAATAGGAAGGACCGAGTAAGCAAACTGTCAAAGTTAAATTCAAATGACAAACTAAAAAGTTGATACGTACAGTTAGCTCCGACCTTGCTCCAGCCATGACCACCCGGCCAGGCTCGAGTTCCCATGTCCTCTTTTGAGGCTAGAAGCCTCAATCCGCTGGGACTATCCATTGGTGGGAATAAGACGGCGATGATGAAGAGAGTTGCCTCTCTTGGCTTCTGAACGCCCAAAGCCGCACCTGAAGCGATGATCGCTGGTCTCAGGTAGATGAAAGTATTCGAATCCGGTAGCCACTTGGCGCAGTCCACGGCGACAAAGGCCTTGATGAGCTCTTCGAGTTCTTCAGGAGGGAATGCCGGCAACGCGATTCTGGTGCTGCTGAGATTCATTCGCTTGGAGTTGAGATCCGGTCTGAAGAGACGAAGCTTGCCGTCTACACCTCGGTATGCCTTCATACCCTCAAATGCTTGAGTGGCGTAGTGAATACAGCTGGCGGTGGGCATGAGGTTGAGAGGGCCGTATGGCTTGAGTTGTGGGGCTTCCCACCCACCCTTCTCAGTCCACTTGACAGTGAGCATGTGCTAAAGAAGAACGCGAGTCAGCACAGAGCCCCCAATTGCTTCTCAGGGGAACTCGATATGATTTCTTACATCAGTTGTTGAGTTCTGCTCCAGTCGAATTGGGTCATTGAGAGCTGGGACTGTGTTTGGGGACTTGTTGAAGCTGTAGGTCAATTTGGAAGCGTCAAGCTGGGATTTGACAGGCTTGGCCAGATCATGCTTTATGGCAGAGACCGTAAGCTCCGAGACAGATACGGGGACCGCTGCTGGTGCCATTGTGATAATTTGATGGGTTCTCGGGTGGTGGCCGGACTGGCTGCGTTGTCGGCTGTTGGATAATGTTTGGCTACAAAGATAGAGTTGGCGATGCTTCGATATCTTTTGACGATGCTGAAGAAAATTGCAGGCGATGCTGATTTTCAGTTCAAAATGGGAGGACAATTAAGTATAATCAGTAGTGGTTTATGTTGGGAAATTTCTTTTGCAAAAAAAAATGGTTCCCTTTGTTCACTTCGAGAGCTCTGAAGGGGAAAAAAAAGGCTCTCAAAAGGGACGCTATTCCGAGCAGCTGTCTCAACTTATATAGTGTGACAGGTGCTGCTAACTGTTGGGGGCAACGTTTAGGTTTGGCCGTTAGTTAAAATTAATTGCGCCCGAAAGCTTACAATTACCTGCAGTATGAAAGAGTCCTATCACATCGGACCATTCCACGGAGTCTGGCACTTGAGGCCCACCAGGTGACGCATTATTGTCACATCTGGAACGACGGGTTATCAATTGGGTACCGTGGTATTATCTATTCACATTGGAGACTCCACTCCGATAACGGCTGGACTTGCACAATTGACATGATATATTGCGCTTCAGGAACCGACCGGAAGCTCATAAATATGCGCGTTCTGGTCGTCATTTATCAAAAATTGCCGACATAGGGGACTGACGCTTGGTGAAGGATCTGTATCCACTGCGATAGCGGTGGTGCATGGAATTTGTTGTGAAAGCCGACGGTTGCCTCTCGAACACTTATTCTGGGGACTGTTCATTACCCTTCGCAAAGCGGCCGGCCTGGCATCGGAGACATTGCTTCGTTACATGCAAGTTGGTTAGGAGCGCTCCTTAAGGAAGTGATTAAGTAATATAGTGCAAACAGCAACATAAAATAAGGTAATGGGCGCTCTTTCCTCTAGGTGCATTGGGCGGATCGAGAATGAGGTGCCGAGTCACGCGGACGATAATTCCGCCCTACAAGACAATTCCAAACGCTGTTTTTTGATCACACGGCCAACGTCTCTATATGGAGCGTCCAAGCTGCCGTTAATTCTCTATAACACCTAAGCCACACGACGTAATTGTACCTATCTTTCGGCAGGTGTCAACTATGACGGACCTGGTATCAAATTCGTCGGAAATTCCTAGTGCAAGAATTTCAAAGCTCATCGCTCATCTCATCGTGAGCTCTTGTTCGGGGGAAAGCGTCGGTTGATAAGCTCCAGCGGCGACCCGACGATAGCCGCTGCATTCCACCCCCTGTCGGCTGTCGGCAACACAACGTTCCTGCGAGCTTCGAATGCTAGGAATGTGAATGACGATTCCCGACTATGGCCAGAAGAGGCAGTCCGAATCGGCCATTACGAGGGCGGCTTTTCGGACACGAGTCCGGGGCTGGCATTCTGGAAGCCTGAATCCATGTATCTCTCGATCTGCGTTTGTTGGATTCTTGGTTGCCTTTAGCTTTCCTGGATGCGAGGTTGACTCGACTCGCGCTGACCAAATCGTGAAGACGACAGACGACGACAGCGGGATTCGGAAAGGGTCTGAAACGGGATGGTCCGAGGCTGATGGAGCTTATTCGAACGTCCTTTGACAGTTTGGCTTTATCTCTGTATCTTTGCTTTCTGTACAGGGTCGGTTCTCCTTGATTGACCAATATAAAAGTTTCCCTCGGGGTCGACTCTTCGACTCCTGGCAACGCTGTTGTAATTTGACCTTCAGGATGTGTTGCAGGGAGGTTGAACTGCATACAAAACTTCATTACGAAAGCGACAGAGGTACTCGAGTGCCCGCTTGTGCACCGTATATATCTAAAACCCCCTTTGTTCGCCACCAAATGATTGATCATTAGTGCCGTGGTTTATCTGAAACTGTAAAGTAGCTCGGACAATGTTCATAAGCTCGCAATATTCTAGTTTAAAGGGATATTCAAGCTTACTAGCTTTCAAATACTCCTCCGCGTAGTTCAAGGTGCCAGCCTTGATTTTTGAGAATGGCCCAGGTGGCAGCTCTCATATCAGTAGAGCTTTGCTTCGATCCCAAGAGATAACACCTCCAATTCTCACCTTTTGTAGGTAAGCTGTACCTTTGTAGGTGAGCTGACGAAGATTTGGAGTTTGTCGTCTCGGAAGCCTAGACAAGACCTGACTTCAGATGGGACCTAAACTCATCTATGGATCAGGTTACCGCTGGCAATTGATAAATTTTGTCGAGAGAATCCCCGTGAGTATGGCAGAAAAGGTAGTTTTGTGTGTCCGTTGAGCGTGCAGTGCGGGGAGCATCGTTGGTTGATCCTCACCACCAAAAAGGCTGTATATAAACACTGTACACTGACGTCTTCTTCCCTCTCTCCTCCTTCTTCTTCCTCCTCCTCCTCACCCCTCTCGCATTAGCATAACGACTCTTCTGCTCTAGCAACGCTCTAATTCTCAAACTTCTTCAATCGATCTGCTCTCTTCTGATTGCTCTCGATAAAGCATCTTGCAACAAGCCGAAAGGTTCAAGCTCCTGTTCCAGAAAGCTTCGCATAAAGATAAGAACTGTTTCCTGCTCTCCGGCTCTCGAGCTATCTTTCCAGAGCGACCCTGCTCCTCTGCATCATCTGGTTCGCACCACCGTCCTGAGCCCTCATCGTAGACAGCTTGCTTCTGTCTTCGACTCTTTCACATATCGTTGAAAAAGAGCTTCACGAACAGATAAGAACCCATATAAGCTCTCCAGGTATCTCTGCAAAAGTCGTCCTCTTGTCTTTTGCCTCGTCCGAGATTTGCCTTACACTTTCATCAATCATCATTGACTGTTTGCTTCGGTCATCGACTCTTTATTCATCTTGTTCAGAGGCGTTAAGGACAAATAATAAAATTACAACAGCTCTCAAGATTTACTTTACAATCCCAAAAACCATCACAGACTGCTTGCTTCGGTCTTCGATCAATCATTTATCTTTTTCAAAGGCTTTGGAACAGATAAAAACTCACAACAGCTCATCAAAATAACTCTCGAGATTTGCCTTACTCTCAAAAATCATCAAAGACTGCTTGCTTCGGTCTTCGACTCATTGTTCATCGCGTTCAAAGGTTTAAGAACAGATAACAGAAAATCAATAGCTCTCGAGATTTGTCTTCAAATCTCAAAAATCATCGTCGACTGCTTGCTTCGGTCTTCGTTTCCTTTTCATCTCGTTCAAAGGCTTTAAGAACGAAACAAAAATCACATCAGCTCATCATAACAGATCTCGAGATCTAGAGCTACCTCCAGACAAAATCTTTCATTGTCCTGCTTCACCAGAGATCTTAAGGCTCTCCAGGTCAAACCAACGTCGACGTCTTGATTCCCTCCCGACTCGCTTCATACTAGCACCGCCTCTTTCTTTGACTATTTTTATCAGGTCGAAGTCCAATTCTCGCCCTCTATTTGTCTCTCATCGTCTTACGTTGATTGTTGTCATAGAGAGATTCATCTTGCTTGACAACAATTTCGTCAAATTTATCCTCTTTCGATTGGTAATATTGACTCATTCGTCGAGATTTTTTCGAGAGTATCAACTTAGCAAAATGCAACGTTATAACCGCAAAACGACGAACATTAAGGATTTGCCACAATACAAGAAACCAATTGATATGCCAGAGCTCAGGAAAGTCAAAGCTCAGAATCTCCCGGTCATTCGAGAGGAAACGGATGTGTCTCCTCTAACTGCGAAGAGCCAGAAGAGAAAACACGACGCAGACCACGCTGTCACCCAAAGGAACGCGAAACGTCTCCGCCATCGTCTCCCCATCGTTGAGTCGATCCTCATCAAAGCTGCAAATGACTTGGGACAAAAGCCGCCAAGAGCTTTGCGTCTAAAGCTCAAAGCTCCCAGAGCGCCTACGACCCCGAAAGGGAAGATGATACCAAACCCAGAATCCGAGTCCTCTTCACCATTGATTGAAACGCCGAGGACTACTGAGAGCCAGAGAGCCATCAGGCAAATGGTCGAAGTGGAAATGCAACTCGACCCTGAGGTGCAGAAAATGCACCCTCGAACAAGAGCCATGGTATTGACTGTTCGAACAGCCAAGGAGATGAAGAAGTTGAAGCTCGCGAAACTACGAGCCAAGCGTGCAAAGAAAGACACGAACTTGGAGGGATGGAGTTCGTTCCAAAATCGCCTCGGAAGATCTCCTCTCCCGTTAGACAAGAATCTGCGCGGACCTGTAATCAGGTCAAACAGGAGAATTCGTCATTCAAAGAAGCCTGTGGATCTGAAACTCGACACAGATATCCAGGAGATCATGGGCAGGTGGGAAAACTCTGCGGTGGCTGAAGGGGTGTCGGACGCCCCGGATACACCAGTCAGCCTCAAGAGGATGCATTTGAAGAAAGGAGAAGAGGAAGAAGAAAGGGAACTGGTTAAAATCCAACCAGTTTTGGCCCGGGAGCAAGCTACTCCCCAGAAACCGAAGTACAATCTTCGGTCTGAGGCCAACAAGCAAACGGCTGTCGCTGCCGCCGCCGAGGAGAAGGAGAAGAAGGAGAAGGCCAAACGGCCTTTAATCAACAAGGTCCATGGTAAGTACTTGAGATCAATAAAGCTTGGCCTTGGCTAACATGCACCGAACTTGTAGATAAAATGGACAAGTACCAGGCCAAGGCCGTACTCACGAAGACGCGTGAGTATGAGGCCAAAAGGGCCAAGATGGCCAAAACGCGCGACAGCCTTCTGGAGGTCGCGGAGAGGATGAAGATGGAGGTTGAAGCCCTCAAGTTGAGGGTGGAGCCTCCGGCGGTGGGAGAGGCCCGCAAGGCCGTGCAGCGGGAGCTGCGACGGCTCCTTGCCAGGCACGAGAGGGCAAGGGGGGAGTACACGGAGCAGTACGAGAAGGTAGCTGCCCTGGACAGGGAGCTACTTGAGCTCCGGGCCGGCTTCTCTGAGAAGCCGGTCGGAAACCAGGCGGGTTTCCAGGAGTTCAAGGCCGAGGCCCAGGCCCAGGCCACCTCGGCCTTTAGGGGCTTGAGGACGGCGGAGAAGGTAAATATCATCTTTTGATTCCTCGCGTATGTAACTGGCATTATGGACTAACTTTATTTAAAATATCTAGGAGAAGCTGCGCAAGCAGCAGAAGAGGGAGAGGCGAGCACTTCGAGTGCTCCGAGCAGACTAACTTAGTCGCTGTGCTCCCTCTCCCTTCCCTTCTTCGCCTCCTCCTGCCCCTGCTCCTGCTACTACTCCTGCTACTGCTCCTGCTACTCCCCCTCCCACTCCTACCGCCATCATAGTCCTCCCCGCTTCCTCCTCACCTTCTCCTCACCTTCTCCCGGCGGATTTATTTTTTTATTTTTGTTTTTGTTTTGTTTTTGTTTCCTTTGTTTCCTTTGTTTCCTTTGTATTCTGTTTTTTATTATTATTTCCTGTCTCTCGACCCCCCGCTTCATGATATTAGCCTAGGGGGGCGGGAGGTTTTGCTGTCCGCCAATAGTATTTACAATTAACATGGGCCATTGGTGCCTCAAAATCTGCGTTGTTCCTGCAAAATGCAACATCTAGCGCCTTAGACCACTCGGCCATTTCAATGCTCCAAGCTTCGAATCAAAGAACTACCAAATAAGCCCGCCATCATCATCTCGCGCCTTCTCCTCCAGCACTCCAAACCTTCTCTACAACAGAAAAATGGAGGACCTCCTGTCTCTCCATCGTAAACAGCTACGGGACCTGCAATCCGTAATCACACAAAAGAAGAAATCGGCTACAAAAAAGACACGGCGGGGTGTAAACGACGACTGCGAGCGTCTGGAGCGAGAACTGAAGGAGAAGCAGGCGGCAGAGATCGCTGCCCTCGACCCGAATTCCACAACGGAAGAAGCAGAAGCAGATATTGGAGAAGAAGCACCGGCCGTCGAAACCGAGAATGAACCTACACCCGAAACCCTTTCAGCAAAGCTCCAAGAAACTCGAATAGACGACGATGACGACTCGGCCGCCACACCCACGAACCACGAAAGGTTAGCAACCGCTGCCACCGGCGCCACTAACGGCGGAGACGGACCCAAAAAGCAGAACAGACAGAAAGCCCGTCTCGCCCGTCGGGCCGCCCAGATCGAAGAAGTAGCCCACCAAGCCGCCCAAGAAGCCGCGTCCATGCCTGATCTCCGTGCCCAAGAAGCCGAACGTATGCAACAACTCTTCAAAGAGCACGGGGTGACGGAGGTACAGATCGCTCCGGACGGGCACTGCTTATACTCCGCCTTTGCGGTGGGACTCGAGGATTCGGGGATACCGCTCGGTAAAGGAAACTCGGACGCCGAAGAAGAAGACGGAAAGAAGAAACGGGGCTACACGTTTACTCGAAAAGCGGCAGGGAGCTACATTTTTTCGCACGCGGATGACTTTGCACCCTTTTTGGACGAAGGAGAAACGTTGGGTTCCCACGTGAATAAAGTGGAAAACACAGCCGAATGGGGTGGGCAGATGGAGTTGCTGGCGCTGGCGAAGGGGTACGGAGTTACCGTGAAGGTTGTGCAGGCGCAGGGGGTGGGAGTTACGACCATGAATGAGGATGAGGGTGGGAAGGCGGATGTATGGCTGGCGTATCACCGAAAGGGATACGGGCTTGGAGAACACTATAACGCTTTGAGGAAAAAGGCATAGATCTCGCCCTGATCAGGAATTCTGCATTTCAAGGAGTATTTGGAGTCTCTTTAGGTTATTCGTACTCGGTTTATAGATGATAAAGGAATAAACAAAAGTATATCGATTTCGTATAATAGCCCGATTTGTATAATCTATCCTTCTGCTTCAAACCTGTAAACAATCTAAGGATATACTCTCTGTACGACAATGCCCTCCACAAGGAAATTTGGTCATGATATCGATGCAAGAAACGCCAAAAATAAACGACATTCGTGAAGTTGTTGGTATTTAAATAAAAAAAAGGAAAACCTCAAACTTGATATAAAACCCTCCCTCACCTACCGAGATTCTGCATCTGAATACCCCTCTCAATCTCCAGGGTCCTCGCTTCATCTTCATCAAGCAAACTCGCACCGTCCTCACTGTCATCCTCATCATCACTTCCCTTCCCGGCAACCAAGCCAACCTCCTCATCTCCGCTCTGCACGTTCCGGCGCGCTCGAGCTTCCCGTTTACTCACACCCGCCGGGTTCTTCGTCTTGTTCTTCTGGATGGCGACGTATACTGCTGATCCAAGAATCATGAAACTACCCAACAAGCTCGTCCATGTCGGCCACCGGTTCCAGAGAACCTTGTCCCATATCAATGCAAATATCATTTGCGCGTAAATCTATTTTGAGCAAGACTATGTTAGTATTCCCATACTACTAGAGGAGACAGATACCAAATGAAAGATGGATATACCACATGAGTAACCAATCCCGCCCTCTCCCTCTGCAGAGCAGCCGTAAGCAAGAATTGCATACAGAACCCTAAAATCACGTAACGTCAGTTCTTTGAACCTCAGGCTCAAAAATGATAAGATCCCAAAAGAAAATCAAAACGCACCGCATACACCAATCCCCACCAACAATATCCACTGCAACCACGTATGCGGTAGTTTGAACCCGATTCCAGGAATCACCAATAGTCCCAAAAACGACACGATCGTGCACCACGCCGAAAAGTAATTGACCGAAATCAACGGATGTGCCCGTTTCCCAATCCACCTGATCGTAGTGTACGCCGTCGCGGCACCTAGCACACCGACCAGAGCAACCATGACAGCCGTGAATCTCTGCGAGGACGTTACCTCTTTCAGATTGAGTTTCAGTCCGGCCTGGGCGGGCAAAGGCTCAGTACCACCACTACCCACAATACCTGTTTTTGCGGTCTTGTCGTCCTCGTCATCCGGTTCAAGGTAGAACAATGATGTCGGCTGAGCAATCAAGACAACTCCCATGAGCGATATGAAACCGCCCAACATCTCTATTCTGGTGAAAGTTTCTTTAAGAATTATCCAACATGCGAAGCCGGCAACTGAAGGGGCGAGGAAGGTTATAACGATGGCATCCGAGATGTCGAGGTACGCGAGTGAATACTGTAAAGGGTCTGCATTAGTATCGTTTTGGGGAATTCCGAATGTATAGCTGGTGGAATACATACATATAAACCGAATACCTAGTTGTTCACGATACTCTCACGTCAGAAATCTTGAATATCAAAATGGCTTTGATGTGACAAAACTTACCCCGAAGAACCCACCGACCCCTCTAGCGACTAACAACCACCGCACACTCTTAGGCCCCAAAGGAAAATGCGGAACTCGCATGTAGTACATGTACAAAGTGCACAAGACCACGGATATCGACTGTCTCGCGAAGAGTATTTGCAAAGCGTGCTGAAAATCCGTTTAAACTTATTAGCCTGTGTGCAAACCACACGCCAAACCCCTCCTCGGAGCGAGTACTCACAAATTCCGTATCAAACCCGGTCTCCAGCAAACGCGTGATCACGCTCATAGCTGACCCGAATACCTGCGCCGCTAGCATGAGCAGTATTCCCGAGTTCTTGTACATAGCTCTCACGATCTTATCCACGATCGAGGCATCCGGCCCCAGCTCAGACATCTCATCGTCCGCGTCGTCGTCATCGCCCAGCTCTCCATTGGGATTCTCGCCTTTGAACGCCTTGAGTTTCTGAACGTCGGGCGGTAGTAGCGGAGAGGGCGTGTCTGGCAGAAAGCTGGCGTTCGAAAGTAGCGATACGTTGGATTCGTTGTATTCTTCGTGCTTGAATATATTTTGCATCCGCTTGACCGGGGATACGGATCTAGATCTTAGGCCTGTCGAGTTTTTGGGCAGTGGTAATGTGGACGTCCTGGCCAAGGCTGGCAGGGGTGGTGCGAGGTCGTCGCCGCTATCATCGTCCGTTTTCCGTTTCCCGCCGCTGTTGCCCGGCGTCAATCGCTTGAAGTTCGGGTTCAGCTTCGACGACGATGCCATGTTGGTTGCACGGGCCTGTATATGAAGAATGGAGAGCTTGAGAAAAAGACTGTCCCTGCGAGTTGTGCTACCGTGAAAGCATCAAGAGAAACATAAAATCATGTCTTTATCAGATAATAAAAACTGAAAGCTTACGCTTGTGAGTGAAAGGATAAACTACGGGCAACCTTGCATCTTTGCAGCTTAGGGTGAGCAGTTCGGAATCACCTACCAAGAACGAAATTGAACTTTTTGTGAACAACGTCACTATCAAAAAAAAGGATGAGACGGCACAAGCACAGTGCACAGGCCGTCAGGATTCGATTGCCGGCAGCGAAGATGTGAGCTGACAGCAGCGGCACTGCAAAATTACGTACTAGTCCTTCAAAATGTGCCGATAGCGTGTGCGGGGAGGTCGTTTTGAACTTGGTGGGATGGATCGAGGGCATGCCGACACGCAGATGCCACATTCTCCGGACCTCTCTCACCGCTCGGATTGGTTCCAGCCTCCCAGCCGTGATGTGGAACAATACAAGCCTTGCATGTGGGTCCGTCAGCAGCAATACCACAGATTCAACACAACAACCGCGAGCATTGATACAAATCCGTTTCGTATTCAGCTATTCGAAAGGAAAGGGCATGCCAGACGGGTACAAGAAACTCATGAATACAAGAGCCAACAATAGCAATGTAAAAGAAACCTCAATAGAAACCCCCAATAGAAACGTATATGAAAAGGAAAGAGGATAGGACTTTATTCATCTAGGGAATTCAAAGAAACCATGCAATTAATTACCCATTGAGACGAAGTCTCAGAATAAAAAGCAGACAATCTCCCTTCAGATGCTACCCCATAAGTTATAGTTTTCTGCGAAAAGGAAAAAAGGAAAGGCTGCCATAAAGTCCTAATCAGCACCAATAAGGAATAGAGATATAAAGTTCTACATCCGCTCGTTCCCTAGACCATGAACGATGTGAATAACAAATGCCAAACCCAGGTACTGAAGGTGGTTGCCCGAAAAAGTACGCGACCATATCGTAGACTGTGACTTTGTATAGGAATGGCCATCAGACTTGAGCGGGTTCTGCGGGTCCCCAATTATATTGATGGTATTGTTATTACCACTCGGAAGAAGGGATTCAACCGGTAACTGAGTAAAAATAGCGGCAACCCCTTGAGTCAAGGTAAGGATAACAGCTCCAACGTCACCTTGTGCTACACTTTGTACAGCTTGATCGAGATCGTCGGTGAGGCCGTTAGAAACTCCGTCAAGGGGGTTTTGCTCGGCAGGAGATTCACCGGTTTTCGGCATGGACGAGGTATCTTCAGCTTTAAGAATTGCCTTCCCGGACTTTAGGACTCTGATCATGTTTCTGGGACCGTTAGATTGCAATTCAGTCGCATTTTCTTTCCCACAGGTTGGTGCCTACCCATTGTATTAGCACAAAGCAATCCGCATAAATGTAGTCCTATACGAACTCACCGCGAACGGTCCACAAGGATAAGTTGGCCCTTGATCCTGCGCCATGGCGTTATCTATATAAGAGTAGCCGGTGTATGTATTATCATCCTGGGGGTCCATCGAATCCTCGCGTGGCTCAAGTCCGGAGCCCTCGACGGTAGGATTGGTATCTGTGAGTTTGGAACACAAGGTATTGGTACAACCGTATCCATCGGGGCAACAGCCGCCACCAAAATCGGCAGAACACTCGTGGAATCCAGACAGGCAGGTAGCCCCATTTTGACTCTCTTGGCTCAAGTGATTACCACCGCCATGGCAATTCATGGGGTCTTGACAACAGACAACTCCGCTCAGAGAGTATTGGGACTGGAAGCAGGAGCTTTCCATAGAGACTCTCATCGGCGAGATGATGATCATTTGAGGACAGCAGATGAACTAGACACATATATTGTTAGCGTGACTTTCCCAATAACCTCAAACCTATAGATGGGAACACCAACCGGAGTATTGAGGTGGCTACAGTTAGACATTCCAGCCGGACAGCCGACGCTACCAATATCGGTATCGGTTAAGTCATTGGTGTAATCAGGCTCGGCTCCGGAGTTAGAATCTTGTCTTTCTTTGATAACGCTTTGGCCATCATCGGAGTCGACAATGGCAGACGGATCAGTAATGGGGATCCAAGTCGTGTGGCCAAAACCGACGAGAAGGAAGGTGTAGAGGAGGAATAGGGAAACCGATCGGAAACCCATTTTGGTCTAAAGGGATTGATAAGTAATCGGATAGCTGCGGATGATTTCAGGATCGTGGTCTTAGGTTACTCTGAACAGGGACAGTTGCTTTGATTGGTATAAGTATATCGAGGGGAAGGAAGGAAGAATAATTTAGAAGAGGGAGAGAGGAGGATGGAAATGAGAAAGAGGGGACAGAAGAAAGAGGGGACGAGAACTAATCAAAAGTATTTATCTTGGAATATTTATTGATATACAGTAGGATTTTTGGAGTTATGATTGATATTTACAATGAGCCGCATGATGTGCGGCATCTTAATTGTATTAAAACATTGTCGTGTAGGTATATTAATGTAAGGAAAAGTAAAGAACTGATAGCTTTCCGATATGCAACAAGATTAACGCCAAACACCAGTGATCTAAAATAACTCCGAAGATAATCTCAAGGAACCAGGAACGCCAATGCAAATGCTAGAACTCGAAGCCGGGACGAAAATGAAAGTGTAACTGGCAAGTCGATAAGGTGGGTGTAAAAAGCGAGCGACGAGGTAAAGATCGAGATATGAATAACGTAAATTAGATGTCGTAATGCTGAGTCACGAAGGACTGTCATGTGTAAGAATCGAAGGGGATGGGTTGACTAGTAGGCGGGTCGTAGGAAGATAAAGTCCATGGCGTGTAGTTACATGATGGAGCACCCAGGCTTCATCCACTCCATGGCACTCAGGTCTTGCTCGTACCCTAGCTTCTTCAAGCATTTAGGACACTTGACAAAATCTTCTTCGATAGCTTGAACCAGCTTCTTTCGCCCGCAGTCTCTCCAGTTGTACTGATTGCGGTTTGGTGTACACCCGGATGTGAAGAGGAAGTATGTGCACCCGCAGTGCTTGTTGTTGATTTGGAAAAAGTAGCACATTTTTGCGGTAGGTGGGAAGTAGTTGAGAGGAACGAATAGAGTAAATCGATTCTTTATATCGTTCTAGTTCCGACGCTGAGCGAAATAGAGATGGCAACTGTGGAGATGTCTCTGATCTGGGTATATCGATATGGTATTCGAAAATTCGATTACTTCCGGCAAGGGATGGGTTTTATACCCTTCCTAGTGTATAACTTATCGGAGATTATAGATACCAAAAGTTATGCTGCGAGGGTATCGGACCACACCGGAGTCTCCTCGACGAGTCAAATCGAATGGTTATTACAAATGTGACCAAAGAAGTTATGGTAAGGCGAGGTAATCAGATATTAGAATGACAGAACAAACTTTAAACCAAAAAAGAAAAATATTGAAAAATATTGAATGAGAGAGGATCCCGTAGACGGTTAACGGTACCGATGTCAAAAACGTGTGAGATTCCGAACAAGCGATCGTGGAGAAATCCTAGTAAATGCGTTGATTACAAATTTGTAATGTATAAGTAATCAATGCAAAGGCCGGGAAGAGTGGGAAAAAATTGAAGAGTTCGCCAGAAGAGCATGAGCGAGTGGAATGCTCTTCGGTATATTAGAAAATTATTATATTATAATGATGTGCATATATGCATCTGTGGCGTGAGTAAGGGACGAGGAGGAAGAGGAGTAACTGATGTTTTCGGTGATGTTGTAATATTGCGAATGGAAACCACACGACGGGAATCTGAGCATTTATACACCCATCAAACAAAGCTTAACAGCACACAAAAGACAACGGCAGAATGAAACCTCACCGACTGAAACCTCGGAACATCGTCCGATTTCTCCAAGATACGTTTTTTTCTTCTTTTTTTTCTATTCTTTCTTTCTGTCTCCTGGATCGCTACGTCCAAAAAAGTCGATGCAAAAATGCGTCCCGTTGTCCAAGCTGCTAAGCCTCCAAACCCAAAGGCTTTAGCGATCATCGGAAGGTAACTTCACGCGGGTCGCTGCGTAGTGAGAGGTAGGTACGTGGAGTTAAACGTCCCCCCCTGTCCATGTATTCTGGGAATACATGCATGCAGCCTGGCAGCCGCTCGATCAGGGTCTCATTCTGATCACAGCGGTCGAGGTAATGATCAAAACAAATCTCCAAAAATGATTCCTAACACCGTAAACCACGGCTCGAAAAACCCACCACGACTGAACTGTCACTATTTAGGCTCCACCGAACCATATTGCTTCACATTCCTCGGATCTCTGTGCGCATTCGGCGCAACATGATAATATCAATAAAGAAGCCAATCAAATCGCCCAGACGAGTATCTCTCGATAGGTGTAATAGACGGTGCGTATACTCCGTCTTCGAATTTAGAACCCTCTCAGCGTTCCCGCGGAAAATAAAGATGCACCCCACAGGTCAGGTTGAAAATAACGCAACCCTCTCGACGAATCGATAGGCGTACCAAAGTAGCTCCCGTGGCAGAATGTAACCCTACTAGAGATGTTTCTCGACGGGATTGATATCATGATGCGTCGATGATCATAGGTCGAGCTTATGCGCGTGAGGCATCTCCTTCGTCGGTACAACCCCACTTTCTTCCCATTTTCGGACACACGAATAAGCATCTAGTACTTCCAAGCCCTCGCGCGAACTCCTGGAGATTTGTGGAGGCGATGAATCGTCGGGCTCATGGTATCCCAGGATCCCCGACTCGACTCCCTAAAATCGCGAAATCCGAAGAGACACAACACCGGGGATGGTTCGACAAACCATGTTAAATTTAGCAGCAGTCTCAACCCAAGCGAGAATTGATGCTCAGGGACTAACCTTCAAACGGCAAAACTTGCGAACAATCGCCCCCCGCTATTGGCTACAGCCATGGGATTCGAGTAGATCCAACATGTCTCCCCTGTATATTCTCTTTGGTGTTGTTGTTTTCTGCATGCACCACGCCCGTCGCCGATGGAGGGAGCGCACCTTCCATACGGCCTTCTGGAAGAAAATTTAAGAAACTGCATTTATCCGCATCTCTTTGAGGCGTAGATGCACTTGGAGCTCTAATCTTTTTGGTCTGTAGTCGGTGTACACTGGTGATGGTCATTCAGCCTTAAAAGACAACATGCACGTTCGCGCATCTTCGGACTTGGCCATTCCCGACATTTTCAATATTCTCGAAGCTTTTTCTTAGGGGTTCATTCGAAAATACTTCATGGCGGTGTTTCCGGCTTTCTATTTTTAAGTATCGCGTGCCTGAATATTATCGGAGAACCCCATCGCGCAAACATCCGTGGCACGGACATCACCTTCAATCTTACTCCCGTTTGCATCATTGTACATGAGGCTATGGCTCTGTGGGACTTTCCAGTATTCTATCCAGCGGAAGCTCTACGTATGAGCGAAATTATTTCAAAAATCTCCAAGGAATTCTTGTATTACGATATTATCATTCATGTCTGCAGTCAAAAACGGTAGGTGTATATAGAGTTACAAAGGAAATGAAAAATAAAAGTGTCCCAAGAAGACAAAGGTTTAAAGTACCATAGGGTATCGTGTACGTAAAAGGATGACCTTCAAGCCAGCAAGTATGTATCAAAGGGGTCAAGGGGGAAAATATACAAGGAATATAGAAAATAGGGGTAACAGGTATATATCTAAATATATATACGCATCGAATGATTTTGGTGGAAGGGAACATTAGGAGTAGGAACCGATGGGAAGATAAAAAGGGGGAGGACGCGTGATCATATCATCAGAGGAACGAGCTAAAATGCCACCACCGCTCGAGCAACAAATATAAACCTATGTATTCAAGGAACGAACCAGGATGAAACAACTCAAAGAATGTATAGAAAAATCAAAACTCCCCAAAATGCATTAAATGCACAAAATTGTATCCAAATCGTATGTAGAGCCACTTTTTGGTTGTCAAAGGATGCAAGTCTTCGACCTTTTTGTTTGCCAAAAACTTCGAAAATAATACGAGGCTATTTTGGTATGTAGCAATCGGTTAGCGGCGATGCCGTTGTCTACTAAATAGGCGTGTCGTGAAGGTAATATGTCGTAACAGGAATGTTTACAAAGGAAATATGCCGAAAACTCGATGAACTTTTCTGTGTTTTTGAGCGGACATCGGTAAGTAATGTAGCAAATCGCGGCTACGCGACTAACTCTTGCGACGGAACCCAAGCTTGGCACCAATGCTAGCACGGGTCTTTGACCTGCCATTTCCCGGATCGCTGTTCAGGCTATCGGAAGACCCGGTGTAGTCGTCATATGGAATCCGGGATGGGTATGGCTTTTGCTGGGGGTAGGCGTTCCTGGGCGGTGCTTGCATTTGGTGGGGCATTTGGTTGGAATACTGTCGCGTATCAGGATACGCTGGTCTAGATGGAGGAAGCATAGAATGGGGTCTCTGATCCTTATTTACGGCGAGCGATCCTGCGGTTCGTGGAGGCGATGGTTGTTTGGAAGGTGGGGTAGGAAGGGCCGTCGCCGATAGAGATGCAGATGGCAGTTGAGAACTGTACGGTCTCAAAGGTGGTAGAGCTGAGGTAGAACGCTTCTGTTGGAGCTTAGGTGCCTGCTGGTGTTGTCGATTTGAGGACTGAGGCGGTATGGGTGGCTTCTCTTCTTTGATCTCCGGGATAGGGCCGACAGGGCCGATGTCGATGCCGCTGTCACGACCGGAGTTCGAGTCACCTTCCTCAGGTCCTGTACTACTGCCGTTTTCACTCTTTCGGTCGAAGAACCCATCGAGACTTTTCAAGATGACGTTCTCATATGGCGCTTCCCCTTCAGCGCATACCAAGTCCGTAAATCTAGCTTTCGACATCATCGTATGTCCTGACTTTGCCCACCAATCTCTGATAGCTTGCTCTGCTTCTTCAGCTTCTGGGGTCAATTCCAACCGATGATACAAACGGACTTGATGGGATTTGGCGAAAACGCTGGATGGCAGAAAAAGAGCAGATGAATTGTTGTGAGGGAACCCATTTTCGAAATACTCAATGGCCATTCTATCGCGCTCACCTCGGTGAAGGGGAGTCACGGTGTCCTTGACCTTCGAGTTCAAAGACATCGAAGGATGCGGATAGGTCAAAACACAAGCCAAGGTTTGCAATGGAATGGGATCCTGTACAACATCGCCAAGTCAGCATGGATACGGAAGGCCAGGGGTTGATGATAAGTCCAACTCGGGCAGTTGGATAAAATCCCGAACCCGCGGTGTTGGGACATCAAATATGTTCGCAAAACTTACAAATTTCTCTGGTGACACGGATCTATTCGTCTCGATCACATACATCACCCACTCTCCACATTCTGCCAATCTAGTACCACCTTTAGCGTTCTTAAGCGCTTGGACAATCCTCCATGCAAGGCGGACCATGAGCCACATCCTGTAGATCTCGAATCTAATTTCGCCAACGTTCTCAGGCATCCCGAAGGAAACAATCTCTTCCCGGTCATCACGCTTCAAGAGTTCCCAGCACTTTTGCAAATGCGAGATATGATCAGGCGTGTTGAGGATTTGCCTGACAAAGTTATTGACGGCTGGTGAGGGAAGAGATGGGAGAAGGAAGACTAATAGCGACTGATAAGTCGGTGGGTCTTCGAACAAATTCTTCGAAATGACTGTCTGCCAATTGATGATATTTTGCAATTGTGACTCCGAAGCGAACTAGACGGATTATCGTCGATCAGTATCGGCATTTTGGCAGGAGCAACAGGAAATTCACAAGCTTACATTCCTACTAGCGGTAAATGATGGGAAAGCTGTCGCCGGGTTAGGAACTGGTCGAGGTGAGATTGGAGGAGGACCACTATGAGAAACATGCGACGGGGGCGATGGTCGTCGCTGTTGAGGGTAAGGAGGGTGGGGTCGAGGTTGCGGACGATGGTGTGGATTCTGGGGGGTGGGAGGGGAAGACCGTCTATGCTGCTGCTGCTGCTGCTGCTGCGTGGAATAACGTGACGAGCGAGGTTTCGGGGAGAGAGAAGGCGACCTCCTGAGGGGCATCTGCGAGAGATCGGTATCGGGTATCTGAAGAGCCCCCGTAGACGCCGTAGGATACGGTCCACCGCCTGCATTCCCACCTAACGACGTCAACGAACTATTGATCTGAGCGGCTAACATTGTGACAAATTTGCTATCGGAGGCGTCGTATAATCAAAATTCCCAAGTTTGCGAGTCGTGAAAAGAGTCGAGATGTGTGTTGGAGGAGCGTGTTGTATGTTGCGGGAATGGCTTAGAGAAGTCCCGAGACGTATTTGATTTGTACAATTGGTCTTCGGATGCTCTGGCCTGGATGATGTCGTAATGAAGATATCACAGATGCATGGTAGCAGCTGAATATAACGTGCGAGAGAACCAGTTAGTGATAGAATCACGTAGCAGCGGCTGGGTTGACGGTTATCAGGAATGCGGTGACGGTGCAGGCCGGTGCGCAACCGGATGCAGTCAAAAAAGGACAGGACTAATCGTTAAAACCGAGACAGCTGCCAGAAGAATTCGAATGCGTAATATATCCAGGTTTATCGGTCCACCAAGGATGATGCTACACTATCACTGTTGCTTCGCTGGCTCGCGGTGGACAAGGAAAAACGCAAGCGAGTGAGCTTTTTAGGCTGGGATGGCTCGTCTTTGAGAACGCAACACCTCCACGTGGGTCCCGCGAGCGAAATTATAAACAGTTAGAAACGAGCAGGTCGTGATATAAAGCAGCTGCTATTAATAAACGAATGAGGGGGTAGAGGAGGATAAGAAATTAGAAAGAGAGAAAGGTGTAGCTAGAGCGAGTGTCGACGTCGATAAATCGTCCCAATAGCGAAATATTATGGCGAGAGAGACGGGGAACAGGATTTCGTCGGAATATAAACTGTTTTAGCTGGCGCACGGGAAAAACAATAGCCAGGCGGCGAGATAAATGGTCCCAAATATAAAACCGAGTGATGACACGCCCGGGCGTCTCTCTGCTTGCAATTAGCTTTGGGGGTCTCCGTTATTTGCTTTTATAATTTTATCTGCTTTGCCGTCCTACGACAAGACAATTCTCGCTTCAGCCAATGGTCCCGATCGAAATTTCCAACCAAGCAGGCCAGGTAATATACCCTGCACATCGAAAACCAAAAAAAAAAACACCACTGGGCTGAAATACAGAATGCAGGCCCGGGACTCCCACCACTTACTTGATCTGTTGTTTTGTTTCCGTGCTCTGCTTTAGCTTGCCAGTAGACCAGGTATGAAACCTAAACTCTGCTTAAACTCTGCGTGCCCAAACTCCGTTCTTTCAATTTCGATCGTGAGAAGTCTTTTTTTTTTTTCCGTTCTTGCTGCTTTGACGCTGGTAGGACGGTGAAACGGACAGGATGGGAGGACGCCCTGCTAATTATGTTGAAATCGCATCGCTCCTGAATTCCAGTTGTGATATTCTGCTTATCCGCTCCGTTCCACTGCGTAGGCAAATGTCATCGCTCACGAGGCAACCAGCTCTCTATAAAGGAATATTTATTTTCTTTGAGTCTATCGACAATCGCAATCAGACATCTTATTAGATTCGTGTTAAGATGCTCTCAGTCAGTTATTTCCGGTTAGTGCAGAGGTAAGAGCAGATCGCGATCCACATCCCGGTTACCTTCCCAGGGTGGACCTCCTCGGACTTAGTCTTAGTGCTCAACCTGGTCCTTAATTCTGCGCTATCGTCGGCACCCAGTGTCTTCAATCAAAAAGATACCATCATTGGGGGCTAGAATGGACTGATAAGGGGCAGCTTGCAGGGTGCTCGAGGCTAGGGCAGCCGGCGTTAGCAGCCTGTAAAATTTGCACTGCATATCGCGTTTCGACTTGGACTTGTTCGTGTTTCGCTGCTTATACATCGCCAGTCCGGCGCTCCTCAACTACGAAACTGGAAAGAAGAAGCAGAGGTCATGAAGTCCGTAGGCGAATCAGACAAGAACACCGCAAGTATAGATGAGCTGTCCCCTGGTTCCTCCACGATCGACCCGGGCGGCCATGGGTACTAGCATCCCAGAATCCTAGCAATTGATTCATGCTGAATCGACGTTGGTCGGAATCCAAAAGGCATTTCGTAAAAGATGAAAAAACAGAAAATAAAATAAAAAGGAAACAGAGCAGCTTTCCTCCGGGGGCCGACCCTCATCCGAACGGCTCCCTGGGCTGGGATCAAGCAGACATACCTTATTTTAGCTAGCCGAAGAGCACAACATCCTTGGATGCAAGAACGAAAATACAAAATAAAACCACCACGTCTGCGTCTCGGTCATCGTCTGCAGAGAGGTTGGCAACTTCCATTGAATCCGCGTGCTTTCGGCTCTCTCCAGCCGGTACTGTCTGGGATCCCCCTGGTGGACCCAAAGGCACAGGCCAATGCCAGGCCGTGGCCTGATATCATCACCGTGGAACGGCTGTCAAACCTTGTTTCGTTTGCCTGCTTGGTGAGAAAATTCAGGTTCCATTCGCTGGCGTCGCTCTGCATCAGTAACTCACAATTTTCGACGAAGGTCTGTCGCCAGAGGACCATCGTGGTTGTACAGCGTCATGCAGGAGCCATCAGCCGCATTCGCGGACATGCTTCTAGCCGAAGCCGGTTCATGCAACGGCTTGCGACAAGAAAGACAAAACCATAGACGAGGTCGTGTTCGTCTCCTTCTACAGAACGATAATACCGATAAATAATACAAGAGGCGCGTCGACGGAGTGGAGCGCTTCCGACGTAAGATTGATCGACGCGACGCCCGCTCCATACGACATCGCCCTCAATGCTCAATGCCAATCTCCACAGGCAGCTAAGTAGCTAACCATCTTGAGCAGCCGGCCGGCCCACGCTGCACGGCGAGGCTCTGGGCTGGTGGGGTCTCTCGTCGGCATGCATTTTTCGTCCCAACAATCCGGAGCACGCAAAAAAGTCTAGCAAGGGCAATGACTTTTCTGGCTTCCATCCTCTCTTAATCTCGCCAAAACCAGTCAACCGGAAGGGTGTGAGGTCTAAGTGCACCTCCAGGCGCCTTTCCTCGCCATCCAATATTTCATCACCGATGAGCTGCGGAAAGACAGGAAATCACAGCAACCGGTTACCTAAACGGGACGCATACATCCTGCCAGTCCGCTGAGCAATTCGTTGCTACGAACCAGTGGCCATTCCTCTTGAGCATTGACTGTCGCGCAAGTTTGGTCGCTGCTCCCATCGCCACCTTGTTTTCCGCGCTCCCCTTGTGTGTGAATGAATTTATAGAAATTGTGACGTGGCGTGTGCACGGGGTATGGGGCTCGATATCGCAATGAAGCTAAGACGGTAAAGGGTAACGGCTCGTTGAGGAGTCCGGGGCGCTTTGGCTCGCCTCTGAGCTTGGCCTCTCTTGCTGCGATTCGCTGCAAGATGCAATTCTACAGTAATAACATATTACTGATATATACCTCTTTCCCCGCTATCTATCGATTGATCAGCAACGCTCAAGTTGGAAGCCTGCGAAACTTTCTTTAGATTACAAAAGCGTGTTCAGAAAGCTCAAAAGGGGTTGTCGCAGTTCGATCAATTAGTCCTAGCCAACCGGACATCCCCCGGGGGCAAAGCATCTGATGAACCGGCGTTGTTCGTGCATGGTCTACCATAGAAGCTTTCGCGCACCCCTTGACTAGGAATAAACTATTTCTGTGTATTTGCCCTCGAGAATTCGCTATTATTAGCGACTAGACGGCAGTTGTATTGTATATATTGCTTTACTTCCAGTTAAATCGCCATCGCAACTGTTGGCCGATGTGGGTATATAAGAGCATCTCGCATCTGGTGATATAATAGAACGTTTGCTAACGGGCTCAATACCAAGTTTATAAAAAGAAACCGGAAAACCTTGCGTAAAACGCGGGGCAAAAGTTCGACGGCTCTTGTGATATAAACAACCCGGTTTATCGCGCCCGGGAACCGGATCCCAAGTTTTGCGAACATCCGACTTTATGTCTGCTAATTGGTTCGGACGGCATTAAAAATGTGAAATTGGACACCGAGCTGCCTTCGTGAGCTGGGGACTGCCAGCAGCCTTAGAGACCAGGGACCGCCCAAAAGCTCCTCGGTACCTCATATGCTCCGACGGTGCTCCGTCGCGAAAGGTCCCGCGAGGCGCATCCTGTTTGAACGTTTGCGTCAAGGAAATTGAGCAGCATCAGACCATTCTCGCCCCCGCATACTCGATCAATGAAGAAGCGGAGTGGTATTTGTATCCGTCTCGTGGTGGGATGTGGGGGATCAACTCGCGGCCTCGAAGCTTTCAGAGTAGTAATGGATATATCGGCTCCTTCAGCTCACTGGCCGCGAGTATGCACATGATCATGCACGATAATTATCAGGTTTCTGCAGAAGATAAATGCCGCGTCCGTAAATACAGCTCGCAATTGCTTCCTCTGGTTCCAGATGAATCTGCATCGAATGCGGCGTGTCGAGCCATTCGCATGTATGATGGCCAGTTTAAAACCCCACCGTCAATACAAATTAACGAAACCAGATGCTCAAAGAATATATCACAACCAGTATAACTGGCCCTGCCCCTGCCCAGCAGAGATATTCGGGCGTTATAGGTCCGACGCAGCTAAACTACCCGAGACTTATAAAAATATAAATTGCATTGGCGCCAATACAAAACGATGTCCATAAACGTTTTTACTGAAAAGGCACAGGGCGCTAGAGAACACGGTTCAGCGCCCAATAACTAATACACGACTCCTAAGCTTTATTTCTTCTGCGGATTCAAACGTTTCAGATTCGCGGAAGGAATAAACGAACGCATGTCTGTTGAAAGGGAGAATTTGCTTCCTAAATTCAACGGAAAAGACATTTCCGGTGCCTGGAATCTGGCATCTACATTATAACCACCTTGAAGTTTCCAGCCCTTTGTAAAGGTACATTTAAGTTTTTTTCAGATTTAAACTCAGGGTGGCTTGCATCGTTGTGGCACAGTCAATTTTATCGTCGAACTAATAAGTTCATGCATAATGCGGGCGCCGAAAGTGTGATGGTGCCCCTCAAAGCCATCAGAAAGATCCTCGAAAAGTCGGCATAAATTTTGTGCTCGCCTAAAGATCGAGATTGATTCGATTCTTTTATTTTTTATTTTTTATTTTTCAAACTGGAGTTTTGCATGAATGGAATGATACATCTGCAAACCGAGCAAAGTCCGGCAAAGTCTTGGGTGGCTTTCCCCTGGGATCGGTGAATTCGTCTTTCCCCTGGGACCGAGTTCTGCACCTGAGACCTGGACCCTTGGTAGAGATCTCGGTCGACATGGTGAGACTTTCTTAGTCCAGATCGACAGGTGCAAGCGCAGGAGAGATTGAAGGATTAAAGGGAGTATCCGGATGCTGCGGGTACCTGGTATTGTACACGTACTGTTGTAAGACAAAAGCCGAGTCAATGATGACATGACTTGAGCTTTTAGGTATCTGATGATTATCGGTACCTTCGTGAAAGGCCGGAAATAGACATAAATCGATCTCAAGATCTCGGTTGGATCGAGTAAGGGGAATATCGACCGGGTTGAATCGATTTCAATGAACCAAGACATACTGTATAAAATGGTCCCCTACCTCCTGACATGGATTCACCAGCGTCAAATTAAACATACAGCTGAATAATCAACAAGTATCCTGACGACGTTTACTTAAATTTCCGTCTTGGTGAAAGCTGAATTGTTAGACCGACCAATACGTGGATAAATACCACGCCGGGTGGTATCAACGGGATGTCGTCCTGCGGTACACAAGTATGGAGTAAATGTACGCACGTATAATATCCGGATCTCTGCAATAATTCGGCCCGGGAAATAGCAAAAGGTTTGACAGATGGTGTCTTGCTAAGTCACATTCCCGCAAGCGGATACGAACTCAAGTACCCACTGTTAAAACTCTATGAAGCAATTCAGGAGTTCCAAATTTCGTTCGATCGATTGGGAAAAGGCAGAGCCGCGGAGACTGACTGAACGCTTAAGCCTTTTTTTTTTTTTTGCGGCACTACTGATCGCGCAAGATACCGGAACAATGCGATTTCCACATTCGATGGAGTCCATGGAGCCACGATAAGAGATAAAAATAATTTGATTTTAAAAAGGGGTCAAACACTTGAATATTTAAGTGTCCTTTGACGGCTCGTACCCCAGTACTATCAATATGTATATGTGGGTTCTTTGCAGGAAAACTTCAACTATGTTTACATAGCGATACGTTTACCTATCGCGAGAAGGTGACTTAAGCGCAGGGCCGTGCAGAGGGGATGGCTGTGCAAAAGAGCAATCAGAAGTCCTCCCACCTGCATTTTCCATATCGAATGACGCTACGCAAACCCAGCAGAAACGAAGCTAGCGAGAAAAACGTGGGAAGAAAATCGTCAAAAAAGAGGGGAAGGGATAAGCTGCCCCTTTCTGGCTGATAAATTGAGCCTGGTGGTTCCTGACCCCAACCTTCGGACCCGCATTTTAGCTCTGTCGTTTTGCTGGCATCGACAAAGTATTCTGCGTGACTCAATGAAAGCACAGTCCAAATCGCAAGAAATGCTGTGTTATTACAAACTTTTTTGGGCGATGGAATTTTGCTTATCTTACAAGAAAGATCTAGTGATAAATGGGAAGGAGGGGCAGCATTCCCTTCCTGCTAACATTCTTGCAGATTTTTTAAAGAAAATTTGCAGATTTCCTCGTAGAGACTTCTCCCGTCGTGGCGTTCCTTCTAGTCTCTGCCGTAGAAGCTTCAGCTAGCTGAAACACACCGGGCCAACTGTTCCTACAGTCGCTCTGCATTGCATATTTGCCCATGCTTCTAGCTACAGAATTCAATCCGTCTAGAAAAGGACGCTCAAGGATTCGGCAGCGACTTCGCAGTTCAGCTGACAAGCCGACAAGCAATTGATGACCAGGGTTCTACGGGTCCTGCGCTGTCACGGACCCTCAATTCTCCGCATTTTCCTCATACTCTCAGAATGATGGTACCCCATCCATCCAAAAATTCTGACCAACAATTTGCTGCCAATTATGAGAACCCATCTCTCGGGTCCCACAAAATAAACCGCTGATGGTGTTTCCAATACCTTTCTTGTGCAGTTTGGGGGAAGACGATCCCAAGCGTAATCGGAGCGTAATAAAAACGAAATGTTTGGGCGGCGCGCGGCTTGGATAAAAGCAGAACGAGATCTCTCGAATCGTGCGGGCTTTTTATTAGTTTCGGCCAAACGTGATCACGTCTTGGTTCGAAATTGTGCGTTCCACGTTTCGTATATGCATGTCATTTGCAACATCTATTTTGCCGTTGGGTGGAGAGAGAGAGAGAGGAAACTGAGCTGCAGGCAATATCGACAGGGCGGGAACAGGAGGAATTCCCGAAAGCGAAGAGAGAGAGACAGACACAGAGAAAAGAGGTGGAATTGCGCACAGTGGTTGGTTCTGATTCGACAAGGTCCGAGTCGCACCCGCTCGCTCGTATGGAGAAATGCAGAGGCATGGACCGGTTAGCTAGCTCGATACGGGATTCGAATTGTATAACACAGACACCGGATTTTTGACATTTGATTTCGATTGTAATAAAAAAGGTTATGTTTGCACAGGGGGGTGAGTTGGGTACATACGAGGTGCAATATAAGCATGTATGTATAATGAATGGCATGTCACGATGTCTCTGACCTGGGCAGGACGAAAAGGGAGGTGATATATATCCCAGCGGAGCCCCATAACCACCTTTTGGTCCCTGATACGTATGCGTTCATCGTATGTACAATCAGCATCGACTGCATCTTACCGTCGTTTGAGAATAAGACCTCACGTTTTGGACACCCTCTCGTTCTCTCTCTCCTTTCTCCATCCATCTTGATAACGAGTCAGCGGATTATCGATCGGTCGTGCACAGGGAGAAAGAAAGGGATAAACCACACGGATTTTCCGGTTTTGTCGGCAAGCTCGTAAGGCTGGATCTTCAGACTTTGCCTTTTGCGAGACTAGCAGGGTTTGGAAGGCTCGAATCTGCCACCGTAGATAGCTTAGCTGGTGCAGAGGACAGCAATCGACCAAGCTAAACTAACCTACTCGCAAGAAGGGAGGGAGAAGGAAGGAAAGAAAGAAAGAAAGAAAGAAAAAAAGGAGGATTGGGAGAACAGTCCGGTGACAGGTCTCAGATGCTCAGGGTCCATCGCCAATTCCAGTGAGCCGGTCGCATTGCTTACGGCTAGCTATTCTTATTTAATTCCCAGATATCGCCAATCCATTATTACCATTACATCGCAGTTGCATCATATCGACCAAACGCGAAATACCAAACATTCCAGTGCATTGCTTGTTCCTGAACGAGCCCGCCCTCTCGCCCTCTCGCTATCTCTCTCGTTCAGGGCCGGGCGCTAATACTTGATGGGGTATCACCGCCACCATCTGCCTGCAGAAGAAGACTGACGGAGGCATCGCCGGCTGCGATTGGTGCATCGCTCTTATTGTGCCTGCTGCGTACGATTACTGGAAGGAGAACGCTGCAGCCTCTCGCAAACATTGACGCCCGCCCATCCTAGGGACGTCCACAAGAGAGATAAAGAAAAGAAGAAGAAGAAGAAGAAAGAAAGAAAGAAAAGAAAAACCCTTTCCGAAGGCCGGATTGATCGAATTGCTGTTTCGCCGTTGGCTATAATTCTTTTCGTCCATTCCGCCGCGAGCTCTAGCCCTCAAGAGAGACAGGCCGAAAAAAAATTCAAACAGAAGAATCAGAGGCACTCCCAAACCAGGTGTCGACCTCAGTTCTGGGCTGTGGCAGTCACCATCTGGATTAGGAATATAATCGTATATATCGGACTATAATATACCTGGTAAGCTTTCCCCCTCCCCCCGGCTCGCTCGCTCTCTCGCTCGCTACCTTTTCGCTCGAGCCTTTCTCTCCTACATCCTATACGGCGTTACTTATTATTATTTCTCAAACCCGATTGTGACAGGTCACTCGTTCGAACACACAAAGGAAGCGGGCTCTCTCTCCCACGTTTTGATTCCAGCAAATCGGGCAAAAGATAACCAGAGAACAATTACGAGACCATCCATCTACATACACACGATGTCCTGCCTCCATTACTAATTTAAATGCGCCGTTCCTTCTCACTCGAGCTGCTTGCCGGTCCGACCCTCTTCGACAGTTGCATGCAGCCTCGTTCGATAGCAATCCTGACTGGTTCTTCGGCTTGACGCTACACCTGCGTTCGTTTCACAGGGGTTGATTCCTATCGCACACCGTCGGATTCTCACACGTTCGACCGCTTTTATATATTCGACAGAGCGAGCGCTCCGATCTTACCTCAAGCTACCTCTAGCTACCCATCGAGAAGTGTTTCTCAGGCGGTTAAACTGGGTCGACTGCCGTTTCACTTCGTCTCTTCGGTGGATCCGACCACCGCGTGTTGCACATCGCCAGAGAGAGTCGAGTCCTGCAGACAGCTGCCAGGGGCCCGCTGCCTTCTTCCCCCATCGATCGCAACCACCGGATCCGCCCCGATTGACCGCTCTGACTATCGCAGGGTCTTCGATCTTTATTCCTGAAGCAGTAGTCGTCTGTTTTTTTTATTACTTTTTCCCTCGATTTATTTCACTTTTGGTGGCTGTCTTCGAATCAGGAGAGGGAAAGGACCCTAGTTAAAACACACAGTGCCGGGCACCACCAGGAACCTCCATTTTATCCCAAATAATCCAACCGCTTACCCACGCCGCTGCAGGAAATCAAAAGGGATTCGATATAGCCATTGGAACCAGCATCCTCCCGCAGCTCCGAGGGCTTTGACGACGTACTCTCCTCTATTACATACCTTTCTCTCTCAAAAGAAACCAAAGCGAGATCGAAACCCAGGAAGGGATACCGCGGATAAAAAACAATCTCCAGAGTTCGAAACCCAGGGGCGGCGGATCAAAAGAAATAGAGAGAAGGGAACACCGAAAAAGAAAAAACTCAACAGGCGAGCAGGAAAAAAAAAAGGATCAGACCAGAAGAGTCCCAGTTCGGGGATAGTTGGCACTTGCGGGTTAGGTTATATATTGGCTGCGAGCCCAGATCCGCCAAAATGCTGCTCTCCGCTCCTATGGCCACAAATGCACATCGCTTGAAGCCGGCAGGTTCGACGTCGGCTTCTGCTCCCTCGAAAGCTACACTGGCCGCCTTACGACCTTCGACGGCGACGGGAGCTCCTCCCTCGTCGTCGTCATTTCCACGTCGAACAGCTCACTCCCCAACCCCTTCCAATGGCTCCAACATTACAACCTCACCTTCGACGACCTCCTTACAATCCCTCACCCAACCAATACACGCCCCTTCCGCCTATACACTCCAAGGCCTGAAATCCAGACTATCGACAAGGCAAAAATCAAAGGGAAAGCGATCCTTCACTTCGTCCGCGGCCCAAAACCGTTCCGATGCCAGCCTGTCGCCTCCTCCTAGGGCGCCGTCAGCTTCTCTCCTGCACGCTGCCAACGCCCGGCCGCCTCCACCGGTTCTCAAGACTCAAAAATCGGTAGACAGCGCATTGCTATTCAGCGCCGCCGGAAACGGGAACATCAAGTCGTTCTCGCCAGCATTGACGAACGGCCCCCCGACTGCCCCTGTCACGGCGACCATAATACCAACTCCCACACCCCACCCGCCGAGCATGTACGATACGGTCCACGAGATTGCTGAGAAGAGGATAAACACTCTGGACTACCTGCGACGAGCGTACGTAGACCATATACTTTCTTAAAATAGAAAACAACAAAACCCCCCCAAAAAGCTCTACTAACATGCGACTTTGATATTAGGCACGAAGGAAGAGTATACTGGTACAACACTGTCCAATTCACAAGGGAAGACCTGCCGAAAAGGGTGCAGCCCGATCAACGAAAATTATCGAAACGAGCTGCCACATTCTTCGTCCTGGGCCAATCGATACCCTCGGTTCTCGACCTCGTAACCTCAAACCCAATGGAATACCTCAAAGCGCTAAACTCGTTATTGGTCGAATTCGATACCTATCAAGCCACACACGATGGAACAGCATCGTCCTCGTCGGGAAAGGGGATGGGAAGGGTGAAGCTGTGGAGCACAAGGAATTCAGGACAGAAAGTAAGAAGAGGGAGCTCGGCTGCCCAGGGCGGCATCGACGGACTCTACCACTTCACAGCCATGGACGCTTTGGAAAAGACGAGATCCGCATCGTTCATGCATCACAACCCGCTGCATATTCCTCACGGCAGCCACGCTTTATCGAACGGCGACGACGCGAGCGGGGAAGATTTTTCATACCTGATCCACTCGAGTTTACCGTTCGAGCCTGATTACTACGAGACTTTCGCGACGCTGTGCGACGTTTTGATCGATGCCTACTCGCGGGTGCTGACGCTGATAAACTCGCCATCGGCGTGCAGCGTCGGTGTCGGAGACAGTTTTATCAAAGCGGACGCGAAGATTCGGAAAACGGTGTTATCGACCGTGGTACGGGAATTCGAGGACGCTAGCAGAACGAGCATCAAGTCTGAGATTGTTAGTTTAGCGAAAAACGTTCTTGGGAGTTTGGTATAACGTAGGTTTTATTTTTTGGTTTTTCTTTGTCCATAATATTTTTTCTGTCGTTTCTTCACCCATCCAGCATTTAAGAAACTCATTTTCTTGGATATTTTTTTTATCCATCTTCCTTTCTTCTTGGGGTTTTTTTATTTGGCATTCAAGGGTCTCCTTTCCACACACTGCACAAAGCAACATTCATTCGGTGACCTCGAGCGTTCTGGCGTTTTCCCTTGTTTTTTTCCATAGTTTCCCCTTTTGAGCTCTTGTCAGCATCTTATATATCACGACGGTACGATCATCATCATGGTTTTCTTTCCTTTTTACTCAATTAAAACTCTTTATTAAGAGGCAAAATCGGCGCCAGAGGATATGAAGATATCAGCAAATATTCCTCCCGCAACTGAACAAGTCTCCTTTTATTTCGATTCTTTTCATTCGTTCCTTTTTGAACAGTGTTGCCGTTTTTACAATCTGTTTTTGTTTCACCATTCGAAAGTGCTACTATAGATTTCGTTGGCTTCGAATTCGGTTCCTATCAATGCTCACCTGTATCTTGATATCACGGACCAGAAAGGGCGAAGGGATTTTGTATATATCTTAGGCGGTAGTGGTAGTGGTAGTGGTAGTGTTGGTGGTTCTTCGTCTGTCCGTTAGAGCATTGTCGGCCGTACCTTTCAACCTTTTTACAACCAATATCAACCGGTTTAATCCAGATCTGATGTCTGTTTAATCAATCTCTGTTGTCATTAATTTCCGTCTATGCTACGCCGATACCAGTGTAAACACAAGTGACAATTGTAATAAAATCTTGATTTTAAATGTATGGTACACAGCATCACACTGATCATCAAAAAGGTTGAGGATCAACCAGTCTACCGTCCGTCTCCTCTACAAAACTGTTACTTTTTTTCTAAACGGACGAGAATGTCCGGCACGGGTACCTGTAAACCAAACTCGTTAGCTACCTACTCATCACCACCACCACCTCGCTATGAATAGAATCGAAATACTCACTTGTCAGGATACGCCGTCCACAAACCCGTGTGCTGTACCCACTGTACCGCCTGCCCTGGTACCGGCGGCAGCCCTTCCGCCGTCAGCAAGCTGGTGTTCCCAACCTTCTTCATAACCTCCACCAGGCTCTGGCCTCCCTCTTTAATCTCGATCAGCTGCTTCTCTCCCAACGCTCCATCCGCGATCCTCGGCACCGCAGCCGTACCCAGCAGCAACATTCCCGCAACGTCGGTTTGAGTTACGACGGAGAGCCTGGGGTAGCCCCGGCGATTGTCGCGCTCCCAGTACGGGTTTTTGGCGATATCGCCTGACGGGATGGTGACCGGGTCATGGAAGGCCGGCTGTGGGAGCTGTCCCGGTGCGGGGTTACGGTATTGGGCGACGTAGGGGATACCGGTGGAGCGGTTTGGGTCGATGGCGAAGAAGCGGCGGATACGTTCCCAGATGCCGGTGGAGGTGAGCGTGTATTTCTGCGCGGGTGGTATGTTAGTTGTCTTTTTCGAAGAATTGAGTCGGGAAAAGAGTAGACCTGGACGGAGGAGTTACCTTGTAGACGGACCTGACGCCGCCTGGTGGGACGGACATGTTGGTGGCAGGTCTCCGGGGAAGAAGGGGGAAGGTCGAATGGGGGGTCTGGACTGTTGAATCGAATCGAATGAAGTTGGTTTGAGGTTCGCATTCGGAAGACGGCCATTGGCCAATTGCGGGCACAGACAACACAACTCCGGCCGCCCAAATTCCAACAAGCATTTCACTCGATTCGATTCGGACTTCATCGTTCCTCGTCTCAACTGCGAGCTGTTCAATACGAGCTGAATCTCTGCCTCGATCCGGCCGTGGCAGTGTTGCAAGTTCGCCTTGAAACCCGGCTTCTGCTGTTTTCCGTGCAAATCGGTCGGCTGATTCAGCTGCTTTCTCGCAGGATTCGCTGCATTACTAATATCAAGCACTCAGAAATGCATCCGCATCATATGCATACTTACTTAACCATTCAATCATAACAGGCCGCCGGCACGGGCATGAATATAATTATTGATAAAACATGACTCTCGAATTGAAACAAACTGTCAAATACTATCAATAGTCTCTTCCATTTTTTGTCCATATCCACATCCACGACAATGCCCGCCCACGCCACTCCCTTCGACATCCCCACCCCCCAAACCGCCTTCCAGGCCTCAACCCACGCCGACGACGGCAAAACTCACATCCTCCTCGCGGCAACCGGCTCCGTCGCCAGCATCAAAATCCCACTCATCCTCTCCGCCCTCTCAAAGTACTCCAACACCTCCGTCCGCCTCATCCTCACCACCGCCTCCCTCCTCTTCCTCCCGCCCTTGACCGAACTCGTCAAGATCCCGAATCTCGACGGGATACACCTCGACCACCACGAGTGGCCCACCGCTCTGTACTCGGCTTCCCCCACCGAAGAAGCCCTCCCGGAACAGCCGTCTCAGAACTCGCAGAATGCGATATCGATATGGTCCAAGGTCGGCGATCCGATCCTCCACATCGAACTGAGGCGGTGGGCGGATGTACTCGTCATTGCGCCCTTATCTGCCAATAGTCTCGCCAAACTGGTGAACGGGTTCAGCGATAACCTGTTGCTGTCTGTGGTTCGCGCGTGGGACACAGCGAAACCGATAGTTGTGGCACCGGCTATGAACACACTGTGAGTGCTTTACCTCTCTTGAATATTCTCATAACAATAGTGTTGACATTTTTTTCCTGAAAGTATGTGGGAGCATCCTATTACTAGAAAGCAGGTCGGTGTGCTGGAGGAAGAGTGGGCGTGGTTCAGGGTGCTGAGGCCGGTAGAGAAGACGCTGGCTTGCGGTGATAGCGGGAGCGGGGCGATGAAGGAGTGGAGTGAGATTGTGACGTGGGTGGTGGAGCACATGAATCTTGCGCCGCTGGAACCCGTTAGAAGAAAGAGGTCACAGGAAAGACTATAACTTTACGAGTAATTATGTTATTGTGTGTGAGTTTACTGCATAAAAGGAGTTGTCTTGTGTTGTAAATTATCATCTCGAATGAGAAGAAGATTAGAAGGAATATAAAATAGTGATTGCAAATTTATGGTATCTCGTAATTGCAACAAAGAAGAACACCCTGATTCGCCGCCCAAAGTAAAAACACATCAAAACTTGGAAACCCCCGCTGCCATGCCGAGTAGATATCATAAAACAAGCATTAAAAGTGCAGTTTAAACAAATTATCAAATGGAATGGGAGTTTGACATAACCCTCAAATGTATGCCAATACGGACAACGATGGCGGAGGTCGAAAGGGGAAGAACCGCAGCTCCCCGAGAAAAAATAGGTTTAGAACCAATCGTCATCGTCATCCTCCCCGGTGGGTGGTGGGGAGTGTCTCAGTAGTTCGATGACCTTGCGGCTCCTAGAAGCATCCAAAGAAGTAGTGTTGATCACTGGAGCAACCGTTTTCGCCGCTTTGGCGGGCTTAGGTATTTGCGCAACAGGAAGAGATGATCTTGGAGGTCGCCCTGGTTTCTTTTTCGGTGTGGCAGTCTTACTACCAACGGCGGCAGATATGGACGTAGGGGAACCAGCGCTCTCTAGGGATCCCGTAGGGGTAGATAGACTCTTTCTCGGCCGACCCCGAGGTTTGACAGCTGTTTCAATCGCGGCTGGTTTGTTGGGAGTCCCGGAAAAGCGGTCTCTTTTCGCTCGTTTCGCAGGTGGGGAGGCGGCGGGCGTCAACTCGACGTCCGTCGAAACCGCTCCATTGACACTAGAATTCTTCTTGGGCCGACCTCGTTTAGCGCTACTTGTCGGCGCTGCTGCTGATTGAGGATTTATTGGCGTGAATCCGTTGCTAACAGGAGCGGGTGCCGGCGTCCTAGGCGCAATGTAATTTTTATCAGCCTGCTTGGGGCGCCCCGGACGACCTCGCTTGGACAATGGTTTTGATGGATGAATGGGTGTCTTTGTTTTTGGTCCTTGAAAAGTGCTCAAAGGAAGACTCGGAGCTGCAGGCAGGGGTTTTATGTCTCCTACGACGGGCGACGTTGAACCCCCAGCTTCAGAGTCTTCTGACTCATCTTGAACTGTCTTTTTCGGTCTCCTCGATTCTATAGGGATCGTAAAGGCAGGTGGTGAATCTTCTGCTTCTTCGCTCTCAGCGCGACTCTGAGCTTCTGAACTATAGACCGACAAGGGAGGGGGACTTCGTCCCTCTGCTGTTGCAAGAGCCATGCGTTTTGCATCGTGTAACGCCCATGAAATCGCAGCCTTATATGCGTCCGAACCTGGCTTCAGCCCCCCATCATCGCTCTTGTCATCACCTTCTGTTGCGTTTCCGGCTGCTGTTACGTTAGGTGGAGAACTCGCATTGCTCGATTCATCCTCAGATGCAACCGGCGAGTTCGCCTCCTCAATGTTAACGACATCTGTCGTATTCATAGATAACGCTTTGGAAATTATACTATTAATTTTCGCCGGAGAAATTCGCGAAGACTTGTTGAGCGGTGTTCGTCGAGTAATATCAAATGTGAGGCCCTCTACCAACTCTCCTGTCCGGGTGCTCCTGCTGGTTTTCTTTGGCATGATTTCTGCCTCCTCGTCATCACTTGGCAGGTCCTTATAACCCAATCCTCCCTCCTCGTCATCCGAAACACTGATATAAGTTTTGCGAGATCCTGGTGGACGCCCTCCTTTTTTATTCGACGGGGTCCCTGGATTCCCATCCGTACGCCTTCGCTTTGGCTCCGGTGCCAAGTCGGTCCCAACATCGTCAGCACCAAACCTAGCCGCCACCTTGTTCGCTTTATCCTCCTTTTCTTTGGCGATCTTTGCATCGTGCCGTCTCCAAGCCTCCGGTGAGATTTTGAGCTTCACTATGAGCGATCCTTTCTTCCTTCTTGACTTTTTGGACTTCATATTCTTCACCCATTCCGCCACGCCGGTACGTTCGACTTGCTCATATTCAAGGTCGCCTTGAACCCGCTCCTTCCGTTCCTTCTTGGAAAGACCAGGCTTCTTGGGTTTACCGTTCACCTTGCCCCCCTCGGATAAAAGAGATGGGTCGATATGCGCCTGGTATGCGTGGAACATATTAGAAAGGCCGAATGGCTCCGAGGGGGCATCTTGATCGCCATCAGATCTGAATGTCTCGGTTGGATGTAATACTGGTCCACCGTAATGATACTGATCTTGATATGGATTAGCCCACTCATCCCTAGGCGGGGGATCCTGGTCTTCCTGTTGTGAGTGCATTAAACCCGCAGCTGCCAGGAATGCCAACGGGTTCTTCTCTAGCGTCGAGAGTTCTCCACCAGGTGTCGGTGCCTCCTGGTGCCTATGGTCCCACGGCCGATACTCTTGGTGCAAGTTGGCATGCTGTTCGTCACCCTCCGCAAGATTCGATAGTTCACCGGTGAGCGCAGGGTTAATGTCAGAATCACGGACTAGGACACACGAGTTAGCGAAATAATATATACAGGCTTGAAAGTAGGGGATACCAACCAAGATGTGGATGCGAAGTCTCAACTGCGTCACCTTGCATCAGCAGAGCAGCTCTTGCTGTCTCGGCCGCCCTATGATATCTATGGGGAGAGATAGGAATCGCAGGTGGGTTCTCAAACATCTTTACGTAGTCGCCATTTGGTCCCTTGTTGGAAGAATTGAACGGGTCAATGTAGCCAGGCATCTCAAGAACCGGGTCAATAGGGATGGATGCAACGTCCAGTCCGGCCGCACCGTAGTGTGCCTTATACCCAGCAGGCGTTGCAACGATGTTGCGATCGTTAAAATCCTCAAAGAAGGGTTGGTCTTCTGCATCTTTGGCGCCGTCTGGTTCAGCTGTATCGGGTGCTCCGAAAGTTGGCCCCCATTTCGATATAGCATCGTTGCTCGCTCCTTCCTCTCCTTCTCTACGTTTTCTTTTTCCACCACTCACGCCGTTGATCAACCACCCAACGTTGCCCTTTCCAAAATCGACCAGACTTTCAACGCTTCGTGGATCGGCAACATGTTTGGTGACGGCGCCTAGAATGGTGCCTTTCGGAATATAAGGTTGATGGCCCGGTTTCTTTCGACACCTACCGCACGAGCAGAAGCCCAGGCACATAGGGCATTTCCAATAGTGTTTTGCTAGACAGTCATCAAATGGATCCATATCGTATGCCCGCCACAGATTTCCAAAGCAATATGCTTTGCCGCAGTCCTTGTTGGTACACAACATGGCTTTCCACTTTGGATGCCGGGAGCCGCATGTGTGGCAATGCAGAAGTTTCCCTTCTCTCTTCTTCTTTGCAGTTTCCTTCTCATCATCAATATCATTAATTGTATTTGGATCGAGGTAAGGTCTGGCTTGAAGAGCTTCCTGACACACCCTTGCTAGACTCTTTCGCTCTTTGTTTAGGTTTGCGAGCGCATCTGAGAATCGCGGCGGCTCGGCGGCGGGGTCCTGGTCCTTCTCCCTCAGAATTTTGGTGACCGTTTTCCTAAACTTTTCGTGGTTCGTCAAAAGTTCGACCCAAGGGTGCTGCTCTACCCATGAAAGTCCGCTAACGCAGAAACAGCTCCTCCCTCTGGCGTAACAGTCCATGCAAACGTCGTAAGGGTCGTCGACGAGACCTTCAACGGAAGGTGGGCACTTTTTGCAGGATAGAAAACGGTTGAAAACATTTCCTCGACAGAACGAACAAGTGACATTATACTCGTTCGGGATCAATTCCACCTTTCTCTCTTTCGGTAGCAATGGTGAAAAACATTCGTCAAGCATGATGCGAGTAAAGAGGTTGTATAATCTCATGTAGTCATCCTTTATAGTTGGCAGCAGGGATTTCAGCTCGACCTCGTCGTTTTTGTTAAAAGCCTTTGTATAATTCCGAAGGGTATCATATACGATAGCCCGAGTTTTATATTGTTCGTCTCTGCAAACCAGCCGAATCTTAGGTAAAGTCTCTCGCAGGGCATGTTCCAGCGTGTCGACAGTTACCCTGTTCCAGGCCGCTTTGACCGTATAAGTGCCTCGATTCCACACCTGATGCGGTGCTAACGGTGGAACAAGAACGTAGTCTCCAACTTTTTGTTCCAAAACGTACACCGTGAAGGGCGCATCACGCAAGTCGTCCAAGCTAGCAAAGTGTGCTTCTATCGAAAGATCGTGGCCGAGAGTTCCCATCCAATATTCAGCCACCATATCCCTATCAGCCATTTGCGTCATAAACCATAGACTGCTTCCTTTTTCGCTATTGGCACCCTCTTGAGAAGCCGAAATCATAATGTTCTGGCCGAGGGTGGCGCACATTTCCATGTGAGCGGGCGTATAGGTTCCCTCATGGCCAACGTAACACATCATATTTTCGGCTCGGGCATCGTTCGGCAACGAGGACATTAGGTCGGCACGGGTTGATAGGTAGAAAGTAGACTCGGGGATTATATTTGCAAGGGACGATCGCCAGACTGGTGGACAGTCGAGGTCCTTCCCGTACAACCGCTGTTGACGACCATTGTAGTTGCTTGGCGTGAACTTGGAGGTGAGCTTTGCCATGTTGTCAAGGTAATGGCCTAGAGTCATTGGCATTTCGGCCTTGTTGGAAATATCTCGAATGTTGACCTCTTGGGATGAGCACAAGCTCAAATCAGTATCTTTCCTCCATAATGTAACTTTAATTGTAAAGAGACACGGAACCTACGATCTGATCCATGATTCGACTTTAACCAATCCCAGTTGAATATCCATTTGGGCCAATCGGTACGTAAATGCCAGTTTTCGATAACAAGTGGTATCCCCTTAAGAACCACATGCTCGTGTATCATAGACTGCAGCGACTCGATGTTGGTAGGATTTATACGACGGGCATCCATCCGCTGAACGGGTTTGAAGTTCGGTGTGCTCGATATCAGGAGAGGTATGTTGAGTGTCGGATTGATAGGCACGAAGGGTGCCGCCTCCTGTCGAGGTGCCATGATGCCGCCCTCGGCTGTAGTCAGCGGCGTGTTGAGATATCGAGGTTGTCGTCAGTAACAGTTGAAGCGCGATGCAGGCTATTGGTCAACGAGACAGTCAAAGTTTCCACGGTCAGACATCTCCGAGGCAGATCTGGAAAATTCTTTGGCCTCGAATTAGCTAGCGATTAGAGGTGCTTCTGGATGTGTCGGCGGGCCCTCGCAACAGTGCGTGGAGTGGTGGAGGTTGATGGCGATGCGGGTGCAGGTGCAATGAGAATGAAGTTAAAGATGCCCGGATAACCAACCGCGTTGGTCCTTTTCTGGCGTTGGAACCAACCGCGGCGTGCCAGCCTCTGCACCGCCAAAAAGCAAACATCCTCAAACACATCCCACCGCGCAAACGACGTTTGACTTCACATTCACAGGTCAGGTCGCAGAGGAGCGCCCTGCACGCACCTCATTTCAACATATAATGCGACTGCCGCCATGATTACTTTTCGGTCACACCTGTTTCCTCGCTCTACTATACGACAATTGGTGCGCGGACATGCCAGTCTTCAACCAATAAGCACATGCGCCACAAGAGGTAGTAGGACCACTCGTTCCTCCCTCTGTTCCAATACTGTTTCAAAATTTTGGAATCGAAAACTGGCAACTACGGGAAGTCCCGATGTTCGTCTGACGGATAGTGCGACAACGGCTGCCGTCATTGGCGACGAGACACCGGAACCCTACAAAGCGCCGACGACAGGTATTCTGTCATACCTGCCGCCCCGAATTGTCCCGTACGCGGAACTAATCCGCTTGGACAAACCAACCGGAGGGTTATATCTTTTCTATCCTTGTGTCTGGTCTACCCTCATGGCAGCCACACTGGCGACACCTATAAGCCCGCCTCTCGCCGTCGTATCCACCATCCTTTTGTTCGGATCCGGTGCATTTGTAATGCGCAGTGCAGGATGCACGATCAATGACTTTTGGGATCGGAAATTTGACAAGCACGTCTCCAGGACCAGACACAGGCCTATAGCCCGTGGTGCCGTGTCTCCGACATCGGCATTCTTCTTCGCAGGTGGACAGTGCCTGGTAGGACTGGGAGTCCTGCTCCAGTTTCCTGTGGAAGCTATCCTCTGTGGACTTCCAAGTATAATTTTGGTTTGCACGTATCCTCTGGCGAAGAGGGTTACACACTATCCTCAATTCGTTCTAGGACTGGCTTTTAGCTGGGGGGCTGTACTGGGGTTTCCCGCATTGGGAGTGTCACTCTTCGATGGCTCGATGGCATTGGCTGCCGCAGCATGTTTGTACGGGTCCAATGTTTTTTGGACGGTTCTTTACGACATAATCTATGCTCACCAGGATTTACGGGACGATGTCAAGGCAGGGGTGAAGGGTATCGTGGTACGGCATCCAGAGATCACAAAGCCCATCATGACCGCTTTGAATGTTCTACAAGTGGGATTGTTGGGAGCAGCGGGATACTTTGCTGGACTAGGGCCCATTTACTACGCATGGAGTGTGCTTGGGGCCGGTGCAGCGAACGGATGGATGATATGGAGAGCGAATCTCAAGGATGAGAAGGAGTGTTGGCAGTGGTTCAAGTGGAACAGCTGGATGGTTGGCGGTGTCATGATCGGAGGCGGGCTGACGGCTGAATACCTCCTAGATTGTTACCAGGCTGCGGAGAATAAGGAGGAGGAAGGGAAAGATCTAGCAGTTGTGGTGATTTAGATATCGATTCTATGGGCAGACACACTTGTTTTGCTTTCCCCGGGTTTCCACTGTAAATAGCACCAATCGTTGTGAATATTGATATAATACCATGTACTTATATATATACTTAGTATGCAGCTTAATTTCTTTTTTTGACAAAGCCATTAAGTGTAAAAGCCCTCTGGTGGTAGTACAAGTGCCGCATTATTGGTGTGGTGGGGTTATGCGGCACAGGCCCGATAAGCAGTTTGGGGCAACACACACAAGCTGTTTCGGTGATTTTCATGTTCGACTCACACAAAGAAACGAAGAAAACAACCTGCAACCATTGGACGACGACCTCTCCTCCTTCCTCTTCTCAACATCGAAGCTACCTCATCGCCATCGGCTAAAACGACAGCCCTCTTTCTCTTTTCTCCGTCTCGCCATCCTTTGGAATACATCGTAACCACCCGGCCGCAAACGAGGACGAAACATACTGCATTCAAATTGCGATATATAGTCTTCACAACCCCTCCTCCTCCTCTCCTTCCCTCCTCTTCCACAATGGTCGCCGATGAGAACCCGGCGGCTCTCGCCAAATTTCTCAAAGTTGTCAATACAGTAAAAGCTAACGACGCAACAGAGATTCTTGTAGGGTATGCTACTGTACCCCATGAGCCATGGACATCTCAATATATTCTAACGGTTGAAATAGCCTCCTCAAGCGACGGCAGATCAAGTCCAGCAGAAACGTTGCCAAGGCCGTCACAAAACTCCTCCTACGTTTCGTCTCGCAGAATAGACATACCAAGCTCAGCGAAGTGAACGGACTTATCAAAGATGTCAGAGATCTCGGTCGACTCTTGGTCGCGGCCCAGCCCAGGGAGATGGTCATTGGAAATATCGTCCGACGGGTTCTAGGTGTTATCCGAGAGGAAGGAAACGAAGACAATACCCACCACCAAAGTCTAGCAGACCTCCCGCTCGGTGGCAGATTGTCCAGGGCCTCTAGCGTCGGCGACGACAGTGCTGCCCATAGCAACCCGGGTTCTGGCACCGTTACCCCTCTATCCAACCGGCCGTTCTCACGAGACGGAAGAGACCTCGAAGATGATATCGATGACCTCTCTCGTCGAAAATCCAAGGTTTACATTCCAAATCTTGGCCGAGGATTAACCAGAATGGGATCTTTCCAGGCCGCTAACCCGAGCTTCAGCGAGGGTAACCTTCAACATGCCCTATTTTCTCTTCTCCATACATCACCCCTCCCAATCGACTCGCCGGGAACATTGACACCGAACCTCAAACCAGAAACGAGGGAACCTTTTGAAGATAAAGACATTCGTGGGGATGTCATCGAAGGCATCAAGGAAATTATGGACGAATTGGATGTGGTTGACGAACAACTGGCTGCGCATTCGGAAACACACATTCACGCCAATGAAATCGTCATGTCTTTAGGCTCTTCGGTCACCCTACAAAGGTTTCTGATGAAAGCGGCTACCAAACGAAAGTTCACAGTTGTCATAGTCGAAACATATCCGAACGATCATCGGGATACACAAGAGATACTGAAAGCTCCCTCGAAGTTTAAACCCCAACCAAAAGTCGTTGGTAAAAGCGGCCCTACGACACCCAAGGATGAAGCGATGCCAGCGCCCGAGTTCAAGATTACGCTGACAAGTATGGGCGTCGAAACTATTTTGATCCCTGACTCTGCTGTTCCTGCAATCATGTCCCGAGTGAATAAGGTCATCATGGGCAGTCATGTGATTATGCGTAACGGCTCTTTGATCACCAATGCTGGTGCCAAAACGGTGGCCAGATGCGCGCAACAGCATTCGATCCCCGTCGTTGTTGTCAGCGGGGTCTACAAATTATCGCCACTTTATCCGTTTGATCCCGATTCATTGCTCGAAACTGGTGACAGCAGCGCTGTTGTTGGGTGGGAGGATGGCGATATGGTCAGCGGGACCGAGATCTTCAATCCCACGATGGATTTTGTTCCGGACAACCTCGTCGACCATTATATTACCAATGTGTAAGTCCAGTATTCTTGAGTAATTTTCCATCCGGAAAAAACTAATCATGGAAAACATAGCGGCGGATATACTCCGCAGAATCTTTTCAAGCTCGTTGAAGAGCAGTACGGCTCTGTCGTGGACAACCTCGAATAAACTAACTCTCCGCCAAAGTTGCCTTGATTCGCTTTTCCTTTGATATATTTTTTTGTCGAACAGCATGTCTCGATACCCAGTCTTGTAGATTTTTACTTCTTATTCTTCTCTTTTTAAACTACACAAGTAGTCACCATGGTAAGCTTTCATGACCTGAAATATCTGATGCCCGGCATGTGCGAAAGGCGCTCAAAAGTCCCAAGCATCTATAAACCTATAACGCATGTTTCGATAAAGTAGTAGAATATTCCATGTACCTGCATATCCGATAGCGGGAAATCAAACCGAGGTAGGATTTTCCTCACCGGATCGAACCCTTGGACAAGTCTTAATTTATGATCGCATAAAAGTGGGGGCGTTTAAACTTGCATCAGGAATTCTTTACCCGAAAATCGACTGGTGAATGCGGGGTGAACCGCCACTAACTCAGAAAATAAAAATATGCATGACGTCAGAACCCGCTACAACTGCAGCGCAGGAAATGCACGAAATTAACACACGGCATCGCATTGGTCGGTTATTCCATCAGCCACCGCTGCCAGGGTAGATAAAGCAGGCTCGTGGGAGAGAAGAGAACCTGGTGGAATGCTCCGATTGCATGCATCGATTGGCGCCGCAGGTATCGATGAGCACAGCTGTCGGGGCTAGCCACCGGCGACAGTCCGCCGCCCAATTCAACCCGTGATGCGAAACGTCATTATGAGAACAGAATTCAGCCAAGCTCCGGAAAGAAACTTTTTCTTTCACCTTCTCTCGCTCTTACCCAAAAAATACAACCTATGGTGTAATACTCTCTACACGCAAGCGATTGCTTGTTGGGATTTAGATTAGCTTGTGTGTGCGTGGCCGTTACTGTTGGGGGGTAGAGTTTGCGGCGCTGGTATAAGAGGGCGTTACTTCCCGCCGACGCATCATCCTCCTCCATCATCATCATCATCCTCTCAGTGTTCCAACTTTGTGATACCATCCATCATACATCATTCCAAAACAATCAATCAACTCTTTCGCAACCTAAAACCAGAAAGCAAATAGAAATCATGTCTCTCCACTACTTGCCTCCAGTTAAGCCAAGTGCCATTGCCCGTACGTATTCTGTCACAGCTCTCTCCCGGAAGCCCGACAACATATTGTCGATAATACGATTGAACGGGATAGTTGGCCACGTTCATACATTGCGATGGATTTGCTAACTCATTTTTTCCAGTCGGCACCGCATTCACCCAGCTCGGACACACCGCCGTTCTCGCTCCTCTCTTCGGTGGTAAGTATCCTAGCAGCCTCTATGTGTGAACTATTCAATACTAATAAACGGCCCCAGATCGATATGAGCGCGCGAGAAAGGCCAATGCCAGCCAGAACTTCCTCCACAGCAAGGTTAGTATCCTTTACATTTCTAGACAGATTTTCTACGCGATCTTTGCTAAACGAAATAATTACACAGGAAGCCAAGCAGGGCGCCGTTCTTTTCGGCACCACTCTGATAGGCTCCGGATTGCAAACTTATGCCATGGCTGCTCTGATCACCACCACTGGTACTCTCAGCTATAAGGGTGCCGCCTATCTTGGAACTCTTGTTTTCTTCGCCACCTCTCTCGGAGCCACCCTTGGAGGTGTCATTGGATTCGGAGAGCCAACAACAAAGTCTGCTGACATCAGCGAAGTTGTTGCAGGCGCCGCCAGTTCGTTATTAGACACTGTTGGTCTTGCTGTTGTTCTGAACTGGTGGGGAGTCAGGACCATTGAGTCTTTCTAAATTTGAGTAGCACACAGGATTGACGATGATACTGGGTGTTGCGTCTTTTATCCATCTCTGAGACTCCTCGGCACGATATATGACGGAGGATGCCAGTTTTGTATTTAATGAAAACTTGACGTTGTCTCTTTTGTTCTTTAGGGAATTGGTCTGGAAAGGCAATCTCTTCTTGTATCGAACAGTTAATAACTGAATAATAATGAATCGAAGGAGGAATCCCCCCTCTATCGGATTTGCCACCTGTGTTGATGTTGTTGTCACAGAATTTATACCCACAATTAACAATTTCTGCCATCGGACATTTTCAGGCGTTCAATATCGTAAAATTTAGGAAGCTGGCGAATAAGCTGCCCTCCTTAATATCCAAGACCCGCCAAAGTCCGCTTCGCGACTTGATGTGCATATATGCTGTGCCACTGCTGTGCCCGTTCTCATGGGGCGGAAACGTTCGAAACGCGCCGTGCCGTAACCAAATTTCACCCGAAATTGAGGGACGCAAACCACCTGCACCGCTGATTACGCGACATCGTTCGCATACCAACGACAATATCTCACTTTCGATCGACTCGCTGGCCACTACCGATAATCACCACCTCTGGATACCGACACTTTGCCCCTCGATATGTCCCGTCGAAATTAGTGTTTGCGATGGATCTATTTCACTGCTGAAAACACGCAGTTTCGAAAGTTGTTTACTCGGACACGAGACTGTTGACGTCCGGATCCGACCTTCGAGCCTCGCACCAGCCCTTTCAACAGCATGAAGTATACTGGCGAACACTACAAAAGAGAGTCTGCCTTCGACGTACGATGCGATTGTCACGATATTCCACCGATACCACTCGAGCCTTACAACCCGGTCACGGCTAGGTCCTGAGGATCGAAACACCACGTGGGCTGTAACAGCCTTCCGCGAGAGGGTGCCGAGATGGCACCTGATCCTGTGGTCGCGAAAATTCCTCCGGAACGAAATAACGGAATCGACACGAGCGCCGGCACAAACGCCACCAATGCCATCGTTATCGATGACGAGGATGTGGATACAGAACCGGGTAGTGTATGTGCTAAAAATCTCCTGGCCTTACTAATTCTTTCGTGATGCCGGGTTTGCAAGATTGGGTATCAAATGTTTTCACGCAAGAATAATCGGAAAAGCCATCCCAATTGAGGGTTATTCTTGTTCCAACTTTATGATGAAGCTTTTGCTTTTGGTAAAAGGTCCGAATACAGCTTCCGCTGTTGTCTCTCGTTTTCTCCGTCAACATTCGTTACTTTTGATGCTTTCTTTCGGTACCCTTGTTTGTTACCCTCCCTAGTTACCAGTGTTCCGCATGAGCAGCCAAACCAACCCAACCGGCAAGGAGATTAAATTCAAGTTTCCAGTGAGAAGATACAAATCACTAGTTGAACTCCCCAGATCCTTGTCGACAGCACCGAACCCGGGTATGGCGTCTCTTTTCTGGAGTGAAGGCTTTTTCCTGTTTCGGGATTTGCCAGCAACATCTCCACGATAGAATATGGGACCAATGGCAGTGGGTTACATTACCATTTTTTGAATCTAAATGTTGGTTGTTGGGAGGCTGGTTGTTGGACCTGGACGGCGCTAATGTTTTCGGACATTGTACGGGAAGTGGTTCGATTGAGAAAACGAAGAAACTCGGAGCCGGATGGGAGTAGGAGGGGCGGTGGCGTTACGGAAGCTACATTGACGACTCGCACAAAATTTAAAATAAACTGAAAAGATCTGATCAAAGTTGGATTTTTTATTTCATTCACGAGACTATAGAACGTCAAAGGTTAATCGAAGTGGAAACATAGCTAACGTGTTGAGCCAACATGGCGCTGCAGACTTTACTAAACGGGACAGTTACCCGTCCCACCGGTGCCAGGAAAAGGTAAGCGATTGCTAGACTCCCATGCAAATGGACTTCCGATCTAACAGAGTGTATTACAGGATGCCGAGTATCCTAGATTTGACGAAAAACGAATATGTTTCGAACTCTCCATCCCTTTCATCAAAGGCCAACGAGGCAAACGGACCCAAACAACAAGGTTCTGTACAATCTTCTGAACCGACTGCTCGACCTTCCTATGTCCTCTCGTGGGGTTATAATGGGGTAAACCACCGGGGCGGGGAATCTGTAGAAGATAACGCAATCGCGAACGATGACCTCCCCGATACGGCTGCGGCTTCGTCCATTTCAACTTCAGATAAAACTTCCAGCCAGCAATCGGAACCTAGAACAATAACTAGACCAGGAGAATATTCGACATTTTCAACTGCTCTGTCGAGAAATAATGCACAGAAACCGAATACACTAGCCCATATATCCACTCTAAATCAATTAGAACCTCGTGAGGGAGCAGCCGAACCGAGGGGTGTACAGTCACAATCCCAGAACTCGCCTCGTCATGACAGCCAGTCTCGCGATAATAAACCCAGGCCAAGCCAGATTCTGGCACGGCGGTCCGCAGAATCCACCATAGAGGTACGCTATTCGATGCTTGATTGATCGTGTCATGTCCCAAAGTACAAAGCTAAACAATGCCCTTTGTAGATTCAAGCTCAGCAATTCTACATAGGCCGACGGAAAGTCAGATGTCCCGGCTCAGACGCCATGTGTTCCCACGATGTTGTTTACGGCTCAAAGACGATTGATGGGGTCATAAGATACGGTTGCTTTCTTGGATTCAACACCATTGGATGCAACCGCATAGTAACGGCGCAGGAGTACGTAGCTTTGGTTCATACATATATGGGCGGAACTCTGATGGCGACTCTCCACGTGGAAGCGAAGGCTCGTCGTGATCGGGAGGCAGCTGCAGCAGAGGCATCTGCGAATATAGTGCCATCCACGCCCGTTACGCCAGTGTTAGCGAGAACTGACGGTGGCGATGTACCAGCTGATGCTGCGGAAGCCGCAACGCCTTCGTCTATATTCCGAGTGTTCAGTCTCAAAAAGTCCAATGTTGAATTGAGTCCTCATGGACGCCCACAGGAAACAAACTCCCAGTTGAGCCAGGGGTTAGGAAGATCGGAATTGCGATTGGGACTCGATTCTGAAAGAGAAGCAGCAATTGCTCCAAGTCTTCGGAACCCGGATACCGTAGAACTGTCAGCTGCCGAAGCTACATATATAACACAAACTCAACCTTTGACTGGTGTTCGAAATATGTCCGCCACATTGGGAGGTAGTGATACTTTGGCGTTGGCCGAGCTGCCTGGTAGTTCTGGCGGGGTTATTATGGGACGGAATCCTCAGGGTGAGGCTTTTAGACTTAATGCAACGTTAGTTCCGCTGGTTGAAGCTGCCAGCGGAATAAGCAGTCACGATAAAGCGCAAGCTCTATCAGGTACCGCCTCCGACCATCAAGTACCTCCCAGCTCCTTTCCTGTTTCATCCTCCTTTCCTATGCACCCGGCAACCTACAAATCTACAATCAACCCTATCAACCAACATCCGGTATGTCATTTTTCAATACTTTAGTGAATTAACTGCATTTGAGCTCATGGTAATGGCTTTCATCAATTAATAAAGTTGCTGACATTTTATATACGTTCAAGACACTAGAACATCCATCCATCATGGCTAGACGAGAAAATGGAAAGCTATCAGTTGTTGCACCTACTACTGTATCGGAGCTACGAGGGTCCAGACCCGACCGCTGCATGCATTGCAAACGGGAAAATGCACCATTGCCCGGAGACAACCTAGTTAGATGCAATGGCAGCGGGTGCAAACGCCTCTGCCATCGTACCTGTTCGGTGGAGCTGTCAGACGTGTATGTTTCTCCCTCAACGTCTACCTATAACGTTATAATATTTTTTTGAGACAACATAAATCTAATAATAGAGAGATAGAAATGCCAGCATTTCCAATTGGAAATGCGAAAGGTGCAAGAGACAAGAGATGAAGGAGATGGCCAGGAAGTCGAGAGCTGCAACTCCCGCTCTCCCAGTTGCCTCGACGATTCGGGTCTCTTCGGCGCCAGCGCCAACGCCCCATCAACCTGATGGAGGCAACCTGAAGAGGAAGAGGGACATCGAGCAGCCTCTTGCCGCCGCTGCTACTGCAGCTAACCCTTCCGCCCCATCACCAGCAGCAAAAATGACATCGGTGACGCCCTTGGCCATCGAACCGTCCCTGGAGCCAAAATCCAGGGCGAGTTTGATGCGCCTGAGCCACCTGATGCAGACCAACGAAGGTGGCCTGAAGCCTCCCCGTCGACGGGAGCCTGTCCGTTCACCGGATATCCGGGAACGCGACAGTGCTCCCAACGGCGAGCTGCTCGACGTGCAGCATCAAAACCGACAGCTCAGAGAGCTTGTTGAGAAGCAAGCTTTGAAACTTGCAGATGTGGAGAAGAGCAGCGGGAGGTTTGAGAAGGGGGCGAAGCAGGCGAGGGAGGAGTGCCTCCGGCTTATGAGCAGGATGGTAACATTCAACGAGCAGGCCAAGAAGCTCGGAGAGTCCACGGAGATGTGCCAGGCGTTACAGAAGAGGGTCGATGAGGTTTTGAACACCCTCATTTCCATCGAGAAGGACCGGGCAAACATGAAGGCCGATGCTCTCTTCCGCAACGAAGAGCTCGGAGCTTTGTGTGAGGAGTTGGAAGACACGAATCGTGATAGTCTCCATCTTCAGATGAAACTTGATGTGATGGAAATCAACAACAATGTTTTCGTGGATGAGTACCACAGGGAGAAAAGGCTTCGAATCAAGGCCGAGTTGGCGTTGAGCAAGAAGGAGCGCGAACGTGGAGACAAGAAGTCGCATTCCACAGATACCGGCGAGAAATTGGAAATAGCTCTCGAGCGTGTGGCTTATCTTGAAAGATACGTTGCCTGTCTCGAATGGACGGAGCAATTCTACAAGGGTGCTTATGTCAAGAAGGAGGAGGAACTCGAGAAGGCCAAGCGCAGAAACTCTTCCGAAGAGATCGAAGAGCTGAAGAAAAAACTGGCGGCAAGAGATGCTGAGCTCGGGCAAAAGAACGACGAGTTGGAGCAATTGAAGTCGAACATTATGATCCTTGACATTCAAGTGCAACACTGGCAGGACAAGTGCAGGGATATAAAGGAACTGCTCACAGGTACCAAGGAGCCTCGAGATGAAGACGTCACAGTTCCCGACGCTCCTTTATATGTACCTACATCACCCCAGACTCCACCCGAATACGATGACGAAGATATCGGATCCGACTTTGACTTTGGAGCCGAGTTCAACGTTCAAGACCCACTTATGCCCGAGTCCGGAATCGAAACCGACGCTGTTGGAGAGCTTCCTGCGAACCATAAAGTCCGATCTTCCAAATACAAGATGGTGGGATACAACCGTTCAGGAACACTTCCAAAGCTCACAGGCGTCGTCAAGGTCACGAATCCCGATGGTACTGTCTGCGAAGAGGATGACGAGGACGACCTTCACGGCTCCAAGAGAAGGAAGCGGGGGAAGATGTCGTTCGAAGAGTTTAGAGGGGTAGACCCGGAGCAGTTTGTGCCGGTTCCCGTGGGTGCGGCGAAGAAGTTGGCGTTTAGGAAGGATGTGAAAGTAAGTGATATCGGTCATACACGATGTATTTTTAGATGGGAGAAGTTGCTAATTCGTACTCGGTAGAATCGACGAACCGGCGGACTGAGTCGACACGCTGAGATTCACAAGACTGGGAGGAATGTGCCCGGTGAGCTGAGAGGTTGATGTCCTTTTTTTTTATTTAATTGCGAAGGTTATGATTTAACGGATGCGTATTCGGCGTATGGAAATAAGGTACTCTAATGCTTAGCGGGCGTTTCGTTTGATTATTTTTCGTTTTCACGATTATGGTATGGTCGTATTTCCGGCGTCTATCGCGACCAGTCTTTCGGAGGGTTGTTATGAAGTACCAGCGGTATCATGGAGTCTTCGGGTTATCCTTTTTCTTCTTCTCTGTTCAACAAGTGGCGCTTATGATGTTTTTGACACGCTTACCAACTTGAGGATTTCTCTTTCTCTTCATTCCACAACCGTTTCCTCCCTTTTACAGACCTGTCGCAAGTATTACGGAGGAGGAAGACATTGTACAGTTATTAAAGATTAATCGCCAAATGTTTATTACCAAGTGCGTTAGTATAATCCTACAAGACCAAAAGGTTCTCACTTGTTCTTTGCCACAAAACGAAGGAGAGAGCTTGAGGGACTGCCATGAGCTACGTCCATCATGTATGTACAAATTCTTCAAAGTTTTGGTCGATATTTTTTGGGATTTTATTTTCCTTTTTCTTTCTTCGTTAACCGTCAGTCGGCTGCGCTGGGTCCTTTGCAGCCGCAGGTTCCGAAGCCTCCCCGGCAGCCAGAACGTTGGCCTTCTCGAACAGATCGGCCAGCTCGCCGGACGAGTGCATGGACATCAAGATATCGCAACCTCCCACGAATTCCTTGTTGACGTAAAGTTGCGGTATCGTCGGCCACGAAGAGTACTCTTTAATTCCTATATGAGAAAAAAAAAACACCACTTGTTAGCACCTCTCACTTTCTCAAAATTTAAAAATAGCATAAAGTATAATTTTCATTCCGTACCCTGCCGTAACTCGTCGTCCTCTAGCACGTTGAACGCCGTAAACTTGTTCGGATCAACGCCTTGCAAGCCCAGCACCTGGATGCTGGCCCGCGAGAAACCACACTGAGGGAATTCGGGGGTACCCTTCATGAAGAGGACGACGGGGGAGGACGCCACGGCCTTGTCGATTGCGACACGGGTGGAGTCCGAGAGGTAGCGGGCGAGTATGGATTGCGGTACGCGAGCTGCGATTGTGGGAGCAAAAGTCGGACGACCGGCCTAAAGATGGTGGTGATGTCATGGTTAGTTTTTTTATTTTATATATTTCTTTAAGGTCGGGAGATGTATGAGGGAAGGATATACCGTTCGCAGTAGTGATCTTGCGAATAGCGACATTGCGGGGCGTATATCTATATCTTTCCAGCGCCTGGTGGGATGTGCTCTCTCGCGAGTTTGAAGGTTTGAGGTTTCTTGACGGTGGCGGGACGAGGCCGAATGAGGTTGCTGCATTTTGTAAGCAACACAACCGCCGTCCGAATTACAAATGCGATTTTTCATATACTAATCAAACGGTCCGGTATTGTCATTCTCTATTGGATATTGGCTATTTTTTTTCTTTCAAGCTCCAGTCTAGCTAAAACGCGTGTGTAGCAATTTACATAAAGTCGTCCTCAAAATCCGAGTAGCTCTGCCCGTGCTGGTTGCTGGTCCCCGCGACTGCATCCTCGTCGTGCCATTCATCGTAGGCGTGGTCCTTTTGGAATTTGATTTCCTGTCTCTGCTGCTCGACCTTCTGATCCTCCTTCTTCTATAGCATTAGAATAACGAGTTAGCACACGGTCCATAGTAATCCCTTCAAAAGTTTGAGAAATTGAGTTGGGAAGTGAGAACGTACCCGGTCCTGCTGCTGGATCCTCTCCCTCTTCCGAATCTCCCTCAAATGGTCCTCCTTTTGCTGGTACAGATCCGGATACTCCTCCTTCTTGGTCTTGTTGAGCCGGTTCACGACGGGATTCAGCCGCTGGACGACCGTGATCCTCCTGACCTTCTTCTGGTCCTTGAACCCGACCTGTCCGACGGCCATGCCGCCGTCCTTCTTAAGGTTGCTCCACGGCGTGTAGACGATCGGGACGTTATCCTTCTTGTTACCTTACCTACGTTAGCATCCTCGTTTCTTATTTTTAAATAAATTAAAAAGGGCCGATTCCAAGAGAAGGGCCAGAGTAGGTAATTGGGGGGGGAATTAGGGCGTGGCATGCCTTCGATGCTGTTGGCCTTTGTCAACTGCGCGCAATCAGCGATCAGATCCTCAGGAATGTCATCCCACGAGTCGCCCTCGCGCATGCGGAGGTAAATATGCGCGGACGACAGCTTGTCGGCGTGGAACCAGACATCCTCCTCCCAGCCGTGCTTGATGAGTTCCTCGTCTATTGTACGTAGCGGGGTTAGCGTTTTACGATTGGTGGGTTGCAGGTAAAGAAGGGAAGCTTACTTTCGACTTTATCCTTCCCGACGTAGAGGAACGCCGGGGGGTTGACGACGTTGGATGTAAAGTAGAAGACCATGTTTCCTTCTTGACGAGCTTGTGACAATATCCGAGGATGAAGGGAGATGGCAATGCAATGCAAATGTGGGGAAGGAAAGTGCGGCCCCGCGACAAACATTAAAAAGTTTCGTGCCGGCGACTGCGGCTTTCCTTTTTTTCTCATCTTTCTTTCGAAGAGCTCGAAGGACGGTTCCGAAGCACCCCGCTAGTTACATTTATAAATACTTCAGGTCCATCGATAAAGGGACTTTCCGTCTGCCATTTATCTTATCTTCAATCAAATCGCATAACAATTCTAGATATTCTTCGCGGTTTTTCCACATTCGCCCACCTTCAAAATACCACACATCCAACACACCTCGTCATTTCCAAATATCAAATATCAAAAAAGAACGACAGAATGACAGACATTTCCTCCATCCTCCAAGGAGGCTACCACCACCCCCTCTCCCGCACCTGGCAAGCCGAACGCCACCTCACAAAATCTATGCTCGTCTACCCGCTCTTCATAACCGATTCCCCGGACGAGGAAACCCCGATATCCTCCCTGCCGAATCAATCCCGCCGCGGTCTCAACAAACTCGTCCCTTTCCTCACCCCTCTCGTGAAAAAAGGTCTGAAATCCGTGATCCTCTTCGGCGTGCCCCTAGCCCCGGATGCCAAGGACGCCTGCGGCACCAACGCTGACGATGCTGCTGGACCCGTCATCGCCGCCATCGGCATATTGAAAGAAGCCTTCCCGGAGCTGTTTATAATCTGCGACGTTTGTCTATGCGAGTACACTTCTCACGGTCACTGCGGTATACTCCGTGACGATGGGACATTGGAGAACGCCGCCAGCGTCAAGAGGATATCCGAAGTAGCGGTAAATTACGCTAGAGCGGGTGCCCATTGCGTGGCACCGTCGGACATGATGGATGGGAGGATAAAGGGGATCAAAACGGGCCTTATCGAGGCCGGGTTGGCGCACAAAGTCCTGCTTATGAGCTATGCGGCGAAATTTGCGGGTTGCTGGTACGGGCCGTTCCGTGAAGGTTAGTCTTCCCTTTTTTCTAAAATTTTCTTTTTTACTTTCTTCGTACCACTTCTTTCTTTCCAGAAACAAAGGTGAAAGCTGACGGATACAACCCAGCCGCCGGATCCGCCCCCGCATTTGGCGACCGCCGCTGCTACCAACTGCCCCATAACGCCCGGGGTCTCGCCCGCCGCGCCATAACTCGCGACCTGGCCGAGGGCGCGGATATAATAATGGTCAAACCCGCCGCCAATTTCTTGGATATAATCTCGGACGCCAAACAGGTCTCGCCGGATACCCCGATCGCTGCGTACCACGTCTCGGGCGAGTACGCCATGCTGCACGCTGCCGCTAAAGCTGGGGTGTTCGATCTGAGGAGGGCGGCGGAGGAGGTTATGGCGGGGATATTGAGGGCCGGGGCGACTATCGTTGTCAGCTATTTTACGCCAGAGTTTTTAGAGTGGCTGGATGAGTGAATTGGGTTATATGATGAGTAGGCGGTTTCATTTTGGAAGAACATAATCTGGCTTGCATTAAGAGGTGGGGCGCTGAGGCTAGGCCACTGTTATGCAGTATTGTAATTGTCATTATGATAGATATCATTAGCAAAAGTTTTAGATTTGGAAGGTACCATCATACATCTCCCAGTGCAAAAATATCACAATTGAAACGTCCGGGTGTACACCATCCCGCTTCATTATATGCAAAAAACAGCCAGCTAAAAGTGACCCACTTATTTAAAAAATGCAACCTAACAAAGGAACCGCTAAACAGCAAGATGAAAACGAACACCACGATCGAGATGTTTAAACGCCGCCCATTGCTCTAGATTATTGTACAAGCTTGAGTTAAACACGGAGAGACAGAGATGATGACTTTTTCCCCCATGCTCGTCCCTGTTAATATGAGGGTACGGAAGCAGAATGTGAGAGAGAACAAGATAAGAAGGAAACATCTGGCTGGGAGATGGCGAGTGTTTCCTTAGTTTGAGAAAAAGAGACTTTGTCGTAGAATAAGAAAGTATGTTTGTGACAATAAAGATATTGATGGAGGTTATGAAAGCACAGTTCAAGACTGGGAAAAAGTGTAAGACGAGGATGGTAAGATTTGGGTAGGGGAAAAAAAAGGTGGAAAGGGTATCGTCAGCACGAAAGATGCGAAGAACGCTAGAAGTCGTGAAGACGTGTAGGGTAATGAAATCGAAAGACCAAAAAGAAGAATAAGAGTGAAAAGGTCGGTTCCGGGTTTGGACAACCTGCTGAGAGAGGAGTTGTTCTAATCTGGTGCTTGGAGTCGATTCGCAGATAGAATAAATAAGATATCGAGCTAAGGAAAGGTCGTGAAGAGGTACGGCTACACAGGCGGTAGCTAAAACCTCGATATGCGAGCCGTGGAATTGACGTTAAAGTCCGCACATCGCAAGGATAAAAGGAATCAATGGGTCTGAACGGCGGCGGGGATGCTAGCAGCAGCCTCCAAGCCAACCTTCAGGAGGGTCGGATCAACAGGAATTTGGGCCTCATCCATCTTGTCATCTCTGATATTCATATTAGCCATGTATCGACCCATGAGATTGGTAGGGGACCTGCGCTTACCGCTCAACAGAATGGGAGGTGCTGACTCCGTTCTGGTCAATGGTGGGTTCCTGGATAACTATTTCCGGCGAACTCGATCGCATGAGTCTCCCGTCATCACTTCGATACCAGACCGCCTCTTGGGAGCTTGGGTTACCGGGCGACGCGAGATCCGCTTGTGAGGCCGTAATGGCGTTTCCTTCTTCCTCCTCCTCCTCCTTTTGTGCTACCTGAATATCCGTTTCAAACTTCTCCCCGTTGGTTTCGTTTGATGATGTCGTATTCTCGTGATCGATAGTAAAGGAGTCGGGAATGATGGATGGTGATTCGTTCATTTTAGGAGCAGGCGATTCATCATCATCATCATAGTTGTCCATGGGTGGCGGGGAGGAGAAGACCTCGACAATGTCGTTCTGGTTGTATTCCGTATCTTCCTTTTCAAATCGATCGAAAACTCCCTCATGGTTAGCGTCATCATCGCCCAATACTTCTTCTTCTTCCTCCTCTTCATCATCATCTTCCTCCTCCTCTTCTTCTTCGTTGTCGGAAACTTCTTCATTGCTCTCCTCATCTTCCTCCTCCTCATAATCCTCCTCTTCCTCGTCATAGTCAGCCTCAGCTTCTTCGTCATGTACAGCTTCGCTACCAGCTTCTTCATCGCTATCGAGAAGATCAATGACAACTGGCTCTCCGCTCGGTTCCTTGACCTTCTCTTCCTGGTTGGTCTCTTCCTGGCTGGATTCATCAGCTTCGTTTTCCTCTTCATCTTCATCCGGTTCCGTATCCGAGCCGGTGTGTGCGACTCTGGGAGGATACGGGTAGGCAAAGTCGCGGACGATTGGTGGAGGAGGGAGTGGTTTTTTGACAGGTGCTCGGACGGGCTTGACAGGTTGGCCAATCATCGGTTCTTCACTGTGATGGATCTGTTGATACATGCCTGTCTCTTTATCGACAACTACCATGATAGGTTCACCCTCCTCCATGACTTCGTCCTCTCCGAACAAGCCGTGGCTGAAATCGTCAAACGATGCTTTCGCGCTGTGAAAGGATTGAGAGTCGTTTTCAGAAAAGCTCTGCTCGAATGGGGAGATCTTTCTCTCGAGTCCGAAGGGGTTCGAACTGGGTTGGGACGTTTGCTGAGTGGAAAACGGAGAAAAGCTCGCAGAGACGGATCCGTTGGACGATTGTGTCGCGGTTCGAGGTGTGGGAGTCGGAGGTGGAGGCATCAGATTACGATCCGTCAGCTTGGGCCTCCCGTTGCTCGTGCCGTCATCACGTTCCGAGGATCGAGTTCGTTTCGTAGGTTGCGCTTTTGAGGGTGAGATCTCAGCGCTGGGAGATCTTTTTCTCGGGTTCTTCGCTTCGGAACTCCCGTACGGATGAACAGAGTTGTTTACAGAGAAATCCGGAGAGTATCGAAGGGTGCCGGCCGCGTCTCGCTTTCGATTCGTGGCGGTGAGGAGTTCTTCTTCCTGAAGTTTTAGCGCTGCTTCCTCTTCCTGAGCCAATTTGGCCAATATCTCCATGCGTGCGTCTCTTCTGACTCTCTCCCTCTCCATCTCCTGCTTCATAGCTTCCCTCTTTCGCTTGGCATCTCGTTCGATTTGTATCTCGTGTGTGTTTTCGGCGAGTTTACCCCGTGCTTTGGCGACGAGCGAGGCGAAAGGGGAGTCCGGTTTGGAGGAATCGGGAGTGCTGGCCCGGCTGCTCTGGGAAGCTTCTCTTCTGGCGAGAACGGACTGGACGTAGGTCAAATTGTGAAACTGTGCAGTCGAGGGAGGCGAGCCTCCGGGGGTAGAAGAAGTAGTTCGACGTTGGTCCAGCGAGGACAACGGACGAGCGGAGCCTGTGGAAGAGTGTAGACCGATACGGGACATTCCAAAGGAGGAGTTTGAAAGGCGTGATCGGTCAAAGTCGCCGTTGGAGATGGCACTGCCGGCGTAGGAGGTACGCGACAGGCTGTGACGCCGGATCCTATTCTGACGATCTTCATGGGCTTTTCTCTTCATAGCTTCAATGGCACCGTGGTCTCCCTTGCCGAGTTCGCCGCTGGTCTGTTTTCTTTGGGAGGAAGAGAGGGTGGAGGAGGCGTAGGACACGACGGAGCGAGACGCGTTGAAATTGGATGGGAGGGACTTTCTGAAGGCATCGCTGCCGGTGGGACTAGCGGCAGCGGCAGCACGAAGAGATTGTGAGGGAGATTTCTGGGAGGCAGCCTTGATCTTTGCAACCTGCTCGCTGATGGGCTTGTTGGGGTCGATGACGGCTAGGACGTCGGGGTCGATGTCGGGGTTCTCACGCTCAAGTCTGGAGAGGTGACGTTTCCGCCCCGGAGTCGCGGAGGACATTGAGCTTCCGGCGAAGGAAGATCTGTGGGACATGGCGAGAGGATGGTTGTCATCGAAGGGTGGAGGTTGGGTGTAGGAGAGAACGTCGGCGGACGGGTTGTCTTTGAGGGCGTGGGCGAGGGCGATGGAGGCTGCCCGTACTAGCGAGATGGATCGGCTGCCGGGGCCGAGTCAGGCGGCTGTCCCCGCGGCAGAAACCGACGAAAGGACGGAACTGGCTGGGCGGTCCTCGCTTCCTGGGGAGAAGGGCGCAAGAAGGCCCACCGAGTCGCTGTGATGATTTTGATGGTGGTGATGGTGCAGCTGGTGTTGCTGCTCCGAGAGAGGAGCGGAAAGAGGAAGAGGGGCGGGCAGGTGCGAGTTGTCGAGACGCGCCGGGCGGCTTCCTCCCCAGCCCCCGAGCGTCCCGGCTCGCACCTGCCCAGCCGCCTCCAAGCGCCAGATAGCCTGCCCGGACAGGAGCGGTGCGTTCCGGGCGCGCCAAGCGCGCCAGGCTGCTTGGTGGGCTGGGTCGGCAAACGGTGAGTGTTGCCGGTGGGTCTTGATCCCAAAGACCCGCCCGATCCAGCTTCGGGACGACGACGGCGGGCAGAACGGCGGGTCCACTGATTACGGTTAGTTACTTGGTCGATATAAATATTCTAGTATTTTATAATTTCAATTTTCCACTGATTGATTGATAACTTACTGCTGGGACCACAACGTTGCTCGTCAGTCGGCCGTTAACGTTGCAAATAGGCTTGTCTTGATAATATCGATATGGAGATCGATATTGACAATGGTATTGAGGTATAAGCTGTTAACGACGGAAGGGATGATTAAGAAAGATGAAACTGAGAGTGAGGAGGTATCTCTTAAATATTTTTTTTTATTTTTCATCCATCTGAACAATCAAGAGGCTCGATATCTGATGAGGCTCAGTCGACGCCTCAATTGAGCCTCACCGACACCACCCCACCAGCGCACCTTCAACCCTCCCACCTTCACCTTCACCTTCACCACCACCACCACCGTCACAATCGCAGCCACCGCAGCCACTCTTCACCAATTCTCCCTGAACCTGCCGGAGCAGGTCCCCACATTCGCCATGGACATTGTCATGCTACACCCTTCCCACATCCCTCACGTCCAAACTTGCAACATCACAAACCTACCCGAAAACTATTTCGCAAAATACTACCTCTACCACGCCCTCACCTGGCCCCAGCTCTCCTACGTCGCCATCGATCTCTCCAAACCCCCCCGCTCCAAACATGACCCGCCCAAAATCGTCGGTTACGTCCTCGCAAAGATGGAAGAGGAGCCCGTCGACGGCATCCCTCACGGCCATATCACTTCCCTCTCCGTCATGAGGACCCACCGACGTCTAGGTCTCGCCGAAAAACTCATGCGCCAGAGCCGTACGTTCTCCACTCTGAACTTTTTCTACTATCAATACTAACTACGATGCAGAAAAGGCAATGGTCGAGACCTTTGGCGCCAAGTACGTCTCCCTCCACGTTCGTGTCTCCAACAAGGCCGCCCTGCGCCTTTACAAGGACACCCTCCAGTTCGAAGTCGAAAAGATCGAAGCCAAATACTACGCCGACGGCGAGGACGCATTCTCCATGAAGCAGGATCTCGGTTACATATTGGACCAGATCAAGGCCGACGATGATTCCCTCAAGGACGACAAGAAGGTTGACGCCGACGCCGACGATGACGAAGGTGATCCCGTCGGCGACGAAGGACAAGGTGATAAGAAGAAGGAGGTTATGCGCAAAGTCAAGATCGGACGGGCCCTGGGCGTCAGCGACCTAGTGGAAAAGGTCGAACCGCCCAAGGCCGCGTCGTAGAACGTCACTCCCTGGGCGATTAACGATCCCAACTGGCACGCCGGACGACCCTACCACGCCGACCATGTACATAGCTTTGCCGCGCAACCCTCCAAAAGTTCGGATTCCAGTACGGAATAATATATCTCACAGTGGGAATTCTCAATCCTTGTATACCTTTTTATATTTTTACGTGACAAATTGGTTGGGTACCTTGCATTTACAGAAAAGAAACGCCATTCGCCACATGATACCGATATGTAGACGCCGGAACAAAAATCCCCCAAAATGTTTCCAGATTTTTTACACGCACTCTCCTACCGCTCACTGTAGTCGTTCAGCGCTACGCACACCGCCCCTCTGTGATGCCCGTTGTACTGCCTAATAATACTCTGCGTCGACAGCTCCCACAGCCTAGCAAAGTGGTCGCTGCACGCCGTGACCAGGTAGGCGCTATCCGCGCTGAAGGCGCAGTCCCACACCCACCGCTGATGCCCGTGCAGCGTCGTCTCGAGCGAGAACTGCTGCGGGTCCACGCTCCAGATCTTAGCCGTGTGGTCTGCTGAGCAAGTCGCCAGGTGTCGGACGTCGGGCGACAGCAGCACCCTGGTAATGTACTTTGTGTGAGCTTGGAACTTTGTGACGGGGACGAGGGATGTCAGGTCCCTGTTTTGTATCATACGCCAGACGTAGCAGTTGCCCTGGAAAAATAAATCCGTTAGCCTTTGCATCCCTTCTCAAGCACGCATATATATAGGGAGAAGTCTCTATCTCTTACGGTATTATTGCCCGCAACCAGCATGCTCCCGTCAGTCGCCACGGTCACACTCCTCACCGGCACGTCGTCCTCGGGGATCAACTGGTGCGTACACTTGTTCTCCCCCAGGTCCCAGATCCGCACATTCCCCGCCTGGTCGCAACTTATCAGCTCCCCCTGATTCGGATGGATGACCACATCGTTGACCGGGCTGCCGTGGCTGTAATTCCTCTGCACCGTCGCCGTCCTTGTATCCCAAATCTTGACCGTGCCGTCCTCAGACGATGTTACCATCCATTTCCCCTCGCAGTGAAATCCGACGCCGGTGATATTGTTGGTGTGTCCTTCGAAGGATAGCACGGGAGCCGGGTTTGTGGATTTGATGTCGTAGAGCTTGACGTTGAGATGGCCGGCGGCGGCGAGGAAGCGTTTATCGGGGGAGATGCAGAGGCGGTTGACCTGGCTGTCCGCGTGCTGGATAGTGCGCGAGCAGATACCGGAGAGTGCCTCCCAGAAGCTGCAAATCCCGTTAGCTTTTGACAATCTATATATAAACATGGTTGTTATCTAGAGGATTGACCGTACCGGATGGTGTGGTCGTAACCGGCGGTGCACATTATTACACTCATCCTGGCGGCTCGAGTAGGGACAGTTTAAGAGACTTCCGAGGTTCTTTTTCGTTCTGAATATCCGGCGACGCCTTTGTCGTGAGCGGGTTATAACAATGATCGGATCCTCTATTTACCGCGCGAGCTCTGTATATACACCCACGACCGAGATTTCCGACGAAGCGATTGATTATATACTGGTAAAGAGCAGAGAGAAAGAGCGAGCGAGGGTGCTCAAGCTGCGTGTCTCGTCGTGGGTCCGATAGAAGGATGGATGAAAGGATGGATGAATGGGGATGGTGTGAGGTGGAGGAGTGCCAAGCTTGGCGGCGCATGACATCGCTAAAAGCCGTCGTCATTCGCTCTTTCCTTCTCTTCCCATCGCAACTTCACTAGCTTGACCTCTCAGACATCTCCATCGCCCGATCGCATCTCCTCGAACGAAAAGAAGAAAGAAGAAGAAGAAGACAGCAAGATGTCGTTTGCCCGTCTGTCCTCACTCGAGGCCCAGCCCACGACCTCTCGGGAAACCGGCTACAGCGACGACCCCGAATTCCACCGCCTCACTCAATCCCTCTCTTCCCGCCTCTTCAACCTCACCTCCAACATCACAAAGGCCAACCACATCCTCAACCTCCTCGGTACCAAGAAGGACTCCCAGGAAACCCGCGACCGTCTCCAGAAGCTTCTCCAAGAGACACGCGATGGTTTTAAGCAGATCGGTGAAGGCGTCAAGAAGGTCCAGCTGTGGGAAAATGTCAGCGTACGTCATCCTAACCCATCCACTTCCGATCGCCGAACCGCTACGTAAAAGAAAAAATTGCTAACTATTGTACGGGAAACTTCGCAGCCCCAACAACGCTTCATCCAAGAGAAACTCTCCCGCGAATTCACAGCCGCCATTCCGGACTTCCAGGCCGTCCAGAAAATCTCCGTCGAAAAGCAGCGCCAGTATGTGATCCAAGCGCGCACAGCGCTAAACACCTTCGACTTAGAAGGCAGCTCGTCGCACCCCCCTTCGCCTCCCGGAGATGGCGAAACCATGCCGCTGGTCCAACAGCAAACCGCCCAACTGCAACTGGCGTCGCAATCCGAGGTTGATTTCCAGGAATCCATGATTCAGGATCGGGAGGAGGAGATTAGAGATATCGAGGAGGGTATCACGCAGCTCAATGAGATTTTCAGAGATCTCGGCACCATGGTCAACGAGCAGGGACACATGGTGGAGAGGGTCTGGACCAACATTGACAACACGAGGACGGATACCAGGGCGGCGAGCAGGGAGCTGACGACGGCGGCGAGGAGTCAAAAAGCGGCGAGGAACAGGGCTTGCTGTTTGTTGTTGATCCTGGCGGTGGTGCTGTTGATTATCCTCCTGGCAGTGCTGACGTAGACGTTGGGGATTTCCTTTTCGTTTTGGGAACTTTTTGGGACGAGTGATGAATGCCCTTTTGGCGCGTTTGACCAATTCTCTTGGTTTTGGCCTGTTTTGATATCGTTACTGTTTCGGAGAGTAGAGGTTGTCCAGTTTTTGCTACATATATAATTTCTACTGATACCTATACCGTGCCCTGGGTTTCGTCATTCTGTTGGTCTTTTGCTTTTTGTTTTATTTCCTCGAGGGTAATCGTCTGGGATTTTGGATCAATCTGGTTGGGAAGAGCATATTTGGTAATCATCCTGTCTGTCTTTTTCTCGTTATTCTTGTCATTGGGCACTCGCTTTCGCCGCCTCGTCTGGCATTTGTACACATATTGCGACTTCTATCGAAGAAATAGTATATTTCTGCACTCACTTTTAACCAAGGAATCAAATTTGATGCGACGACCGTATTGTTTAGAAGCATTCTATTCTAAAGGGTAGTAATAGCATATATATCGTACAACATGTAGAATCTATAAATAAGATTGGTCTACAAGAACATCATATCTATCTTTTTTACTTTTTTACTTTTTTCTCTCAAATCTAGAAGTTTATGGAAGTTTGTATCCAGCTGCCACCAGCCCGCTCTCCAGAGCGTCGATCGCCTTCTCAATATGTCCTAAATTCGGATTTGTCTACAAATATCAATCACCATATCAGCCTCCCTACGTCTTTTGATTTGAGTTAAGAGAGAGAGATATTGGAACTTACCACCGACACACCCATGCTCCCGATTCTGATATACTTTGTCGCAGCCTCCTTGTGCAGCCCGCCAGCAAACACCACATCCTTCTTGGCCGTGTGTGGTAGAATATCCGCCGGTGTTATCCCCTCGGGTAACCACACGGCCGTCATACCGTTCGCCTGGTTCTTAGGATCCTGGGCCAGCTGCTTCAGACCCAGACTGGCCACCGCATCCTTGATCTTTTTCGACGCCTGCTTGTGCTGCTCGAAGCGTTCTTCCAAGGGCCGGGACAAGATTTGTTTCAGCGATGCGTTCAAGGCGCGGACGAGCTGTGGGGACGGGGTAGCGAAATAAGAGGGCTTTTTAGCTTCGTAGTTTTGGAGGACTGGTCGCTTTTGTTAGTTTGATAGATAGAGAAGGGTACATTCAGAAAACACATACTCGGCAGCCAGTTCTTCAAGCTGGCAAAGTAGCTACCCGGTGGCGTCTTGCGGTTTTTGAATGTATCGATGGCACGCTTGCTCAGCATCATGACTACATTGAGGTTAGCATCCAGCCCATTTCAAACCCAGCAAAAAATCAAGAACGTACTGCAAAGCCCGGCCGGAGCCCCGATGGCCTTCTGACTGGCCGTCAGAACAACATCCAGCCCCCAATCGTCAAACCTAATCTCCTCGCACCCGACGCTGCAGACACCGTCTACGACGACCAAGGTATCGGGGCTGACCCTCTTGACAATCTCGGCCACCTCCTTGGGATCCGAGAGCACGCCCGTGGAGGTATCCGTGTGCGTCACCGTCACGACCTTGTAGCTCTTCTCCTTGAGGGCGGCTTCGATCTCCTCAACGGAAGGGCGGGATCCGATGGGTGCTTTTAGTTGGGTAGGTTTGGCGCCGTAAGTGGAGAGGCAGTCGGCGAAGGAGTCGCCAAAGTAGCCGGTGTGGAGGACCAGGACTTCGTCACCGGGTTCCACGAGATTGGCGCTAACGACGTCCCAGCCGAGGGTGCCCGAGCCGGAGAGGACGATGGGTTGGGAGCCCGGGTCTGTGGTGATAAATACGTCACGGAGCATGGTTAGGGTGTCGCCAAAGCAGTTGACAAAAGGTAGGCCGACGTGGGATTCACTGGAAGGATTTCCGTTAGATTTTCCATCTTTGATTCTGAGAAGATGGGTTGGATGGTTGGTAGCTCACCTGGGGGTGGCCATTGCCTTGAGGACCTGTAAATTTTTCCGTACATCAGTATATCGCCCGATAGAAATGATGCAATGATGGAGTCCGCACCTCATCGTCGAATTCAATGGGTCCCGGGATCAGGACGGTAGGATGGGGAGCTTGCGAAGTCATATTGGAGGCTGAAGTGGAAAAGGTGCGGGATGGCAGATTGGAGTTGGAGAGGTGGTTGTTCAGAAGCCCGAGTCGAGAGGCGGCGGTGTTCTTTTTATTGCTATCGATGGTATCCTGCGCGGGTGTTGACGAGGTTAGCCCTCGCAGCAGCTTGTCTGCGTCCATCCGAAAATTAGAATGCCGGTAGCCAGATAAGGACGACCCCCGCCGCTGGACGAGCAGCCTTCCTCGGGACGGTAATCTGGCAGCTAGCATGCGCACGCCCAGACAAGCTTCTTCCCCCGCAAAAAGCTGGTAAAAAGGGTAAAGCAAGGCAGGAGCACGAGCGACGAGGGCAAGGGGCGGGGCTGGGTGAGCAGGAAAACGGTCGGGAGGTGCCCGAGGTGTCTTTCGAAAGCGATGGAGTCCAACTGCGGGCTCCGAACGCCTCCTTCACCTTTTGGATTTGCGATCTTGTAAAAATCTAAAATGTTCCGGCGCTAAGAGTGAATCCTCCCGCGGACCTGGCCGACATCGCTGCGCCCGTTTCTGCCGGCAGTTCCTCGTGGTGTTGCATTTTGCCAACGCGTAAAATTGAAGATGAGAAATGCCGACATCATTCCCGGTGGGGATGATGAGGGTAGTTCACGGCCCGGTAATCATTGTCGTTCATGGAACTGTTACATAAACTATTGCTTATACTCATTTTGCAATTTAGTTTTATCAATGTGGGCTAATTCTGCAATATTACGCAGTTACGGTGAATTGGGTGTCCCAGTATAAGGTAATAAAGGGGATATATATCTAAACTCTATTACTATAGCTACGGCAATAAAACCTCAAATAAATCAAAGGTCTCATCATTGTTCTGGGTCCTCGATTACCGGCGATAATTCTCAGCGAGTTCCAAATTATAGCCAGGAAAAGCAACAGCTCGTTTGTATGTTAATTTCAGGACTCAAGTATACTTGTGTCCTAGACGATGGCGAGGAATTATATGTGAGGCTTATTGCAATATTATAGAGAGAGTTAAAAAGAACTAGTACTATAGTACTAGTAATTTAAAGAATGAAGAAATCATCTCGTGCGTTCCTATATATATATTACGAGAGAAAAAAAACAGTAAGGAAAAGTTTGGTGTATGAGATCAGAAAAAGAAAGGCTGATTGATATGGTAGTCCTTCAAACTTCATCAAGTCGAAAGCTAAGCAATCGTATGTACAGTCGGTAGGACGGTAGTTTTTTGTTAATCGGAAGCTTTGTTCATTGGATAGCGTACACCAGCAGAATAGGGTATCCTTGGTAATTGTCAATGTATAGAGAGAGCCTCAGAATTCCCAATGACTATTCCTCACCGTAGGAAGATCTTAAGACCCAGGACTCCCACCACGAAAAATAATGCAGCTTGGTTCAATATAAACCGCCAGGTTATAGTACCATGACATGACTGGGAGATACCAAGCTATTTCTGTACATTGTGGCGATTTAGTTTGAATATCTGGATACTTTAATTAGACACGATATTAAAGCTTAAGATACAAACCAATATACCTTAATGTAAAGAGGTAGCTCTTTCCGGTCTTCAATACGATTATATTAGAGCAGTCATCAAACGCCCGGTCTGATGATCCATGTCTAAATGGGAGAACGTTGTGGTGGTACTGCTGCGTTGGACGTGGTATTTTGCAAGCTCCGTCCGCAGCCAAATGCGAGCTCGCGCGATTGCTTGCTTGCTTGCGACGCCTGCAACCTTTGTCCCGCATCACCGACATCATCACACCCGCGAGCTCTACACTCCGTCCAACCAAAATCCACCTCCCGTACATTGCACAAAGATATCGAGGCCGGATCACTCTGTCACCATGTCGTCAAGACTGGTCCTGGCTCTCGGCGATCTGTTCATACCGGACAGAGCTGCCGTAAGCTCCCCCTTCTCCTCTTCCTCACAACCTTCATATAACCATGAGATGCTAACGACAGCTACAGGAGATACCACCAAAGGTACCTATCACCGCCTCCTCCTTAGAACCCTAGCCATATAGCTATACAGCTCTATACACACACATACACCTCGTCCTCATCTCCTCTCCCGAAAAAAAGAACTCCAAGCTAATCAAACCGACCACCCTGTGGGGAAACAACCCTCACACGGTTTATTCCCTCCCCACAAAAAGGGTCCCTGATCTGATCTATCAAAACAATGTAGTTCAAAAAACTCCTCGCACCAGGCAAAATTGGCCAGATCCTCTGCCTCGGAAACCTTACCGACCGCGAAACCTACGAGTTCCTCCGCTCCACCGCCCCGGATCTCCAAATCGTCAAGGGCGACTTTGACGAATCCGCCAACCTGCCTTTATCCAAGGTTGTCAAGCACGGGCAGTTCAGGATCGGGTTCACGCACGGGCATACCATCATCCCGCCGGGGGATTCGGATAGCTTGTTGATCGCGGCGAGACAGATGGATGTGGACGTCTTGATTTGGGGCGGTACGCATAGGTTCGAGGCCTACGAGATGGAAGGCAAGTTTTTTGTGAATCCCGGGAGCGCAACGGGAGCCATGAGCAGCGGTTGGTTCGCGCAGGATGAAGAGGTCATTCCGAGTTTTGTTCTTATGGATGTAAGGATCTCTCCCGAACTGTTCGCCGAGACAGAATGAAAAAAACAAAGAACATAGAGGTTGCTAACGCTAGGGTGAACATCAGGTCCAAGGTAACAACCTAGTGCTGTACGTCTACCAGCTCAAGAAGGAGGAGAACGGTAGTGAGAGCGTCGCGGTGGAAAAGGTCAACTTTAGGAAGAACGAGCCACCGGCTCCCGCTCCAGCTCCCGCGTGAATTTGACTTTTACTATTCATCATTCTGTATAAACACTGCTGTAATTCCATCCCGCTACCCATTATGCCATAATCATATATATATATATACCGTTTCGCCTGACGATATCGCGAAACGCCGGATATACCAGTTACCCTTTTCTTTTCGTGCTATGAGAGGATATTTTACAAGCGCCAAACCAAATTCTCCGTTGATACTGCCACGCATGCACAAAATCACTTTTTTTGATTTACCGCTAGTTCCCAATACCAGACCGATACATATGATATTCCCAAAGGATAAATAAGAAACGCCCGCTATTGCAAATATATTATCATTCTTTTTATACCGTTTACGCCCCAAACCTCGACGCGCTGGAAAACTTTTCCCCGGGCACCAGATTGGTATGATCCTTCGGATTCGCCGCCGCCTCGTACAGCGTGATTATGGGTTCCCGCCCGACCTTCATATAATCCCCCTTGAACCCCAGATACCACAACTTTGTCACCTCCTCCTCGCCGTCGCTGTGATTCTCCTCGAAAAATAGCGTTACGCTGCGCACGCTGTTGAACAGCGACCTTTTCAGAGGTATGTCGATGATTTCCGGCGTGCTGGAAGACGGCACCTGGGGGATCTCGAGGGTCCAGGTCGGTTTCGCGGAGGAGACGGTGGAGAAGTCGAGGTCGTCACGGTTTATGAAGAGTTTGAGGGTGCGCGGGGCCGTGCCGTCGGGTGGGGCGTGGATGAGGAGGGAGTGCAGTTTGACGATGCCCGCAAAACTTCACCAAAGAAAAAAAAAAGGAAAGAAAAAGGTATTAGCTAAAGTAACAAATCGAGTAAAATCTCAGGTACGAAGGAGGGGGAAAAAAAGGTAAAGTGGCGTACGGGATAAACATCAGCAGCTCCTGGTCACTATCGCTTTCCAACTCGGGATCGGTGGATAACCTCTCATCCCAGGTTTTTCTCAGAACCTTCTTCCCCGCATCCACCTCGGACTCGTTTAGGGTCGACACGGCATCGAAATCGATGGTGTTATACAGCGAGGATTGGATGGCGGGTGTCACGTCGTCGTCGTGGGAGTGTCCCGCATGATCGTGGTGGTCGTGACCGTCGCCGCCTCCGCTGCCGTGTTCGTGATGGCAGTGTGACATTTATTATTATTATAACTATTATTTTCTTGTTTTTCTTTATTGAGAATTAATTTAATTATGCGACGCGGGAAAGATGTGGGGAAAGTGTATATATGTGTGTGTCTGTGCGGGCGGAGATGCGGGATTTGGAGGGAGCTTTGTAGACTCAGGTATATCGATATAATTATTTCCGTCAGGTGAGCTATAAAACGACGATATATTGTGGAGGCCTGAAGAGGAAGAGGAGGAGAAGGAGGCGGTGGTGATTGGTCGGGTCCGCGGTGGGCATGTTGCATGTTGTGCAGGTCAACACCGTTCCACCCTGTAGGGCTGAACTTCACTCTGCACTCCCAGACATCACCAGCGGTCAGAGGGTCGCTTACACGCGTGCACAATGGGATCACCTTGTTAGTTACATCAGCAGCCCGCAGGAGGTCAGACTTCGTCTGCGGGGATGCATGCAGACACGTTTTTTATCTTACCAAGTCTCGACATCTACTCGTCAGGTTTGGCTACAGCGTCACGGCTGTACAGAGACATCATGTTGCATACATACGAAGGACATGTTCACCTCTTTGGGGAAAGTATCTCTATCGGCTATGTATTATTCGTACTTGACAGCTCACTGGGCTGCAAGAATGCTGCACATTGCTGTGAATGTAATATCTACAGATGGATGGCTCTTTCAATACGGGTAAAACTCCAAATACAGTGTAAAAGCCGCAGGTATAACGCCACAAGAGCTCCGTTCTGTTATCCAGAACCCCCATGACTCCGAGGTATTTTCAGTATCACAAACAACCCAATGAATTCAAAAAAAAAGCACACGAGTATTCTCCAAAAATACTCGTCAAGAAAAAAAAAGAAACTCAACTTTCGCCAGACCCTGTCGCACTCGAGGCTTCCTGGTTGAATCTTGGAAACCCTAGGCGGACGTGGTAGTCCTTCTCCCGCTCATCCTCCACTGTTACCAGACGGCCTTGCCCCAGTCTCCGGCACGATGACAGAGGTACGTGATTCCAACGATGATCAAATACCGCCGCATATGTATTCCGGTAGCACAATATTGCGATAAATATCCCCAGAATTGCGCCAGCCGCTATGTCGTACCAATGGTGTGACTGCAAGGATTCTATGAGACACTTTTCGTTAGCCCTGCTTTCTCTTGAGTAATAGTACCGCATGCCGCGACCCCGAAAGCAAAGCTTAAACGAGAATACAAGTCTAGACTCAGAAAACCCTCTCCGCTCTCTGTGGGAAAATATCCAGTGTATATACGAACAGCCATTTCGGCTAATGAAACCCTCGTCGAGCATGGGAAGGCGAATACGACTTACCATATCAATCGATATCGCACCAGCCATGAGCGAGGCCAGCACCAACGGTGACAGGAAGAAAATCACAAGGAGCGAGTTGGCCCTGTAGTCGGCAAAAACCTTGAGCGTCGCATTAATGTGGAGTGAGAGGAAAACTGCAGCTGCAAACGAGGTTCCGACATGGCCGCTCGGGAAACTCTCTAACCTGAAATATGATGGTTTCCCGAGTCAGAGTCTGGTCCACAAGCAAGGATACGCAAGAAGAGGCCTTTTCTCTCTCTCTTCGTCTCGGAAGTTTTTTTTTTTGTTACCCCCAACCTATAGTCTTAAGATCGCCAGTGCATATGTTCGGCCTGAAGTAGGTTCCGTCGTAACCCTGGCCAGAATTGTCAACCCCAGGCTTGGGGCGGCACATTGCAAGAAAGCCGGGGCGAAAGCCGCCTATGAGGCTTTTGAAAATAACCTGTATGAGGCCGCTACAAGCAAGCAAAACATATGCACGAGCGCATGTATCAGTAAACTGTGGGAAAACGACATGAGCTGATATGCAATGCACGAAGGGTTTGTCTCACGGAAACCGGTCAACTATTTCCCCATAAAACCCCAGAAATAGAGCATTGAAACAAAGGACCCCCTCTTCAGTATATTCCCTTGCTTCCGCCTGGGGGTTTTTTTTTCTTTCTGGTAAGGGAATATGGATATATTCAACGTACCAGATGAGAATACTGTTGACGACCCCCAACATGGCCCGTGCGCCTTCGACGAAGCGATTGCCAAAGGACGCATTATTGCACCAAAGTTGCAACAGTCCGACGACGAGGCCGGGGATGCCGACATCCAACACGGCGGTGAGCCAGATGGAGATGATCTGTTTGCGAACGGGATTGTCAAACTCGCTAGCGAGCGGTGCAGTAGGTAAGGTATTATTGCTGTTAACGCCGACGCGAGGTAGTCGAAAGTACCTGTGGCGCCCTCCCACGTCCGGCATGCACTGGTCGACGAGTAGGGCAATCGCACCAACCAAAGCGATGCACAACCAGTCGAGACCGAAGCTACGGACCCAAGCTCGGACGGGTGGGGGTAGGCAGCAGAGGAGGGACGTTCGCCTCGTAATTGGCAAAGAGCCTGATGTTGGCCTAGTCGGCTGAATCCCCAAGACAGCTTCCTCCTCCGCCATTGTCTCTCTATGCTGACTGTGTAGAGAGGATGGAGGTTTTCTTTTTCGATGTAGTGGCTTGTCTAAATTGGCTTTTTTAGGTTTCGTTAGTTGGCTCGGATGATGCCCAAAAGTGACGAACGTCAAGAGCCACCTCTTCGGGACGTGGGTGATTAGTGAAAGAAAGAATGAAAAAAAAAAAATTAAAACGAATAAGAGGTTTGAGGGAATTATTGATTAGCCGATTAATGGAGGCAGATGCAGGCAGGCCTTGCACGATTGCAGAGGGGGGGGACAGTGACCTCGGTCGACGGTTTGGGGATTGCTTGGAGTTTCTGTTCATGCACGAAACGGAAGATGTATGTACAAGGACATACAGACAAGGGTTCGACTGAGAGATAGAGGAGATAATTTTGGCATCAGCTGCTCGAGAGGCTAGTCGAAACATGCGATAGATGGGTGGATGGATGGATATACGGATGTGGGGGTAGCAGCTGGGCTAGTTGATTAGCCAGCCAGCTGTGGCGGTAAACGAAGATTGATCCGAAATTGGAGAATTGAGGTGATCGGATCACAGGATCTCGACTCGACTTGACTCGGATCTGGCGATAACGGGTAGCTAGCTGCTCTGGGGCTTCCAGAGCGAGTTCTCTTTCGTCGACTAGGACGGATGCGGCCTCGATGGCCTGATACTTTTTTTTTTTGTGAATTGGGGCGCCACGGCTGTTCCGTTGGAAAATGTCTTTGTTTTTGTCTGAGATTTTCAGCCTGTGATGGGAGCCAATCTTGATCCGATCCGATCTCATCTCGATTTTATTTTCCCGGGCATCAATCAAAACACCATCGACAGAAAAGTGTCATGTCATGGTTGCAGGATGGCTTGAAGCCAGTGGCTGGCTGTGCAATCGGCCCACGCGAACCAGCCAACCAGACGTTCTGGATCAAGTTATCCAACGAATCTTCACGGTTCCACGGGATGAGCCGCATCGAATCTCATCTTTCACCATCGCAAATCGAAGCTACACCACCTGCTCGCTCGCTCGCACCATTGCTCTCATCGTTTTCAGATTAGCTGCAATCGCCGTGTGAAGTGGATCGCACTGAGAGGTAACGCACTGACGAAATCTCCGGCGTGATGAAAGTCCGATTCAACCCGCTCCATCGCATCGGATGGCGAAGGACATTCTCTCCAGAGCGAAATTGGATCTCCTGCCTCTGCACCTCTGCTTCGGGTAGCTTCAAGGCATCAACGAGGAAGGCACACACGAGACACCCCTCTTCTCCCGCCTCTTCAGAATACTCCACTATATCGCGTCGAATCGCACCGCATAATCGACGGGGGCACGACGGAATTGAAAGCAGATGGGATACTCCAATAACACGCTCGAACGAGGTCCAGCTTGGCTTTTTTTTATCTCGGAGAATGGTCCATCAATCGATCGATCGAGCGTCTCAGCTACCGGGAAACCTTAAAACGTTGAACCAACTGATCGATGGCATGCATTTCGTCCCCCTGCAAATGTCCGCGGGGCTTTAAAACCCCAACCACAAGTATCCGTGATGGAAATTTGAGAGGAAAAATACCTGTTTTCTGCTGTCGGCGATCGATAGCTCTGTTAAGCTCTTTCATCTTAAACCCGCATGTATTACCACATGGAGATTCGATCCCATCGACTCTCCGAGTCTGACGAATAACAGCGTCTGGGGGTCAGTTCCCACGCTAACCTCTTCGATTCCATGACACCATGACATTAAACCCCATCTTTCTGGATCGAGGGTCTTGGAAGAGCTAGAAGCAGGTCCAGGAACAAACTTCTCTCTTGGAGTCACAACGGGTTTACAATTCCGAGGAATGCTGAAAAAAATTTCTTTCTTCAAAGATACTTCTAAATTCCAAGGAACAACACCTTGCAAACTCGTTGACCCCGTTAGCCTTTTCCTAAATCGTATAACCCTGCGCTATGACGTCCTCACGACACTCATTCAAGGTAGCTCTTCGAGAGCCGAAATTTTCCTTTATATCCGCAAAACCAAGCTTTGAACTCAGGAGATATAGGATGAAAATTTTTTCTTCGCTTCCATCTCATTCCAATTTAAGCGCAAGAGACCAATATACTTCGAAACACCATGATTAAAGATCGCTGAAAACAGGGCCGAATGACAGCCTCTGGGTGCCGGGCAAAGAAGAAGATCACCAGTCGATCTGAACAAGAAGCGGGTCGTCACGAATCGAAAGGAAGAAGGGAACACAGCAGATACTCGGATGGTACCTGCCGAATCGTTTTGCCTCCGTCGCGTCCTCCTGTTCCCGGCAATTTGCCCCCCCTCTAATCCCTTTATTTGGGATCCCTTACAAAACAGCGGTGATTGTCCGTATATTGGTTGTTATTTTTGCGTGATATCCAGACCAGATTTACACCAATAACAAGTCGATTCGGGACGCTGTGCACCGAATATCTCCCGTCAGGACTAGCAACTTGTTAACAAATAGTAGCAAGTTATACACCTAAGAAAGGAAGAAAAAAAGCCTCCTCGATGTATGCGTTGGCAAAAGGACTGAGATAACGCTATGTATTGCTTTGCGGTTAGGTTACAGGCGATTGGAGAGTCTATCATTCTACCGTAGGACGTTAAGCTTCTTTAGATGTCCAAACTTACCCGAATCGAATCAATAATATTCCGAAAACTCGGACCTTTTGACCAATTGATCGTGAAAAATTTTCACTCTCGTGCTTTATTCTAACCTCAGGAATGTAATTTGCTGGCAGTTACGAAAAGTAAAAGGGTCTAGTACCACGTTGCAAGAAGGCAATTCGCATGACGACGTTGGCAAAAGGAATAGGTTCCGTGGCATCTAAACCCGAAGGAGGTCTAGTTGATTCCTGCTTCCGAGCGACTCGGACCGGAGGGCAGACGTGGGACGAAGGGGGACGGCCGAAATCATCAAGAAAGTTACTCCAAGTTTCTCATACTACCAAAAAAAAAAGAGCTACGGACCAAACAAGTAAAGGCTAGCTATTGAGGAATGGAGCTCATTGAAGCTATGATGAAACGCTATATATTTCGAAGATCTAAACAGCACCCTGGCAGCATCGAACGGGAAGGCAATTGGGAATCAAAAAACCCTGAAAGAATGGATGTGCGACAGCGCTCCTGATCAATTACGCAGAACGTCTCTTCCAAACAATTTTTTTGAAAGAAAATTGAACGAATTCCTCTCCGTAGGACCTGGTGATGTAGACGCTTCGAGTTTAGAGCGGTAGATCCCCACCTGTCATTTGATGCGAAAAAGAGGGGCAACGTCTACGCCATCGAACCACCAAGTGGAAAAAAACAACCAACTTTAAACGTTTCCTGCTGTCATAAAACAACGCAGTGAGACGTATGTATGTAATTCATGTATCATGGTGCAATTGACGTTGAGACCTTCGCAAGACTGCCAAACCCCGGGCCTGGTAAATACTTCTATCTTTAAACGGTAACCAGGGAATAAGAAATATTCCGAGTGGGCGGTATCAATTTACACCTCACCTGGCTTCAGCTGCAAGCCCGGTGGTTTTTTTTTCTCTCTCCCTTTGAGTGCTTTTCCAGCGCCCTTGTAGAATGTTTTATTTTATTTTATTTTTTCTTCCTGCAGTCGCACTCGCAGTGGAGTCGTACTGAGCAATTGGAGTGTCAGAAATGAACATTTCGGTGCGGCATATGTCTAGACATACATATCTCTCTGCTGCACTTGCAGACCGCGCATGAAAAACGAAAGGACCTGTGCGGTATATTCGTTATCAATGGGGGTGAAAGTGAAAAAAAAAAGCCCAGTTATATCGCCGGATACTCAGCTCCGACCACCAATTGGTAAGAGAGAGAAAAACAAAACTCTAAGCCGGTCGCAGACGGATGCCAACGGGGTTTACGAATCGAAATCAGGGAAAGGGGGAACCACTTGCGTGCTTCAGAGACATATTATACCACAAGCACCGAGCTTATACCCCCGTACGAGATGTTATATTGGTGAAGAGACAAAAAAAATTATTCAATCTGCAGAGTCGAGGGGTTTCAAAACCCTCAACTAGAAGGATCCGGACTGGAGAGCATTGTTTTTTTTGCTAGCAGGGCAAGGGGGTGGATGTGAGAGGTGACAGCGAATCCAGGTCTCACCTTTTGGTCGAAAAGACCGCTTGCCCTGGCGGCTACTCCCGAAATATCTGGGGTAAAATATCAACCCAACACGGGAAGAGACAGCAAAGGAGAGAGAGAGAGAGGCAGACGTTACGTTAGCTAGGGGCAGAAGAGGGAAAAATTCGCATGAGTTTGCCCAATTTCGTAGCAAAAGGGCAAGCAGAAGAAGAAGACCCGCTTTCGTCGCTGCCAATCAATCGAACCTAAAAGTCCGTCACCCGAAGAGTAGTATATGTGTTTCGCAGGTTATAGAAGGTTGTTAAGTTATTGTTGAATTTGATATAGGGCTGCTAATATTGAATCGGTGTTAGGCTTACCCAAAATGCTTAGAATACGAAGCAAAAATATAAGGTACAATCCTATTCATTCCTGTCAATTGTGAGTGGGGTTCAGTCCTTTTTTTTTTTTGATTCATTCCACCTTGACGGATCGATGCCTCGTTTTTTCTTTCTGGTGCTGCGACTTCCCTCCCGTGCGTCTAAGCGAAGGGTCCTCAGACATTTTGCGGAGAAACAACCTTCATTTTCTTTTCTGCGCTGGTGCATGATAAAATACGAAGATCGTGAAGAGCAAAAGAAATATTCTCCAAGACCGGGTAGATAGAGGAAGCTGGGAGCTGAACGATTAAAGGGACGCTTTGGCGTGGGTGTGTGTGGCGGTAGGATAATTAGGAATCGACTTTGGGTCTCGAACCGCAAGGCCTACCATACCAGTCCGCCTTTTTTTTTTTTTTGCTTTCTATCGTGATACAGCGTATCTTGATATTGATATGTGTGTTTTCCTTCACTGTTTTCCCCCTTCATTTTCGCTATGAATAACCTAGTATAGGCAGGTCCCGGATGAGCCATAGCCTCATTTTCGGTTTTGGCATGGACTCCGCGAGACAGAAAAACCCAACCAAATCAAGAATGCCATGATGAAAAGGGAGTTTAAAATTTTTTCAACAGTTTAAATTTTTTTTCGCTATGAGCCATAACCGGAGTGAATGCCTTCCGGGCTGAAAAAATCCAGCAATCATCCATGAGGCGAGAAGTTTCGATTGCGAAAGAAGGAAGAAGAAAAAAAAGGTAAATGTGAGGAGAGAAATCTTCGCTATCGCAACCAGGCACAAAGTTCTGCTATCCGAGCTGTTCCCAGATCTTCATAGAGCACGTACGTACTAAGCATGTACGTACACCAGACGGGATGATGGAAGAAAATTTTTATTGCCAAAAGTGAAGATCTATCGGACAAATAATGCCTGGAGAGAATATCACCATAACACAATATTGGCACATCATATCAGATTCGCACACACACACTCATACACACACATGCTCACACACACGTACGACGATTTGATATTACTATATATTTGTTGCGAAGTTGTTACGTTGAATAAAATGCTGAAACAAAGAACCCTTGGATTCGCGAATGAGGTATTCATCTGCATCGATCTGCTGTCGATGATCAGTGTTTGATTTTTTGATTCTTCCTTCCTCGTCTTTTGTAATGTACATTGATGTGGCAGAGGGTTTTTTTTTGGTTTCCCTCCAACCCACGTCCTAAGCGGACGTGGAACTAATCGAACCAAGTTGAGCATCACTTCCTATCTCTGAATGCTGCGGCTTCAAAGTGGAAGGAAACACAACTCCACTTCCTTCTGTCGGTCTTTTGACAAGAAAGGTAAAGAAATAAAAAGCCCCCCGAAAATAAGAAAAACTCCCACCCTGCATAGACAACAAGATAATTCGCCTGGGTAAAAAATAAAGAAAATTCCAACCGCTGCAGATTCGTTAAAGATGTGATGTGATAGAAAACATGCCCAAAGCTAGTGAAACCCAGATACCGCCATTGTATATAATGAAAAAAAAAATTGGAAAAATGACCTTTCGCCAATCGTGAGAAGTTGTTGTCATTTGTTTCCCTTGCCTCGAGCCGAATCTTTCGGAAGATGAAGAAATATAGAAAATTAAAAAGTGTGGTGTTTCTGCAGAGGTAGAATAAATATACAGGAAGAGAAGGAGAAGGTTGTTGTTATTTTCCAAAGCTTCGAGTGTGAAGACTGATGGGAAAAGGGGGGAGGAGTATTTTGAGAGATGAGATGTTGTGTGAATATGAAAAGACTTTTGTGAACCCAGTAATAACCCCGTAAAATGCTGATAATGGTATATTTGTTTGGTTTTATAGTGGTATAAGAAAAAAAACTAGAGAAAAAAGGTGAAACGAGGAGAGCAATGCTGCGTTAAGGCCGTAGATATAGAGAGATGTGGTCGTGGAAGTGTGAGATGAGATGAGTGTTGTTTGCGTTGAAGCGAGAGATTTCAGATGACTAGTAGATTGTCATTCGTCGTTTGTTGTCTCGGACCTGATCGAAAGCATTGGCATAGTCATTGAGCTCCCGAAGGGCCTTCTCTGAAAGATATGACTGCTCAAAGGGCGAATGCTGGGAAGGCATAGAGGAGAGAGAAGTGCGAGAAGGCGATGGGTGCAGGTTGGAACCGGCGGAGCCTTTCCTGGCGTTGGATTGACTAGGCGGGAGCCACGACGAGGTCGATCTGATTGAGGAACCGGCAGTCTCGTGCGACGACCTGAGAGTGTTGAAGTTGAGAGCGGGAGGTAGGTAGAATCCACCGGGTGCTGCTCCGGCGGTGCTTGTGCTGGTGGCCGTCTTTGGCGACGAACTGCAGGACGCCCGCTCCATATCCGCCAGACGGCAAGCTTGCGAGCAGTAGGCAGCTCCGTTTGGTGCTTCCCTGTCACAGGTGAGGCAGTAATCGAGAGACCACTCGAAAGGCATTGTGAGGTGTGGAAATACGGTGGTCGTTCGAGGGAAGGGTTTTTAGATTTGTTTTTTGACGGGATATTGCGAATGAGATTCGAGGATCCGACGAGTGTTTGTGAAGCTGTTATATATATATAATAGTAATGGTGGGGAGTCAAGAGAAACGTTGGTCGGTAGAACGGATCTCAAAGTTGATAAGAGGAGGAAGGTTGAGGCTATGTGGTGGCCGGATGGGGGAGTGGCAGCCGGTGGCAGTCGATGTCGTCGATGGGAGCGGTGATGGCGAAGTGTGTCAAAGCATGTAGCTGTAACGGAAGGGACGGAGCAGTTGGATCAATGTTGGACGTGCGATGGATGGACGGATGAGTATGTAATATATGAGCGGTGATAATAAGAGCGTCGTAGAGGGCACGGCGGGCGATATGTTGGAGGGGAGGAGGATGTATTTAAACTAGTCTGAGAGTTAACAGCTCTTGTCCCCAACACACTCCCAGGCGTATTTACTTTTTCCGACACTTCCTTTCTTTTTCACTCGAGCAGGGCCCCAAAAAACGGACTAGCGCCTTTGCTCCGAGTTAAACTTAGGTGACGAGGGCCGGTCTGCTGTGAGTGGAGGATTTGGGCATGGGTCGGTCACCAGCGTGATATTGCGAGAGGGTGTCGTGCTTTCTGACCTTTTCCCTCTGCTCGCTCCGTAGCAAAAGATGGGGGTCTCTCTCTGCCTGTCTCCATTCCCGGTCTGCTCGACGGCCCTCGAGGAATCGACAGTATTATATTCGCACGGTCAATCAAACGTCCAAAAATCACGTCTACGGTGGCAGCATTTTCTCTCCAGCCGGCCGGGCCACCTGGCCACCTAGCCACCAACTAAAGACGCAATACCGTGTACCGTCTGTCCGTAGCAAGTACGTACGTACTGACTTGCACAGTACACACATACGTGCTATGTATGTATGTACATACGGTAGCCAGCTATATCGCAGTATGCGTGGTGTACCGCGAGGAATGAATGAATGAATGGATGGGACTGACGGAAAAAGCAACCTCTTGGGGGGGGAAGGGCAGAGTTTCTTTTTCGTGGTGAGGGCATTTCAGTCGTTTATTGTGATCACCAAGGCCCCTCTTTTTTTTTCTTTCTTTCTTTCTCTCCCTTGACAAGTACCGCTTTGTATCGTCATTTCGACCGATTTCACGCTAACCACCTTTCCCACCTTTCTCCTCTTTTCTTCTTTCTCTTTCTTGCAACATTGCAGCTGCCGCTTCTCAATGCCCCTGCTAAAAGGGTTGGTCTCGTTGGCCAGGTTATCTGGGAGATCTAGCCAGTCACATCGGCCATCTCTATCATTCTGAAGACCGGTATCCGTCCCTTTTTCATCTGTACTCTCTCTTGCGGAAGCTGAGACTTTTTTCCCTCTCGTCTGGACGGTTCAGACCCCCCGAGTGATCGAGTTACCTTGGGTGCAAGTGTGGGTACATCGCCAAAGTATGTGATCTTCTTGCCCATCTCTCAGCATGTACCCCCTTGTTCGCGACCTCAAAAACATCAGATCGCAGGAGAGACGAAGCAGAGACGGTCAAGCCAAAAGCCGAAGTTTCTAGGTTTGCGCTTCCCCATCTGGAAAGTGTAGCGCCAACATGTACATGTACTGCATTGTTTCTTTCAATAAAAAAAAATCAATTGTGCTATCCTCTGCTTCGATGTGAGCATTACAAAAAAAGGCCATCGGGCTACGCTTGAATCGGCTTAGCCGGGAGGTACATGAGGTACATTTTTACAAGAGGTCAATTGCATTCCATCCGACCTGATGGACCGCCTGACGCTTTGTGTGAACGAACGGGCACGTCTTGTCTCCTCGTCCTCCTCCTCATCGGAGGTACCCACAATGAAACCAGCTATAGAAGATACTGAGCCGCTCTGACGGGTGGCCTTGTCACCCAGAAGGCGTGTCGTCTGATCATTTAGACAATCTCTGAGCTTCTTGACGACGACGCTTTCCCCAAAACGACGGGGATTGTTGGGATGAAAAGGCAATTAAGATTTTGGCTGCTCGGAAACTACGGCAATCGATTTTAATAGTCGGACGAGAAAGAGAGGGAAAAGATAAACACCTCGTCAAGATGCCATTCCCCAAGCCTCAACCCAATCCAAAATGTTACCTGTGACAATGCTCCCCCCACGATTGATCGTGCACCGATTGCAAGAATGAAGATGATGCCGGGTGAGCATGGACGCTCTGATCTTGATCATCCGCCTCGATACCAGATTGTGTGCGGATATCCAGGGGAATGAATGCAATGGGAGGATTTACCCCGACGAAATATGCAGACCGGTCATCGTCAATCGATCAATCGAGAGGCACGCTTACATGATACGGGAGGAGTAAGCCCCCACCGCATGTAGAAACTACCAACTTCCGTCTCTCGTATATCCAGCAAAGACGGAATCCTGCATCGCAGGCAGCATACAGACGTAAGAGGGCAGCATCGTGTTTGCCAGCCTCCTCGACCTGCCGTGCGAGAGAAACGAGAGGCCTGCGGAGTAGCTGTCCCTTCCCATTTCAGCCTTTTCTTCCCCAGATTTTTGTCAAAGCGTTACCTGTAATAGCAGTGTGTTCTCTGCCCCTGCCATCCGCTGAAATGTGTCGAGCACAGCGTCGTAACGGAATGGCAGGTCAATTTTTATTTTATTTTTTCCTCTCGCTAGCAATAGCCAGCATCGTTTACGCTGGCCCGTCGGAAACCCCAGAAAGCAGTCAACTCGCGGTGCTGACTGGGCTTGCTGCGTCCGGGGCCCTCCTCGTCCTTCATCCTCGTCCGTGTTAGTCGCCGTAATCCGTTCGATGCTGCTGCAGCAACATGCAAATGCACAAAGCCATGCCACAGTTTTCTTTTCCCCAACATTTGAGGAGAAATTTCGAAGACGAGACGAGATGGCCCACGGGTATTAGGTGAGAGTTACTAATGGCTACCCTGACCGCCTCGACCCGGTAACCTTGTAGCAGCGCTGGGTGCGAGACGAGATCTCCATCTATTGGGCGGAGGAGACGATGAATCGCTCCCAAGTGCTTGGGAAATGCGGAGAAAGCACGAAATTGGATGGCGCTTCGTTCGCAGGCACACCCAGACGGGATGGCCCTTAAGCCTGCACATACGACATGTATATCTCGTATATCGATCAATATGATATGTTACAGAATATGTATGGAAAAGAGACGCGCCATGGCAATTAAAAGAAAGTGTTCAGCTGACCGCAATCGCCCTCTCTGCCGGCTGAATCGAGTCTTGTCGTCGTCAAAGTTGCGATGGCCCGTGTCTGATGTTTTCGCTTTGCAACGCACAATCTTATCGCACACCCTCCCCGCAATTAATTGCAATTGCAATTGCAACTGCAACCACCACCTTCGAGTTCGTCTAGTTTTTAGCGATCGATGCCTTACGCCTTGGGTGTCTCATGGCCCTCTCTCCCCGACACCCATTCGCCCTGCACTTCGGTCCCTTTTTCCCTTCGCAGCCTATCATGGCCGATTCCACGTGGGAGCTGAGCGAAACAAGAACGGTTCTGAACAGGAAGAAACCCCATCCTCTCACCCACCGCTCCGGATGCTCTGTATCAGCCACCATTCCATCAAATTGGCCATTTGCGGCCAGCTCCTCAGCTATCGAATCACAATACATTCCAGTCCACCCATTTATCGGTACCGATTGAACGGCACGCCTCTCTCTCGTTCTTTCCCGTGAAAACATGTGGACGTGCGCTGGGAATGGCCGTTCCTGATGAAAGAAAAAAAAATCATATATATGTTTTTTTTGTTTCTTTGAAAAATGTTGAGAATGGTGTTTTTATAAACAAAATGTCGGCCCTGCGTGGCTAATTCCTCGGTTTTTGACGGTATGCATCCGGACATGGCCATCTCTCAGCCTTTTTTTTTTTTAGTCATCCCATGGTGTAACTGAGACAATATACCTTTTATTTCGTGCTTTTGTTATACCGTGGTGCGAGGACCCAGATTGAAGCTGGGGACGCTAGTATCACACGATGTCAAGTGATCTGCGGAGCTATACACCCTTTTCCACGGGCTTCGCTCCGTCATGGGTACCATCACTCCATTCTATTCTAGTGTCAGTTTTTANAAAAAAAAAAAAAAAAAAAAAAACAAGGCCTTTCTTCATTTCAGCATGAATTCGAGTGAACGGCTTTACCCCATTGTCTTTCCCCTCCTCATCAGAGACACCCTTCACCCTCAAAGGTTACACTTTGTTACAAGAGCCAGGTTTCGACGAGGCATAAGAGTACAAGACCATTCGGACTTTCACAAGCCAGAGAACACATACTATGGATTACTATTGTCTTTCTCGCGTTACCTTTTGGAATTTCCATGTGGCCGGAGCTCACGAGCTCGTCTACCCATTTCATTCATAAAATTGTGACACTATATTTTATATAGAGAGAAAAAATACCGAGTGTCCGAGTTTGACCAAGGGCAAAAAGTTCCGCATCTGATGCCATACCATATGTCAGGTACGTGACCTACGAAATATATGTCTTTACCAAAGAGAGAGTGTTAAATATATGCAGGCATCGGATATCAAAAAACTCGTGGCATCAGGTTTTCCTCGGCGTAACCGACCTCTTCGTCTTGTCCCAAAGAGGAAATTTCCGAAACCGCGATGGAGAAAAAGAGAAAAACGGTGTTTAACATGTTGGCCCACCCTTCGCGCTTGTTTGCAGGGCGATAAAAACCATGGGGCAAGAATAGAATGGTAAATAAAAATAAAACAAAAGGGTCTCGAACGTCTGCATACATTCAAAGCGTTGTGAGATGTTGTGCTTTTTGGGGTGGTACAAAGCTCCTTTTCCCTTAATTTTGTTTTTTCCTTCGAAGAAGGAAGGTTGATAAGACAAACCTGCCAACCGACGCGGGTATCTCGGTACGAAAATCAAAAAGCTAAGCCATCTCTTCTTTCAATCCATGGGCAACCTGGAACCTTCTCTAACAGCAAACAAAACACTAAACTTTGAAAAGGGAAATGCAGCTGGGCGTGCATATTGTTGTTAGAGAACGAGGATTGGGGTTCAGGGTCCCCCAGGAGGCAGGTACTCAGCGGTACTTTTCGGTCCCAGTTCGCTATCGTCACAGAGCGTCGTCGCTGTCTTCTGTCGTCGCTCCCGGGCCTTATCAGTTGGGAATTATTGGGGAGGCAAGAACCGCTTGTTCGAGCAGGGGTGTGTGTATCGAAGGGAAGGCGAAAACATCGAAAAACCAAAAACTTGAATTGGTCCGTCCTTAATGCGGTGTGAACCAATTTGTAAAGGTGGAGCATTACCCTTCCTGGGTTATTTTGCATGATACTTTTACCTATCGGTTTACTATTCGACATGCGCATTCATAATCTCGAATCAAGGAAAACGGCAGAGAGACACGGGCGGCGCGCGACGGCCTAGCTACCATGTATGTACATACAATATATCTGTATGTATGTAGGTCCTCTTCAAGGGTCCAAAATGGCCCATCATGCACCAGATAAGGTTGGTGTTTCGATATGCAGCTCCCATTTTCCGATACGCCAGTCAGCGATCGAACTGGAAGCTGGAGGATCGATTTCAGCAATATGCAAATTTGGCATCGTGGGAAGAGAAAATTTTTAAAATGTCTCTCAACGCCAAAGTTCGTTCAAATTCGCCACCGCATTGCCATCGTGGTGCGACACAACCGAACGTCCGAAAAATTTTCAGCGCGAAACCTACAGCTCTGGCTGACGCTCTCGCTCTCTCCCCGTCCATTGGCACCAGCGGGTCTCGCTCATTTTAACCTTCCGACTCCGACAGTAAGCGAAAACGGCGAGAAGAAAAATTTACAAAGCAGAAAATGCCATGTGCGACGGCCCATTGGGAAAAAAGTGACTGCTGCCGCATCGAAAGGTCGTTTCAATTGTCCAATCCGAATCCATATCGGTGCTTCGGACAGCGCGCAGGCTCCTTGTCATACTTTGAGTGGTCCGGCACCCAGGAACGGGAACCAAGAAAAAAAAATTTAGGACCTGTCATATAGGACCCCAAAAAAATGAAACTTTCCGGGCCGTTCGACATTGACCTGACTCTTTTTCAGGTTTTTGATTCAAAGTTTTCATGCAATGCTGGAACACGTTTGGAGCCGTGAATCGCGGGTTTGTAGATCATTTTCCTCTGATAGAGTAGTCTGATTGTAAGCCGTTGTCGATATGACAGGAACATGGCGTGATATAGCGTCCACATCCCACAAACCTTCTTCGTTTCGTATCACCACGGCTTTTGGGGAGTTGCGAAAATCTTCAGGATCTAAAATTTTCTAAGCCACCTGCTGAATGGGTTGAGAGATTGCTGCTCGTTCGGCCGGACTGGGGCACTTTTTGATTCCGATATCTCCTTTGAACCGCAATGCATCAATGCAACTTATTCCGTGGGGGCTCCAAAAAAGGGCGGCCTGATGAGGCCCTTACCCGCTGTTTCAAAACATCGCTTTCAGCGGTCCAGTTGTCCGACTGGAGGATTTTAGGCCGGGTTCGTACGGGTCGAGAGATGGCTCAATTGCTCAACCGTGAATTTCCGTGTGGTTCGGTGACAGCAGCGTAACAGGGCAAAATATGGGTATATATCTCGTTTCGAATATTTAACATCCTTTCGACAGACGAAGGATCCCACCAAGGGGCTAACGAAATGGCAGTTTGACTGACTCGTGTCAAAGGTGGGGACGTACGGCTGCTCCATGACAATTGGACAAGAGGCCGTTTCGCAAAGTCACTGGACCACATTCCATCATTCGGTGCACCTTTATCGCAAGCGCAAGAAATTTCATCAACCTGCAACTGCGATATATTTTGCCTGAAAAGACGCAAAATACAGGCGCAATAACGAATGGGTTAAATTACAAGATTGGGGGTCGGCAGGAATCGGAATAAATAGGAAAAGGGAGCCCATGCTGCTCATATTTTCAAAATTTCAATCAGCCCGCTTAAACACAATAAAACTTTTTGGGGGTCACCTTTTCCCATGATGGGAGTGTTGACAGGTTGGACAACAAGGTCCACGCGGAGAGGTAATATGAGCATCATAGCAGAGTTGTCTTATAGATAATATGGACATCATCTCCAAGGCAAGGGGAGGGTTTGAACGAGAGAGAGAAAGCGATGCTGGGCCGGGTGTGGCTCAATCTACCCCATATGTCCTGGGTGCCTGGGTCCATCAAGCTCGTGTCGCTGTCATCGTTGGGTTCCTCTCGTCGTCGGTTCCGAACTTGCATGGTTCCGAGCAGCAGCGAAACGGGTAATTCAAGAGAATTCTTTGATCATCAGGAACTGGTCGGATGAATGTTATTTCGCAGGAGGTCCCACTTTTTGACAATCCTCGTCCATTTGATAAGCAAACGTGAAGCAAACCCGTCGCACAGATCCGACGCCATGAAATTCTTATGAAACCACACGGATAAAAATGTGACCAGCCAGACGCGGTTTTCAGGTCAGCGGTCGTCAAGTTAGTAATCAAAGGATGTTGCCTGTTTCGATGTGGAGATGGGGCTCTGCGAGAGCTCCTCATGGCCATTCACCCTGAAATCCAACGTGAAAGATTTAGCGAATTCCAACGGCCAGACGACGCCTCCAGCCCCTGGTCGATATCAGACTGGTGCGACAGACCTCATCAAATCTCCCCTTCCATACGAAGTAGAAAATTCCAACATTTGCAAAAATGCTTCTGCCCGGTTTCCAACGGAGGTTTTTAGCGCTGACGGGCAATTGCGAAAAGTTGAGACGAAAAAGAGAGAGAAATAAACCGACTAGCCCGTGCTAAGCTAAAGCTCTGCGCGAGCTTACGGACCCGCACTTGTCACGAAACGCTCGCGTTCCTGTCCCGTCGGCGGTAGCATTCTCCCGTCCTTTTCCTTCTCATCAGGTAGCCTAATCCGCTCTAGCACCGCTGCGCCCATTGCGTCGGATTTGAAATGCGATGCGACGCGATGTGGAGAAAAGATCGGGGATACGGGGATACGAAAGCTTTGACCGACAGGCCAAGCTCGAGCAAAGAGAGCAGCGCCCCCAGTGACGTCAGCTCGGAAGCAAGCAGCCGCGTGCAATCAATGGCTTTGATGTTAGTTAAGGGGGGATGCTCTACATACTTCACTATCGTGGCCGCGTCCTCGTGTCTCGATGGCCTTCCCGTGCCGTCGAGTTGCTAGTTGGTCCCGATGATATCATCTCTTCGGCAGACCCGTTGACCTTCGGGACGCTCTCCGAGCTCCTACAACATCACCATTTCAATAAACCAAACGATCACCGTCCGATCTTTATCCCCGTGGGATATCGCTGTGACACAATTTTGCGGAGCAAACGTCCTCCAGAAAAGAGCTCTCTACATAATCGATAGAGCGGCACGTTGACCTCTCACAAAACGCAACCAGCCGCGGGTGCTGTTGCAGAGGAGAGCGCGTGGATGCACGATTCCCCCCCGCATGCTCTCTTGGAAATTAGCACGAGTGAGAATGCGCAGCCCTATGAGGTGCATGCTGCTGCTGCTGCTGCTGTAATACGAGCATTTTAAGGGAATTTTTTGTCAGTTGAGTGGTATTTTTTGATTTTTATTAATCACATTTTACTGAGCCTCGCAATTCCCCCCCACCAGTCCATCTACCAGTCATCAGGCAACCAAAGGTAACATTCATTCTCCGAAGTGCTTTAAATGCTGACATGCATGAACCACACCCCTTCGAAACAATAAATTTCAAACCAAAAACCAAAAAAGATAACAATAATCATCTTTATCTGGAGAATTATCAGCTGCGCAATATGGCAGAGAGCTTTGCGGAGCGCCGTTCCAATGGGCCGTCATATTCAGTGATCTTTCCGACGACGAAACCAATGCTCTGATCTGTGAACACAATTCGGTATAAACCCTCGCTACGGTGCAGGGTCTACTGAATGCATTGTAATACGCTGATCGTGGTCCATATGGGTTTGCTGCTCCCAGGTTTTTTTATTTTTATTTATGCACGGGATCCAACAGCCCTGCGTGCGCACTGCGTTTACGCCCTCGTATCATAAACTCCACGGAGCGCGAGTCCTTGATTGTCAGAATGGATTACCCAAACGGTCGGGTCACAAGGTCCGACCAGCCTCTCTCTCATTGCTATATTTGTCCTTCGAGACATTCTAGAAAGAAGATCTGTTGCTAACGGCATGAGCTCGCGCTTTGAGAACACAAGCTATCTATTATCAGACGACGCTCCACGGTTGTCATCCCACACGTAAGAAAAAAATGTCAAAAAGTTCCTTTTTTGCTTTCTCTGTTGCATAAGCCATGTGTCTGCTAAGCGACCAAAAGGAATAAAAATATATCCGTCAGAAAGTGGATGCAAAGGGTTCCAAAGGTACCTTCAGGTACTCCAATCTCCGCCACATACGCAACTAAGCGTTTCGGAAACCTAACCGATGAGCACAATCGAGCGGATTAATATCCCTCTAAATCTAAAATCTTCGATTCGGTGTTTCGGTTGGTTAGAAGCCGGACCGTCGTGCTGCCGCGGATATATCACGCCATGCTAAGTCCTCGCTGTGAGGTTCACTAGCTGATCGAAATAGCGCCTGGTATCGATGCCAAGTCCCCCGCTTAGTTTTATCGGGATTGAAAACCCGCTCTTGCTGTCCTTTGAGGCACGTACATGCGTCCGGTGTTCGGAACCCTTTCGAATGATGAATGCTTCTCGGCGTCCGCGTCTGTGCTTGCTAACCGAGCCGATGAAAGACGCAATATCATCCCGCGGTGGTACGAGACTTTGCCTTTCCACTTGTGAAGTTCCGGCGGGCGGTATCGATGCCGGTTTTGGAGTCTTCGTTTGCGGTTCGACGCCTTCGAGTCTCATCCAAGCGACCCACCAATCCCTGGTCGTCCGATTGGTCCTTTCTCTCTCTCCAGATGGTGACCCGAGCGGTATATCCCGATGTCTCGTGTCTTCAATAACTCTTAGGACTTGGGAATGAACGTGCAGAGCTTCTATTCTTGGAAGTCCTTTGAGGTTCGTCATGTTGGATGCAGTATTATAAACAGGCTCGGGTATGCTTGGTAGTGATGTGTGCACCGTCAAGGTCGCTGGATCAAAAATGAGATCGTATACACCCTTGTTGTTAGATGGCTGGTATTGCTTTTCTGAAGATGCAAGGAGCGGCCCTTTCAGAGGACCTAGCTGTTGATGTAGTAGCTTGAAGAAGTCGGGCTTGCTTAGCGACTCGTTGGTAGAACGGAAGAGCATGGCGAAGATAAACGGATACGCCTGGGCTTCAGGTTAGCTATATTCTAAATATGGGTTAAATTTGGGTGGTAACTCACGGCGTAGGCCACCAGCCGGCATTCTTCCAGCGCGTTCGGGTCATATGTATTGTCTTCATTGTCTGGCGAGTTATCAGGGAATCTGTTCCTTGCTATCCAGATTGTCGTTGATATGAAGTCTTTCTGCTCATCCTTTGGCGTCTTGGGTGATTGGTCGCCATCTTCGTCATCCAGCGCGCCAGTATAGCCGATGATGAACCGGCCTGAAATCTCTGCTGGGTTTGTATCCGCATTTAGTTCCGTAGTTGCAGTTTTCGACAGCTCCTGGTCTTCCCGACTTTTGTTCCACGCAGAGTATGCTGCATACGTTCCAAGTGTCAAAACGTTTAGCATCAAAGTATTATTGGTCCCTTTGGAATCCGATGGTGATTCACTGGGACCGGGATTTGAGACACTCGTCGTAGCTTTAGCTTTCCCCTTTCCCCTATCATTGGATCTTGACTCCAATCTGGTGATCGGTTTTCGGAATGCTTGTTCGGCTCTAGGTATGAGTAATGGAGGAGGCAAAGTTGTCTCGGCATCGAGTGTGTCTTCAGCTGCTGCTGAAGTTGAGGTTTCTGGGTTCGAGGCTTCTGGGTTCGAAGCTGTTGCCTCGTTAGTTACTGTCTCTGTCTCCCCCGGTTCCTCTGTTTGTAGTGTATTGTTGGCTGGAGCTTTTGATCTACCCCGCCGAAGCTTCTTTCTCGACGGTCGTGCGGTCTGGTAATCAAAAGACGAATCACCATATTGATACCATCTCGCCATCCACTCTGCCAAATCCCTCACACTCTCCTTGGCCAGATTGCCAACGCCTCTGTATATACAGCCATCATCAGGACCTGGTATCTTACCAGTTCCCCGGGTTGAGAACCCAATTTTCGATTTTTTAGTATCTTTTTCATCATCGGGTGTTCTCCCAAACCGCGACACGACCAGATCTATCAGCCTTTCCGAGCCGTCATCCTCCGTTCTGTTACTGTCTGCAAACCCTCCCAATACCTCCTTTTCCTCCTCACCTACACCTCTACCGATTTTGATACCGTTCCATATATCAACAGCAGGATTGCCATTCAGCATGACCTCCCACCGCCATGCCCATCGAGTATAAAACTTTTCTAAGCGCTGTACTAGGAAATCTCGTCCGTAGTTCGATAATACCGACTCAAGTGTACCGTTGAAAAGTAAAAACTGACGATGTGACGTCTTGAGTTGAGATGTAAGCACCGAAGCCGGAGCGACCTCTCGGGGCGAAAAATCCGTCTTCGGGGGATCCCCGGAATAGTGTATTTGCGTAAGATCAACGGACTGTCAGAGCCTTGTCAATAGAGTATTCTTCAGAAACTAATTGCGAATTGAACTGGAGCCTCACAGCAAGAATCCACCATCCGGGTTCGATCTCGTGCAGCACGATCCTGCTCTTCTGTGTCTCGACAGCACTCAAGTCTTGCTCGCCGGAGAAGCCTCTGGAAGTCCCATAATTACAAGCGCGTTGGTTTTCATGTTGAATTACGATCTAGACACGAGCCATCGGCAAACTGTCTGATTATCCAAAGTAGTGGAACGGGAGCGAACCTTGCGAACTCGATGATTCCTTGCGCCAGGCCGATTTGTCTCAGACACTCGTTCTGGGAAACCGGCGAACGCGATGTCCAAAAGACTATCTGATCGGTGAGTGTCTCATCCGTGGGGCCGAGAGAGGGGTTGAAGATGGCGAGATAGGACAGGGAGGCGGGAGTTATCGACGTAGGGTCCTGCGATGACGCCATTTCGCTTTTCGAAGGGTGGGCTGGCTCATAGCAATTGCGATTTCGAAATTTGAGGCATTGATGTCAAGCGATCAGGTTGGGGAAGCGCGAACTAAGTGACGACAGAGCCAAGCTGGCTGGCGGATCGTGATGAGTTGGAGCTCGCAAACCCCAACACGCAACGCGATCCAGCCTTCATATGTAACTGACCTTGACAATCTCGTAACGGGCCGTCCGCGGTTGTGGGGGACTAAATGAGTTTTTAAAAAAAATAAATTGAATAAATGCATTGCTAAAATGTTAAATCTACAATAGAACATGTTCCCCATTTGAGGTAAAGTTAATAGGAGCAGAAGAAGAAGAAATTAAAAACACATATGCATGATGGTTAAACAGAACATCTCGCAATTGCAATGCCCTCACAATGAAAAATGCCATCTGAACTCAGCTAAACATGCGATGTCTTATAAGCAAGCTCAAGCCCAAGAAAAGCTATATAAAAGGCTAAAATAACACAAATACCAAAATTATAACAGTAAACCAAAGCAATACTTCAAGATTTGTTTCAATGACACAGTGTCCCAAGGCCTAATGGAATCAATACGTTTCCTAAAGTGAGTCTTTCGGTCGGTCTCAACCCACTCCTGAATGTTAGTCAATACCTCAGAGAAATTCTTGAGGTCGTTTTTGTCCGATAGGTCATACGAAGCCAGTCGGCACATGTCCTAGTAAACCCAATTAGAATCGTAGATTTGTGTGCTAGGCGCTGTAAGTAAATCACTTACATAGTTAACGACTCGGTTGCCATCCTCATATCGAAAAATTGCCCAGATAGAAAAAAGTTTCGCGATGCTGGCGATTCCAATAACCGGTGTGGTGCTCGCGTCGCCGGATAGTTTCTCCACCTCCGCTTGCCGTTCAGCTGCAATGGATAAGCATCGAGCAAGTTGTCTATTAACAACTGCTTCGGCGATACCCTTCCATTTCAACTCAATCAATAGGTACGGCAAAAACATGGCGTCCTTCGAAATCCGGGAAGTCGGCGATATCACTTTCAGTCCTCGAGGTATAAGGTTCATAATTGGCTTGGGTATCGAGAAAACCCGCTCGGGATCCATGTAGCCGCAAATGTAGTCCGGCTTAATATGACTTCGGGTGTTAGCGATCACATTTTTAGGACCGTACTCTTTGTTGATTATATGGTGTGGTTTCCTGGATTTAAAGATATTGCTTTGTTAGTACGATGCGATGCGCTCGAACAACTTTGGATGATGTGGTGGTGATGTTCTTACCCTTCAGTGCCATTTTCGCCAAGTTTAAGGTTCTTCAGGATTTTTTGCTCGTCAATAAGCAACTTCTGGAAATCAAGCTCCCCGGGGGTGGGTTCTTGGCTCATTGGTGTGCTTTGTCTAGACCTAGGCCTATCTCCTCTGGTAAGGCTAGTAACAGGACTAGTGCAGTAATCTGAGATCGCCAGGGAGGTTTCCAAAATACTGTAATCCTCATCGAAAAGAGAAATGTTACCTGCAAAAAGGTTTTTACCTGAAGAAATTAATTTTCCTATGTAACTAGGCTACAGATGACACTGTTGTCAGTATTTGCGGATAAACGAGTGAAGAGAAGGTTTCATCGATCGGGTGCTAGACTTACTTGCTTCCTACGGTCGATGAGTCTTTTTTTAGTATCAAGGACGAGATCCCGTATATTTCTCCCTAGCCTATCAGTACGATCCAACTTGTCGATATTCTCTGTTTCGATGATGCGAATACTATCTGGGTCCAATACCTTCGACTTGTATTCCGAAGACCTATAATCTATATATTCTTTGCGTCCCTGACAAGACCTACCGTCCGTTTCTAATTCTTTTACAGCAATCCTAGAAGCGCACAAGGCTATAAAGCACGTCGCCACTAATTTGGTGAATAAAAAGATTAATTTCACAACGGTGGTCAGTAATTTAAAAAGTTGAAAGCAAAGTCTAACGAGATCGCTTATGGGCTTTGCAACCTGATGCATTTGGGCATTGAGACCACTTGTCGTTGTATTAGCTTCCATATTTGAAGGATTCATTTGAAAATAGTTTATGTAAAATTAAAACCGCGGCAAAAGATCGGATTCCTCGAGGAATAGCTAAAAGGTAGCTATGTAGAACGGCGAGGGGTTACTCTTGGGGGTTGTTTTCGTACGACTAGAGAGAGCGGGGAAGAGCTTAAATAATACAACCTTCGAGGAAATATACAGTAGTGCGTGTGTCTGATTGACTCACAAGCCAATAGTACTTATTATCGGCGAACTCGTAATGGCTGCTTCTGAGCCACGGTCATTGGAAAGGCAGACTTGAGGACCACGCTGCCACTAGGTAGGGAAGTAAAGGCCCCTAGCAATTTGGAAACACACAAAGATAGTGTGGGTGTTCCCCTATAGACCCTACTCTTCAGCTGGCACTCTCCTCACAGTTGGAGACCCTGTGCCCGTCACATATCCATCCTTGGAGGAATGCTCAAGGTAAAAAATAATAGCTTGAGGATCAGTTCTAGTCATTATTGATCATGATGACTGCCCAAATGTTTAGTAGATGCATTTTGTTGATCATATTGTATATACATGCTGTGGTTATTAGGAACTGAATATGGGTGACCTTCCTACTTTGCCTAAGTAATCATTAGGCAAAGGGCCTGTTAGGCCAATTTAATGAGTATAATCTTCTAGTCAACAAGGGTTGTGGGAGAGCGATATCTCTACAATTTGCGGCACAGCAACCCAAAAATAGCAAGAGGCACCGGCACAATAGCACCATTGATAAGAAAAACCCACTAGGGTCACGAGGGCTTAAACGTTTACAGAATCGGAAATTTCTGGTGAAGATTCTAGCCCAGTCTATAAGGCACCTTTGAATTGATTTATGGGGCGGTGTCTCGACCTGATTTTAAATCTTTGGAGAGTACTCGTACGCAAAAGTCTGTCCCTGTACAAGACCGTCTATTCAAACTTTGACTGCGCATAATGAGGGGGGAAGGGTGGTTACCGGCGGCTTTAGATACTTGAAAAGAACTGGTAGCCTAATATCTAAGCCTTGAGGAGAAGTTTTTCTTGCTGCAGGTTCCGCTGCTTTAGAAAACGTTTCAGAACCGAGTCTATGTGTGTGACGGCGCTTCTGAGGGGAAATGTAATGTGTTGCTTGTGGTGGGAAGATGATGTTTGCCGGTGCTCCGGCAAGGAAACTTTCCCGATTTGGAATGGCCTTCCCGCACTTCCCGCCCTCTTCAGAGAGGCTCGCTTGTCTCACGTGACTCGCCATTTTGGTGCTGGTTGTCCCGGCAAACAGACGTTTGTTGCTGTTTCTCCTTTTTCGGGCGATCTGCCAGCCAGTCCAACAAGACAACCCGGTCCCAGGAATCAATCTAATTTCGAGATCCCGCCCCACCATCACCACCAATCAATTGATCTCCATCAAATCCTTATCATCCCTTTCCCTTGTTGTTGTGTTATCCTTCATCGACATCCCTCCGACACTAAGTCACGTTTCCTTCCTCAGCATTATCGTGTCATAGACATTTTTGTTTATACACGACTTCACCTTTGTTCAATCGACACTTCATCCCGTCAATCGAATCGCAATGCCGCGTATAACGAGAGCACAAGCGGCGGCAGCCTTGCAAGATAGTACCGAACCAGCTGATCCTACGAAACTTCGACCTCAAAGAGATCCATTCGAAGAGGTCGATGCTAATATCAGCACAAAGCAAGTCACAAAACCCCGAACTACAAGAGCTAGATCAAAGGCAGGAACTCGTAAAGAGAACTACGAGACGGAAGAACAAATTGTCGTATCCAACGGTGACGAAACAAAATCTTCTAGCACCACAAGTGTCGTCTCTAGCAGGAGTACTAGATCTACTAGAAGCACAAGCCAAAAGACAGCCGAAGTCCAAGACGAACTCCAGATCGAAGTCATAATCAAAAGGTCGAGTCGAAGCACTCGGAGGGAGAAGAAAGATGTCGCGGCATTCGATGAACCAGTACGCGTGGAGACTCCGAGTACTGAAATCGAGCCTGAGGAATCAACAGAAACATCTAAAAGCGTGCCGATTACGCCGGCTAGCACACTGGAAACCACACGACCGACGCGAACCACACGGGCTACAATCAGAAAAGCGGTGGCGGATGATTCCAGTGAACGGAGAACAAAACGTCAAATCTTTGGTGCTGAGAAAGAGAAAATATCCTTTGAAGAAAGTGAGAAGAGGGGCGAACCAGTTCAGTTGGTCCGGGGAAGGATAACCTTCGGTGGTCTACCTAGTCCTTCAAGAATACCCTCCCCTAGGAGGGCTGATCCTGAAAAGAAACTGACTGTTGCTACAGCTGTTGGTTCGGCCGGAATCGGCCTACCAGAACTGCCCATCTGGAGGGACTTTGAAGCTTCACCTATCCGCCCGGCTGCTACATCTCCAGTCACAAAGTTACCCTCGTCTATCACCCCCATAGCATCGGTAACCCCCACTAGTCGATCAGTGGTTAGATTACCTCAGAGGGCAACTACTGAAAAAACACCTCTCACAAAGTCTCCTGCGAGAACTGCCGCAGCACTAACACCTGTTTCCAAAAGAATATCTGCTGCCGAAAAGAAGTCCCAGCTTACTCAGGTTCCTGCTATCAGACAGTCAACTGTCATTGTTCCTTTCAAGCTCTCAACATCAAAGAAACCTGAACTAGAGGAGCCCAAGAATTCTCTTACCTCTACACCAATCCAACCATCATTACCTGTTAGCTTTATTAGCGTGAAGAGAGACCAGATCCGATCACCGGCAAAGTCATCGAATTTTACTACGATTCCTACGCCAAACAGGCAATCTGCAAGCCCTGCCAAAGTGGGGACGCCGCTGTTCAATAAGGTTCTATCCGGAGTGTCAACATCGACTCCCACTTACATACGAAGAACCACTACCTTTCCCTCGCCAGCAAAGGTTCCTTCGACTCCTGTCATAATGGCGAAAACTAAACCAGTACCTCTTGGCTCGCCCTTTGTTCCCCCCACATTGAAGGCGACTCCGAGAATGCCTCGGATTTCGATTCCTCTAGGTAGTTTTGCATCCCCTACAAAATCACACTTAGCTCGTCAATCTCTAGCTGCAGCGTCTAGATCTGCCAGCAGTGAAGAGGGGGGTGGCACTTCCAGCGGGACGTCCATGGTTGTCAACATATCTAAAATGAGGTCTGAGAATGAGCCACAAACCCTTCCTAGTATGGAGGCCACGCAACCAGCGCAAAAGAAAGCCCCGGTTGTGGCGACCACACGAGCTGCGCTCTTGAGAGCGCGAAAGGTTTCAGGGCTTCCCGTCGAAGATCGGAAAACTGCACCAATTATTCAAAAGTCAGAGCCGCCAAAGGTCATTGTATCAGCACGGCCGAAACCTACCGTGCAAAAGCCCTTGAGGGCTGTTTTGCCACTACTGCCACCAAAAATAGCCACTCAGACTCCAAATATTGTCACCGCGGCTGCCAAAAAGTCCGCCCTTATCAAAACAACAATGAAGACGCAACATCAGGTCCCATCAGCAGCCGTGGTAAGGCCTCCAACCACGAGGCATGCGCTCAAGGTTGTCGCTCCTGCGGTTTCTCTTCATACAAAGAAAGAAAGCGCAAAAGTGACGGCCCCCCGGCCCATCAAAATTACGATCCCAACTATATCTATTTCCAAGCCTGAATCGGAAACAGTTACACGATCTAAAAGGGTAGTAGCTTCGTCAATGCCAAAACCCGCTACCAGTACTGTTGCTGCTACCACCGTTGCTACTCCTACCGATAAGCCTTTAGCTCCACCGACTGCCATCTTGAAAGCGAAGGTGGAGGACGCAAAAAAGCAGGAGCAAGAGCCTGTAAAGCCTGCCGCTCCTAGAATTGTCACTCAAAAGAAACCTTTCCAACCCCTGAAGTCCACAAAGCCATTGACTGTCCCTGTCCCATTCCAGTGCGGTGTGGATAGCAAGACAGAAATGCAGCCAGTGGCATCAGTGGTTCACCCTCCTAGAGCTTCCACCAATATTTCTAGTATCAGAGACAGGATTCAACGATTCGAAGCTCCCAAGCAAAAACCAAAACCAGTTTTTGTTGAGGCCCGAACTCTCTTACGAGAGGCTAGGAAGGAAGCCAGAAAGGGCGGGTCAGCTGCACTTACCGGAGAGGTTGAATATGCACCGTTACCACAGCTTGAAGATGAACCGCAGGTTTTGATTTCTACTCCTGTCTCAGTTTTCGTGCCTGTTGCTGTTCTTCCAAATGCTCAAGTTGCATTTGTGCAGCAGCAGCCTGCTGAAAAGCCTCTATCTCGCCCCATCTCACCCATCAAACCAAAGCCGACCCGCGAGATTGTCGTTCTTACCGAATTGCAGTTGCCAGCGACTCAAGAAAAAGCTGGGTTGACGGAAGAGGTGGGGCATTTGAAGCTGGCTAAAGAGCGAGCTGAAGCCGCGATTAGAGGGCATCAAGCTGCGCTGTAAGTATCAAATTCGTTTCCTTGAAAGAACAAAGTCCGGACCAAAGTTAACATGGCTAATAGGGATTGGGCAAAGAAAGCTCGAAGTATAAAGTAAAGCTTTTTCACGCGACGACCTAGAATCACTGTTTTTATTACGTAGATACAGCCGTGCCTTTGCCGCTACCAGATCCTAATCCTTTTTGTATTTCGATTAGGCGTATTGTTTGTGTTTGTTGTTTCTTTGGCGCATCGGAGTCTTTGGGAATGCGTTCAAAGATACCCCTATTCTGTTTTTCCTATTTTCATTTTTTTTTTTGCCTGACGATTGGATAATAGACACTATGGGTGCACTATAGTGTTATTTGGTAGACAAATCAATAAAACCTTGTAATATTTCTCCCACTTGTGGTCGTCATATCTCAAACTTGGGTCTGTCTCGACGCTGACGCAATGCGTTGGATGTTGGATGTTCTCATTGGCTATCACGTGATTCATTCTGCCAGATCTCCGTTTAGTAGCAAGTAGGCGACCAATGCCTCCCTGACCTTTCGCATCTTCAATTCGACATCTCTCAACCTCCAACCGTCATACCGATACAACCCCCCCCTTTCGAGATGCGGTCCACAACATTTCTTTCGGCGCTACTAGCGTCCTGGGTCGTCCCATCTTCCGCGCTATACTTCTACTTAGACGGATCGAATCCCAAGTGCTTTTTGGAAGAGCTACCGAAGGATACGCTGGTTGTCGGTACGCAATTACATTCGAAATTAGGGGATATGTGGATAGGAGACTGGAACTCGTTCTTACTAACAATGGAACACAATTTGCAGGTCATTACAGAGCTGAGGAGTACAAGGGCGACGGATCCGGCTATGCGCCTGGCCACGGCGTGAACATTCACATCTCTGTCGAAGTAAGTGGGCGTCCCCAATTGGTGCTCACCAGGAGCTTCCTTCCCACTCCCCTTCAGATATCACAGCTGTCTAAAACGCGCGTGTATAGGAAACATTTGACCACAACCACCGCGTCATCAACCAAAAGGGATCCGGTAACGGTCGTTTCACGTTCACCGCGGCCGACTCTGGCGAGCACCGCATCTGCTTCACGGCCTCTGCAAACTCGGCCAATCCGGGCTGGTTCTCTACGGGAGATCACCTTGGTGGCACCAAGCTTCATCTGGACCTGGCTATTGGCGAGACGAGCGAAATCGAAAGTCGCGATAAGGAAAAGATCAACGATATCGTTCAGCGGGTGAAGGATCTGAACAGCAGATTGCAGGATATCAGACGAGAGCAGATTTTCCAGAGAGTAGGTTTTTATCTATTTTTTTTCGTCGGCGGGGTGGAAGAAAGAAAAAGAGCAAGATGAGGGTATCATTTTGGAGATCTGAAAGCTAAACTTTGCGGTAAACAACAGGAAAGAGAAGCGGAATTCCGAGACCAGAGCGAACTCGTCAACTCCAACATTATGAAGTGGACCCTCGTCCAGCTCGTAATTTTGGGAGCCACCTGCGCGTGGCAACTGTCGCATCTAAGAGCGTTCTTTATCAAACAGAAACTTACCTAAATGATTGGAAGATTGAGCGAATGACAGCGTTTTTTTACCTTTACTCTTTTTCATAGGCATTTTGTTTGGCATGTCTAGTCAATTGAACATTGTCGACAAACCCCCCCATATTATACCTCTCAGACCTCTTTGTATCATCACATACACGTGTATAACGACATTTGAATTGATACGATTAATAGCCATATATCAAGTTTAATCTAAATGCATGCACGGAATACACTCTTCTAAGGTAGAATTCTGTTCTGGGAACCGAAAAGTAGCTTGCACTCCTAAGGTTGAATGACAACTCCGCCATCTACATTTTCACACAGTTAGTATCAGTGTAGCAAAACGTCCTAGTGTATGTGAGGCTCACCGATAACGATCTTTTGTCCCGTCATCGCCACGTTCTTGGCAGTGAAGACGAAAGCATCGGCGACGTCATACGCTTCAACCTACAACCGTTAATTGACACCACTGCATTAGTAATCCAATCAACGATAACGTTTCGTCAAGAGGTATTTCTCACATATTTCTTCGTCTGGGTGGCATTTAGGGACCGCTCCTTGATCTCATCGGGGAACTGGTCTCCCCATTCCGTCAGCACCAGGCCGGGGCAAATGGCGTTAACTCTGATTTTTGGACCCTGGGAGGCGGCGAGGCAGCGCATCAGGTGGATGGCTGCGCTTTTGGAGACGGCGTATGCCATGGAGCTACCGATAGTTGACAAGCCCTGTAGGATAGAACAGGTTTAATTTGATGGCATCTTCAAATACGGTGATTTGGGGTATTTACTCACGGCTATGGAAGCGCAGATTATCAAGCTGCCGCCGTCGGCATTGGCATTGAGAGTGGACTTCGCGGCATTGAGGAGCCAGATATTGGCTTTGCAGTTTACCGCGTAGGTCTGGGGTATATCGTGAGCTTTTCTTTTGCTTGCGTAGATGTACCAGAAGGAATAACACGTACCTTATCCCAATCCTCCTCACTCAGACTATCAAGGTCAGAAAATTGCGCAAACTTTGTCCAGCCCTGTGTCATGTCAGCCAGTCACCCTTCATATGATATACGGACGTGAGCAAAAGGAAACTTACTGCATTTGAACAGATAACATCCAATCCTCCCAGCGCCTCGATCGACTTTTTGATGAGGTTCTCGCATTCTTCCTTCTTCCCTACGTCGGCTTGAATAGCCGCGACTTTGATATTAGGATATTGTTCCAACAGCCTGCTTTTCAAGGCATCTGCTCGCTCCTGGTTGGAGACGTAGTTGAGAATGATATTTGCGCCTTCTGCAGCGAAACGCTCGCTGATAGCTTCACCGATTCCACGAGAGCCGCCCTGTAAACATAGACGAGTCCTTGTGAGTATTATATGCCTTAAAATTCGAGATCCATTGAAGCGACCAGGGGGACTAGACTTAGTGGTAGCATACCGTAACGAGGACATTCCGTCCGGCGAGTTCGTACCCCATATTTTTCAACAGGTTAGGTATATCCGTCAGAACGATGAATACTATACCCGGCCAGAATACCCGTCCCTCCTTTCCTTTATATAGACAGCAGACCAGCCTCGGCTTCCCCGCGAAATGGGTTATCAATCAAACAAGGAATACGGGGTTCGTTTTTCGGATGCAGCGTGGGGTAGCCGAGGGATAAGCGAGAGCACGAGCGCGCAATTGTTGTATTTTTTGCGTTTACCCACGGCAGAAATCCTAGTTTCGCGATTGGACCCTTTTCTACCTTCCAACCCGCGAGCTTTACAAACATCATCATGTCAGCGGCCCCATCCTCGAAACATCGGAATCCACCCTCGACGACCCCAAAACAGCCCGCGAATACGAATACGAATACGAATGATGGAGTTGCGGATTCGATACCTACCGTTGATATTTCAGTCCACTCATCGATAAAGGCAAAGGTGCGACAATGTCTCGCTGTGATCCAACCGACGGCTGTCGCATCGCACGCGACGGCATCGAAACCAGCTGAGAAGGCTGCGAAAAGGTCCAGAATCGTCGCCCTGAAAGCCGTTCACCCGTCGGCCGGGTCCAAAACTATCACCGTTGCGGAGATTGTAAAACGATGTATAGCTGAAGGAGATGGGCAAAGCGGTCTTAAGAAGGGACATTTATGGCAGTATACAAAAGTTGAAAGCAAGCTTATTGAATGGCCGCCGAAGAAGAAAGAAAAGAAAGAAAGGACCCAGAAATCAGGAGATGGTGGAAAGCTAAAGACAGAGACCGAAGCTGAAGCTGCGCCTAGTGCGAACAAGCGGAAGCAGAACGGTGCGGATGAAAGAGCTGCGAAGAAACCGAGGCTCGAGCAAGACTCAAGCTCACAGGCTGTGGATAGTATTGAAGGGAAGACGGAGCAACAGCCGATATCAACATCCAACAGCTTTACACCGAAGGCGGGTCCTAGTGAGGGTAGAGACGAACTCAATGACAAAGTGGACGAAGAGACGCCTCATCATCCGGCAGAGTCGGGTTCAGACGAGGATGAGATACCGCCGCACTTGAGAGTGAACGATTCAGATGAAATGGATACGGACGATAAACCACCACATTTGAGGAGCACTTCTCCCATGAGAACCTCAACTACACCAGTGCAGGTTCGACCGCAGACAGCAAGCTCGGACGGAAGACCAGCGCATCTGAGAGGTTCGTCTCGAGGACCCGGATCCGATGGCAGGCCGCCTCACTTGAGAGGTTCATCGCCTGTACTTCAGTCGGACGATATACCACCTCATCTGAGAGACTCTAGTCCCGCAGCCGGCGGCAAGACGCCCCGGCTGGACGATTTTAGCTCGGACGAACGACCGCCGCACTTGCAAAGCTCTACACCAAACACCCCATTCAAAGCCCTCCCGCACCGTAATCAAACATCATCTCAGCCCTTCGGCAACGTCCCCGCACCTGCAACGCCGAATCCGAATCATATACGCTCCTCTACTATAACTCCCCTGAAATCCCAGGACAATTTGCCACTGACATCTTCGCCCCCTCCCCCCCGAGGAGCAACCGTGGAGTCCGATGACGAACTCTCCAATCCACAATTACAAGATACAGGCGAAGACTTGGAAGAAGACTCGGAAGAAGAAGAAGACGAATATCGCCAATTCACGTATCTCGATATCGAACATCTACCGGAAAAGCACACGAAAAAACTTCTCGAGGAGCTCGATGAAGCGGAGAGAAATAGGAAAAAGTATAGAGCTATCGCTGTTATGACTATCTACTTGAGTTTGGAAAAGAGGGCAGATTTGGAAAAGCTTTATGGGAGCCAGACAAATTTTGGGGACAAGTGAGGTGCAGAGGGGTGTTATTAGAAAATATGTAGGATAGAAAAGCGGTTTTGGTATAAACATGATAAAGGAACCCCCTACTGTAACTTAGGCGTCATTATAACATTAATGTTCTGGGGCATTCAATGGGTAGTATTAGTATTTCCATCAACAGCTGGAAAGTCACAAAATTTATAATAAGAACCCCCTCCATGGATCTCTGGTTTGGTAGTAAAACTGTGAAAAAGGAAACCCCATCAATTCAAAAATAGGAAAAAAGAATAAACCTCAAGTCCCCCCCTCTAATTCTTTCCCGTCGTCTTCTTCAAATGGTATGAATCTCCCTTGAGGTATTGATCCAAATCGTCCAGGGTATCGTTCACTTCTTCCTGCCTGTCTGCATCGCTCTTTCGGTTCTTGCCCTTGACAACGGCTTTAGCTTTGGAGATTTTGGAACTCGGGCCCGCAGCGAAAAGGAGTGAGTCTGGGGAGGAGTCTTTCCCTTTGGTAGTGGTTGCCTTCTGATTGGTAGCTTGCTTCGGAGCTTTAGTTGCAGTAACTTGCACCTTTACCGGTTTGTCTTCCTCTGAGGTTTCTTCGATATCATCCTCTGGCAAGATAGCCGGCCCACGTTTTTTGAACCTGTCCACAAGTGCCTTGCCTGTAAGCCTAACAGAAACGGGTTTAGCACTTTTAATAGATTTGGCAGGCGCTGCTTGCTTTTGAGCCTCTGCTCCCTGAGCACTGAAACTCGTAGCTTTGTCAGTCTTTCGAGCTTGGGTAACAGGTGGCTGGTCTTTTGGATTGATAGTTTGGTTCTTAGTCTCAGTTTTCTCTTGGAGCTTTACCTTTTTCTGGGGTTTCTCGGGTTCCAAGGGTGGTTGTTTGGTAGCTGCACGTTTATTATCAACAGTGCGATCCGAGCTGACAACTATGGTAGAATCAATCTTCTCTTCCTCAGGTATTTTCTTCTGGGTCTGATCTTTCTCTTGCTTCCCATTGGGCCGAGTGGTACCAGAAACTGCTGCTGCGGCTGGTTTCTCCAAAGTTTCACGCTGTGGTTTTGTTTCTGGTTTGGCTTCTGGCTTCGCTTTTGCCTCGACAACGACTGATTGTGCAGGTTTTTCGTCAATAGGATTCCTGTTTTTCGTCTCCTGTTTTTTGTCGCCTTTCTGCGGCGCAAGAGTTTCCGCCTTTGCTATCTTATACTGCTTAACACCCTTTCCCATATCGACAGAGCCTTCAAGCTTAAACGGGTTATCATCATCCACCAAATTGTCTTGCTGCGTGACCTCAGCCCGCCGACTAACTTCATAGCCATTATCTGATTCCAAAGCTTTGGTGCCGTTTTCTTTTTCCTGCTGTATCTTCCTTGCTGCTCTAATCTCACGTTTCGGGTTGTTTAGACGACTCGCTCGGCGGAACCGTGAAGCAAGGTTTGCAGGGCTGAAAGGGGGCTTTGTAGGAAGCTGCGTGCCCGGTGAAATGCCAGCCGGCGCACGCTTCTTAGGTACCGGTTGGAATTCCGAATCCGAGTTGGATTCTCGATCCGAGCCGCTGGACATCTCTTGTACGATCCTAGAAAGCTCTGGGGTACCGGCTGCTAATGGTGAGGACGTGAGAGGACTTATAATATCCGAGGAAGGCTTTTGAGTATGTTAGCTTGTGTATAATCGTAGTACTAGAGAGGGGAGCTTCTGCGAACATTTGCCAGGACTGATGCCTCGCTTGCTGCGGACTCCTGGGAGATCTATTTCTCACAATTAGACTCGTTTATCCTCAATGTTTATTCGTAAGACGGGGTTTGTTACTAACAGATGGCGGATCGTTCAGTAACTCTGAATTGATTTCTTCCTCTTGTGCCTGAAGTAGAGTAATTTCTGCACGTATTTCCTCCGCGTGTGCCAATATATCCACAAGGGTTTGCTCTCTCTCAATGGCAATTTGGCGGATGGTGATGAGGGCTATCGATCTTTCTACCAATTTCTCGTCTAGCCTATCTCGAGGAGCTGGGGATGGGGATTTGGGTTTGGTCTTCGGAGGACGCCCACGCTTGCGAGGAATTACGGCCGGAGGAGGGGTAGGCGATTTCTTCCGGACGGCACGGCGGAGTTTGTCATTCTCCCTTTGAGCTTTGAATTTTTTGAGGACCTTCAAGGCCTCTTCTACGCCCATAGCTCGTTGTTTTGCTTCCGGACTATCTTCGAGTTCAGATATTTGTCGGGGCTCTTTCTCTCTTCGAACCGGACGACGAGTTTGAACGGTTGGTTTGTTCTTCCCTACCTCGATAGTCTTTTTGGTAGAGGTTTCAGGAGAAGAAGAGAGCAGCACGATACGAGACTTTGGTACAGCTCGAGGCCTCTGTTGTGCCATCCGCGAGGATTCGGCTTGGACTTCATAGTCTGATGATTCGGACGCAGCAGTTGCATAGGTGGGTAACTCGGGAAGCTCTGAGCGGTGTTTGGTTGGTTAGAAGCACACCCAAGGATTTTGAGCGTATGCTGGAACCGAGGAACTCACCTGCTGGCTTCAATGCAGCAATCTTCTTGTCCAGAGCTTTGGATTCTGCTTTGACCTGTTCCAGGGTTTTGGATATTGATCTGTTCTTGCGTGCTGCCGAGGCATACTTGATCCTTGAGGTTGAAGATTTGACCTTTGAGGCTCGGTTCGGCATGGTGATATATATATGAAAGAGCTTATCTCAAATGTTCAATGGAAACAACATGGGAAACGTGAAGCAATTGGGATCATTAAATGCGGGAACGGAGACTAGGAGGGAGAACAGTTCAATTGATGCAGCTATCTACAGACGGGTATAGGTTATCGAAAGGTAAAAACGCGGTAAGAGCAATGTGACCGAAGGATGAAAAGCTACTTCTAGCGGAATGAAGGAGATGGGGAGGAGACGGAAGGTTGATGGTCTTGAGTAGAGGGAGAAGAGAGGGAGGATGAAGGAAACAGACGGGGTTTGTGTTGTTGGTGCAAAGTGCACCACCTCCAAGTTCCCAAGCTCAACCTCGAGCTTTACATCTACATGACAATTATATAGAATCCTCTCAACTCCGTAGCAAAAACATGAAGGCATAACTTGAAAATCAAGAGACCCATAGCTCCAGCCTATGCTTGTTCGAATATGAATCGATTGACTGCAAGCAGTGCCAATAATCATCAAAACAGCCGCTAATGCCAATACATACATTTTTAAGAAACCGCCACGTAGACTGCAATGTTAAAAGGTGAAAGTTGAAAGTGTCTTTGCACCTAGACTTGTACCCGGGAAGGGGGTTACCACGGTCCAGGAGCGAGGATGGATGAGGAGGGAGAATAGCTTGGAGATTGTCTCACACGCCAATCCAGATGATTGAAACCACGACATCCATATCTACGGAATCAGAGAGTCAGCTTAGCATTCATCTAAAGCTATCGGAGGATGATATGAGAGCACCCACCTTTCAAAGTATGCTTGTATGCCCACATGCCGTCCTAAAAGAGTGCAATGTCAGTACCTGTTTCCCAAAACAAGCTGCTTCTGAATTTATCAAACCTACCCTCTCAGTGTTCCAGTAGCCCCCACAGGCGCTGTGCATCCCTCTCCTCCCTCCGGTGATGCTGCTGCTATCATCGTCTCCGCCTACCGACTTGGACCCGCCGGCATGCTGTATTATAGTCGAATTGACGGCAAACTTGAAGGGGCATGTTGAGGGGGCCGATGTGCCGCTGGAGGTAGGGGTGGACTCGGAGATGAGCTGCCGCAGGATACCGTTCTGTCGTTATCCCACCAGAGTTAGTCGTCCGCGGACAAAAAGTGGGCGGGACAAGGGCATGCGACATACGATGACGTTGGTGTTCCATGTCTCGGTCATGGAGTGGGTGTAGGTGGGGTCATCACCCAGAGCCGCGTTACACGCCTGAACAGCCTTCGGGTTAGCAGATTGCCGTCGCCGTGACCTGGAGATCAGGACTACCAGGGTCGCAAGTACTCGGAGAGGGCCTCATACATCGCCACAAATCTGCTTTATGCGAATTGGAGGGATGGGCTGGAGACATGTTAGCAGGAGTTGGTTACCCCACAGGAAGGTGGGTCGGACGAACCGCGCTGGACTTGGCTGCGGAATCTGCCATTTTTTCTGGACTGCGAAGGCGATTTGAAGATTTATTTTGATAATAATTTAAGGGTCTGGTATTGGTTAAGAGAAGGGTATCTGTGGTATTTCCTGGGGAAGCGTAGACGTTGAAGAGAATGAAGAACCTTTGCTCCAACGTCGGATGATGAGGCGAGCTAGTTAAGGCTCCGTTATCGCCCAGCCTAAACCACCCGACCTGAGAACCAACCGCATGTCCAGCCAGCCAGCCAGCCCAGACAGGCGCTGCAGACAGACAGACGTCAACCGATCTTATCGACAGGATGCGGGCATTCCTATTATCACGACACTTAGGTAACACGCATCGCGTGGGCAGGCGACACGGCCAAGCGAATTCCCGGTGTGTGCTCTGGTCGATTGACCATGGTTCGACGACAGCCGCCGCGGAGTTGGCCGCCCTGTCCGAATAGAAAGCCTGTACCAGGGAGCAAGCAGACCGTCCCCCGGAAGGAATAGCTTTTGATTCATGCAAGAGGCGAGCACGTGCATGGCCTCGTTGGTGGTGCCCTTGCCCGTCGTCCCGCCTGGTCTCCACTGCATGCAAAAAACTTGACGAGCCAATCCATCGACCCTGTGCTCTGCATCGTGCAGCCGTTTCTTCGATTGATGTTATTATTGTTCTTACTATTACAGTCAATCCAGCGCAGTCTTTTACCATCCGTCCTTCTCCTCTGGTGAAAATATTTCCCAGCGGATTGTTTCATTTACAAAGCAGCAATCCTATGATACCGTCATTCCCGGGCATTCTTGGAGTTGCCTTGTCTGGTCCACCAAACCTCGAAAATTCTCGCGCTGGTTGCTGGGGTTCGCTGAATTCGGCCGCTGGTTTAAAAACCTCGACGCACCCCCAACCTCTCTTTCCCATCGAAACCGCTCGATTCTCTTTCGCTCGATCAAACCGCTAAACAAGTAAACAATTCTCTCGATACTCCCGTCGGACTACCCAAGAACCCTACAGACATGTCTACCCAACCTTTACTACAGACCGCCCCAGGTACGTCATTCCAAAAAGTTTCGCCCCGGCGCAAAATAGTTTCGCCCAATCCCGAACTGCAGCGGACTCGCTAACAATGGATCAACAGGCAAGAGGATCGCTCTACCGGTCAGAGTCGAGCCAAAGGTACCGACCACTCCCCTCATACTCTCCTCCTCCTCCTCCTCCTCCTCAGGCTCCGTTCTAACATATTCTCCTCCGATCAGGTCTACTTTGCCAACGAGAGTAAGAACTAAAACCCACCCGTGCTTCTCCCCCTCTCGGATACCTCCGTTTCCACACCGGATAATACAAGACGTCATGTTGACCCAATTGCACCCCTCGCAGGAACCTTCCTCTCATGGCTAAATTTCACCGTCATCCTCGGCGGTCTCGCCGTCGGTCTCCTCAACTTTGGCGATAAAGTCGGTCGCATCTCCGCCGGCCTGTTCACCTTTATCGCCATGGGCACCATGGTTTACGCCCTGTTTACGTTCCATTGGCGTGCTGCCGCGATCCGCAAACGAGGCAGCGGGAGCTTTGACGACAGGTTCGGGCCGACGGTGTTGGCAGTTACGCTCCTGGCCGCCGTGGTGGTCAACTTTATCCTGAGGATGATCGAGTAAACAAGGGCGGATTCGACTAGATTGGACGTGCGCAATTGGGTGTAGCTCTAGGCTGGAGATGTCACGGCAATCTGGCGATATGATTACCGAGCACTCTTTTATATACCCCTTCAAGAGTGTCCACCGGACGGTCATCACAATAAACGAAAGAAGGAGAGAGACGAGCGGAGCGACAAAGTACCCAGGTTGAGATTTTTACCGACTTTCTCTATTTTAAAAAGAGCGAAAAGGGCCCCATTTGGAACGACAGAGAGATGACGTGTTTCCTTTTTTTTCCAACATTTTTTTTGATTCAACTGGCTGGGTTTTGGGAAACGGCAAAAGTAGCGGTTAGGACTTGTACACATATACATAGCTTTGTTTACGGGATTGTATTCATGTTGTCCTTTTTTTTGATGGAGGGTTCTCCTGCGATTTATGTGACTGCTAGCAACTCAATTGATAATAATATTACTAAGCCTGAGTGTCGTGGCGCTGATTATATTCCGCTGTATTGATTATGAAGCGTATGCAGTCACTGGACAGGTCGGTCTACGGTGTTTACGAACAAACAGCTGTGATTCAATCTCGAGGAACAGATCGGAAGGACCCCAGGAGGGCTATCCGATCATCTTTGTAATTCTCTTTAAAACTACACGCCAGTATTGACTTTATCGCGTTCAGTCCAGCGGTCCGGAAATAATATCTCAGTCCATCTCGATAGTGTGGGATAGACGTTTCCTCATTGTCGTAGTAACACAGTCAAACAGAAGAGAAAGAAAAGAGAAAAGAAAAAAAAAAGGTTGCCATAGTCACACAAGAATAATCAAAAAAAACGATCCGTAGAACGAGGCTAAGGACGGAAAGCTTCACCAGACCCAGAGCTGCCACCAGCAGGTATGTCTATAGTGGTGGTAAGTTCTGTGGTACCGTTCCCGTTGACAGCCGGAGCGGCATCTTCCGGAGAAGGACCGTGACGGTCCTCGTCGAATAGTGGTTCGTCGTCTCTGACCTCAAACTTTGACTTCAATTGGAAGCTGTTGGTTGGGGAGGCGTTGGAATAGCGACGTGGACGGCTCATGTTGAATTCTTCGAGATCTTCTAGCTCGTCACCTGGATGGCCCCTGGATGGCAACGCAGAAAAACGGGTTAATGGATTGCCGTGATGTTTGACCCGATTTGGGAGGGAGGGAAAGCACTTACCAGTTCCCTTTTCCGCCACCGTCCTTCTTTGTCTTTGTGGGAGCGGTTCCTTCAAAGCCATTTTTAGCGAAGAATTTGGGGTATTGGTTCTCGGGCATGAGAGCAGCGGCATCGGGGTTGTTGTGAGGAACATCGTTGGCCTTGGTTGTGCGGGTCATGATGGGCAATGGGTTATGGGATTGTTCTAGCTGATGATGATGGTGGTGGTGGTGATACGGTTGCAGGGACGGTTTCTCTGATCGATATCGAGGGGTTTGAGGATTATTCGATTGCAGATTGGGAGGAGACTGCGAATATTCTGAGTTTGATGTCTTGTTAGAGTGAGGTGGAAAGTGCAATTGGATGGTGCTGTGAAGATGAGATTTGAATTATGGAGATACGAGGTGCTGAGCATTGAACATTTCAGGTGTTTTATAACGCGGCGGGACGTGAGAATACCAAGGCGCGAACGATGGCTCATATTCTCATGAGGTCACGAGGGCAGACGAAGCGGCGCTGGAACTGACGCATGAGGGCGCTGGTCAGGCCATTGTCCACCATCCGGTCCTCGATGCGGCCATTTTTGTGGCATTCTGAGAAAGATGGCCATCTCGCATCGGGCAATTGCCGGGGGCAGGAGCGACGAGTGACGTCTGATGGTGGAGTGATGTTGCGCAGCTCGCTTCAGGCGACGGAACCAGGCCAGCTGAGGCCTGGTCGGGTCTGCATGCAGGGGTACTGGGACCCTCGCCGCTCACTCTCTTCAGCTTTCAGCTTATCGATCGAGCTCCCATGCTCAGAAGAGGGCATCGATCGAGTCATCCGTCGTTCAAAGGAGAGAGAAAGGGAACAGAGCGATCATGAGGGTTGTGCGGTGGATGATTGGGAGACGGGGCGTCGGAGGCACGCCCGAACGCCGGGCAAACCGTTGGGAATGTGGGGAAACCTGGGCACACGACAGGAACGGCAGGCAGGAGTTCAAACGCGAACGAACAGAACGGAACGGAACAGAGCAGATAAAAGCGGAGTGCATTCGTGTAGCAATAGTACAGCAGTACGAGCGATACTTACTCTTGGAGGAGAATGAAGAGAAGCGGAGGACGGTAGTTATGGTAGGTAATTAGAGATTAAGGTACGATCTATCAGTGTATTTGTGTATCTGTGTATTTTCTATCGAGGGCACGGGAGAGAAGCAAGTTTCATGTGCAGTCGGGCTGCGGGGTTTTTATCAATGTGCGAGAGTGGTGATGGTGGGAATAGATGGCGATGGTCTGAATAGAATGATGGAGGGAGAGAGTGCGCGGGAGGTCGGACTCCCGATGGGCCTTTTAAATAATCGATCGCATCCCCAGAAAGACAGGCGGGCGGGCACCTGACGGCCAAATGACGACGAGGTGAATGGCATTGATAATAATTAATGTTCGAAAGGTTGTTCTGGGCTTCCAACCGCAACAAGGTTGGAACCCTTCCGACCAGCTTCAACTTAACCTCCATCAGGCTATATGCACCGCAATGATGCCCATTTCTAACGGGAATGGATCAACTAGCTGCTGCTGCATCAATCGATGAGGCTTGCCCCGGTCTCGTGCCTCCTGTGAATCTCAGCTTTGGCTTCGTGATAGTCCCCTCCACGCAAGCCATCATGCCCGTTTGGGAGGCCACTTGCCGGACTTACCCATCTCGTCAAGTCTTTCGTTCTTTCGTGACGAGCAGAGCGGTGCCAAAGGTACCGTACCCCGGACTTTCGATTGCACTCGGTGCCGATAGATAGCCCCAATGTACTCGCGTATGTACATGTACATGTACACACATGTACCGTGCGACTGACCTTGTCGGCTGCGAGAGGGAGAGAGACCATTGCATCGACCGGGTGGGGAACGAACTCGCGCCGCGTGGAGAAGCCTCAAAGACGTACATCAAATCAGACTCGTTCCGGGGGGTCCCTGACAAAAGAGCTGATTACGGTATCCAACGCCCGGCATGGTGTGATTGTATCGTGGTCGCTCTTCATTCTTTCCCCGCACTTTCCGAGCACGAGCCCGGGATGCGCAGGAAGAGCTGCCTCCGAAAGCCCGACAGCCCAGATGTGGTCGCGGTGGAGATGTGATTCGATGCTCGAGCATGCTCAGGCAACGGCTTTGGAATCAATCGAGTCATTCATCGTGCCTGACTGCTCGCTGCTTCATCAGAGGCGATATCGGACAGCCGTCGACGGTTTGACTGGGTGTGCCACTAGCTTGAGGCCATTAGTAATGTAAGACCAATCGCCGCAAAATTTCTTGTTTGTCCGCGGCATTCGCTAGACCTTCAAAAAAGTCTAGATAACAACTACTTCAATTATTAAAGCCCTTCGACTCACCAGAGAAACCCATTCGTTTACCTCCGTAAGCCCTCTTGTGACTCTTTGGATTCAAAAATATCTAGACTTTGCAACTCTCACCCAGCCTACGTTCCACCGCTACCGCTCACCGTCGATTCCGCTGCCCATCCCACCGCAGATTATATACTGCTGCCGGGTACGTTCAAAATGGCCCCACCAGCCGCTATCGACTTCTCCTCGGATTTCGATCCAGTCGTGACACCAGACAAAAAACCTACCGCTAGGACCCTCCTACTATGCCCTCCCGCCGTCGCTGCCAACCCGGAGGTCCTCCAAGCCGCCCTTTCCACGCACCCACGATCTTCCACGGATGTCCAAATGTTGGACAGAATCGCTCTGGGCCTAGTCAACCTGCCAGCTGAAGCCTACGCTACCGTTATCCTGCTCTCCGACCCATCGTCAACCGTATCGTCATTCGATATCAATAAAACCGTCTTGCAAAAGATAACGTCGTCGATGACACCTGGATCAAGATGGATCGCAGAGAACAACCAGGCTTTGAAACAAATCGATCGATTGGATATTGTGCTCGCTGGCCTCGTTGTCAACGACAAGGTTGGAGAATCGCTCTCATTCTCAAAGCCGGATTACGGAAAGGCAGCTGCCGTGCCGCTGCGTCTCGGAAAGAGGAAGGAGAAGCCATCCGACGAGACTGTTGCTTTGAACGGGAAGGTTGGGAGTATACCTGGTCCGTCGAACGGCTCTGCTGCCCCAGCTTCTCCGGCCCAAGCGAAACCAAAGGTTACGAAGGAATACAAGGTTGGATTTGTTGATCTTGGGGACGACCTAGATGCGGATTTTGGAGAGGATGATGACGATGATTTGATCGATGAGAATACTCTCTTGGACGACTCGGATTTGGCAATGCCAGTGCAGCAACGTATGTCCTAATGATGTCCCGGTCTTTTGCATTTTGATACTTACCAAAGTCGATCTCATAGCTGCGGAATGTCGCCCGAAACCCGGGAAGCGCAGGCGGGCGTGCAAGGACTGTACCTGTGGGCTGAAGGAGAAATTGGAAGCTGAGGATAAGGTGAAAAGAAGTGCCGCGGACGAGGCTCTCAAGGCTGTGAAGCTCGATCAGGACGATTTGGCGGAGATTGATTTCACAGTGGAGGGCAAGGCTAGCAGCTGTGGGAATTGCTATCTTGGTGATGCGTTCAGGTACGGCCCAGTTGGATATCGAACCAGAGATCCGTAACAGTTTTTGGCTGACAATCATTCTATAGGTGCGACGGATGTCCTTATATCGGACTGCCTGCTTTCAAGCCCGGCGAGCAGGTTCGTATCCCGCTCGGAGACGACCAATTGTGAAATTTTTGATTTTGAATTGTTTCTTGGGACGGTTAGCGTTTTATCTGGTTGGCGTTCGATGGCCTAATATATAATGGCACCGTATCGTAAAGCATAAAGTGGTTTCAAAGGTCTAGACGGTCGTCCTCTAAGATTGAAGTGTAAATATAAACTAGTAAAATACTAGATCATTCGACCGGGAGAGCCACTTAAACATCTATCTGTTGAAACGCCTTCCAGCAGTATATCCTCGGATATAATTACTTCCAAGACACCTGAAATTTTAACTTGCTCGAGTATTTTATTCTATTGTCACCCCCAGCAAGTTGATATCGCCGTCTGATTTGACCAGAGTCGACAACACACAACTTTGCAAATGTTTGCTGGCCAACCACACGAATCCTCAAGCGACCGAAAACAGGTCCTTGTCCTGAATTTCGTCAACATTCGCGAACCGACCTTCAGAACCACAACCGTTCCATTTTCCTCTCGACCGTCGGCTTCCCCAGACCCTCCCACCTTGCGTCCGACCTCTGGCCTCCGTCGTTCCTTCTTCGGCATCTCATCGCCCCCTGAATCTCTCATCGTCGCAACAATGACTGATCCCTCCCCGGCGGCGTCACAGTCGCAATCAAACGCGTCCTTCATGGACGTAACGTCGACGCAGGGAAGCACCAGCAGTTTTGGCACACAATCCAGGCGCCGTCCACGGCCGCCGCACCAAAGTCAAGCATCGATAACCGCGTCAAACTCCCTCCATCCGCAGAAGAAATCGAGGCAGAGATCGGTCTCTGCACAACGGGAACTTAATGCATCACCAGAGGCTATGGCCGCGGTGGCCGCGGTGACCATGGATGTCAGCTCCATTCGCTCTTTACAAGATAAGAAGAAGGGCGGTGCTATAGAATGGGTAGGAATAATCACACATGGACAAGTTAGAGGAGTCGTATAAGGTTGCTGATAACATATCCCGGATACAGGCGAAAACGTCCAAGTACTGTGTAGCGCAGCTCGTGGGTCTCCCGATGGAATTGAGGGATACAGGAGGTCAACCACACCCCTTTGATTATCTGAAATGGCGTTTTCATGATTGCTAAAATGTAACGCAAAAATAGGCAATTATTCAAATCGAATGTCCGCCCTCACCGACCAAACATCTGGAAACGCCCTTCTAATAAAGGATCAAGGAGTCGACGTTTGGAGATACGACGATGTACAACTCTTACCGAAACCAAACCATTTCCCTCTACCTGTCGACGAAGTGCCTGGGAGGTCGTTCGGTTCTCCGCAGCCTTTGGGATCCCTTGTCAGCCCTGTGGGTAGTAATGACGAAGCCGGCCTCGTTGTAGTTATGCCTGTAACTGGCCGGATCGCATACTGGGACTCTGTTAGCAGCGCCATGACGGAAGGCCTTTTGCAAAGAAGACGGGGTGTGGAAGGCGCTCTGTCGCTCTCCTCCAACGAACAAGCCAACATGATTACAAACATCGAACCGGCGGGATTTATTATTTGCACCAATCTCAACAGGGTGGTACATCTATCGCTGAGAGACGGAGTCGGCAAACCTGTAGTCCAGATCACGACCCTCAAAAACATCGGCTCTAGCGTCGTTGGTGGGCTTTTGGGAGGACTTGCGAATGCTTTCAAGTCTGGAAACGTGAAGAAGGAAATCGTGGCTGTTCGACCCGGACGGATCATAGGAAGAGCTGAAAGAGAACTCTTGGTTGCAACATCCCACGGACACCTCACACGCTGGGAAGTAAGTCGGAACGGTGCCGCGGTAGTCTTGTCTGATGTGGATTTGCGAGAACAACTTCTGGCTCGCGTCCTGGCTGTTGGACCACCGACCTTACATTCGCTCGACCGGGACACGTTTGCGATCTTGGACATTGCTGCAGGTCAGAGCAAACCGGACGGTGCCAATGTTTTGGTCCTGACTTCCTGGGACGGTGATGCTGAAATGGGAGAGGATACGACACACTACGCTCTCGTTCTAATCCAGCTTTATCGCGGCTCCAGTTTCGCCGTCAAAAAGGCACACTATATCTCTTCTTTCCAGACCGCCCTTAAAACCGCTACAGGCGTGTCACGACCTCGAATATATCTTCCAAACCCTTATCGAACTGCATTCGCAGTATTTTCCCGAGCAGTTGTTTTAACTTCCATCATACCCGAAGACATGTACGGCTTACCTTTCGGGGCGGATATCCCCGATGTCGCTTACGACTCGAATACTGGGTTTGAGGAAGTAATCGACTTCAAAGACCAGAGCCGTGTGGAAATTATTGGCAGTGGCGTGGAAGAACTCAGCCAGGAAGGCGCATCTTTTAGCAGCGCTAAAGCCTACAGAACAGATCTCGATTCGAGAGACTCGCGCAGGAAATATTATTCTCCCGGTGTTGTGGTTATCACCAAGGGCGCCGGTGTTCTCAAATTGACTGTCTTTGACGCAGAAGCGGAAGATGTTCGACCGAAACCGTCTCCACGGCCTGTGCCGGTTAAGACGAAGATGGAGCTTGCGGTTTTCTTTGGGATTAACGAAAAGGTTAGTAGTCAGGTGTTCGTCCAGTGCAAGGGTGCTTTCTAACTTTTCTCACAGAACCTTCTAAACTTCAATGGCCGCCGGGAGATCACTTACCCCAGCGGAGAGGTTGAGCAAGCGGCTCGTGGTCTCAGCATGGATATCTTGTGCTCCCATGGCCAGTATCTTTCTTCTTTCGGACCTTCGATCGACATTTACCTGGAATCCAGAGCTCAGAAACTTCAAACTCTTGCCGAATATTTACGTGTGGTACACCAGCCGATATCAAGGGAGATCAAGTGGAAGCTTCTTTGGGATGCGGAGAAGGTGGCAGCAGCAAGAGCGGTCTACCGGTCATTCGCGCAGAAGCAGAGTGCGGGCAAAGATTTGAGTGAGGGACTCCTGCTTGAGATAATCATGGCATTCTTCGGCAAGAACAATATCGGAATCGCCGATTCCCAAAACCCGATGAGGGAATGGTTTGCCATGCATCTTCCAAACATTTGGCAACTGATTCCTCTTCTGCGGGACAGCGTATCTAGTGGTCATAATAGCCTTGGGGCTTTGGTCCGTAGGGTTCATGAGTCGAACGAGACTATTCTCACCATCCTCGCAACGGCGCAAAGTTTTAGAACACAAAATGCATATCTCTATAGCCTAGGGAACGACTTGAATGAGGACGGGATCGCGAATCTCCAGGGCCTTAGTGGCCCGCCGTGGACATCTAGCCCGGATATCTTGACCACCCTCAACCGCGATATCGAAGTTAATACAAAGATCCTTGAGAACCCTCAATTGAAGAAAGAGGGTGAGGGCTTTGGCGAGTCCATCCTTGATCAGATGGTGGAGATGGTGGAGGTTTCTTGTCGAAACTTTGTGGAACGAGCAACCTGGTGCGAGACCCAGCATGGGGAAGAGCTCCTGGAACAGGGCAAAGAAATCCGACATTTGTATCTCAAGGAGAGAAATCGCTGGATCAGGGCTCTTTCGGATGCAAACCGCGCTGACCAGGCCATCGACATTGCGGAACGATATCGGGATTATCAGACATTGGTGGAGCTTGCATTTGAGGAAATTGCTAGAATCAATACTTACATGGACAAGCGCGCGACGGATATGCCCGACTCTGAGCGAAAGGAATGTCAAGCACAGCGGGATGCCATCGTAACGAGGCTGGAGAGTTACTTTGAGCGGTTCGGGGAGGAGTTTGCCTTTGTGCTCTACCAATACCAGGTTGAGATGGGCAATCTGAAAGAACTCCTGGTCCAATTCCCCAGATTCAAGAGCCATTTGGACACCTTTTTGCACAGCTCGAGTCATTATGCCAAACTGCAATGGATCAACGATGTTGCAAATGGTAACTATAGAGAGGCCGGAAAGACTCTGGTCGAGACCGCGGAAACAGAGTCTCTTATCTGGTCGAAATCTGTGGAGCTGAGCATTGGCAAACTTGCCCTGATGATAGGACAATCCGGGCAGGAATTGGAACACATCACACGCTCATTTGACACACGCTTGCAACTAATCGATCTCCAACAGAGGATCCAAGCACACGTGTACTTGGAATCTCGGGGCGCGATCGATTCCCAGGCCGCGACCGAGGTGGCTTTCAGTGCTTTCGGTTCCAGGGTATCGCCTTATCAATCACTTCGTGATATTTTTAGGGCAAATATCGCCAAGGTGGTGACAGGGCAGAGCATGGACCCGGAGAGCACAATCGATTTTTTGACACTGTTGCGAGAAGAAAGCGGAGGAGAGGACGAAGAGGACGACAGGAAATGGTTTGGGGCCTTCCCAATGGCTCTGACCGTCCTCGCGGCCTCGGAGCTTGACGATAGCCGAAAGGATCTGGCTAGAAAGACAATCTGGAGGAGGATGTATCTGAGCGAAGAGTAAGCCACACTAGCATAAACATATGCAGCCTTGGCTCCCATGCTAACGATATTTCGTCTAGTTGGTTGAGTTACCTGGACAATTCACGTCAAAATACGAGCCAGATCGAGGCCCGCATCATGGATTCGGATACATTTGAAGTTTTGGTTTATGGATATAAAGAAGGTACGCTCTATCATTGGGTTCTAATCCGTTCTCAAAAGTTATACGACTCTGACTTGTAAATTTTAGGTCTTTTCGAAGAACACAAAGCATCTGCGCCTGTCGCCCCAAGTCACACAGGGCCCGATCATACCATCGACTCCCTTCGAGCTAGGTTTCCAGAAAACCCCCCGCACTGGCTCCAAACTCTCAACTCGGAACTCGAACTCGAAGGGGCAGAAGTGAGACGTCTGATTGATAACAATCTCGAGTTTTGGTTCCCTTGGATGTGCGAAACGGCACGTAAGATGGCAGCCGAAGAAGAAGACGAGGATGATGATGTGCAAAGGCTGGCGTTGACGAACGGATCAACTAGCCAGGATGTTAGCTACGAGGTTGATGAGAGCGCAGATGCCATGGATATGAGCTAGAGTTGCTCGTTTGAAACATGGGGCCTTTGTCGGCACCATTGGGTCTCTTTTTTTCTTTCTGTTGAAAGTGCGGTAGAGGGTGTGTGATTTTTTGTCGTATAATATTTTTTTATTTCTTTGACTTCACCTCGGGCATGACGAAAATATCAGTGCAGTATGTTGATACACAAGGCGTTGAAATGAATGTACAATAGGGCCCTTTCGTTATTTCGCATTTTTCCTTTCTCATCGTCGCATGGTGGTCTGATAGACGGACTAGCACGTAAGCAAGCAGGCAACCGCGATTCTGGCGGATGGTTTGGTCTCGGGAGAAGTCTCTGTTTAATAACAAGCGATCGAACAGACGTCGAATGGAAAAGCAGAGCGTGTGTACTTGTATCCATATTGTCGTGGCCTGCATGATGCAGAGTGGGGGTCACCCTGTTACCATGGTCCTGCCGACCTGTGCCTGAATGTTTGAGTCCTTTTGCGTGAGCGGCGAGCCAATCGATCGGATGGGACCTCCGATTTGATTTTTNTTTTTTTGGTTGTTTTACTTTGTCAGAAGACACGACGACCGAAGTTGGAACCCGTTGTTTCAGAAGATTCCGACGGAATTGGAATCGTAAGCACTTCATGTTGAACATTCCGTTTCGCTCACGCTTCTCATTCTCCGTGTATATTGCAATTCGATACGGAAAAAGCTAGAGCTGCATCGCTTTTGTACTGCTGGCACCACTTGGGCCAGTTCCTTCTTTTCTGAGGTACTTGTCAAGTGTGACCTTCCATTCCTTTTACCCCGTCTTTCCTTTATTTTTCCTTTCTCGTTTGAACCCTTGAACAACAAAAGATAACGAAAAGTAAAAGGAATTCGCCGGAATTCGCATTAGCCACACCGAGACAGACAGCCCTCCCCCTTCCCTTCTTTTCCCCCTGAAAACCTGCCGCTTGCGCTTGGGGGGTCGTGAAATTTGTGGAGAAACTAGACGACGATGTATCACCCCTTGCGTATATTTTGTGATGCAGGTGTTCGAATTTATCGGAATAGGCTTTAGTCGATTTTAAGGTTATGCACGAGAATCGTAGATGTGATTGCGGATTGTTTCAGCAATCGACGAAAAGAAAAGATCAGGCTGTGCGGGAAGTACGCTCTGCAGGATGACACGATTGGTACGTCCTCTCGACGACATCATCCATCGTGGCTGGTACTGGAAGTGTTGACAGACAATGACACAAATATCCAACACGAGTTGCGTGGAAACGTTATGGGTAAGCTGCCTACGGAATACCCGAAGTCTTATTCCAGAGGATTTGGAAGAGAAACAGGAAGATTAGCGGGGGATCCCCGTTATAGAAATTCTGGAAGGCAACGACTCTTTTTTTTGGGGGGGTAAGTTTGACAGAAGAATTTGGAAATAAGCATCTCGAGCGGGAAAAATTTTTGCATTCTTTTTGCAAGTTTTTTCTTTCTTTCTTTCTTTATTTCTTACTTGGATACTATATCGGTGAGCGCCATAGCGCTAGCGGTCGCCGCCTCCCTCGGGAAGCGGCTGCCTTTGAACGATGTGAGCAGAGGAGAAGAGGAGAGAGCGACCTGCTTGAAACAGCTTGTGCGCTTTGCGTGCATTATGGTTACTATCGGTACAGGTACCACGACGCAGGTGGTCTGGTGGAGTGATACATCTCGGGTGTCGGACGGATGCATCTAGGTCTCGGGCTTGCCCTTTTGGCTGCCTTGGAAGACCAGCGATAGGTGCGAGATACAAAGATACTTGGATATCGACGGATGCAATAGGAGAAACACACACACCGGCGAGACAACGACGTAGAACCATGCAGCAACGAGAACGAGATAGAGTGGGAAGGGCTTGCTGCGCCTGCCGGTGCGGCTTGTGGATTTTTAATTATTAATTTTAGAGATGGAGATTTTTTTTGAGATCGTAAAGTTACGGAGACCCACCGGGGGACAGGTTGCAATTCGTAATTTGGCGGACCGTCTGGGTCCCCCCCCAGCGCCTTGTGATTCTCTTAATTCCTTATTCGGTGGCGCACCCTTTCGCAACGTAGTTAACAGCTTGGCGAGATTTTCGAGGGAAGCGACAGGCCTTGCTTGGTACGCTTGGGCGGATGGGAGAGAGGGAGAGGAACCGTTGACGGTGGGTGGTCGAATATGTATTGCTGTCGACGTGAGAGGAGGCCTAGTTGGGTGACGGCTAAAATTAAACATAAACACGGGCGATGGAGCGAGTAAAAGTGTAGACTAAACTGACTACGTGACTGAAGACAATATGCCGTTTGAGCGGCACCCGCCTGTTCGGGTATGCGCACGAGAATGCTCTACATTGCTGCTGCTGCAATGTAATGTAATGTGATATGATGGTGGCAGTTGGTTGGCGGATGCTTGACGGTGGCTAAGCTGGTCCTCGCAGCGAGATCGCCCGACGGGACTGACTGCGTCGTCGAATGTTACTCTGCCACCCCCCCGGGACCAATATTCGTCAAGAGAGAGAGAGAGAGAGAGAGAGAGAGTATCGATACCTCGTATGGCACTTTTTTTGTTTTCTAGAATTGTTCCGGACCTGCCAATAGGACGGGGGCCATCGTGGGATTCGTTATATTATAGGCAATATCCGTCGCAAGGGACATTTCACATTTCATCCTTTCGCCAAAGGAACCATTTCGGCCTCCCTGCCTGCCGTACTCGCACTAGATCTCGAACCTCCAACTCCTGAACGAAAGAGACGAAATTATAATCACTCACGGCCCAAAATTAACGACTCGTCTCTCTCTCACACTCTCGCTCTCACGCTTCTCCACCGCCGGACACCGTAAATATATCATACTCTTATTTCAGGTGGTAAACATCCGTTCGCTGGCCGTTCACCAGGGGATATACCTTTCAGACCGAATTTCCCATCACCATCAGCCAGAATAAGGCTGTTGAGCGCAGAAACAGGAAGGACCCGTTCGAGAGGACCGGGTTCAGGAGCCATCCGCCCATCCAAGACAAGACAGGACAGGACAGGACCACACCGGCCAAGGCACACGCCTGCCTGACACCTCTCTTTTACTCTTTTATCCCTTCTCACACTCTCCTCTCTTGTCTCTGTCTGTCTCTGTCTGTCTCCGTCTCTGTCCCCTCGCACTCCTTTATTCTCTCTTTTCGACTGAAGCTCCCCGTCCTCGACTTGTCCTCGGCCTCAACCTCTCCACCATCCTCACCACCACCACCATCATCATCACCATAACCATAACCATCATCATCCTCATCAACCGCCCCCTCCTGCATCCTTCGTCGGCGTAGACTTTTGCAATAAATTAATCAATAGGCGTTGTTGTCCGCGTTGTGTTGGAGAGAATCCGTGCTGTTTTCCTTTTTCCGTCCGGTCCCTTTCACCTCCAACACCAAACTAACACTCTCTCACTCTCTCACTCACTCACCTCTCCATTCTCCATCCATCCACCCATCCTTCTTCTTTCCTTCCTTCCATCACCATCTCCACCACCTCTCTCTCCCGTCACCACCACGCGCCTTCCTTTCCTTACTTCCACCCATCGCCAACCCTTCCGACCGCATCTCTGGCTATACTTTCTCGTCGGCCGACACCGGGTCCTTTACCAATAAACTGAATACCTTGGGTTGTTTGGGTGGTCGCCTCTATTTTTTTTTTTGTGGTCCCTTTTCGGTCTCGTTGACAGGAACCTGTTTGTCTGAACGAACAGCCTAACGGAATAGGCGACTCGATACGTCTTCCGACACTCTAAATTAATCTTGTCATCATCGTCATACGGTAGCCATGTCGACCACATCTTCAAACGTCGTCGGCGTGCACTACCGTGTAGGAAAAAAGATAGGAGAGGGTTCCTTCGGTGTCATATTCGAGGGCACCAACCTGCTAAACAACCAGCAGGTCGCCATCAAATTTGTGCGTATTTGCCCTACATTGTCTTTTGCCGTTGGCAGCCCCCCCTCAAGATTCCAAATTTCTTCGCCTGTGGTACATAGGTTCCACATGAACCACTCTTGGATCCCGTTCTCCACTACCGCCATTTTTGTCTCCGTTTTAACACGTGCTATTATATAGGAACCGCGGAAAAGTGATGCACCGCAGCTGCGAGATGAGTATCGCACCTACAAGATTCTTGTCGGATGCCGTAAGTTTTAATACGCCCTTTTTCTTCTCGAACGACCAAGAAAAAAGGGCAAGTGACTAATTTTTCTTTTTACAGCCGGCATTCCAAATGTCTACTACTTTGGCCAGGAAGGTCTTCACAATATTCTTGTTATTGACCTACTGGGACCTAGCTTGGAAGACTTGTTCGATCACTGCAACCGGAGGTTTTCCATCAAGACTGTCGTGATGGTTGCGAAACAAATGTTATCGAGGGTCCAGACAATCCACGAGAAGAACCTCATCTACCGCGATATCAAACCCGATAACTTTCTCATCGGCCGACCGGGCACAAAGGCCGCCAATGTCATCCACGTCGTCGACTTTGGTATGGCGAAACAGTACCGAGACCCCAAGACCAAGCAACACATCCCCTACAGAGAGCGAAAGAGTCTGTCTGGTACCGCCCGTTACATGTCCATCAACACTCATCTTGGCCGCGAACAATCTCGAAGGGACGACTTGGAGGCTTTGGGCCATGTTTTCATGTATTTCCTCCGTGGCGGTCTCCCGTGGCAGGGCCTCAAGGCTGCCACCAACAAGCAAAAATATGAGAAAATCGGGGAGAAGAAGCAGACGACCCAAGTCAAGGATCTTTGCGACGGGTTCCCAGGTAAGCTTTTAGGCGTACGGCTTTTGAAGAGCTATCCGATTCGGAAAAACACCCATAATCACCATCACTTTTGAAGAGAATCACTTTGCTGACTGAAAATGACAGAGGAGTTGAACCAATATTTAAGCTACGTTCGCAACCTCGGCTTCGAAGACACCCCTGATTACGATTTCCTGCGTGACTTGTTCACCAAGGCGCTGAAGAACACCGGCGATGTTGAAGATGGAGAATATGATTGGATGAAGTTGAACAATGGTAAAGGGTGGGAAGCCATTCAGAAGCATCCTTCATCGCATGGATATCACCATCATCAGACCGCCAACCAACACGTTTCTGCCACGCAGGGAGAACTCCGGCACGTCAACCCCAACCCTCGACCGACCCAGAACAGCAACCAGCTCGCTGCTAGGGTGAACGCTGCTCTACCCCCACCTCCCTCACCGGCGATGCAGATGAACAGCAAGAAGCGAGAGCGAGAGCGAGCTCCTGTACAGAATGCCGTACCGTTGAAGCGACCGAGCGGTGGGATGGGCGGACTGCAATCGCCCGGCGTCGTAACCCCGAACCCGAGCACACAAGCGCAATATAACGCACCCTCTCAGACAAACCTGACCCAGCAGCAGCCAAGAACCCAGGCGCAGCCGACGATGATTCCGCCTCAGCACACAACCCCATCGCCCAGACAGCCAGAACCTAAGAAGGGATTCTGGGCCAAGGTGATGTCCTGCTGCGGTTGATTTTCTCGAGGCGTTCTGCGTTTATTTCCGTTTGCGCGTTTCTCATTCCTCCGTCGGGTTTGCATAAGCGGTAGTTTTTAATTTTTCTGTGTAGAGTGATCTTTCGTTTTTTTTCTTTCTTTCTTGTTCCTTGTGATTAATCTCCTTTTTTCCAGGTGGTGTTTAATGAGCATTAATCTCAGCGTATAGCATTTTAATAATCGTCAACCTTCTCTCTTCGACACCCTTTCTTTTACACAGCCGTTGTCGTCGGGAACTCCTCCGGTTCTCTTTTGCTTTTGCAGCTATCTTTTGCCTCCCCTTTCCTTGCTTGCGAGCAAGATAGGTCGGAAGAGATGATTAACATTTCTCGACTTTGTTCCACCAAAAAAAGTTGTCTAACGGTCTGATTGGCTTGATACGTTTCTAACGACCTCCTTTTCTCCCTTTTCAACATTGGAACCCCCATCTCTCTCAGCATCCGGCCGCAACCTCCACATCTGTATCATGATGACACGAAAGTCCGCTTTTTCTCCATACATCACATCTTTTTGTTTGCGTATTCGTGTTTCTAAAATATCACTACCAGTCCTTTCTTTTCACTCTTTATAAACTGCTTTCCTTCGTAGGCTTTTTTCTCCTTTATCAGAAGACTCTGGCTGCAGCTAACCATGCCAGTATCGTATTTACCGAAATGGCTTGCCAATAAATATAATTTGGCGCTTTATTTCGACATTTGCACACTTATATAAATACTTTGAATGTACTTAGTCATCTTGAATTTAGATGGATGGTTTCCCTTTGTTTTCTTTCTTATTTTTTTTGATTTTGCCCCTACTTGGTAACCTCCCGTCTCTAGTTTTTTAGTAATCGTCTGTAACATTTTCTTAATTTCTGATATAAATACTACGCAAGTCCTTTGGATGTATTCATCCGTGTGAAAACAAGACCGAAAGTCTTCATGGACTCGATGGCTATATGATGCCGATACCGATCAAATCGAGCTAAGCTGCGTACCTGCGAAGATCGCACAGATGTTATGACTACCAATCGTGAATTCGTGCATGAGACTAGAACCTGCATTGTGGATGCTCGGATGTCGAATCGAATGGCCGCTTTCGACACTGACAGGCTGGGATGCGATGCTTAGCCTGTCCCGATATCGACAGCCCCCACGATCGATCGTCGGCCGATGTGTTGGGGTTTGACAGTGTGTTGTCCTTGTCGTCTGGCCCCTTTGTTGAATCCTTTTTCTCGGCAAACAACAAGCAACCCGACTCGACTCGCTTCGTATCATCTTCAACCTGGCATCCAACCCCGTCTCCATCGCCCTTTCGACACTCCTACCGTCCCATCCGAACCCTCCGAACCCTCGTAAACGCCATCAGTTCCTCTCCTTGCCCTCCCAAAGCTATAGCCGATCCGACTCCTCAATCTCAGCTCCCTTACATTCTTGCCCGTTGCCCCGTTAGCAAATCTGTAGATTAGTCAGCGTTGGCTCGACGACGTCAAACGCTTATTGATAGCCTTCGAAATACACCGCCACCTCCCCTTGTTTATCGCAGGATCCGCACCTCGTCGCCTTATTATCCCTTAATATCGCCTGTTAGGTCGGTCCATCTCGTTGTGTCGATTGTAGTACCAGACGGACGACCGAATGAACCGACAAAAGTGATCGCATATTGCTCCGGCTTCAGTACTGAACGGTGTCAAAAAATATGACCCAAACACAGCTGCCGGGCCCTCCGCAGCCCGAAATACCCCTTCAGCAGCCCCAGCCGCAAGCTATCGCCGCCTCATCGACAGCCCAGGTCAACACGACGGCAAAACTAGCTGCGTCCACATTTGACAAACAGCCGCTCTCAACGGGTCTTCAAACGGACACAACTCTTACAAATGCCTACATTCTGAAGGGGATCGCTGCTTCTGCCTTGGAGCAACCTTCTGACTCTCCAGACCTTTTCTCATCAACATCGCCCACCATGGCAAAACCCAGCCTACAAGCACCTCCAAATTTGAGAGTTTCAACCAACGTTCCAGCAGTCGCATCTGCTATCAATAGACAGTCTGCCACCCCTTCCTCTGGCCGTGCCGAGTCCGCCATCCGCCAAGCCAGCATGGGCATCAATCAAGTTCCCAAGGTTGCCCCGGGTCCGGCTCCCACGCAGCAAATTTTCACAGCACCGTTACTTCAAACTTCTCGACCGAATGTTGGAACCGGTGGGAAACGTCCTAGCATGCGCCATATCGATACGGCACAATCAGAGATGACACCCGTCGAGAAAGAGGCCAGGTCGCAGAAAATCCGAGACATCATCAACGAGCAATTCGGTCTCGAGATCCTGTTGAAACATAGAGAACTGCAAGATATCGAGGCTGAACTTGGTAAAGCTGAAGCGTGTCTTGAGCAGATCCGCCGATGTTCCATCGAGGACGCCATGGAAAGGGATGGCCGTTTTGATGACCCTTCCGGTGTATCAATAATGTATACCCCTTCCCCGCATGTTCTCGATGGACCTCACTCTCGAGAATATCGCGACTGGCTTCTGGAAGAGAGGGTCCCTCCGACTCGTCCTAAGTATCACGATGTCCTTGCACCCAATCAAACCCAAAATTTTGTCGTCCAGAGCCGAAAAGGACGAGATTCGCAAAAAAGCTCTAAGAGACCCCAGCGAGACGCCGCCATCTCCATTCCAAAACGGCCCACTATCTGCCTCCACCGCCAACCTGATGGAAATATTGTCAAGTAAGTAATCCTCAAGTGTTTCAGTCGTACGGCTGTTAAAGTTGGTTTGCTAACTTGTTGTTTTTCTTACAGGCTCTCTTGCATTGATTGTAAGCGCGATACCTTCGGGTCCATGCAAGGATTTATCAACCACTGCCGTCTCGCCCACCAACGCGACTTCCAAACGCATGATCATGCCGCGGCGGCTTGCGGTGCTCCTTTCGACATTTCTACGTACGATGGCCCGATGCCCCCCCCAAGGAGCACCAAAGCGTCAAAATATGCTAGTAAAAACAAGGCAGCAATTCCAAAACCCAGCCGTCAAAATTCTAAAACCAAAGCTGCCCCGAAAGCAAATAAGAACGGCGCTCCAGTTATTAACGAAGCCACGAACATTTTGCCAGCAGGACCTCTTACTCCACCCCTTCAGGCGGAAGATATCACGCTTCAAAGAACGATTCAAACATCCCATTTGAAGGAATACCTCACTAAGAAGCAGGTAGACGTTGAGAATCTGGACACCATGGTCGAGGAAGCGGTCAATCGCGTTGGTATGGTTGAGGAGAGTGAAGGCGAGGAGGAAGATGGTGAACAAGAGGTCACTAGCAGCAAAACCAACCAGAAAGCGCCCAAAATGGAGTCCAAGCTCGCTGAAGTCCAGGCAGTTGAGATTCAACCCGACGAAGCACAGGTTTCCCAGCCCAATGAGGTCGATGTGGAGATGACGGACTTGACTGTCGATACCAGTATCGGAAATCAGGAATCCAGCCTTTCCACCATCGGCAACCAGACTGTTGTGACTGACGTTACCGCCGACACAACATACGAAGAGAGCCAAGCCATTGGTGATGCCCTGGAATCCAACCCCCCACTTCAACCGTTTGCTCCCGACAATAAGGCTCACGAGGAAGGACAACCGCGTCCAACCTCCCGTCGATCTAATGGTGGTTCTCGCCAATCCCCTCGTACTCCAGTTTTACCTTCTGGCGCTCGGATGGGCACCAGGGCTCATCCGTCACCTGATACTGATCAACTCATCACACGCCACAGCGCTCGACTTGCTGACGTTGTCAAGGCGGGCCCTAGTAAGCGCGCTTGATTGGAAGGAATGGCAAGCCCTTTTCTTCGATCATCTTACACGGATTTTCTCAGAGTCGGCTGTTAGTAATATGAGAATGTAACCCGCGACGGTTGACTAAACTTCAACAATCAGATACTTCAACAAATATTACGAATTGGTTCCCTCTCTAGCTTTTCGTTGCGATTCGCCCTATTATTTTCTCTTTTTGTTTCCTTCGATTGGCTTGTGGCGTTTCTGGCGTGTGATCCAATTTGCTTTATATACCCGTTTCCTCGAGAGTACCGCTTTTTCCACCGTACCTATATTAACCGTCAGGTTTCTTACGTTGGCAGCTTTTTTTTTATGATTTTTGCATTTTCCTCCATCGGGAGTACCTTTGCATTGTGGTACTCGAAAAGTTACACTTCACGGTGGGAGATGAGAGGGCCCATCTTTGGTGTTATCAGCATTCTTCCCACAAACTGTTCATCGAGCAATCTCGTCGGTCACTAACTTAAGTTTTCTTGTATTTATATTGGCGAGGTCTCTCGCCTGACAGAAAAAACTCGGGATAGGCAGGGAAGGTATCGACTCTGCCTTTTTTTTTCTTTCTTTCTGCGCCTAGTTCCCAGGCGCTACTTTAATATCTCTTTTTCCAAGTACATATTCTTAACTCTGATAGCCCGACAACATTACGGGATAATGTGAATAAATTATAACTGGAACAAGCTCCCAACTCTAAATTGTGCGTGTCGAAACAGATAGCTCTTGACTTGAGATTCGGGATACATGTCCTCGACCTTACCGATCTGCCTGTTCCAGAACTTCGGCTGGCAATCCAGCCCCCACCTCACCATCCGCCTCCACGACACCCTTCCCCCCATCCCGGTTGGCTCTCCAGATGCCGCCATCAACGAACCACTCGCGTTTCCAAATCTCGACCTTGTCCTTGACGAGCTCCAGGCATTCTTCGGCGATCCGCCATCCTTCGGCGCGATGACTAGTGCTCAGCGCGATTACGATGGAATCCTCACCGACGGGGACGATGCCTAGACGGTGAATTATGGATATGGCGTGGAGGGATTCGTTATTGGCGGATTTGAGAGAGGTTGCGATGGAGGAGAGGGAGCGGAGGGCCAGGGGCACGTAGGTTGTGTACTCGAGAGTTGTTACAGACTTGCCTAAAGGAACATTCATGTAAATATGATTCAATCCGATCCTTAATTTTTCAAGTTCAGGACTACGGAGAAGGAAACAGTGTATTCACCTTCAAAGTTGTCTCTGGTGGTTCCTATTGTTGGACAAGAAAAAAATAATCGGACCGTGTCAGCGAAGATGCACGGCAGTCCCGGAGAGTGGAATGTGAGGCTTACCAACGAACAGGACGACCGCACCGGCTTTCGGGCTCCTGACACGGTCAACAGACGCCGTGATGTCGAGTTTGTCATAAGTCAAGCCGACATATGTGCCGTTCTCCTCCTCGGACTTGATGCCCTCGAAGGCCGGCTTTGCGGGAGCTTCCGCCATCTTTTTTTTTAGGTGGTGAAGTTGTGGATATAATCGGAATTTGTTGTATTTTGAAGTCCCCAAGCACCCCAAAGTTCAGAGTTCCCGTTTCGGTGTTCCGGGCTTCCCCTGCGATGCTCCCCCGTGGTGCCCCTTCAACTTCCCGAAGCACCACCCCCAAAAGCGCAAACCGCATAATAATAACACTGTTGCAACTCAGCTCCCAGAAGCTATACTTAATATCCTCCCCTTCAAACCTGCACAAAGTGGCTCCGATTCACCATATCCTTCCACTCAATCCTGCCCAACAATGGAGTTTCTGAAATCCGCCGTCGCATCAGCCATATCCAAAGGCCCAGCGTTCGGATACACCCTTGGCGATCGAGTCGACCTGTCGGATTCCATCTGGGCGCTACACAACGGTACCAAGAAGGTTTGGAAGCCCTAGCTTTCTTTTTTAATTTTCTTTCTTTCCTCAATCTACTCAGAACGTCCCTCCCGCTAAAAGCCGACTTGCAGGAAGACGGTTCCAAATGCAGCGTCTTCGCATTCGACATCAACGCCAACAAGTCGAGGTTACCGCTGGCCAAGAACGCTCTCAGGAAGTGGAGGACATTGCGACATCCCGGGGTCGTGAGGGTGCTCGATACGCTTGAGGTACTTGAAGATCAACAGAGGAACTATAATCATCCAGGGAAAAAAAAGGGAACTGGACAGCTAATGGTCCCGGCCAGACAGACACAAACATCTACATTGCCACCGAAAGGGTCGTCCCGCTGGGATGGCACGTCAAGCGGAACGCTCTGAATACGGAGACGATTAAATGGGGGTTATATACGATATCGGTACGCATTCTACAATATTCATACGGATCGCTTCTTTCACAACCGCGAAGCTATTTTGCTCAAGCTAATACCACGCGCCACTTGATCCAACCTGCAGTCCACGATGAGATTCATCAACGAAGACGCATCATCGATACACGGAAACTTGAGGATATCATCGATATATACTACCGAGAGCGGGGAGTGGAAGCTTGCCGGGTTCGAGGTATTGAGCTCGTTGAAAGAGGAGGATCCGGCGATATATGTAGGTTGAGCTTTGTGGCCACTTGACGAGGAACTTTGTCGCTGATATGGTATTACGAATAGACGTACGGTGGTTTACTACCAGATTCCACCAAATATGCCGCCCCGGAGATCAGTCGTGGTGGGTGGGATGGATTAAAAAAGTACCGCCCTCTTGCTCCTTCTCTAAACTATTGGAAGAGGAAATCTTCTAACACTCATCTATAGTCAGGCGATCCACGTCACCGACTCCTGGAATATGGGTAGTCTGATATACGAGATCTTTAACGGCTACTTTATAAGTTCGGACCAGCTCACACAAGTCAAGTCGATACCACCACCGATGGCTACACCTTACAAACGGTTAACACAGGCGAACCCCAAGATGCGGTTACCGATAGCACATTTCCTAGAACAGGGAAAGAGAACTGGCGGTTTCTTCGACACCCCGTTGATCCGGTGTTCAGAGTTTATCGAAAATATGGGGGTTAAAGACGAGCGAGAAAGAGAGGAGTTTCTGCAAAATCTCGAAGATACAAAAGACGAGTTTCCGGAGGAGTTCTTCAAAGCCAAGGTCTTACCGGAGCTGCTGAAATCTGTAGAGTACGGCGGTGGGGGTCCAAAGGTATTCTCCGTGGTACTCATGATTGCCGAGAAACTCAGCGATGAGGAATGGGAGTCCGCGATAACACCGGCGGTTGTGAGACTGTTCTCGAGTCCGGATCGTGCGATACGGGTGTTTCTTCTGGATAATCTGCCAAAGATGATTGAACACTTGCCAAAGAAGGTCGTTAGCGATAGCATCTTTCCCCAGCTGGTCACCGGATTTTCAGATATCGCCCCTGTAGTCCGCGAACAGACAGTCAAGTCCATTCTCGTCATTATCAACAAGCTGTCAGACCGACAGATCAATGGCGATTTATTAAAGTACCTCGCCAAAACGCAGAACGATGAGCAACCCGGTATCAGGACGAATACCACGATCTGTCTGGGCAAGATTGCGAGAAACCTGGGATCGCACACGAGGTCAAAGGTGCTGACAGCGGCGTTCACGAGAAGTTTGAGGGATCCCTTCATTCACGCTAGAAATGCGGCATTGATGGCTCTCGCGGCTACGGCGGACGTATTTGATGAGACGGACTGTGCGACCAAATGTCTACCGGCGGTGTGTCCAGCCTTGATTGACAAGGAAAAGTAAGCAGCTCATCACGATTCTCTCAGTCGCAGAATTCGCAACTAATGCCCTTTCTTTGCTTCGGCGAATAAATAGAATAATACGAACTCAAGCCCAAAAAACATTCGATATCTTCCTCGCCAGAATCAAAACACTCACGGCAAACATGCCGGATAGCGCATTACCCCCCGTGGACGCCAACGGCGTTCCGAACGCGACAGCGATAGGAGCCGCAGGCGGTGCACCGCGCATGGGAACACCGCAGAACGACGCCTCGTGGGCAGGATGGGCAATCTCATCCTTCACGAAGAAACTGGGCACGGTATCCGGTGAGATAGAACCGCAGAATTCTGGGGTATCGACACCGGCACCGACGACGCCGGCGGAGGAGAATGGAAATATGCTCGGAGTTACAACGCCAGCAGCGGGTGGCAGCGGTAGCAGACCCGGCAGTTCAAGGTCCGCGTCGGCGTCCGTGAGTGGATTGCACCGCCAGGCCGTGAGCAACAGTCCCAGTTCAACCGCTAGGGCAAACAATACCAACACTACCCTGATGGTGGATGATGGAGGGGATGACGATATGGATGCCTGGGGTGATATGGATGATTTCCCCAAACCCGCCGCCGTCGTGGAGGAGAGGCCGAAGGCTAGCGGTGCAGCTAGAGCCAGCTTTGGAAAGACGGCGGTGACGGAAGATGATGTGATAAATAGTTTTACCAGCAAACCCAAGTCTGCACTGCCGAAGGGTTTGGGGAAGAAAGCTCCGCTGATCGGTCCGGGATCGGGTAGCACTGGCATAGCTGTGAAGAACAAGCCGATCGCACCACGGGCGGTTGCAGCTAAGCCAGCGGTAAAGAAGGCTGCTGCGCCGGCGAAACCGAAGGCCGAAGAAGGGGACGCCTGGGGTACTGATAACTGGGATGTCGATTGGAAGTAAGGCGATGATTTGTAAAATAGGATGATAGTTCGTAGGTATTTCTTCTTTCTTTGATACTTTACTAGCATTTCTACTCGAGCCGGAGTTTTTGATGCATAAACAAGTATATATTTCCTAGATTGGCGGATCATCGAGTTGTTTGGGACATAAATTCTAAGAGTTTCGATATATAATAATTGACGACATGGTTGATATTCTGGTATTTTAAGGTCGTGTGAAAATCTTCAAATTAAATGCGACATGCTCGAAGATCAATAGCTAGATAACATGAGAGAGAAGGCAATATACAACTGTAAATCCGGGGGAATAAACGCCTGCTGATATACTACTGGAAGGAAATAGCCGACATGGCGTAGATTATGTAAAATAAAACAAGAATAAATGGCAGGCATATCTGTAAACAGAGAACAATATAAATATAAAGGCGCGCCCGGTGAAATCCATTCGGCATAGAGACATGGTTGGTATCATTGAATTGCCGTGACAAATAAAGAAAGAGAGGTAAACCCTTGGTTACCCTTGAGGAATGAAAACTCTGAGCGTAGGAATCGTAACGACCAAAAGGGGAGGGGGTACGAGGGTAAGAAATCGTTATAAAGAAAAACGTCTGGGGAAAGGCCTGAAATCCCCTTTACCTCCGAAAGCTGTACTCTGATAGAATTGATGCCATTTACAATCTAATCTTCAACAATTTTCCACCTTGACGGAACTGAGCTCATATAGAACAATGGCCTCGGAATCAGCCGTGAGCAACCAAGATATTTTTCGGGCCTAAGCTTGCGGTGGTTGTGGCTCGCTATCAACGGGTAGAGCTTCGTCAATTTCTTCAGAGGCGGCAGCCGCTGCTTCCTGATCCGCCGATATCGAATTCAGCAACTTATCGGTAGTGATTGCTTCATCGCTAGCATTGCTCTTTGTATCCCCATCTCTTTCGAGTTTCTTGAGGTGATTTTTCCTGAGTTGTTCGTCCTTCATCATCCGTTGCCTCTCTACTTCCATGACACCGCCAGACTTCTTGAGCTTGCTCTCTTCTACAAACTTGCCTAGTTCCCGTTTAAACGGATTTTGCCTACCGGCTAGATCCTGTTTTCTGTTCTTCTCGGCTCGCTGAATAGCCTCCAATCTGTCGCTATGATTCGGCCGCAGAGCCCGGATTTCACCCAAAACATTGTCCTTAGCTTGGTTTGGGTCAACCACATCGTCAATCGGAGGCACAAAGCCTCGACTAGCGATCCTCACACCGCCAACTGGCGCCTTGAGCTGCTGCTGCGTGCATTCCTCTACCAACTGGAGTGTCTGCATAGCCTTTTCAAGATCGTCCTGCAAGTCCGCGTACAACTCATCTTGCAGGTTGAAGAATTGCTGCTCGTCGCAAACGATTTCGAGATCTCGCTCCCACAGCTTTTTCCACACTGGCTTCTCTCGTTTGAGATATTCTCCCATCTTTCTGAGCTCTACGCGCGCCGTTGTCATGTTACGGGTCGTTTGCTCGAGTTGACGAGGCAGGGGGCGAACGCCACGGGAAACGACATCCTTTCGCAGTTCTTCAATCGCATCCTGCAAGTCATCCACTTTGGCGACGAGGTTGTCAGAGTCGACGGTAAAAGTCTCCTTTCCGGCCGTAAGTCTCAGTCGCTCGGCGGATTCGCCTTGGCCGCCAGCAAGAGCAGGCGCAGCTTCACTGCTGACAGGCAGACGTTTGATGCCTTCGACTTTCTGCTTCAAAGAATGCAATTCCGACTTGAGCTCGTTGTTCAGCCCGTCGTACGTCTGTCTCAACACTGCTATGTTCTTCTGGGTAGATTTGATATCCTTCAACATATCGCCATGGTCGCCATTCTTCAATTTGATCCCCGACCCTTTGTATTTCACGGTTTGGGCAGGTGTCGGGGTCGTCGGTGTCATCGGCAGAGGAACCGAGGACCGCTTGGACATTTCGAATATCGTCTTTGCGTTTTCATCCTGTTTGGAGACGATGTCTTGGATCGATTTCCCCTGCACTTCCATCGTCTTGTGTAAATTTTCGATAACACCCTTCAACCCCGTCAGACCGTCGTCGATATGTCGTTTGACTTCATCGAGCACTTCGATATTGAGACATAACACGGAACGATCCTTAATGTCGTGCATATCTTCAAGTTCATACCGTACGCCGGAAGCTGTGTCTTGGAGGTATATCTCTGGGAAATCATCACCCGACGGCGGGTTGTAGCTGAACTTGGAGATGAAAAGCAATCTTATCGTGTTTATCGACAAGTCTTCCACATCGTGAATCACAGTTTTCTTGACAGATCTGCCAAGTTGTAAGAAAAGAGTGAGTTCTTTGGCTGTGACGTTTGTGCTGCCGGAAGAGTCTGGGCGGGTGGAAATTTGGACCTTGTGTTCTTCGACGGGTTGGGCGATATAAGGAGGGTCAATAGCCGGCTGCGGTACCGACTGCGGTGCCAAATCCGGTTCAGCTAGTGCTGTTTGCGGTTGTGACAACTCCGGTGGCGGCGGCGTCCGCGTCGGCTCCGTAGGCGCTTGGGGCTCAATTATCACAGGAGGAGGGGGGATCGTCGGAGGAGGGATACCTGGTGCGACCGAAGGTTCGATGGGTGGCTTATCGGCGGGTGGTTCTGCCGTTATGGCCACATCTTCTAGTATCACCGGTTGCGGGGTAGGAGCCCTCGATTGCGGCCTCGATGCGATTTCTCTCCGACTGACGGATTCTCTCGATCTCTGCATCCCGGACCTCATAGCGTTGAGGGACTCTCTCGACTCTCGGGCCCTCGGAACGGCAGAAGGTGTCGAGGGAAGCATGGGCACCATACCTGGTGGCGTTCCGGTCAACTTGGCGATGTGATATGCAGAATATCTCCTCGAGGCTCTCCTTTCGAGAGCATCACCTCTCTGCAAAGCAGCCAGAGCATCCTGTTTTGGAGCGGGAGGCGGCTGAGGCCACTCCTCCGGTCTGTTTGGATGCGGCTCGGTACCGTTTTGCTGGGAGGCAGGGTGAATGAAATCGTGCTCGGAGGGCATCAGATATGATATGGAGGCGGGCAGGGGTCCTTGCGGAAGTGATGAAGTCCTGGGCGGCGCCGTCCGTTCGACCTCGCTGTAGGGTTGCTCTTCGATTCTGTTCCGTCTCATGGACGGTTCCCGGCTGGCCATTTGGGGTTGGTATTCGCTGACTATCGGGATATCAGGGGTTCGGGAGGGTGGTGGTCCGGAGGGTTGGTCCCTCGGCGGTCGAGCCGCGAGCTTTTTCTGTTTCCGTTTGAGACCCTGCAGCAAATCTATTATGATTTCTCTGATCCTAGGTAGGTAAATTTCCAGGCTTTGCGGCGATGCCTCCGGTTGGCTGAGAGTGCTCTCGAGAACGGTGCGCAGAATCTCCGGCACGTTTCCGAGGTCGGCAGTCTCCACGCCGATGGCAGTGAAGGCGCGACATGCGATATTGAAATGCGATCCGAGTTTAACGTAGACGTCGGATACGTCCTGCTCGGTAGCCTGGCCCCTTGACCATCTTGTCAAGGTTTCTAGGAGTTCTTTGGTGGCGCGGAGGAGATTAGTGACGCTTTCCTCGATTTTGCCCAGCTGTGTCGGAGAGGATGAAGGATTAGTAATTTTTTATCTTTTTTTCGTATGGCGTGACGAGAAGAAGAAGAGCGTGGGCGAGCTAGCTTACGTTACTCTCGGGTCTGGCAGGCGGGCTCCTGCCAGAGATGGATTGCCTCCCCGATATCGAGGAGGACGTCGACATGGTCGCACTGAGGCCGTTGCCGTGAGGCGGGCTGCCAGGGTTTCTCCTCTGTGATGGTCGTGACGAGTACACGGCTTGCATCTATTCGGTAGGTAAACGGTATTCGGACCGGGAGAGTGGTTGTGGTGGTGGTGATGGTAGTGTTGGTGGGGTGGGGGTAGCAAGGGTGTCTGTCGGTCGAGGTTGTGATAACGTCAGATGTGCGATGGTAAGAGTGTCGGTGTCGGTGTCGTTTCGGACGAGAGCAGCGGACGGATACGAGTATTATAACTGTCACTGTTGGTAATAGTATATGTATGAGACGAGGGACGATGATCGGGTCGAGCGAGGTGATGTGAGGCGAGGACGGGGACGAGCTGTGGGGTTTGAGAGGAGATGGCAGATGATGGCAGTGGGAGAAGGTTGCTGTGCTGTGCTGTGCTGTTGTGCTGTTGTTGTGGGGTTTGCTGGTCGGTAGCACGAAAATAGCCGAGCAACCAAAAAGGTGGCCAACCTTCTCGAAGATACCAGGACGATAGGGAGGAGGAGGAGAGAAGGAGAAGGGGGAGGAAGGAGGGAGTGAGAGGGTATATGACGGTATCTCGATTGAAGGCGGGCTGAAGGCTGGTTGGAGGCTGGTGACGGGCGTCCGGCGGGTGCAGTTGCTTAAACGGCCACTCGAGTCCGCACTAATTATATTGGAAGCAGCAGCACCTTGGCTCGACGGGACGCTTATATAATTATATCTCCATCCTTACCCAAGCGTTTATAAAGTATTTATACGGACTTATACATGTACATAAATATATATAGATATAGATATAAAGTATGTATAAAGTATATGCGTACATGCTTGTGACCGGATCGGACAGCTACAACAAACATGTACGCCTCGGACGCAGCCCAGCCCGAGTCCATCGAAATAACTAATAGATGATGATGATTTGTAGAGGTTAGTGCGATATCAGTTGACCAGATTTGCTCCGTCGCATGCATCACGATACCATCCCGTCCGAGCTAAGACCAACGACCAGCCGGCTTGGGCAAATCTTATCCATCCTCCGTGCTAACTAAGCTCCAGCAGCAGCGGCTCCGTCTCAACACCGCAGCACCAGCACTACCACCACCACCCCGGTCATCCTCTCATACCGTCGAGTGCCAGAAGAGCAGAGAAGAGAGAACGAACGGGACGGGAAGAACAAGGAGAAGGAGAAGAAGAAGGACGGTCGTTCTGAAACGGTGGAGCCGCCTGGCCTGGCCGGGTCCCACACACACACCCAACACGCCAATCCGCTGGACATCGTCGGCCGCTCTTCTCTCCTCTTTTTCGTTCTCCAGATTTCAAACACCACCTCTTTAATCCATTAATATATATTATCATTATCATTATATCCATTCACCGCTCCCCCGTCACCGTCGCCATTTCTATCACCGTCACCGTCACCGTCATCTCCACGCGGACACCATCTCAATCCTCCGTCTCCTTTCCTGCCTTTTCTTCTCCAGCCTTCCTCACGACTCGGGAAGCACCGAAGGAAGCTCCATCGAACCTCCGCCCGCTCAGCCTGATAGATTTCCCCTGCTCTCTGCCTCCGTCGTGTCTCGTTGAGCAGTAGCACCTCCCAGCTCAGACTTCCCGGCAGAAAAGGGTGCCGTCGAATCCTCACTCACCTCTTCTCTCAAAGAAGCTCCCTCCCGCTTATTTTCCTCTCCAGCGTCCGTCCAAATCTCGCGTCCATCAATCAGCTTCTCGATCCCTCATCCTCTCTCCGGTTGTTACAAGCTCCTCCTCTGACGACCCTTTTTCTTCTTCTTTTCTTTTCTCTTCTCTTCTAATCTAATATCCTCGCACCATCTTGCCTTTATCTCACGGCCCTCGGATTTTACATTTTATTTTTCTTTCGCAATCCCTACTGTCGATAGAAAAGCTGGCCGTTCTTCCTTTTCTCAACCCGTAGCTCTTACTATTGTCGGCGTTGTTGTTCTCCTACCCTGCTGCCATCCTTTATCAACAATTCAGACACCGAGTCCTACGGGAACCAAGCCTCCCCCTCCAGAATCATCATCCCTTTTCAGCATTTCTTTCACAGTTGGAGTAACTTACCCTATTCAATCGAAAATACTTTGGATCCAAGAGGTTTTTTTTTTTCTTTCTTTCTTTCTTTCTTTCTTCTTTCAAAAACAAAAAAAAAAACCAGTCGGTACGTTAATTCATATTATACTCGCCCTAATCCATAGACCACGCCATCTACTCGTCCTCACCCATATCCCAGTCGCTTGACTCGTCTTCCTTCAAGCTCCATTTCATACAATAACTCTCCCCAATCGATGAATCACGTCCTGGTTTTACCTTCCCGAGCCTTCGACGGATCAGACTGACACATAATATTAGCAGATTGGCAGCATTTTCAGCAGGTCGAAACCACCGACAGCGAACCTCCACACATCTTCACCAATACCACCTTTTCAACGTAGCTCAATTCTCCGCAACATAATCTCATCGAACCTACTGAATATCCCCCAAACGTACAATGGCGACGACAGCCGCGCCAGCCACAACCTCCGGCCAGCCAGGGGGCCCTGGAGGCAGACCTCAGATAAAAGTTGGGTCCAATCCAAATATGAACAGACGAGGAATGCAGAGCCCCGTCGACGGTGGACCAAAGTACGAAACCCTTACTCTGCGGTGAACCTCCCGTTCAAACTTTCCCCGATTTTCTAGCTCACAAGACACCCTTCGCAGCAAGAGAAACGCGCCGCATAAACCCTGGGGCCAACAAGGTCATTCGGGAGGACAGCAAAAGTACCAAGCACCAAATGCCATAAATCAGAAAAAACCCGCTGAAACCGATACTCCGGATAAACACATGAACGATCGAACGGTTTATCTTCTAGCCAATTCTGTGGTAAGAGAGGACGCCACATCCTCGTTAAAACAACATGATGCTCACACCAATTCTTTCCAAACTTACAGGGCCGAAAAGTGACCGCTACAATCAAGAGCGGAGCCCAATTCCAAGGAATTTATACGGGATCATCCATGAATGGTGATTTCGGTTGTGTTTTGAAATTCGCAAAGCAGACTCGTGGCCCGCAAGGAGAGGAAGACCAGGCTATCTCTGGGTACATCGGAGGTGGTCCGGAGAAGATCCTCATCATCGAAGGAAAGGATCTGATGGATCTCGAAGTCCCGGATGTTCCGCTGGAGTCTAGCGAAGTCGCATCTAATCAGAATGGTGCTAACCACTCCATCCCGTTCGACCTTCCAATCGGTGTAAGCTGCTAACTATTCTGCTCCACAGGCACCAGTCAATTTAAAACTGACGTTGATATCTCTGGAAACCAACCGGTTCGAGAACGTGAGCTTCAACGATGGCAGGCTGATGAAAGTACTACCGGTCTCGGTTTGGAGGATGCCGACACACAAGTTCCCGAGAAGAAATGGGACCAATTCGAGACAAACGAGAGACTGTTCGGCCTCAAGAGCGATTTTGACGAGAACATCTACACGACAAAAATTGACACAAGCCACCCCATGCACAAACAGCGAGAAGCCGCTGCATCTAAAATCGCACGGGAAATCGAAACCAACATTGGGTCAGGCGCTCAACTTAGCGCTCATCAGGCGGAAGAGCGTGGTTTGAAAGTTGACGACAGCGGTGTCGACGAGGAAGACAAGTACAGCAGCGTTCAACGTGCCCCTTCATATAGCACCACCACCTCATCAGGTGCTCAAAAATACATGCCGCCTGCTTTACGTGCTCAGGTATCGGCTCCTCCTGCCGCATCTTCACCGTCAGCACCAACCACAAAGGAAGCCCCGAAGGAGTCGCCCAAAGAGCCCGCCGCAACGGAGCCCGCAGTTGTCACACCATCCGCACCCTCGCAACCCGCTTCGAAGCCGGATCCTAACCCGAAGAAGGCGGTTGCGACAACTCCAGCTGTCCCAATAATTCCAGTTATCACTGAACAGGCCCCCTCGCCCCAACCACCTTCGATATCTTCATTCAAATCAGAAGATACAAAGCCGAAAGACAAGTCTCCTCTGCCGGAGTCAGTCAAGAGGGCCTCCGTTACAGCAATTCCCGCAGTCCCAGTTCTCCCCATTCACAAAGGTGCCGAAAATTCGGAAACTAACCTTGGTGCCCCAGCTGCCGGGACATCGGATAATCCTTTGAGAAGGGTGAAGGATGCGTTTCAGCAATTTAAAAACACGGAGCGAGAACGGCTAGAAAAGAGGCGCCAAGCAATGGCGAAGAAGGATAAGGATGTTAAACTCCAGGATCTTAAGAAATTTTCCCAGAGCTTCAAACTTAACACACCAGTACCCCAGGATTTAGTCCCTATCCTTGCTAAAGACAAGGCCAAGCAAGACGAAATCGTTGAGAAATCGAAGGCTAATGCCGCAGCTGCAGCCACTATCAAGAAGCACACTCCAACTTCTCAGTCGACAACAGGCACAACCACCTCTAATATTCAATCGAATCTCCGAACACCGATACCGCCTCCGCCTAGCCAAGCATCAAATGCCGCAGGTGCGGGAGCTTCAAGCCAAGGTATGCAAATACCAGATAAAAATGGACTCAACAAGGCCCCTATCCCAGGGTTCCCCCCTCGACACCCCGCCGGATATCGCTCCGATCGACCACAACCTCTCCCGGCTAACATGAATCTACCACCAGTACCAGGGCCCCGCCTTCTGAGTGATAAACTCCGACACAACCAACAGATGAAACAGACCGGCCAGTATGGAAATATGCCGTTACCTATACCTGTTGTGGATCACTCCGCCCCGCCTCCGACAGGCCCAGCCGCTATGCAACCAAAGGCCTTTTCTCCGACAGGCCCCAAGCCGAATCCTCGCGCTATCGAATTCCGCCCCAGCCCGTACGCTCCAGTGTTCACCCCAGGAGGTAACGCGCCGGGTCCATCAGCCGCATCACCCGCTCCGTCAGCAAGCTCACGTGCTACGAGCCCTTCAGTGTTTTTTGGTAATAAGAAGCCAAAGCCGATTGAAGAGAGAATACTCGTTGGCGAATCGTTCGATCCTTTCAGGAGAATGAAGTCGGACACCGAACAAAATAAAGACAAGTCAGCTGTACAGTCTGATAGGCCGCATCTGATACAAGGGTTTATCAATAAACCTTGGTTAACCCAGCCAACTTGGCAGGTGAAGGAAGAAAATCAGGAAAAGAAGTATACAGAAGTCTTCGAAAAGAGCGAGTCTTCGGCCACCGGCGCGACACAAAATCAAAATCATCAGGCGAATACACATCAGACCCATCCCCCACCTCCTCACCCGGCGGGGCATCCCATTCCCACACATATCTCTCAGATCCCCCACATGCCTCATGACAGGCATCCGGGTCCTCACATCCCTACTTTCTCTGGCCCAACTCCACCTTTCGGAGAGCAAGAGCACCCCGGCAGACCGCTCAACTCTCCGCCGAACGTTCTACCATCCCCTTCCATCACGAATGCTAGCATCCCCCCTCAATTCGGATCTCCTAGCGGCCATCACGCTATCGTGTATCCAAACCATGGCCAAATGGCTCCCCAGTACAATGTATTGGGTCAGAACGGTCAGTTTGGGGGGTACAGGGGAGGATACGCTGGTGGACCGCAATTCATGCAACCCCCGGGAGGAGCTGGCGGTGCTTCCCCTATGGTAATGGGTGCCCAGGGCCAGCAACCTATCCCCTTCATGGTACCTGGAATGGGTGGGCCTTTCATCCAACAAGGAATGCCACAAGGGATGTATTCTCCTCATCAAATGCACGCATATCCCGGCCAACCCGCCGGGCCTCCCCCACCACCGTCCGGTGGATACCCTAGTCCGGGTAGAGGGGCACCTATGATGATGCACCAGAGTTCGCAACAAGGTCATCAGACACCGGTCCCAGCTCCCATGATGCTTAGCATGTCGAGCGGACCGGCAGGCCACCCTCAGCAGCACACCAGTAAGTAACACCTCAAACTGCCATCGTGACCCTCCCAGACTAACCGAAATACCAGTGATGCGACCTTTCCACGGTCCCCCTCACTTCAGTCAACACCCAGGAGGACAACACCACCCGCAGAATCAGTACGGACAGTATCCGGGCGGGAGAGGTGGCCACCCTCATCACAACAGCCTGCCCAGTCATCCATCCGGACCATCCGCCGTACCTCATGAGAATGCCGAAGAGTCAAAATGAGATGAATGATTCGGCTCATCATTTCATATGTTTCGGTTATTAATTAATGACGATGGCATGATTCTACGAATGTAACGATTGGACTAGCGCAAATAAAAGCATGATGACTTGCATTACTGAAGGCGTGAATGGCGTATACATTGTTGTGTGGCATATCGGCCCTCTTCTTTGTAAGGATACCAATCTTTCTTGTACTTGAAGTTTTCTTCAAAATCGGAGAATGGCGATAGCCCCAGTGTCTCCCTTATTTCTATTCTCTTTTCTTGTTCCAATGTCGGGAGTCTTGCCAGTCAAAGGATTCACCTCCTTTTTATCTGTACTGCGGCTGCATTGTGGCGTTCTCTCGGGCGGGATCAACGAATTGGGATCTCATCCATTTATCTTCACCTTTGGGTCACATTATTGTATGCTCGTGTTGGATAAATCACACAGGGGGCGTTGCCCACCCTGCAAGTCTCCATATCGCCCACCATAGTTTCTCTCGTCTGAACGGATAGGCCATTACCGCTAGCGGGTCTGAACCATTTCAAAAGAGTGGAATCTTTTTTTAGATAGCACTCAACTTGCAGGTCGTTTAACCCGCAAAAAGAATATAAGTGGAGATTTGCGATGTAAAGCAACGTTCCTGGTGGCAAGGAGTCAAATGAAGGACAGGTATAGAGTCTCTCAATTGCCCGGTGAGATATGCACCAGTATATGAACACCAGGGTATCAAATATTAGAGGCTAGATTCTGGTGGACCACAGAATCGACTGTATATGGCGCTGGGTATCTCCTTTTAACTCTCTTAAATACATACAGAGTGGGTATTGAATGTCAACAGCTTTTTCCAAAGTCTCGCACGTATCAGTAAGCACCAGTAGGTTTAAAAATCCGAGCAGGTTCCATGACCGCGCAAAAGTGATGAGATTGCAGACGACGAATGTCTTGGATTCTTATTCTTCCAAAGTGGGTGCCACGGCAGGATCGTTTTGTGCAGCAGTTTGCTCATCGTCATGAAATTTTGTAGGTATCCTGACAAGCATCTCAGGGTAGGCTTGATTCTGCTGCTCCTGTGGCAAATCCTTTTGATCCTCAGCGTCGTCTTCTTTCGGCTCCTTGGGAACCGGCAATTGGGCTAGGGTTGCACATATTGGGTGAGCTGGGTACTAAAAATGGATTAGAAATATGGAAGCGTATATACCGGAAGCTAGGCTTATCGCCCTCAGAACATTCTGCCAGTTTGCGAGCACCGTAGCTACCACTAGGTGCAGGGTACAGAATCAGCAACCGGTCGACAATTTCTGAATGCACAGGTCATAGGGTCAGTCAGCGTACCCTCGGTCCCATCCGTCAGAGTGCTTATTTTCCCTTCCAGCTCTCGAAGTTGTCTGGCAAGGTTGGCAGAAAGATCACGGAGCTGTTTGAGGTTCTCGAGCTCAATCTTCTTTTCGTTGATACGGTTGACGAGGTGAGCGGGAGCTTGCTGGGAGCCAAATGCTAGCTGGAAGCCGGGACCGACGGAGGACTGGCGGAAATGCGAGAATCTGTGGGACATGGCGGAGTGGGGGTGGTGGTAGCGAGAGCACGATGGGTCCTGTCGTGGAGCCAGAGCTCCAGCGCTAAGTTTGCTCCTCGTCGGAAGCTGCCCTGCACGTATCAAGTGAGAATAGTATTGTGTGGGTTGCTTGTTGGGAACGCGCTGCTGCTCAGGGAGAATGTGTTGCGTTTGACGTCGTTGCGATGGGCGGTTGATTAGTCTCAAAATGGAAATACGTAAACAAAACAGCCAAACGACCAACCCACAACACTTTGCCCCGTCTCGCTCTCTTTCCCTTCGTTTCATTCGCATCGCAACATCCTCAATTCACGTATTGGTTAAAATATTGTCTCGGGCAGTTTAATTACTATTTGTTTGTTATTGCACACGCGACTCCACCAAAATCCGCTATTACCTTCCGCTTTCCACTTTCTTCCTCTTCCTCTTGTTCTTCTTATTAGTCTCACCAGTACCATCTCGCGACTTATACAACCGACAGTTACAGCAGCTCAACAGATACGCATCTATCAAACAATTGAACATTTGGACAATTATTCCTTTTTGGACAACTTGACTCTTACGGCTTTCGACGCCCAAACATAACGCCCACGTGCAACGTGTTTTTTATACCCAATCGACACAACCAGCGGACAAGTAACGCTGTTGCATGAGAAGGACTTAAAATAAGAAAAAGAGATGGCGAAGTTGAGTGACGTCAACCAGAATCCGGCGCTGGACAGTCTTGAGTCATGTATGTTCCTAGACCGCAGATCAATTGCTGATCATTCAGAATTACTCACAACCTTTTCTTTATTGCAGTAAAACGACGGTACCAAAGACAAAACAGAGAGCTTGCAAAGTACATCCCCCCATTCAAACCTCGTCCAACGATCAAAACAGCAGGCTAACATCAATGTCGTACCCTCAGAGTAAATGCGAACCAAGCACAGCAGATACAGGCCATTCAGGCCGAGCTCGGCCTCCAGAATTCCGAAAACATTCGATTGAGTTCGGAAATCATCCACCTGCGAAGACAACTCGATGTTAGGGACTCGAGAAACTCCCTAGGCGCCTCCGATAATACCAAGAGACTATTGGAAGAAAAATTGTCGGAGCTTACAGAGCTCGTCAAAGGGCTTGGAGGTGATGGGAGGTCTGACGGTAGCAGACCTAGACTCTCAGGCACGTAATTTTTCAACGATCAGAAGTCCGTCCAAGGATTATTGATTAACGTTCTTTGAAAAATACAGGGAAACGGTTCCCAACTGCGATGAAACCCGACCCACGGGAGCGACCGGACGGCCTACTTGCAGATATTCTCGAAAATGAGGTGGCCGGACAAACACCTACTTCGCCTCTCTTCTCCGCTGCCAAAAGAACCGAAACTCAATTTGAGTCACCAACGAAAGCCTACATTCCTCTAGACTCAGCCATGTTTGACATTCGACCTCGACGGAGAAGAGATAGCACCAATGTTGAGAATCTGGTTCTTGAGACTCGCATATCCATTCCCTCGGTGTCCAAAGCCGAGGAGCAAAGCACTGTCAGCTCGAGGGAACCAACCAAGAGGAAATATCCCGCCATTTCAGAACCCGCCGGATACGAACAAATGGAAGATCGGGTTGTTCCACCACGGTTGAGCGACTTGGAAGACGTAGTCTTTTCACCAATACCTGGCATTGAAGAAGTGACACCGACGTATCAACCCGAAACCAAAAAGGAATTTAAGGATTCCGATGCCGACATCCCATCGAGGAAAGAAGCCAGCAACTCGTCTTCGGCTAAGGCCGATAATGTTACCACCTCTCGATCTTCCTCCAGTCGACGGAGTATGGAGCACATCCGTGACTTGGCTCTGGCTCAAGCACAAGAACCTCCCTCAAATCCCACCGTGGTCGAATCCCGACGTGTGCTTGAGTCAAAATCTACGAACATTATCACCATTAAAATCTCACCCGTGAAGCTTCCCACCGCTGCGGATTTCGAATATGTCAAGAAGGATGCGGCTTTCCCTAAGGATAAAGACCCTTTGAAGAAACCCGCCAGACTTTCTGCCAAACCGATCATTGTTCAAGGCGCGGAGAATACAATGACCCCTGAGAAGAACGTTGAAAGGAATCGACGTACTAGGGGTGTCACTGTAAACTATGCGCTTCCGGCACTGAATAAGAAGCTCAGGAGAGATTCAGAGACCCTTGTCGACGCGGTCACGGGCATTCAACCCAAGCGACGATCAGGGATTAATGTTGAAGACGGGAGCAAGGAAAATTCAGCTGCTCCAACACCGGCTGCAACACCGCTTGACAGGGACCAGAAAACTCTCAAGGCTAACGTCGAGGACATTGAACGTAGAGCGAGCAAGATGTCCATCCACCACGATACCCAAGCGGAAACAGAGGCTGTCGAGAGAAAGGTAGCCGAAAGGGCGGGTGGCAGCATGTCCGAGCGAGATATTCGCAAAATAATTGCCGAAAAGACAACCCGGGATAGAGACGCCCACGCTCGTCTCGAACAGACCCGAAAAGATATCTACGCTTTTACTACGAGCTCGTCCCCAGACGTTGCGGAAATGATTCGAAGAAGCACAAGTGAAAGAAACTCACTCGGCGGATCAAACGTGAGTGGGAGCCATCAACGAAGGACGTCTGGTGGAGTTCCGATCATCGGTATCGGTAGCGGTGTCAGAAAAGAGGGCGCGACGAGATCATCTTCGTCCTCGTCCTCGACCTCGACCTCAACCTCAGCGAACCTCAAATCCGCGAGCGACTTGTTGGAAGAACGGCGGCGAAGGCGGGCTTCCCTCGGTGGGTCCACAGGTACTTCTGCCCCCGCCTCATCGTCCGCCTTGGATATGAAATCAAGGAAGAGCGTTGGGTTCGCGGATACCGTAACGGAAAGAGACCGAGGGAGCGGTAGGGACGGGCGGAGAAGAACCATGGTAATCTGAAGCACCTGACCCTCACATTCTGACTTGCTCAGTTCACTCTATTATTGTTTGTTTCTCCGCTTGCCTTGTATTCAAGGCTACGATGTATTACGAATTGGATCCGTGACTAGATACACTTGGTGTTATTGGGTTCCTTTGGCTACTTTTTTTGAAGATGGCGTTTTTCTTTAGCAAGAGCGGCTTTTTTGTCTTTCTCTTTCCCTTGTTTGGATCTTTTTGTTCCATTCATTATTCTTGTTTTACGCAGGAAGTCTTGAAACTCCTGTGCTTGTAGCAATATTCTGGAGTGTTGTTGCATAATGTGTGTTGTAATGAAATCGAGTTGAAGGCGATGTACTGGCATATATATAATTTGTTCTGGTGCTGTCAAACCAGACTCTGATGCATAATATAAAGTATATTCTAGTCAATTGATACTCATTACGGATTGTACTGTCGCTTTATCCAGTTATTATAGGAAGACCAGTCCCAAGTTTATCAACGGACCCAGCCGAGAATTAAACCATTTCAAACCGCGTGCAAAAGACGCTTACATCACAAGGAAAAGTACTAGGATAACTTGATATTAAACAAAAGGGAAGAGGCGAAATCAAATAACCACTTCACTAATAAATATGCACATGCATAGTGTTTAGGGAAATTACAGACACACTATCAATCGCGTGAAAGAAAAACCAGCATATAACACCACTGGTCATGGAGAAATTAAGACGTTCAGGGAGGACAACCAAACCGAGAAGGCAAGATTTATTTCGTCGTAGGGGCCGTGCTCTTTGTTCCCGATTCCTGTGGTCCCGTCTTCGAGGCTGTTGTCTGAATATTATCGTGCTCATCATCCGAATCTGCTAGTTGGAAGGGATCGCTGGTGGGCTCAACGTTTGATAAAGGGGCCCATTTGCTACTCGCTGTGTTTCCCGTTCCGCCAGGAGGATTCGCGCCGGTGTTGGATGTGGGTTTGCGGTAGAGGTCTTCTTCGGACTGGTTTGCAAAGTTGACCGTTTTACGCTGGCCGCCTCCCGGGCTCGTACCTTGCGGAGATGGTGCTGAGCCGAAGAGATTCGGGTTGGCGATAGGGCGGGTCCGGCGAGGCTCTATGAAAGATGAAAATTAGTTATCGTTGTAAGAACGTGGTAGTGGGGAGGGCTTATAATGGTGATCCTTACCATCAGTGTTATCCCTCAGCTCGAGATGTCTGAAGTCGTCTTGTATGACTTCAGGGTCGGCATCGTACGCATCACCGGATCGCCTGCTCGAGTATCTTTGTGGATACTGTTGTTGTTGTTGTTGTTGTTGTCGGGGACCTCCGGGGCCACCAGCGCCAGCACCGGGTCTAGCACCTCCGCCCTGTTGGTTTTCCTCCTCTTCGTCGCCGGCGAGTTTCTTGCCAATATCAGCAATAAACTTGTTGACTTTGGTCTGTGTTTCTAAGAACCCTTTGCGCAAGTTTTCACGGATAACAGGTAGCTCATCTGTAAAAGTGGAAAATCAGCTGCCGCGTCTTCACGAATGAATTGTACAAAGTTTCTTACCATCGAAAAACGAGCCGCCGGCGCCTTCCTCCCCCCCGGGTTGAGCTTGGCGGTTCCTCTGCTCCGGATAGTTTCCATACCCACCACGACCCTGTCGCGGCCTCTCTGCTGGGGCACCTCCAAAGTGCTCGGCCAACTGTCGGGCGTACAGTTCGTCAGCTTCTAGCTGCGACGCTGATGTCGATGTCTTGCCTTGCGGTTGTTCATGGTAGACAGCTGCCGGGTTGTAGTGGTCGCCTCCTCTCAGGTCGCGGGGCTGCTGCTGCTGCTGCTGGCGAGGGCGAGGGGGTTGTGGCGGTGGCGCTTCTTCAAATTCGGCCGCAGCCGTGGGGTCGGACATGCCTGTTTTCACACGGTGTGAGCGAAGCTCTCATATAACTGCTGGAAAATAATGTAAAGTGCTATCCCTACCCAGAAGCGCATTGAAAGCGGGTTCGACTCGACCGCGGGATGCGGTGAGTACGGCCTTGATGACGGCGACATCGATATCGGGGAAAGCTTCGGCTAGAGTTGCGACATTCTGTTCGAGCTGGCTGACCGGGCGCGGCGGTTTCGGAGGAGGGTTCTCTTCCTCTGTTTCGACTGAAGCATGTGGAGGGGCGGCAAGAGTCGGGGTAGGGACTTCGGCACTTTTGACAACGGATTTTGGTTCCACCTCGAGGGGTTCTTCACGGAGGAGGCCGTCATCTGGCGAGGGGGAGCGTTCCTTGGGAGGAACCACAGGTGGAGCTTCCTAGAGAGTCCCAAAACGTTAGACCAGACAAGCTATAATTAGAGTCAAGTAGGCGAGATACCTTCTCTGCTGGTGCGCTCATCCTGCTGGATATATGGAGATGATGGTGACGATAATAAGCGTACGAAGAAGCGCAACTGTACGATGGATGAATAGATACCGGTGGTAGTGAACGGTAAGTGGGAGTGAACTTGAGAAGATGTGATGATGTTGGGAGAATGTTGTTGGCGATGATGATGAGTGAGAGGGCCGAGGACCCTGCGCATCGAACGAGCGTCTGAGGTCTTGCGGAGGGGTGGCAGTGGCGGTTGCGTAGACAGCTGCATCAGCTCCAATGTACCAGCCAATACACTTCTGTATGCACAGGTACACGCCAATGTTGCCAAGCCTCCATCGCCCCTCACTGTGTGGCTTCAACCTCCCATCGAATGTGGCTGGTTGACTGTGGCTGGTGGATGGACATTGAAAACTTCACGACAACGCCAACAACAGCACCAGCGAAGCGAAACGACCGCTCTGATACCCACATCCCGCACCCCCCCACTCTCGTATTTCTGTTGTATCAGTCGCCAATCGAATGACATGTCGGCGGTGACGTGCTGCCTTCAGCACTCTCGCAATGTCCCCCGCTCCGCAATGCGGTCCATTCAATTCTTCCTAAGATCCGGGTCACCTGCAACGACGACAGCGGCGACGACTGCGACGACTATATCGACACCCGTTCGAAAGCTGCCGTCATGCCGGACCTTTTCCACAACCCCGTCCCGCTTCGTAACTCCCCGTAAAATCAAGAAACCGCTCTTGCTCCCAGGCGCCGCCGGTGTCTCGGAAAACCAACCTCTGCCTCTCCTCGAGTCGTCCCCAGTCGCTGCTCTCATGCGCCGTCGAGATCCTTTCCGCACGGGTGTAATCGCCCGAAAGAAGGGAATGACGGCGGTTTTTGACGCCAAGGGTCTACGGACCCCCTGCACGATTCTGCAAATCGACAGGTGCCAGGTGATGTCCAACAAGACCGATAAGGATCACGGGTACTGGGCTGTGCAGGTCGGTGCCGGCGAACGGCACCCGAAAAACGTCAGCAAGCCGATGCTAGGTCATTTCTCAATCTGCGAAACTAGTCCGAAGCAATTGGTCAAGGAGTTCAGGATTAGGGATGAGAGAGGGCTGATGAAGCCGGGGAGTCAGCTCAAGGCCAATTGGTTCCGGGTGGGACAGCTCGTGGACATCAGGGCCAAGTGCAAAGGAAAAGGTTTCGCCGGTGTACGTATTCCTCGCCTCTCAAAAATACACTTTTGTGTGGGCCTGACGCAAGCTAACCTGATTCACGTGCGAAATCGCAGGGCATGAAAAGACACGGTTTCTCCGGTCAACCCGCATCTCACGGTAATTCGTTGATGCACAGAGCGATGGGTTCCGCCGGTCAATCGCAAGGTGGTGGTTCCCGTGTGCTTCCGGGCAAGCGTATGGCTGGTAGGATGGGTGGCCAGCGAGTCACCATTCAGATGGTCAGAGTTCTCGATGTTAATAACCAGCTGAACACCGTTGTTGTCAAAGGTAAGCTTAACCCATATATATAAACCCTCAATATCGTTTTTGACTGATTGCTGAATGTTCCTTCCAGGATGTGTTCCAGGACCCGTCGACGGCTATGTGACGCTCCAGGACGCCCGACTATCCCACCCACCGAATATCTCAACTTCTTACAAGAACAAGATGCTCAAGCTGCCGCCCCCTCCGACACCAGAGGCAGCCGAAACTGTAAATATAACAGCATAAATAGGACAGTACTCGAGGGTATTATACGAATAGACTTTTTGTAAATTAGACATGTTAATTTTCTTTGCAAAATAATCACACCCAAATACCCGTTGCATGCTGATAAACCGACCTCCAGAAGCAAGCCGTAACCGTACTCCACAGTTTCATAAGAAAAACCGAGCCCAATCGTAAAACGTGTAATTAACATATAGGGTTTCCTAGCCTCATACGAGCCAGCTCGCAGAATCCTTATCACATCGAAACAACCCTTCCTTCAATTCAATTCTTCACAAGGTTGCTAAACTCCTCTCTAACGCTCTTTAGAAATTTGGCGATGCTCCTCGTTTCATTCAGAGTTTCCAGACACCTGGCCTTGGTGGAATCGTCCAACCTCGGCCGTGCCCCTATGATCTCGTAATCCCGACTCTCCACCGACACCACAATCTCAAACTCTCTCTCCGGATCCGTTTCATCCAAGCAGGTGAAAATGAACCGAACGTGGTCCAACCTGCCGGCGCCTTCGATTCTCAACCCCAGATAATCCTCCCAGAATGCCAGCTCGGGTTGATTGTGATTCGCCTGGGATGCCAGCGCCTGTTTTTCTTCGAGCAGTTTGGCACGCTTCTTACTTATCGCGGTGGACTGTTCGCGAATCTGGGAGCTCAACGTTTCGTTTTCGGCCTGTCGGGTGGTCTTTTGGGCTTTGATGGCGAAAATTTCATTTTCGAGGTCGGCTGTTTCCTGTATTTCCTTCTCGTTGTCTGTGAGGATGTCGTTAGTGGTAACGTTCCCAGCACGGGGTGTTAAGAAGAGCGCCGGTATACAACGTACTGGTTTGAATCTTCATCTCCTCCTGTTCGTAGTGTTCCGTATTCTTTTTCACCGTCTTTTGGTTCTCTACACGTGGAAGAAGGCGTATCAGTATATTTTTGTTATTTTAAAGGCTCATTTGAAAGCCCTATCCCAAGGGCTTCGTTCGTATGGAAAAACGACGCACCGTTCAGATCCGCCAGGTCCCTCGCAAAGTTCGTCCGCGATTCCAGCGCCTTCTCTCGCCTCTTCTCGATAAAGTCGTCAAATGCCATTGTAAACTTTGCCATGCGCTCCTTCAGGTCGTCGAAACCAAAGTTTACAGTAGGCAGCTGCGCCGCGATATTTGGCGGTAACGCCGCTGTTTCTAGGCTGGTCATGTTGGGCTGTTCTTGACGGTTGATATTCTTCTGTAGAGTCCTATCCAAGGGGGATGCTGTTCGAGGTTCGCGATGCGATGGCGGGTCAGATTATGGGGAGGAGCTGTCAGCAGCAGGAAGGACAAAGATTTTGGCGCCAGGCCAATCGAAACGAGTCTGTTTGGTGGTCTGTTTGGGTTTCCACAACAACGCGGTCCTTTCAAATCCAGCGGGACGCGGCTAATTGATCCCACAACCTCAATTCATCAAGCTCCCCCTCACAAGCTCCCCACATGCTCCCCCTGCTGCCGGGAGCTGCCGGGGTAGCTCGAGGGTCCTCACTGTTCGAGAACCGGCCCTTGTAGAACATATACATGCATGCATGTATGTTGACACGTCAAACACAGCTAGCACGCTGCGGGGCCACTTGTCAAGATCAAACAAAAGGCTTCAGCTTCGCCCATCGGTTTGGGCGCTGAACTTCAAATATACGAGTGTGCGGGGAACCCTGCCAATTTCAGAGGAAATATGAAAATCTCTGTTCTAATGTTCTGCTTGTGGTCTATTTGCTATGTACAAGCTATATACAGTACACGCATCCCAAGGCACATAATGCGGCCTCTTCCGTGCAAACAAAGACAAAGAAGAGCACAGCTAACGTCTTTGCTCAGACTATGATCCTATGGGCTTTTTTTCTTTCTAATCCGGTGTATTCCAGTGTCTATAAAGAAAGAAGAGGCAATCAAAGAAAAGAAAGAAAAAAGGACAGGGTGAAACGGTGAAAGGATGGCGTGAAGCATCATCCTTCCTGGTTAGTAAGGTGGAGATCTATAAGCTTTTGATAAAAGACGAGTTTTGTAACCGTCCAAAGTGATGTAGTCTTTCGCAGACTATGAGCCCTTAAAAGCGGGCCAGAAGAAGAAAACTGAAATCATGAGGTGAAAGTGGCAAACCAAACCCAAGCCCGCTAGAACGCCGATAAAATGTACAAGGCAGAATGCAAGAAAGAAGGGGGGGGAAGCTCGACACGAGAACAATTTTGTTGCCAGTGAAGAAATTGGGTCCAACATCAAGAAATCGAGTTCAAGAGTCGGAAAGTCATCGTGTCCTGGGAGAGATATCCCGTGTTTTCCGGCGGAAATCAGAAACAGGATTTACGCCGAAGGAGATGCCGAAGCTGCGGCCATTGTCGGTATCGAGCCCTGGTCTCGGAGATCGTTCCACGCTTGCCTGCTCATTCGGAGCACGCTTTCGAACCCTTCTCTTCCGAGGCTAGCGTTCTGGCCGAACCTCTCCACCGACCAATCTTCAATTTTGTTGCAGAGCCGGCTGAAGCCGCCAGCTGCTTTGAACTGAGCGTCCTGTTCGAATATAGTTTTGGTCGTGGGATTCGAGGGATCCGGTCGGTATATAACGGTTTCGTAAACGGAGAGCAAGTTGCTCAAGGTGAGGTTCTGAGATTCCATCCGGACGGTCTGTGCAACAGGGTCGACGTAGGAAGTTTCTCGAACGTAGGATATGTCGGTTCCGCCAACCATGGCCATGAGCCACCGCGGTACCGACTGCTTGCAGGCAATTAAACGTTCCGTTCGTAGCTGCACGTGACATGTCAGTTAGCGTGATGAAATGATCGGGGAGATGAAGGTGCCGCTTACAATGCCGGTTGTGGGGTCGATGGAACGATCGAGAGTGTCGACGGAAACAACGTGAGATGCCTTGTCGTTCCAGGCACAGTACTTTTTCCAATTTGCCCTGGAGACCTCCTCCCAGGAGTACTCAAAGGTACACTTGGACTCGAATACCTTCATAGCTGATGTGTGTGTGAGGTTGCCGGAAGGCAAGGGATGAGTTTTCCGATCGGAGGTGCCAGCCAATGGAGAGAGATGAGGGAGATGAGGGCAGCAGGAGATGAAGTTACGGTGTGAAGGGGAGATCGGATGGTCGGTGAAGAGGAGTACAAGACCAGAGGAATGAGGGTGGAGCTGAGGGTTGATTTAAGATGTGTCGAGTGAGGGATAAAAACTTTTTTTAGGTTTCTTTTTGGGAGTGCAGCTAATTCCGTTATCAGCAGCCAATAATAGCACCCCAATAACAACGCATCAAACGCCGGTCAGATGGATCTATCAGCCTCGAATATTCCTATCAAGAATCTTGGTGATAGTGATGATGATAATGTTGGAGATGGTAGTAATGATAATAAAGGATAATGAAAAGGGTCAAATGTCAAAATGTCAAAGGAAAAATCGCCTCCGGTCGGGACCCTTCTGGATTATATTCGCAACGGCGCCCGGGCCAGTGGCGAACGACAATCGGTGCCCTCGGAACAAAACGATCGATTGAATTCCTTCTTCCCCGGCGCCCGGGCCAATCAGCGGGCCCCAAAGGTCTGTTAAAACTGCCCCTTCTGGCGCACATGCACAAATTTTCTTCTCGCAGCATTCCAAGCTAACGTCATTTCCGGTCTAGTCCCGATAGAGGCACCGAGGCGAACATCCTTCAAACCGGCTTTCTTCTAGAAGACCCCGAAGGGAAGTCTGGTCTGGGGCATCGCTGGAAGGCGACCGAGTCCCTGCAGATCTAGCGGCGTCGGGTGGTGGAGGTTCTGTGGGGGTTTCCGATCGAACCGTTCGGGACGTCATATCTACGACGGCGGTGGTGGTGATGGTGATGGCAGGCACGCAGGTTTCCTCACCGTGGAAGAAAATGCGATTCTCGGTTGCAACGATGATGATGATGCGATTGCTGGGAGGTGGCGGATTGGCGATGACTTGCCCTCGCGCTCCGAAACAAACGCTACCGTCCGGGGAAAGCGCTTCCTTTCGGGTGTGACATGCTCTGACCCTAGCTGATTCATCCATCCGTTCATTCATTCATCCATCCATTCATTCATTCACGTATCTTATCACCCGGTACGATTCTCCTCGTCTGAACTCGCGCGAGGTTGGTTTGCGATTGCGATTGTATGGCATGTCGACAATACTTTCCTGATCGAGGCTGAACGTGCCAGAGCTTAGTCTCGATCCAGCCAGAACCAGCTTACGAATAGTTCGTTAGCACAGTCCTATCCCCAGGTACATGAGTACACAAGCGTAGGAACGGCTAAGTGCTGGGTAGGGTTGGGACTGGCCGTGTACCTGAGCATGATGTTTTCGCCATAGGACGGGTGCTAATGGGCAATTGCAATCGATCGAGGCCCGATCGAATATGGCTGATGTGATGATCGAGTCTGGCTGACTTGGCCTCGCAGGGACGATGCCTCCGTAACCAGAACCGAACACGCTTCGAGTTGGAGCTCACGCATCCGCTCGAGTGATCTGATCTCTCCGCACGTAGTGGAGAAAGTGCACCCTTTTTTTTCTCCTGGGGGGAGGAGGATGTGTAGGATGTTTCCAGGAGAGACAGCGTGAAGACGGAAGGGAAAAAAGGCGAGGCGGGAGCCAACCAGCAGAAAGTGTTCGTTGAAACGCCGCACGTTTTCGCAGCAGCTGCGCGAGGGACTTGGACTTGGGCCAGACCAGAGGTACCTACCGCATAGTTATACGAAAGAAAGAAAGAGAGAGAGAGAGAGAGGGAAAGAGAGACAGGATCCGGTCCCTCCCCCGAAAAGAAAACAAAATGGACGGTTCTCTCGTGCTGTTGTGCGGTGCGCGCCCAGGCTCCGTGATTGTGTGGTCTCTCTGGTATATGCCTGGCCTGCCTGTCCGCCTGCCTGCCTGTCCACCACCCATTTCGATTATTTTCCTCCTCTTCCCACCTCCCGTCGTCGTCTTTCCTCCCTTCCTCCTTTCCCACCTCCCACCAGTACGCCCTCCAAACACACCCGGCCAGCTTCTGCACCCGTCGCCCATCACAGGTATGTCATTTTTCCAATTTTTCATCAGTGTTTTGTTGCCGTTTCCCCCAATATCGCCCGCGCGAGCCCTCCGGGTTTCCCTCTCCTTCTTTTCCCTCTCCCAAGAAATCGCCTTGCCCGTGTGTCCGCTCCTCGCGCAACGTCTCACTCGCTTCCCCCTCCACACGCACACAAACCCAACTTGCTTGCCTCTTCTTCCTCTCACCGTCCGACTCGAGTCGCGCTTCTTCAGAACGTCCAATCTGGGAGTGCGACGATTCGTATCATACTCTCCCGGTCATTGCCGTTCGCTCCGCTCGATATTTTTTCGTGTTTTTCCAGTGAACTCTGTTAATATCTCGTGACGTGTTTCTAGCCCTTCCCCAGTAATANAAAAAAAAAAAAAAAAAAAAAACATATATCCGTAGACCTTCCATTGTCTTGAACATAGAAAGGAGAAAGAAAAACAAATAAACAATTAAGAAAATAAACTACTCCTCCTCACAAAATGCCTATGGAATTGAGAAAACGCAAGGCCCCGGCCGCTCCACCTCCGCCTCCCAAGAGGACAAAGGCCACCGCTCCCAAGAAAGAAAAGAAGCCTGTCGAGGAGGCCGTCGAAGCTGTCGAGAAGCCAGTTGAGAAGAAGAAGAAGACCGCCGAAGCTGTCGAGAAGCCGGCTGAGAAGAAGACCGCCGCTGCCAAAAAGGTTGCCGTGCCGAAGAAATCCAAGGCCGGCGAGAAGGCCGAGGTCACCACCGAGGCGCCAACCGCCGCCGAAGATCCGGAAGTCCTCCCCGAAGCTCCTCTCGAGGAATCCTCCAAGGCTAAGCCCGCTGCCAAAACCAAAGCCACCAAGGAAACCAAGGAGAAGGAGACCAAGGAGACAAAGGCAGCCAAGCCTGTCGCCGAATCTTCTAAGAAGGAAGAGAAGCCAAAGGAAAAGAAGGCCGCCCCGGCTCCCAAGGAAAAGAAGGAACCCGCTGAGAAGCCTGCCGAGAAGGCCGCTTCCAAGGGAAAGAAGGAGAAGGAGAAGGCCGTCGCGGAAACCGTCGCTGAGAAGGCTACAAAGTCCACCGAAGACAAGAAGGTCGAGCCCGTCGCGGATAAGAAGGAAAAGAAGCCTGCCGCATCAAAGGCCAGCACTTCCAAGTCCACCACTGCCACACCAGCTCCGGCCGCTACCGTCGAGTTGAAGGCCGGAGATGCCTTTCCCGATGACCTCCCTGAAGTCAGCAACCAGGCGGGCGAGAAGGTTGCCGTGAGCGCCCTGCTCGACGCCAGCAAGACCGGTATCGTCATCTTTGCCTACCCCGCCGCCAGCACCCCGGGCTGTGAGTGACTTCCATCATCTGTCCCTTTTTTGAATATCAAAAAAAAAAAAAAACCATTGATTACTAAAACCAAAAATTTATAACTACAGGCACAAAGCAGGCAAACCTCTTCAACGTCTCCAAGGACACTTTTGAAGCACAGGGGTACTCCATCTACGGCCTCAGTGGCGACAAGCCCGAGAAGAATGCCAAGTTCAAGGAATCCCAAAAGCTCACCTACCCGCTCCTCTCGGACGTCACCTATGAGCTCCACGCCAAGCTCGGAATCGCAAAGCCCGGCGGTAAGGGCACACTTCGCAGCGTCGTTATCGTTGGCAAGGACGGTAAGATTGTCGCCATCAAAAAGGCCGGACCGGACGAGACCGTCAAGATTGCCCGCACCGCCTGCGGTCTTCCGGAGACGGATGCTAAGCTCAAGGCCGGAGAGAAGGCCGAGGAGAAGAAGGAGGCTGCCGCTGCTGAAACATCCTCAAAGCAGGCGACCGTTGAGGAGGCACCCGACGCTTCCGCTTAATTTCTTTTTTATCGGAACGCGTGGTCATGAAACTTTTTGGTTTATTCTTCTATTTTTTATTTCGAGATGTGTTTTATTAGGACTATAGGAAAGGAGCTTGCATCAGCAGAACGGGACATATTTTTGAGCGTCATCAACTTTCTTTCTTTTTTACAATCTAATACCGATGCACGGGATATATATTCATACACGCAGAGCTTGCCTTCTAATCCTGTGTAACTTTTTTTTTTTTTTTGCAAAAACACGGCCATCCTGTTTATTCTCTCCTTTTTCGGTTGTTTGATTATACTGTACCATATACATCTATTATTACCTTTTTTGATATCGTCATCTTCCGTGGGGTTATCAGGCTGTTCCGAGTTGCCTGAGAGTATTTCGGCTGTTGTTCCTTTCTTTTGCTTCCTATCCAGTATACGAGCAGTGCTGTTTCTTTTGCTTGTTATCCGTCGAATTAGAAGCAATGAAAGAAATATCATATATAATCACCTTGAAGCTATATCTAGGGTACCTGGGCATCAATCTAGCAATGGAACCACGGGCAAAATCGGACTGATTGCCACTTGTCTCTGAACACATATATCGGGACAGGCGTATAATTAAATGGTCGAGAAAAGCAGGCACACAACTACGGAACTCTTTAATCCCTTTGTGACCATCAATAGGTGTGTGTGCCCCTCTCTAGCTCTCCAAAGAGTAGAACAAAAAGAAAACACAAGAGCCGCCAGTGTGGAATCTACAAGGAGCCAGTGATGACGTCTTTTCTCTCGGTATTGACATTAGCAAGGAGATTTATATCAACAGAAATACTCATAGTTGCAAAATCAGAAAGAAAGAAAAAGTTGGAAGATTTAGAGAATCAGAGGGTGACGATATATAGAAACGGTAGGCGAAGAGAGTATCTTTGGTATCATGATTAATCTTATGGAAAACAGGAATTGCTGTGGGGAGGAAAAAACCAAAAAAGAAAAGTTTAAAACAGGGCAAGTAATCACAAGGAAGTCAAAGAAGAGGAAAGAGCAATCATTAAAAAGTAAAGACTCCTGCCAAAGCTTCCAAATGCTTTGATAACTTTTTTCTTTGTCTTTGAGCGAAAACAAGCTTTGCGCCGTTAGGATACTGCCTCGCCCATCCGTAAGGCGAGGAAAGCCCGAACATCTGTGACGTATTGAAGACCTTGAAGGATCGGTATTAAATGAAGGAGATGGTGGTCCGATGGGTCGCTGATCCAACCTTCGATGGGTATAGCATTGTCTACATTTGTTCTTTTCGTTAGCACTCGGTCTCGTAAGTGTATTTTGATTCCGAGGTGCGGGCGCCCAAACCTTTATGGAATATGTAGCTTGTGGGGGAGTTATCAACAATCATAACTTTCGACAGATCTGGTTCGACAACAGACAAATCTTTGATATAAACGCCATCGCGGTACGTGCAATGCTGCCGGTAGTATCGTGCGCGAAAGTACTTGTGTTCCTGATCGAGCCAGTCGATAACCGGGTCGGCGTATTCTTGTACCGAGGCTGTGAATATTACCACATTGTACCATTTACAGACCTGGTTCCGTCCAAATTATTTTGATCAGTTCTAAGACTTGAAACGATATTCATGTGAAGCGAAACTTCGCCCATACCTTTTTGAGAAACTCGTCGCAAAACGGCCGTTTGTGGACATAGTAAAGAATAGCGTGCTGCTTGTCGAGTTTTACTTCCACCATGTGAGCGGCAGCCATGCTCCCGCCTTTGGACATGGAGTGGATGAGGGTTTCGTCGAGGTCTAGAATGAGGGTCTTTTGCGGTGGGCTTTTGGGGAGTAGCGGCCGCGGAGGACCGGATAGTCGTGGGTATCTTGTGAGTCGGAGGGATGCGGATGGTGAGGTTGGTGATTTCATAGATTTCGCCTTTTGCTGCTTTTCCGAGCTGAATAACCTTATTCTGATGGAGCGACGGGGAGCGATCTCGTCAGCCGGTGGAGGTTGTGAGGACGATGACGTCGACGAAGGATCGGATTTTTCGTCCGGCGGGCTCGAACCGACCGCGAGTGCGGAAGACCCTGTGGAGGGCTGTGATGGGTCGCGGTAGGACTGTCTGGACCTTGCATCCTGCAGGGCGGAGAGTTCATATTTACGAGAGCTGAACGGCCGTATCAGGAACAGGGAAACTCGTTGGACGGGAGCCAGAATGGAAAAGCGATGGTTGGAATCGTAAAAGCAGGAGAGCACCCAGTTGATGGATCCCCTGACGGTTCTCCAGAGCCTCCTGACAGGGGTGGAGACGGAATTCGTTACCGAATGGTCGCTACCGCTGTTGTCGTTGTCATCATCGTCATCGTCGTCGTCGTCGTCGTCGGTTCCTCCAGCGGTAGCGGAACCCGATTTGGGGAGGAGGGCAGCGGTCTCGGTATCCTCGGCGTTCTTCTCTCGGTCCTGGGAGTCGTGTTCAAAGTTGTTGGAAGACCCGTAGGAGGAGCCGTCGGGGCGGTCGCTCTTTTCGAAAGGAGGGAAGAATTCGGACTGGAAGGACGCTTCCGATCGGGGGGTGGAGGGTGGAGTGCTTCCGATGACCCGGTCGACTTGGGAGGAGAGGATGCTGAGAGAGTTCATCGTCCACCAGGGCAATCCATCAGGTAGAGGAGAGAGAGAGATGGGGGTAGCGACGATGGGCCGGGAGGAGGGGGGGAGATTGTGGGTGAGAATCGAAGGACGATGCTGCTGTTGATGCTGCTGTTGATGCTGCTCCTGCTGCAGGGTGTGGAGGTTGGCTGGATGTTGGGATTGTGGTGCTTGTTTGTGCGGCTGCTGGCGGTGTAATTAATGCCCGTGGACCAGCTGATACAAACAGGCGAAAGAGGCCAACCCGGAGGCGACAGAGTACCTGGCTTTGGACGGGGGCAAAAGGGTGCGAGAAGGCGTCTCTGGAGGGACCACGGCTACATATCAGAGGACCCTTCCTGTCCGGGGGGAGGGAGGGATGGCGATGGTGTTAGTTTAGTGGTAGTGGTGGTGGTGTTAGTGGTTAGTTAATGGGGGAGAAGGGTGGTGGTTGATAACAGGCCCAACAGCAGCACCTTGTCAGAACCGAGTACAAGACAAGAATATCCAATATCTGCAGCCGACGTAATTATTGTAATCTGGGATGCCTGATGATAAGAGAGAAGGCAGAGAGAGAGCATAGATGCATCCATCTGCCTGCGCATCTCCGGACGGGGGTCCTTTGGGGTATTTATACCGCCTGCAGCAGTCCGTTGAGGGCAGAGCTCCGCGGGGGGCAGGCACCATGACAGACGGACTCAACCTCAACCCCAACATGCCATTCAGACCATTCAGTTAATTCAGTCAGGTTGGCCGGTCGGCAATTGGCCAGCTGCTGCGAATCCGGGGAAGATTCAATCAGCTGACGCTCAGAATATACCCGCCGTTTTACAACACTCGCAACGCAGTCGACCGTCCCATTCGCAACAATGGCACGCTCTCGGCGCCGTGGTGCTGATGCTGGCCGGACATGGACATGGACATATACATAGACATTGATCCAATGCTGGACCGAGGACACTCCGTCCACAGCATCATCATCATCATCATCTTCTTCTTCTTCACATACGTTCCCTTCATCACACAGGAATCCTCATCAACGAGTCACAATCCTCACCCCGTTCTCTTTCGCTCATCATGGACCCCTCGCAGGCGGACCACCCAGCTGCGTCCGAATGGCAGGCCCAGCTCCAGAGACCGCCCGAAAACCAGACGTTCAACCAAATGCCCAACCAGATGCCCAGCCAAGATCCCACTCAGGCTCCCGGCTTCACCTTCAGAGGTGATCCCAATCGCGCATCCTTCTTTGGCAACATGATGGGTCCTGGGACGGACTCGTCTTTTACCCAAACATCGTACCCACCTCACTACGATCCTTCCAAATCACCCTTCCAGCAGATGTCATCGAATCCCCTAGCACAAATGGTGAGTCCCATGACACCAGCACCGACACCTATGCCCATGAATATGAACATGAATATGAACATGGGAACGCCGGCATTCGGACCTATGAGCATGGGTACGGGCATGCCAAACATATCAAACTTCTCCGGATCGTCCCCGCCTGGACACATGTCGAACAACTGCCAGTTCGATCCGAGAACTACACCGCAAGATCAATACGTTGCATACCTCAGTTATCAAATGCAACAGTCCCAGTCCCCTTACGGTTTCCAGTCGCCAAACCTTGGACCACCGCCCAACATGAACCCTCACTACCAGACCCCCGGGCCCGTGTTTACACATGCAATGTCACCTCTGCAGCAAAGAATGCAGGCTCCCAACTTTGGGTACGGCCAAACTCGATCCCTCGGACCGGGTTTCATCCAAGGGTCCTCACCACTGCGACAAGACTTTCCCACCCCACAACAGGGACCGCAAGACCCCCAGGCGCAAACCCAAACTACAGCGGCACAACATGAAAACTTGCAGGCTCCACCGTCTCCCATGGCCTTGGATACAACTCTAGCCTTTCCTCGAACCGTCAATATGCCTAACCCCGAGCACGCACCGCTAGCAAATAGAGGAGAAATGTTCAACATGTCGAAAATTCCAATGCAACCGCTGTTCAATGTCCCAGAAAACCAAGGCAGCCTACCCAGGGCCCCACAGCCACTTACCGTCGGGTCAGGTAGGCTAGCACCTCCGGTGCTTCCAAATATGCCCTTACAGTTCATGCGTTTCAATCCGGGTCCACCTGTGCGCAATCTCCCCGTATCGCGACCCCACCCTCCAAATTTAGAATCCAGGGATCCCTCCGACCGACTTACAAACACGGGGTATAAGGGAGGCAAGATGAAGCTCGCTGAGATGAATGAGTTCATATCGAATATGATCCATCTCGGAAAACCAACCGGGGGTTATCGTGAGAGGATCCCAGGTAGGTCTCCTGTATTATATCACGGCGGATGAATCGGGTCAGTTGATTGATTTGTGTGTGTGTGTGAAGCTCCTCTGAAGGCCCTTGGAGAGGTACCGGTGTTCAAAGGTAACCCCGATAGCATTGATTCTGTCAAAATTTACCTGAACAACCTTACCGATTGGACGAATCGATACGTACGAACTGCGACGGTAGGGCTCCAGCGATACGAGAACCAAACCGAGACACTCGAGGAAAAGATTAGAGACTTGGAGACGGAGAAGAAAAACACCGATGAAGCCATAAGTGAGGCTAAGTATAAAGAAGCAACAAGGCCCAGCGACGTTATCCACCTCCTTTCCTGCGAGGTCAACAGCTTGAAGGAGCAACGGATCAAAATGCAACTCCACCACAAAGAGTGCAAGGCCGTCACACAAGCGATTGGGGTGTACCCGGGTCTATCGGAAGACGATACGAGAATTGTGCACAAACACCAGGAGCTTCTGGCTCTGCAAAACCACGAGCTGGTTGTCCGCGACAAGAGTTTCAAAAGAAAAATCGAGCAAGTCAAATTGCTGGAAAGGGAACTAAAAGGTACCAAAGATATCATCACACAACATCAACTATCCTTGACCGAGTGGGTGAATCGGAACAATTTTATGGAGGCCAAACTGTTTGAAAAAACCGTCCTGCTTGCACAATTGGAGGCGGCGCATCGAAGTCTTAATGAGGGATACAGATCTTTGAATCAGCGGGCCAGGGTGTGGGTTACCGAGAACAGGGATCTGAAGCATATCGTCGGCTGGTTCTCAAATCCTTCTGATTCTTCACGGGACCAGGGGAAAGAAGACCCGGAGGGAGACATCAGATTGAGATACCAGACGCTCTTTGAACACACCCGAAAGGTTGTCCAAGAAAACAGAGAACTGCAAGACAAACTAAATTCTCCAAACAGGGGGGGTGGCACCACTGCCGGGTCCGACAAATCGGTGGGGGAGAAGGAGGGTCCGAAGAATGAAGTGAAGGAGCAAAAGGAATTGAAGATCAAGCTCGAAAAAGCATTCGAAGCGTTGAAGAAAGCAAAGTCTGACAGGAAGTCCTGGGAGCGTGAAAGGGGCAAGCTGACGACGACAGAGAAGGAGCACGTTATGATTATGCATGAGCTGCAAGAAGAACACGCAAAGCTAAAGAAAACCTTTGAGGAATTGCTTTCGGAGAAAACATCATTAGAACAAAGAGCCAAAGAGCAGGGGAGTCAAGCTACGGCGGAATACGAAAAGCTAGTTTCCGAGAGGAAGGAGATCGAGAAGGCGTGCAATGAGCTGTCGGAATCAAACAAAACGCTTCTCGCGGATAACAAGGAGTTGAACAATGGCCTGTTTGTCACCCATATGGAAGTCGAGGCCATGAAAAAGAGACTGGAGGAGAACGGACCCGCTAGAATATACCGCGAGAAGAAGAACCTCAGCGATCACGCGGCGGACGACAAAGGTGCGGAACTGGCGGAAGGGATGCTCTTACAGTACACTCTGAAAGCGGTCGAACAGTGCTGCATGACATTAGACGAGGTCAAGCGAGTTATTGGTCAGGACGGGTTTAGGAGTAAATTGATATACTGGCTGAAGAAGGCGGGGGATATTTGAACGGGACCGAGTGCTCATGTACATACCCAATTACGATTCACCTGCTTGTGACCTTGATAATGAGAAGATGTACGATTCGATTCGACGGTTGGTTCCCCGGGGCTGCGATTCCGGGGACTCTCTCTGGCACCAAAAGCAAAAAGCCCCCCAAAATTGCAAAAGGCGGGCGCATCGTCGCATCGAGTCAGCAGCCGCCCGTGTTGCATTTTACCGAGCCCTGCTCCTTCGTTCTGATGCCGCTGAAACCCTTTTTTTTTTTGTGTTCGGTTTGTTTTAAATTCCTTCGCCCCGGCACCTCGCTCCCTCCCCATCGACTCTCGACCTCACCGCCAACCCCGAGACACGACTCAACCATCGCTCTCACCTGCCTCTGCGAATCCCGCGAAACTCGCTGCGCCGAGCCATCGCGATACTATTCTTTCCGTCCAGCTCTCCTGTTCGTCGCGATCCCCATCCGCGACACGTGTTTTATATTCAAAGTCGCAATTCTGACTCCGTCCCATAGATACGGAAGAAAAGAAAGAAAAAACCCGCAAACAAAAAAACATGTCAGATCACGACACGCTGCCCACTGCCGAGCAGATGGATACTCATGACGAAGATGGCAATGACGAGGTTCGCAATCCTGCACTCCAACTCGCTCCTATTTTCTTCTTCTTGATTCAGAGTTCCTTGTATCTAACCCGCGCGCTCGCTGTCGCCATCCAACTTTCTAGGAGGAAATCTCCGCCATGAAGAAGCGCATGGCCGAAATGGAGTCCGAAGCCGCCAAGCTCCGAGAGATGCAAGCCAACCTCGACAAGGAGAACGACAATCTCAAGGAAGACAAGGAAGAAGTCGACGCCAGGAGCATATTTGTCGGGAATGTCGATTACGGCGCATCGCCGGAGGAGATCCAGACCCATTTCCAGAGCTGCGGCTCCATAAACCGCGTGACGATTCTATTGGACAAGTTTACAGGACAACCAAAGGGGTACGCACCATCCCGTCCCGTCCCGCGGAATTGTTTTTCATTGAGTAGGGAAGGCTAACGTGTCGGCCACAGATATGCATACGTCGAGTTTGCAGAACCTAGTCTCGTCGCCCAAGCCCTTGTTCTTAATGAGAGCATCTTCCGAGGTCGACCGTTGAAGGTATGTATCCCTTGTGAGCCTCGTCACAGGATCGTGTGTATCAAACTGATGCCGGTATATTGTAGGTTGTGCCAAAAAGAACAAACATTCCGGGAATGCAAAGAGGAAGAGGTGGCGGCGGCGGCGGCGGCGGTGGTGGTGGTGGCTACAGAGGAGGCGGTAGAGGAAGAGGCGGCTTCGGCGGCGGCGGCGGCGGCGGCTACGGAGCACCACCATACCGCGGCGGATACCAACCGAGAGGCAGTTTCCGCGGGCGTGGTGGCTTCCGTGGACGAGGATACTCGCCATACTGAGATCACACATGATGACCGAGAAGATGCAAAACAGAGAAATAAGCGTAGCCCAGCTGGAATGGTCACACACAGCCTTCATACTCCCATCACAGTGATTTTCGGTCGATTGCGGGGCATCCATGATATTCTTTTTTTATACACATCGGGTTTTCAGTTTCGTTTAAGAGAAAAGTTTTGCGGAGACATCGGAACTCGTTAGGTACTTTTTTCTTTTTCGCTGAAATCTTTTTCTTTTAATTTTCTTTTTTCTTTTTCTCCTTTTATCCCCATTTCGTCTCTTTCGTTTGGCTTTGGGCCTGGGGGGAGGAAGAGATGAAGAGATGCAGATCGTGGGGGGGTTTTACAATTGGATTTTCGTGGAAATATGGTGAAGAGATTGAACAAGAGAGAGATTGAAAGAACATAGAAGAGAGAGAGACAGACAGACAGACAGAACGAGAGAGAAAAGAAGAAAAGCAGAGAAGAATTGATTGCGCAAAGAAAATAAAAGAAAAGCAAGAACCGTGCCTAGGAAAAGAGCTGGAGATCGGTAGGCGAGAAAGAAATGTGTGAGAAAAGAAAAACGGCCATCTCCAAGAACCATGCGAGAAAAAAAGTAGAAAGATGAACCAGTGCATGAAACGGCGTGGATGTCCGAGAAGCAGGACGCCGAAGCAAAGAGGACGGCGCATGCGACGATTTCATGCGCATACACGCTCGTCCTTGTCCTGATACTTTCCCAGAACACAACAACAGGAGGAGGAGGAACAGCTTGAAGAACACCCCCTGGATGCGTCTCTTTTGGAGGAGCAAAAGTTGGAAGTGCGCAATATAACATTCACAGGTGAGACGAGGTAAGCAAGTACTTTTTTTCCATCTTTTTCTTCTCAGAAATAATGTGTGATCACCACATGCATGCCTTGATGATGTTGCCGTCGCGAGCTACTCACGTTGAAATCGATCCCAAAGCTAGTAGGCTGCTTGATGACTACGAGGGTGGCCAAGAAAGTCTGACGTAGGCGTCGTTGTATAGACGGCAGCAGGCCATACATTTTTCAACAAGAAAGTATGAGAGCTCAAGGCTATACCTCCATGTTGGATGAGATTTTGCCTCGGGGAGAATATGGCACGTAGAAAAGTAAAATAGGATCGGGAGGAGGAGGCTACATTTGTAATCCGGGTGCTGTGGTGATGTGATGTGATATAAGGCGAGCGGTACTGGTTTCATCGAGGTGACAGATGAGAGACCATTTCACGTCTTTTTCAGCAGGCCTGCAGCAGGGCTTCTAGATCTTTCAAGCACCGTAAATATTATTATCGTCCGTTATTGTTATTATTCAGGAATCAGTAATACCGCCGGGCGGGTCGGTGGGTGGCCACAGCCGCAAAGGTTAATCGAAGCAGCAGCACTGCCACCCATCTGACGCTGTCAAGTAGGATCCGGCTGGGACGGACAAACGAGCTGCGACCTCCCTCATCCTCATCCTCATCGCAGGGCAGCAGCTAGCCCAGCTGGGGATATAAACGTTGGTGAGGGCTGTGTAGCGTAGTGTAGTGTAGTCTCGGGATGCCAGTGGTTACGTTATGCCGCGGGCTCCAAGCACGGCTTCACAACATCCCTTCTGCAGCTGCCAACCTCGAGTTCACCAGACAAGTAAACTGTAGTTACAAGCTAGAAAAGTACACCGTCGTCAGCATCGAGAGAGGCCGACCGTCCGATCGGAACAGACCTGCATCGTCATAGACATCCAGTCCGACCGGCGGTTGCGAGCAGAGACAGAGACAGAGACAGAGACGAGTTGCTGACCTTCCTCCTCCCCTTCCCATCCCATCCCATCCCATCACCGTACCGTATCTCGTATCGCATCGTCTCGTATCGCATTGTATTGTATTGTATTGTATTTGTATAGCACTGCACTGCACTGCACTGTGTCCGGCCTCGAAACCCGCCAGATCTGGTTCCCCGCGGGCATTCATCACGTTTCCGGCGGGCTTTTCCTTAGCTCTCTCTCTCTCTCTCTCGTCTTGTAGGACTCCGCTCTCTCCGACTCTCTTCGACCGAAAGTTGATCACCACTCCTTCTTCCTCCCCTTCCTCCCCTTCTTCTCCCTCCTCATCCTCATCCTTCATTTTCTCCTACCCTTCGTCTTCTTCTTCTCGTCCGTATCACCGCTGTTCTCCTCCGACGTTTACCTCCCGCGTGCCCGGACCATCCCATCGCTCCGTTGCTGCTGCTGCTGCTGCTCCGAAGTTTAGCCCCCCCAAAATCCCGCCAGGCTGCTTCAGCTTCGTCTTTAGCCTTGTCCACCACCACCAACACCCTCCACCACCCACCACCACCGCCAGCCCAGCTTCAACGTCCGAAACTTGCTCCTCGTCCCCGCTCCAATCCACCGCCCTCACTCGAACGCCATCCTTCATCGCCGACCTCCTCAGAGCCATAGAGCTCTCCCGTGCCTTCGGTCATGAGTGAGCCATCGTCAAGGTAAGAATTACCGCTGCTTCTTGTGGTGTTGGTGACCTGCGGAGGAGAAGCTCAAGAGCCGCGCATGCTAATGCACCAGCCTACCGTTCAGCAACTCGAGGAAAGTCAGGTTAACCGGTAAGACCTCCAAAATATCGCCCCCCTTGCAGATGCCGTTGTTGGTTTTTTTTTTTCAGTACCCGATCTGTGTAACTTTCAGATACCGAGCCCAAGCTAACATTTACTCGCACCCGCAGTCATCGCCGCTGACGGTCTATATAAACGAGATGTCTTCAGTATGGATTCACCCATCTAACCCACCCGGCCTCGACCGCCCGCCTATCGCGAGCCTTCACTGATATTTTCACGCTAGGATTTCCGGATCCCTTCGCCGTCATCACGGTAGATGGCGAGCAAACGCACACCACTACCGTCATCAAAAAGACCCTCAACCCCTACTGGAACGAGAGTTTCGATGTGTAAGACCTGCCTTCCTCCCAATACCTGCATATATCCTACCTCTCTGTCTTTCAATCGCATCTAACTGGACAAAATCCCGAATTGCCAGCAACGTTACCGATTCGAGCATTGTCGCCGTACAGATTTTCGACCAGAAAAAGTTCAAGAAGAAGGACCAAGGCTTCCTGGGTGTTATCAACCTCAGGGTGGGAGATGTTCTCGATATTGGACTCGGGGGCGATGGTGGGACTCCTCTTGCCTCCCGAAATCGGCAAATACTAACAATCTGAAATGTTGTAGAAATGCTCACGCGCGACCTCAAAAAGTCGAATGATAACATGATGGTGCATGGGAAATTAATCGTCAATGTGTCGACCAACGTGGATGAGCCCTTGAGAAATCAAAGTCAAACCCGACCACCGAACGCGGTCGGCGGCCCGTCCGGAAGCAACACCGCTCTTCCGATCACAGACCCGCAAAACGGTGCCGCACCTCCCAGCGCTAATGGTAGTCGTCCTCCCGGTGTTCCCAGCGGCGTGCCGCCACCCGCACCGAACGCTACAGGAAGTCGGCAGCTCTCTTCGTTCGAAGACAACCAGGGTCCTCTGCCAGCTGGCTGGGAAAGACGGCAGGATAACCTGGGCAGAACATATTACGTGGATCACAATACCAGAACGACTACGTGGAACAGGCCCTCAGCCCAATTTTCTTCGAGTGAACAGAGAGCTACCATGCAGCACACGACAGACATGGAGCGTCGAGCCCACGGAAACCGAATGTTACCTGAAGATAGAACCGGTGCCAACTCGCCGACCCCGGGAGCTGGAACAACCACGCCGCCAAACAACGAGACGGCTTCTAACCAGCTTTCAATGATGGCTACTGGTGCAACGACAGCTGGATCCGGCGAACTGCCTCCCGGATGGGAACAGCGCCATACTCCCGAGGGTCGACCTTACTTTGTGGACCACAACACTCGTACTACGACATGGGTGGATCCGAGAAGACAACAGTACATTCGGGTTTATGGGCAGCAGCAAACGGTGCAAACACAGCCCGTTTCCCAGCTCGGGCCTCTTCCCAGCGGGTGGGAGATGCGTCTCACAAACACAGCCAGAGTGTATTTTGTCGACCATAACACCAAGACGACAACTTGGGATGATCCTCGTCTGCCATCTTCTCTGGACCAGAACGTACCGCAATACAAGCGAGATTTCCGAAGGAAGCTCATCTATTTCAGGTCCCAGCCGGCTTTGCGAATCCTGTCCGGCCAATGCCATGTCAAAATCAGGAGAAATCACATATTCGAGGATTCATATGCTGAAATTATGCGGCAACATCCAAATGATCTGAAGAAGCGATTGATGGTGAAATTTGACGGCGAAGATGGCTTGGATTATGGTGGTCTCTCCAGGTATATACGGATCCCGCGACATCAACGCACGAAGAAAACTTGCAGATTACTAACACAATTTCCGACAGAGAGTTTTTCTTCCTGCTATCTCACGAGATGTTCAATCCCTTCTACTGCTTGTTTGAATACTCGGCACACGACAACTATACCCTACAGATCAACCCCCACTCGGGTATCAACCCCGAACATTTGAACTACTTCAAATTTATCGGCAGAGTAGTCGGCCTGGCTATCTTCCACCGACGCTTCCTCGATGCTTTCTTCATTGGCGCCTTTTACAAGATGATTCTCCGCAAGAAAGTCTCGCTCGCTGATATGGAGGGTGTGGATGCCGATTTCCATCGAAACTTGACGTGGACCCTGTAAGAACTTGAACAAAAATAATAATATTGAGGGATGTGCGCTAATAAGTCATGAAAAGGGAAAACGATATCACCGATATTCTAGATCTTACATTTTCCACGGAGGATAACAGATTTGGAGAAACCGTTACTATCGATCTTAAGCCAAACGGGCAAAATATCGAGGTAACAAATGAGAATAAGAAGGAGTATATCGAGTATGTAGCCGTGGATCAAATACGTCTCATTTAGGATATTGAATACTAATCGGATGTTTTTGTTAGTCTTATCACCGAATGGAGGATTTCGAAGAGAGTGGAGGAGCAATTCAACGCATTCATCACCGGATTCAACGAACTCATCCCCCCAGATCTGGTTAATGTTTTTGATGAGAGAGAGTTGGAGTTGTTGATCGGTGGTATTGCGGATATTGATGTCGATGACTGGAAGAAACACACGGACTACCGTGGATACACGGAAACTGACGAGGTTATTCAAAATTTCTGGAAGGTATGGGCCCGGACACCCCCCCCCCCTCGTATGACGGATTTATGTGCTGATATGCGTGATTACAGTGCGTACGAAGCTGGGATGCGGAGCAGAAATCCCGTCTGCTGCAGTTTACTACAGGTACTTCGCGTATTCCTGTGAACGGCTTCAAAGATTTACAAGGAAGCGATGGGCCAAGACGGTTTACCATTGAAAAAGCCGGAGAGCAATTGCATCTGCCCAAATCTCATACCTGGTAAGTGGTGTTCTGCAAGGGGGCGATATTGTCTTAATCGAGATCGTTGGACCTAACCATATGATATCCTCTTTTAGTTTCAACCGTTTGGATCTCCCACCCTACAAGTCCTACGATGCTCTCGCCCAGAAATTGGCGCTTGCAGTCGAAGAAACCATGGGATTCGGACAAGAGTAGATGTTGGTAGATAATCTCGTCCGATACGTTCCCGTAACCGTGCTTGCGTCGACGGGAAACCTTGCTCTCATAACTTTTTTCAGCCGTGTTTAGCGTACGGAACCAAGACGTGGTTTCATCCCACAGCTTTCCTTGTCACCAGTATACCGTCAAGATAATGCGTTGCAACTCCAGTACCCTTTTTTTTGTTTTGTTTCCTTCCCTGTGTATTCTCATCTTTCTTCTCTTTTGATGTTTTGATGGCCCGATGCTTTGCTTGTCCGGCAGGTTAGCTGTGCACAGAATTTGCATATGGAATTGAATTGCTTCGAATTACCTCGAATTATTTGATGTGACGCGCTCGTACTTTCCACTCGTGTACGGGAGACTGAGACTTTGCCCGGTTTGGATCCCATTCCCCATGAGCATTAATATCGGTTGCATATTACTTGCCGTAGCCATTCGGATCCAACTGACTGGAGAATCGGACAAGGGAGCACTGACATTCTTTCCCAATAATGCGGACTGTACCAAGTACTTTGTATGTAACTACGGCTTGTCTTTCTCTCTCTCAATTTCTTTGTCTCTCTGTCCCGAGATGCGGTTGGCCACCCCTGACCTGCAGAATCTGTGATGCACCAGCCAATTAACATGCCTGTGCGATGCTTAATTTCGGTAACCCGCCCTATCGCATGTTATTGGCAATTCAGCGTCCATTGTTTTGGCCCCTGCGCAAAGAAAGACATATAATTTGACCCGTCCTCTCCTTTCTCCCTCCGAACGCCCTTCTCTTCGTCCGTTCATCTTCTCGTCCGTCCCGTCGCCGTCGATTTCCGTACCTGTCATTGAGACACTATCGCTCTTTTTTTGAAGATCTTCAACACGCTCGTTAATCCCCAACGCATCATCAATTACCAGCGTTATTACTATTATTATAAACTTAGTAAGAGAACAATCGATGCATCTCATCAACCCTCCCCGTCAACCTTTTGAGAATTCAAACCCGCCGCTAACACAATCACCAATTGGACCCTGCAGATACTATAATACCCGTCCTTATATATACTCATATATAAACCCCTCCGTCAATCTATTCAAAATGCGTTTCACTACCATTCTCTCCGTCGCCGCCCTCGCTGGTGTCTCCTTCGCCCAGAACCAAGCTGGTCCCGGTGCCGGTTGTGGCGCTCAAAGGTATTTGCACTTTTTCTGGAACCCCTTCCACATAGCTACATCCAAAAATCGCAACAATCGGCTGACCTTTGAATTTGTATCACCAGCGTTCTCCTCGCCTGTTTGGGAACCGAGAACAGCAGGATCGCTACCTGCAAGACCCTCGATTACGCCTGCATGTGCCAAATCCAGGCCGATGTCCTCCAGTGTTACAACCAGTGCCCTAACGATATCAACCGAAGCACCGAGCAGAGCAAGGTATGTTGGCATCGGATCCAATTTGAGCCCCCATTTACGCGAAATTGTTTTTTCTAACCTGCCATCTAGTTGACCGCCTGGTGTGTTGCCGCATCTGCCACCGCTGTCGTCAATACCCCAGCTGCCACTTCTGCCGCTACCTTCAGCGTCGAGACTCCCGCTTCCACCCCGACCCAATCCCAGGGTGCTCCAGCCCAATCGTCTCCCTCCTCCACCGATGAAGAGTCTCCATCTACCACCAGCAGTGGCAGCGGCAGCAAGACCAAGACCTCTTCTGGCAGCGCTACTGGTACCGACGCTCCCGACTCCGGTGCGGCCAAGATTACCTGGATGTGCGCCTCTTCTCTCTTGGCCGTTTTGACCGCTGCTTTCATGGCTTTGTGATAGCCTTAGTGGTATCTCGCTGGTTTTATTGAAATATTTCATATTCATGGCGTTCTGATTGGTCAAATCATGAACCCTTTTTTTCTTGTCAGAACGCCTTTTTTCTTGATACTGTGGATACTTGGGATCACAACATGTGAGCTATTGAATCCACTGACAAGATGTGATTCAATGGTCTCTCTGTTCATCTCCTTGTCCCTGATTTCTTATTTCCCCTACAGATAAGAGCTTCCATGTAGACACGGGTTATGGAACAACGCATTCTCCTTAATACTTGCATGCAATTGTGCATAGTCGTGAATTGTGTGATAAGGGCGGTTTCGCACTGTAATGCCCAGTCAAAATCGTAGTTTGTGATTATGAAATGTGTGTGTCTACCTCACGAAAGATCTTTGAACGCAACTGAAATATAAATACATTATACAGCAATTCGCTGTTCCGGTCCAAGAAACTCGGAAAAGATAGGGATCTCGGAGGTGCAACGACGATACCGCGTACTTAAATGTACACCGCGCTGCGACAGTCAGATCCGTGATGGTTTGGCAGTCTGTGTGAGCACATGCTTGTGAGAGCAGAGAGCAAGGGAGGGAGGACCCGGGGGCCCTTGTCTATTGCGCATTAGCGACGTCGAGGTGCGTCGCCAAGTCCACTTGAAGGGAGGTCTCAACGCCGTGCGCAACCGTTCAGAGAGTCCGCCCACCATTGATACGTCTTGCGGAAAGGCTTAGCTTGGCATGTGCGTATTCTGAACGACGGCTCCCTCCATGATCTCTCCCCCCCGGCAAGTACCAGACGTTTTGTACATGTGTGTACATGCAAGCCGCGCACATCTTGAAGAGCCATCTTTGAATGGAGTGTCTCCCGATTCGAGTCTAGCCCGCATTTTCGATACCCAACATTACCTGATCGACCATCTGCCGTCTGTCTACAGGTTTACCTACACGCTCGCCCGCCAGACGAATCAGAAATGCTTGGACTTGCCTTTGTCTCCCTTCTTTACCCCGCCATTTCCGAAGGGGACTAATTAAGGTTATCGTCTCTGCCCTCTGGTTCGCATTGATAAGAAGGGTTTCGCCCATAACTTGTCCTTTCCAACCCGTTTTCTATCTTCCGGACGAGAGTCTTGATTTTCTCTCTCTTTGGCTTCGTTTTCGTCTGTTGGGTTTGTATTGCTTGGATTGAGACGGTTCGTGCGACTTGAAGGAGTTGGCGGGTATCTATCTGCGCAGACTGCCTACAATTGCCATTGGTCCCGACCTGTCCCTTCTTAGCAAATCGTTTTTGGTGATCGATTGCTCTAGGCACTCTGCTCTCTCGTCTTTTTTAGATTGCTTGAAGGCCGCTTCGATATATTTCCCCCCTCGTAGCAATCGATATCGTTCCGAAGGTTTTGAACCCCGAATGATCTGGCGGCTTCCCGGCCTCTCTGAGCGCACCCGTCTCTATGGATATTTGCGATAACGGCTGAAAGAGGTCTCGATCGCAAGCTAAAGGTATACCAGCTGTATCTTTTCTTGTTGGACCTCGCAAATTAGCCTTTCATCGTTTGTCAATCAAAATCATACGTGTTATACCGCAAATTCGACAAAGAAAAATCAAAAGGAAGAGAACTAGGCGCAGAGCAGCACAGAACAATCGTCGTGTTTCTTTCTCTCGTATCTTATTAGTTCCCTTCTCTCGGTTCCGCGTTTCTTCGAAAAGAAAAAGAAAGAATAGGAAAGAAGACCAAAAAAAAAAAAGCGTTCTTTGAATTCTTCGTGCTGCCGTCATTGTTATTATGTCGAAGGGCCCTGTTGTGGTGGAGCAGGGGAATGGAAGCCAGCGAGTTGGCAGCGGCGACATTTCAACCCACTTCAACACGCCCTTGTCCCTCGTCGGGGACCCGTTCGCAGACCACGGACCCGCCCAATTCCAATTCGTACCAGCCATGGCTCGAAGGGAGAGCCTTCGGCAGGAAGATATCGGCCCGTCATCTCCCTTTATCAAACGATATCGCACCGAGATCGCGGCCTCCACTTCCTCCGTATTTTCGACCTTGAGCTCTTGTAAGTGCATTTTGCCCGTAGTACATTATTCCGCTGGGGGCGTACGCAAGAGCTAACAATGATTCGGGTTTCCCAGTTCCGTTGGATTCTGTTAAAACTCGCATGCAAACGTAGGTGACCCAAAAAAAAATTGATATGAAAAACAACTCGTCCCGCACAGCCTGTTGGCCGATATTAACCGCAAAAGGTGGTTTGCAGATATCGGTTCGAATCATTTTGGGATTGCGTAGCGCAAACCCACAAAAACGAAGGCATAAGAGGATTCTGGAGAGGTACCCTTCCGCCGTCTTCTCCAGGGAACATCGATCCGCTTGATCAATCTTCTTTCGCCGTGCGCAGCCACGTGTGCTAATATCTGCTCTTTTGACTTGTTTCTTTACAGGAAGTTTGGCACCGTTGGCTTCGATATCGCTTGTTCGAACGATATCCTTCTCGGTGTACACATCATCACTCGGGTTTTACAAACGTGGAATCCGCAAGATCGTTGGGGAGGATGCTGCGAGGTATCAGCCCGGGACCTTACCCCACCCCTCAAATCTCGCCCAGTACTTTCTGAGCGGTGCCACTGCTGGAGCCGTCGTGAGCATTATCGCCTGTGGGTAATCCCATCTAGTGATCGATATCGTGGGAAAACGTTCTATTATTAACTTTACGTCGTTCAATCGTACGCCTAGGCCCGTTCGAGTTTACTAAACTCAGCTCGCAAATTGAGTTTCTACTGAAACAAAGCCAAGTTGCGGAGGGAAAAGAGAAGAATGGCTTCGCAAAGGCTTATAGCAGCATGAAAGGTGCCGGAACGCTGGAATCTGCAAAACGGATTGTGGAAACTCGCGGTATTCGGGGGCTGTATTCAGGGTTTCACCTACACCTTAGTATGTCTACCCCTCTTCGGGTCTAGAGGGAGGTGCTTTGTCGGGCTTCACATTTAACGTTTTCGCAGCAAGGGATATTCTCGGAACCGGATTATACTTTACGGTGCGCCTAGTATTCCCCTATGAAAACCAATTGAAATTCGGTGACAAGCTGACAAACCGGCATAACTAGATGTACGAAACATTCAAGCGCACATTTTCTTCCGCGGAAGGGACAAGCCACCTAGCAATCGCTGCTTCCGGAGGCCTTTGCGGTTTGCTATCGTGGGCGATGGTGGGTTAGATTCAGGAGATAACTCATATACTCAGCAGATTGGTTGACATTTGATACGTCTAGATATATCCGATTGATAGTTCAAAGTCGATATACCAGCGCAAGTAAGTCTAAATACCTTTGGCAACACTGTCCTATCGAACTGGATCCTCATGCATACGTTCACCATCGCAGGATTCTATCCACACCGGCCGGAGAGCCCCTGACGTCCCTCAAGTACCCTCTTTTCCATCGACGAATGTACCGAGGATTGAGCGTGTCAATGGCACGGTCATGTTTGTTGAATGCGATATTCTTTACATCTTACGAGAAGATTGTTCGAATAATCGACAACCGTTCAGAATAATTTGCAGCACTTTTTCTTCTTCTCTAAGCTAATGCATATCAAACGGGGGAGAGGTGCCGTTGAGACTTCTCTGATCCCATTCGCTGATATTTATGTTGATGGCTTAGCGGATTCTTACTGTACTGATAACTGTAGCATCTTGTTGGCGCTCCATGCATTTTTATATCCGAAATTGTCATGTATTCCTACCGGACGGCTGGCTGCTATTATATTATACAAAAATAAACGCGTACAAACCTTGAGAAACGCAATCGTACTAAAAATTCATATAATATATATATGATATGCGGGTTTGAGAGAGGGGTATCAGAACGGTTGAAACTAGTGCAAATGAATAAATCAAGAAGAAAACAAGATTGGATGTGCTCCACAACTCTAAGAACGCCGTACTAGGCTAATGATATGATGGAATCCTGAATCCGAGGGATATGGAGAGGGTAGTCTTTGTGTGACTCTCACGCGGCTAGAAGCTGCTGTTTGCGCTCCCTGGCTTTCGTCTTTGCACGCAGTTCCTTTGCTTCCTCGGTCTCCTCCGCAGGCGACGCCGTCAATTCATTGTCAGGTGCGTTTGGCAGGGATGGAACAACTCTCTCGGGGGGCAAGCCTAGCTTTAATCGTTGCTCTACCGAATTTTCTCGGAGCAAAATTTCAAACTCCTCGTCCACGGCGTCTTGGTCTTCGTTGCTCATATTCTGAGCCAGGAGGTCGCCAATCTGCTTCTGGTAGGCGATGGCGTCTTCTGTCTCTCCCAGTATTTTTTCGGCTCGCTCTACTGACATTTCCTTCTCTATCTGCTTGAGAACGGTGTTTCCTTGTTGCAAGCCGTATATGACGTCTTTTTGGATGAGCGCGAATTCAACATTCGATGTCTGTGCGAAGGTCAGCAGGGAAGGGATACTATACGGAAGGTGCCAAACCAACTTACGAGCTGCTCCAGCGTCTCCAGTTGCTTATCGGTCCTGTTCAACAGCTGCTCCTGGTATTTTCGCTTCCGCAGAGCAAGTAACGCTTTGTCCTTCTGCTCTTTCCTCAAACACTCCTTTGCGATCTCGTGCTCGCGATCAAGGACCACTTGGATCCGCCTTCGGTAGGCTTTTAACTTGTCGCGTTGGACCTTCATGTCTAGGATGGCGCTAAAGTGTCAGAAGAACAATGATTCGAGTCAGATATATATTCGGCTTGTCATTTTGGCTGATCCGAATCCGCTACTCAGTAGAGCATAGGGCTGATGTGACTTACCGGTCCTGCGCCGTGATCCTGTGAGAGCTACCAGCTTGGCCCATGGTTGATAACCTGGATAGTAGCACCTGGGATCCTCTTCTATGATTCGAATTTGTTGCGAATGCCGTATAATGTTTTGTTCAAAGGTCTCTGGGGGCGTTCTAAGGCTAATATTATGCGATGACGTTTTGAGAGGTTGGTGTTGAAGGAAGCAGCAAGTCGTCACGCAGCCAAGCGCAGTCGCCAGTCACTTGATTACCCGATCCAGCAGCCCTGCACAAAATAATCTTCAATCGAAATCTGAGACGGTGCTCGAATGTTTCCAGCGACATTGTCCCAATACAACGACGCTCAACCTCTTGAACTCCCATTGAGAATGGCATTTCGACCGTCCCGCCGTGGGACCAATCAGGATGGCAGGGGAGGCGCCGTAACAAAGCAACTGGACCGAAAAGTCGAAAACCTGGTTCGTGACTTCTATGCGACGCTCAACCAGGCCAAAAGCCCTTCCCTACCGAGCACCGCGGATGCCATACAATACGTCCAAGCTCGCGATATGGAACTCAAGAGAATGAAGAAGAATCAAATCGAACGATCTATAATAAGAGCGATGGAGCTGGTCGACCTTGAAATTGGAGCTAAGGATGAGGGCGCTGAGGAATTTGATAGTGATTTTGAGGCTTTCAACGAGGCCGTCGAAAAGGTAGCATAATCAGGTTTCCACCATCACCGTGGTACCGCGCATGGTGTATCCTGTTAGTACTGAAACCCCGTCTTAGGACTCCAATTCAGCGAACAAAAGAGTCGTCGAGATGTGGTCCAAAAACTCCGCTTCTCAAACCCCGTTCTCTACGACCCCAGCGCCTGAATCCCAAGTTCAGTCGGCGGAAGGAGATACAACGACGCTTCCCAAGGAGACTCATACACCTGCCCGTCGAAAACGTGAACGGAACACTCGAACAGAACCTCCAGTGAAGAAACAGAAAATGGACCGCGCCCCTCCTACCGGAGTCTCGCTGCAGGATATTGGCGGGATTGAACACATCCTCAACGATATACATGACCTGATAGACATGCCACTTAATTGTGCGACGTGCTATGAACATCTGGGAATTCAGATACCCAGAGGTATACTGCTGCATGGCCCGCCTGGGTGTGGGAAAACAATGTTGGCAAACGCCATAGCCGCGGTAAGCTGAAAATGCCATCAGTGAATGAGATTCAAAGTCTAACCCTACAACCTAGCATCACGGGGTTCCGTTTATCCCGATATCAGCTCCCTCCATCGTGTCGGGTATGTCTGGGGAATCCGAAAAAAAGCTCAGGGAGATATTCGAGGAAGCTATAAAACTCGCCCCGTCCATAATTTTCATCGATGAAATAGATGCTGTCATGCCCAAGCGCGATAGTGCGCAAAGAGAAATGGAAAAACGCATAGTTGCTCAGATGCTAACTTGCATGGATGGTGAGATCAAGAGATTAAGGCAGCTTTTGTTTATGCAGAGGGGTCGACAGCTAACTTTGCTCTTGTAGACTTGTCGCTGAGTAAAACGGGGGGTAACCCAGTTTTTGTCATTGGAGCAACAAATCGACCTGATAGTATGGATCCAGCGCTGAGGAGAGCGGGTCGGTTCGATCGCGAGATATGCCTTGGGGTCCCCGATGAGACAGGAAGAGAAAAGTAATTGGTTTATTTTTTATTTATTTCTTGTATAGTGTGGCCACCGACTAACTTTCTTCAAAAACAAAAGGATTCTACGAGTTTTATCAAACAAACTCAAACTGTCCGGCGATTTTGATTTTAGGAATCTGGCAAAACTTACCCCAGGATTCGTTGGAGCGGACCTAAGCTCACTGATAACAGCTGCTGGGACCGTCGCTATCAAAAGAATTTACGAAGAACTCAAAGTGAAGCAGCAGGATAAACCTACGGAGCTAAATGGAACTGTTTCTGTTCTGAACGGTGCTATGGATATCGACGATGGTCCGGTTCTTGTGAATGGCAAGCCCAACTCGGCGACCCAAGATATCGTCACCACTTTCCAGCCCCTAACACCAGACGAGCTTGAGAAACTATCTATCACACTTGATGACTTCTTGACTGCACTGCCTAAAGTTCAGCCTTCTTCAAAACGTGAAGGGTTTGCAACCGTTCCCGGTGTTACATGGGAGCAAATAGGGGCATTGGAGACGATTAGAAAGCAAATGCAATTAGCGATCGTTAAACCTATCGCACACCCGGAAATATTTGAAGCTGTTGGGATCACTACACCGGCAGGTATTCTTCTTTACGGGCCTCCTGGATGTGGAAAAACATTACTCGCGAAAGCTGTTGCGAATGAAAGCAATGCAAATTTCATCAGCGTCAAAGGGCCGGAGCTGCTAAACAAGGTCAGGATGATTCAAATATTACGCCCTGATTTTCCAACTGACTGTAGCATTGTATAGTGGGTTGGAGAGTCCGAGAGAGCGGTCAGGCAAGTTTTCATGCGGGCAAGAGCTTCTCAGCCATGTGTGATATTTTTCGACGAACTGGATGCCCTGGCCGGGAAGAGAGAGGATTCAACAGTGAGTTCACACCTTGCTGCACAACACTGAGCTTCGCGACCAATCTAATGTACGAAATAGACTGAGGCAACATCGCGAGTTGTCAATACGTTACTTACGGAGCTAGATGGCTTGAGTGACCGCAAGGGTGTTTATGTAATTGCCGCCACGAACAGGCCCGACATGATTGATCCAGCAATGTTGAGACCCGGGCGTTTGGACAAGGCATTATTTGTGGCTCTCCCAACAGCGGAGGAACGCCTCGAAATCCTCAAAAAGTTAACTCTGAAAATGCCAGTGCATGACACTGTCAATCTTTGGAAGATTGCCGATGACAGCCGTTGCCAAAATTTTAGGTGAAACAAAACCCCCCAAGCACACGTTTAAACTGAGCGATAGGTTAACCTTTTATCTTTTTAGCGGCGCCGATTTATCATCCCTTGTCCGAGAAGCAGCAAATTCTGCAGTTGAGACCCTCTTCCCCGATACAACGATGATAGATCTTGGGTCAAGGCGTGACCCAACAGATCCAATAGCCATTTATTTCAAAGACTTTGAAAAGGCATTTGGTCTGGTACGTCCGAGCGTCTCCGAAGCAGAGCGCATTCGGTACACCCAAATGAACAAGAGGCTCCTCGGCCTATGAAAAATGTGCAAGCAAACCTTATAACAATAAAAAAGAAATGAAATTTATTACTTGTACTTCTTATTTCCACTAGCTCTATTACTTATTCTTATTAAGTAAGGCAGCCGCCAGAATCGGAAGAAGGGAAGGAAAAAGGAAAATGGAAAAAGGATCCTATCGGGAACTAAAATTTTCACCTTCTCGTAAAGCTCAAGCGAAGTCTCACACCGCCGCAAGAAAGACTAGGTCGCGCGATTTTGCGAGGAAAATTTGCTTCCACACCCAGTAGCTCAAGTGAGCTCGCTAGCTCGCTAGCAGCTAGCTGTGTTGGCACCTCCAAACGACCGATCCCAAAGTTTGCGATAGCGCCAAAATGGAACCCGCTCCACCCGCAGCCTCCGATGCGAGAGAAAACTTGGCTGGGCTGACCGGGATCTCGCGCTGGTTCTCCCCCAACAGTCTTCCTCCCGCCTCTTGTTGCATTTTGGTACCTGACGTTAGCCCCGATCTGGCTAAAACGGCTGCAAGGTTCACAAAAAAAACCTCATCCCACGCATGTGAAGCTGCTTCCCCTGCCAGTGGGTACACGTATCAAAGGCGTGCGCAGGAGTCACGATCTGGCCAAGAGTCTGGAAGACAGCGATTTCTTGGCCAACAGCTTCCCCTGCCTTCCATGGGAAAGCAGTCTCACCCGAGTGGCCCAATGGGGGATCGCATTGATCCGAGCGAGTTTTGGGAATCAGATCGCAGGGCCATTGGCTCGTAGTCCAGCCCAGGAGGTAGGTAAAGTAGGCGGTATAAGAACAGGAGACCCCACCATCGTTTGATACAGAGGCTCCTTTCTTTCTTTCTTTCTGCTTTCTTTTCTTATTTATTTTTCCGAAATATCTCTTTTGTGCAGACAGGAAGTGCTTTGGATACGCTCATTTTTATCTCGGATCAAAAGAAAGAAATTGCCGGCAAACATTCGTCTACGATATCTACAATCTTTTACACGAAAACAAGAACTAGTTTCCTGATAGAACTCGGAGCTTGCTCGTCACACAACCTTTCCTATTCAAACAAAGCTCAACGTACAGCACAACCTTCATTCCAAGAATTTCTTTCTTACCCCTCTTTCTCTCATTCATATTCTACAGGATAGGATTCGAAATGCAGTCCAAATATATCTCCCTTCTGGTCTTCTTAGCCTTCACAGGGCTTGCTTCTGCTGGCTCACCGGTTGACATGTTGCAAAAACGTGATGGTGTCGTCATTGTTAAACAAGAAATCCTTGAAATTGTTGGATACACTTCAACGATCTGGGTGCAGCCTCCCCCGCCTAGCGCGACCCCGGAGCCTGAGGCCCAGCCCCAGCCCCAGCCAACAGAAGTTCCAGCTCCTGTTGTCGAGCCCGTGTCATCTCCTGTGGTCGAACCTGTGGCATCACCAAGCCCTGAACTGATTTCAGAGACGCCATCCGGTGACGGAGCTGGCGGCTATTCCGGCAAAGCTACTTTTTACGATGCTGTGGGTTTCCCCTTTAGTTGCAAACCACTCATATTCATGTGCTAACAAAACGCCTGAACATACAGGGTCTTGGGAGTTGTGGAGAAACACATTCTAATGACGACATGATTTGCGCCTTGTCCAAGGTCACCATGGCGTTGACCTCTGGTCCAAATCCGAATCTCAACCCGAAGTGTGGAACAAAGATTAGGGTCAAGAGTGACGCGAATCCCACTGGGATCATTGTAAGCATCGTGGACACGTGCCCTGGATGTGTAAGTTGACCAATACTCCCTGAACTTACCTCAAGCCTTAAAAATGTAGTTGTCATTCTAACACAGAAGCTCTTTGTAGATCGGAGCCTACGATCTTGATCTTTCACCAGCGGCATTTGATCAGCTTGGAAATCAACTTGCTGGTTTTATTTCGATCACCTGGGAAGAAATTTAAACGGTTGTTGGGACTCTGAAGAAGTCATATTAGCTTTTGCTCCTGTTTGGATGGCTGGGATCAAACGCTCTGGTAGCATGTATTTCTGTTCTGTGTACATAAATAGAGATGATATCGGCTAGCTCGACTCACCCATTTGATATTGATTGATGATACTACGGTTGATTCCTGAACTGCAGGTAGTTCGGGAACTGGAAAAGCCGGACAAACGGGCCAACTGACTTAAAAGTTCTTCTTGTTATTTTATCATATTTTTCATAAGTTTTTCTCTTTATTTTTATATTGTGGATTTTTTCTCTGTGAATTACACCATATTGTAAGTTCTTAGACGCCGTCATTAGTAGGACTAGGTATATATATTACAGGACTTTAGTTGCCATGAGAAATTATCTGATACAGTCTCCCGTCGGGCCAGGGGCTCTCGGGTCCAGGAATGATAACAAAACAGCTAACGCAACTCCAGTTGCATGGTTTCGTTGAGCATCCTCACGGTATCATCATATTCGTCGAACAGGATATTCAAAGGGTCCCAATGAGTCGGTTTCATTGTCGCGGCGGCCCTAGGCAAGCGAATGCTATCCCGTCGTAACTCCACAAAACAGAGGTTCTTGACAATGGTGTGTTCCATGCCTAGCCGGGTGGCTGCCGTGTTCAGAAACCGGATAGTATTTTCGACACGGGTCTGGGAGAAGGATCGGGGGAAGACGGTAGACAGGCGGGAGGCTGGTGAATTGGAAGCGTTGAACAGCGGTGGAGCATCAGCCCGGAAAGCATGCCGCAGCTTGGAGAGGATGCTGTTCCGAGCGGGATAGGAGTACTGGACCGCCTGCAGGCCGGCTCGAAGGAGGTGGCGGTAGGCGTGAATAATGGCCAGCCGCGACGGTGGAGAGGAAGCGGTCATCTTATCGCATGATATGTTTCATGGTTGTCGGAATGAGAATTCCCTGCGATTTGGACGGATTTCGAGATGCGGACTGGCGCGCCTGACTAATCGTCCACCGCTCCAATAGCCAACTTGGTTACAATAATTTCGATTCTTCGCAAGCGCCGGTACGGCATGTGTACATGGACAGACATGTAAATGTTCTCTCGGTAGTCCGTCTCGATCCATCCAATCCCGTCCTCTGGTCGCGCACTGCCCGTCATCTCCAGCAAACTCTCCATCTCCATCGTAAGCTACGTAAGAAGCAACCTCGCGGTATCTATCGATAAAGAATTTCATCACAAAACCCCTGTTCTCTCTTTTTCTCCATCCCTTTGAAAGCGTAGTACAGCTCCTGAGGTTGGTCCGACCCTTGCCTCCAAGTTTTGCGTGCATCCTGATCATGTATGTGCATGACGAGCTGACGGGAACCAGCGTGCCCACCAAAAGAACAAAAGGCGGCGACGCAAACGCTCCTTCCGCGACCGACCTGAGACCGGCTCTCGGTTGAACTGAACTAGAGGCTTGAGGCCTTTGAGGACCCTCTTTCCGGCTTCATGAGTGGCATAGAAGTCTTGACGAACTTCTTCGAAAACATCCGCCCGAGATATTCCTGGTCCTCCTCCGATACTGTCGCCACCGATTCGCATGATGTATCAAATTCCTCCGCCTCTGCATCTGCCCAAGCAACAAACGATGAGTTGCATTCCGATGCGACGTTAGCGTCCTCGCCATCGTCTCCTATGCATGGCATAGAAACACCCGAGTACGATTGTGGCGTTTATACAGACACAGAAGATGATGATAGTGAGGACGGAGTTGGGAGCTCTCGAGCGAGCGGGAGCATGATGGAAGACACGGTTGCTGTTGCGCCCATGCCAGACGCAATCGCAAGTTCATCACCCCCTCCGATGATGCCACCGTCCGAGTCTCCGTCCAATGCGAGTATAACAAGCGAAAGTTCACTTGCAGAACCGGTAATCTCGTCTGCACCCGATACACGGCCGACGGAAACGCCTATCTCTGCAAACAATACTCCCAACGCCAATGTACTCGCGATCCCCGAAGACGATGGTCATCGTGTGCTTCGCGAAAAGCTCTTGGAAATCCAGAGGTCAAGCCCTACAGAACGAGAGCGTGCTCAGAGAATGCATTTGCTCATGACCGAAAAATATCTCAAGAAAACAGGCCAACGGCCGTCTACATCTCCTGCGAACTCTCGACCGCGTAGCATGGTAGAAGGGGACCCATTCGATACTACTGAGGAGGACAAGGAACCTTCCTACGCTAATGAGGAAGAAGGAGTCCTTGGGTGTGCCCATTACCGGCGGAATGTCAAGTTGCAATGCTCAACCTGTGAAAAGTGGTATCCGTGCAGGTTTTGTCATGATGATAAGGAGGAGCATTCTCTAATCAGGAAAGATACTAAGAATATGCTTTGCATGTTCTGTGGAACTGCCCAGCCCGCTGCTCAGACTTGTCGACAGTGTGTGCGGTATGCGGCTCTGTACTATTGCGATAAAGTAGGCATTCAATTTCCCAGTAGCTGTTTATTTCATTTTGTTTAAGGACGCTAAAATTATCATAGTGCAAGCTTTGGGATGACGACCCAACAAGGACAATATACCATTGTAGTGACTGCGGCATCTGTCGGATAGGTAGAGGCCTGGGCAAGGACTTCTTTCATTGCAAGGTATGACCTCTCATAGTAATCATAAAATTTGATCGTGACCTCTAATGTTAAACTGGTGTTAGAAATGCGGGGTTTGCATGTCGATTGAACTTGAAGGACAGCATCGCTGTATTGAACGTAGCACCGACTGCGATTGTCCGATATGCGGGGAGTACCTATTTACATCTGTGAATACCGTGGTGTTCATGGTAAGTTTCGAGCCCAGCCACCTTCTAACCGCTCTATGGTTCTAATCACAAATTCTAGACATGCGGTCACTCCATCCACCTTGATTGCTATAACGAGCACATGAAGAGCTCTTATAGGTGCCCAACATGCGCCAAAAGTGTGTTTAATATGGAAAGTAGATTTCGGTATCTGGATTATGAAATTCAGCGACAGCCTCTTCCTGATCCGTATAAATACTGGCACTGTCATATTATTTGCAACGATTGCTCAGCCAAAAGCGACGTACCCTTCCATTTCTTGGGATTAAAATGTGACACCTGCAAAAGCTACAATACCTGCGAAGCAAAGTTGATCCGTCCCGAAGATGACCCGAGCAACGGTTTGGCAACTTCTGTTTTATCAAGAAATATCCTACCACCTCCACACCTGATGCCAAATCCCGAGACTGCGGGTGCGATCGTCCCCGGGGAAGATGTCGTTGCGGACCTGGCGTCTGTTATACGAGAGATTGAAGGACGCGATGTTCAAGTTGGCTCGTCAGCAATCGAAACAGTCGATTCTAGCGACGACTCCGAATGTTTCTGCGGTTCATCTGAGAGGGGGGACGGCGAGGAAGAAGGCGGTTTGTACGATAGCGACAGCTTGCAGAGCGGGGAGGAATACGATGACGGTGATGAAGATTGTGATGGTGGTTCTTTGGATGGTGAAGACGATGAAGATAATGAAGAGCCGGTAGACGAGGGCCCGGCTCCCCTGGATATAATACACCTACCTGGCCATCCTTGAAGCCGACTGACTACGGCAGGACGGCCTGATGGCATGCCAACTTTTTATTCCTTTATCCCACCCTCATTTCTTTCTGTTCATTGATGAGCACCGTCGTTTGGATATTTGGAGCGGTTGATAGCCATTATTGCATGGGTGGAGGAGGATAGCTTCCACTGTTAGTTTGATTACCAAGACGAATTGATTGTCCTTGCGAGAAACGTTGTGTTGTGTGATATTCATTGGACGTCAGGCGCAACACAGTTTCGAATTCAGTCGATTCTCTCAAATTTCCTAGAAACCATTCTTGAAACCACCAATGCTGTCTCGACTGGCGGCGGCCGCTAGCCGCTCCCAAATGATGAGGGTATGTCGCTTTCCCCACCGACCATCGATCTCGAGAGTACGACATCCGCTAGGCCCAATCGTTTGTCAAAGAACTATCATCGCGGCACCGAAAGAAGGTGGACCACCGCTTCTCGAGCGGAACGCGGACAGAGAGTTACCAGGTACGAACTATCACCCTACGCATAAACTGGGTACTTGCATGTTGTGCCAATGACTGATGATCTTGCGCATGCTCCTGCAAACACTTGTAGACGTCACCCCGAAGCGGCGCTACCTCATCCACATACCTCTCTTTGTACTTTCCATGTACGTTGCAGCCAATCTTCTCTTCAATTATCAGCGATCTTCGTCGTCAGTCGTCTCGTCGACATTGTATGCTCTCAGGGTCAACCCAGAAGCTAGGGAACTTCTCGGAGATGAAATCTCGTTCAAATCGAAAACAATACCGTGGATACGCGGAACCATGGATCAATTGCACGGAAAGATCGATATCTCCTACAAGGTTCGAGGGAAAAGTGGAGAGGGTACAGTGCATTTTACCAGCATAAGGGAAGGCGGAAGGGCTGGCAAGGTTCGAGTGCCCTTTCTTTACACTTTCAGATATATTCTAAGACAGATTAGAAAGAGTATGGGCTTTACTAATCTCCTGATGTTTTAATCCGACCAGTTTAAAACAAGACGATGGGCCTTGGAACTCCCCGACGGGGAAGTCATGAACTTGTTAGTAAACGATTCAGTCTTAGATTCGTAAGGCATTTATGGCAACTATATTACAGCGAAGTGCCGAGTTTCTAAAAAAACTTTTGACATGAATATACTGTATATTATCAAATCGTAATGTGCTTTGATCGAAACTTGGGTTATGGAATTCAGCATTTATATTCGGTCCTGTAAGTTGAACACGCCACGTTTACATGGGAGGTATCATGCATTTCTAGGAAGGGATGAAGTGGTTAGTACATTAGACAATTTTGCGCTTTGTTGTGATCTCGAACACCATGACACCAACTCTGGAGAAACACAGCTCCATAGCCCGCTAAGGGGGTCACATATCGATAGTTTCATTGAATCTCAAGATTCCTTCTTTCAGGAATATACCATCAACCAGATTTATCAGCGAGGGCGGATGAGGCAGCGTCGCAGGCGAATCCACAACTTGCGATATCAACACCAACCCTTCCGCTTTCACACTATGTGTTAGAGCCGGGACCATCTCCTAAAAGTAAAGTTAATAATGTATTCTGTCTGCTCAAGACGAAACAACTACACCCAACATACCAGGAGTCTCGCGGAACAAATCAATCCCATAAGATTATTATTCTTTGCTAACCTAACTGCTTCCTTTGTGGACATCGGGGAAACGCTTCGGTACTTCACGAGTTCTGGAGCAGAAAGCGAGTAGTTTGCCGATGCAAGATCTGATTCGCTCAGTCCATTGCAGAAGAAGACCGGGTCTAAATATTCAAGGTATCAGTACGGCTTTTGGCGATTAAGTATGGTGAGGTTTACAATTTGGTTGCTTCCAGTTTAATGCCGTGCAGACACTAGGCTCGAATGCAGAAAACATGATTGACCTCGCAGCCTCCGCGATGTTTTCCCTGGTTTCTCTTGCATGGTGAAAAACGGAATTGAGGATGGTGTCCACATATCGATTTGGGTCTGAGAAAGCCGAGAGGTTTTTATTTCTGATCTCGACCTCATTAGGATATAGAACATGGAGGTTCATGTTAATATCAATTGGCAGCAGCGCTAGGATTTCGCCAAGAGACAAATAAGCGGTCTGTAGCTTCTGGTAAAGATCTTCCAGTGACACGAAGGCCATTAAGCTTTTTTTTACCGCTTCGGGTGAAATCTGCGTGAGATGGGATCCGATAACTTTGAATTGAGCCAGGGTTAGCGAGCATATTGGAATATCAATGTTGCAATACTCTATTGTCCAAGTGGGAAACAGCACAGGAACGTCATCTCTGGTGACCTGGACGAATAGTCTGACATAGTCACCAGACAGCGAGGACCCGGTTATCAATGGCCGAGAATCAAATTGACTTGTGGCTTTCCAATAAGGTGCAAAATGAGCAATCTCGAGTGGGACTCCCTCAAAAGGTTTGATGATCTGGACATCAAAAGAAATCTGACCGATAACTCGGGATCTCGAATCATGAAGTGGCAAGACGTAATGGCCGTGGCTATTTGCCGTGTTGAATATTTGAGAAAGCGCAATTGTTCTTGCAATTATCTTGGTTCCAAATGTGGGAAATATGTCAAAGTCTATGGCAAAAGCCTCCAACGAGTCGATCTGGAATGAGACCGTTTTTGCGTCTTCTGCCAGAGGTAAGAGCATGTTTTTCGAAATGACCTCTGAGGACTTCGAGGATACCGTTAGTCGTGCAGCCGGGTATTTCCCTTGCTGATAGAAGAATATCGCATCTGAATTCTTCTCCGTGAATGTAAGCTGGACGAAGGTTCTTTTATCTAGAAAGTTATGACCATATCTCCGCAGAGGTAGGATGGGTGGTGGGAGGGCGAGATCTGGTATGCCATCTGCGTCCAGAACCATTTGAGTGCTTGATTGTGTGGATGCAGGGGACGATCGAACAATAGGTGGTTCGGTGGAGTCCACGCCAGGAATACCCCCGGCATCAAAGATTATCTTCATGCATTCAAGATGTCCTTCCCAAGCAGAGTAATACAAAGCAGAGAGGTTTTTCTCGTCCAAAAGATCAAGTCGCGCTCCAGCAGTCAGAAGAACTCTGAGGTTTTCAGTGTTTCCTTCGCTTGCTGCATGCACCATTGGAGTCCAACCGTTCAGTTTATCGAATTCGTTGAGATTAGCATCAAAAGACTGGAGGGTTACCAGAAGAGTTGATGCATGCCTCCGTCTAGCAACATGGTGCTGAGGAAATAACCCCTCAGCATCAGGAAGGATATGAGCACCGCTTTTCAAGAGAATCTCAGCGATCTCAATTAAACCATGCTGACATGCTAAGTTTAACGGAATGTAGTCTTTGTCACTAGCAGGGTTGATCCGTGCCTTACGGTTGATTAGAACCTTAACAGTTGATAGTTGGTGGTGGTGAAGTGCATGGATTAATGGCGTAAAATTATCCAAGTCCATGCTGTCCAAAGTTCTCGGACCAGCAGTGAGTAGAGCTTCAAGAATATCCACGTGGCCGTGCATGGCGGCATAATGCAAAGGTAATCTGCCGTATGCATCTGATTGCCCAACATCCACGCCAGCAGATAAGAGCATATTTATCACCGACAATTTCCCTGCATTTACGGCCTCATGTAAAGCGTTCCTTTCGTTAATTTCGTCTTTTGCTTGAAGGTGAACACAAGCTGACTGGGAAAGTACTTCCAGACACTCTAGAGAAGCCTCTAAGATACCAGAGAGAAAAGCACGAGTCAGCATGTCCCTTCCCGTCGGCAGAGATTCCACTTTTCGTATTATCTCGGATAATAATTTGAGGTCTCCAGAAGCTACAGCCCTTGATAGCTCAGCTTGCGCATCAGAGTAGGTTGCCTGTGCTTCACTGGCACCGCTGGAGAAAATATCCCTACTAAATGTGATACTTTCTCCCTCAGCCCAAGCCTCTAGCTCCAGCAAACCTGTTGTTGCTTTGTCAGATAATTCGCTGATCACATCCCGGTTGAAGCATGGCTGTACTTCAATTGCTCTGGACAGGTAGAGTTCTTTGGTTCGTGACTACCATAGATTGTTAAGACCGACGAGATACCCGATAAAACCTATATTGCCAAAACTTACTTTTGAGGATTTATCCCACTACAAATTGTCAGAGAGTCCTTGGAATCAACGTCCTCTTTTTTTTTTTTTTTTTCTTGAATTTTGGATTTTGACTAGACGCTCAAAGTGGGAAAGTATGAGAGTTTCGCAGTACCTTTTTCAATATTTTTGAGAATCCTGTTGCATTTAATTCGACAAATTGCTAGAACAACACAAAGGCTGGGCGTTAGCTACTGCCAGTCAATGACTTGCAAATACCCAAAATTCAGGGAACGCGCAAAAATTCGTGAACAAAAGTTCGTCACTGTACCTGCAACTTGTTAAGATCAACCCCGAATTGGTGAAATCCTTCCTGCAAGGTAACCAACATAGACGAATTTTTGGCGCCAGCATCGTTTCGCGACTGCATGACATCCTTCTTTTCGATCAACGTCCGGAGTCGTACCGTGAGCTGGGGGGTACTGGGTTTAGCTACTACATTAGAAAACTTTAAAGCCACATAATTTGATATTTACCTCATCTTGTTTTTGAAGATAGAAGGCATTGACTTTCTCGATCTCGCGATCCTATGCAGTGTGAATCAGTATAACTCCGACTATCGTATGAAAGCCAATTAGCTATCGGACATAGGCGTACAAGTCTGAAGAAAAAAGTGGTTTTGTTGGCATGGAGAGCTGCTTGTGGATCATTGAGTATTTCCCCTTCTGGTGTCCGGATTGGCAAACTTGTTCCAGACCGTATACTTCTAGAGCTGGAAGCAAGTTGCTTGATCAACTACATGCCCCGCAATAAAGAAAACCTAGCGTCAGTTTCAAAAGAAGCATAGACGACTGATCAGGAAGTATTTGGTTATATAGGAAACTGATCTTTGTGCAATGGAGGGTTTGCTGGCGGTGTAACCTTTTTTAAGCCTTTGTAATTGACGAAGCTAGCGGCATACTCGGGTATTTCTAGCTGTCGCTTCTGTAAGTGCTTGCCAAACTTCCTAAAAGTTGAATAAGCAAAATGAAAGTCCGTCAGCCCAAAGATCTGAGTATGGTTCGCAGCAAGAGCAACGCATCTAAAGAAAGATATATATCAAGGATACCCCATTGATACTACATGAAATAACCAAGATGTTATAAAATAACTTTGGTTTCATGATATGGAAACCGCTTTCGTGGAAGTATTGAGAAATGGAAGTATCCTGTCTAACCTATAAACGAGAAATGAAAGAATCAGGAACCTACATTTTGGCAGAGAGGGCTGATAAAGAAAGAGGCGAGAAAAGGGCAGGTGTGCCTGGTTTTAATGTTGATTCGATTCTGAGAGCGAGTGGGCGTTTTCAAAGAAATATAATCGATTCAGGTGATAGTAAAGAGTACTGTTGTGTCGTTGGACGCTTAATGTGGGTTGACCGTCAGAAATATCGATTAGGGCCCCGTGTATGACATATTAAATGATGATTCAAGGATCTGGTCGCTCTTGTAGCGTGTAAAACAACAAAAATGATGTATCGATTGTCTTGTTTGGTGTATGAGCAACAAGGGAGGTGTAAATGGGAAGGGCTTGGAATCCGAGATAATAATGTGGGAAAGAATATTGGGCTGCTGGCCGAAAGAGCTTATCGGACGTATCAGGTTCAAGGGAGACCTCTGGCGACTGGCCCCCGAAATGGCTCCCCTCGAAAGTTCTCGATGAGCTGGCCAACGAACTTGGGCGTTTGGAGCTTAGATGTTTTGAGCCCCCTAGGCAGGTTAAGGGCAGAATCAGTACTTATCTGGCGGCAGCGGTAGACCAGGCTCTTTTCAGACACCAGTGGGGTACCTGCACGGCCTACGGGCGCACCTGCAGGATTCGAACGAACTTTGGGAATCTGCAGGGTGGTAGATCCTACAACAGCCGTCAAATGAAGGGAATGGAAGCGCTGTGTGAGCGTAGAAAAGTAAGAGTTCTGCAAAGTCACAAAATCTTGTGAGCTCAAGCGCGTTACAATTCGCAGCAACGAGATATGGCCGTTTCAGCGGCTAGAATCTAGGCTTAGGTGTAAGTGAGAATTCTAAACAGAGTATAATCTCATGGTGGCAAAACAAGTCTGTCGAACACCGGGTTGAGGTGGGGTGAGCCTGGAGATATTATGGTAACAGGTCACCGTTTCCAGTAGACCTCTTTGACCGCTGAAGTAGCTAACTCACGCAAGCGATTGTAACCAAGTTTTACCTAGAAGTCACGTAGGCAGGTCTAGGGAAGTTACAAACGCAAGTTAGTGTCTACTTGAGGATTGAGAGTGAGCCAGTTAAGCAGAGCAGAGCAAAGCAAGCGGCAGTTGGGGCACGGTGGGGACAGCGAATATGTTGCCCGCATAAAAGAAGATGTTCAAATCGGTGAAGACAAAGGGACCGAGAGAGTATACTTGAGTAGATATAAAGATGACGCCGCCTGAGAGTGCCGTGGAAACGCAAAGAGGTAGTTTGTTCAGAGTTGGGATTCGATGGATGTGCGGCTCGACGACGTCGACCTGCGGATCGCTTAGAATGGAAGAAAGGAACACCCGGAATCCAGAATCTTGGGATTGCCCGCACTTGCCTGGTGTCAATTGATTTTGCTAACAGAGCAGTGTTTACCAGATTAAGCGGTTCCTTGAGTGCTGGCACATACCTATGAGTGTGCAAGTATGTATGTCTGTATTTCAGTCCCCAGTCAGCTAGGTCTTTGCGCCCGGGATCTCTCCGTTTCGGGGGTCCCGGCCTTGTGTTCTCGGAAATCCGATCGGCTTGTAATAATACGCTCCTCATGCGATATCACCAGAATCCAAGCAACCGGCCGATGAGACAGACGAAATGCTCCCCGCTACACACGCAAACCTTCAGCTGCCGGCGAAGGGTGTTGTTTTTTGAGGTCCGGAAAACTTGGCGTCGTGAAGGAAGTTTCTGTCTTCCAATCAACAAGCCTGGTCTGAAAACGTGCCCTCCAGGGCCCACGCTAGCCGCTGCGTCGATACACCGGCCCCGGGCATAGAGTCGCCCCAGCATCCGCGCAAGCCTGCTGTTCACTGTTCATTCAATCTTACATATGGCTGATGTCGCCTGCAAAGTGAAACGGCGTCGTTGCGACATTGCCACTCGCCTTACTACCGCATGTTGGGAATACTTTGTGTGATTAAGGACATAATCATTTGAACGATGAATCTCTAAGAAGGTTGAACTAGGCGACCCAAGTTAAACATGAGGAACCGACAAAAGTTGCCATGATGTTCTCCAGCACAGCTTTCTTTGGCCGCGACAAAGTATGCCTGATACAAAAAAAATACAAACCATAATTGCGTGTAAATATTGACATCAGAAAACAAAAGAAGGAAGCATTACACCCCATGCCAAAAAATCATAGAACTCCATGAAAGCTAGAAGAATTTGGGATAAGTCGATGCGTAGACACAAAACTCGCTTTATGCGATATAATATGTTGGGAATTAAGGTAGTACTGGATGCAAGAAAAGTAAGGGGAAACAAAAAACAAAAATAAAAATACAAAAGAGAGATTTCAGTATAAATAAACATGAAGAAGGTTAAGCTACTACAATAGTAAAGTATTGTGGTGTATGCTTGTCCATAAACACTGGACGAGTAAAAGTGTAGATATATATATGATAAAGGATGAAAAAGGAGGCCCTTTTTTTATTAAAAGTTTTGTGCAATACCGCTAGTTCCTTGCCGCGGCATTTGGGCATAGTGGTGATCTGAGGGGTTTTCAATCCTGGTGTTTCTTCGGGCACCAACCTGTTGGATCATTGGCGGAGGCTGATGGTACCCTTGCTCTGGTGCGTGCTCGTGGTAATCATAATCGCCAGCATACGGGTTAGAAACATCGTTGTAATAATCGTTTCCGTCGGCCGTGTAAGTGTTCATGTAGCCGTGAGTTGCATTTTCGGCATGCGCATCGCTACCTTCAGTATGTCTAGTTGCGTTTGTATAGCGCGAAGATGCCACAGAATCGCCACGCTGAAGCCCATCATCCAGCTCACTTGGTCCAGTTGTTGCCGCGGCCCCGATGGTACTGGAGTCGGCTGTACTTGGTCTTTGTGTCGGGCTGGAAAGCAGAGGAGAGTGCGAGTGTCTATCACGGTTTTGCTTCGGGTCTTCATCCGAATGAACAGCGCCGAGAGCAGCGACTCCGGCAGCTACTGGGACCGTTCCCGCTCCAGCCGGCGAGCCGTATAGCTCAGGCTGCGGAGGAGGAGGAGGGGCGGCCATATATTGTTGTTGGATTCCGGTAACACCGCCATCGGAATATGAAGGGTTAGCATTATTACCATAGTTGGTACCGGTGGTGTTGCTGGCAGTGCCGGTTGACAACGGCGCTGATGCCTTGCGTCCACCTGCGGTGTTTCCCCAACCACGATAGCCTGCATCAGCCTCGGCCATGTCACCTCTGTGACCACCAGCTCCACCAGCCGCACCAGCTGCAAGGACAGCATTCCCCGATCCAGAAACATCATTATTAGGATTGTACCCGTATTCTTCGACTTCCTTCCTTCGCATTTCCTCGCTGTCCTTACGCTTTTTATATCGCCGCCAAAAGAAAATTCCCAGGAAAGCAATGAGAACCACAGCAAAAATGGGAATTATGATGGCAATGGCAATTTTCGCGGGCTGGCTCAAACCACCACTTCCAGTAGACGGAACCGCTGTAGCGGAGAACGTCGAGGATGTCGTCGAGGACGATGAGGTTTGAGTGGAGCTGATCGGCAGGCTAGAAGAAGTTTGCTCTGAGTTGACAGAAGTTGTGGTGAGGGTGATTGTGGTATCGCCAAGGGATGTTGGCGTGACTGTGATTACTGTCACCGGAGGTGTGCTTGCTGATGAAGGTTCTGGTATAGGTTCAGGAGAACTCGTTGACGATTCTGACGAAGTTTCCGGCGGAGTTTCTGTAGTCGATGTTGACTCTATAGGAGTGGTTGTTTCGGGTTGTGAAGTAGTGGTTTCGGGTAGTGGAGTGGTTTCGGGCAGCGGAGTAGTGCTGGTGGTGCTGGTCGCCGGTAGTTCTGTGGGGACAGAGGTTGAAGATTCTTCTGGGAGGGTCGTTGATGTGGCTCCAGCAGTAGATTCGGTTGTTGATTCCGGACTGGTGGGTTGAGTGGGGGTAGGGTTCGTCAGGGACGAACTCGAAAGGCCTGTATAGATCAATGGTTAGCTCTGAAATTTTGTGTTTGGGCCGTCGATTAAGGGGCAAACCGTGGCGTACCTGTGTCCGACATGACGGCGAAAGCAGTTCTAATTCTACGGCGATGTTTTCGATCGTAAACTCCAGTGGTTATTAAGGGCGTGTGTATTTCAAGTCGGGCGAAGGCAGAAGGTTGGAATCAACAACAACCGAGTGTGTCGAGTCGGAAGAAATCGCAGGCTAGATGGATGGAAAGGTTGGGAAGCGCACTGCAAGGGGGATCGATGTGAAGAAGTAGTAGAGGAGATGCGATTGAACAAAATATCCAAAACAATAATACGTCGGGTCCAGTTTTGGCCAAAACAATGTTGATGCAAAATCTTATATTAGATGTCGCTTTGCGAGGCAAAGGCGCGGATGGTGTCGGAGGTATTCGGTCGGCGAAAAATTTAAAAACACGCCTACCGCCAATGCTCAACCCCAGGCAGGGAGTACCAAATACACGGGGATATATGTAATTGCGACGGGGGTAATTGTGGAAGTGTGGAGACCCTGGCGGGAGACGGCCGTTGAGAGAGCGAGTGATCTGGTGGTGAGGAAGAAGAAGAAGAAGAAGAAGATGATGATGATGATGATGATGATGATGATGAGGAGGAGGAGGAGGAGGGAGGAGAAAAGACGAAGGATGGACGAATGTAACGTAACGCAACGAACGAACGAGCGAGCGAACAAAAAACGAAGAACGGGAAATTTCAGAGATCCCAGCTGGCAATTAAGACCACGCTTGCGACGTGACGAGGCTTAGTAGAGGTTAAACTGGTAGATTATTTCCTCAAAAGTACTGGTACCTGGGCGGGTGGGGGCGTGCAGCCAATATTACTCAGTGTACCGCCCAGCGCCGCGACGGAGCAGGTAATTGGACATATGGACGAGGACTGTGTATGTTTGGACAGTGTACGTTTGAGGCAAGTGCTCCTTCCTGCCCTACACGCAGTAGGCATGTGCCCTGGTGGGTGGACATCCCATGTGCGTAAGCTGGGAATGGTATTTCTTTGGTATTTACATGCGTGCTGTAAGGACTGTTCTTCGCAGGGGTCCTGCAAAATTGCAGAAGTTGCCGCCGTTACAGGTTGATGGAAATTACCTGGGTGGTATTGTACATACTAAGTGCACAAGTACATAAGTACTTACATATGGAGGGTAGTGTGTGTATAAATTGTAGAGGATATCCTTCGCATGGGGCAGGCAGTGTCCGAGCCAGGGGCTCAAGGTTTCCAAAGAATTCGAAAACAAAACAAATCGCCAACCTTAAAGTACATACATAATCGACAAGCCGAGGAAAATTATAAATTATGGATGGGCAAAAAAGGGATAGCGGAAGAACTGAAAAAGATTCGAAAGGGGACACTTTAGCATTCGCGATTTCGGAATCGTGCCAGCTGATTCGAATCACGCCGCCGGGAAACACAAGTGTAAAAAATATTTAAAAATGGCCTTGTAGAGAGGTTGCGGCAGACACTCCCTAAATACAAACAACCGCAGGTGTGTTAGACTATTTACTCTATTAAGACGCCGATATCCTAGCAGAGACGGTATGTACGCATGAGCGAGGGAGTTCTAGAGCAACGTGAGGAAAGGCAGAAATGGGAGGGAAAAGGAACCCCAGACAAATACAAGCGTAGAGCGAAAACGTGCCATCATACATGGAAATGGATTTATTTATATGGTAATGATCTTTTAATTGTTGTTCATGTTCCAGCTTGGTTTCAAACTTGCTGTCATAGTATCGGTGGTCGGCACAACATCTTGCGGCAGACGACTGACACGATAAGCCCCAGTTCTACTATTGTAGGCGGCCGACATTCCAGTTCGATTACTTCGAATACTTCCAGTGTCACTAAAGTTGTCGCCTTCATTTTTGAACTTTCGGGGTGGCGCAAAATCGAGACCAGTGAAAGTCCCTGACTTGCGCAGTTGATGCCTATTCACGACAACGAGGTCTGTTAGCTATTGCTGCTCCGGGATCTGCATATATCGATTGGGCATGTCGAATGCTACTTACGGGGTAGGCAAAACGCTCAGTTCCTCAAATGCGGAAGCGAGGGGCGTGTGGGCTCGCACAGTAGGAGAATATGGTCTCGCACCGCCCCTAACACTACCCATCTCAGATTCAGTACCATTTCGGAAGTCCCTCGAGCGGGGAGCTGGGGCAAAGGCGATGGGAGACGCGAAAGCGTCTTCTTTTAACAAATGAGGTGTTGGAAGTATCATCAATGGCTCTTCGGGGAGAGCATTCTTCCGGAGACTAGATGGAGCACGGATTCCTCGAGAGGGAGGTCCGTTGTAACGGTTGCTTTGGGAAGAATACGATCTCGGAGGTGGTGGTCCTCGGCTGCTAGCCCCAGATCCTGGCCGCGGTTGGTTATGGAAACGTGGTGGGGCGCGCGGTGGAGGTGTCATTGCCCTACGAGTGGGCGGCTCCGCAAATGGCTTTGGGTGATTAGTATAAGTATCATCGTAGTATTGATCGTCATATCCAGCAACAAGATTATCCTGATAGTAATCTCCATGTTCCTGATTATAACCTTGAGAATAGTCCTGATCGTAATATTCTCTATTGTCATAACTCGCATTGAGATTCACCGGATAGCCACCGTATGCATCTCCATCTCCGTTGTAGCCGCTCCGATCGTTTGCCTCAGGGACCTGGGTATAATAGTCAAGTCCGCCTTGGTTTGTGTCATCAAAATATTCCTTATAAAATGAGCGTATCCGCATTGCACGCTCTTCCGCATCCTCTCCGGGCTCTGCTGCAGGTGGCAGCGGACGGAATCCATATGATAGCCGACGAGGTTCCAATCTATCGCCGTAATTAACTTCGAGGCCTCCCATTGTGCTCATTCGTGTTTGGGTTGGAACGGGTCCGACTTGGGGTCCGGGTTCAACGACTTGGGGTAAGGGTGGGCCGTGGTTTCCAGATTGATAATCTTCAGACGTTTCAGTACCAAAATCTAACCCTTCGAATGCTCCAGATCCCCCTTTATCCAGCTTCAGCTGCGGTGGTCGATGGGAAACTGAGTTTGGTGATTCCTTCTCGGATGCTCCAGACTCAGGAGCAACGGGTAACTCGACAGATATTTGAGGATGCGTCTCTGAGACGGGCTTGATGACTTTTGAGGTGTCCAGCTCGGCAGGACTATCGAAGCCAATATGAGGCAAAAGATGCATATGGCTTCTACGCAAATCCCCCCCGTCCTTGTCAATATACGAGTCACGGTCTTCGGGTTGTGTAGGAAATAGCCCAGGTCCACGGGAAGACACAATCTTGTTGTAGCTACGAGAAGCATCAAAGCTCGGCTCAGGCGCTTGTAATTCAGGGACCATCCTCTGGTTGGCAGCTAAGGATGCTCCCCTTGCGGGAGGTGTGGAAGTAGCCATTTTGCCGGAATGTTGTAAAAGATCCGCAGTTAGGCTTTCAGTACTATCTTCGTGCTGTCGGATTGAAGCAGTATACAGAGAAGAATCGCGGCCAAAACGAGATCCAGCCTTGTGGTTGTGAGAGCTGATCGAAGAACCATTACCATTGCCATATGGCATTCGAGTTATCGAATTCGATGGCTTATATTTGTCATCGTCGGCAATGTAAACTCGAGACATCGAGTGTAGGCTTTCGCGAGAACTATTGAGTTCCGGTGGTAGCAAATATGGTGCGGCGACATCCATATCTAAAGATAGTTGATTTTTGTGTCTGCCGGAAGGATTATTTGGACCATCTCGTTTGCCCTTCTTTTTCCCAGAAGAAGGAAACTCCATTCCAAAGTCCATACTCTTCGTCTTATCCATCCTATCCTCCGCTTTTAATTTGCGAACATGTCGTCGGTGCAAAACTATTAGAATAATGAGAGCCGCCGCGATGGGAATACTACAATTAGATGAGTGATATGTTAATTTGGGATCCAACACCTCTGCCGGAGGATGCTTGAACGGTCGAACTTACGCTGCACCAAGAACAATAGGCAGTGTCATTGTAGACGTAGTAATCGGCTTCTCGCAACGGGGGGAATTATCGTCAGGGGCACAGCCGCTGCCATCGCCAGTCGGGGAGGGAGTCGATCGGGCCTGGACAACATCTCTGATGGCCAGAGTCGCAATCGGGTGCTCAACGACATTGTTGGGGATCGCTCCAACTGGCTCTCGCTCCAGCGCTCGTCTATGGGGGTGATGTTGATGTTTCATCGGAAGGTTTGTAGCAGCGAATGGCGAATAGAAATACGGATTGTAAGGGCGATGAAAGCGTCTCCTCTGTCGGTTTATAGATTCTGTCCGGAATGCTGCTGGGTTAACCGTGTATTTGTGGGTCGCTCTTCTCAATCTTCCGTAACGTCGAGCAAATGTGTAGGAAGACAAAATATCGGGTGAGGAGATAGGACAGTAAGGATTGTCGTTAAAATAAGTTATAAAAAAGTATGTGAAGCGTTATAAAGGAGTGGAAGTAGTTGGAACAGAACGATATCAGCGGTGCAAAGAAACGACGCTCGCTGGAAGGAAGATAACCAGAAAAAAAAGAGTGTATGTAGAACAACAGAACGAGCGTTTCATAAACGGAAGGGAGGGTGGTTCTTTTTGTCTTTTGGCTTTGGGAGGTGGGTGGCTTCGTGCAGGAGAGAGAGGGAAGGAAAGTACAACGGAAGGGGAAGGGGGCAGCCGGGGGGCCGCTGCGTACGTGCTGCGTGTGTGCTGTGTAAGAGACCTCTCTTCTCTCACGATGCCTGGCGCAGCAAAGCCCCATCACGCTTGAAAGGAACACCCACACGGTATGTCCTCTATATGTCCACACCGAGAACTTCGCCAGTCTCTTCTCTGCGCACCCGCCATTCAAAGCATGGGCATACTCCGTACTTACACAGTATCGGTGTCTGTGTGGTGCTGACCCGAGCTAGTGACCAGCGGAATAGGAAGAACCGGGGTTTGGAAGTGGTGGAAAAAGGGGGGCTTGAGACGACGGCGGACCAATAGCAACGCCTGCCTCCAAGAGACCCCGGCCATGTACCTTGCATCCTGCTCTTGATGGCTAGTTCAGGCCCAAACTCAAATGCTCCGTCCAATTTCGTTTCGTGAAAACTGCAGGCCGTTCGGTATCCTTCAGCACCGCAACCCGAACGCAGGTCATCGCGGACGATGCACCTCAGACGTATTACGAGCGTCGACAATGCGGTTTAGAAGCTCGGCACGCCGTATTGCACATATTGCAGATTTATCACTTCAATTAGTAAAAAAAAACACCATGTACTATAAATATAAATATAAATATACTTGCATCACAGATGGCAAATCGTTGATGATCCAACCGAAGGGAACAAACCCCCCCACCCACAGAAATTTGCAATTTGATTGCAAAAGGGATAGAATCTCAAGGGATTCCCCATGCGATCCAATTTCCCCAAGGATGCCGAATAAACTGGACCACTGAGTTCCACCTGCCATTCTCAAACATCCGCCTCACCGGCAGCCACGGCTGGCTGTGATTGCTGGAGGGTAACGAATAAGTGGAAGCGGAACATGCAAACGAAAACGACAACAACAGGTGCGCATACGAAGTACTTCATGACTAGAGAGCAGACTGCTTTGTTACTCGGTATACCCACCAGACTAGTTAATTGATTCCCAATAAGTTAGCATTGAAGCACACAAAAAGTACATATGAGTGTCCATATTACTACCTTTGGTTGAATGCCTGCCCGTACTTGTACTAAGCGGTATCTCAGATACCCGCACAGTAAAAGTAGTTTTGAAAACTCCAAACCACAGCACCCAAGGTTACAGAGCCGGATATTCCATCTTTGGTGGAAACGAACACCAATATTCATCACGTACCATCAATCGGTCGAAACTTGAAATAAATAATAAATAGATAAATAGATAAGATTATTCTACACAAAAAAATAATCTATATATTTTTTTTTACTTTCATCTTGGTTTTGACGGGGTGGCGGCGCTGAATTCGGGTTGAGCAGCTAGGGAGTCCAAGGTGCGTATAAACCATTTGATAGAATAACGCCTATTTCCTTATTAATGTGGAATAGTAAGCGGGACTTCGTTGTATTGATCAATTTGCATGCAAATCTTTAAAATCAATTTCCAAGCAGTTACTTAAGCAAGTGTGTACTCCTTCAAGTATTTTGCCTGGGCAATCAAGTGCTGAATTGATTGATGCAGGCGTGAGGTGTACTCAAGAACTCACTTGCACAGTAAGTATATAGGTCGGTTGGACAGGCTTCTTTCACTACTATGCAAGAAAAGACCCATTACATATCTTTAAATACGCTTAAAATCTCGGTGATTCTGGACATAACTCTGGGATTGCGATCGCGATCCCATCAACCGCGTGTCGATTGGAGTAATGTTGCTATCAGTGACCTTGTTTGCTGCTGTTGTGTTTAGTCAGCTACCTCTCCAACTCCTCCCACTTGCTTTTGGTCAAGCGCAACCTGCCTTACCCCGCTACACACACGAAAACCTCCACCGTCCAAACTTCCACCATCAACAAACTTGCAACTTACACAAAAACTCCGACCCTTCCATTGCCGCTAGGCATCTATCCCTCCGACAACTTTCATCACTTCCACTAGCGTGTCTATTTCTTGTTCCTCTCCACCTCACACTACTCCTATCACCATCTACACTTTGCTAGGACCGCTCCTAAAGCCCGTAACAAAAAGCACGTATAGCGATGGCTTCAATCGAGGAGCTGGACGCTCAGGTCCGGAATTTCTACGAAGGCCAAGGCTCTATTGTATGTTTCTCTATCCGATACAAACTTGACTCCCGTCGTCGACTGTATGCTAATTATGACATGTTTTTTCTTCTTGGATTCAAATGTAGCGCGACGCGGCTCAACGATATATGAACCAGGTATGAGATGTCGCCCATTTGAGCGTCAAGGTAGCTCTTCACGCCATCGATCGAGACTAAAAAAACCCCCCCGCACGTCTTAGTTTCGAGAGAACCCTGATTCGTGGTCTATGGTGGATAAAATACTAGAGTCATCGTTATATCCCCAAACCAAATGTATGCTTGTTGCATGTTTTTTCAGAACCCTTTCAAGTGTGAAATGCTCATTTGTGCGGACCTTGATCTAACCTTGCATGACAGATCTTGGACTACAGGTCCTCGACAACGTAGTCCAGACTAGATGGAAGATATTACCAAAGGACCAGTGTCAAGGTTGTCGCAAACCAGCTCTCACCACCATAACTAAGATGAACTCTGCTGATAGTCACCTTTCCCAGGAATCCGGAACTTCGTCGTAAATTTCATCATTCAAAGCTCGTCGTCAGAAGAGCTACTGAGACAGAACAAGACGCTTATCAACAAACTTAATCTGGTCCTCGTCAATATCCTCAAGCAAGAATGGCCGCATAACTGGCCATCCTTCATTCCAGAAATCGTGCAATCTTGCAGAACCAACCTCTCAATCTGTGAGAACAACATGTCCATCCTACGTTTACTCTCGGAGGAGGTTTTCGATTACTCGGCAGAACAAATGACCCAAGCCAAGACTAAAAATCTGAAATCGACTATGTGCAATGAATTTTCCGCGATTTTCACTTTGTGCCAGGAAGTCCTCGCTGGTGCGACCTCTGAGACGCTACTGTCGGCGACTTTGGAAACGTTGCTCAAGTTCCTCAATTGGATTCCGCTTGGCTATATTTTCGAAACCCCGATCATCGAAACGTTACGAACACGCTTTCTACCAATACCCGTTTTCCGAAACGTTACTTTGAAGTGCCTAACAGAGATTGGCGGTTTACAAATCAGCGGCCAGATTCACTATGAGGAAAAACTTGTGAACATGTTCACCAATGTTATGACTGCGATCGCAGAAATCATACCGATTTCCACTAACTTGCGTTCTATATATCCTAAAAGTCCTCCACGAGACCAAGAGTTCATCCAGAATCTCGCGATTTTCCTTTGTAACTTCTTCACACCACACGTCAAGGTATTTGCGGTTTCAACCTTAGATACCAAAAAATGACCACTAATGCCTTTCATCGTTTAGTTGATTGAGAACCTTCCAAACAAAGAGTATTTAGTCCATTCCCACCTTTATCTCATTCGCATCAGTCAGATCAACGACAGAGAGATCTTTAAGATCTGTTTGGAATATTGGACCAAGCTTGTTTCGGAACTATATGAGGAAATGCAACAGCTTCCAATGACGGATCTCAACCCTCTGCTCAGTGGAGGGGCTCCTCCGCCGAATCTACTTAGCAACTACCCTTTACGGAAACACATGTACACAGAAGTGTTATCGAACCTACGGCTTGTGATGATCGAGGGAATGGTTCGGCCTGAAGAAGTACTCGCTCTGCATCCCCCGTTGAAACTTGGATTTGACCCATTAGGCTTACATCTTTATAGGTTCTTATCGTGGAGAACGATGAAGGCGAGATTGTTCGTGAATTTGTGAAGGAAGGTGATACCATTCAACTATACAAAACAACCAGGGAATGTCTCGTCTATCTTACCCACCTGGACGTTGTGGATACCGAAACAATCATGTCGGAGAAACTGGCACGGCAGGTTGACGGCAGCGAATGGTCCTGGGCTAATTGCAACACGCTTTGCTGGGCTATCGGTTCCATTTCAGGCGCAATGAACGAAGAAACAGAGAAGAGATTCTTAGTCACGGTCATCAAAGATCTCCTGGGACTTACCGAAATGAAACGAGGAAAAGACAACAAAGCGGTAGTTGCTTCCAACATAATGTACATTGTTGGGCAGTATCCCAGGTTTCTGAAAGCACACTGGAAGTTTCTCAAAACGGTCGTCAACAAACTGTTTGAGTTCATGCACGAAACACATGAAGGTAAGAGAAAGACAATAACCTGATGGAACATCGCTACTAATGCCATACTTGAAATACCCTAGGTGTCCAAGACATGGCTTGTGATACGTTCATAAAAATTGCGAACAAGTGCAAAAGGCACTTTGTAGCTTTGCAGCCCGGCGAAACAGAGCCTTTTATTGAAGAAATTGTTCGCAATATGTCTCGAATCACAAACGATCTAGCCCCTCAACAGGTCCATACCTTTTACGAGGCTTGTGGGTATATGATTAGTGCTCAAGGTCAGATTCACTCTCAAGAACGGCTTCTCCGGGAGCTCATGGCGTTCCCAAATCAAGCTGTAAGTACTATCTGATCTGATCAGCTTGGGCTAAAACTGATGGAACGCAGTGGGATCAAATAATTGCCCAAGCCAATGACAATCCGACCATACTGGAAGACCAGAATACCGTCAAGATTATTGGGAACGTGATGAAAACGAATGTATCAGCCTGCAGCTCTATTGGTCCTTACTTCTACCCTCAACTTGCGCGGATCTATAGGGACATGCTATCGATGTATAGTGTTGTCAGTGGGATGATATCAGCGGCTGTGGCCCAAGAAGGTGGGTATAATTTTTCCGGGTTGCTGTGTAAACATCAAATATTTGATATCTAACAAACCTAGGTCCCATCGCTACAAAAATGCCACGGATTCGAGGATTGAGGACCGTGAAGAAAGAAATCCTCAAACTCGTGGATACCTACGTTCAGAAGGCTGAAGATCTTGCTGTTGTCAATGATGTCATCGTACCCCCCCTTCTAGATGCTATCCTTGGTGATTACGCTAGAAGTGTTCCGGATGCTCGAGACCCAGAAGTCTTAAATGTCATATCAACAATCATTTCAAAGCTACGAGTAAGTCGCAACCAACCACCCTTTGTGCAACAAATCTTTGACATCGCATTGTGAATTCTAAATCCTGTTTAACAAAATAGACTACTATGGAGGACAAAGTCCCGGTCATTATGGAGAATGTGTTTGAGTGTACGCTTGATATGATCAACAAGGATTTTTCGGAGTACCCTGAGCACCGCGTTGAGTTCTTCAAATTGCTTCGGGCAATCAACTTGAACTGTTTTGCAGGTACGAGATATCCAGCAGCCTGGTGGGAATTACGAAAAATACTTACACGAATGACTACATAGCACTCCTTAAACTTGACACACGCCAATTCAAATATATCATTGATGCATGCCTCTGGGCCGCCAAACACGACAATAGAGAGGTTGAGGCTGCCGGTCTTAATATGTGCATCGAGCTGGTTCACAATGTCAACGAAACCGATTCACGTACGGCAACCATGTTCTTCCAACAATTTTTTATTCCGATACTGCAAGATATCTTCTTCGTGCTCACCGACACAGATCATAAAGCTGGTGGGTATTTTTCCGATTGAAACACTTGTTCTGGACTATTGGCCATGATTAGCTAAATTTAATCCTGCTAGGATTCAAACTGCAAACTACCTTACTTGCTCGAATGTTTGCGATCGCTCAATCGGATAAAATCCAAGCTCCTCTTTATACCGAAGGCCAAGCCCCATCCGGTACCTCAAATCCTGATTTCTTGAGTGAATTTATCAGCAATCTTCTATTGAATGCTTTCAATCACCTAAAACCGTGAGTTCTAAGCGTCTTTGTTTGCTCGGACTCTTCGAGCTAATCATCACTCTTTATAGTCTCCAAATCCAAACTTTCGTGAAGGGTCTCCTCCAGTATACCGGGGATTTGACCAAGTTTAAAAACAATGTGCGCGATTTCTTGATCCAGCTCAAGGAATTTGCTGGTGATAATACAGAACTGTACCTAGAAGACAGAGAGAACGAAGCAGAAGAAGCCCGCAGAGTTGAAAGAGAAAAATATTCGAAAGTGGGTGGTCTCCTGAGGCCAAGCGAGTTGGACGATAATGACGACATGTGACTTATCGGCGGCAATGAAGACGAAATGCGAGGGGGTTTTGCCGTACGGAAACAAGGCTGAGACAAGCTAAAACTTTGGTGAACGTGATCAAGATTTGACTGATGGGAGTTGTTTTAAGACAGCATTCGATGAGCGCACGCTGACTTGGGAATCGAGCAGCCAGTCTTATCGACAAGTTGCTGACACTCGGGTTCCATCGTTTTATATTACATTTTCTCTTCCTCATAAACTTTTTGACGCAATAGACTTTAGCAGGAAAAGACGAAAATGAACCCTTTGTTTGGTGCATACTGTTTGCTCGTCGTCCTATCCAAATGATATAAATAAATTAATTAGATATCCACGCGAGTGCTATACATATCCCTCAACAGGTGACCTTGGGATAGTCATTATTTCAGCAACTTGTGGAGGATCGGGTTTTTCCTTTCTATTTTGGGGTAGTTACATAGGTTAGAGAGTGAACTGATCTTTCTTTAAAGTAACCTCGAGCAATTACCAGTTAGGTAGTAGTTACCATCCGTGATATCAGCCCGAGGTGCATATTATTAGTACTTTTTTGTCATACTTGAAGAACGCCCGTAAATTCCTGTTTCATAGATAACATGCCGATAATTTGCAACGTGACGGGTCTTATGCTCCTTTATATTTGTATTTGAGTCTCTCTAGGTCCCCGGGGTTCACGCTAGCCATCACGTTCCTTCCCAAGGCTACGGATACCCAGACAAACAGCGGCAGATATAAAAAGTAATCGCCTTGAGCATGTCTATTGGTTAAGACTGCACCAAGAGTAATCACGACAATGAGAATGGGATTGAGAATAGGAACCCACTTCTCAAGAGGCGAGAGATATTCGTGAGCCGCGGGGTCCATCGAGACATAGCGGACGGTGAAGCCGGTCATGGCAAGCGAGGATATAGCCAAGACGTCCACTACTGTCCCATTTCCGAAAAAAAGGCGAACCATGAGAATGATAGCGGGCAAGACGCAAAAACAAGTAAATGCGAGCTGTCATGACCGGCAATATAACTGTGTAAGCGATTCCAGACATAGTACGGATCGGAAATAAAACTAAAACAGACACCTAGTGGAAACGTGGGCGTGGAGACTCACAATAAAGAATGCATTCTTGCGATCATTTTCTGTTCTAAGTTCCTCTATGAGTGCTTCCTGCTCTTTGCCACGCCAGTCGTGTTAGCCATGTGTCAGTTGAAACCCCAACAGGATCTATTTGGTAGGTTCACCTTGCTCGTCGAGTGGAAATATGCTCTCGTCGTCACCCTCATCGTCGCTGGCCGATGCAGCGAAAGGTTTCCGAAGTCTGCTCGTCATTGCCGTCTGGTTGCTTATTAAGATGCCTCGGTTTTAAGGTCGGTTTGGTGGTATTTGTTTGAAGGAAGGTTGTTGCAGAGCTCACATCCCACACAGAGGAGAAAAACATGCAACCACATATGCGCATACCATCAAACTTACTTCCCTTCTAACCTTGAAGGTCCAGCTGGCACCTTCCAGCATTCCCCTTTCTCCAACCCCCCTCCCTCCTCTCCTGTCGTCCCACCCAAAGGCAAAATATTCAGCCACCGGTCTATAAGCTGTTCGTCCAGGGCAAACTAATCTAATCGAAGTTTTGCCTTCAAAGATAGCGCAAGCTCCCCATGATGCGTTGCGGCCATGCCTACCATCGATCACGGCACTTTAGGTCATGTTGAGTATCTCTCACAAACAGGTGAATGGCTTTTTATGAGAAGAAGACAGTCTTGTAAGTACCTGCATCTCTTATGAAACCGGTCGTGGTTCGGGCGTTCGAATTGAAACTGAGGTCTGGCTGCCTGGATACAGCAACAGAAATAATCCCCTTAGATGACCCTACTCTGCTTGTTCCACCGTCGTTCAAGGACAGTACCACTTCGGAAAAGGAGGACGGGGGACGGCAAGCACTCGCCCGACGGTTTGTAAGGCCATTTGAATCAATTCCTTGGGCTTTAGATACCAAATTATTACAAATTATTTTCTAGATGCTAATCCATTACTGTATGTTCGAATAACCACAGACCGGAAAAAATACTGAGTTTGCCCCGGCCATGAACCAAATCATCAATATGTATGATGAATCAGCTATAATGCAAGATATATCACAGTGGGTGACATCAAAGACAAGCCCACTCATGGACATTGCATATGCCGCGGAATTTAAAAATTTGCTCGGAGGGGGGCATCCACCTCGCAGAATCGTGGCTTATGTGACTGGCGTTAGTGGCGAGAAGCTAGGTAAGAAGGTCTCGACTCTTACGAGTATGGGTTCTAAGCAAAAGGGCAGGATCATTGCTAAATATCGTGCTACCATGAACGTTTGTATAGCCATTGCAGCAATTCGCAGCCAGAAATCCGAAGCGAATGGCATTGTAATCCGACGACCATATCTCAAGGCCCAGACTCAAGTAGCCTTTATTTGTGCCAGCCCAATTGAACAAATCCTACCGATGGTTGAGGCAGAGGATAAAAGGAAGAACCGTAAGTTTCCATCTCTTACCACCTAGGTTCGAATGATACTGACAATCTTCGTATGTTCAGCTTATATTGCTGTTAGGGCGCAAAACCGTATATATATACTCCATATTTCAGGAGAACCCTGGATAGCAACCGGCAGTCCATCGTTCAGCGCAAAGTGTATATGCACTATGGAGACTAAAACCTCTGGAGGGGATAACTTCCTACATATCGCAGTGAATCCATGGCGCAGCCAACAGATTATCGCCGTAAACACCAAAGGTCGATGGATTTTATGGGCCTTCGCCACAAAACACACACACCGGAGTCAATCTTCTCGGGTAGACCCTACACAGATCGCTGCTGGTGACGTCGAAATATTGGATGCCGATGTTTCTGAACCTTGGGCAAATATTACCTGGGGTTCTACAGAAGACGAAATCTTGATCGCTCTTCGAAAAGAGTTATTCACAGTCAATATTAAGGCATGTGTATTCCCTCGGCTTGAAAATCTACTTCTGCTAAACCCTTACAGACAGGACGTACAATTAGTATCTACAAAAGTATTGTGCAAAATGCTGGTAAAGATGTTGAGTTGCTTGGACTCCTGAGGTATCAGAATGAGCCCGGCCAAGTCATTCTTCTAACAAACTACACCTTACATGTGCTCGAATTGAACCCAAAACCCCGGTCGGTATTAGTTTGGAGGCACTGCCGCCATCCCGCCGACCGATCTTTGTACTGTCTCACCTGGAGACTCGACGGTAAAGCCCCTTAAGATATATAGCTCCGGCGACTCTTGAATTCTAACGGCCTGCAGACCCCTGGATCCTTCTTTATTCCCGATACAATCGAAATATCACAGTTCTGCGAGGACTAAAAAACAAATATTCACTGGATCTGTCTCTGCTCCTTGCTAAAGGGTCAGCAAATCCGATCATGGGATTAGTGCTTCTGGAAGGATCGACTGAATCAGCAGCAGAGAAATCCAAAATAAAAAGACCAGACGTTTTTTCTATTCTTGTGATTGGCTCGGAATATGACATTTGGAAGCAAGACTACACCATAAATACAATGATCGACATCGAAACGTTCCGGCGGCCCCGCAAGATCAAGCGAGCGCCTCTAAGCAGTCAAATAGTTGATACTAGTGACGAGTATTCGGATGCTTGTGGTTATGCCAAGGATTCTGGGAGTGCAGATCTTGGGTCGACTTTCGCGAAATTATCACTGGGCCCATCAAATCGGCAGCAATTGCCCGCCTTTTCCTCCTTGGACTTGGGGAACATTTATGACGAGGTTTTTGAAGACGATTCACCCGTATATAGAACCGGAAATCAGTCTGAAGAACGATCCCGTTTATTAGCTTATCTAAAAAACTTGAAATCCACCCTCCTTTCGGGTAATGATATTACATCCCCTGGGCTTCTCACACTGTAAGTTAAGTACCACAAAGCCGAGGAGTTGACAATTAGGACTAATCTATATTCCAGCCTACAATTAAAACAAAATTATGAAGGATTGTTTGATGATCTGAATTCATTTTTTGGTGAGATACAAAGCTTATCCCTTGCAGATGGGAAGTCTATATTTGATATCGTAAGCCTTGAGGCGGTTTTGACAGACAATAGTATATCTGTGGCCGTATCAGCGTTACTTGAAGGTATGAAGGAAATGGTAATCATACCTAAAACTACTCCGGCGCAAAATCTTTATGATACTTTCAGTAAAGTCTGGCTTGAGTCGTTACCTACCAGCTTTCCAGCAAAACTAAGACTTAGGAGGGAACGGATGGCAAGGATGCTTTCTATAGAGACAAGCCTATCGTCAATGGGCGCCTATCCTAAATTGGAGAGTATTGATTCACTTGAAGCTCCCAAACTATCCAACCAACAGACGGTGTCTGATCAGCCCTCATCTGGTTGTCTCCAGAACACGAATGTTACTTTGCTCGGGAGCGACACCGTCATTTGGGAAGAGACTAGCGGCGCATCCACCCCTCGTTCTCAAATGGCAAATAGGAGTCCAAGAATGTTCATTGAACGTTTCACTCCTATTCAACATAATTATGTAGCTGATGCTGATTTCGATAGTCTCCTAGACGACTGGAACATTCATCAGTCGCCAGATGGCTACAAGTGGCGCCCAGTCTCAAACATTCAACAGCAAGCATTCCAAAATCTTCCTAGGCATGGATCAAGATCCAAAAAGAGTTCGAAACGCCATAGAATAGTGTCAGATAGGGTTGATGGTGATCGAACGCAGAAAACTAGCATTTCCAACGAACTTTTAATGACACAACCTACTACACGATCCGAGTTTTCAGCCGCCTTCCTAACCGTATCAACAGATCTATCTTCCAGTCAAATGTTTCCATCATCACAAATCCAGAGCGGTCGGTTTGGCGATTCAAGGAAAAATAAGAAACGCAGAACGGAAGGGTTTTGAGAACAGTTGCAATTTTAAGACACAGTAAATACACACGGGTAACGCATGTCTAATGGAACGGCTGTCTGTGAGAGAGAGAGACTACATTTAAATATCACAAGATATCATCTATTTAAGAGTCTGTAGCTTGCATAGGGTTTCTATGAGTGGGGATCTTATTGTTTTGGGGGAAAGATGCCATCATCACCACCACCATCATCATCATCATCATCATCATCATCATCAATGCATTAGAAATCCAACCCCTAGGTGTCCATCCATTGGATGAAGTAGAAAGGGGATATCGTGTCGTGTAATAAGTTGACGTTTCCAAAACGCCAAAGTTTGGGTGACAGTAAGCATACGTATCACTTGTTTGCTTCTCGGATTTGTGTACCTTGTCGCTGTAACTCTTTGATCACAGCCTGGTGAAAAGCTCATTCTATCAGCTGGTTGATGTCGGTGGGTAATGAGCCAGAGCACGAGAGTATATACTTACCGCGAGAGCCTCTGGATTGACGCCGTTTTCAACCAGGCTGACGCACAGTGAGAGCGTCGTACGATCGAGCTTGGTGTTCTAGCAATTCGATTAACCAAAACGTCAGTGGTTAGCAAGACCAGGTTTGTATTGTAGCTTACCAGCAGGGTGGATATCTCGTGGAGAATATCAATGACTTGGCGAGCCGCAGAGTTTCCGCCACCGGCAGGGGTCGCGCGGCCGGACATGGCGGCAGTGAATGCCTTGGGGCGGATATATGAAAACAGTCCACCGAGGGTGGTAGGATAGGTTTGGGCGTCGGACTTTTTGGGTGTTGGAGGTTGCGCGGTGGTGTTTTGTTGTTGTGGGCGCGTTGAACTCTTCCCCAATTCCTGCAAGACAACTTCCTCCTCATCCTCCCGTCTCGCGCTCACGACACGATAATAACAGTCGAGCTTCAACCCGCTTGCACTCCCCTGAAACCAGACGTGCTTTGTCTCGCCAACTAGGAATTCCCGGCTTCCGACATCATGCAGCGCTCATCTTAGCAAGAGGAGTCTCATCGATACTCATTTTAGGACCAGAAACGACTTGCCCACCTCCCGACTGGGTTTGGAATACGCCCTCAGCGAGACTTCAAATTCTCGGTCCATCCTTTCACTAACCCGCCGAAATCTGTTCCCCTCAGACTCGATAATAATCGCGACAGACCCCCATTTCTCAATCCGTACGAGCATCCAAGTGTTTATGCTCAGTGGACGGAGGCTCTCCAGCCGCTATACCCACCTAGACGCATGGGTTCTCAGATACTCAGAAGTAAAGCGCCTAGCGCGCTAGCGAAACCCACAGCTCCTAACTACCACGCGCTGGTCACTCCGGTTCTCCACCGACGATTTGTCCGGGCATCATGGACAACCGTGATAATCGCATATGTTGGCAATATATTGATGGAAAATGTTTCTGGATGTTAGTTCCCGTCCGTGGAAACTTCTGATCTCTTTGGCATCTCCTTTGAGATCAGAAGTCGCAAATTTAAGGGTTAATCTAACCTGTTGGTTGTCGCTTATATAGGGCCATGGTCTGCCTTCCCACTTGGTCGGGCAGGAATTAATACACTCGTATTATTTTTCTTTTTGATTCCGGTCTTGGTCCTGCGCATCGCACAACTTAGCAGTATGCTCCACCAATTGCTTCTTCAATAACTCTTCTTGCTGCTGATAATGACTCCACCCTAGCAACGTCAACAAAAAGCCTATCCAATGCCCACGGTCTTGTTCGTTCCGTTGCCAATCGTACTCTCCCGAAGTGTATCTTGTGGTACACTCTTTCCGCCTGGCTTATTATTCAATTTTACCTCTGGAACACTCGGCTTTCTTCCGATCTCTCTATTATCAGCAAAACGACGTATGTGGGAACAAGAATGGTTTTCGGGTTATATTATCGTTAAAACTATATTAACTCCTACTTCACAGATCTTACGAGCCCTACCGCCTGAATGAAAGACCACTCTATCTGTTGTTCTGCTCTGTACCGATCGGCCTTATCCAAGGCCTTGTCCATGTTTGGATCGATAGAGATTATTTGAATTTGCAGACCGAGGAGGTAGGTCGCCTCTTACGTTCCTTTTCTTCGTTTAAGTACGCTAATAAATACACGAATCCAGAAAACCATCTGGCAGGCATTTTCTGACTCTTTAGTCAAATCCGTTCAGCGAGTGGGAACAAGCATAATTTTATCTATCGCTTCGGGGCCCATTTTTTATGGATTGTTCCGCCATATCATCTGCCGCTTCAGCCATACCATAGTCAGTTCATTTGTAAAGTATGAATTCTACAAGACATCCACTCTTAAACTGCCTAAGCATATCCACTGATTACTCTAACTTTTATTATTACTATTAAGGATACATCCTGACGCTCGCCCACAAACACTATCAAACAAGATTGACTTGCTCTTTAGAAGCGTTTGGTTGACGATCCTGATTGTCATCGCGTGGGAAGCAACGAATACCTCCTTCACACTGGAGTTTGAAAAAGGACCAATCCGGGAGGGGAGGACTATCAGCGAAATATCACCAGATCCGAACGGTTCATTGGTTCTAGGACTAAAACTCAAGAAGAAACCTCTCTCACGACGCATGGCGTTCAGAGAGCTATCATTCATCGCCACTGACATAGCATCTCGTCGGGAATCCATTTTTAAGGAGCTAACAAAACCTATATGCACATTGAAACTCATGATGACGGAATGTCGCGAGCTCATTGGGGCTATTATCACCAATCTTGCGCCACCACCTGAACCGTCTACAGTTGTCGCTGGCGTAGAAACCCTCCCCCAGGCCAAAGATATCAAAGGGTTTTCACCTCAAAAACCGTCGGACGAGAATATTCTTCGTACCCCGATGAAGAAAAGCATAGTAGACCAGTGGCAAGCCACGCCAGGGAACATGCCGACCTCGCCGATCAATTTGGATACCCTCAAAACTCATATGGTCAAAAAAGAAACTATTGAATCCAAGGTCTATAGTTTTCTAAACCCTATTTTGCAGAGCCAGTATGGTGATAGTTTTCGATTGACGGTTCAGAGAAAGACGACGAGCTTACTACCAGATGCTGGTATGCAGGTTGATGCGATAAATGCATTAGTTGGGTTTATTTGCGCCTCTTTGAAAGAAGATATTTATGGGATGGTTCAAAAGGACCTCCCAGGTATTCTTGAAGAGTTTGCCAATATTTCGTCAGCATTAGAGGACTACATAAAAAACCCTCCACTTCACTGGACTGATATTCATGCTAAACGAATTACGGAACGGGGCACCACTTTGGCGAAAAGGCAACTCTTACCTGAGGCTGTTGTATTGCTTGATGCTGTCGATAGCGGGTTTCGAAAAATTGGAGATGCGTTCGGTCCTTACTTTGACTCTATGGGTTTGGCACCCGATCTTCGAAGGAAGATCAGACGACTTCGCGAAGCACCGACAGCCCAAGCGAATTAACCTCACGTTTTGAATTTCGCCTTTTACCCTCCCTCGCTATTTCGATACCCGCAGACTGTAATATATAAGAGATATTTACTTGCTATGCTCCTAACCCCCCACTTCCCACTTTCTGAATATTGCATTTCATAGGCGTTGAGCGGCGAACCATATGTAAAATTAGATAATTTTTTAACACCATCGCCAGCTTTAAACATGGATTAAAAAAGCCTCTGATGAAATTTCTTTTTAGAGGGGAAAAAAAGAAGGGAAAAAAAGGAAAAAAACCTCAGACTCTTCAAACGTCAAATGTGGTCAAGTATAAAATGCTTCGAGACAGACAGTGATGTATTTTTAGTCCGCACATAGTGCCTTTCTATTGGTAGATACAGAGAAATGGCACGAAATATGAAAAACTAGAACCAATCGGTAAACCACCTCTGGGCCCTCATCCAAATACCTTCTCGCGTCAACTTTGGCCGGACATCTAAGTAAAAGCTAGGTATTTCGGGCCTTGCTGGGTCCCGTTTTCCGCTATAGAAATCAATGATATACTCGATATTAGTACCGCAGCGATCTACCACCCAATCATGCCTGTCAAATGGTGCTTGGTATCCAAGAAGCACTAGGATTCGAGCTTTTGGAGATAGCTTCAATGCGTCGCCGGAAAAGGAGAGTAACTTCGGACCACCACACCTACCAATTATTTAAGATTGTCAGTTATAGATACTATGAAATTGACACTTTACGAGCGAAAAGACTGATAGCGCGTGGGCTTAATAGACAGGGTGCGAACTTTTCACTTCCTTTCCCCCTTTCCCACTCTTTGATTTCCACCCATGCCCTTTCGTTGACAGCGTTGTGTATTGGAACTATCATACGCATGTCTCCCGCCTTGGGATCCCAATCCTTCCGTTTCATTGCATCGAAGAACATTTTCTCTGAAGGATATATCCAGTTTCCGATTGAAGGCGAAATTGAAGAAGCCAAGTGTGACGTCGGGGTCTCCGAGTTACCATTTCCCATGGCGACCCGGGGAATAGATGAGATTTCGCGAGAGGTGTCTAGTTTGTCGGGTGGTGTTTGAGCCTGAGAAGATTTCCCCTGCGCCTGCTGCTTGAGCCAGGCAGTTCTGGTGGTATGGTCTACAGGGCAGCCGCCTGAAGCATCCTCCATCTTTATTTGCCCGCCATCTGGAGAGCGGTGCCTGTCGTCCGACGCCATGAGATTCCGGTGCGTTACTCGTCCGTTACATGGTGTTGCTCAAGCCGTTGGTGTTTGGCGCGAAAATGTTGGCGATGAAGAGAACTTCAAGTACTTACTAAGTTTCGGTTCCTGGGCGGGCCGAACTCGACAACTTGCAGGGATGCATACAAGAGGAGCTTTAAGTTACTTACTTAGTAGATATTGCATTCTTCTATCTCCGCCTCGTTTCTCTCCCTCGCTTTACCTCAACCCTCACACACTCTCCTCACCATGGCGGCGTCTTCTACTATCTACCATGCCACCGCAACGGCTCCTGTCAATATTGCAGTAATAAAATACTGGGGTAAAGCATCAACCAAGTTGAATACCCCTACCAATTCTTCCTTGTCGGTCACTCTTTCCCAGGACGACCTACGAACCATCACCACAGCCGCCTGCTCTGCATCCTTCGAGTCCGATGCCCTCTGGCTCAACGGTACACCTCACGATGTTGGGAACGCAAGGTCCCAGGCTTGTTTCGCTGAATTGCGACACCTGCGGAAGACGAAAGAGGAAACGGACTCCTCTCTACCACCCCTCTCCAAGTACAAGCTTCGCCTAGTATCCGAGAATAATTTCCCTACCGCGGCAGGTCTTGCCAGCTCTGCCGCAGGCTTTGCGGCTTTTGTCAGAGCTATTGCTGATCTTTACGAACTCGATGAATCCCCCACAGAACTGTCGCGAATTGCTCGACAAGGCTCTGGATCAGCATGTCGGTCCCTATTTGGTGGCTATGTTGCCTGGGAGAAAGGCAGTCGTGAGGATGGCGAGGACTCTATTGCAATACAGGTGGCACCAGAGTCTCACTGGCCAACTATGCGAGCAGCCATTCTCGTCATATCGGACGCTAAGAAGGGCGTGTCCTCAACCTCTGGAATGCAGGCAACAGTTGCAACATCTACTCTTTTCCCCAATCGTGCCAATGCGGTTGTTCCCGCAAGGATGGAAGCCATGAAGAAAGCTATCGCTGAAAAAGACTTTGAAAATTTCGCTAGCCTGACAATGGCTGACTCGAATTCCTTCCACGCTGTGTGCTTGGACACGGTACCTCCAATATTTTACATGAATGACACCTCAAGAGCAGTTGTCAGGATTGTTGAAGAAATCAACAAATGCGCTGGCAAGAAGGTTGCCGCGTACACATTTGATGCTGGCCCGAATGCTGTCATCTATTATGATGAAGTGAACCAGGATTTAGTGCTCGGAGTACTGAAGAAAGCCACTCGTGATATTACTGGTTGGTCCGATAAATACTCAAAAATTGATTCAGAAGTCCCTGAGGAGTTCAATCAAGAGCTTATAGCCTCCTTGATTGGTGGTGTATCAAGAATTATTATCACTAGTGTGGGTTCCGGTCCATTGAAGGTGGCAAAGGAGAGTGCTCTTGTTGATGAGAACGGGGATCCAAAATCTACTATATAGTGGAAGAGTCGAATATGTTAAATATTTGGGAAATCTAGGAGGTTGTAGTCGTAGGAAGTGTTAAAGAGTAATACAATACTATACAGATAACATTTGATTTTCTCCTAGGCCTCTTGTTACGTTTCTGAACTCCTATCGTTTAGGTTTTTTTGCATCCTTGGATTCCCTATTGTCAAGCCCTTGACGCAGCCTTTCGATTTCTTCATCTATGAGGGCGATATCGGCATCCACAACCAATAGTTTCTCTCCCAATTTATCAACATACTCATCCTTTCCCAGTTTTCGCACAGGACTTTTTTGAGAACCAAGGATCTGTGATAGTATACCATCCTCCAGATCTTTGCGCTGTTGGGTTGCTGGGCGGTTATGTTCGGCTTCTCTATTCGCGTCCAATATATTTTTTAACAACTGCCCACCCGAACCGGCAATCCCAAAGACAAGGACGCCCGGTATGGCGTGTCTACGGCCACCTTGAATATTGAGAGCAATCAGAGTTAGCGGCTTTATTCTAATACCTTGGGAAACCAACGTATTCGTTACCTATAACTGCTCCCCAAGTCCCCCCCACAGTAGCAGCGGCGGTACCGGTTACTATAACTTTTTCTCGGTTGCTATTCTCCTCCTTTTGGTCAAAGCCAAAAAGCTTCCGTGCATATAAATCCCTGGTAGCTAGATAATGGTAAGAATGTAGGTGTTTAGATAGGAACTGAAATATTACGGTGCAATCACAAAGGACAACGATCAGAACTTCATACCATAGAATCCGCTCCCAAGGATGAAACAACTTAATGTGGTCCCAACCACGTAAACACCTTTCCTTGGGTGGCTTTTGATCGTGGCAACAATAGCGCTAACCAAGCCCGCTGATGAGCCTATTCGAAAGAATTAATCTTAGCATATATCGTATCTCAGATTTGATGCATACTAGACCTCAGACAAAAGGCGAAAAGCATACCTGCAATAGCACCAACCAAAATTGACTTGATAAATGTGCTGGACTCTTTAGGCAACCTGCCTTCTCTTCTAGGCCCAGACACAGCTTCGTTGCTTTCAACGGTCATAGTGATGATAAATTCGGTGGAGTGAGCAGAAACAGAACACAACCAGTACTGCCCGTCTGTTCGAACCCGCGCAGAATTTTCGTTGATATCGTACCAGCTATCCAACGGCTAATCAGATCCGTAGTGCACGGTAACCACAGTTCTGAGGAACTCCAGCTTTGGTTTACCGCTACTCATGAAGCTGTGCCAACCCAATTCTATTCCAAAGTGCAGCCATAATCGAGGGTACATGCGCAGTCGATCCATAATGTAGTGAAAAGGGCGCCAATTTCGCCTTCGGCCATATCCCTCTAAAAATGGCTGCCAACACATAAGCTTAATAATAATACAACAGGGTCTGTCATGTGTGACTGTTAACGAGCATTTCAGATCACAGTTACTGCCTGTATTCTTAAGCATTATTTGTAAGTTTCACAAAAGAGTACTGAAGCCCCTCTATACCAGTCGGCAACTATCAACTATCAACTATTAGAGGTTTGATTCCATTTTCATCAGGAGAACAGCGATAGACTTCGACCAAAATTCTTCTTTTGTGTTTATAACACGTATGATTCTATGAAACTATAGAATAGAAAATCTTGCGAACGGCTTGACTGTGGAGAAATCTGGGAGGTTGACAGGTGCTCCAGTTTCTTCCTCTAGCTTTGATTCGTTCCTTTGCAATGTTCCTGAAAGTTGCATTAGGTTGTTTTCGAAAATTTCTTTCCTACCTTGCTCTAGAGCAGCCAGGACATTTTCAACTCCAACTTGTATAGACTCTGCTCGTTCTCTCATCCCCCGTCTTATGAGACCTTCGACTAGTCTATGGCTTTCCTCTTGCGTTTCGTTCAGTCTCGTTATCAGCCTTCCAATTGAGCTGACTAGATACTCCTCCTCATAAATGGTGCCTTTCTTACCCCTCGCTTTCTTTCGTTCCTCCCTTCGCTTATTTTTCGATGTTCTTCGGGTCGCGGAAGTGCCAAGGGTGCCTGAGGTTTTATCAGTATACCTGGTAAAAATGGAGCCGGCAGCTGTCGAAATTTCGGTTCCTGCTACCGATACATTATCTGGGGCGTCTGTTTCGCCCGCGACACCATAAAAAGAAAGCGGATTGTTTTCTTTCAGCCCCCTTAAGTCCCGGATTCGGGACATCTGCGATTTAATTTGTCCTAAGAAGTCTGCTATTAACTCGGAGGTTGTATTGAAGGAATCGACAAGACCAGGATCCACTATTTCCTCTAAAAGAGGGAAGGCTTGCTTTAATGCTATTACTCGCATTGCTTCTTCGAAAAAGGACCCCTTGCAATAGGATAAAACAGCTTCCTTAGTATCGTTCCGGTAATCCAGATGGACTGTTGCCGCATTCCTGAAGTCTTTACTTTCTATAAGAGATTCTGCTAGTATTCCACTCAGCTCAGTGACTTCTTCGTCCGAAAGAGGTATCATGCTAGCAGTATATAGCGCCTCTTGCCACATTCCACACTTTTGGTATGCATCTAAAGCCCTCTCCCATGACCCTAAGTACTCAAAAGATAACCCAGCCTCTCGGTAGTTTGATATAGTCATAAGATGCTCTGCATGAAGTTTAACAATGATTTTTTGTTTTCCATCATCATATTTTACCAATTCTGTAACGTGCTTATATAACTCATGTTTCACTGTGTACTCTGAGAGCTCGAGAAACACTGGTTCTCCCATATCGTGCAGCCAACTGGCTGCTTTTGTATACCGACCGAGATAGTTGTCGACAAAGTGTTTCTGACGTAGCAGCTCCATTTCTCGGATGGATTGGAGAAAAGGAAGGTACTCTCTCGGGTCCTGTGGGAGCGTTGGGTTTTGTCAGTCATCAGATTTTAAATGATGGTACAATCCAGTTTACCTTTTGGGATTGTTGAGCGATCAGCAATGCTAACTCCAGGTCGTATATCCCAAGAGAATGGTCATAGAGTTTATTGACATCTGCAAGGAAACAAATATGTTCTATTGCAAGATCAGTGTCAACTGAGTTGTTTCTTTTCATTTCACTGATCATTGAGAGTCCGCTATCCAAATCTGCTGGTCTTTTGTTAACGTAGCAAGTGACCAGATTTTGAGTGCTGGGGATTGACATCCTCTGTATTCCTTCTAACACTGCATCACATATTCTGTTGACTTTGTTTGTGATTTCGGTTGAAGAGTAGGATTTCTCATCGCCCGCCCTTCTGGCCATGTCTGAAAGCTTCAAGTCATACATTGTTTTGGTAACATCTTCATCCCTACAGTTTCTGTTAGTGTCCCTCCATATATGCAGTAGGTTTTATTGGGTACTTACTTCAATTGTGATAGGAAAAGGTCAACGTATTGTGTGTTTCCCACCTGCTCAAGAAATATATCTATGTAGGCGATGAACTGTTCGGGATTGTGATCGTGAAGGAGATTCAGATCTACACGATGCGTTCTGCACAATGCGAATGCAGTCTTGTAGTCTTTCGAGTTGATATACTCTCTGATTCCCGCTAATACTAGAGCCCTTGGGTATATGGTTTCAAGATTTCCACGAGGCATCTGCAAGACGACAGCAAACGTCGAAGGAATGACTGTTACTAGCTTTCCACCTCGTTCAATGCTTCGACATTGTTCGTCGCAAGTTGTATCATCAGAAGGAACTTGCAAATCTACGGCAATGTCAGCTAATATTAGTGCATATATAATTTTTGAAGTATACCTTCGATATTAGATGTCATCGGTATAAATTTAAGTAAATTCTGTGTTGTAGTGATCACAATATGCTGGTCCGTTAGAACAAAAGAGGTACAGCTAGGTGTTAGTAATCGTCCATTGGCGAAGAGGCGTCCACTTTCACTCAAACCAAAGATAGTTCGCTGTAAAGGGGGGGGTTTGTTAACTAGATTCAATCGTTCAGTATTCTCATTAACGTACCTTGTGTTCTTCTGCAATATATAGGTCATTTATGAGACAGAGTTGAGGGAATTTTTGTTGCTCAGAAACTGTAAGGACATCAGGAAAGGCGAGGACATCGCCAAACGAAGTCGTGCAAAGGAGAGTTAAATCGTCATTCGAAAGTTTGATGCATGACACCCCGTTTGATAGTTGAGTGTTTTCAAGGGTACACTCGAAAGTCCATAGTTTTCCGATTTGTTGATATATTTCAATAGAGGAATTGCCGTGAAGCAGGGCAATCTTACTGGACCCAAAATAACAGATTTGGCGATACTGTCGGGTGTTATCCAGCTCGATTATCTTCTTTTGCAGTTTGGCAGGCGCTTTACGTCCCAGGCTAGGAGTATCCCAGCTTATCATATCTATTTGGCTCGCACTTAAAGCAACTATTGTATCACCTAGCGGATTGATTGCGATATCAATGGCGTTGGCATCTAGACATATGTTGCAGTTTGACATTGGTGGGGGGATGTTTGTATAGCGGAACGGTGTCAATTTGAGATTGCCTTAAATAATAAAACAATTAGAATTCGGATATCCCCTAGGCTCGCCTGAATTTCTCGCGGGGCGCCCAAACGACACAATGGGAATATGTAACTCACAACCATCTATTACCACCACAATACCATGATCCCGAGGAGTCGACGTAGCACCATTGTGCACAAACCATGAGAACTCTAGCTCCATAATATGATCTATACACGGAAGCACTGTAAGAGTTTGTACCTAAAATAGATGACCTGAAAAGATAATGATACTTGCCATTAGCAGTTACATGCATGTGGAGAGGCTTTTCAGGGTGCCACTCTATTCGGGGAGTAGATTTTATAGACGAAGTTGAAGAAGGGTATTCGTTGCGTATCTCACACTTCAGATACCAGTGGTAGTTCATCATCGTCCACAACTGGATCCGGTCTTGGAGGCATACTGCAAGGACCGTGGAGTCAATGTTCCAGCTTACGGCATGAATTAAGCTAGCCCCGATGTCGGTTTCTGAAATGCGCAAGGGAAACTCTCCATGCCGCAGGCCATTTCTTTCAAAAAACACTACTTCAAGAGTGCTCTCTAGCCGTTTTACCGCCGCTATTAGATTTCCGGACGGACGCCAACTTAAAACTCCTTCCATTCCATCTACTGGCTCACTTGCCCCATCAAGTTCCCCGTTTCTTCCAAATACTCTGATAACTCTTCTCTTTTCATTATGGATCGTGGATAGGGCAACGTATTGTCCATCACCCCGCCAGCTTAATTTGATGTCTCTCGTGTCCAATGTACTTAGAATACCCTGGTCTGTTTTCTCAGGCATCGTTGGGTCCCTTAACACCGCGGCTCTTTTCCCTTTGAACTGAGTTTCTTTTTTGCCCCATCCGACGTTAACGTGTTTTGACAAATTGAGATCTTCGTCCGCAAGTTTTGCATCTGTAACCGGTTCAAACTGGCGCGTCATCAATACAAAGGTCTCTGCAGCTGTTGAAATGGCGAGGAGACCTTCATCTGGGGACCAGGCAGCTGCATTTATGCCATCTTCGACAGAACCAACAATTTCGACTCTACTCTGATCGCTCGCAGGCTCTTCTCTGACCACTATGACGTCGCCACCTTTGAGCACGAGACATATCGAGAGGTCGTCTGCAAAATAGTGTAAGTCTAAAATACTTTCCGTTTCTATATCTTCTCCCAGACATGGCCCTTGATAATCCCAACTTGTAATGAGATTAATGGAATGGTTCTAATGGGTTATCAAATCAGTCAGCTTGGGCGGTATTATGGACTGAGTTTCAAATAGCTTTGGGAATTCTTACGTCGATGCGGCTTATCTCGATAACCGGGCAGTTTGAAGAGGGGCCAAATGCGCATATTATGGAGTTTGAGACCACATCCCAAGTGGTCGCTTTGAGCGGTAGATCTGGAGCCACAGACGAGCTAATGGGATAGCATATTCTCCGCGTTGAGAGCAAGTTGCGCATTCTGATTCTGATTCTGCCTCGTTAGGGGCTGTTATAATCGACCTTTGTGTTATATCTAAACCTGGGTGCAAAAGAGTTGGGTGGTGAATGGTGAACTCATCCTGAAAACACTAATTTTTTCTTTGCATCGAGGTTTAAATGCTTGTTGCAGATGCAACACAATCCGACCAAACCAAGCCAACCCAAGACGTTGAGAGAACAGACGCGATAGACGCTGGAAGCGAGGCATAGGCATCCGCGAGCATTGGTCCTCTTTGGTATTGATGCATGGAAGCATGGAATTAAGGAGAGTATTGGCATTTGGCCAGACATATAACATGTTCCGAAACCACTTGTTTTAATTTGTACATCTAATACGCTGGCCTCGAATCCAAGGCTAATATACTCAGTTGCTGCACATATGTTAAGTACTTAAGTATATACTTGCATAAGTATATATTTACCTACAGACTTTGCCAAAAAGAAGTTATCTATAATATCTCAAAATAGAAAATTCAAGCCACGGTTCGTGTCGAAATTGTGATAGTTGAGACGACCAGATGGTTATCTAGGGATAGTTTCTCTACCGGCCGCTGCCCTATTCATTCGACAGAACGGAGAGGAAGAAGAAGAAGAAGAGGAAAAAAAACAGCTACTTTCATTTATTTACCAACATACAAAAGGAGAGCCCGATCGTAGATAACTACAGGAAGCTCTTCTTCTTCGTTTGCCATACCGCGATCCCGAAGGGCAAGCTGAAACCAACGGCTATAGAACAAACCGGTATCATTAGCACGATTACTGCCTGGCGCGAAACAGATAAAAGGTGGGCAGGTTGCGCTACACGTACCACAATAGGCCACGAATCGGAGATAGAAATATTTGGTGAGAGGGTTGAATGGTAAATTGCTTCTCGGGCCAGTTGGATAGTGATAAGGGGAGGACATCCGAGAGGTGGAGGTCGAGAAATCCCGGCGAGCCAAGGTGCTCCAGCCTGCTACGCGATGTAAAATCTGCGGTCGCATCGTTTTCTAGCCCTTGAAACTTGGGTCAGCCACTATCAATGACTTGGAAAATATAGTACTCTCTGCTTTGTCGAGAGATTTCTACAGCAGCAGCAAAGCATTCAGGTGAAAACATACCAAGTATACTCCAAGAGATATTTCCAACAGCTCGACCAGTATGAACTTGACTTTGGCAAACTGGAGCTGATCGTGCTCGGAGATTGTTTTGATGGAGGTGTTTCTGCTGTCTTCGGAGGAACGGAGAACGTTGATGATGTTTGTCAAGTTATAATGACACCACCACAACGAAACAATAGTTAGTTTGCAAGCGAGGGCCCAGTGCCAAGCCAAATAACTAGGAATCTCAGAAAGGAAATATTTTTAGGAAAATAGAAAAGAAAGAAAGAAAGCTGCTGCGCTCTTTCTCAAGTATACACACCTATTCTCCTTCAACATCACACCCTCATACCATTCGACTCCTCATACCTTTGCACTTCTCCTGTACAACTCGGGACCGGCTTTGTCCTTACTCACCAATTCTCCGGGCTAGGCATCAGCCGCATGTGAATGCAACATGTTTGGTGATGATGATGAACTTTTCGATGTCTTTGACAAGCCTGCCGCTTCTGAATCTAAGCCAGCATCTGAGAGGGGTCCTACAAAGGAGAGACGAAAGCGACATGCGATAGATGCCGATTCGGCAGAACTGAGCAAAGATGGAAGCAGTGTGACTACGTCTAATCAGATGGACATCGATGGAAACGGGATATCAAGCCCGCAACATGATGATGATGCCAGTGGAGATTTAGGAGAACTACCGGACCAGCCTGCACAAAAAAGACAGCGACGCGACTCAATACCTGATCCTGTAGTTACCGACTCCTTTGAAACCGAGCAACAAAGAGAGGTCGCAGCTTCAGCCGGTTTCACTTCTCAGTCAGTGGACAGCGCTGCTGTTGTTCTGTCACACCAGGTTCGCCACCAGGTCGCTCTACCGCCGGACTACCCGTATGTGCCCATCTCTGAACATAAAGCGCCAGAAACACCCGCTAGAACGTACTCTTTCAAGCTTGATCCATTCCAAGCCGTTTCGATAGCGTCAATCGAAAGAGGTGAGAGCGTCTTGGTCAGCGCTCACACAAGCGCTGGTAAAACCGTTGTTGCCGAATACGCTATCGCTCAAAGCCTCAAAAACAACCAAAGGGTCATCTATACAAGTCCGATCAAAGCCCTCAGTAATCAAAAATACCGAGAATTCAGTCAAGAATTCGGAGACGTCGGGCTGATGACGGGTGATGTCACAATTAACCCCTCGGCAACATGCCTTGTTATGACAACCGAAATCCTCAGGTCCATGCTTTACCGTGGGTCAGAGATTATGAGAGAGGTTGCCTGGGTCATTTTTGACGAAATACATTACATGCGAGATAAAGTTCGAGGTGTTGTCTGGGAGGAAACGATCATCCTTCTCCCCGACAAAGTTCGTTACGTTTTTCTTTCAGCTACAATCCCAAACGCGATGCAGTTTGCGGAATGGATATGCAAGACGCATGTGCAACCGTGCCACGTGGTGTACACCGATTTCCGACCAACGCCTCTTCAGCATTACCTTTTCCCCGCAGGAGCCGATGGCATTCATCTAGTAGTTGATGAGAAGGGTGTCTTTCGGGAAGACAACTTCCAAAAAGCGATGAATTCTTTGCTCGACAAACTGGGTGATGATCCCGCGAATCCAAATGGGCGACGTGGAGGGGCCGGAAAAAAGAAATGGCAAACTCACAAGGGTGGTAATAAGGGCCCGAATGATATTTATAAAATTGTCAAGATGATTATGATCAAAAACTACAACCCGGTCATTGTCTTCAGCTTCAGTAAACGGGAATGTGAAAACCATGCATTACAAATGAGTAAACTCGCTTTTAATGATGAGGATGAGAAGGCTTTGGTTGGCCGGGTCTTCGACAACGCCATAAGTTCACTCTCGGACGAGGACAAGGAACTCTCGCAAATTCAGCATATCTTGCCACTTCTCAGAAGAGGCATTGGCATTCACCACTCGGGATTACTACCTATATTGAAGGAAGTCATTGAGATCCTCTTTCAAGAGGGCTTGATCAAAGTTCTTTTCGCCACGGAAACTTTTTCCATTGGGCTGAATATGCCAGCAAAGACTGTCGTTTTCACCTCTCTTCGGAAGTTCGACGGGATTGCACAGAGATGGGTATCATCTTCAGAGTTTATTCAAATGTCTGGTCGAGCTGGACGTCGTGGTCTTGACGACCGCGGTATCGTTATTTGCATGATAGACGAGAAGATTGAACCAAACACTGCGAGGGACATTGTGAAAGGTGAACAAGACAAACTTAACTCGGCATTTTACCTTGGATACAACATGATTCTCAACTTAATGAGAGTTGAGGGAATTTCGCCCGAATATATGTTGGAACGCTGCTTTTTCCAATTTCAGAATACTGCAAACGCCTCCGGACTTGAGAAAGGTATGTTGTGTCTATATGCCAATCTAGCTCGCAGAAGCTCACGAAATATATCCAGAATTACAAGAACTTGATGCGGAAAGACATATAATCCAAATTGAGGATGAGGGCACCGTTCGCGAATACTACGACTTGCGTCAGCAATTAGACACTTATGGTCAACAGATGCGAGACGTTGTCAACCATCCAAACTACTGTTTACAATTTATGCAACCGGGAAGGCTTGTACGAGTCAAACACCGGGGGGTAGATTTTGGATGGGGTGCCGTCGTGAACTATTCTAAGAGGATCAAGGGCAAGGTTTGTGCTTTATCTTACCAGCTACTCAGAGGGAGTAATTCCACTAATGTGAGGGTTTATTAAGGGTGCCACCGAAGAATTTTCCGCTCCAGAGTCCTACATAGTTGATGTGTTATTGAATGTGGCAGATGGACATGCAGGAAACGTTCCTAGTTCGGCAGGCCTTCCAGATGGTGTTTACCCACCTGCAGATGATGAACGAGGGGCTATGGAAGTCATCCCAGTCATCCTTTCCTGCCTTGACGGCATCGGCCACATTCGAATCTTCCTTCCCAAGGACCTTAAATCCCAAGACCAAAGGCTCAATGTTCAGAAGTCTATTGAAGAGGTGAAAAGGCGGTTCCCTGACGGGATCGCTCTCTTGGATCCAATTGAGAATATGCAGATTACAGATGAGTCTTTTAAGAAACTCATGAGGGTATGGTGCTCAGCCAGGAGACTATTCGAGGTTCTTGCTAATATTATATTGACCTAGAAAATCGAGGTTCTAGAGTCAAAACTCTTGTCCAATCCTCTACATAGCGCACCTCGGCTGAAGGAGCTCTATACCAAATACTCTCATAAAATTGAACTAACAACCAAAATCAAGACTCTTAGAAAAACGATTCAGTCTGCCCATTCGGTAATGCAATTAGATGAACTCAAGTACCGAAAAAGAGTTCTGCGTCGTCTCGGTTTTATATCCGAAACTGATATCATACAGCTGAAAGCGAGGTATATCACTATAGTTTATCCGGAAAAAAAACCAAGTTAACTCTATCTAGGGTGGCCTGTGAAATCAGCTCTGCTGATGAGCTGCTCCTCAGTGAGCTCATGTTTAATCGAACATTCAACGAACTAACACCTGAACAATGTGCTGCTGTCTTGAGTTGTGTTGTCTTTGACGAGAAATCGAATAACAAGGACGCAAACAAACCAGCATTGAGGGATCAACTGGCAAAGCCATACCGGGCGTTAGTTGAACAAGCACGAATAATTGCAAAGATTGCAATCGAAAGCAAAATCCAAATTAATGAGGAGGAATACGTTAAGGGCATAACCTCTGATTTGATGGATGTTGTTTATTCGTGGACTCAGGGGGCCTCCTTTGCAACCATCTGGTAAATATTCCCAGACCATGGCACAGAATGTAAACCGCAGCAGATTAATCATGAACGGCTCCGCAGCAAGATGACCGACGTATACGAAGGAAGTTTAATCCGAATGTTCAGGAGACTTGAAGAATTGCTTATGCAAATGATGGCTGCTTCTAAAGTCATGGGAAGCGAGGAGCTAGAAAAGAAGTTTGAAGACGCTCTAGGGTTAATTAAGAGAGGTGGGTTGGCCCATACTGGCAGGAGCATAAAGATGATTAAGATGCTGACAGCGAACTTTGATAGACATTGTTGCGGCACAATCACTGTACTTGTGAAAGGCCTTTCTATTTCGAATCGAAGGACCCAAAAGTTTGCTTTCGGGATGCATGGGGCCGAAATTTTCTCTTCCGTAAAATACTTACATTCCACTATTTGTAAATAATGTTGCAAGTACAGTATATACCATAACGGGCTTGGCAATCTCGCGCTGCTGCCGTACCAACTTTCCAATGTACACGTTCTGTTGCTACCGAAAACAACGCGTCTGACCTTGCCCATTAAACTTCACTTCACTTCACCCCCATAAAAATACGCACATCTCCCCCCATCTCTCACTCGGTCAACCACAGCCTTAGTCCAACCCTTCTCATCGACCAGGCAAAATAATGCCTCGTCCTACAGATCATGCCATCACCGGGTTTCCCGATAGACACAAGACCGAAACCAATGAACCCGACAGGCAGTCAGCATATCGCCCACAGGAAATCGACGCCCTGCAGGAGAAGCTGAACCGGAGACTGGGGCCTGAGTTCATCTCTCATAGAGCCGGCCCCGGAGGAAGAAAAGTTGCCTACATATCCGGAGACAAGTCCTTCAACCTCGCCAACCATATATTTGGCTTTAATGGCTGGTCATCGCAGATCCAAGATGTGGTTGTCGACTTTGTACGCCGCCTAGAAGCGATCACAATTATCTTCGAGTTTTCATGCTGATTATTTCTAGGTGGATGAAAACGGTGGCCGTATTAGCATAGGCATATCAGTCACGATGCGTCTTATACTACGGGATGGGTCATTCCGAGAGGTATTTCGGATTAATATGGTCCAAGATTGCCGGCCCTTGAGCTAAACTCTGTTTTTAGGATATTGGTTATGGTGAGGCTGAAAACATGAAAGGAAAAGCCGCTGCCTTCTCCAAGGCCAAGAAATCAGCGACGACGGATGCGCTCAAGCGTACTTTGCGCCAGTTTGGAGAAATTTTTACTTGCATTTCGGATGGTGATTTTCTCAAGAAAGTTCTTAAAATCAAAGTACCTGCGGTAAGATAAAGCAGAGCTATGTTGAAACCATCGATATTTGCTAACTGAGCGTACAGACGGAATTAGACGAATCAGCTCTGTACCGCCACCCTGACGTCTCGAAGAGAGTCAAACTGACAAACTCCGCGCCTCTCCTTAAAACTGAGCCTGATCCGCCTGCAATCGATTTTAGCAACATCGTCGCGGAAAATGACGAATATGGGGGTATACTGTTCCTGTCATCCCCCTTGTTTTGAAGGACATTAGCTAACGTGGGTTGTTCAAGAATTTGAGGATTATGGGATGGCAGAAGATGATATGGAAGAGCTAATCGATGATGATTCTCTCCTAGCGATACCGTATGCTATACCCTTGGAATAACTTCAATCCCAGGTTTTCTAACCAAAATATTCTTTTAGTGCACCACCACAAAAACTACCCAACCCAAAATCGGTGCCACAAGTACAGCCGCAAAGAACTAACCTACAACCTATACCGCCATCAATAACTCGAATCTCTAACCCGATCAGCAACAGTCACTCAGAACCTGCTCGACCACCAGCACCAGTGGCCCCCCCAATACAAGCGATTATCCCCCATGTAGGCGGCCCAATCCACCGACCCCTTGCCGTTGGTTCGAGTCTGGGTTCGACTTTGCAAGACTCTCGGAGTAATATATCAGTACCACCTTCGGCTCCGGGGGGGCAAGAAGCCTCCCAGATCCCCCCAGGCGCTTTCTTTTCCGCCCGTGTAACTCTTGATAATACCTCCATAAAGGAGGGGGGGGTCTTCAACCCTCAGCTGCAGAGTCCATCCATCAAAAAGACAGTAGGAATCGATCATTCAAAATCGACTCCGGTATCCAGGGCGAAAACTGGATACCAGGACCTTACAATTTCAGCTCCGAATCTAGCAAAACCCAACTTTCAGCCTCCCGGTGCTAATGGCTTCAGACCTAACGGTGTCGCAGCGCCAACAATATCTGGGAATAGGAGTTTTAGAGCACCGACCCTGACAAGCCAGTCAAATATCGGACAGAAGGTTTACCCACCTCTCACTGCTCAAAAACGAAACTCTGATGGAGTTCCTGTCCAGTGAGTCCCTACTTTACCTGTTACTGGCCTTTCGAACTCCAAACTAGCATTAACAGATTATTCAGAGATATGATGAACCGACCTATTCTAGCGGAGACTTCCAACAAGGCTTTAAATATGCAGTATCCACCAGGAAATCAAACGAAGAAGGATTCTGAAATGCCTGAGCTGGAAGAGAACGGCGGCAGGCGATTGCGCTCCTGAACAATGAATGTGGCAAGGAGCTTGAATGATTTGGACATTTTGTAATCTGTTTTGCCCCTTCTCTTTCTTTATTTGGCCTGGCGTATTTACGAGCGAGGGGGTTACGGGGTACGGCGTTTTGTCTTCTTCCTATCCTCATGTTTTGGATAGAATTGAGTCTGCTAGTGTTCTCTAGATGATATTTAGATAGATCCCATTGATCTTGCTAGATGTGTTGCTCGAGAAGTTCTACATAAAATGGAAATCACTTCGCTGCTCTTGCCAACAACCTATTTTAGTTCTTTATTGTTACTCGCTTGCAGTATCCAGCTAAAAGCCCCCCACCTATGCAGATTCTGAGCACCGTTTACCGTGTCCCAGCTAGAAGACCTTTCCGATATCTCGTTACTATGTCGTCAGGTAGGATATTAAAAGTCTTTCGACCAATATCTCCTAGCATGCCAGATCTAACACTTGTATCTGTGGTGTCGATCTAGAATCCAAATTGCCTATTGTTGTTCTTAGTGGCCCTTCAGGCGCCGGAAAATCGACCCTCCTCAAACAGCTATTCGCCAAACATCCTGAAAAATTTGGGTTTTCGGTGTCTCGTACGTTCCGTTCCCGGACTTCGTCGCAGTTGACATGCTTTCATCAAATCCACCCTGGCTGAGTGTCGTTCTTTTACGGTAGATACTAGCAGAAGTCCCAGAGATGGCGAGGAGGATGGGAAGGCATACTGGTTCACAGACAAGGAAGAATTTAGGAGAAAAATTGAAAAGGGTGACTTTATCGAAACAGCCGAGTTTTCAGGAAATTTGTATGGTACATCCATCAGAGCAGTACAAGACGTTCAAGATGCTGGCAGGGTTTGTATCCTGGATATCGAAATGGAGGTAAGATCTTGCCCTCATCCTACCCAGCCAAGCTTTCGTTGATCGATTATTGTTGGAACAGGGCGTCAAGCAAGTTAAACAAACCGACCTGAATAAAACGAGTACATATATATTCGTGCAGCCACCGTCTTTTGAAGAACTCAAGAAACGACTTGAAGGCAGGAAGACCGAGACCACGGAGAGCCTTGCGACGAGGCTAGCCCAAGCAGAGAAGGAAATAGAGTACGCAAAAACCCCAGGAGTCCATGACAAGGTCATCGTAAACGATGACCTTGCAAAAGCGTTTAAAGAACTTGAAGGTCATATAATGGAGGCTATGGGGAATAGTATTTAAGGTTACCGCGAGGACCAAACCAGCTTTCAGTATAAAAATGTTCAATCATGCACTTCTACTCTGAGCGCACCAGGGAACGGATTGGTAACGAAAGCTATCAAAAGTCATCATGGAACAGTCGAAACACGAAGATTAAAATTTTTTACATAGTACTTAGCAGTCCTTCTCATTTCTTCTTCTCCATTATAAAATGATAAGGGCTGGGTAGGAAAATTAATCAAGAAATGAAGACATCCCCCCATAATTGACAATAACCAAAAGGTTTTGGTGGTGTGAGATAGAGTGATAGAGAATTGTTCAATCCTCAATGCCTGGCTCAGGGCACGCTTAGAATGTTTAGGTGCTGAGAACATTGGCAGGATAGTTCTAATATCCGCCACCATTCATGGTCATCCTTTGGGAATCACGGCTAGCTCCTAACTCCCGATCAGCAGATGGAGATATTGGTCTGCTCCCAGTAGCGGCCACTCCAGCTGCACTGCTTTCCTTGAGGGCGAGCAGTTGCTTCGCACGGAAGGTCTCATAGTGTATCTGCGATGTTGTCTCGATGAGATCTTGCAGATGGGTCCTGGTCAAGAAATTTCGAAGATAGACAAATTCACAATGACTCTCGTCCTCAACTAGTGGTTGATTAGTCACATGTAGGCTTGTATCAGAGGAATAGTAACCATACCATTAATGACGCCCCATCTGTTCTGTCGACCGCGAACCTGCTTTCCATCAACTATGATGGATTTTTCCGAGCCCACGACCGCAAATGGAATGATATTCTAACAGGTCAGTTTCTAGAAAGTTAGATTCGCGTGTTTGTGGATGGTTCTCACTTTTATCTGAGCGTTTAGTGCGCGCTCTTCATCGTCGAGCTCATCATTGTCATAGGGGTACATTTTTAGGTTGTGAAACGCGAATTCTTCCTTAATCTAGAACAGAACTTTTATAAGCATACCGAAACACATCGAAATACGAACCGAGAACGGAAAGATTGTAGGCGTAGAAAGCCGGGNCATGGCGACAACATACCCTCTCCTTGAAAGCAGCGCGTTCTTCGAGAGTTAGGGAATCCGATTTGGCGATAACCGGGACCACGTTGACGACATCAGATAGTTTCTTGAGTACAACGATATCAATTGGTTTCAAGCTATAATAAAATCAGTGAATAAGGCGTATTGGCCTTTGTTTGGATCGGAAGAATCTTAACATACGCGTGTCCAGAGGGTTGGATAAAAAATAGACAGCAATGGATTCTTGTATCCTGTATGTAACGCTCTCTCTGAGCTGTGAGCTCCTTCCTTAAGTAGGCGGAATGTTGGTCTTTGATGTATTTGACAATAGGATCCCAGCTATCGGATAGAAAAGCGCCCATCAATCAGATGTCCAAATTTGCATAGATGTGTAAAGGTTTGCTACATACCACCTATCGTTGTTGACCTGGTCCCCATAGCCTGGTGTATCAACAATGTTCAGTCTGAGACGAACACCGTTTTCCTCGATGACTAGAATGAAGTTGCACTGCCTTAGCCACGCTTCCAGGTGAGCGGTGAAGAAAGGAGAGATATAATATAATATGATATATATAGAGGGGGGGTTGAGGCTAGCTTTGAAGATCATTATCCAGCAGAGTACTAACTGTGGGAAACGGTCTGGATTTCAGTGGTGGAGCGGACCGGCTCATCTGGTGCAAGACGACCTTTGCTATCGATGAGATGAGAAGCGAAGATAGTGTTGATCAAGGTAGATTTTCCAAGACCGGTTTGACCTTAAATGGTAATGAAATATGGTCAGCTCGCACAATTCCTGTGATACAGTAGGGCTCTGGCAATATTCGTTCCATGGTGTTACTGACCAACACATATTACATTAAATTGAAAGCCGCGCTTCAAGAGCTTGCGCTCAATTTGTTGGGTAATGCTATCGAAACCGACGTGGCTTCTCGGGTGAACGGATGCAACAGAGGTAGACATTGCGTCCGAGATGGTGGTAGTTAACGGGATTGGTGGTTGTTTTGACGAGAGATCGCGGGTTATATCGTAGCTTGGACACGCGAAGTCTAGACGGTAGTAGAACGAGATTGGTAATTGGGCGGGTATGATCTAAATTGTACTTGCTTCTTACTTGTATTCTCTTTGAGACAGTCCTCCTGCTTGCTCCTCTTAATCGGGAGATGATGGCGATAGGAGCGATGGGAGCGATGATGATGGTGGAATGGTGATAGTTGTGAAAGGAGAAGGGGCAGAAGTCTGAAATCAGGGGAGGCGAGTTGGGTTGGGTCAGATCAGCTCTGTGGTTGGCGCCAGGAGCTTTCTCGCTCGCTTCGCTCCCCGGAAAAGAAAAATGCACGATCGCTTGGTGGAAAACCTGGACTCACAACCAACGGCACGGCACCAGCGACTGCGTCTCCATCTTTACACCCGTATCAACTTCGGCACCGGGTCCGCCGGCAAGGGGAAAGAGAGAAGGTGAACACGTAAGTTAGCAATCGCGAAGGCTCCGACTTCCGTACCCAAAGTTGACGATTGTTCCCAGATACTGTCCCAATCAATTTGAGCCTAACCATGGCAGCCATCCTTTCCACCCGTGGATCCACATCGATTGCATATCTTCTTTCGCATACACTATCTCGCCATCAAAGTAGACTCTTCTCCCTGCCATACACAGCCCTTGCTTTTCCTGCACTCGCTATCGGACTACAATGGAATCTACCCCCTGTTATATCTCAACTATGGGACTCGATTCTCAAAGCCGTTCCGAAAAAGAAACAAAGTCATTCTCGAAAAAGGATGAGGCAGTTGGCTGGAAAGGCCTTGCGAGATATCGTCAGCTTGAACGAGTGCCCGGGCTGTGGAGCTACGAAGAGAGCCCATCACCTGTGTCCTACTTGCGTGGATGAAATCAGAGATATGTGGAAGACTGCAGCCGGAGCAGACGTGGGATCACCGTTAAATACAGAAAGCAGTAATTCTCCGGGACCTGTTACAAGTAGCCCTCCGTAGCTTTCCTTGTTTCTCATAAGCAGTCGTCAGGTGTTCACCGATAATAATCGCCACTCGTCTTACTAGCAACGGCCTCTAAGAGCAGCTTCCTCTGAGAAACCACGGCACATTTGTGATATATTGTGTATAGTAGCTACACTTATTTTGTGTGTATTTGATAGTGTACAATAGTCTGATACCATAAAGTATTACATTGACATATATATCTTCGTTTTCTGTATGAGATAATTTTCGAGCTGCCATGGCAGCAACTAGGCTCTTTATTTTCCCTTCTTTGTCTCTTGCTCATAAACTTATTGGGGATGAAAGACATCGGGAGAAAAAAAATCTTATACCGATTATTATTAATAGCATTGTTGTGATGGTCAATTTTTTTCCAATCGCTCTTTAAGAAGAGACCAGTTCTGCTTCTCGACCTTTGACTTCTCTAATTACCATACTTAGTATGTAAGCGAGTCCTTGCTGGCGTGTTTGAGTATTCTATATTGCCAGCCCATCTCCAACAAAACATACTGCCACAAAACGTCGAACCTACGCTAAGTAGCTATCGTTATAAATTACTTCTAGGCCTTCTATTTTCCCGCATCCTACCCGATTCCAGAGTTGAAATCACCACAGCTGCATTACTACCCCAACCAGCGCAATGGCAAGTTTTACCACCTGCCCTCTGGGAGCTTCTCCCGTCTAACAACTTCCATACTTCAACTTTTCTACTGTAGAATTATTAACTGACGATTTCCATTTTATCCTCAAAGTCTAAGCAATATCTTACTGCCTACTCGATTGATAATGGTCAGTTACCTAACATCTTATTCAATCTCGGGCAGCTATAATCGCAACTAACGCAATTGAACAGCCCATGAGTCTTCCATTTATGCCTTAGGCGTAACATCACAGTTCACTTTGACTGGCTCGGGCTCATCTACAATTAAACTGCATAGTACTAGCGACCCCGAACATCCCCTTCAACACACCTTCAACGATGCACATAGGCTCGGATGTCACCATATTATTGCCAGCAAAAACGGGAAGCGAGCAGTATCTAGTGGATTCGAAGGCTCCGTGAAAATATGGGATCTAGAGAACCTGGAGGCGAATGGAGAAATTAAGGGTTGGTTATAGCAGCCGTGCCTACTCATTCTTGGTATTTGAGGTACAGACTAAGATACAATTCTCGCGGCAAAGATGCAAATGCGGATGGGCAAACTTGGGCCATTGGTTTGTCCTCAGACGGCAGCCGCTGCTTGACTGGATCACACAACGGCCGAATCAGACTTTGGGATCTGGGAACAGATCCAGCGGTAAAGCTGAGAGACTACGAAACTAAGAACATATTCGCAATGTGTGTTGATCTGGTAGGTTCAAAGCCAATGGACAATCGTTTAAGGCTCCTCAGTTTGACATTGATATTCTTGATGTAGAGTCTGGATGGTAGGTTGGCTGCATCTGGCCACGAGAATGGTGGTGTTTATGTATTCAACAACGAGTCGGGGCGGATGCTTCACTCACTCACCGGTATGCTGGTACAATTCCAAGATGTATTGTTTTTAGTTCATATCAGGAGGCTGATGGAAACTAATATTATTATTCTCCTTTCTTCTATTTATAGGGCTCATAAAACCGGTGAGAGGAATATCGTTCTCACCCACTGGCAAGCTCTTAGCTGTCTGCGGTGATTTCCAGGTAGTGGCTATCTACGATGTTCACTCTGGAGAGCAAGTCTTCAACTTTGTTGGCCACACCAGCTGGGTATTTTCTGTAGCATGGAGTGAAACTGGCCAGTTTTTGGCCACCAGGTTCGTGGAGTCTTCGTAGCTTTGAGCTGACCTGATTGCAACAGTGTAATATGACTGACACACTAAAAACCCCTCTAGTTCTTTTGATGGGAAGACGAAAGTATGGTCGATGGATTCGCGATCCTGTGTTACAACCCTTGGAGAATTGGGGACGCCAGTTTTTCAAACATCATTTGTCCCGAAGTCTGGCACTGGGGAGGATCTAGTAACTGTAGGAGCCCAGATTACCTATTACCGAGAGGCATCAGGAGCTGCGAAGGGATAGCCTCTATCTTATCCATAGAACGAGGGGACATCAAGGATTGAATATTGTGGTATCAAAAACGTTAAGTTCTTAGCCAAGGTCATTCAACTAGAATACAAAAGGGAGATAACGCCGTGTAGATGCTGCTCTAAATAATATATGATATAAACACTGCCCATTAAACGATAATCATCTAGGGAGGCGAGACACTGCTACCAGATTCGGTATTCTCGGGTTTGAAGGTACTTATGTCTTCTGTAAAGCTATTTTCCTGCGGCTCACGTCCCCCCCCTTCATGCTTCCTCTTTAGCACAGAAATGAAATATTCAACGACCCTTTGAAATTCTTCTTTCCCATTAGCTCGAAACCGCGTGACCTTTTCGATATTCTTTTGCGTTAGTGTGTGTAAGGGAGTGCCAGAATATGCGTTCCGAGCAACAGCTTTAGCAGTCATGGCAAATCTCATATCCTTTGGCCCATCTACCAGCTCGAGGATTGCGGAGGGGGCGGCATCATCTTTGTACGGTTCAATATGAAGCACCCTGGTAAACCCTCCGTTTCGATCTAGATATCGATCTCGAATTGTGCCAAACAGCTTATCGTTCAACCCGTGGATCTAATCAGTTGATGTCAACGTCGTACTTGCATTAGCTAGAAGATTGTACGGGTGCAATCATCAGGGTGGCGTACGTAGAGAAACTTCAAGGCTTCGTTTCTTGAGGCTTCGGTATTTTTTCTTGCCAAACTGATAAGACCCTCCGCTACTTTCTGTGCCTCTTTTGCGCGAGGGTATGTAGTACGTATAGACTCGTGTTCGATTAAAGATTGCACTAGGTTCCGTAGCATTGCGACCCTATGGGACGATTTACGTCCTAACATCCTGCAAGAAGGATCCTGGTTAGCGGGGGCTCTGTAGCTAGCGCGAAACAGCCAAGTCTCGTCTGACATACCGGTGGTGTATATGCGACATTTTTAGGGATGACCGCGGCACGCCTTCGATGTCTGTCTGGAAGAACCTAATTGAATGTGAATTTCGAGAATGTGGTTATCATCCCGATTGGTTTTTTGCGTGTCGGTTGCCTAGCCGATATAAACCCCCTGTCGGTGTTTAGCGCTTGATGGTCTCTTCTTCCAAACAACTACTCTGCGCTTCCAAATGATATAACTCACTCGCCAACAGGTCAACTCACTAGCTTGTATTTGGCGACTCGGCGGATCTGTAAAATGGGACGTCTCAATGGCCTGGTAAGCTAAGAATATCAGTACCGGTCCGGTAACGTTGGCCGGAAATAGCTAACGTTGGTTCAAAAGGTAGGGGGATTTGTTCTGACCACCTCGGCAATATATTTGACGGCCCGACAGCACCAGGAGCAAACCAAAATATCATCACAATTTCTACGAGATTCCTCCGAAGCCTTGGAGTTAATACTCCGCCCTCCCATACCGCCGAAGCCTCGTATTGCGTATGTCGAAACACGATCAAATATCGCAGAGACAATGAAGGATAATTGGAATTCAGAGATCGAAAACATTGTGAAACGGGTGCAGAACGCCAGTCCTGCAAAAATCTTTGACAATTTGGAGGATATGACAAAAAGCGCATTTTCAGGGCTCAAACGGTTGAGCCAAGGCTCGGAAGGCGCGGCAAAATGAAGGCGCCTGGCGTACAGACCTTAGTTAAGCACTTGACACTAAACAATATATGAGTTTACGGGTTCGTTTGAATATCAAGCAACGACGCTATCGCATGGGCTCTTTATGGAAAGGTTGAGTTACGAAGATAAAGGTTTCCCGGACATGCATTTTCGTTGACGGGATCTTTGTGATAGTAGCGACTAGAGCTTGTTTTATGTACATATAGTAAAATAAGAAGCTGAGGCCCTTCACCCTGACTAAGCCTTTTGCCTCGAAACCAGAATCGCACCCTTGTTTATAACGAATGCTTCTAACGAGGCTATTTTCACATTTAGTACTGATACCGCCACCGAAAGAGGGTTCAAAAGGAGCCCGAAGCAGCTTACCTATTGCAGAATATAGCCTATTCTCGGCTTCAGTAAATACAAGTGATCTATTGCCGTAGAAAACGTCATCGCTGACTTCCTCGGCTTTCCGAGGCAGGCAGTGCATGAACTTCCAGTCTGACTTTGCTCCTCCGCGGGACGCCAGCTCCTGGGTAACTTGGAATCCGGCAAAATCTTCCAAGCGCTGCAATTTTTCTTCCTCCTGACCCATTGATACCCAAGTATCGGTAACAATTATATCTGCGTTCTTAACGGCGAGTTCAGGTTCGTGGGAGATTTCAACGGCAGCGCCAGATTCATTATAAGATTGTTGGACCAATTTCCAAATAAGCGGGTCAACCTCATAGCCTGCAGGCGTCGCCACACTAACGTTTATGCCGAGTTTCGCACAGGCAAGTGACAGGTCATATAAAACATTATTTGCGTCACCAATCCAGGCAACTTTGAGCCCGGGAAGCCTCTGAAGGCCATGCGCTTCAACGATTGTGAGCATGTCAGCAATGGCTTGCATGGGATGGAAGGCGTCCGACAGAGCATTGATGATGGGTACGGAGGATTTCTCTGCCAGATCTGTAATATCCTTGTGAGGTCCGACGCGGGCAACGATACTTGAAGTCATTGACGATATGACTGTGGATGTGTCGTACACCGACTCGTTGACCCCGAGCTGAATGTCATCTCTTCCTAGGAACATGGGATGGCCTCCCATGTAGACTACAGCCCCTTCTGTTGAAATCCTTGTCCGGGTACTGCGCTTGGAGAACATCATGGCAACAGTTTTGCCCGTAAGGGAGTTGCGAAGACTGGGAGGAGCGCTGTTCCCGGTTTTTATATCATGTTTAACGCGTTGTGCAGCTTGAATTAAAGCGACGAGCTCGCCCGGTGAAAGGTCGGCGATGGATAGAAAGTGGCGGGGCGCGAGTCGAGCGGTTGATGCTCGGAGGGTTGGGCTTGTATGCAGTCGGTGGTGGGTGGGTTGTGCCCGGGATATCTGCGTGTGATGCCGGAAGGCCCGAAGAAGGGTACGGTTCGAGCAGAATGCCATGATTGCCTTTCGGGCCGTGCCTGAGATCGCACGCCTCGTCAAGGATGGATCGGACTGCAGGCGGAAGCGTCGACGAAGTGCAAATATTCTCTGGTGCCATGTGACCAAGCTAAGGACTGAGGCCAAGGACTGCGAGGCTTGTCAGCACGCTGATGCATGCACGGCCGTTTCAGCGGGCAAGGGTCAGTCTGCCTCCACGCGGCGAGTCGGCTGATGGCCCACTCCATCGCCACCATCACCTCTCGCTGTTGAACCCTATGGCCCCTCGTACCTCTTCTCTCGACCTAACCTCCGCTTCACGTCCAAGCAAACCGTCAGAGTGCTACAACCTGCCTATCCAGATTATTACGGGCATCCCGGCTTGTGTATACTTTCCCTCACTAGATGACGGCACCATCTAGTCCCTTTCCGTCCTACGGCGCCACGGCGTCACCACCAGCCCTCACCTATCACGACGATGCCGACCAAACGCTCACAAATTCCCCACTACTTCGGCCCTCTGAAAGTCCCGCGCTCGAAGATGACCGCCTCACAGAAAGCTCTCCGTTGATTCCCTCATCAAACAGTCTCCGATATATCCGTGATGATATTCCGTCACTACCAACTCGTACCGACCACGAAAGATGGAAGCAACCCCAGAAGCCCTCTCGTATTCTAGTTATTACTCTGGGATTACTCTGTTCGCTCATGATCCTGATCCTACTTTTTGGATTCCTCCTTCCAGAAGCCGCCCAAGAGTATTCCAAGACAGCTGCCGATGTTCAACTTACCAGCCTCTCAGTTGATTCATTCACCCCAAATGGGGTTCGAGTACGAATCCAGGCGCAAGTTACTATGGATGCTGAGAAAGTTCCGAGCCTCCTTTTAAAGAGCCTGGGCGTCGTTCTTGGATCCGTAGCAAGGCAAGTGAAAGTCGGTTCATCAGAAGTGCTGTTATATCTGCCAGAATACCCAGAAGGAACCCTTGGCACTGTCGCCTTTCCGGACCTTGTAATCAGCCTTGGAAACGGACAGGCCACCGATATCGATATTATTTGCGAGATTATTCCAGGAAGCCTCGACGGTATAAAACCGGCGCTTAGCGACTACTTGGATGGCAAAATACATACTTTGAGAGTTCAGGGAGAGGCCGACATCCCTCTGTGGTCTGGTATCCTACCTCTCGGAACACACAAAATAATCCAGGAAATTATCCTTAATGGTAATGATGCGCTTTCACATATCCCCATAGTAGCTTCATAGATATAATCTAACGCATAATATTTAGATATCCCGGCTCTTCCTACAGTTGAAGTATCCCGTCTCAATCTTGCTGAAATCGACCTGCAAGAGCGCAAAGCCCTAGGGGCTAACGTTACGGTATCCATAAAGAACAAATACCCAATAAATCTAAATATACCTCCTCTTGGATTTAAGGTCCTGCTACCTTCCTGCAACCAAGAATTTATCGAAGTAGCCGAGGCTAAGGCCTCGGCAGTAAATATACAACCCTATAAATCGATTGTCGCCGATGTAACCGGTATCGTCCAGTCTATACCGTTTGCTTTAATCGAGACTTGCCCAGGAACAGGGACATCGCCTCTTGACGATCTCCTTGGGCAATACGTTCATGGCCATCCTTCGACTGCCTATGTCAGAGGACTGCCTTTTGACCAGGGGAACCCCGGACTGCCTGCATGGCTTGGTGATGTCTTAACTTCCGTCACAGTCCCAGTTCCGTTTCCCGGTGGAAACGCTTTCAAAGATATTCTGAAGTCATTCTCGCTCACGGATGTCAATTTTCGATTTCCTGATCCCAGTGCCGAGCCAGGGACCCCCGCAGCTGCACCTCGTCTTTCTGCTAAGGTACAAGCGATTGTCAAGATTCCGCAAGAGATGAATGCGCCTCTCGATGTGACCAAGGTTCTAGCATCTGCCGATATTTTCTACCACAAAGAAAAACTGGGCGAGTTCCATTTCCCTAAATGGGCCCCCGCAACTACGGCCCGACATGATGATAAACACGAATTGGAGATCAATGCCCGTGTTGTAGATGTACCCCTAAAAATTACAGATGCGGATGTATTTTCCAAAGTAGCACAGAAGATCATCCTAGGTGGGGGCAGCGGCGTGAGACTACAGGCCGTTGGAACGGCAGACGTGAAAGTTGGTATCGCAAGTCTAGGCGCATTTGTCATCCGAGGTATCCCAGCGGAAGGCGATATTGTGATTCAGGGAGGTATGTAATGTTTCAACCAGCTGTCTAGTCAGCCACATCTATACCCAAGCTTGGGATGTGCTTCAGAATGGCGTTTTCGATCCTTTTCTCTCTCTTCGAAGCGACGTTTGTTTGAAGCAGTATTGGCGTATACCATAAATTCCTATGATATATATTTACCTCAAAATATCAAGAAGTTAAGGGAAATGCCAATCTGTAAACATTTCATCTATAGGCGCCTTGAGACTTTGAGACGAGGAACAGTTTGATACGTTAGAAGATAACTAACCATATACCCTAAGGCATATAGAAAATCATACACTCGATGACATCTATCCTCGACCAAAAGAGATGAATATTTTATCCTCCACGAGAACTTCCGTTGTTTTGGGCGCAAATGTGGCATTTTGCAATCCGACGAATTATACAGCAAACATACCTTACATGAACATTGCTCTTACAAAAAACGGTACCATACTGGGAAATGGTACTGTTAGGGATCTCGTTTTGGGCGTCGGTCAGAACATTGCCTTGTTCGAGGCGGCCTGGGCACCTGCAGAAGGTGGTGATTTAGCCTGGGCGACTGGAACAACTCTCTTAGGTGACTATGTCTCAGGTTTGTAGCTTCCAGAGTCTTCAGATATGGCATATAACCCTTCTGTTTCTCTATCTCACAGTTTATTTGTTTACAGGTAAAAACACTACAATCACAGTTGAGATACACGAAAAATCCCTTCCCTCACTTCCAGACCTGTCCAAAGCCCTTGCTTCTTTGAAGTTCGACATTATCCTTCCGCCGATTCCCTCAGATGATGATCCCGACACGCCACTCAATTCTACAGGTTCATCCCATTTTGTTCAATCGGCGACCTTGCATCTTTCCACTTCTACCGGCTCGTTTGTATTGAGGAACCCGTTCAAAAAAGATACCATCTTCATGTCAAACATAACCGGAATCGCTTCGCACAATGGAACCATACTCGGAACCCTAAACTATACTTATCAGCTCGCGATACCTCCTGGGATCTCGGAGACTCCGAAGCTACCAGTAGAATGGTCACTTAGCGGTGTCGGATACGATATTCTCTGGAAGGCGATTGGAGGGGTTCTGAAAATTGATGCAAAAGCTCAATGTAACATTAAGCTAGACAAATGGGAGGAAAGGCTAAGATTCGAAGGGAGGGGAATTGGCGCTCATGTTAAGTTTTAATGTATTTCTTGGTGGGATTGGCGTTTTTCGGTTTACTTTTGCTAAAGACGGAGCGATTGGATCACCCTTTAACTTGGTGGCAGTTTTAATGGGAAGCATATTTTATGATGGGCTAAGTTATCATGGGATTGTTGAGTCGACTCGCTGGACTAGTGTAGGCTTCCCTGGTTGATTCGCTTCTAAAACTGTTTTCCATCAATTCTTGAAGGAGGCCGGCTCACAAGTATATTCTTTAACATGTGTTTCGACTGGTTTTAGATTGATAGTATATAATTTTAAACATGACTTTCTTAAGACTTCAGGTCATATATATCAGCATAATAGCATAAAATAATATCACTACAAGTCAAGCATTGATGGACACCTGCAAGAAAGTCAGTACTTAGGCGATTATCAAGAACATTCTCCCCATATTCTTGGGAATACTTAGAATTACCTTGGAAGATTTAGTTATTAATTTCGCCCTATCAAGACATCTCATGAACTACTGAGTAAATATTGCTAAATTAGCCGGGAGGAAGGGTGCTAGCATCAACAACATCGCCAGCATCCTTCGGTAGCTCCACATCCTCCTCGTGACCCTGGAGCGGCGAACGCGGCAATGCCATCAAACCCGTGCGGGCCGATTCTAGGATTCCAAATGGCGCGATTAGCTTCATGAAAGCATCTATCCTAGCCGGTTTTGCGGACCTAAAGGGTATTCGTTTAGCTTAAGCATTGCATCGGTTTCTGTCGCCAGGGGGACTTACACTTCCACAATGACGTTGTTTGTACTAATATCCAAAACTTTCCCACCAAATTGATGCGTAAGGTGAGTAACTGCATCTAGGTGCTCCATTTTGTGTCTGAGCGCTTGTGATGCGGGGATGTTTGCTGGGTGGAAGTCTTCCGTTTCGTCTTGTCGAATTACCCCACCGGGTTGCTCCGAGTTCATCTCTCGGTGGTGGGCTCTAAGCTCTTCGACATACTCAGGCCCAAGGATCGAAACTTTAGCCAACAGTAGTTCTCTTTGCACTGCATTCGACTTGTCGTTAGTGTTACGGTTTCCACAACTGTCGCAACCCATAGTGAACGAGATATGACTATATCGGAATGGTCTAACCTAGCGGGGCGGTGGTATAATCAAGAACAGCCCAGACCGGGACCAAGTCTTCAAGTTGTCTCCTCGCCTGTTCAACTACCCCATCTTGGCCACCCAATACAATTGTCATACGCGAGAGATCCTCGACTTCCGTATTGCAGACTACTAATGAGTCGATATTGAAACCACGGGCTGCAAGAATCCCGGACACTCGTGATAAAACACCCGGCTCATTCTGTACAAGACAGTTGAGGATATGTCGTTTTGGGGGGGCAGCGCTAGGTAATGGTGTTTCGTATAGAATTGAAGAAACAGCTGTCGAAGCATCCCATGTTGCTGCTTCGGTAGTTGGCAGGGGTGCCACTCTCCGGTGCAGAGCTTTGTATGCGAGTGCTGAAGTTGAGGATGATGAGCTGGATTGGTGTCGCCGAATTATGGCGCGAGTGGTTCCGAGGTTTCGACTTGGAGAGCAACGGTTGGCGACATTTGGGCGGACTGCTGATAGAAAACTTTCGCACGTTGACCGCGCAGCCCGGTACCACATTTTGTAGTTTGCGATCGAGAAGTGGCTTTTATCGAACCTGTCAGTAAGTAACCTCAGTTGTTGTTTGTTTGGTAGGAGAAGTTGGTGGGAATGCCCACGACTTTGGAGCCATAAGAGCCAGGATCAAGCGTTTTGGCCAATTTTTCTCCTTATCCGAACATCGGCCGAAATTGTGACTTATCAATGGTTCAAAGTAAATGCATCCCACGACGACGGTAAGACTGACGTGGGGAGTTTTTTTCCTAATATGTGTATTTTTTTAAACAAAAAATAATAATAATAAAAATTCTCTAATTCACCGGGAGATCCTTAGTAGTTGTGCTTACAATGAATTGGTACTAACTACTTAAATTCTTTAAGTGAGTATCTAAGAAGTAGTTTTCTTTAAATTTCTGCTTCCCTATCGGCTCGTACGATCAAATATCCTCCTATTTGCTAATCGACATCGGGATTTACACGTTTCACATTATCTCCGACGATGCGTGCATATGTAACGAAAGCTACGTATGCGCACACCGCCAAAAGTAGGTAATGAAGTTTTACCGAATATTTTCCTTTTTCCTTTTTTTTTTCTCTATTTTTTTGACTGGATGTAATATATGACCCGTGTATTACTAGTCAAATGAAACGAGCCGCCAATGATAAATGTAAAGGGGGTATGAAAGGACGATTATATCGAAGGAAATAAAAACAATCTATAAGCCAGGAGGCGGTTTCACTGCATTGTAGCTCGAGCCTAGAGGCGGACTGGTTTGAGTGCCCGGCGCACCCGTAGAACCCGGGGCTGGAGTGATAGCCTGTTGCTGCTGTGTAGCGGCATAGTATTGGGCATCTTCAGACGGAGGGGTAATAATTAGAGTTAGCTAGGTGAGATCATGATGCAAACTTTTGCAAGGTTATGTTATATATGAACTTACAATATGCAGCGTACGCTTGGTACCCTCCATAAGCTGCATAAGGATCCGTTTGGCCATAAGCAGCGTACGGGTTGTACTGTTGGGCCTGGCTGTTATAATCGACGGTCGACGGAGCAGCTCCGGGTGTCGAGGCTGACGGCGGCGGCGAAGCCTCACTACTATTTTGAGGCGGCGGCGGCGGCGGAGTATCGTTGCTCGGACCTGATGGCGGCGGTGGTGGTGGAGACTACCGGCTGTTAGTAAGAAATTGGCAATGTTAATCTAAGAATTCCAATGACTGCATCCTACCTGTTGTGAGTGGGAACCATAATTTTGGTGCTGCCCGTAATTTTGTTGTTGAGACTGATGGTGATGGCCGCTATGGTTGCCACCGTAATTTCCGTATCTTGAAGGTGTGGGATTCGCTTTGAACTGTTCATATTGATCGGAGACGCTCTTGACAAGATCATCGCAGAGTTCTTTTGCGTGCTGGACCTCTTTTGGATCAGGGCCACTGATACAAGAAACCGTGGTAAGCATATTTTCGAAACTAGAGCCTTGAGTCGATGAATCAGATAACTATACTCACGTAACATGTAGATACATCGGCTCGTCACTTTCTCGATTCGTTCCATTCTCCATAAATCCAGAGCCTCGCCCTTTTATTTGGACACGACACCGGGTTTCTTGTTGAATATGCTTAACATATGCGCCTTGATGACCAACAACTGAAGCGCGTAGATTAAACCCGGGTATTGGTTCCAAATTTATGGGTACCCTTTCTTCTGGCCATTTACGCTAATAAGTTGTTTAGTTGGTATCAATCAGGTTGGGTGGATTGCGGTTTTATCTTACCCGGCCAAACTCGTCGCGTTCAACTTGCTCGGGGGGCTCTCTACGTCTAAATCGACGTTCATCCACCAAGGATCCCAGTTCCTGTTTCATGAGCTCTTCAATTTTTTCGACCGCTTTATCCAAGCCTTCCTTGGTAGTACTGGTAATATGTAAGTATAACGGCGGATTCTATCATTGATCGTGAGTTTTGGACGGAATGTGAGATAATCTGGGCGTGGATTTCCCACCTGTGGGGTTGCCATAGCTTTGTCTGGATAGTATGCGCCTCTCGTTGTAACGTCTTCGAACATAAGTTAGATGTGAGTTAAAACCATCCTATTCTGACAAAGTCGAATAACAAAATGAGGAAGTGAGTATTACCGGCGCCAGTTTCCTCTTTGATCTACACAAAACCGGTTTGGGTTGTCAGCAGCGTCATCAAATGGTTGCGATGGGTAGCCCGAAACTGCTATCAAATATAGTTCAGCTGCAAAGTTACCCTCAACGTTAAGGATTCTAAAAATGCCGTTTCGAGAATACAAGGCATTCCCTGACACGATGGAAGGACTATAGGCTGCGGATGGGGGTTTGTGTTTACCATCTTTTGGGTGGAACCTTTAGTTAATGTGTATCTGTTTCTAAGATCGTTGACCTCGATGTCTTTGATATAGTCGCCGTCTTGGATATGGATTTCGGTGTTCATCCCGCCAATTAGGGGACCAGACTTTGGCCCCGATGAAGCCGGATTTGAAGACTATACGGATCAGTATTGCACCAGCAGGAAAGCTGCATAGAAAGGAAAATAGATTCTTGTCGGATATTGCGATGCTTACTTTTGGAGTAGAGGATCCATCCAGGGGTAAGCCACGTTTGGCCTGAAGTTGTGCGTTAATTCTAGCGGCGGCGGCGGCTAAGTAATATGGTAACTGGATGAGAAAAGCTGCGAATATGGAGGGATATGTTGTTACTTCCTTACCTGCGGCGGCGGCAGGATCAATAATAGTCTTTGAAGATTCTGACGGTAGCAATTTAGGAGACAGGATAGAAGTCCTAGAAGGGCTTCTGCTCCGACTGGCTCGGGAACTTGTTGAGTTCCGTGGCGAACGCGATCTCCTGCTCGAACTATCCCATCTCGATCTATGGCTAGATCTTTCGTTGTCGCGCTCGCGATCTTTGTCATAGTCGCGATCTCTGTCCCTCTCTCTTTCCCTTTCCCTCTCCCTCTCCCTTTCCCTCTCCCTTTCTCTTTCTCTTTCCCTCTCCCTTTCCCTCTCCCTCTCCCTCTCCCTCTCCCTCTCCCTATCCCTATCCTTGTCCCTATGGGAGCGCTCGTGCCTATCGCCACGCTCTTTCTCGTCCCATTTACTTCGCTTCCTCCGATCGTCGTCCATGATAATGCAATGAGGTACGCTACACAGATTGCAAAGTGTTTCTCTTTCGGTAATTTTCGATCTCTCGGCTTGTGAGAAACTTGAAGGGACGGACGAGATGACGATTTTCTTGGTGAATGTATTATTATTGTTAAGATGCCTCTGGTGTGTAGAGTAGGAGCCACAGAATTTCTAGGCAGCCTGCGTGACTATGGTTTTGAAGATACACAGTTTCGTCTGCATACACGGGGAAATATTGCTGCTGAAATATTGCTGCTGACTAAGAAACTAGAAAAACTGTTGACTGTGTTGCACAACCCAACACCTTTATTCCAACACCAACAACGCAGCCATGACATAGGTAAAATTCTCCAGGGAATATTATGTATGAATGATATCACTACGGATGTGTGCTTTGAATTGTATTCTGCAAAGATGAAATTGATACTAAAGACTGCCTATAGTACTGCTCCCGATGATAGAGCGAAACCCTAGCTAGTTTTCAGAGAAGAGGGTCGTTAAAGCAAATTCAAAGGAAAGGTAAGGACAGGAAGGAGGCTACGAATGTATCGACACAGCGTCCACAGTCCGAGCAAGTCCTGAAGGGGATGTAATGTGAGCTGTATCTCCGTGAGGCGTACTAATAAGCACCCTTGAGGCTGGAAAATCTGCGAAACTGATATATGGCTAAATCCAGTGGAGCATTAGCAAAGCAAAGAATCGACTTGGTATGTGGATTCTCGAAACTCACGATGTTGTATGCTTCCTCCGCAGCATGAGGCTCCGCAATCTGAGGCATGACAAGGAGCACAGGTGCATCCGGCTTAGGCGGCGTCGTTTGAAAGTTGCATGTAAGCTGCATTGGTGTAAATTTCTTCATCATGTGAACTGGTGGTCTAATAGTAATCGCAAGAGGATCAGCAGCTAGTAGTAAAAAACGAGGGCGGCTGCGGTTGATGAGAGTCCCGCGGTTCATAGACACTGCAGTCACACCTACCTGGATGTATATATGTTTGAATGAGAGGGTGTCTCCGACAACGATTGGTTTCTAGAGTGCGACGAGCTGGCAGAAAGTATGGAGGGATGAAGTTGGGCGCCGGATTGGTGCATAAGGCGAACCTGCTGTACTCTGGCCGTCTTTGCAGCGATAGCAAGCATTCTGCTCGTCATTGTGATTGCACTCGTGTGTTCTACCGTGCACGATTTCGGTTACCAACACTATCCTCCTCCAACTATGTCACCAAGAGGGCTCGGTCCAAATGCACGAGACAGGTGCTTACGCGAGTTTGATATGTCGGGTTAATGGATAGAACGCAATCCAGCGAATAAGGTTCTTCGCATAAACACCTGACAGATGTCAAGCTGTTTAAAAGCCTTGGGCGAACGTTGCGAGCTTGAAGACTCAGGTATGGGATATTTTATGATGAGGTGTCCAACGAAGGGAGAGGTGATCGATCCGCCCCTCTAGTCGCCGGCCTCGGTCAACCTTTATATATCTGAGGTGACTGTCTGCCATCCTTGGTGGCCGGACCCATTGAAACCATCCCCACTGCCATTTCCGATTCGCAACAGAACCTGGCAGCAGCAGCAGAGGATACTTGCGAGGCACTGGCGGTTGGGCCAATCACGCCCGTTGGCTGCATCGCCCCTAAATTTTTGTTGGGTGGTGGTGGTGGGTGGTGGTGGTGGGCCGGGGTTTCTTGGGAGGTAGTGGTGCCGCACAGGCGCAAACATCCACACCACCACCAACCACCACCCAATCCGACGTAGCAGAGATGTCCGAAAGCCCGATCATGCGGAGGGCCCAGAAGCGAATTCGGCTGGCTAACGACCGCCGGAGGGTTCAGCATTTCCAGACGACAGCTGGAATGTGTATCCGTGACGACGGCGGGCGACGGGTCAGGGGCATGTGCGGTCGCGCCCCCCGCGAGCCAACTATGTTTCAGTTCTTGGATTCTGAAGTACTCGACTTGCTCACACCGGCAACCGCATTGTTTTGATACCTGCTTGGTTCCACCGGGCGAAGGAAGCACTATCCTAAACGACGTTAACATCAAAAAGGGAATCGTTGGCTGGTGCCGCCTGCCTCAGGAGGTAAAACGAGGAGTGGACAGAACATGCATGCCCAGTGAGACGCACTCGCCAAGTGAGCACTTAGGTCAGCACTGGTTTAGCTACTATATAAATAAGAAATACTTAAGTACTGAAGGTGGTACTTACCTGTGTACCTATAAGAACCCAGCAACATCGTGGACGCGAAGAATTACATCTTGCTAAGATTAGATATTGCCGCTACCTCCGATGAACCCACGCATTAATTGCCGGCCCCCAACTACACACTCTTCCACGCTCTCTAGTTTAATTCGCACGGAACGGTCGCCTCCACCATCCTAACCGCTACATCTCTCCTTAGATATTGTCGCCGACGGCTTCCGCACACCCCCAGACCGGTTTCCGGTGGTATGCGTCCCATCGCAGTCATCTGTCTTTCTGCTTGTATATATCAGACAGAAGCATTTATCCCCTGGCGAATTGATACCTCCGATCTTGACCCAACTACCTTCCACTCTCTTGCCAAAACACGCCCCGCGGCTATCCGACGCCATGAGCTGATAATCAGCCACGCCGATGCGAAGTTTCAACGAAGAGCTGATCTCGGTGTCACCACATCTAAATCCCGACAAGCAACGTCTTTCCCTCTTGCTGGGCGGGATGACAATACGTCGGGGGCGGTCTCCCTCTCTTCAGACCCGGGCGACATATGTGAGTTATATCATTCCCCTTCTTAAGCGCCAATTACGTCCGAAGATTTGCGTCTAACAGGACCTTTCCATTTAGCATATTGGGTTGATGTCCAGTTTGGATCCTCCAAAAAGTCGTTTCGTATGGTCATAGACACGGGATCCGTAAGCTATTCATTAAGAATCATCCGCCGGTGATCGGATTTCTCGTCCAATCTAACATATGGTATATAGGCCGACACTTGGATCCCATCTTCCGAATGCACTTCTAAGAGTTGCCTCGCCCATAAAACCTTTGGTTCTGGTGATAGTTCCACATTGAAATCGACAGGTGACAAAAATTTCACCATCGAATATGCTAGTGGAAATGTCGAAGGTTCTATCGTGAGAGATTCCTTTGCATTAGGCTCTATAACTCTCAGAGACGTAGAATTTGGTTTGGCGAATACTGTAAGCGATGATTTCACAACGTTTCCTGTTGATGGTATCCTTGGGCTGGGTTTCCCATCAGCCTCTGCGCAAAAGATACCAACTTTTCTAGACAACTTGGTAAGTTCTCTTTGAGAGGATACGTAGAACCCACTCCCACCTTTTATAAGTAGTGTAGGCTGATACCCTATCCGATACTTGGTAGATCTCGCAAAATATCATATCCAAACGACTTTTCGGTGTTCATCTGCATCGAACCGGCGACGGCTCAAAAAATGGTTCGATTATATTTGGGGCCGTTGATGATTCCAGGGTGGACGGCGGTACCAGCGCGCTGAAATACTATAATCTAAACAAAGCCAGCGGGCTATGGTCAATCAATATGGATGATGTGGTTATAGATGGAGAAAATGCAAATTTTCAGGGAGGCCGGAACGTCATTGTCGATACAGGTTAGTTGAAAGATTCAATCCAGGATCGCGACCATTTTGTTGATATCTCACAATGCTTTAACATTTAGGGACAGCTTTGATATTGATACCCCCAGAGGATGCACTCAAACTTCACCAATATATCGCAGGCACGAAAAGCAATGGCGAAACCTTTTACATTCGTAAGTAGTATACCACCAGTCACGTCCAGCTATTATTATGAGATTTTTCGGATCCAAAAGCTTATTTGTGCATCAGCCTGCGATACCAAACTCCGCTTAGAATTTCAATTTGGTAACGATAAATATGATATCTCGCCTAAAGATTACGTGGGAGATAAAGTCGATGCCGAAGGAAAACTTTGCCTCAGTTTGATTGTTGGGAGGGTAGGTGTAGCTGGCGTAACTCGAATCCCGCTTGTCCGAGAACAAATGTGGACTAATGATTAATTCTCGTATTAGAGTGTGGTTCGAGATGGTGCCTGGCTCATCGGTGATGTCTTTTTAAGAAATGTTTACAGCGTTTTCGATATGGACAATTTAAGAATCGGGTTTGGAAAACCTCTGGCGATTCCCGACAACACCAGAACGAGTACGGCAAATTCCCTTTCAACCTCTATTCCTGAATTAGAATCAATTACATCCACATCAGTCTCACCTACTTCCTCAACGATCCGGCCCTTTATATCTGTCACCAAGACCAATACTTATAAAAGCTCTTTAGTTACTTCATCCTCTGTTCCTACTTCGACCTCGATGTCTGAAGAAGTCGATCTGCCCAATTCAACGCGTGCCGACATACCAGAAGCAGCGAATACGACTTCACCACCGATAACGACCAGCAGCTCTTCTGTTGCCTCGTTCAGTTACACTTCTACAAAAATACATTTTTTCGGGTTCCTTTTTTGTCTTGGTTTTTCATCCCTTTTGCATAGCCTTCCGGAGTTGAACTTTTAACAGATTGAGTATTCTTGGTTTTGGTTTGTCATTTTATTATCGGTGCAGCTTATGTAATCTAGGTCTGGGGCTCTTGTACTATCATATATGTATATAAGTATGTATAAATATCAGTTTTATGCATCAGTTTTGCCCATCAATCGGATGTGTTGTACTCGAAATCCAGATATATAGGAGCCTTACAAGCTTAAATGTCGACAAGGTATGTGTAAAAGTACAGGCCTCTAGTTCGGTAGGCTTGGGACGCTTTACAGGTGGATAATCAATTAAATTTGCTCGTTTTTATCCACCCACATTTTGTCGATTACTGTTATATTCTTGATAAAAAGTTGTCCCTCATTTTCGAGGGTTTCTTCGAATATGACATATTCGGCTCTCCGATTCTATCAAAATTTCAGTTTTTAAGATCTGGAACATAGAACAGCGCTGGTTCACTCACGTACAAGACGGAACTCGGGTGAATTCTGAGGATCTGTAATTTAAGACATTTAGACATTAGTTGTTTCGTATCCTGGCCGAGAGGCACATCGTAAACATTTAAAACGTACCAGTGGCTTATATGCTGCTTGGTATAAGCCATTAGGGAGCTGGAATGCAAAATTCCGTTCATAAACAGAGGCAATACACTTTAGGATGGTGATCGGTGTCGCGAGCTCGGTTTTGTAAACATTGATGCCACGATAGTCTAAAATACGAAGCAACTGGTCCCGAACGCTCATCGCTCGAGACAATCGCTGCTGACTCAAACCATGTTTACGACACCAAGATGTTTTATCCGGGCCTGCTCTAGTAAAACTCTCATATATATTGAGCCAAGTAAGGGTATCACCTTCTTGGGCTACAAAGGCTAGACTCTTTTCGTGGTCGAAAAACTCCCCTTTCGTTAGCCACACCGCAATCAAAGAGGCAATTTGCTCAAAGCATCCCCGTTCGAGTGACCTGAGAAGCAAGATAGCGTGGAGGGGCTTTAGTGGTAGTTGCGCTACACGCTCGCCAAAAGGCTTGGTCAATTGCACATCATTATCAATTGCTCCGGATAATGACAATCGATCCAAGGCCTCTGCTACCATGTATGAAGGAGGGGGGGACAGATAGTCAAACCGTAGAATATTATCCACACCCAATGACTTCAACTGGAGGATGCAACGGTCCAAAGGAAATCTCTGAATCTCCGGGGTCTGGATTTTCTGAAGGTTGTCAAAGGTCTCCTGTGAGTACAATCGGTAGCACTTCCCAGGTAGTTGTAATCCCGCAACCCGAGTTCGAAGAAGTGCGGTTTCCTGGCTTATTGGCTCAATCTTTGTCATCATTGCGAAGCCATATCGTGAGTATTTGACTTCCTGATAGCCAGAATCGATTACGGCTAACACTGGCAAACGACGTGCAACAACTTCTGCTGGAAGAGATGTTACAATAATATAGTTATAGTCACCGGAGTCGAGCATATGTTTCTCTAGTTGCAAAAATTCGGCAAGACTAGACGCTAGGCTAATTTTTACTATGCCGTCAATAACCTTGGGTGACTCACAAAGTTGAGCCTGGAGCCTTTTCCCATCTTTGGTTGGCACGAACATTACAACGCTTCCAGAAATCTCGCTACTCGTAGAAGACAATGCCACTTCCAAAGCAGTTTCAATGTAGTTGCTCGTTTCGGAGGAGATGGTATGTAGATCGATAGGGTAGGTGGTATCTTCCAACGATACTGTTAGCGAGCGTGGTAAATATTTACTCAGCAGAGCGAGGCTTTCGTGCGCTGCCCCGGAGATGAGAAAACGAAGGTCGTCTCTTTTTTTAAGGACCTTCTTTAGGAGTCCGAGGGCCACATCGCTACATATTATAGTTATTAGCAACATGGCTTCAATAGTAGGGATCACTCGACACGCACACGCGCTCCATACATTCCTATTGTTCGTAGATGACATTTGTAAAAGATGATGACCGAATAACGACTCATTAAAGGGTCAACCAAAGCACCTTGTATCATGAGATCTGTGGTCATATGCATAATTTTTGTTTGTGGTGATGTTGTATCTTCGAAAGGTATCGAATACGCTGTGGCACAGAGAACCTTGGGTCAGCATTGAAGTCCTACTGCTTACAAAGATATCAGGATCGGGCGTGAGATCCCGCAACATTGTTCGTACCACTAAGAGCCGATGCCCCAGATAAAAGATAGTTATCCTAACCTAGAAATTAGCTACAAGAAACCTCTTTGTTTGGGGGTATGGTTATACCTCCTCGGCGGCATCTTTGGCATCTATATCAGAGGACTTTAATTAAATCAGCAAATGGGCCAACAGATGGATATATAACTGAAGGGTTTGATGAATTAGATACGTACGTGAATACAACATATAAGCCCCCCACGGTCAGTCCATCCGGCATCTAACAAGTAAGCTGGTAGCTTTTTCGCAGATTCTCCTGTAACACTGTTCCATAGTGTTGTCTGGTTTTCATCAACGACTTTCTGGACAGTGGCTTTATCAAGCATACGGAAGTCTCCCGTCATAATGAATTGTTGCTAGTTGGTGATGGTGCAAATATAGTGTAGTTTGAGACCTGACGTCGGTGTGCTACCCCGCGAACAAGAGCTCAGATCACCTATGCTAGGGTTTCGCGATGTAATTAAAAGCTTAATAGCTAGTATTACAATATCGTGTTGGTGTGTGTTACCTCTGAGAGTCTGAGTAAATATAAAACCGTTGCGTTTATATGCCAACAGCTACACGTGTGTTTGGGAACAAAATTTCATGGTATCACGTGCCTTCTGATTTCAATAATGTACTGGAAGGGTCCTTCGGACCGCGTAAACCCGACTATTTTGCTGAATTTCTGGATAACAAGTATGGTTGCTGCTATCTATGGGCGAATGATCATGATCCAGAGGCTAAGTAATTACTTTGAATGCCCACCTGTTCTCTATTACTAATTAGATTACTAACCGCATTATTATTTATAGGATGTATATATAATCGTGGCTGATAGAGTGGTTGATAACGCGTAGATTAAACAGCAGGAAATCGGGAATTAGTATAACATCATCTAAAAAAGTCACGTGTCAAAATTTGGACCATCCCTAATAACAGTACAGTAGTACTGTAAACCCTGACTATAAACAGTCGGGCAAAACCAGCTAAGTGTAAAAGTACCTGTCATTTACATGAGTATCTATAATTTTAGATGCTAAGATATGTATGGATAAACTCAACCCTAGTAGGAAGGTCAACTATGGACTAAACCCTAGAATGTAACAGACCATGAATTCGCCCAGTTTCTAGGTGCAGAGATAGATTGCCATTATCTAACAGGTTTAAACTAGGCGGGGTGATAGAGGGACTGGCATACAATGCTTTTACTCGCTTCCATCTTGTAAGATTCTTATCATATTTATTAGTTAACGTCTTGGAGATAAAAGACCACCCGTAAAGCCAATTTCACTCATTCCCGTCATAGTCCTTAGATTGGACTGCATAGTATTGGATCTCTGATCCCCAGGAACAAACTGGGTGTTGTTTTGCGCACCGGGTGAGAGAAATGGGACAGTGGCCTGGGCAGCAGGGCCGAGGACTGCCGATAGAGGTGTACTTGGTATAGCAGAAAATGGGGCTGGACTGAGTGGCTGGAAGTGAGCCACACCTCCTGGAAACGGGGATGGTGAAGCATTCATAGTGGAACTGGCTGGTAACGAATGTAATGGGTCATTCAAAGCTCTAAAGCTTGAACTGTGGAGCAGGACAGTCACCTCCTTTGTCAGCCGAGCAACAGGGGAGAATCCACCCAGCACTTGCTTTGGGAAACCAAATTCCGACGACCCTGCTTTCAACAACTCGCCTATTGACATTACCGACTGATGAACATGAGAGGTTAGTCTTAAATATTCAAGAGATAAGTCTGAGAAAGGCCTTACCGTAACAAATCTGGTAATATCTTCGTAGAATCTTCTCTTTTCCACCCAGTCGGCTTCCCTGATCGATTCTAGACGCGATTTGAGACGCTTAGCTACATCTGAACCGCCATTGCAGATCTTATCAAGCTCACGGAGCTTCTGCAAAGTAGTTTGTTGGATATGTGGGTTCTGCTGAGATGCAGTCTTTTTGATGGCGTCGGACAATAGAGCTATGAGTTGGAGGGTAGCTGCAACAGAGTACCCTAGTTTGTCAAATAGCAGTTCGTCCGGGTTCTCAAATGGGTTCTCAATCACCGTACTGGGCGTAGCGGGTATAAATATTGTTTCCTGAGCAGCCCTTTGAATGACCTGCGGGGTTAGACTAGAAACATTCAATGGCGAAGACAAGGGTAATTTAGTTCTTGTAGCGATATTAATAGCACCTCCTGTTCGGGGGTTGCTAGGAGGCGGAATATATTTACGAAGGTTTGCCCAAGCCTGCTGCAGCTCCACAAGTGATCCAAAAACTGCCAGCAGGATTGTCCGATTGTATCTAGGTTCAATCTGAGTTGCAGCACTGGAAACCACCTGCTGGAGCTGATTGAGTACATGTTTGAATGTCAGAATGGTAGTGTATGAAGTACTGAGAAGCACATCAAGAGAATTCGAGCTATCTTTTATCTGGCTTCCCTCAAGAGCTTGGACAAGCGAGCCAATGTTTAAATTTGCAGCTGGCAAGACACGATCGATTCCAGTTGTTGACAGATGGTTGCGTTCTTTGATCAACCCAACGTAAGAATCGATGGCCGGTTGAACTTTGTAAATCGAATATAGAACACTCCTTGCTGTTTCCAATATAGTGGTACTTGCACCCGTATCAAGAACAGGCGATGGTTTGGAAGTTTCTTGGATCCGACGAAAGTACGGTTCCGGCTGATGAATATCCTCCCGGGTAGTCATGGTATTATTGGACGTAGAAGTCGCTATGTCGCCGCCGTTTGGGATATTACTCGCTCTCTGTGCAGCTTCGTTCATGCTAGAATCATATGAGATCCCGCGAACATGAGTCTTGACAGTTCGTGCTTCATCGACAGTCCCGAGGACATTTTTTTGGCCAATGTATCCCATCCTTTTTGCTGCTCTGTTTACAGCTCCGCTTTCGCTATTACTTCTCGACCGCTCTGGAGGCTGTTGTGCGCCCCCTGGGGCTAGAGAAACTATTGGCTGACCGACTCCCTGAGACGTAGTCCCGGAATATTTGCGCTGGAGGTTCTTAGTGGGAATAGCCGGTATGCCATTGGTTTCATCTTGAGCTAGGTCCTCAAGTTTAGGGTTCCGACCTCGTGTTGAATCCTCTCCAAGTGGGGGTACTGCGACTTTCTCAGGCTGACTATTCGTGAGCACAGTTTTGCTGACATTCAAGTAGTCGGTGTCGTTTTCTCCATCACTAGAAACCGATAATAAGCATGACAGTAAGCAAACAAACAAACGGATGCTGGATAAACATAAGGCTTACCTCGAATTCGAATATTCGATTTCATGCGAAATTGATTGTTTTTCTTGATTTTGTTTCAAATGATTTTTCAGCCGTTCTAGCCAACCATCCTTTTCATTGTCTCCTTCTTCTTCGAGTTCATATATTTCTGCTGGCAAATCGGCGATCGGATTATGATCAATTTTGAGTATTTTCAATTCATCCATTTGAGATATATAATTTGGTAGCGTGCGAATACGGTTCTTCGATATGGATAATACTTTTAATTTGATCAAGTGACCAAAGTCTGCCGGGAGATCTCTGATCTTATTTCGGCTGATATCGAGGATTTCCAAAGATGGCATTCGGCATAGCTATGAATTATAACCCGATCAATTTCGAATCCATTCTTCACGCCCCCTCAAACTGAGAGAGGATAAGATTCTGGACGTACTACGAGTGGAAAATCTCTAAAGAAATTTGACCTCACATTGAGGTATCTCAGTCGTGAGCACATGGCGAATTCAAGATCAAAAGAGATAAGTTGGTTGTGGCCTAACGCAAGCCTGTATGTTTTAGTCAGTAGAGTGACACGGAGAGAGGTTTGAGGTATCAATGTTGTAGGAGCCTCTCGACCTTTCAACTTCATCTTTTACCATTGTTACAACTTCAGGCGGAATGCTCCCTATTCTTTGGTTGCTTAGGTCGAGGGTGAGACCTATCGAAGTCACCAGATTGCTTGCCTCATCTTTCTGCTCTAGCCTAGCTTTGCGAAGCGCAGCATCGACCAGAGTACTACACGCACTGGGCGCAATTGGTGTGCTTTGTTTCAATTTCCGACCCTCCATATCGAGGTGGTGATTTAGGAGACCTTGGTAGAGAGATATTATTTGATAGTCGCTTGTGAAAGGCGGCGGGTGGTGTAAAGGTGGTTTAGCGAAAGTTTCTCCGTTAACGGGGGCTTGATAAATTTGATAACGTTATAGCGATGCTGCGAAATTTCCGATTTGTATATATGGAGTATATTGCCATCCTACAAATATTGCAAATTACCGCGGACAGTCCGGTTGGGGTTTCGATGTAACATGCGGATGGTCACGCCTTCTCGTTGTCTCCCATAATAATCTCTAACTATACTAGAATTGAAGGTGTAGCTGTCTAATTTGGAGGAATACGCTTTCCTTAGATCTTAGCGGGATACATTTATTCAGGCAAAACACACGAGCTTGGAAACTTACCTGCAGACTTCTCTGGTGTCGTTGGTGTTTTATTCAAGGTAAGTCCCGTTGATGCGTTAGAAAAGGTGGTTGGTCTTGCTACTGAGCCCCTTTCGGTGATGGTGTTGCACGTTGAGAATACTAGTCTCGTTGGAACAAAGACCCTCCTCCTTTGTCTGGTAAACCACTCCTCCTCTGTGAGAATACAACGTTGCAACGTCCTGCAACACATATCCCGTCGCTTAGTGCCCAAATTCCAGTCGAGGGGGGATTATTAGTGAACATTCGCTATATAAATGGAAATAGAAATAACTAATTCTTTTACAGGGGCATGGAGATTTGTGGGGTTCTCGAAAACAAGAATATCACACCAAACTCGTACTCTAGATTAATGGCGCTGCATATCTCAACTAGATGCGGAACCCGCCCCTTGACCATGATAAGAAGTTTTGTATCCATCGTTAAACTAGTTGCGCTTGTGGTTACCTTGGATCGAATATCTCGAAGCACTACAACACAGGAAACCACTGGTATTCGCACCCTTTCTGCAACTCTTACAGCGGCCGGCCCACTCAGGACTTTCAACCCTCCACCTGATTGTTCGAGCCTCTCCGCTTATTCCACTCAGACTCTAGGTAATATCAGCTGTTCCTGCCTCCTTGCAGATCATCTTTGTTGCAAATAACATCAAACGAGCACGCCATACTGACGATCGGATAGTTTTTGGTAATCGCAATACCAACTCATTTACTCTGACATCTTTCAGGCAGGGCTGTCAATACGATGGACCTTGTACTACCTGTTGCGCATCGGATTACCAGTTGGCACAATATAATTCTCCTGGGGTCTGTCCCGGCGGTTATACTACTCTGAAAGATATCGAGTTTGTTGCTGCCACAAGACGTACGGAGGGAATATGGGTAACCTATCCAGCTATTCGGACATTTAGCGGGAAACTGTACTGCCCTAGGCAAGTCTATAAATATCTTAAACCCCAAATCTGGGAGAGATGAACCCGCGTGTTCTCTTTGGTATGATATACCCTCTAAAGAATTGATATCTTGACACACAGCGCCGCGGAATCGATGAAATACACCGCGGATGACCCGATTCCACTTTGTCTTGCAACTTCGAAAGGACCAACGATCACAGAAGGGGGACCGTTGTAAACCAAGAGTCCCTTTACTTTGCTAGCGCCGTCATCGTAGTCGCTCCCAGCGCTACGGATGAAATACCGCCGTTAACTACCCCGGAGACTGCTTCTCCTTCCCAGCCGAGCACACTGCCACGACAGGGCACGAGCGCCATACAAACACCCAATAGCTCACAAGCTCAGGAACCGAGACCTGACAGTGATCGTAAGACAAGTCTTTCTGGAGGTGCAATTGCTGGCATCTCTATTGGAGTAGTCGTGCCTTTCGTGCTCGCAGGGCTGTACCTTGCTTATAGGTTTGGGAAGCGAGCTGCTGGACCGGCGGAGGAGCATAGTGACACCTTCTAGGGCGTTCAATCCCAAGGGTACAACAGTTCTGCGGGAGAATCGGGCTTTTTTTCCCCGACAGAGACAGGCTGAATCCAGGACAACATGAAGGCGGCTTAGGAGTTATTTGTGTTATTTTTGTGATGTATGACTGAACGCTTACTTGCAATCAACAAAGGAACTGCTGTGATGTCCATATATGACCGATATGTACAACATGATATAAGGGTATTCGGTCTCCTATATTCTTAAAATATGTAATCTTATAGTTATTGTAGAAATTATTTATAGATTTTCAGTAATTTTACAGATTTTTTATTATTATTGCGTTTCTAAATTCTTCTATAAAATTAGTAGTTCGCTCATTATAGCGTTTGTAGAAATGGATTCTGCAGGAATTGTAGAAATCGATAAAATCTGCAAACTTGAATAAGAACTGAGACTGGCTTGAATACCCCTAATATAAAATCCAGGAAAACCAACATGCAGATATTTGGATATATATATATGAGCTGTGCAACTCACATGTGTTTACACCAACTATGCAATTGCATTGTAATTCCTAGTAGTGGTGTCATATCCCGAGATGCTGACTATGAGCGTCACCATAAAGTTTTTCTACTAAGCAGGCTACGGCCGCCTAAGTACTAATGATCGTCCAACGGTAGTTGTCACTAGCAGCCTCGATGGTAGCATGCAGCGCTTCCATCAGTTTTTCAGACTGGTTGTTGGCTAGTTACCTACCAGTCGTCATCGCAATTGTGCGGTAGGGCTCGTATTAGTCGTAGCTTTTATCTAAGACAGCCAGTTACGATTGCAAATATTGCAAGGGGGGAAGGCATGGTCGGTATATCTACTAAGGCTTTTCCATAGGTCTAGTTAACAAATAATTACTTGCTCACCCCACAGCAAGGAAGCAACTTGAAATTATCAATGTCGAGACTAGTCAAGGTACATATCAATCAACAAGAATGATCTTGACCAATAAATTTAAGTCTATCTTCTTATTTATGCCCTCTTGATGTGATAAATCTCATAGTACCGTTAATGATTACCAAGCGGGGTTTTAGGATTTGAGTCTCTCTATGTCGCGATACAATTCGTTTTTCAGGGGAAAGTATTAGGGAAAAAAGTAGAAGAAAAAGAAGGACGAGGGGATAAATAAGCATCAGAGCTGTTGCCATAAGCGTTACTCCAGCATAGTTTAGACTTTACATTTCAAATGGAAACTGCATGCTTGAGCAAAAACGAGCGGATGTGCCTGGATTGAAGCCGGCTTCAATCCACTTCATCCTCATCTTCGCTGTCTGTTATTTCAACTTCTTCCAGCTCGCTCCCGAGTTCCTCCTCAGCCAGGTTGTCCGGAGGCAACCCTCGACGCGCTGTTGAGCCAGCTTCAGAGTCCTCTGATTCCGAGCCCTCAGAATCTCCTTCCTCTTCATCGCTGTTCTCCTGATAGTCATCATCGTCCTCATCATCGCTATCTTCAGGGTCTAGCCCGGCTATTTCATCCTCAGCGGCCTGGAGTTCGCTTTTAGCACCGATATTTTCCTTCACCAATGATGCTGGAAGTCTGGCCCGCCTCGCTTCTGCCATGCTTGCATCCTTCAGTTGATTCCTTCGGAGATACTCATCGATAGCAGGATACTCTACTTGGTCAATCATAGAAAACTCCACCTCCTTTCCTCCAAACTGTTCTAGGATCCGGATAGTCAAGCTGAATGTCCGTTGAGTAATACTACAATAGCTGCTTGACTCAATGTAATCGAATCGCAGACAATATAGTGGCTTTTTGAACCCCCATATGATCGCATCTCTCAGAAAAAATAGAAATCCTACAATGTATTAGCCAAAAAAAACAATTAAATTCCGGGCCATTTTTTGGAGTCTTCTAGCGTTAGAACCTTCTTTGATCCCAAGGTGAGATTTGACATGGTATGCTGCTTCATTCTTGCGGTATGAATTCGTTGCGAGAGATTGAAAGATCTCGGGTGCTGGTTCGATGACTTTGGTAGGCAAGAGACGGTCCAGAGTCGCGATTACGTTTTGTTTCACATCACCGCCACTACTAGCGGAAGCATTGCTCTTTGGAGCACTCTCGGTAAGGGTAAAGAGTAGCGGGTCGGTTTCTGCGTCGCCAATTCCATGACTGTTCCTGACAAATATACAAATGTTCCACTGTCTAGCGCGAAAGAGCGATGAGAGCGATGTATCGGATCGGATCAGCGGGCTGGAGAAAGGGCACAAGAGCGGTGATCAGGTTTACCTGGCAGCCTTTTCGGGGACAGGCACACACGCCACGTAATCTGTAAAGGGAAGATGGCCGTTAGTTCCTTTTTATGTTTTGATAGCTTGGGTGGTCCGGAAGGCAGTCCAAGACCCGGTTGGCAAAATTTCCAAAGTAGGAGGACGAGGGATGGGGGGTGCTTGCCGATATCTTTGAAAAAAACTCCAAATTCGACCGTTCCGGCGGGATTGAGGGTACCGAGGGCGGCAGCGGTGGCAACAATGGTGAATTTCTTTCGTTGAGGTATGGAGAAGGAGACGTCAGGAAGACGGAGAGCGGACGGCTGAGTCCCGATTTCGGTGAGAAGATCCGATTTGCTCACCACCTCGAGCTGTGGCCCAGGAGCGCTCTCAAGTTTGCGTCGTTTCGTGGCAGGGCCATCCTTTTCGTCGGCATTAGCAGCACCTCTGCTGTTGAGCACGTAGCGAGATATGCGTTGGAACAAGTCCAAAGCTTGGGGGAATTGCCCTGGTAGGATCCGGTTGCAGAGGTGAGTGGGAGCGAGCGCAGCGAGGATTGGGAGGGGCTCAACGGACCGATGTGATCTCGAATGTCCTTTTGTAACAGCGGGGCGTCTGCGAACGCGTCTTCGGGGCGAGGAACGGCCATGATGGTGTGTAGACGGTTGGGATGTTGTTCCCTTCTGTCCTGCGGGTCCTCGCTCGGTTGCGTGTTTTTCTTTGGTTCGAGTCAAATCGAACCGAATCCCAATCAGCCGGTCCCGCCAGCCGCCGCATACAGTAGCGTAAGTACGTACTGTACATGCACACATGTATCGCGCATCAAGGCCAGGATCGGTGTCGGTATCGGTATCGGGCTCGAGATCGGGTGCGGGATCAGAGCCCAAGCACGTGCGATAGCCCAAACGATTCCTTCTGCGGCGTCATCGTCTTCGTCTTCGTCGTCTTCGTCGTTGTGCCTTTTGGGNCAGCCCTTTTTTCCGCCTTACCAGCCGCCGGATGGATGACTGGACGGCTGGGCTGGACTGGACTGTGCTGGGCTGGCTGGCTGGCTGCCCCTTAACCAAACCGACAAACACGCAAACGCTACTTTGGTCCGGCAGGCCACCAGCGTGATCCCCCGAACACCACCACCACCACCACCACCACCACCATTGCCACTAGCTAACTACTGGTTACCATTACCATTACCATTACCATTACCACCACCACTACCATCCATCCAACCTCAACTTCACCTCTCCTCCCTCCATCTCATCAGCCAGCCAGCCAGCCAGCCAACTTCTGCTCGGTCAATCCAACTATACCCTTTCGTTCGACGAACCCGCCTTCGCGTCCGCCTGAGCTAGCATTTCCACCCATCAATCCATCCAATCCTTCCATCATCCGGCCGTCACTATTGTAATTCCACCTCACTTCCAAAAACGTAGTCATATCCTCTCCCTCCCGCAGTATAGCTCATAGCACAGCCCTTCCCTTCCCTTGTCTTCCCCTGCCTTGCCTTGCCTTGCCTTGCCTTCCCTTATCCTGCCTGGCCTCGTCTCTTGTCTCTACTTCTCTTCACGTCCGCCTTTTTTCGCTTTTCTCTTGGTTGTACACCCGGGTCGCCCGCTCAGGCATCCTAGGTATTCCCCAAAACATAAGCGTATACTGGTACACATACATGCATACATTACATGTATATATATATATATATATATATATAGAGAGAGAGAGAAAAGCTCTCAGAGATTCTCGCCAAACCCCTTGTTAAACTCTTGGATAGGACTTCAAGCCTCTTCTTCCTCCTTCCCCTCTCCTCCTCTTCCTCATCTGCTGCTGTCCGTGTGCGCAACCCAAGAGCCAACACTTTCACATCCCTTTCGCCTCCGGTTTACTACCGCACCATTTCCCCCTTCCTTTCCTTTCCTTCAACCGGTCCCAAGTTGTTCGTCCCCGGCGCCTTCATCTCCCGCTTCAATCACTTTAACCTTCTCACTACCATCTCCATCTTCATCTTCTTCATCTTCATCATCATCATCATCACGCTTCCTCAATCCTTGCCAACACGCGACTAATATCTCCCTTTTCGAAAAAAAACTAGATGGCTGATATCAGACGAAAGCTTGTCATCGTTGGCGATGGCGCGTGTGGGAAAACTTGTTTGTTGATGTGAGCACCCGATCCTTCCTAATCCCGTTTCCACGGGTGCAATCGAAAATCCGGTGCTCGCTCTGCTAACCATCGTCGATTTTTCCAGTGTCTTCTCAAAGGGCACATTCCCAGAGGTATGCCACACTTCTCTCTTCTCGCCCATCTTCCTTTGCCCCCCCCCCCCTCCCTTCTCATTCTCCTTGGCAGAACACAATATAGTTTGTTACATCGGTTTGGAGCTAATGCAACTGACAGGTCTACGTTCCTACCGTTTTCGAAAACTACGTCGCCGACGTCGATGTTGACGGAAAGCATGTTGAACTTGCCCTTTGGGATACAGCTGGTCAAGAAGATTACGACAGACTTCGACCACTGTCTTATCCTGACTCGCATGTGATTTTGATCTGCTTCGCCATCGATTCTCCAGACTCCCTTGACAATGTCCAGGAGAAGGTTTGTTATCGCTCCTTCAACGCGGCATCTTCAGTCGCAAGAAAGTTCCAAATCTGATAAATTGCGGCACTGACTCATCAACTAGTGGATCTCTGAGGTCTTGCATTTCTGCCAGGGCCTCCCAATCATCTTGGTTGGGTGCAAGAAGGACTTGAGAGGTGACGCCAAGACTATTGAAGAACTTCGAAAGACGTCACAGAAACCGGTTACCCCAGAAGAGGTGAGACCAATCTACTCCGATAGCGTCATTGACAACATTCATTCCTTAAAAGAAAATTTTTTAACCCTTTCTGTTTGCATCTAGGGAGCCGCAATTGGCAACAAAATCGGTGCTACCAAGTATCTGGAATGCTCGGCCAAAACGAATCACGGTGTTCGCGAAGTCTTTGAGCATGCCACTCGTGCTGCGCTTCTCAGTTCAAAGAAGAAGAAGAGCAGCAAATGCAGCATCTTGTAGATGGATCGAAGATCTGCATATGAAGGAACATGGTTGTTTCAGACAAACGATCAACTTATGGATAAGAAACAAAGCGTCTTCTCCTGTCCCCCTGAACACGAAAATTTAAGCCCCGGACACGGATTTTATCATGTCGCCTGTGATAGACCTGGCAAGAAGATAGAAAACAAGGGTTTGTCTAGACGATTGTAATACTATTCATATTCGAGCAATGGGCAACCACGGGTGAAAGACCTCTCATCTGAAGTTCAAAAATAATCATCTTTACACACATTTCCCAGCCAAGTGTTCCTTTTGCAAAGGCTGCATTTTCGTGCCCCCCCTTGTTTCCAGGCTCTGTTTTGCGGTTTCCCCATGCGATTTATAGCTGTCATAGATTGTAATGTTCCTTTTCTAAGTATCTCTTAATCATCTTGTCTCTTCTTGTTGTCTTTACTTGAACCAGCAACTCTTACTATTACTACTCACTTGCATCGTGGGATTCTTTTTGGACCTCTCCCTGCATGTTGTTCTCTTGTTGTGCGATCAATGAAACCTCTTATCGAGAAACGCTTAAAGTTTTTGAGCCAGAAAGTAATCAAGACATTAATAAGGTCGGGAACAGCCGCCAGCACGCTGAGATAAAGGTGTCTAAGTTGTGGGTTATCACCTGTGGTTCTTTTGGTTTCAGGTGATTGTTTGATATGTTTTCCATCCATTTCACCAAAATCGAAATTTTGATTCGCCAAATTAAACAGTTCTAGTGGGTGTTAAGTTTACAAAACTCGATATAGATACCAAGGCGATCTGCAGGATCTCGTACATCCGATAACTCTGTAGACTCCAAGAACGACCAATCATAAACCTCAACTATGAATCTGGGTTGTGTGTGTGTTCACACGTTACCTCTTTCGCTTGTCTGCCTTAAAGGCCTCAATTCTATTTTTCAGTTCCGTATCTAGAAAAAATATTAGCAATCCAAACACCGTACAGGTTGAAGCGATACGTACTAGGTATAACTTGCTCTATTTTGAGCGGTGACCGATTGAATGGGTCAGTCGGGTCACTGAGGAGATGAGCTTTGATGGTTGACAGGTCCATTGTTGCTTTCGAAGTTGGAAGAATGACCGGGTTTTTCATTAAGGTAAATAGCAGAGGGTCTATAGAGTATGTTAGCTAAAGCGCTTGCGCAGTTCAACCCACCACAGTCCGTACCAAGAAATTCATCGGGTATTTCACCGAGCTCCTCTTCGCCTTTTTCGTCGGCCTTTTTCGCCTCAGCCACTTCTCTAGACATGATTTCGAGTAGCTGGAGTTCCTCGGGAGATTTAAGACCGAATTTGGCAAGAATGTTGTATGCCCTCGTGAATAACTCGGGATTATACGAACGCCCATCTGTAGCAATCGCGTGTATGAAATCCGGCCGAGTGCTTAGATTTAGGTATATGCTGACCATTTCAGACAGCAGGGTTTTAGGATCAAAGCGATACTTCTTTGGGTCTTTAACTCGCAAGTTAGAACATTTTGGGCCAACCAAAGCCACCAGGTTATAATCAAGCATTCCAGCTAACCGATGAACTAGTTCTGCTGAAACAAAAGCATCGGGAACAGCGGCTGTAAACATCTTGACCATCAACACGGTCTCGTTAGCAAGGCTCACATAGGTAGTTGCGTGATGTTCGTTCGAAACCAATAGTCTTTCCTGTTCCGTTCTAGCCCGAGGGTCACCGCTGGCGTTTGGTGGGACATCAAGCTCATTTTGCAAACGATGTATTTCAGATAGTTTGGAGAGTGATTCGTCCAGAAGAAAAGTAACATCATTGAGCAACAGCGCAACGAATCTGACAAAGAAATCGGGGTTGATCCTATAATGATGATGCGTTTTAATCCTCTGGAGTAATTTTGAGAGAAAGAAAGAAAAGAGAGAGAAAAAGAACAAAGTTGTACTTGAACTAACTTACTGGCTCTCCAGCTTAAGCTTTTCTCGGTAATTTGGATTGCGCCATGTCGACTTAATGACTTGAGTAATGTTGTAACGAATGTTAAACTTGTCATAAAACTGGGTGTGTTCCCCAGTTTGTTCGACCTCTTTCGAGCGAGCGAGTTAGCTATCTTCTAGGCGAATCCAAGGACTACGAGTGTGCCCAACCTATATAGAAAGACATGAGAGAGTGCATTAAATTTTCCAATGCGAATGGGTGCCCATTGAGCAGATCCCCCAAAACACCCCGATCTCCACTTCCAGAACGTGTAGGTAAGATTCCGAGATATAAAGCTTCCACGAGTTTGGCTTTCAGGTACGGGTTCTTGACATAACTAGACATTCTTAATAAGGTTATAGCCAAGATCATTACTGCCTCGCTCTGTTGGTCTGTAACCCTTGAAGGGTAGGATCTAGATTCTGTGTAAGAGTTTGTGTCGGTACGTCCACGATTGTCTAAACTTACCGTACGACATGAGAAAATACGGCGGCAACATCCTCAATCATGTACTCTGGTAAATTGGAGAATTCGTCAGGCGCTGCAGGCGGTAATGGCAGCCTCAATCCCTTCTGAGGATAATCTCTTGTTGGAGAGATTAGCCGAAGTAACCACACGGTTAAGTAATTCATAAACGACAGTGCCTGTAATTGTGAGTTCTCATCCGATAGGAGCCCCTCAATAGCAGCCTGATATGAGTAGCCCTTCTGTAACCTTTCTTTCAGCAAATTCAGACTATTGTCTAGTTGTGAAAGCTGTGGTGACTATGAATAGTGTGAGCGAAACAGAACATTTACAACCACGAACTGATCGAAGAATGTATCTCACATTAAGGAAACGCTCTCTTTCTTGCTCCAGTCGCTCAAGATTTTTTTCCATATCCGATAAGTGATGAGAGAGATTAGCAGCATTGTTTATACAAGCAATATACCCTACGTGATGTGCTGTCACGTTCAGAAAGAAAACCTCAGAGTTGAAATTAGGCCTTCCCTCTACTTCAGGCGCATAAAATGCCGCTGAGGTTGCCTGATCAAAGTTAATTTTGGTTTCGTCGCTAATTTTGACTCTTGGTTTCTGTTTGAAATACTGAACGTCTATTTTATCTACCTTCGTATAAGTAGCATCCATAAATGGGTCGCATAGTTTGTTCAAGACAGCTGTAATATTGAGGAGGAACCCATCCGAAGAAACTGTATTTTCCTGAACTTGTAACGCCCTTCGTTTTGAATTCAAGTTGAGCACAAGAGCGAAAAAGTCCAGCACTCTTCCGCGAGCCTCCGAGGATGCTCTTACTAAACAATTAATGATCACGGATAACTGATCTTGGTGAGTTTTCATAGAGATACGGAGAGAGCTGCTTGCCAAATTTAAGGCTGGGGGGGCTTGAGTCTTGGGGTTGGGAAAATAAGTTTCCACGACTCTACTTTGAAGGGGAGATATTCTAAAATAAGGTCCAAGAAGCGTTTCAACCTCAAGATCCGGGGGTCGAAGGCCGAGAGGCAAAAAATATGGGCTCTCCGTGAAGAGAACAGCCATCGGATTGATGGTGATGATTCGGTAGAGGGTATTCGTATAGATCTGATATTCATCGATAAGCTCAAGGCTTTTCAGTTGAGTACTCATCCGTTTGAAAGAGTCAAGAAAAACATTTTTGAGCTCAGGATTAACCTGGAAGGTCTCAGACAGGTCTTTGAGCAACTCAGGGGATATAGATGGTTCCCCCTCAGATACCTTGAGAAGGTCACCAGCGAGGTCGAAAGGACGGGAGGAAGCGCTATAAAAATAGGTAAGCCGGTTGAGACCTTATACCTGAGTAGGTACTTATGGTTTAGTCAAAACTCACTCAAATATATCAGGCTCCGCAAGAGCGTGGCCACAGAAATCAACACAAATCCTTCTGATTTCTGCTAGGAACTTTGTCTGATATGCACTGTCCAGCCGTGTGTACCGAGATTTGCGAATCATAGACACTATTCGTGTGTGGCACTGTCGAAGAAAGGGGAATGGTTGAGGTGCGGAAGATGCAGCCGAAATGATGATTTGATCAAGGTCTTGAAGACTAAGTCTCGTGTCTTCAAGTGAAATGGGTTAGGTTTCGTTGTATCATAGTGAAAGTTTGTTTGGAACATACATCTTCCTTGGGCTTGTATCTCATCGCTGAGATCTTGTAAGTAGAGGTATCCATCAGGTGAAGACCCTTCCTAAAGTTGGGTAAATGTTAGTAACAGCGACTTTCTACGAAAGCAATGACTGCCTAGTACGAAAAACTACAGCTTACCTGCACAGTGACTTGGAAGACTCGTCCGATAACGTCATCTTCCCACTGCTCTAGAGTCAAACCAGGAGTTGTTTTGATATTGCTTTCTTGGGCCGATGGTTTGCTACGAAGTGGATTTGATAGCTGACTGCCCGAAGGGGAGACTGGTCGTTTCAACGATGGGGATGACTGCGATGCCTCGGATGTTGAAACCGAAGCTGGTTGGGATCTGAAGGGCGGATTCGCAAGTGGGGGTAGGGATTTAGAAACAGAATCACTTGTGCCAGGCGAGTTTGTTGGCGTCGACGAGTTTGGGGGCGAAGTTTGCAGGGAAACTCCAAGTCGAGCCAGTCTCTTTAAACGAATCTTATCAAACCAAGGTGTTAGCTAGATATCATACAGTATGCCCAACTGCTCTCATCGGAGTGACCTACAGCCTCTGCATCTGGAGTACTGTCCATTTTTATAGGGCTGCGGCTTTGCAGTAGAGTAGGGTTGTGTGAGAAGTTCCCAGAGCAATCTGTTATCGAAAGTTGAGCTGCGGTGGGGTTGATCAATAGAGAGTTCTGGCGCGTCACCAGTAGAAAGTGCAGGAAAGAAACCAAGTGTAGTTGGTGCTTACTCAGACCCAAGTTCTGAGGCAAGTACTTGAATACAAAGATGTCACTGGATGTGTTTGCTTGAGGTGCTGACCAATTGTGAGCCATTAGGCGCGTGGATCTTCGAAGGATCTCGCCTACCTAAAACAGGTACCATACTTTACTGTACTTCCCAAGTACTCAGGTGCTGCACATGCTTGTCCACTGCTGGGTCTCCCTGTGGCTGTGCGTTGCCCCCAAAATATCGTGCAAGGAACTGCCTCGCGCATAAATATACAAACCCAGTCTCGGAACTAGTACAAACCATCTCCAAAATCTCAATCTCAATTTCAACATGGCATTCTCGGCGCTCCTCAATTCTTTCAATGCCCGCATTCTTCATGATGAACAATCCTCCAAACAGGCTCATAGTCAAGAGCCGGCGAAGAAACGCCGGCGGCTTGGCAACACTCACCTTGACACCGATGAAATCAGACAGGTTATGGAGGATGGACCTGATGGAAGTACCCCACCAATACCTACCGAAAACCTAAACGGAGCGCCAGAAAACTCTCCAGGCAACCCGACGACTACCTTGAGTGCCTACAAATTGCACTACGATATCGAAGACCCGCCAGAAGACTCAATTGCTCCCACGACATTGGTCCATTCAACCATGGGCAGGGTTACCGTCTCGAATCCGCACCCTATCACCCCAAAAATGATTTCTGCCTACGGTACTTCTTCGGTATGCATACACGTGGTGTTCTCCTTTCAATTTGGATCTTGACCCCCTATTTCTCATAATCTAATTTTTTTTTGCTAAAATGGTCTTCACGTTTATGTAGTCTAGCAATTCGTTGATACACAAAGTACACCCTAAGACCTTCTCAGACCTTGAAGATGACACAGCTCTCCTGCATTACTCTGTATCCAATTATTCTGATGTAATATACACGAGTGCGTTGAGCGCGGCTCGAAAAGACTTCCGAAATTTGATCTGCTCCCATGCATTGAGTCACGTTTTGACGTAAGATCCCCTTTCTTGAAGTTTTCAATTCGCCTCCTAACATTCCCGTTTAGTACCCGGCAACTGGTGCTGAAAAATACCGAAAAGCTTGGAAAGCGAGAAAGTATTCTTGATGATTTCGATGGCAAAAGAGACCAAGGTTTTACGAGACCCAAAGTGCTCTTCCTTCTACCAACTCGTAATTCCTGCTATGAGCTCATCAACATCATAAGCAGTCTTGCAAATCGGGGCGTACAAGAAAATAAAACCCGCTTCGTAGAAGAGTTTGGTCCCGGGATTAAGGCGAAGCCATTCTCAGATACTAAGCCTGAAGACTTCAAAGATTTTTTCTATGGAAATAGCGATGACATGTTCCGCCTCGGCATCAAGTTCACACGCAAGACAATTAAGCTCTTCTCAAAGTTCTATCATTCTGACATAATCGTGGCAAGTCCCCTGGGCTTGAAAGGGATTATTGGAGGAACCGAGAAAGACGCTGGCGACACTGATTTCCTGAGCTCCATAGAGCTTGTTTACCTGGACAGCGCCGATGCCCTGCTCATGCAAAATTGGGATCACGTAGAATCAATTTTTGCGACATTGAATCGGATGCCTAAAGATTCGCACGGGTGCGACTTCTCCAGAGTCAGAAGCTGGTATCTTAATGGGAAAGCGAGCAGGTTTCGACAAACCGTAATATCCGCCTCGTTTTTATCACCGGAAACCAATTCCCTTATATCCAAATACTGCAAAAATCATGGCGGTTTTATTAAATTTCATGGCACATACTCTGGCGAGCTGAGTAGTCATATTTCCCAAATTTTTACCAGGATAAATTCCCCAAACCCGGCGGGTGACCCCGATGTTCGCTTCGAATATTTCACCCAAACTATCCTGCCACATTGGGAGCGTTGCGGAATCGTGGATAAAGGCGGGTTACTCATCTTTCTGACGTCGTATCTGGATTTCGTGCGCCTTCGGAACCATTTCGCCAAAACTGGCCATAGCTTTGGCGAGATTAATGAATATAGTTCCTCTGCATCAGTAGCACGGTCACGAACATATTTTGCATCCGGAAGACAGAAGATTATCCTCTATACCGAAAGGGCGCATCATTTCAGGCGATATGATTTGAAGGGGGTTCTCAATATCTTTATGTACAATATGCCGGGAAATCCGGTTTTTTACCGAGAAATGGTCTCGTTCCTCCGAGCAAGTATCGCAAACGGGAAGACTAGTTTGGAGGACTCCATGGTGCGAGCAACTTTTTCGCAGTGGGATGCTTTGAAAATGGAAAGGATCGTGGGTAGGGTAGGATATGATGAAATGAGGAAGGATAATATGGACGGGAGTGTTGATTTTGTGTTTCCTTGAGTAATTCGTATCCCACTTCAAATCAGATTATAGATGACAGTAAATATATGTTACCGAATTGTGGGAGTCATGATCTGTTCTTACATCGCTGGTCATCTCACTGGCTTATCCGATGAGTCGCGAAATCTGTTGGTTGAGTTAGTAGAACTCTTTCGCGATAGAAGCTAGGGATTATAACGGCGTACCGCCATAGCTATACAGCATATGCTGACATATGGGGAGAGTCTTTCGCCTATCCGTGCGGCTTTCCAAAATCTTTCGGAGGAACAATGAGTTTGCGGATACCAATTTTAGGATTGAAATATTCCGGATGACCTACACCCCGAGAAACCCGTGTTTGTGCCGGTCCATGAGGGCAGGAAACACACTTCGGGCGTATGCACAAGTACAAATGAAGAGAAGGATTACCAGGAGGAGAGATTGGAAGTTAAAGAGTGCCGACTAATGAATTCAAACGCGTTAGTAGTATGACAGGTGGTTTACGGAGTAGAAGTTTCACTGTTTACCATCTTGTCCGGTTGTGAGTGCGTCCGATAGACTAGAATCCAGATAGAGCACTGTTTAGATAGCACTGATGATCGAATATTCTCGAGTGTTCAGAGCAAGCGATGGAGGTGCTGTTGACAAGCTGTTCGCTGTGTGGCGTCTGTGTGTTCTCCTCGCTTAATCCAACCATGGGCGGCCAGTTCTCGTCCCATCTTCCCTTCTCCAAGCGCCAACCACCCTGAAGAAAGCGGCCGACATGGAAACCCGAGTTGAAGGCACCAGAAGAGGCCCGCGACCTCAGCGACGCCAGCCTTTCTTCTCCAAAGACCGTAAGCCAGTTTTACCTTCCGTTGTTGCCATTATCATTAACGCTTACACGCGCTTTTGAGGGCAACAGTTAAAGTCATCATGTACGCGTTTGGCGACGATTTCCAACCATTTGCGGAGAGTATAAACACTCTCGATGAAATTGTCACAGAGTATGTTCCCCAAATCACTTATACTTCGCCCTTGTTGATTCACGCGTCTGTATCGCCATTACGGTCGTGCTGATCGTTTTCTTAGATATATCATCGAAATGGTGTGTGCAATTCTTTGCGGGTGAGCCACTACACAAACTTCAGCGTTACTAACAATCGCACCTCTCAAGTGTCACGAGGCTGCTAAATCCGCCTCACATGCTCGCCGGAATAAAATTAAAGTGGATGACTTCAAATTTGCTCTCAGACAGGATCCAAGGAAACTCGGTCGGGTGGAGGAATTGTTGGCTATGACCAAGGTTATTCAGGATGCGCGGAAACAGTTCGATGAAACTGGGAGCACTATAAACCCTCGATAACAAGATAAACTAAATAATTATGGTACCGATGGTACCGCTGTCCACGCTGTTATTTTACACGAAGTGCAATCCTACAATCCTATCTTGATCTCATTTTTGAAATCCGATGCTCAACTTCCAACAACTCAAATCCCTCTACATCCTGTTCTGTCCATTTGGCCTTCAACAATCCCCAGGCAGCCTTTCCCTTTCCCTTTCCTGCGAGAATAAAGTATGCCCGAATACACCACAGCGTTGCATCTCGGCTTATTGGGTAACCTCCGGTGAGGAACGCCTCGAAAACTGCATTTAGCCTTTGTAGTGTCCATGGAGTATATTTTAACTTGCCATGCAAGGCGAACCCCTTGAACAGAGATTGGAGTATCGGAGTCCCTGAGCCAATACCGCAATCCGAAAGATCATGTAAGAGCGAGAGGATCTTTCCAAAGTCTGCCGTTTCAGTTGCATGATAATCTATGAAAATCGCGAATGACACCAAGTCAGGTGTTGGCTGACACAATTCGGTGTTGAAATCAAATCCTTGCTGGTTCAGGATCCATTTAAGCCTCTTCATGTCCTTATGTAGGCGGCTCTTTTTTCGCTTTTCTTCAGGCGCAATGGCCTTCACCCTGTGAGGTAGCCTTGTTAGGTGTGTAAGGATGTCCTCGGCAGCTTGCGGTTCTCCCGCATCAATCAAAGCCGTCATGACTGCGTTGAAAACAATGATATCCACGACTTCTCCACTCTCTACAAATTCTCGATAGGCACTTCTAATTCCTTTACCGTTTCCCTGTTTACCATAGTACATTATAAGGTCAACGTAGCTGAACCTATCCATGGGTACTTTCCGTCTCCTCATTTCCTTCAGAATCATCAAAGGCAAATGAGTCATGTTAGAATTAATAGCAAGATGAAACAGAATATTAAATGTGGTGACGTCAGCTGAGACTCCTGCTGCTTTCTCCATCTCTTTCCAAAGAAACAGGCCGGACTGAAGGTCGTGATCTGTAAGCTGGCGATAGCTTCTTGCAACAAACCCAATTGCCATGTTCCAGTGCGGTCTTGGTATGGAAACTCTACCGGTCTTCATATCATCAATGACAGTGAGGTATCGCAACATTGCACTTTCATCCCCATGTTTGATATCCGAAAGTTTTGACAGGAGGTGATATACCTGTTCCTGTGAGAGATACCGTAACCGGGGCGGAGGGAGTCTAAGGTAGACGTCAAAGAGTCGGTTCAGGTTGGTCTCTTCAGAATTGAAGACCTTCCAGAAATCTGCAAGCCGGATATCGTGATTGGATGTTATCACAGAAGCCTCCTCGGTACTCCCTCTATATTTTGGATGTCCAACTGCGTAAGAGAGTATAGTGTCGGGTGTCTGGTTGGTAGTATGCCGGTCAAAGTGATTATTTTGTGCGCTCCCGTTGGGTTTGCTGTCATTTACCGCCTCAGACTTTTTAGATTGATGTAAAAACGGGTCATCGATGGCTGGAAAGCCTGACACGGTCCTAGGGTTGGATATTGAGAGATGCAGATCAAAATTTATGGCGCTGCGTAATTTGGGGCGGAAAGACAGCCGGGAATTGAGTTTTCTCCATAGAGTTTGACGTGCAAGGGGATGCATACATCTTCTGTAGGGAAGAATAGAATTAGGGAAGAGATGAAATGGAAATGATAGTTCGATGCGATACGGCAGGGCTATAGAGCGGGTTAATGTGGAGAGAAAAATTCGGGAAGCTGGAAGGTATGGTTGGTGAACTGCGAAGTGGCAGGCAGGGATGGGCATACCCTTAAGCGAGGGCTCGGCACAGATATTTCGCGTTTATATACGAGTCCTGTCCTCCAGGACGAAAGTTCTTAAATTTGCAAAAGAAGAAATGGATGGGATCCAATTGCATCGCTGGGGAGACTAGATGTCAGTCCCAAAAGCCAGCATTAAGCTCTGAACCTGGTAAGGAAACACCCGTCACTTGCGTACCTCTCAGTCGGAATACTAAGGAAGCCCCCAGTGGTTCGAATAATAGAAGACCAAGCAGATGCAGCAAGCAACAGCAACAGTATAGACCAAAATGACACTACCTCAGGGCGCAAAGCCGCTCCGAATTTATAAAGAGACCGCCCAGTTGTTACATTCTGGGATCTTGAGAAAAGAGCCCCCCTGGTACCGAGTGGTTGCCTCGGTCCCGCCATCTACCATTTTGATCAGAATTGCACCTATCGAGTTTGAATCAGACCAACCACAAATCCTCCCGAGAGAGAGCCACCATCAAATCAATAGGATAGCTAGGAAAAGCAAGAAATTTTTCAGACCCGAGCATATTCACTACCTTGAGGACGACCTCCGCAAAACATTCTTTTCTGACCACCCTTGGGAACTGGCCCGTCCTAGAATACTAGTAGAGGATGATGGCCATGACAGCCTAAGCTACAACTGGATAAGGCTTCAACAACCAGGCAGGGCATTGGACGGCGAAAGGTCAGTACGTTACTTTGTTATCATAAAATATTTACCATTCGCCCTCACTACAATCTCTTATCTGCACTACGTCGCCCTGGTATTTAATATATATAAGCTAAGACTCAAATACCATTAGTGTGGTTCAACGACAGGTATGGTTGATGGAAAATGAAAAATTGTCGAGGAAATCAGCGTACGACGTGGCGAGGAGAGAGTTCTACAGGCTAAGGATGCGGTCGGATATTGAACGCAGAATCGCGGTAGAGGAAGCGAGAGCAGTTGGTGCCTTTTTTGGTAAAACTCACCTCCAGGTTGGCCTGGAGTTAGAGGAGCAAACACTTGCAGACTGGAAAGAAAAGGCACAGAAGGCAGTAGCAAGGAAACACCAACGAATGGAGGCCATGGCAGGTCCCGCCAGTGTCGATGAAGAGAGAACTGACGAAGAAGAAGCATTGCCTGACGATAATACAAACACCACCCAACCGCCAGCAGCACCTGATAACGCTATTGTTTAGAATAATTATTATTTAGTATTTGTAAAATAACTTCTAAGTATACATTGGTATCTCTGTTGAAAGTTTTTCGATTTCGCTCTCTTGAGACATGGTTGTCCGTGTTTGAGCGGATTCTGAATGATAAATATCTTAGTACAAGACCCGTCACGCAACCAGTAATGCGCAGTGCACATGACCTTGAGACATAGAACATGTATATAAATAACACTGTGTTTTCAACCGATTTCTAGTGTGCCAAGTTCCAATCCAAGATGTGATAGCACGAAGTTCTTAATTTCGTTCAACTACCAGATACTCGTCCATCTACTTATATATGTTTGCGACAAAGTAGCAAGCGCAAATAAGATACTCATCGACACGCACTGAAAGATTAAATTTTAGGTGACCGCATATATCAAAAAGAGCTTTGCTTGAGACGGTGGATTTCAGGTATTTCAGCCGATGCCTGTCTACACACACACATTCTCTAGATTAACGTGGAGTGCACACGTGTCACAGCACTTATTATGTATACGTAGGGCATACACCCTGAAGTAGCTAAGCACTTTCAGATATGCCCATCGAAATATTGTTGCTACTAGCACAGCCATTAAGTTCAAAACCGGGGAAAGGTACAGCGAATAGGCAATAGTTCTGAAATAATTATTATCTAACATGTATTAATCAATTTTCTTTTCAAGCTCCTATCGTCATAAAGCTTCAATACCACAAAATCCACAGACTATCTACTAGATTGCTCATCTGTTAATAATCTTATCTATCAGCCTGTTCATAAGTTTGTTGATGGTTATTAATAGTGGTCATTATTAATAGTAGTAATAGTGGTTATCATTGACGGTAATAATAATGGTTATTACTAACAGTAGTAATAGTTACCATTAATAGCAGTAAGATAGGGGGTGTAATAATAAGAAGCATATTGGTTAATACTATGAATACGACTATTCTAGTAAACATATAAAGTATTTATATCACCAGCTTCAAATTTTATCTATTTAATATAAATAAAGAGATGTATAACCGACTGTGTAGTCGGGATTAATACAAAAGATACGTACACCTTGTCCATATAAAAATGGCCCAAATATACTCTTGTCTTAGAAGCTTCTAGAGGTAGCCAGCAGACTATAGTTACCTGGTTTTAGAAGGTGGGGTCCCGAAGGAGGGGTCGACTGAGAAAGCTGGTTGGTATAAGGATAATGGTAGCGGTATGGGCTAGTCGGATTCAAGTGCTGCCCGTAGCAGCCTGTTTAGTTTACATATATAATTTCTGCACATAAATACCCTCCGAACATTTTCTCACCATAATGAATTTGCAAGAATTTTTACCACTTTGGCCCGTCACAACAGCAACAAATATGCATTTGCGACAGGTCTATGCGAAGGTAAAACATATCAGATCTGCAGAGTTCGTGAATATCGAGGAGCTACCAAACGCAAACATAGACCGGGCCGTAGATTATCTTCTGGTCTAAAAAGTACGGTGATTGAGTTTACCTCATTACCCTTTTTTTTTCATGTCTTCATACCGTCCCACCTGGTATACGTATGAACATTGGTTCAAGACCAAAGGGAAGCTATCAATGATTTTATCTAGATCTTTAAGTGACAAACCACCAACTATCTACTGACTTAGTAACTATTTTATCTATAAATTAATTTAATTTCGGTGATCCTTCAAAATGCGCAAATGTGGTGGCGGTTGGCCAACGTTGGTCTCGTCCCCAGCCTCACCTTATCAAGAGACAAAGCACTTGGGTGAGTAGCGGCCATTAAGTTGGGATTGACAAGACAAGACGTATCTTACACAGACATTAAGAACACCTCAAAAAAAAACACAATACAGTTTTTTTTATCACCTCTCGCGGAGTCAAAAGATATCTCGTTGATAAAGATAGGGTATGGATGTGCGACACCATCTCAGCGAGAAGCCACAGACCAACAAATGTTGCTGACTAACACAATATTATCATTATCCGAATGCTTGCCAAATACTTAGACAGGAACTAATTTCCAACTCTCCTTTTACATGAGTACTTAAATAAGGACTTACTTACTTAGTTCCAATCTCAAACAACGATTTGTACTGATTCGCCGAACAAGTTTGAGAACATAACAGAATACCAAACTTGGTGCTTATCTGCCTGCGTTCATTCCTAATATAATGGAACGATCCGCCGCAAGTCTCCGAGATCAAATCAGCACATCTATCACTGCTACGGAACAGTTAGATGAGAACACCAACTTGCCGGAAGCTCTGTCAGATGGAATATTGCGTCTACGAGGGGCACGGACCGAACAACGACGAGTGACCTGGACGGAGAACGTGGTGGACAACGAAGGATTAGGCAAGAAGAAAACCAAAAGTATGGACTCTGCATCAATTTCCGTTAACCCCGGTAGCTGATATGTTTGCGTCATACATCATAGTATGCTGCATTTACAACAAACCCCGCGATTTCGGAGAGTCCTCCAGCGAAGAATCAGACTCATCATCACCATCCGACGACGAAGGCAGCGAATCAGGTGAAACTAGGCGTGAGCAAGGCACAGAAAAAGCACTAGGTTCCTCGTCAAATAAACCCCATCAACATCACACATGCCACGAGCATACTCAGAAATTGCAGCGGCGACGGAAGAATGCTTACGAAAAGCAACCCACTCAATCACTAAAGTAGCCCTGAATGCCTTAGTAAAACGTGAAATATATGACGTGGTCTTGCCGCAATCGCACCACGTCCGTCTTTAGAAAGAATTGGAGGGTAAAGCTTGATCTGTGCTAGTTGGTCTTAGGAATCGCCATAAAAAAGCAGAGTAATAAGATGGGAAGAGGTAAAATGAACGTGGGGCAAAATTCCCTTCCTTTTTCTATGGATGAAACGGTCGGCATATTGCAAACGTAGGAATTTCCTGCAAAGCCCGCCCGTTTACACATTACTTCGGGTACCACAAATGCTCTATAGACACATCTCCACGACATAATATTGCTGACGTCCGATACCTTAGGTGGATTGCTGTCGTTTCCGTCTTTCTATCTTTAGTCCTCCCGTCTTAGTCGATTTTGAAATAATCTCCTTACTCCCAAACGTTATACTCTCTATGTCTGGAGGAGTATGTTGATGCTCAATGTGTTTCCTCTGCCGGCCCAGATTTGAGGAGGACCGAAATACACCTACTGACCTTCCAGTAGAGACCGCCAGAGTTTGTTGTTTCTGAAGTTTTTCCGAAAGCGGTTGGGCCTTCTGTATCTTGGCGAATTCGCTTGCAATGTTGCGAACTAAAATTGCAGCGTCGTTTTCAGCAAGCCAAAGGATCATAGGGAATAGCCCACTTCGAGCTAAGAGATCTTCCTGATCCCTATTCGCATCACAAATACTACGAATTATTCGCAGAAGACTAAGCCTTACTACAGCTTTAGGATGTGTGAGTTTCTGTAGTGTGCGCTCAAAAAATTCCGTATTTCCCATTGCCCGGGCAATTGGACCGCTAAGCCGGCATAGCTTTTGAAAGGGTTCCAATATATTTTCAAACATGTTCGTCTTTGAGCTCGTGAAGCAAGTAATAAGCGCATGTATCGTATTAGTTTGGAGAAGTTTGTCTTCTATTTGCGCAGGCTCCTCGTGTAACCTTTGTTTGTAAAGAGGCTTTAGCGATGCGCAAATGTCCCAGTATATAAATATGGATTATTAACATACCATACGAGAATGGCTTCCAGCGACGCAACTTGCCAGTAGGGCTCGGACAAGAGTGAAACAAAGAATTCCAGCCCAGAATTCCGCCAGAGATATTTCCGACCTAACCTACCGGAATGGGCCATGTCGCAAAGAATTGGTAAGGCAAACTCTTTGAGTGGTCGATCAGTTCTCACGATTTTTTGTAATATTGGTACAATACCATTCATAGCAGCTTCTTCCTGTCTTGATTTACTGTGTCTGCAGAGATTAAACATGATACTGAGTATTTGATTTGAGAGTTCCTATATTAATAGAACCGAATTAGATCATATGTAGTTGATCAGAAGTTGGTAAAGATTCGAACCTTGAACTGGGGCTTGTGGGAATTTTCGGCGAGCATCTCTGTCAGAATTTCAATGGCATTTGCATTTTGCAGTATATCCAAGGTCGTTGATAGCATTGACAAATTTTTAACAAATTTTAACATCGTTATCTGACAGGTGAGAGGAAGGTCATGGAGATCTTTTAATACCCCTATCGTCACGCAGTACTATTGTTACTTAGCTGTATACTGAATGCGGTGCTTGGTCACTTACTTTTGAGTGTCAGTCTATCAGCGATAGCCTCCTTGACCTGGTTTTCGGCCTGCGAGAAAAGGAAAAAAAGGTTCACAATCTTATCACAGTAATTTTCGTATCTGTCTTCCTTTTCTCGGCAAATCTGTGAAAGTGCTAGAGAGAGCGGTCGTAAAACCATGTGTCGGGAAAGTATCCGACAGAAGTCATTTTTTGGTGTAGAGCCTTGCAGCTTGAAAACATCCACCACGCCTTCAATCCCAGTGAGAACTAGCTCCTTGTGGGTTGAATAGTCATCCTCAATTAATTCCACAAGCACGTTCAATCCACCACAGCTCACAAACATCTGGAGCGTCAATCTAGACATATGACAGATTTGACGGATAAAAATCGCAGCCTCTAATCTAATTTCTTTGTAGTGCTGTTTGGTTGCGAACTTGGTTATTGTGGGGATACCTCCAACGAAACAAAGGTTCTCGAGCATTTCGATGTCATTGAATGTTAACTGTAGGATTATGAGCAAAATTTAAGCAGGATTTCAAGATTTAGAGGACCTACGGCATTTATAACCCGTAAAAGTGTTATGTTGACCTCTCGGTTCCGACCAGACTCCAGCACCTCCAATATCGGCAGCAAGCCGTGTGAAGCAATTACTGCAGTCTTCGTATCCGGGGAGTCCAAAAGAATCCCTAACAATTTTGCAGTAATGTCCTCAAGGTAGATACCTGTGTGTTGGGATTTGAGGGATTCTATATAACTAGAAACCTCTGTACACAACCTTGCATGTTGATCGCGCGCGATATTTGCATCTAGATCTAGCTCTGTGAGGCCTTCCTCTAGTTCTGAAAAAGGGTCATCGTCCTCATATTCGTCGAGAAGATTTATGGCTGCATCTGCAGATTTGGGGGTTAGGAGGAGATGGTTCTTCTTAGCCGTACCCTCGTTTTTGGTCGAGCTTAAAGTTTCTGACGCCCAGAAGATATCGGAAAAATCGTCTTCTTCCTCCATTTCTGTATACTTGTGGATTTTTGCTGCCATCTTCAGTTCATCGAGGGACGAATCATCCCTCGATCTTATTTTTGTTACTCGAGTTTCGCTACCCCGTCGCACAAAGTTTGAAACGCCACCCAATGTATGCTGTGAGGATTTGCCAATTTGACCCCCAAATTCAACTTCGGGGAATGTATCATCCTGCTTATTATTAGTTGAATACGCCGGTATTAACGTACCCAAGTTTCCTTCGCTATCACCAAGTTTATCGGTGAAAGAAGAGAGGAAAGAAGATTTGCCTCCAGGTGGATATGATTCGGAAAAAGAGACTGCCGTTGCGGGTTTCAAGTTCCCTTGATCTATATTTAAGCCAAACGCTTGCAAAAGGTTTGCTTTCCTAGGCTTAATGGTGTCCATATTATCTTCGTCTTGAGCCCTGTATCCACGATATGCTACTCGCAATTGCAACCGGAAAGTTAGCTTCCGAATTATATATATAGTCCATGATCGTTCCTACTTGATATGTCACGACTTGGCTGATTCTGATGCAAAATCTGGCCACCAAAGCCGTCATGTGACCTAAGATGTGTTAGGTCAAAACTGCTAGAGTTTATCGACGTCGTAAAATCATCATCCCAATTATCATCGAATGCTATGATCAAGTTTTCAGGAGTTGAATCGGTTATTCAAAGATCTCTTGAAGGGGTAATTGAGCTGAAAGGGGGGGATTACATGATTCCTGTAGAGCAGCAAACCCATCTCGACTTGATGGATCTACTTTAGACTGAGAGACTATATGGGATCAGCTGAAGACTAACAATACTCCCGGGAACAGTGAAACAAACCTTGATTGGAAGAAACCGCCCTGGATCGCGCGTTATGGATATCTAAAGGCATTTTCAAAGCCTCGTTCCATTGTTGGACACTTCGAACATCATCAACATACTTAGTATTTGGTTCTTTAGATACTGGTCTTGTTTTTATGATCCAAGGATGTCTTAAAAGTTTCCTTGCAGAGACCCTAAGATTGGGGTCTTTTTGAAAACATTGCATTAGGAAATCCCGAACAGCCTGAGTGCAAAAAAGGTTAACTATGTGATCATGGTTATTTTGAGAAGACATTGCAAGACCGGGGAGTAGATAGTAGAAGTAGAAACTTACGCCCGAGGCCCCGTCTGGAAGACTTGGATGGTCATCGCTCACAATCCGGAAAAGTGCTTGCATCGGACTCAAATTATAGTACGGTGGGTCACCAGTCAATAACTCAATCACCGTGCAGCCTACACTCCTAACCAACATTAGATCGATTTAATACAATGAAATAGGGAAATTTACCAAATATCAGAGGCTGTAGTTGCTCCAACTAGCTCGATGACTTCCGGGGCCATCCAGTAGGGAGTTCCAACAACTGTAGCGTCGTTCGCTCTGGTTGCGACACCAAAATCTGCAAGTTTTATATGACCTTCCTTTGTCGTAAGGATATTTGCACCTTTGATATCTCTATGTATGACTCCTTGTTCGTGAAGGTAAAATAAACCATCCAGTACTTGACCAGTGTATCTACCAACCAAATGCTCAGGGAATTTTCCAAAGTTTTTACAAATACTATGCAAAGAACCGTTCTCGCAAAATCTAGCACTTAGTGAGTACTTATTTGCTGGCCTTAATATTGGTGTGGACTACCCTTACTCTAGGATGATGTACAACGAATCTGCAGATTTGACGAAGCCATGGTATTGAACTATATGTGTGTGCTATTCCAGTATTTTTCCCGAAGCAGATAGGGGTTCTGTGGTTAAAATTGGGTTCCCACGCTGATAAAGCATCATGCGACTCACGTTAAGATTTTTCAGTAAGTCGATTTCACGCTATCATAAAATCGTCGTGAGCAACGTGAAGCCATGTGATTCCAGATAGTACAGGTAACAGCTCACCATTATAGCACCTAGCTCACTTTGTGGGAGGTCTGAAAGTCTAATCTGTTTGATAGCAACGGTTTCGCCCGTCGTGTAATTGATCGCGCGGTAGACAGATCCCGAAGCGCCACGGCCCAAGCAGTCTCCAAGGGTGTAATCCGAGAGGGAAGAACTACCCCGACGTCTTTTCCCTTCGCTGGAGGTATTCTGGGTCTTCGGGGAACGGACATCGCCCAATATATCAACCATTTCGGCTACAGAGTGTTTTCGGCAGTGTTAAACTTTCGGATGTAACGCTTCTTAGCAGTGTCAACTGCTTAGTTGCTGATGTCAGAAAATGATTAACGTTGCTTGATAAGATCAGTATGTGAAACCAGGGAATGTAGCAGGTGTTGTCTTGTGAGCGAAGAATCGTGATCTCATTCCCAGGACCTGGTACGCATGGTGGATGGCGGTGACGGGCGAAAGCGGTGGGTGAGGGTGCGTATAGCAATTCCGATTGAAATCAATCCTAGTTAATTTGTGAGAGAATGGCGAGCATTATCAGATCGACCCAGGTGCTCCTTTCGTTTTCACCCCTCCAGGTTGTAAATCGGTTGTATACGTTTGCTGGCTCAATATCTGTTGATCTCGTAGATATCGTGCTCAAACCGCGTCCAGATGCTATCGAGAGAAGGTAGCCTTGTAGGATGATAGATTGTGCGGCATGGAGACTGTGCCCATTTGTATGTGTACACGTCTAGAAATGGAGGGGACAACTTGTTGACCCCGCAGCTTTGCATTGGGCATCGCCACCATGCATTGGACGAAGCCATGGTTAACTGCACGTGACAGCGCTTGTTGCTAGAAACAGGTTTACATGGCACATGTGCCACACACTTTTAGCCTCGCCATGCTAAACATCCAGCTTGCAGAGTAACCACAGGCCAACTAGCCCCGAAAACTTCGACCTACAATTATACATGTACCGATTTCCACTATCTCAGCATTGAATTTGCTCAATCACACACACAGATACACACATAAAGAGGGTGGGAGTAATTGACACTCCCCTATTGGTTTCGAAGCAACTGCTTACTAGGCCCCAATCAAAGTGAATACTAAGAATCGCTTTCGCTTTGAAATTTCTAGGTACTTGGATGGATGTTGTTCCGTCGGGCTACACTCCCTTTGCGCAACATGCGCTGCCATCAACTCGGCAATTTCCCCAGCAAGTTCGTATGTTCTCGCCTACAACGCGATTCTACGACTACGTTAGTAAACCATCGGAATATATCATCTGCGCGCAACAATATCCGTGCTACCAGCCTGCGATCAGCGTTCAACGGGGTCGGGTTAAGATGGCTGTTAGGAGGCGCCTCAGTAGCAGCTGTAATGATTGGTTGTTACTTTTCCGAAAGCCCTTACCATGCTGCTATGGCGTTCGAAAGGACCCTGCGTGTGGTGTCGGCTACCGCTCGCTGCATACAAGAGTCAGTACCAGGAACAATCTATATCCTTGGACGGTTCATATCATATCAACGTTTTATTCTGAAACGACTTCTCCCCTTTCCCGCGTTCAAGCTATCGACACACATTAGCTACAAACCAAGATTCAGAAGATTATGCCTCTCTGTTGAGCGCTTGCCATCAAAGATGTGCTAATCGTGCACTTCGAATGTGAGTTTATGAGGTGCCTGCAACCGGAGAAAGAGCTCAACATTGATTCTGTTTAGGATGGAAAATAACGGTTCAATATTCATTAAACTTGGTCAACACTTATCAAGCATGACTTATCTCCTAGTAAGTTTTTTGGATTCGGATCAGGTTATCATACCTAATATCTCTCTCGCACGTGTAGCCTATTGAATGGACAGTAAGTACCCCGTGTCATTGATTCCTACCTGCTCCACTCATTAATAGTGCCAGTCCACCTTTGTACCGCTACAAGATAACTGTCCGAAATCCTCAATTAAAGACATTGATCAAATGCTATGGAAAGATACTGGGTGTACAATATCGGATTTATTCAGTGAATTCGACGAGGAACCAATAGGCACCGGTAAACTGATTTTTCATGCATTCTCACCCTATATCCTTCGCTAATAATCTTCGTGAAGCCTCGCTTGCGCAAGTTCATAGAGCCCGGCTCAGAGATAGTGGCGAAGAGTAAGCGCATAATCTGTTTTAGAAGCTTATAATCAAGTCAAAGATCTAAACTGTATGATGACAGGGTTGCCGTGAAATTTCAACATCCCTCGTTAGCTGAATGGGTTCCTTTAGATCTGAGCCTCACACGGTTTGCTTTGACAAATATCAAACTTTTTTTCCCAGACTACCCAATGGATTGGCTGAGCGAAGAGATGGAAACATCGTAAGAAGATCTCAATTCCATTCCAGTATCTTATAGCTCCACTAATATTCATATCAAGTCTACCGGTGGAACTTGACTTTGAAGAAGAAGCCAGAAACATATACCGAGTCAGGGAACATTTCCGAACAATTTCAAACACAGCATTAATTATTCCAAGAGGTGCAGCCAACAATTCATTTTCAATTTGAAAGTCTGACCTTAGAGTCGAGCTAACTCGGCACATGTAGTGGTATGGGCTAGGAAACGTATTCTGGTTCTAGAATACTTACGAGGATATCGCATCGACGACTTGGATTCACTCGACCACGCTGGAATATCCAGAGACGAAATTTCTGCATCCTTGGCACATATATTTAATGAGATGGTTTTTGGAAATAACGCACCGTAGGTTAAAAGAACAAGATTGGTGAGATGGCCGGCTCCCTGCTAACCGGGTTAGCTTGCATTGTGATCCTCATCATGGAAATCTAGCCATTCGTCCCAACAAATCTAGGTCTCGGCCGAACTTTGATATAATACTGTACGATCATGGACTTTATCGAGACATTCCTATTGAGATTCGGCGAGGCTATGCCAGACTGTGGCTGGCTGTCCTTGATGGTGACGAAGCGCGCATGCGAGTGCACGCATCACAGGTTGCTGGGATCACAGATGAACAGTTTCCATTATTTGCGAGTGCAATCACTGGAAGAGATTTCATTGCCTTGAAACAATCGGTATCTAGTTCACGTTCCGAAGCTGAAAAGGAGCACATCGCCACAACTCTAGCCAATGGCATGCTATCCCAGCTGGTCCAACTATTAGCCAATGTACCCCGAATTATTTTGCTGATACTCAAAACGAATGATCTTAGTAAGTTAACCTGAAACCTTGTGCCGCATAAAAGCATCCAATACTAATACATGGTAGCCCGGAGCCTCGACGAAAGCCTCCAGAGCAGTACTAGTCCAGAACGTGCGTTTTTGATTATGGCACAATACTGTTCCCGAACTGTCTATGACGAGGAGAAAGAGATAATCTCTCAGAATGGTGGATCACTTAAACCAAGGAATTTTGCCAGAATGGCGAGCGCCTTGTTTTTATTTTATCGAACCAAGCTCAAGCTTAAGTTGTATGAACTATATCTATGGATATCTAGATGTTCATATTAGTGTGTGCAGAGAGAAGGGCGAGAGGCACGGAATCACTCATCTCTTTTCCAAAGACCAACCACAAAATGTGAGATGACGTTAGAGCTCCAGATACAGTACGCTCACGTGCTTTAAGGTATACTACAAAATCATAATTAAATGGGTTATAAGAGATTTGTTTACCTTGTTCTGATAAGTTTATATCACTTTCCTTGACATGTAATATACACCCACAAAATGAACGTTTTATCTATCGTGAACTGACTGAAACATCGTTGATTGGTGAGCTGCCCTCTCTCTAAACCGAGGCCGGAGAGTATCGATAATGCCTGATTATCTGTAAATTAAATATAGTGCTAGAATTTCTGGACGCAGATAGTGTCTCATGGAAGTGTAACACTACCAGTCAATTATTCAGAAGATTTAGGCTTTTGTTGGCACAGGGAGTTTGAATATTTTATTGTTATTTTCCTTATTAATCTACTATCTAGTAGAGGAATGAGCGGGATTTTATTCTAGTTACAAACTGATTGGCTAGTCTCTTTCTCTTGGCTTTTTGTGGTCAGATTTCTGCGGTTGGGCGATAAGGATTCCCGTGGCACTGGCAAGTTTATTAGATAAGTCTATCTGTGTTCGAATCGTATTTGCCAGGTAGGATACTAGCAGCACATCCTGGAGATGTGTGTTGAATAACTTTTCAAGTTCAGAAGCATCGATTTTGGGAGCTAAACTAAGTGAATTTAGAAGGGTTTGACCGATGGCAACAGATGGCGAGGTCTCGCCAGCCTATAAGTAATTTATAATTAGCATACTATATTTGCTTCATCGCTCCTAGGAGTTAATCAGAATGTGAAACTTACGATGACCTGTGACACGTATCCGCTAACTCTATTAAGCATCTCTAGAAGCTCGACGATTCCAACTTCCAAACTGTGTACGTCGACAATATTGCTTACTTGCCTATCAAGTGACGTTCGTCCCAGTGAAAGAGATTCCACTGCCGAAAAGGTAAACTATTAGACAAAAGGCAAATAGGGCGGGGTTGGGCGAGGAACGTACAAGCATTGCGTTCTGTTTCGGCATATTTGATTTCGTAAGGAACTGGGACAAAGAGACAGCTGTCCGCAGCCCTGTCAGGCGTAATACCAACAGAAGAGGATATATAGGTGCGGCAGGTTATATCTTTGCCAGGATTTGAAGAGATCGTGAGATGTACAGCCGGATATGGATACGTTCCATCGCCATTAGAGGCATAGAAATTTTGAATTAGGGCGCTAAACGTGTTCAACTCTGGCGATGTTGCGTACCTGATGAGGTCCAACATATGATTGTCAGGTTACCATCATTTCTAAATTGGATTGGGAATAATCCGAGAGACATACCATCCCACCAATACCTCCTTAGGGTTTGCTTTGAGATGTAGGTTGTACATCTGCTTGTGATAATCCATATCTACTTCAACCTGTCATCTTCGAGTGCTTAGCTTATCATTCAATACAGTATGAACAAATATCTAGGATAAAACTAAAAACCCACCTGCTCTTGACTTTCATTGTGACCGACAGCGAAGCAATTTCGTATTTCAATTTCAGAACCGTCTTCAGACCTCACCCCTAGTAGAGTTCCAATCACACGTTCTTGATCAGGGCTCCGGCGCAATGAATGGTCGAGGATTGCAAATAGTGCCTATATAAGTAATCAGCAGGTTCGTTGGTAACATCGAACTGTTGATGGTACAGGATCCTGAGAATACCTGCGCATATATAACCACTTGGAGCGGGCTCGCTGTTGTCGAGCCCGCCGCACCCGGCTTCGTTAGATGAATGAAAGACTCCCGATCCATATTGAGAGGAAGTTCAGGTAGCCTGCTTCGTTATATCGTCTGGCTTGGAGAAAATATCCGGGTGGAGGATTTGAAGTTGATGTTGGCTGGGATATTTTCGTATGTTTACGTGAGAGAGAAAACCTTTTGTGTGGATGGGTGTGGTGCGGTTGAAAATCCATTCCACAAGTCAATAAATAAGTAAGTATATACAACGTACTCGCCGGTAAAAAAATATTTAGGTACTTAAGTAAGTGCCGAACAAAAACACAAAGGAAAACACAGGGTAGATCAAATTACGTGCTTTTGATCCAGAGGTATTATGTACTGCGTGTGGACTTTGGCATATATTTGATACTGCTAGAAAGGCCCTGAGCTTTGTCAGTATATTAATCCCATCCAATTTGTTTTGTTACCGACCGTTTATATCATTTTTTATCTATAGGATTTCTATTCGTGGGGGCCAGCATCTTGGCCCCGAGGCAGCAGCAAACAATTAGGTCTAAAATGTGATTATACCATATTTGGGTAAAGCCTTTCTAAATGTATAAAATTAAATAAAATAATAATGGAAGAAGCAGAAGAAAATACGATAGTTAATTTTTTACTGAAAAGGTTAACCTTGAAGAAACCCCATGCTATAGCGTTTTAGGAATTGTGGGCAGGCGAGTTTAGCAAAATGATTTAGCGCAATAATATACAGGTAAATGCCGATAGGCTACTGAAATATATTAGAGCGGGTGTTCCGTAATCTCAAATTCCGATGACATAACAACCCACTCAGGTCAGGTCGCTATCATCCTGGTTGGCCTCTTCATCCTCTCTCCGCCTTACTAGTTCTACTAGATTCTCGCTTAACGAAGAAGATATTTGTTGTAACGGCACCACCGAGCTGATAGTTTGAGATTGTAGAATTCTATCGCGTATAAGCCTTGCAATAGCATTGTTCGTCATTTGTTCGAGGCGGGCCATTTTCTGATCCGCATCGCGTTTCAAATCCCAATTGGGTTTTTTTGGTTGCAGTGATAGAAGGTCAATCGCCTTATCGGCCTGGTCCTCGTCTTTGATTGCCTTTCTTGTTTCCAGAGCGATACTCGCTGCCCGTGATTCCAGTGTATCTTGGTTTTCTGAAGGTGCAAGGTCAAAGCCAAGCTTGGGCGTTTTCGTTTGGACATCGTAATTTCTGCCTGACAGGATGACGGCAGACGCATCGACATCGACATCAGTAGCTTCTGTAGTGCGTTCAAACACCTCCAAACCGTTTGTATCAGGGTCATCCTGTTTCCGCTTGAGGCTGCGAAGCTTTGCTAGGCGGTCCTTGCGTGCGTTTACCTGCGCTTCCAAAACTGAGTCCATCCTTGGTCGAGCAGAGCAATGATATACTGTGTGCGCGTGATTTGAGCGGGTATGATTGGAGTGAATAGTAGATTGGCGTGGTTGTTGTAGTGCAAGGTTTCGTCGTTTGTCAGAAGACGGTATTAGTGGACCTTGCAGGTCTGGCCATCTTTTTTCACGCAGGGTTTGAGCACAGATCCAAGCCGGCGAACTTCGATGCAACATTCTGAAATCTTGTTTCTAGTACCTATTTTATTTTTGTCGCATTATTCTCAAGTCATAACATCATTGCTCGGACACAAAGACTCAGTGTATGTATATGTTTGCAAGACCGAGAACACGTCTGCGCCTGCGCCCCCCTTGTGTGTGCAGACTTTTTAAATTTCAATCTTCATTTCTTCACCACTCAAGTAAGAAACCGCATAGCAAGCGCATCCGCTTCGAGAAGATACAGTAGCTGATATTCACACATAATTATAGGCTATGGTGTACCACCTGGCTGTGTAGCTGGTTACCCCTCTCCCTCTCCGATGCTTACAATCGACGGCTCTATACCTTCTGGTTATCACTATGACTCGCAGATTTTCAAATATGGAGCGTGGCATCCCAAAAACTTCGTGTACCATCGCTCACCACATTCAACCCCCCCAATTCCGAGGTTTGCCATCAAGTTACATACCGGCCGACGACAGCATATGGTGCCACGGCCTATATTATATCTTGACCGTAAGAAAGTGTTCAGATTTAATTACAATCGTTTACGGCCATCACTACGTAAAAGCCATCAAATACGACTCTGTTTCGAGTTACTCTCGGAGGGCCACAGCACAGAATCAATCGCATTACAATGGAGTAGAGTATCGTACATCGTGAGACTGCCTTTAGTTGGCGCTTACCTCTTATCGACGTGCCGAGACCGGGTTCTGCTTCGTCTGCTAGAAGCTTGCTTGTCATCCATTAGACTTAATAGATGGTGGACCGATGTCCGCGCAACATGCAGGATATTGGTTTGGTGTATAGAAAGCACGCACAAGAGCTATCGCCACCAAAAAATTACGTTCCAAACAGCGAGATCAAGAGCTAAGCGGATTCTAAATATCCTTGTTACCATGAGCGACGATGGCATAGGATACGGGCTGGACCCGATTTTGATTGGATCCGACAGAATTAAGTTTTTAATTCAAGTTCTTGCACCAGACTCCGTATTTCGGCTTTATAATCTTTTGCTTCTCAGTAAATCCGAGATTCCGGAGAGGATATTTTTGAGTATGTTGCATGTTCTCACCAATGCTGGGATGTTTGCCCAAGCAATTCAAATTTTCCAGAAAATCGCCCCCTCAGCCGCCATAGCTCCCCCTGCTTCCGCGGCACGGTTATGGGAATTCCGGAGATTGTTTTACAAGCTTTATCGGGCTGGGGTACCGATCCACCGATCAGACATACTTGAACCCCTCTCCTCGCTCGGACTCATCGACCCTCTCATTTACAATCTTGTCATCTACTCCGCTGCTACAGCTAACGACACCAGCATAGCTACAAGACTAACACAAGAATATAGTCACCAAACTGGTTTTGAGTTACCCCTAGAAGCTGTATCAGCTGTCTTTCTGATGTATCATCGAATAGGGGATAACGATGGTCTCAAACATGTTTATCTAGAGGCTGAGGGGCGCGGTCTGCAGCCTTTGCGTAACAGTTTTTTTGTTACTGCAGTCCTGTTGTTCGAAGCCCACAAAGAAGATGCAAGATATTGGGATCTCTGTGAGATTTTCCGGCGCTTCTTCAAGACGTCAAGCCTAACCTTATTAGCACTGCCACTCCCCCGTCTATCAGAAATATCACACATGGAAGATGGAGCCTTGGAACCTACCATGACTGCACTTACAATCATGCTCCATTGCTATCTTAAAACGGTTGCTGGAAGAGTTGAAGGCTCGAGGCACGCGTTGAAAGTTTACGAAAATTATGTTCGTCTTCTTCGAGAAAATGCTAATACATTGCAGTTCCGGGCCGCAAATGAACATTTTCTAGCGATCATTGTATCTGCGGTCGGAAGATACAAATCAAACCTAGGTCTAGCATTGGGGATCGTTCAAGACATGATAGATTTCGATTACCTACCAGATCCTACCAGTATCACGTGGGATTTTTTACTTCGGGCTTCTACTTGGCATCGAGATGTCAATATCTCCGAGAGGATTTGGAAAGCAATGTTGGAGCACGGTATCCTCCCAACATCATATACATACAGCGCAATGATCATCCTCTATGCCACTGTTGGAGACATTGAGAAAGCTGTTGCTCTGCGTACAAGGTTAACGCAAGAAGGATGGCCTTTGTCGCCCCATGTGCAGCAAGCTTACGATATTGTTGGAAGCAAGATTAAATTGATGGCATTTGGGGAGCTGGGTACGACATTAACGCGCCTTTCACTATAATACCAACCGATAGCATTGATAAATGTGTACCCTGAATGTCATTTAGAACGGCAAGTCCCTCAAAATCTCCTCGTGGCAAAATTTAGCAAGGGTGAGTATTGTCGATGTATTCGAACCAGTTGGTATTTTTATTTGCTAAATCCCCTGTATATTTACAGAAATAGCCAGTCAAAGTTAGGGTATTATTATTCTAAGCATACATTGAGGGTTGGCTTGGATTTAGCGATTTAATTTGCTCGAAGATCACACCATGCTCACGAGTTTGAAATGAAACCTATAGTGATCTATAGTCTACGGGAACCCACTCTACCTCTTTTAGGATGCTTCCGAATTTTTGCAAAGTATATACTAGTCAGTTATTGGTGTGGTATTTCATTGAGAACTTAGGCTCTGGATAGTGACTGGTGCGCTTAGAAAGATTGTCTACTCTCCGTCTGTTGTTGGAGAAAGGACGCCCATAATTCGGCAAGATTCTGATCGACGGTAGAGACAATTAGTTTGCATTTTAGACCTCAGTGCAGTTGGGAACTACATATAAACCGTACCTCGCCGCCGTTGCTTGCATCTTTTGCATCAATTAAATGTGACTGTGCCACTGGGGATTGCATGCTGCGTGACGGAAGTGACCCGGTATGGTTCGATGCTCCAGGGCGTGATAATCCTGCAGTCTCACGGTCCTCGTCGGTCCATTTCAAATAGTTTGCAATGAGCTGAAGAACTTCAAATCGTTTAGGGTCACCTCTTGGGAGACCTAAGAAAGAGAGGAACAAGTTCGTAACCAGCTGCCTATAACTCTTTTAACACGAAAATCCACGTTATTCACTTTCAGCAATAGCTCACCTGTCAACATTATCTTGTGAATCACCACGTTTTATCATGCGCAATGCCTTTGTGAGGTGCTCGTTTAGGATAACCCCTTCGTTTGACTGAGTTAGTTGGGGTTGTTTTCCAATTGTAAATTATCCGTAATACGAACCTTGATGTCTGAGTTTTCCTATTAAAAGGGTTTTCTCTCTGACTTCGCTCTCGAAGTGTGATATGCGCTTGACTTCTTCTGAAAGACGGGTCGCTTGAACCTAATAGCCTATCAGCAGGGTGCTAAAACGCACGTAGTATTAGTCTTGACTGAGCTGCACACCTCGGCATTTGATAACTTTTCTTGTAACAGTGTTTTCTCCGACGTTAGGGATTCGATTTGTGACTGTGTGCTTTCAACCAGATCGCGGAGTTCTGCTTTTCTCGCTATATGTAATGACTCAGCGATTGGCCACTAGACGTTGCGTTAAAATATGGTCTCTTACTCTGTTGTATATCATAAAGTGCCTTTTGGAGATCCGAATTTTTGGCTGCTTGCTGGCTTCTTAGTAGTAATTCCTTTTCCAATGCGTCCTTCTGCGAGACATATTGTTCCTCAATATCATTAGACCGTTCTTCTATTGCTCTTCTGACCGAGCTCTCTTCCATTGCCAAAACCTCCCAGTCCTGCGCTGATTTCCTTGCGTTTCCCAAATCATCCATCGTTTTCGAACGGATTATATCGGCTTCTTCACGTTCTTTTGCCCAATTCTGCTGCGAAACTGAAAACCGATGCCGTAAATCTTGAACTTCCTGTGATAAAATTTTCTTTTCGGCTAGTGTTTGTTTCAAGCTGGATTCAAGAGCATCTTTCTCAGCAGTCACTGATCTATTATTTTCTTCCAGTGCCTCCACCATTCCTTTCGTTTGTTGTAATTCCTCCTAACCAATGTTTAATGTGACGAAAATGGTTAGAAGAAAATACGATTGGTCCTGGAGTTTGTAGACATACGGCATCTTTGTTAAGTCTATCCGTCAAAGTTGTCCTGATAGATGCTACTCTGCCTAGCAATCCTTTATACTTGTCATCGAGTTGTGCATTTTCAGCATAAGCATGGGCAAGTTGTTCCTCGAGCTGTGATATTCTAGCTGTGCCAGTGTCTTGGCTCGGGTTGGATCCATGAGTTGCAGTTCCTGCCCCATTGTCGGGATCTATGCTGGAGGCCAAAGCCTCAGGGCTATGGGATAGGAGTGGCTCAGTCGGTTGATTTTCGTCTATAGAACCCACAGAGGGTGAGCTACAAGTTGCCTATAGAACAGCATCCCCAGGGTCGTTGTATACCTTCTGGAAAGGTCTCTATTGTAGAGGGTGCCCTCTCATCCGGCTCCTCTTCTATTTCATGCTGCTATCTCCAGGTTAGCAGCTTGACTGGATATACAATCTGCTCAGAACTTCATGGATGGATTCAACCTCGTCCTGTAGTGTTGGCTGGTCCTTTGGAAAGTTTCCAGCTTGCTTCTTGTTCGCAGCCTTTTTTCCCTTTTTTCCCTTCTTGCGGCCAACAGTACCTAAAGTTTGCTTGTTAACACGTATCAATATCGCGAATCCGATGCGAATATGCCAAAAAATTCTGTGGTGGCGGTGTAGTACCTCCAGATTCAGGGTCATCCATATCAAGCATCCATCTACCGTTTGGAAGCTAAATGTGTTTTTCCGAGTGCAGTGGGAGCCTTTGACACGGTAAGTCTACAGAAGTGACATCTTAGAACTCAATGGTTGGCAATTGGAACGGGAGACATGGTATTTTCGGAGGAAGCTTATTACGCGAAGGCTCCAGGTTGGCGACGGGATGGCCAGCTTTGTTTTGAGCCAGCAACACACCTCTCATAATACTACCAAGTACTTACGGACTAAGTAGTTCTAGTTAGATACTTTAAGTAACCACTTGCGAAGCAATGATACAACCCCAAAATATAACTATATGCCAAGGGTTGATGTAATTAGAACATAAAATGAATAATATTGACAGAAAGAGATAAAACTGGATCGCAATCATATTCTTTAGGTGTGAATTCGCTATCTAAGCTAAGGACGAACATACAGAAGTGCTCACTTATAAAATTATATTTCGACAATGTTATGACGCTGGATACTCGGAGGGGGTAGCAATAGTGTAGGTTCCGAGATTGAGATTGAGTGTAAGCATAGTACTCAGTGTGGAGCGGTCTATGACGAAGCTACTTAAGCATGTGTATTACTCTCAAGCCTGCAACACTTGCCATTAATGGCCATTTCAAGAGAAGGCGTATACTTTGATCAAGACACCTAATCGCTTCCACGCTATAATCCAATGCTTACTTAGTAGGTAAGGAAGTATATCATATTCCAAGCTACGCGAAGATGATAGCGATGCTACCTCCAGTGAGATATCCAGTAATTATCACACAAATTGTGTTAAGTAAGTGTACATTTCATGCCGCCAAATGCCAATTCGGGGAGATCAACCCAGGAATTAAAACTGACAAGATACGCCACGAAATACTTGACCAGGCTAGGGGTCAGATAAACTCTACCCTTTCGACACGGCGAGGTTCCAGTGAGCAATTTGTGCTACGATTAACTCTTTTCTGGTGGATAAAGGGCCGCCTTGAGAACCCTATACGCTTTGAAATTCTTCACAGGGGTAGTACTTATTGAACTGGGCAGTTTTCAATATCGGGAGGTAGTCCTTCTCCCTGTCCTATATCACCGAGGAGTTCTGCTGGGGGTGATCCAACCGCTTGCATCTATGAACATCGAGTTAGAAGACTGTCGTCGTTCAATAAAAGAGCCTCGTGTTGTCACTATACCTTCTGCATCCTCTCTACAATGTACTCCCGATGGGTCTCGCTGGTGTCAGAATAACCAGGCTGCTCAAACTCGGCAACTATCTCCCGAACCAACCTGGCTTGTTCTCTAAAATTACCCATTTCTTCTGTGGAATGTTTACCTTCATTTTCAACAAGCCAACCTGGGAACTTCGCATCAAGTTCTTTCATAGGTTCATATAGAATCTCTCTGTTAGTGAGCTGCTCCATCATACCCATAAGCATTTTGGAAAAATCTTCATCTGAGCCACCCTGACCAGTAGCCATTTGCATTTGTTTCAGCATCTCTGCGAGAAAGTCGTCAGACTGTGAATCGGCCATTTCTGTGTCTATTTCTGCCCCCGACTCTTTCATTCTCTCCATAGTCTTGGCAATAGTATCGCGGAAAGAAGATGCCTCTTCACCAACCCCGTCCTCGTGCTTTTGTAACCTATCATTCATAGCAGGGGTTGGGGCTGTTCCCTTGGGGACGCGAGCATCATTTGATCCAGATCCAACGGTCTTATCTAGTTCTTGCACAAGAGAATCGAACTGGGCTTGAAAGTCTGGCTACAAAAAGTGTGTCGTGGTTAATTTGCATCCTCAAATAGAAACCAGAGGTCTACGTATAGTTAGGGGCCAGGATGACTATCTTACAGACTCCTCCATCTCCTTCAAGAGGTCTGCCATTCCTTGCTGCAACTGTTTCGCAAAATCATCATCTAGACTGTCAAGCGACGGTTGATTCACCGAAGTACTTTGAGTCGAACTCTCTTCAGGGACATTTGGCTTCGTATTGGATGACGATGCGGCGTTGAACTCATCAAGAAGATCTATAATGGGATGGAAATGGAGGTCAGACCGCTTTTATTTTGAATTTGTCTACTCCAAAAGCATGGACTCGGATTTTCAAATTCCCACCATCTAGTTCGTCGAGCTCGTCCTCGTCCTCATCGCTGTCATTATAATCTACTGAAATTTTGGATATCTCGGGTGCCCGCTCGGAGGGATTGCTTCGGTCTGCTTCCACTGTCTCATTACCTCCTAAGGCGTACTTCTTGTCGTGAGCTACCGGGGCGTATTCGCATCTGGAGAGATTGAAACACTAACCTGGGATTCGGATAAAAGACTAGATGGTGTGTCAGCTGCTGCTATATGGGCCTCTGCAGAAGATGTTCCACGACTTGACGACATTTTATAGAATAAGGCGGGCGTGCTGGTTGTCTAGAGTAGTTGGCGCAACCTTGAGGGAACGGCGGCAGAAAATTGGAGCGGGACCTGTGCCAGGATTTATAAGGCGAATGTGAACTATAACTAGTGTTTGATTCCCACGGAGACGAAATGCGAGGTTAGGATAAAATTGATTCTCGGTTTCCTATCTGCCTGTAAAAGATGAACTTGTTGCGCAGCTAAGCTAAGCTGCACCATCAGGCTTGATTGATACAAATTGGCAGCGGAAGTCACCTGATTCTTGGCATACAGAAGGTTTGAAGTGTTCCTGGAATGTGCTGCACCATACCTTTTTGAACTGTCTTGCAGAATCCCTCTGACAAACCCTTCCCCATTGCATGTTATATGCCAACAAATACAGGGCTGCATCGCTTCTGAATGTAACTTTCACCACCTTCCACCAACGCGAAATACTCACCTCCTGCTGTTTTCTACAAACTTGCAGAGGTAACGATCGACTTGAGCCATTCGAGATACTCTGAAACGCGCCCCCGTGGTCAAAAACCCTCTACCACCTCCACCTACAAAAGAACCCTTAAATATATTTACAGTCAACAACAGCGGAATTGTCCGCTAGGCCAACATGTCAGGACTCTGCCTCAACCGGTTGCAAGAAGAGAGGTTTGCATGATTTCCTAGCCTGAGACTCCCATAGTCCTATTCTAATCACTTTTGGGCTTGTAGAAAACAGTGGCGAAAAAATCATCCTTTTGGGTTTTATGCACGGCCAGCACGCGGCGCTGATGGGATGGACCTTCGGCAATGGAGCTGCGGTATTCCAGGAAAGGAAAAGACTCTATGGGAAGGTGGGCTGTTCAAGCTCGAGATGGCGTTTCCAGAAGGTACAGATTTGAATCCCTCGATTCCGGTCATGAATAGTTCGCAACCGCTAAATTATGTGATTTTTCTGCTAGAATACCCTACCAAACCACCGAAATGTAAGGCGGGGCGTGCATCATTCCAACATATCTTCTACTCAAGCTTTAGGTTTATTAACACATAAAGTAGGTAAATTTATACCGCCACTTTTCCATCCTAATGTTTATCCGTCCGGCACCGTTTGTCTTTCCATTCTCAACGAGGACGAGGGATGGAAACCAGCAATAACCATCAAGCAAATACTACTCGGTATTCAGGACCTTTTAGACGATCCTAATCCGGAATCTCCAGCACAAGCAGAAGCATACAACTTGTTCAAAAAAGATCGTGCTGCATATGATAAGCGCATTAGAGCTCTTGTTAAAGAAAACCAAGCAACATAATGTTGTAAATTTTTGAGGTTGTCCTTGTTTGGCTGCAAAATCATAAATTCAATACCTTGGCTTCTATATGTTCTAGAAGCATGCGAAGGTAAACAAAACTAGGGGCTTGCTTTTCTACCCATCCCATACTAGATAAACATGGCCTTTTGGAGTTATCGGCGTATGTATACCCTTGGAATATTCAAATCTTATAATTGCGGCTCTTGTCTGTATTGTTTTCGTAAACCATTGTAAACAAACGCCGCCACTAAATTTCCTTGCTGATTAACCTCCGGGAAGGGTGCAGAGTCTTGAAACTCAAGTGACTTGTTCGAGATGGGGAGTGTGTAAATTAGGGTAGCCCATTCCAGGGCGGTCGATTTTTCGGTGACTCCGATTCGGCGCTCAACCAAACGCTACATATCGATACTAGGAAGAGGTTTCTGCAGAAATTATGGATGCTTTAAATAGAGCCTTTTATGTCGCAGCGCTTACACTGCTTCTTAGTAGGCCGTGTCTAGAATGCCATCCTTTTCCTAATACACATGTGTAGTATAACACGAAAACGCCGTGAATGTATGTCACAAGAACTAAATATAAACGAAAAATAGGCAATGAGAGAGAAAATATGTTCAGCTTCTGGGCTTTTCCTTTTTCTCTTTCCATAAGGCGGCTAAGGCATCGTTCGATTAGAAAGTTTCTCGGAAGGAGAACCAGGAAAATATCAACTCACATAACCCGACACCGGAAACTTTGACCACTTTGAAGCGGACACCAGGAATATCACCCTTGGCCTTGCCCTTCCTACCGAACCCAGCAAGGAGGACTTCGTCGTTCTCATCAACGAAATTCAAGCAACCATCATTGGGAACTATAACTGGTTAGTAAATTCCTCACTCATATCGCGATGCCCAGATACACAACCCAGGGCACCATCGAGGCTCGTAAACGCACCGAAAGCCGTGACTTTTTTTCCATTCTTAATAAGCTGGACTCTGACACATTTGCGGATAGCAGAGTTTGGTTGCTTGGCCTCGACGCCTACTTTCTCCAAGACTATTCCCTTGGCGTGAGATGATCCTCCAAAAGGCGAGGATTTGAAGGCTGTTCCCAGAAGTCGTTTCTTGAATCCCAGATCGGCCCATCGACTACCGACATTGAACAGAGTCAGTTTGATGCACCCTGTAGTTTTACAGATTTCGAACTGCGATAAATAGGATTTTGATCGTACTTGTCTCGACGGTGATTCCGTAGTTTACGGGCAGAATTTAGACCTCTTGGCTTTCCTCTATATATGAGATCCGATGGTTAACCTGGGTAATTGAAATTGAGGATTTTTGAAAGAGTATATAACAGCATACTTTCCCATATTTACAATGATTCTCCCTCTTATTTGGTCAAGATGGTACGTAAGATGCAGCGGTTTCGATGTTTCGTGGTGACAATGATGATGATAGGTTATACAGCGCGAAATGATAATTTTGTTAGTTCATTGAACAAAGAGCCTCAGAGGGAACTTTATCGGCTAGACCTAATTTGGTGGGGCAGTCACAAAGCGCAAAGCATCTGCCCTGCGTCAACAATCCCAACCCCAGTCACAGACAACACATAAGTATATTAGCGATTTTTTGTACGATTAATCGCGATTGAAAGGAGCCTAGGAGGTAGTCGGTTACCATCGTTCTCGTAATATAACGCTTACTATTATAGCTATAGTCTAGAACCGCGACCTGCAAACGGAAGGGACGAATGGCGGGGATAATATAGGCTCCAGAAATTCTGAAGGTTTATCGTCTTCTAAATGACTATGTAGAAGGTCGCTGCGCAGCGCTTTAAACCCAACTAATCTCAATTGCTCAAGCTCATCCCTAAAGCTCTTAACCTCATGAGAAGCCGGTGCTTCCTCCTTCGAAAGCCTAGTGGTTCTCTATCCATCCCTGTTACTATTCCTATTGAATCCTCTAGAAAAATAACGTATTTTCCACCTATGGTGTGACCTTCAAATCCGCCGTGTAATCAACCACCTCTTGTTATATCTTTTGATTAGATACAATTTGAACCCTCCCTTCAGTCGGGCATTCTATATTTTCCTTTCTATAGGCTAAGTATTTATGGGAAAGTTGAGGGCTCATAAACTATTAGTTGCGAGTGACGAAATTGGTGGCCTATAATTAGACCCGTAAACAAGGAAATAGCCTTCTAGTTATATAACAAGTGAGTATACTGTAAGACTTAAACTGCAGAATAGAAGAGAGACTTTTTCAGTCTAGGCTAAATGAAAGGAGACTATGAAGGCAATTTTTATATACAGCTTTAGATTAATATTAAATATATTAGTATCAGTATTGTAAATCTACTAAAAAGACTGTATTTAAAGGATTATGCCCGAGCAAGTAGTAAGTTTTTTCTAATTGAGGGATCTCGAACATTTAATACCAATTTTTAGATCGTTACTCTGGCCTTATCATGGGTTGACCTTGACAATCCCTCTATTGGTCCTCCCTCCAGTCGAATGCTATCTGAAATAAGGATTTTATAGTCACCCAAGTGCTTTGTCTAGTACAATGCACCTGTATAACCGAGATCCTTTGGGTAGTTGAATATATGTCTACAATTTCGTAAATTTTGGACTGAATGATATTAGGACGTCTCCACTTGTGAGGAACCAAGATGACACAAACTTATATATACATGGACACTAATAACTGATCCTTCTAAGGCATTGTCGGCCACCAAAGCGCTTGGATTGGAAGTATCATCCGGGTTTACAATTTCATGTAGCCGCCAGAGGATCTGGGAACTTTGGTCCCAGCTCTTCCGGATACAGGCGTTCGTTGGCCATCTTTCTTGATGATGGTCACTTCTCCTTGTTGGAGTGTTCTCAGGAGCTCTTTCCTCTCAGCTTTTTCATGTAACTCCTTTTTAGACACAGAGAGTCCTTTTCCTTTTCCCTGTATCCACTTCTTGTCCTTTATTCGTTGGGTGCGCTCTATCTCACTAGTAGCAATAGGTATACCCGAGAACTTCAAGTTCCCTTGCAGTTGGTGGTTTGTTATGGACGGATCATAAAACTCTTGCGGGGCAAGTGTTGTCGAATTCGAAACTGAAGGTTTGATGCTGTTGACATTCATCTCTTCCATATCAATGACCCTGGTTTCCTGGATGATAGAGAGAGCGATCTTTGGTGCCTTCGGGGTAAAATTCCAAGAACTCAGTATATCTAGTTGCTGGTTTACCGCTGAAAAAAGTTCCGTTATCTCGGTTTTGACGACATCCAGTTTTGCGTCTAACATATTCAATTGATTCATTGAACCAATTCTCGCTAAATGATCCTTTTCGTAAACCTCGGCTAACCCTACTCTTGATTTCAAATCATCTAATTCTGTTAAGGCACCTCTGTGGGCTCCATTTCGGGATTCCAAGATTTTTCTTTGGACATCATCAAAACGCCCCGTCACGATCCTAAGCTTTATCATATCCTCCAGACGTGTTGTTGTAACTTGAGTGATTACAGGTACTGGTTTCCCGATTCTCTCGAAGTCCAAATCTTCCTGCAGAAGTGAGTTAAACGGTCTTTGCTGTGAATCTGTTTCGCCTGCAAGGGTCCACTTCCGCTGGTTGATATTTTCCAACTCAAGATTCCTAATCTGTTCGTTCAAGCGATCCTGGGCTCTTTTGTGGGAAGAAATCGGGAATGTAGGTTCATCCAAGTCCCTATCGAATTCAAAATCCTCTTGTCCGTCGAAGGTATCTTGAGGGAACTCCCCAAATAAATCCTGATCAAGTTCCTTCATATTAATTGTGATATTATCAACGGAGACCAACTCTCCGTGCGCTGAATGATCATCTTGTGAGATACCACTTATCCTTGGTTCTAATCCACTATGATATTTCATTTGGTACCCCCCAGGAGGCAGAAAGAAGTCATTGTACATGATCCCTGTTTTAGGCCCGTGAGTCGTAGGTGCGTCATGAGGGTTGTTAGAATCAGAACCATCTGTTTCCTCTCCGGGGTCTAAATGCCAGTCCACCGTTTCGGCGGAATGATCCACTGAGCGCCCCAGCTCGTCTGCTCTTTCGAATATTTCCGTTTCGAGATTAAATTTTTCAAGTGAAAAAAAATCGTCCTCTAATTCTCTCGCTTCCTTCTGAAATTTATCTACACCTGAAGATGGTTCATCAGACGAGGCGTTGTCATCGGACTGTGCCGAGCAATCCGATGCTGCTGAAAAGGCAACCCTTTTTGCTGTGGCGATAACGCTACCGGAATCGGAACCCCCACTAGTCTCAAGATTTGTAACTTTGATATTTGCAGAAGCATTATCAGGCTCTTCCCAAGGAGTGATAGTAGGTGATGTGTATCGTGTCCTTTTATCCCTCTTGTTTGAGGGTCTGGAATCAGCCTGGCTAGAAAGTTCGACCACGCCAGCAAGCGTGCCTCTTGAAACGTTTTCCAGCAGGGACTTTGTTTGTTCCCAGATCTGGTCAACATCAAAGCCTTGGATGTGCAGGCTTTGTTTGATGAGAGCGGCGTTGGTGAGTGTATCGAGACAAGATTGGGTAATCGAAACGGAGTCACCATAAATCCTCGAATGCGAATGGAGTATTTCGGAGGGCCGTAAATAAAGGGTGTCAAGTAAGGAGTTATTCATGCTGTTCGAGTTTAAAGGTAGAGTAATGATATTGATCGGAGTAACGTAAAAGGTTTTTTCGTTGTCAACAGAAAAGGTACAAACGCATCGCGTGGGAGTTTGCATATTCGATGAGAGAAAAAGGGAAAAGCGAAAAGTGGGAAAAAAGAAAATTGTTTCCAACTCCATATCTTTAGCAAGTACCAGTTCATCAACAGTTTAGTAAGCACTTCAGTACGTAAATCTGTAGTACTTAAGTACTTAGTATCTAACAAAGGAACAAACCCACGACGCGTAATGTTCAACGCTCTTTTGTTCAGCAGTTAAGCTGATATATGCTGAGCTCTACCCTCATTAAAAATTGAAATTCAGATTGAAATTTATGAAATATCTTGAGATTTTAATGTTCATTTTTGGATATACCTCGCCAAATCCTACACGATCGAGCAAGTTGAATTGATAGCTCCAATTCGAATCCAACTGTTTGGTATGCCTCAACCAATACCAGATACAAACAAAATCAGAGCAGCAAGAAAGTTATCAAGGCGCAGGTTCCTTAAAATGGCCGTCGTGACTTCCATGACTGAACACGCTAATTTAAACTGGGAAAGGAAAGCAAAGCTGGAAAAATATGAGTTTCCGTGGTACCAAAAAATCATTACGGGTTGCTACTCATGTAACCTCGCGCTAAGCGCACCAGATATTGTCGGCGAAGATGGCCGTCTGCCAGAACAGTGTACCTTAGCCCGTTGGGGAATCGAAATCGCAGCCTGGATATCACTGGCTTCGCCCGCCTGCAACTCCAAGTCAGAGTTCCTCTCGTTACCGATGTAAAAGCCTGCACTAAGTGCAATATCCTGGTCCGAATAATCGTCGATCCCCTCACGGTTTTCGTAGGGTGTCACTACACTCCTTGTCTGTTCTGATTTGTTATCCCCCAGCTCGATGTAATTGGGTGTTCCCACAGTACCTCTACTAGGCGTGGTTGCATAATTAGAAGATCGTATGGAGTTTATTTGGCTAACGGAGAAGTAAGCTCGTTCGAACAGACTTGTTATCAGTCTCGTACTGATTGTCCTAGACCTTTCTGATTCTGCGCCACCGAAAAATTTTCTGTAAAGTTGGATAAATCTTTGATTGAGAACTGGTAGACAGGCGATGATTGCAGACAGACTACCCTCTATAACCCCTCCAACCACAACAAGACCCATGTTCCAGGTGATATCGTAGGAATCTAGGGTCCATTGCCAGAAGACATACATACGAACTGCACCTGTAATCATTGTCAGAACGCCGAGAGTAAGCAGAAAAATAAGGTTGACTTTTTTCTTCTGTGCCAATGGTGTTGCCACCAATATCACTATTGGAGGGAATATAGTGAGAGCGTCCAGGATTATATTAACAGCGACAAGGTATCCGTGATACGCTATTGTCGAATATCCGCGGCATTTCCCATCGAAATATGACTTAAGATCGATAAGCCCTTCGAGTGGTAATCCGCATTCAAAGATTATTACAAACATCGATAATGTGGCGAAGGTGTACGAGAGACTCAGGAGAGCGCGGATGTAGAGTACTTGTTTTCGAGACTGTAAATGGGAGAGCCGAAGAAACAGATGCAGAATAGAGCATCTGCTGAGATTTATTGAGGTCCATAATAATATAACAATTATAGGTATCATCTATATGCACGTTACCAATCAGTTAGCTATACTCTGGAGACGATCTTTGTCCCTTTCCACATTATATAGATTTATGTTACGAGATGAAACAAGTCAGTAAATTGGTGAAGACAACTTACCATCAAGTAATTACGTATGTCCAAAACAGAAAGGTCATACAAATGATACCCAATGCCAGTTCCAAAGACTGCTAGAATAAAAAACGCTGAATCAGCACCATACCAGACTCTGTACCTACTACTCTCCTCCATCCTCTCCTCCATACTCACTATATATGCTAGCAATTCCATAGGCATTGTAAAACACCTACGAACCAAAGAAAAACTTGGAATTAGCCACCGATTTCCATATTCAATAGAATAAAACTAAAATGCGCACATACAAAGGACGTCAGCATAACCCAATCATCCGTACCGAAGCCCCGACGCCCCCGAATCCATAATCTCAGAACTACAATGAAGCTAGTAATCGCACATGATACCACGCCTACAACGAAGTAGACTAATGCATTGTTTGGTGGGATATATGGCTGGCTACGATCCTCGGTAAGAGGAAACCGAAAATCTTTGGGAAACTGTGGAAATCTTTGGAATAGCGGGAATAAAGTTCGAAGGTATTCTCTATCCTGATCTGTTTGCGGGTTTGGCGGTCCACTGATCATGGTTGAGCCCAATTATCATAAACGTCTTTCAGTTGGTCGGCGCTTTTGTCGTCTCCTTTGTCGTCCCTTGTCGTCGGAAAGAGACGCGTTAAGCTCGGTGATACTGAAGTTGAAACCCGAATTCCCCTTAAACAGCACCGAATGATTTCTAGTAGCGCAGAGACATATTATTTTTCACATTTCACAAATGGGGGGTTTTTTTTTTCTTTTTTTCTTTTTTCTTTCTTAGTACCTATTGAAGGGGATATAAATGTGTTGGATCCAAATCCAGTGTTGAAGGTAAAAAAAGCCGGCGACGAGAGAATATATTTTAAGATGGAGAAGGTCGAAGGGAGCGAGGAGAATTGTAAACCCCCACAGAATGTTCGTATATAAGTAAATTTAACTATTAAATACTAAATAATTAGAAGTATATTTATTCGTGGTCAAGTTCGATTAATTTTAAAGGTTTATTCAGCTTGCAGGGATGCCGGGTGAACGAGTGATAGAGCTAGAACTAAATGCAGATTCAGGTGTATAAAGCTCAGGCCCCTAGTCTATCCCGCACAGACTCGAAATATTCGAAATAGCTCATAACTATGTATGTTCAATCTACCGTAGTAACCCACCCGTTTCTATATCTTCGGTACCGTGTCACCAAGTTGACCACTATATTTAGTTTATTACATATATATATATATATATATATGTGTATGTGTGTAAAAGAAGTACCTTGGGGCCATTTAATAATGATGAATACTAATTAATTACGTGGTAATTCCCTCTTAGTTAGTGTTTCTCGATGCGAGGCCTCCTGTTCTAAGATTGGCTGTTTGACGAGTTTTCAGGGCTGATATCTACATTACTTCAAAATAATTGTTTTGCTAGTCGCTCGTCCGCTTTCCCGAAACTTCTCGGACATCTTTCAGGAGCTGCTAGATACTAGTGTGGCAGCCTTCCGGGTTTGTCAGAACAGAAGCAAGCAAACGCACAAATTGTCGAGGCAAGCACGGAGGCAGATATTTCTTGCATCTTGGCGGGCTAATAATTGCCTGTTGCAGGGTTGATATTGGCCGGAGAGGGATAAGGTAAAATCGGAGCCGGCTGTTGTGCGAGATAGTACAGTGCTGCCCTGACGCATGCGTCTTGCATCTGATCATATCGATAGCAGCGATGTTTAGCTGACCTAGTATCGTATATTCTAAGCTTGGCGCTAGCTTCAAACGCAGGTATGGTATGTATTTTATATTTTCGGTAATGATTGGATGTATTGCGGCGGCTTGGACCTCTCGAACTAGTAGCTAGTAGTGTCATGCCCAGCACAACCTGACACGTGACCATCCAAGAACTATAAGGCCCACAAGGTCTGTAAGTGGTGGCGGTAACCACTAAACCTCAACATTATTATAACATCATAAGACTCCACAATTGTTTTAATATCTTTGGCTAGATATTATTATATTAGCCAGATTATTATATATTGAGATAATATATTGAAATATAAAAATATTTATTACCTAATTGTTACACCTGCCCCTGTTACCGAAGTATCAGAGGTAGTGAGTTCTACTTTGAACTCCTAACTCTCAATCTCTACTAGGTCTTAATTCAGAAATATAAATAAAAGTTATAATAATAAAGGCTATAATAATAGAGTTACCAAATAAATAATTAGATGCTTTAGATATGTATATTATACAAATTCTTAGATTATTATTGTTACGAGTCTATATAACAGGATGTACCTCCGAGTCAAAAACTATTCATCAATTTATATATAAAATTTAGTAATAATATTTATTTTAATTCCAATTTAATTTATATGAGAATTTTAGAATTTATTATTTATTAACAAGTTTCTATTATATATATATTTATATTACGTTTTATATTAATTAAGCTGTTATACCTGCCCCTGTTACTGAAGTACCAGAGGTAGCGAGTTCCGCTTTAAACTCCTGACTCTCAATCTCTAACTACTAAATCTTAATTCAATAAAATATAAATGCACTAAGATAAAAACTAAAGGCTGGAAATAAAATATATAATAATAATAAAATAAATAATAAGACTAGATTATTATATTATAATTAACATTAATTAATAAAAAATAGAATTCTTTATTAATCTTAATAATAATCTTATATATATAATAGATATTCCATAAAAATAAATATAATAATTTAATAACTTAATTATAGAATTATTATAAATTGGTATCTTGGTAATTTATTTATTAAACTACTATAGCTTAATAATTTAGCTACCAGGCTACCATTAATATATATTATACTAAGATATTTCTAATTAATTAAATATATAAAATACTCCTGAATTATTATTTTATAATAAATTAATAATTTACATAATATTAATATCTAAATTATTTAATTATCTTCCTAATAATTCTATTATTATAAGAAATAATATTAAAGAAATAAAAATATAATATAACTATATTAAATCTAGAAACTATTATTTAATATAAGATCTGGGTATTATATAAATAATTAATTTTTAAAATATATTTTATTATAATAAACTTATAATATTTTTTTTTTTTTTTATAAAAATCTTCTTTTTTTATAAAGATTATTCTAATAACCATTATTAATAGTATTTTGTAGAAATATAATATTTTTACAAATAATTTTATATAAAAGTTATATATATAAGGATTTTTCTTTTTATAAAATAGTTTTTTATAAATAAATATATAATTAAGTAATATAAATAAATTATAAAATTTTATATAAAATATTAATATAATAATTTTAAATTTAAATTATAAAATATTTTTTAGTTATAAATAATTAATATATTTTCTAAAATTAATATTAATACTAGTAAATTATTCTAAAAAAAGAAATTTAATTTAGTAAAATCTTAATAAATAGAATTCTTGGAATTTTATATAAATAGAATATATTAAATAATATAATATAATTATAGATTTTTTTTATTAATATTATATTAATAATATCTTTTTAGATTGTAAATGTATTATTATAGTAGATTTTGAATATTATTTAGTTTATATAAAGGATAATAAATTCTTTTATATAATAATTTCTTATAAATATTTTTTAATAATTTATTTTAAATAATGCTAATTTATTTTTTAAATAATTAATTAAATTAGTATACAAATTAATAATTATAAATAAGAATTAAATAAGATTAAATAAGAATAAATAAATCTTTAAATTAAAATTATAAAACTTTTTATACAAATAATATAAAAGAGAAAAAAATTAAAATAATTTAAATAAAAATATATTAAGGTTATATATTATGAAAAATATATTTTTATAATAAAAATTATTAAATAAAAATATCTTAAAATTAAAAATATAATTTAAAAAATAATTAAGTTAAATTAAAAGATTTTTAAATTATTTTTTTTAAATTTTATTAATATTAATTATATTTTTTAACTTCAATTTAATTTTTAAAATTACTTATTCTTGTTTCTAAAAAATTAAAAAAATATAATAATTTTTTAATAATTATTATATTTCTTAAATTTTTAGATTTTTTATTATATTTAATATCTTTTCTTATTATATTTTTTAAATACTTTTATTAATATTTTTAACTTCTTTAAATTAATATATAAGTAAACAAATTTGTTAATTAATATAAAATTATTAAAATAATAAATAGGAATTCTAATTAATATCAGATTTTAAACAAGATTTTAATCAATTTTATATAAAATTAACAAAAAGTAAATACTGTATATATGAATAATATTAAAAATGAAATAAGGTAAATACTAAGTTATGTTTTATTTTAAAATTTATTAATTTTTTTATAATATAATTTTTAAATTTTTCTAGAATGTCTTTATTTCCTTTTAATTAATTTAATGTTCTGGGGGATATATATTTTATTTTTTTTAAGATAATTTTTAATTAAGTTTATAGAGATATTGGTTTTAAATTATTATAAATTATCTTTTGATTTATAAAATACTGATTATTTAATAAAGTATTTATTATTTTTATTAAATTTATTTAAGATTTCTTTAATTTTATATTTAATATAATTATTATATTTGATTTTAATTTTATTATTATTTTTTTGTAAATCTTTTGATATAGATTTTAGGAGAGAAATATAAAAAATATAATGTATTTTTAAAAATCCTAGTATATTTAATTTGAAAATATATTTTTTAAATTTCTTGATAATTTTATAAAATTTAAATTTCTAATAATTTAAATTTTTATTAAATTATTAAATTTTAAAATTTCTAATAAATAAATATATTTTTTTTTTTTTTTTTTAAAAAAAGGGTTTTTATTTAGTTTTAATTATAATAATAAACCATACACTTATTTATAAATAATAAGTTTTTTTAAAAATTATTATAAAAATTTTTTATATTTTTGATATATTCATCAACTACCAAGATAATTTCTTTTAAAATAAAAAAAAATAAGAAATTTATAAAATTCTATTTTTTTAAAATTTTATACAATATATATTTAGTTACTAAGTGTTTTAATATATTATAAGTGAATTTTATTATAAATAATAATTCTATTTAATTGTTTTGAGTATAATTAATGAAAGATTATAAGTAAATTTTAATAATCTGAATAATATATTTTAATTATTTATTAATTTATATATAAGATTTAATAATTATATTTATTTTAATTTTAATTTAATTTATATAAAAGTTCTAAAATTTATTATTTATTAACGGATTTCTATTATAGATATGTTTATATTATATTTTATATTAGTTGAATATTTTTTTGGTATAAACTAAATCAAATTCCTTAATAAACTAATTAAAATTTTATAGTTTTAATATAACAATCTTACTAAATTTGTTTATAATTATAAGAATTTTATTGTAAATCTGATTTATTAAAATATTACAGGTTTTTAATAATCCTTATATGAAATTATAAATAATAATTTAGAATAATATATTTAGTGTATTATGAGGTTGTAAAATTTTATAAGATTAATATCTACTTAATTTATTTTAATAATATATGTTATAAATTTTAATATATAATTTAATATATTATCATATCTGAGGTTAAAAATATTACTTAATTAAAAATTCTTAAATTCTTTTAATTTTTAGGTGGCTGTATATTAATTAATTATGATATTTTTTAATTAATTTTTATTAGATTTTCTTATTTAAGATATAAAAAAAATCTTTAAATAATATAATACTGTCTTTGATTATAAAATTAACTAATAAATTATTTATTTATTTTAATATTTTTTTTACTATAATATCTTTATAATAATTTTATTTTAATTATTTATTAAAATCATTCTTAAGAATATAAATAATAGTAATTAATATTATATTAATTATAAAATTTTTTTTTTTTTTTTAAAAAATAATTTTTTTATTAAATTTTATTTTTTTTATAAAATTAGGTCTTTTATTGATAATATCTACTTTAATATTATTTTTTCTTTTAAAATATATTATCTTTATATTATATTTATTAAATATT